>CM062919.1:42320000-43570000 GCA_031878705.1 Tapirus indicus
AAATTTGAATAAATCCAGCTTTGTGAAAAACATACACTGTCCGTATCTTTCTCAGTTGCCTCTGATGGCTGAAGACCAGTCAGAGAATATCAACGGTGCATGAACTAGCATCTGGGAACCACTGACAACTCCCCTTGAAGTCTCTGTGACCCCAGAACACCACAGATTCGAAAGCAGAACTTAGACTCGATCCTTCTCCTGGCTGGATCCCAGGAAGTTCTCAAAATTAAGTTCCTTAAGAACCAGAAGATGTGATCAGATCGAAAACACAGAAGGTCTGTGAGGAGTGGCCGGAGTAAGAGCCCTCATTCATGATTTTCACACAAGATGCACGTAGCACTCACATATATGAGCGTATCACTGCGATCTTTGAGATGCACCGCAGTGACACTTACTGTAAGGCTATGACTTCAGTCTTGAGTGAAACCGGCGACTATTACTTTAAAAAGAACATGATACGCTTGATGAAACTATAAGATTAACACCAGGAACATTATTAGATTTTCCTGATGCTAACACATTGACAGCATTTTTCTATTTTGTTTGGTAAGGAACTTGAGTTGCTTATAAATTTATGCTGAGACCCACTGGATGCTTTCAGATGCTAAAGCAAGCAGCCCCACTTGTTCAGGGAGTTGTATTTACAATACCTACTGTTCCTATATTTCCATTAGAATGCAATTATCCTGCTTGGGAAAAAATAAAGGTCACTGGGTTAATGGAGCTCACCTTTCTTTTTTAGCCTATAAATAATAAATCAAATATAATATTTAAAAAGAAAACCACATCCTGCATATCGTTGTATTTCTGATGCTTTTTTCATAGGACATGTGAGTACATGGCACTTACTATCGCCATAATCGTGCAGTCCATCAGGTTCCTACAGCACTGGTTCAGTAAAGAAGTACACAGCATGCGTCTATCGAATTGATATTCATCGATACTAAAACGTCAAGAAATTTCCCAAGACATTTTCAAATCAGATTACAGTACGCTCTACCCTGAATTCGATGAGCCTATCACAGAATGATTTATTCTAGCAAATACACAGAAAATCTCATGAGCTTTACCTGATAAGCATTGACAAAGATATCCATTTTAAAAGTTCTAATCAAATACAGATCCAGGCACATTCCTTTGCTTCCAGAATGCCTTACCAACAGTACTTGTGAATAGACAGTGCTTATGACCACACTAATAATAATAAATATCTCTAGGCAAGATTCTGCTGCCCCTAGTTTCCCCTAACGAAAAAACAAAGACTTTCCTGCCAGCTAAATAGCTGAATAGGGCTCTCAGCCCAAAAGGGCCTAATCAATGCTTTCACTTCAGGTTTCCCAAGGGATCAACTAAGCAATCGCTCCAGTACCTGGCACATCAAGATTTATAAGACAGAGTAGGAACACACGGCCTAAATAGCTTCGGAAAGCCATTTGTCTTGAGTAATAAAAAAAAACACAAAGCTTAGAGCAGCTGCTGTTTTATTACCATCAGCCTGAAACTAAGGCTACATGTCTCATAAGATTTATCTGAGAAATATTTTTAAAATAAAAAGGGAATTATAGTACACCCCTGAGCCTGCTATGAGAACTGTTAAACACTTGTAAATCACTCCCCCAAAATAATGAAAATTAAAAACTCTGCTTTCCATTTGACACAGGCTTGTGTAACTAAATGCACTGCAAATGCCAAACAACAGACTCACACACAGCTCTGCCTCATCCCTAAGAATTTCAGCAGCATCACAGCATGTCCCTATGAATAGGCATTTTAACTTCAAATTATAAACCTAGCAGTAAACCAGCCAACTGTTTTCCTAAACAACACAGCATTTATAGTCACAATTCTTTCAAAAGTTAATTTGAAGGGCATGCATCTGTCATCAACAGCACATAATTATTTGTTTTTATTATCATTAGCAACAACAAAAGTAATTACCATTTACTGAGTGTTGTTCTTCCAGGCACTGGTCTGATAGCTTCATGGGGATTATCTAATTTAATCCTTCAAAAGTCCTTATGGTCTGTAAAAAGTGGCAGAATATACCACCCCAAAATATGCCACTGTGGCATGGAGATTATTTTGAGCTAAAGGTACTTAAAAAACACAGATGCAAGAAGGGTATTCTAATCTCCCTTTTTCTTCCTGAAAATAGGAGATTAAAAAACTCCCATGTGAAAGATGCCCTCCCTGGACCAAGAAAAAAGAAACATTCTTCAACAGGGAGTCAAAGCCCAGAGAATTCTGTACAAACAGACCTTGTTAAAATAATTCTTATCTTCTTTTAGCCTCCCCATATATATTGGCTACTTTTCCACAATTGCCTGTCTTTGTTCAACCTAGTATAAAAGTATTTTTAGGCTTTACCACTTCTTTGGGTCTTTATTTCATTATGAAGACTTCCATGTCATGTAAACCTTATACAAATTTGTGTGCTTTTCTCCTGTTAATCTGTTTTATGTCAGTTTAATTTTCAGGCCCAGCCAGAAAATCCAAAGAGGGTAGAGGAAAAATTTTGCCTCCCCTACATCCATGACAATTTGTCATCTAATTAAGGCTACTGATCCATCAGCACAAAGCATTAAGATCTAACATTACTTAAATATAGACATTTAATTTTCATTGTTATTCATTCTCAATGTAAATACTTTTGGCTTTGAAACTTATCTGGGCTTCCCAAAAAGGTTTCCTTAAAACATTAGTCATTGTAATAAATATCATCAAATACTTACTTCTGTACTTATTACAAGAAGTTTTACATCTGTTTTACATCAAATCGAAGAAGGCCGATTGGCATTAGTTAAAAGGCAGATTTCTTGAAAAATAAAAACAGATGCATCTGTTCTAGAATTATTTTAGCTCAGATGTTATTCTTACAATAAAATTTTGGAAACCTGTGGAATTATAAGTATGCATCATTTTAAGCAAATTATTTTTTAAAAATAAATCTTAAGCTGTTAGAATTAATAAATAAAGACTGGCCTGGGCTTTACTTTCATATAATCTATCAGCCCCAGCAGGATTAATTTGTACAAACGAGTGTATAAATACAGAACCCCGGTTGAAAGAGTCTTTAGTCTGGAACATCTCATGTGCTAAAACAAGCAGCATGATCTGCAAATATACATTATGCCGTGTCCTAGCTCCATCCAACGCTTCATTACTAAGAAAAATGGATGCTTTGTTTTGAAGACAGCAAACTTGGAGTGGAGATGCTGACCTAGATCCATGATGCTCAATGAAGGGGGACAGTGTTAGTGTAACTATACACAAAATTATAGCACTTTTTTTATCATTATAATATTGAAAAAGATGTAGCAATAATCAAAGTGAGGTTATCTTACAGAAGGGAGAATGGCATGACTTTAAAACTAAAATCTCTCTTTGCCTGAGCTGGGACATCCCCCTTCTCCTGCCTTCAGACATCAGCACTCCTAGTTCTTGGGCCTTTGGACCTGAACCGGGCCTTTCATCATTGGGCCCCTCAATTCTTGGGCCTTTGGACTCTGACCTGGATTTACACCATTGGTTCCCCTGCTTCTCAGGCCTTTGGACTTGGACTGAATTATACCACTGGCTTTCCTGGTTCTCCAGCTTGCAGACAGCAGATTATGGGACCTCTTGGCCTCCATAATAGCCTCCTCATATATGAGGAGATGTCTTATAAGAATTGGCTCAAGCTATTATGGAGGCCAAGAAGTCCCATTTTATATATATATATATATATATATCCTATTGGTTCTGTTTCTCTGGAGAACACTGACTAACACAGATTTTGGCTAAGAAATACCAGTTCAGATGATCTCCAAATTTCTTCCCTTTAATTGAAAAACAAATGGCTCTTTGTGATCTGCACACAGTTGGGGCAGCACAGTGAAGTGAACAGAGCACTCAATTCACGATTCTACGTCCATTTCTTCCACTAACTAGCTGTGGCAACATGAGTTAACTGCCATAGTTCTCCATTCATTAAGGTGTCAAGTGAAAGGGTTTGTTTAGCTGACCTCTGAGGCTCCATCTACCTTGAACAGTCGCTGACCCCGGGGGAGTATCTTGGAGTCCACAGAAGGTCATAAGGTTCAAAGAGTGCCTCCAAAGCACCTCCAGAACTAGAATGTTCAGCCACTCACAGGCTGTCCAACTCCTTGACCAATACTCAACCTATCAAGAAATTTTTGGCCCACCGATGATAATTCATAATTAATTTAACAGTGGGAATGCCGTGGAATAATAAGGCTTGATTTTTATTGAAAATTGTTAGAAATACATCTGTTCTTTCTCCTTTTCCCTTCTCATTGCATTTGCTACCAATAAAATATCTTGAATATCCCCTTATTGGTATTCCCATGGCCAGTGCTTGGTCCAGGGTCTGCTCATCAATCTCCCAACTGCTTTCAATTCTATGTTGTCCTTTTCTGCTAATATAGCCCCTACATCATCACACTGGTCATCTGTCTAAATGTTAATCTGATCTATTTCCCTCCTACTTAAAGACCTCAATGAGCTCTACTGCCTGTAGAATTAAGTCCAGACTCTTTAATATTGTTTCCAATACCATATATGACCTCAACTGACATTTCCAAAATCAATCCCAGCAACTGTTCTCACCTCCCAGACCTTTACAGTTAGGGACTTTTGGATTTGAGAATCTCAAATCCAATCTGCTCTCAACTAAATATAGAAATGAAGCAAGATTCCTTGCTCTAAATCTTATTCCTTTTGCATAAAATCTTTTGCAAGCATAGAATTTCTTTAAAGAATCAGAATAGCTCCTTGAATCAGTAACTGTTTTGGTACACTTTCTTTATTTTTTAATATTACCCTGCCTCCAAAGCTACATGGTTTGTAACTCATTCATTTAACTGGTCAATCATTCATATAACAATCATTTATGAATCTTCTGTGTCCTGTACATTGACAAACTATATTTTAGGCTATATGTTGGCTCTACACTGCCAAGGAAAAATATGTTTTTCTAAGCATTTCAATTACTGAAGTATTTCATACTTGAGGACAATACTACAGCATACTCTGTAAATTATTTTAATGTAATAACACACATAATTTAAAGAAAATTTTTAATAGAAAATGATGATGAGAGGGTCAGCTCCAGTGGCCTAGTGGTTAAGTTTGTCATGTTCTGCTTCAGCGGCCCGGGTTTGGTTCCTGGAGTGGACCTACACCACTTGTCTATAAGTGTCCATGCTGTGGCAGCAGCTCACATACAAAAAGAGGAAAATTGGCAACAGATATTAGGTCAGGGTGAATCTTCCTCAGCAAAAAAAAAAACAAAGATAATAAGAGACCAAGAAATTGAGGCAATATTTACCCCTATGAAGTCACCTTCTTCAAACGCACTTAAAATTTCAGAGTCGGTATTTTTGTTCATGCTTATATTACTTGACATGACCTTGTTCAGCAAGAATTAAGCAGCATTCAAGTGGTCCATGTCCTTGTCTTAGAATCATACCTTCAGCTTCAAATCTGGGTAGAAAGAATATCAAAAACATTTCTTCTGCAAAATGGCAAGTTTGAAATCACTGGCGGCAAACAAAATTCTGTTATCTTCATCTGTAAAGAATTATACTTTCTGTTAAGAAGCAATTATCATCCTCTTCTGGTAGAGACCTTGAAAGCAGGGATCTTAGCCAACTTGTACGCTAGTTGCCTAGAATGGCGCTTGGCTCAGAAAGTAAGCATCCAACGAATATATATTGAGTGGATTTATGAACAGGCAAAAGGAGGTGTTACACAACCACAGAATAGAAAGTCTCTGTACAAATGAATTCCTTAGAGGAGCCCTGCTATCTCACAAAATACAGGCATTTTTTGAACCACTACTGCTGAATTCATGATGGAAGGCAAGATTTTTGGCTTTCTGGGAAACATAAATTTGGTGTTGATTTTCATTCCTTTTATCAAGACTTTTTTAAAGTATTATATTTAGGAACAGTTTTGTAAACCTGCTACTTGTAGGTATTTAGCCAGAGGACAGCAGTTCGCCCACCCCTAGTTTATAGAAACAACCAATCCCTGGAATTAATGCCTGGTAAACTTTAGTGGACATAAAAATCACCTGGGGCATTTGATTCAAAACTCAAGATACCTTTATACCCTGGAAATTTTGATTTGGTAAGTCTGGGGTGGAGCCCAGAAATCTGTATTCTTAAAAGGCTCTCCAGATTGTTTTGATAAGGACTACACATTGGGAAACACTGTATTTGAGGCTAAGAGCAAACATTATTTAGTTTGTTTTTCTTATATGAGTAATTTTTGTGAAGACTGAAACAGAATGTGTTCTATGAAATATTGGGAAGTCTGGATAATTTCAGATTTTCAGTTAGTAACTATACTACCCAGAGTTCTTTCTTCCTAGAGGAATAGCAGTTATAATTTCTGTATTCCAAATTAGGCAGGTGTCATTACAGAAAATGTCAGTGAGAAAGAAGATGGCAGTATTATATATAAAGACATCCCATCCCTGCATTATCACCGAGAAGGCCTGAATTCTAGCGCTTGACGTGCTATGAATTAATCAAGTGATCTTGAGAAAAATCACTCTCCTCCACCTCCAATTCCTCATTTATAAAATGGGAATAAACTTGTACCAATATACTTCATAAAAATGTTTTAAGGGAAAAATATATAACAGAATATGTAGAATAGAACAGAATAACAGTGATTTGAATTG
The DNA here is from genome assembly GCA_031878705.1 of Tapirus indicus. Taxonomy (NCBI): domain Eukaryota; kingdom Metazoa; phylum Chordata; class Mammalia; order Perissodactyla; family Tapiridae; genus Tapirus; species Tapirus indicus. The sequence continues at coordinate 42,326,692 of CM062919.1, forward strand.
TTCAAAAGGAAGATATTCGAGAAATAAAGTATGGAGTTCTTGCCCTACTTCAATAAGTCTGACTTTGTGAAGGAGCATTAAAAGCAGGAAAACTCCCACCAGAATAACTATACAAGGTAATATAAGCCTGCCACAGTTTCATGGACACTGACCAAAGACACGAGACTCTTGAGTTAGAGACAAAGGACTTTACTAGTTGTGGCAAGAGGAGTAAGAGGGGTATCAGCATGGTTGCACCAGTCCCAAGTCCCACAGGGCAACGTGGAAGGTCCAGTGGAGCCTGTATATGCAGTGGGGTGGGTCACAGGGGAGAAACCTAAGCTTAGGGAATCCGCTGCTTTTATAACAATCAGTAAGCAAGCCTGTTTATCTGGAAGGAGACCAGGTACAGTGTAAGATCTGCAGTGCATTATCTTCTCAGGTTAGCCAGCTGCATAAACAATCTTGAGAAGTGGGCCATATAAAAGAACAGTCAGAGGCCGCCCGGTGGTGCAGCGGTTTAGTTCCCGCTTGGCAGCCCGGGGTTCGCAGGTTCGGATCCCGGGCGCCCGCCAATGCACTGCCTGTCAGCCATGCTGTGGTGGCGTCCCATATAAAGTAGAGGAAAGATGGGCACAGATGTTAGCCCAGGGCCAGTCTTCCTCAGCAAAAAGAGGAGGATTGGCGACGGATGTTAGCTCAGGGCTAGTCTTCCTCACAAAAAAAAAACAAAAAACAGTCAAAGCCTTGGGATTTCGGCACATTCAGCAAGACATGCAGGAGCATAAGAGGCTCGTAGCAGACTGTCTCTCAACATACAGGGCGTGATAAAACAAATGAATAGAATTTTAAAATAAGGTTATATGGTTATTTAAAGAATTATGATTCTAATTCCAAAGGAAGAACATGCAAGGAGGAAATTTTACAATGCTATTTTCACTGCCTTTGGGAAGAGGATCACAAGATTAAAATGTGATGACTCCTGACTTTCCACAGTTTATGTTAATAGATATTAATTTTTAAAAACTACCACTCAAATTCCATACACTTCAAAAATTGCTGAAGTAACTGCCACATCACAGAAATATCCTCAAGATAATGGTTGGTTTCTATGAACTAAGAATAGGAGAACAGTCAATAGGACCACCATGAAATCAAGAGAATGAGGCCAATGGAAGTATGCAATGGAAAAAAAAGGAGAAGCATGTGGAATGGAGAATTAATATATGGATGACAAGTGCTATAATGGAAAAAGTCTGGTATTCAAGATTCAGTTGGATTTAAAGCATCACAAAAAGATCAGAAGGATTCCCCATCCTGTTTTCTCTCCTTTATATTGTGAAAGTGTGAACAAGGCCAGTCATTTTCAGCCAGGTTTTGAAGTGCATCATTTGGCTGCCAGATGTCCATTATACTAATTGGATCACCAGCCTCCTCTATAGCTCATTGGCGCAAGGATTCCAGGGCTACTCATTTCTTCTGCAGCATTAAAATTTAAGAATACCACCCATACAATAAACCATAAAATATTCACATGGGCCTGTACTCTACTTTTGTATCATACTGTAACTCCAGAATAATTCTTCAATAACCTACTTCAGCGATGTTAAGGAATGCCAATACTAAATAGGTTTCTCATGCTTAAACATTTAACTTTATACTTCCGGAGCACTTGAAGTACTTGTGAATATTTACAGTTTGATTGGAATCATCATCTTCCTTAAGAATTGTTTCCTGTTAAGCCTATAGTAAAACTGCTCCAACCTAACAAATACAGAAATCAGAGTATTTTGTTAGGAAGAGAAAAAGAAAGATTTAATACCTTTACATTCAGAAATTAAAATGTCTGCATAAATATACATATGGCTATATACGTATACTGTATATTGAACTCTAAAAAGAGCCCAGGAATATTATTAATCATTTATATATACATTGCTTCGTTTTTGGTTTTATTCTCCATTTAAAAGGGTAAATTTGAATACATATTATTATCAATCTTCACTGAATGAACTGGTGCTTAATGAAAGTAACCACTAAATTTTCTAAATACAGTCATTGCTTAACAACAGGGATACACTCTGAGAAATGCATCGTTAGGTGATTTTGTCATTGTGTGGACATCACAGAGTGTACTTACACAAACCTAGATGGTATAGCTTAATACACACCTAGGCTATATAGTACTAATCTTATAGGACCACTGTCATATATGTGCGTTGTTGACCAAAATGTCATTATGTGGTGCATGACCATATCCATCGTTGTTAAAATGAGACTTCATGTTAATGTTACATTACTTAACTTTCTCCAAGAAAGTCTCATATACAGAATGGATCTTGTATAAATAGGGTTCTGGGTTGCAGACAATAGAATCCACTCTGATTGATTTAAGAAATAAAGGATGTACTACAGGTATTAGATAGCTTATAGAATCTTGAGAAAGGTTAGTGAAGTAGTTTCTAGACCAAACTTGCAGGAGTAACTCTGATGAAGATGCTAGGCAGACCCCAGAACAACACTGTCTCCACCACAGTCAGGAAACTGGGGCCTCCACATCTGAACAAAGAATCATGTATTTTTCCCAGTTCCTGCACTAGCAAAACAGATGCCCCATGTCTTACTTTTTCCCCCACATATATTAATTGCAAACCAAATGTCATGAAAATACATCTGTCAGAATCTAAATCATATATCTATATCCTAAAAGAAAGTGGGGAGGGACTAGAAAAGGTAGGTTTTTGTTTTGGTTTGGTTTGTATTCTATATTGAGATGGTGGGGTTTACATTACGGGGAACAATAAAATGTAGAATTTGTTCAAAAGATTTTGGGCAACCCCAAATTGCAAATGTCAACTTCAATCTTTACATTTTGCATGCTTTTCCTCTTTCTAGATAAATAAGTGGACTGTTAACAGTAGTCCAGTCATTTTCTTATTGTTTTGGTATTTTTCCTATAGTAAGTTTTGATCTTCATCCTATTTTCAATTCTAGTTTCCTTCAGGTTGGTTTGAAAATTCATCATTACATTACAGAGTTCAAAGCACACACCCCAAATTACGACATATTTCCTTTGGTCAATATGCAATTTATAACATGTCTTTTGTCTTTGAAGTTTTGTTAAAATCTATTCACCACCTGCCACTGCTTTTCTTAGGGGACTGCCAAGACCCAAATGGAATATTTTTATGTCATTTACTCTTGATAGATTGCAGTCTGGCAAAGTTGGAGCTGTACTTCATTTGGCAAACTGCGAAATGACCTATTCTTCTTTAGACATAGTTGAATCTTTAAAAAAAGAAAGAATATAAATAAATAATAGCTTAGAAAGGGCTAAAGGAAAATGGTTATGATGCTCTGCTATTAACTCAGATTCCCTTCAATATTTCTAATAACAAAAACAAGAGTAAATTTTATGTGTTTTCCAAAGTCTAGCCATTTTTATGTGGTAGATACTGATAATTAAAATCTTCCATATCTGGATTCATGAGAATTTGGTATGACCCCAATAGAGCAAAACTTATCCTACGGAAGGAAAGGAGACATCGATACAATGAGGAGATTGTCTTTGCCAGCACTCATGAAGTTCCGTGGTGTTAGGCCCCCACCTCCATGAAGAAGTTGGTAAGGAATCCTTCCAACTGTTGGTAAGAACCTAGCTTGCCCAGCAAAACAGTTAGGACAAACTAAGGACCAGAAATATAAAATCTGATGATGTCCAGGAGTCCTTCAATGGAAGACATTCGAGATAAGAAGTTCAAATATGCCTTTTTTTCCCTTTTCCAAAGTATTAGATTTTAATATACATTAATATTGCGTCTGCCTGCTAGCATCGAGAAGAAACTGATGTGGCCACTGAATCTTTAAAATGTTTGCATTTTTAAAAGGTCTAAAAAGAAAGATATACTCATAACCCCTACCTTATACCACATACAAAGATTAACTCAAAATGGATCAATAATCTAAATATAAGACCTAAAAATGTTAAACCAGAAAACACAGGGGTAAATCTTCATGACCCCGGATTTGATTCTTACATATAACACACAAGCAGGAAAAGAAAAAATAAATTGGACTCCTTCAAATTATAAAACTTTTTGCATCAAAGGACATTATCAAGAAAGTGAAGACAATCTACAGAATGGGAGAAAATATTTCCTAATCATATATCTGACAAGGGTTAAATACTCAGAATATATAAAGAACTCCTACAACTCAGTAACAAAAAGACAAACAAGCCAATTGAAAAATGGGCAATGGACTTGAATAGATATTTCTCCAAAAAAAGATATGCAAATGGCCAATAAGTACATGAAAACATGCTTAATGTCCTTAGTCACTTGGGAAATGCAAATCAAAACCACAATCGGATATCACGTCACACCTACTAGCACGGCTATAATAATATTTTTTTTTTTAAAAAAAGGAAGATACCCAGTGTTGGTGAGGATGTGAAGAAATTGGAACCCTTGGGCACTGCTCATGGGAATGTAAAATGGTGCAGCTGCTGTGGAAAACAGTTTGGCAGTTACTCAAAAAGCTGTCGGATTATCCTATGACCCAGCAACCCAATCCTAAATAACCCCTTCCTCGACTCCCAATTCCTGGCAACCACTAATCTATTTTCTTTTCCTATAGTTTTGCCTTCCCCAATATCATATGAATAGAATCATACTATATGTTACTTTTTGTGTCTGGCTTAGCAAAACGCATTTGAGATCATCCCTGTCTTGTATGAATCAACAGTTTGTTCCTTTTTATTGTTGAGCTGTATTTCATTGTATGGATGTATCAGCTGTGTTTATCCATTCACCTGTTGAAGGATATTTATAAAGATTATCCTCAAATTTCACTTTTCATTACTAAAGAATTAAAATTCCATTTAATTTCTAAATGAGTATAGTTTTGTGTCAATATTTTATTTTAATTCTTTGAAATTTGGTGTTTATGATGTACAGACTTAATTTACTATTTATAAGAATACTTGAATAACTAAAAGGCCTCATTTTCTGACCTTCTAGGTAACAGTTTTCTGCAATGGCTACTAGATTAAAAAACTTGAAATTTTAGGGTACTTAAAATCTTAAGTAACAGCTTCTACATGTTATGATCATATACCATTTTAACCATTTTTAAGTGTAGAATTCAGTGGCATTAATCACATTGACACTCTTGTGCAACCATCACCACCATCTGTTTCCAAATCTTTTTTGTCACCCTATGTAGAAACTCTGACCATCAAGTAATAACTCCCCATTCCCCCCTCCCCCAATCCCTGGCAATCACTGTTCTACTCTCTGCTTCTATCAGTTTGACTATTTTAGATACCTCATATAAGTGGAATCATGTAGTATTTGTCGTTCTGTGACTGGCTTATTTCATTTAGCATAATGTCCTCAAGGTTCATTCACATTGTCACTTGTATCAGAACCTTATTTCTTTTGAAGGCTGAATAACATTCCGTTGTACAGATATACCACAATTTCTTTATCCATTCATCCGTCAATGGACAATCAGGTTGTTTCCACATCTTGGCTATTGTAAATAATTCTGTAATGAACATGGGAATGCTAATATCTCTTCAAGATCCTGATTTCAATTTTTTTGGAAAAATACCAGAAGTAGGATTGTTGGATCATGTGGTAGTTCTATTTTTAATTTTTTGAGGAAACTCCATGATGTTTTCCATAGTGTTTCCACCATTTTACATCCCTATCAACTGTGTACAAGGGTTCAAATTTCTCCACATCCTTGCCAACACTTGCTGTCTTTTGATTTTTTGGTAACAGCCATCCTAACAGGTGTGAGGTGATATCGTATTGTGGTTTTGATTTGCATATCCTTGATGATTAGTGATCTTAAGCATCTTTTCAAATACTTGTTGGCCATTTTATGTCTTCTTTGGAGAAATGTCTTTTCAGTTCCTTTGCCCATTTTTCAATCAGGTTATTTGGGGTTTTTTGCTATTGAATTGTAGCAATTTCTTATATATTTTGGATATTAATCCTTTATCAGATAAATGGTTTGCAAATATTATCTCCCATTCTATAGGTTGCCTTTTCGTTTTTTTAAATTGTTTCCTTTGATGTGCAGAAGCTTTTTAGTTTGATGTAGTTCCACTTGTCTAATTTTGCTGTTGTTGCTTGTACTTTTGGTGTCATATTCATAAAATATTGCCAAGATCAATGTCACAATGGAATACATCCCATTCACAATAGCATCAAAAAGAATAAAATACTTAGAAATACTACAAAACGTTGATGAAAGAAATTAAAGAAGATAGAAAAAAATGAAAAGACATCTTGTGTTCATGGATTGGAAGACTTAATACTGTTAAAATATCCATACCACCCAAAGTGATCTACAGATTCAGTGCAGTCCCTATAAAAATCCCAACAGTATTTTTTATAGAAATAGAAAAAACGATTCTAAAATTCATATGGAATCACAAAGGATCCTGAATAGCCAAAACAATCTTGAAAAAGAAGAACAAAGCTGGAGGCATCATACTTCCTGATTTCAAAATACATAAAGTTACAGTAATTAAAATAGCATGGTATTGGCATAAAGACAGACATGTTGACCAATGGAACAGAGAGCCCAGAAATAAATCCACATATATATAGTCAACTGATCTTCAATAAGGGTGCCATGAATACACAATAGGGAAAAGATAGCCTCTTAACAAATGGTGTTGGAAAAACGGGATGTCCACATGCAAAAGAATGAAATTGGACCCTTATCTTACACCATAAACAAAAATCAACTTAAAATGGATTAAAGACTTAAATGTGAAGCTTATAAGTGTAAAACTCCTGAAAGAAAATGGGGGAAAAGTTTCACGACATTGATCTTGCCAATGATTTCACAGATAAATAACTTTGTATAACAGAGTTTTGATGCTCTAAGGTTAAAGACAAAAGACTAAAGACAAAGCGCTATACTCTAGTTGGTAAATATGTATCTCACAGGGGTCCAGGCCAGCAATTCTGAAACTATTTTACATATATCCTAGAGTTGAACAAATACGTCAATATATTATAGATAATGGCAGCCAAGTTTGTATCTGTGGGAGAAAGAAGTCACAAACAAACAAAGGGGGAATGCTGGAATAAACCCTATGTTAATGGACTGGAGTTGGAGATATTTGTATGAACTAATGTTTATTTTAATATACATACACATGGATATACACAGAAATGAATATAGATATGTGGGTTAGTATACAAACATTTACTACCTCTATGCACTGAGAGACCCTAGAATGACTCTCCAGTTGTAACAAGAGCACCTGGAGGCCAGATTTTGCTTTCTAAATACCATTCTCCAATAAAAGGAACTGCGCTTCTTAAAGATATGTCTTGTTCTTGGGCTAGGGCATGAAAAATATAAGATAAACCTGGAGCATCTTACGGCGCCAGAAAGTAAGTTAGTGCTAAAAAAATAAAAAATAAAATTTTAAATAAATAAATTAAAAGATACGAGTCTGTCAAAAGGACACAGGAGCCAACCCTTAAGAGGTCCAGAGCTGGAATAATTTGAGTAATACAATAAACAATGATAGTAATGAATTATAACACAGAGAATAAAATCAATATCCATAAGTGAGACCGTACTGACATAAATATATAACTGAATGAATGAATGAATGAAAAGAGATAATTCTTTCTCACAGAAGAATTATAAATGTAGAGAGAATGAGGAAAATCAAACATCACCAGCAGAGTACCACAGTAATAACTGCTGTAGGCAAGATGAATGCTTAAATTAGTGAGTGAAACTTGAAAGAGAAACAAGGTATTCGCAGTGCCTCAACATATCTCCCATCAAATATTTATTAATAACTGTGATGGTTTTAACATACATCTACAATTTCTTAAATACTTCTCCCTCCAGGAGATGGACCTTAATTCCCCTGGACTGGACCGACTTAATAACTCCAGTGAGCTGGACTTAGTAACTCCCTTCCAAAAGACAAGAGTATGGGGAGGTGAAATGGTAACTTTACACGGAGAATCTTGGCAGATAATACCTTAACCAAGTGGTCAAGGCTAACATCACCAGTAATAAGACACATTAATATCATGTATCCAAAATCCATAACCTCTGTCTGATCATGAGAAAAAAGACAAACCCAACCTGTAGGACTTTCTATAAAACATCTAACCAGTACTCTTCAAAGTATCAAGGTCATAAAAACTGAGGAACTGTCACAGATTCTAGGAGACTAAGGAGACATAACTAAAGGCAGTGTGGTATCCTGACTTGAATCTTGGAACCAAAAAAAGACATGTAGTGGAAATACCAGAGAAATCTAAATAATTTGTAGTTTAGTTAATAGTACTAGTTGAACCAATCTTGATTTCTTAGTTTTGGTCATTGTACCACGGTTATATGAGATGTTAACATTAGGGAAAGCTACGTAGAAAGTATATAGGAACTATCTGTACTACCTTTGCAACTCTTCTGTAAGCATAAAATTAGCAAAATAAAAAGTTTAAAAACTTTTTAGCTTCAGCTAAACACAGAGGTTACACTCAGTAACTTGAAGTGTCTGGGTCTCAATCCCAGATGACTGAAGCCAAAAGTAAAACCAAATCAGCAGTAACCAGTTATTACTATGCACCTGCCCAATTCAAATATCCAAGTTCCCCAAACTAAAATCCCCCAGTAGATTAACTAGGGGAGCTGTCTGGTTGTTGCTCTGGGAGGTGGCCCTATTTCAACACACCAAGCTGCAGACCCTGGAGTAAACTAAGGAGAATCAGCCTCCAGTTCAATCTCTTTCTCCTCCTAGCTCCTGCATCATGGAGATGGTTTAGCTCTGGTGAGTGGTTGGATGTTTGGGATGGCTGAGGTGAGGTGAAGCAAATGGAAGTTGGTGGTAATTGGCACTTTAGGGAAAGGCAAATAAAGCATAAAGAATGTAGTTATGTTCAGCTCAGTGCTTTATCCTTACCTGAAATGCATGTAGCATTGAGGTAGGCATCTACCTTTAGGACAATGTAGAGGAAATTCTCTGCCTTGCAGTAATTTTATTCCTTGAACCAACAATTACTTCTATCTGATTACATGCAAATTATCCATCCCTGCCAGTCTTTTTGACAATATCCGGAATAAAGATTTCCAGTTTGTCACTTCTAGAGTTCATTGAAGTAAAAGGGGTGGAGGGGGGAGATTTTTGAACTTTTGAATATTTCTAAAGGTCTAATGAGATCATTCATCTACCTGTGATAAAGCTGCCCAGAATAACATGTAAATTTTATTTACTTTGGCTGGAATCATGTCAACTCAGCATGGAAACACTGGTTATTCTGCTGAAAAAAAATGCTGATTGACAGTAAAATATATCTTTGATTTTAAAAAGTGGGGACATAAATTAACTTCTAATCAGTGACTTTTGTTAGGAGGGAAAGACCTTTCAAAACATGGGATTCAGGGAGGAGCAATGATTAGGAACCAGTGTGCTACCGCATAAGAGCCCCTGCCCTCAGCTCTTTGAAAGCCATTAGGATCCTCACCCCTTCACCCGCAGCACTTCTTTCTGTCCTGGAAAACCTTATCTGGTGATCTCTGCCTGTAAATTACAAGTGCTTGGTAATCTAATGCCATCTTTATCGCCTTATCATACTCAAGAAAGCTGTATACTTCATAGTATGCGTGTGATTCATAAAGAGTTGAGTAAATATAGTGTCTAGTTTTACACCTTCAGGAACACAGTTCTCTGTTTAAAATAGATTCTATGAGAAAGATAAATTTAACTTAAATCACGTTTATTTACACTACTTTTTCCAAGTTGTAAATTCATTATGTTGAGTACTGTCTCTACCCTCATAAGAATTTCAGCTCACAGTGACAAGAACTTATATGGCTGTGATATTTACTAGCACTGGATCCTCCTAGACTAAAATGGTGTAGACGGATTTAAGGCAATGTCACAAGCACAGAAAACATTGACTTTTAGAAACGTCTGATGCCAAAGATGATGAATACTTGTAGTATAGCACTTTATCTTTTAGGATACTCTGAAATGCTTTATATCTTAAAATGTTTAAAAATCAATACCTCTTTTTACTTTGTATCTGATTTACAAAACATATTTTAGAGGCTAAAAAGCAACAAATGTAAATCCAATTTACCTAAGTATATTAAAATTTTAATAGAAGCAGAGAAGGTTCACCTAATCCCTTAGGGACAGAAATCCATATCTACATAATGGATCACTGAGGTTCATTCAAAGATTAGTAAATTAAAATTACAGAAAACATTTTAACAGGCTTAAATAGATTGATGTCTATTCAAAATCAATGATTTATCTCAAATATATACCTCAAACAAATATAACACATAGTAGGAACTCAATGATTAATGTTTCTTTAATCAATGTATAAAAGAAATGAAAGATAAAAACTTTTCACTAGACCAAAAGAAAATATAAATATTCCAACTATCTTTATTTAATCCCATTTTGTTTTCTACAACCCTAAAATTAAGACAAGGATTAGGAGCATAGAAATAAAAGAAAAGTAATTTGACATGATGTTTTTATAGTGTTAGCCTGTATTTGCTTAAAATGATAGAAGAAAAGCATAATTGATAACATTGGGATAATTATATAACAGAAGAAAACTTTTTAAAATTTCTTTACCTCTCTGAGATTTTCTTGGCTTCTTTGCTTAGGTTGAGTGAACAACGTTTTCAGCTTTTTGAAATCTTTGCTCTGTAAAACAAAGGGTATTCACATTGAATGCATTCTACCTGTCCCCATGGACACCATTTCTTCTAAAAATTTGGAAAAGATCTATAGCCTGGGGAGCATAGAGTGTTACATCTATGTAATACTGACTTTTAACTTTGCACATAAACTTTGTTGAAATAACTTTAAGAAACAGATTTACTTAAAACAATTGAAGCTCCAAGTATGGAATTCACTGTTCATGTTATAGACAGACAAGTTTGATTATAACTAAGACAACAGGACCATGATAGCAAATTGAGAGTTGTTTGCATGATGAAATGCTATTTCTTGAGTTATCGGTCTGAGTTATCCCATGACTGCAGCTGAGTCTCATGTCGACTCAGTTGAATAGAGATCCCATTCACACTAAACAGATTCCATGAACCTATACAAGAGTATCAACAGTAGTTGTTTCCTTTTTATCTAGGGAATTCAGTTTCAAAATAGTGTTACTGACTGAGGGCTATGCTATAAGGTGAAATACAACTCAGTTCAGTTTTATTTATCCCAATACAGTGTCTTTCTTTAACCTTTTATTCCAGGCTTTAGGCGTCAATATGAAAAAGTATGACCTTCATCCTATAACTTGATATCAATTTACTCTTCACATCCCATGCCTGCTGATGAGAATCTGAATATAGATCCAAGATACTTCTAGACTTATTCTGATAACTAGTTTGCTCTTATTAATAGTAATAATAATAATGATAATTTATTATTTAGTATGTATCAGGCACTATTCCAAGCATTTTGCATGTATTAACCCATGAAAGTAGTTCACATTTTTTGGCTTCCTATACAAAGAAGAAACTCTCTTGGCTATTTAACATGTCTATGACTAACACACAGGGAATATGCTGACTTAATTCTTCTGGGTTTTAGTAGCTATTTTAAAAAAGAAGTGAATGAGAGCTCTACTATAGTGTACCAAAGAAATATAGTAGAGATGATGCAATACATAATCCTTAAGTCAAGGAACTTTGCTCCACTATACATCCTGCCTACCTTGGGAACTACACTGTAGAGTGTGAAGCAAATTAACACTGCCATTATGGCTGGCACTGTTCTAATGGAATCTGGTAACGTTATTCACATGGGCTTGTGAAAATGAACTTTTACCCAGTTTAACCCTATAATCTACTCAAATGAATGCCAGCAACCAAAAGAAAATTATTGATATGATTAACATATAACAATTTAATTGTACCAAATTAAAAAAAAAACAGAGGAATGTGGATTGTTTTATTTGATGTCAATATATTCCCCCAAATATACATAGGAATTTAACTCTGTTAACATAATAAACTATAGTTTTTGGAATTAAGTTTTATTCTCTGATAGATAGAATATATATATGAATAATAAGCTCAAATTATTTTTAATATTAAATATATTAAAATTTCAAACTGGTCTACAAAACACATATCATTATGAAAAGAGCTAATACTCATATGCATATAAAGAACGGAGGGAAATACACCAAAATGTTATATCATCTGTTATCTTAGGGATGGAATTTTTAGTCATTTTTATTTCCTTATTTATAACCTTTCTATAATTTCCAAATCTCCTACACTTAACCTGTATTTTTATTTCAAATTAAAAAAATAGCTACAATGGTTTTTGCTGATTATGAAAATGATACATTTACATTTAAAAGTGAAAATCTATTGAAATTCTACCAACCATAATCACTTTCATATTTATATTTTCATGCATTCTAGATCTCTCTGTCTCTGTCTCTCTGTTTCTCTATGTGTGTGTATGAATATATATTCACATACAAACATATATACACATATACAGACATATGTGTACACATGTAAAACATATATAATTTTACAAAAATAAAATTACACTATTCTGTTTTGTGGCCTGATTTTTTTCTTCAGTGGTATACTATTTACTTCCTTCCACATGTACATCATCATCTTTAATAGCTGCATCATAGTGCATTACATGATATATCAAAATATATTTAATCCAGTTACCCCCTCAGCACCCAGTTTAGACATCGCTTCCTCCAAGAAGTATTCTCTGCCTCCCCAAGTCTAAGTTCGGCTCCCCTCATATGTGCTTCAACCACAGTCTATACCATTAGCACCACGCTCAATGAATGTTTTAGTGACTGTCTTCTTTCCTAAACCCTAAGCTATACAAGGGCAAGGACCATCTATATCTAATTGCTGTAGCCCCATACCTAATACAGTGCCCAGCAGAGGTAGGCACTCAAAAAACAGTTGTTAGAATATGTTGTTTTCTTTTTTAGAAATCATAAACAATAATAGGATCAGCTTTCTTGCACATACAAATTTGTGCACTTATCCAATTATCATCATGGGGTAAATTTCTAAAACTGGAATTGCAGAGACACAGGTATGCACATTTTGAATTTAAAACATATTGCCAAATTGCCCCCCAAAATCCCTGTAGGAATTTACCATCAATGGATGAAAGTGTCCATTTCCCCATATCCTTGAAGCACTGAGTACTGTCACCCTTTTTTTTAAACCTTTACAAGGTGATATCATTATTATTCATCACTTTTATAATTAAAAAAATTTTTTAAGATATTACAGATTTTGCTATTCTTAAAACTAATAGCTATTAATTAGGATGCAGATAAAAAGTACTAACCAAGTCATATTTAGAATAATTGCTCATGCTGAATAACAGTTCGCTAGCTGAATGATTCTTTATGTTCAAGTAAAATAATGCCCATTCTTCTGCTCGACTCTTTTCAATGTACCTGAAGGAGAGATGATATAAACATATAGAAAAATACATATGATGAGTACTTACTTGATAGAGAAAAAGTGCAAGAAAACAAACTAACCTGGAGATAAATCGACTGAAGTAGAACATACAGTTTAACGTGCAAGTTAGGATCTGGGGAAAAATTCTAAGGTATGGATTCAAAACACAAGGTGAAATTGTCAGCTTACTGTGGAGGTGGTTATATGTTCCTCTGACACATGAAGTTGGAAGATGCTTTGTCTTGCTGCTCTAGAACTGCATTTCCAAAAGCCTGTTGTCCCACAGGAATGCTTACTAGTACCCCAAACTCAGTGTGTCCAAAATAAAACTCACATTGTTCACCTCTTTCTCCCCAGAACACTTAGTTAATTTTGGATCCAGGCCATAATGCTACATCTAGACTTGCACTGTGCAATATGGAAATAGGGCTAGTACAAATTGAGATGTGCTGTAAGTGCAAAATACCCACTGGATTTTGAAGACAATATAAAACAGAATGTAAAATATCTCAATAATTTTTATATCAATTACTTGTTGAAATGATCATATTTTGGAGATCCTACGTTGAAAATATATTATTAAAAATCATTTCAGGGGCCGGTCCAGTGGCATAGCCATTAAGTTCGTGTGCTCCGCTTCAGCAGCCCAGGGTTCGCAGGTTCAGATCCCGGGTGCGGACGGATGCACTCCTTGTCAAGCCATGTTGTGGCGGCATACCATATAAAGTAGAGGAAGATGGGCATGGATGTTAGCCCAAGACCAATCTTCCTCAGCAAAAAGAGGAGGATTGGCAATGGACGTTAGCTCAGGGTTAATCTTCCTCACAAAAAATAATAATTATAATAATTTCACCTGGTTTTCCCCCTAGATTATGAAGCTAACTATCAGTTGCTGTGCCCTAAGAATTCTCCAGAAAGAAGCAAAGAAGTGAGAGGAGAAAGGAGCTACCTGTGAACTGGGTTTGGCCTGGACTTTGAGGAGTTGACGAAAGGGACTTACAGGCATGGAGGACAGTATAGAAGCTGAGCAGGACCATAAATCAAAGATGAGAAAACTGTTTCAAACACTAGATTATCTACAACTATGACTCTCACTGTGTTCTCTCTCTCTTGCTTTTGCCAGAGCCTTCAGCAGTGCCTCAGAACGTTCTAACCATACCTGAGCCAGACTACAACATAGCAACCTTGAGCCAAAGGGTTAAAATGGGAGAGTGTGTCTCCCACAGCCACAGTGAGCAAGAAGAGAACCAAGAGGAAAATGAACTTGAAGGACAGGAATCAGAGGCCCCACCCACCAGGAGATTCCCTGTGCAGTGCCAGCCTTGGAGTTCTGGGCTTTGGTGGCGAGTTTTGTCTGTATGTTTTTATTTTGGTTGTGCATTTCAAGGATGCCGTCACTCCTTCAGGGCCTCCTTTAACTGTAACAAAATCCCAGACTGCCCCAATCCCAAAGTTTGCCTGAACTTCATCTGAATTTGCCACATGCAACGGAATCTGTGCCTTGGATGCTAAAGTTGTCATCTAAGTCCAGCTTTGTATCCATCTCCTTTCCCGTGAGCAGATGGCAGCCTGGTCCCAGTTACCTCAACTTCTCTCACGGTCTTATCCCACAGAAATCCCCACATGCCTTGTGCTCAGGCATGCTCAACTACTCAGTGACTGAAGCTCATGCTCTCTAAGGTCTTTTTCAACCTTGCGTTACTATCACAAAACACAGATCAGTGGCTGCCTGGAGCCAGGATGGGAGGTATTACAAAGGGACTGAGGAAACTTTTGGGAGTGATGGGTATTTTCATTATTTTGATTGTGGTGATGGTTTATGAGCGGGCATATATATATATGTGTATACATATATCAACTTATTAAAATGTACACTTTCACTATGTCAATTATACCTCCATAAAGCTGTTAAAAACAGTATTAACATGTTTCCTTTTCATAATCAGTTTCATCAATCAAGAAATCGATGATCAAATACTTACCTATCACCCACCCTGGCTATCTGCATCCCTGGTAGGCATAGAGTTTTCTTGGCGAAACAGCATCTCAGGGAAGCCATTCTATCATTTCCTTTACACAAACAAAGTGGTATCTTATCAGCATAGCTTCCATAATATATTTCGTTGTGTTAATCAGAAGAGACAGTCGTGCGATATATGTTTGAAACCAGTAGGTTGTCTGTCTTTCCATAGAAAGAAATATCTCTAGTGAGTAAAAAATAAAACTCTGAACACTTCACAACCCGGTACAGCAGAGTAGTTGTGTTAGGTTGGATTTCACAGTAGCGGAGCCTGAGATGAGGACTCTTGTGCAAGTGATTTGAGGCTCTCAGGTGAAAACTATAAGAAAGTGGGGCGTCAGGACAGGGAAAGGGAAGAGGCAAGGCAAAGATATGGGTCCAGCTGCAGTCCACTCCAGCCTGATCTCACAGGAAGCTGTGGAGCATGAAGGACACTGCACAGCTCCCCTTTAAGGCAGGGAGGTACCCTGGATCAGCCATTCTTCTGCTACAGGCCACACCTAATAGTCTCTTGGTGTAACCTCCTGGGCATTTCCTGGCGAGGCAGCTTCCATCAGCAAGGACAATTCTTGAGAGAAGGTGTGGCTGTGAGCTGTGGGCAGCCTATACTCATAGCAGCTGGAGAATGGGGGCACCTACCTACCTGAAAAACTCTGCTTTAGTTTCCTCATCTGTAAAATGGGACCAATGATAGCAGCCACTTCATATGCTTGTCAAAACTAAATAGTAATGCAGTAAAGCACTTAGAGTAGCACTTCATATTAAATCATATATGTAATTCACTTAGAATAGTAAATGCTCAATAAATATTATGTTATTATTGTTGCTGTTGTGTCTTCACAGGTGCCCACACTGGGTGTCTCACTGCCCAAGTGCTATCCAGGTGCCAACACAGCTGGACACCCAGGAGTGAGATATTTGCCCCAACGTCACTTAAGGGCAAGCTAAAGATTCCACATCTAGGTGACTACCTGGATAAACACATACATCAATGTTTTCTGACGTTTCTCCCAAGTTCAGAATCAAGCAAGGATAACCTTTCCTGTTTCTCTTTCAAGAATGGGGATGGGGGCCAGCCCGGTGTTGTAGCGGTTACCTTCACTTGCTCCGCTTCTGCGGCCCGGGGTTGGCAGGTTCGGATCCCAGGCTCCGGGCAGATGCACCGCTTGTCAGCCACGCCGCAGCGGCGTCCCATATAAAGGAGAGGAAGATGGGCACGGATGTTAGCCCAGGGCCAGTCTTTCTCAGCAAAAAGAGGAAGATCGGCAACAGATGTTAGCTCAGGGCCGGTCTTCCTCACACACAAAAAGAAGAATGGGGGGTCTGCTCTTTACCTCTGTGGAAGACCCTCAATAGACGGATTCCTCATCTAGCTCGTGATTGAAAAACCATAATAAAAAATAAAACCCCTCTCTCACCTATGCTGTGTGACCCCCAATCATGAAACCGGAGTCTTCCTCAAGCAAGAGAGTTCCCACAAAGTTACACCCCACACTTGGAGCGACACTTAAAATCAAAGTCCCAGGGACCAATTCTCTGATTCTTGCATTCTCCAGAGGCAAATATAGAAAATTTAGATTCTTCCTCCGGTTCTGTCTCCTAGTTTTGGAAACCAAATTGACATCTCTTATTCACAGATGACTACAGAAGGTAGGACGGGTCGGTGGCGACCAGACACGGCTCCCAGGAGAGGGAAGGCAGAGATTTTCCTCCCCAAGGAATGCCAGCAGAGGCGAGGAGGGGGCGGGCTTCGCTGCGATGGCTGGTTCACGTTCGGTCCCGGCGAAGGAGCCCCGTGGTCCGGCTCGTGTTCAGAAGCTGCACCCCAAGGGTAGCCCCGTGGGGGTGCGGCCTGGCCGCTGCGGGCGGGCACCTGGGCGCTGTTACCTTTCTCTGCACAGGGTCAGTCCGCAGACGTGCGCCAGGACCCCGGCCGCCCGCCGAGCCTGCCTCTAGCCCGCGCCCGGAGGAGCCCGCGGGGCTTGGCACGAGGGCTACGGCACCCGGACTGAGCCTGCGGACTGGCCATCCCCGGGGACCAGCGGGCTCCGCTACCTCCCGGGGGTCGGTCGGAGGGAGCGCGGGGTCCTGAAAGGACACGCCTCTGCCCCGCCTCTCGGACTGAAAGACCCTTAGGTTTCCTCCCCTCTGGGGTCCTCAAAACAGTACCCCTACCCGCCTCTGCAGTCAGCCCAGGATGGGGAGGGGGCGCAAGCCTGGAACTGAGCTGGAACGGAAAATGAGTACGTGGAGGTGGAGGAAGCTGAATTTCTGTTTTTATATTGACATTCATCGGGATAAACTGTGGAGGTAGATGTAACGTTTACATTCGCTTTTAAAATACATGACTCTAAAATAAATTTAGCCGGGAGGAGGGAGACCCTCAGGGTGGCCACCGGCAGAGAGGTTCCCTTGGGTGCAAGTTTGAGAGGCGCTGTTGTGTACGCGGGGCCTCTTTCTAAAGACCAGTTCCTGCCGCTGGACCGGCCGCGCGCCCGGGGTCTGGACCCAGGACACGCCCTCGGGCTGCGCCCGGCGTGGATGCCCCCTCCTCGGGCGCAGGTGGGAAGGGGACCGCGGACCCCAACCCGAGTCAAACTCACTTACGTAGAAAGCGCGTGACTTGCATCTGGGCTCTCCTGGAGAAAACTGAAAGGACGAGGGATAAAAGCCATAAGCAGAACTTGAGGGAACTGGGCGGTGCAAGTCAACGCCTCTACTTTGGCTGATGGCTCGTAGGGCCCTGGGAGCTCTCTTACTAGGCTGATTTGTAAGTTAGCGCCATTTTGGTGGAACAACTTAGCAACTAGCCCTGCTTGCTTTAAATTTCTTGTGAAACGAACTTAGATACACTTTAGTTATTTTTAAGTACTTACCATGTCATCAAACAACAGCCGCGTAATGAACTGATCCTCTGTAGTTTTTACAGGTCCGTTCCATTAGAAAGGTCTCAAAATGGAATTATGCCAGAAATGTATGGCATCTCCATGGCAATGTACACAGTTAAGAGAAAATACAAACGTAAAAGTAAGTTGCCTTTTTATGTTTTCTTGGAAAGAAAAGAGTAACAAGTTTCAAGGTTTGTGAAGAGTTAACGTTGTCTTCTGGAAGACCCTCAAGTGTGAAGTGCCTAGGAGAGAAACGGTGAATTGGAAAAATCTATGGTTCGCCTCCTGTGTGTTTCTCTTGTGCTTCTCCTTGGCTACTCACACAAAACACTTCACTTCTGGTCACCAAATGGTTGGAGGTTTTCCCCACACCAAACAATTCTCCACGGCACCAGCTGGGTGTCCTACATTTGAACTCAATTCTGACACTATCTGGAGATGGTGTCAGATTCCACAAGTTAAGGGCTCAGTCCCACAACACTGATTCCACCCTACCTCACATGCCAGTTGAGGTAGTAGGTCCCCAGGTTACCTACAACTTCTGTCTGATTTGGCCACAAACTGAAGGTTTCCACCACCTCCTTCCCCTTAGATTCAATTATTTGCTAGAACAGCTCACAGAACTCGGGGAAAAAGTCACTTGCATTTACCAGTTTATTAGAGGATATGTTAAAGGATACAGATGAAGAGCTACATAGGGCGAGGTCTGGGAGGGTGCTGACCGTGGAGTTGGGGTGTGTCACCCTCCCAGTAGGTGAACGTGTTTATCCAGCTGGAAGCTGTCTGAACCCCGTGCTATTGGGATTTTTATAGAGCTTTCTTCATGTAGGCATGATCAATTATTAATTCCATTTCCAGCCCCTCTCCCCTTTCTGGAAAAGGGGGGGGGGCAGGCCTGAAAATTCCAAGATTCTAATCATGGCTTGGTGTTTCCAGTGACCACCTCTCATCCAGGAGCCCACCCAGAGTCACCTCAATAGAACAAAAGATGCTTCTAGTGCTCTTATCTCTTAGGAATTTACAAGGGTTTTAGGAGCTCTGTGTCAGCAACCGGGGCAGAGACCAATATATATTTTTTCTATTGTCTCATGCAGAGATTATAACCTATACCATATATGATGCATCTGATACACTAAATATTACATTGCCTTTTTTAAGGAATGTCTACAGGGTTTTATTATTTCCAATAGTGAAGAATTAAATATTTAATTTGTAAGTTTTATGTTGTCTCAAATCAGTCACTGAACATGTTAGAAACAATATGTTTTATCAGGCAAGATTATTTGAATAAACTTTTTCACCTACTTTATTCTGCTCTGGATAAAAATATGTTATTGTTCTCTTCTTTCGCCATAACAGTAGTATAGACTGTTTAGAATGTACAATGTTGTTAAATGTATATGAAAAACATAGCTCTTAAAAGCGCTTTATATTTTATCAACTTTCCACAAGAACTATGATTATTAGAAAGTGTGGAAATTGTGGTTATGCAAATGACAGATATTTTGTTAATACTCTAAGCTCTACAAATGTTTAATGGTAACAATATCTTTTACAAACTATGACCTTTATTAATTGGTTTCCATTTTAGTATTCTACAAGCCAATATCTTATATACATATATGCTATTGGCACCATTAATGTGAAGTTAATCCATGTTATTGTTTTCCTAAACAAACTGTGGAGAAGTTTCACCCCATCTAAAAATAAACGTTAAGTGGCTGGCCAGGTGGTGCAGTGGTTTAGGTCACGCTTTGGCAGCCCGGGGTTTACGGGTTCGGACCACTTGTCAGCCACGCCGTGGTGGCGTCCCATATAAAATAGAGGAAGATGGTCACGGATGTTAGCCCAGGGCCAGTCTCCCTCAGCAAAAACGAGGAGGATTGGCAATGGACATTAGCTCAGGGCTGGTCTTCCTCACACACACAAAAAAAGTTGTAAAAATAAACATTTAGACCCAATGATGTATTTACGAGATAATACAAGTCCTTGCCACAAAACCATACTATTTTTCCACTTTTCATTACATTGAAAGAACATGGATTGAAGTTGTCAGTTTCCTTTCATTTAATAGTATGCAGTATCCAAGAACACAGTAGTGATTGGTATTTTAGAAGGGACTTTCTGATGCCCAGTCCTCGACGGTAAAATAAGAGAATTGAATTATTTAAACTTTTCTCCAGCTCTATAATTTTATTATTTTTGATATTGCATG
Source organism: Tapirus indicus (assembly GCA_031878705.1). Classification (NCBI taxonomy): domain Eukaryota; kingdom Metazoa; phylum Chordata; class Mammalia; order Perissodactyla; family Tapiridae; genus Tapirus; species Tapirus indicus. The sequence goes on from CM062919.1 coordinate 42,347,288, forward strand.
TTCTACAGAATGCCCAGAACAACCAACAGTAATATTTTCTAAAGATCATAAATATTAGAGGGAGGACTCAATAAGCAAATATATTACATTAGGCCATATTTTCTTTATCATGCAGCCACACTCATTTTGAAAAGATGTCTTGTGTAATTCTACTACTCCTTCAGTTATGTACCTTTTTAGTAATTATCAGTACCTAGAAAAATTGCAAATCTGACAATATTAATAAATATTTTTAAAATCTCATGTTGGTGTTTCCTTTTTATAAGGAAACATCTAAAACAGTAAGTCTATGAAAGCCACTGTTGCTTGTATAATTCAATTTAATTTTTTTTAAAGTCATGTACACAATCAAGATTTTTTTTAACTAAGGAAGGATACAGGGATGAGTACAGGATACCCAACTCTCTTAAGATTTAAGCTGATTCTGAATCTGATAGAGATAATGACCATGAACATAAGGTCTACCCAGTTAGTTCTAAACATACACTGCCTTTCTTGTGCAAAATCAGCTCTAATTAATCAGATTGCTCTTCTAGATACTGTAATAGACTTTTTTTCTGAGGCTGTTCCCTGTCTCAGTGAATAGCACTACCTTGTCCACTTGTATAAGACAGAGATCTGAGAATCTTTTTTTTTTTTGGTGAGGAAGACTGGCCCTGAGCTAACATCTGTTGCCAATCTTCCTGTTTTTGTTTGAGGAAGATTGTCCGTGAGCTAACATCTGTGCCAATCTTCCTCTATTTTGTATGTGGGACATTGCCACAGCATGGCTTGATGAACAATGTGTAGGTCCTCTCTGGGGATCTGAACCCATGAACCCCTGGCACTGAAGCCAGGTGTGTGAACTTAACCACTACGCCACCAGCTGGACCTTGAGAATCATTCTTGACTCCTCCCGCATTCCAACCCATCTCAAATCCATTCTCGGTGCAGCGACCAAAATGATCTTTATAAAAAGCAAAGTTTTATATGTATCACTCCCTTGCTAAAAACCCTTAAATTATTCCCCACTGGCCTGAGGATAAACTCCTAACTCCCTCATTAGGTTTAAAGGCTCTTTCTAGTTGGCCTCCTTCCCCCATTTTCTTCTTTAGCCTCACCTCTTTTTCCCCTCCCCAACACTGCATCTCCTGCCACACCTCCTTCCCAGTGGCACTTGTTAAATTACTCTGATTTCCCCTAGGTACAGGAAGGTCTCTTTGATCACTCAGTCTGAAATGCTCTTTGGCCCTCTCTTCCCTGGCTAGCTCCTACTGTTCCATCAAGCCTGATTAGATGATTTCCTCCAGGTGTCTTCCGAGATTCCCCTCCCACAGGTTCTCATAACACCACTCTGTAACCCCACCACAGCGCATACCATACAGTATTGTAATTGCCCATTTCCTTCTATTTCACCACAAGGCTAAGCTATTAACCTATGCCTGAAAGGAAGCTGCAAGGGGAAAGAGGCTGAGCTTTCAAGTCAGAGAGACCTGGGTTCCAAACCCAGTTCTGCATTTGTAAATTGTGTGCGCCTCAGCAAATTTCTTAACCTGTTTGGGTCTCGGTTTCCTTTCTGTAAAGAAAGAGGTTCATTATAAAGATTGATGAGACAGTGCATGGAAAGCATCTGCACATGGCCAGGCACTTAGTAGATGCTCATTAAATAGTAGTTACAAAAGGTAACAGTCTGCCCCCAAATCTCCTCCGTAGACTGGAGTCCTCTCAAGTGGATGATACCTTCTTATCACCACCAAGTGGAGAGAGATGAAGAAGAAAACTATGATTTTCCTGATCCCAAAAAGATCCTCATTGGCTGTATATACTTAAGGAGGTTATTTGACTGGGCTTTCGTGCCTCAGTTTCTTTATCTGAACATGCCATATGTAATTCGTGTAATCATAGGATAGGCATAAAAGTATTTTGAATAATACAGCATTTTGAAATGATACATTCCTTTGCTTATTATTTGTTGAAAGAAATATGATTTTAAATATTAAAATTTTGAAACTAATAGAGGCTAAAAGACCATAAATTATGTAGAACAGCAAACCCTCACTTTTAGTCATGACCCTTAACATTTTTCTTTCTCTATCCTTTTTACCAGAAAGATAAATTGTAAAACAAGTTGTTAGGAATTTCACCACACTTTCTGCCCCCATCTGCTAAGATAGTAGTGTAACTAAGCAAGTGAGCAGCTGGTATAAGAAGCCCCAGTAGTCAGGAAAATCCATATCCTGTGCAACACAGCCTTGGATTATTGAGATTAGGTTTTTTACAATTTATTGTCCATCTTAGACTCACAGACTATTAGAACTAGAAAAATACATTAGCATTCTGGAGAAAAAGAGAAGATTGAGCACATACATATCTAATTTCATTCCCTCCAAATTCTACAAAAATAATAGTAAAAAGATTGTTTTAAAACACACAAGATAAAAAGAATGAGAGAGGAAGCATTGCAACAAAATATTGTAATCTGGAAAACAATGAATGAGTGGAATTGACTCAGCTGATTTAGACCTAAATCCTAAACCAGCAAAGGGGAAGCTAAGAAGCAACCTATTTCCACAATAGAATCCCAGAAAGCTTTGAAATTGGCATCACCAGCTACCTCTAAAAGTAGGACCAAAAGTAGAACTATTAAAGAACTGAGTTAACGTCTGTTCAAGAAGCAGTTGGATCCTCAGATTGCTCTCCCACTCCATGCAACAAATCAAATGTTTCTCCATCACCCCATCCAAACACTGGAAGTTTACTCTCTGGAGATAGAAAACAGAGTTTCTGGACTAGGGGACATTAGGCACAGTTGAGGTCAAGAGTATTGTACTGAACCCAGAGGTATTAACAGAATATTCACATCCTGAGTGTTGAGAAGACCCTCCACTCATCCCCAAGCTATTTTCATGATGAGCTCCAGAATGAAGGGAGCCAGGGCTATATCTTTTAAGTGTGAAATTGGAAAATACTTCTCTAGGGAACATAAGCAGCTCAAATTAATATATCTAAAGATTCCACAAAATTTCCCTGCCAAATCATCTTTAAGTGAATCCCAGAGTCCACAAGTCCAGAGCTTCCAATCAGTTCAGAGCTCTTAAATATGAACACATGGATGGGGATCACCAGATATCTGAAGGAAAGCCAAAAAAAGCCATAAGAGACAAAGATTAAACAAAGGAATGGGCGGGGGGGAAAGCAACTTGGAGAAATGGAGACCATGTATGCAAAACAGTGCCTTAAATAACCGTAACTAACGTGCTCAGACAGATGGGGAAAGCTATTTTACCCATAAAAAAAAGAACAAGACACTATCTAACTTCAAGACTTACTATAAAGTTACAGTAATCAAGACAGTGTGGTATTGGTGAAAGAATAAACAAATAGATCAATAGACAGAACAGAGAGCCCAAAAATAGACCCCCATCAATATAGTCAACTGATCTTTGACAAAGGAGTGAAGACAATACAATGGAGCAAAGACAGTCTCTTCAACAAATGGTGCTGGAATAACTGGACATCCACATGCAAAAAAAGTGAATCTGGACACAGACCTTACACCCCTCACAAAAATTAACTCAAAATGGATCATAGGCCTAAATGTAAAAGACAAAACTATAAAACTCATAGAAGAAAACCTAGATAACCTTGGGTATGGTGATGCCTTTTTTAGATACGACACCAAAGACACAATCCATGAAAGAAAGAATTGATAAACTGAACTTCATTAAAATTAAAAACTTCTGCTCTGTGAAAGATAATATGAAGAGAATGAGAAGAAAAGCCACAGACTGGGAAAAAACATTTGCACAAGACACATCTGATAAAGAACTGTTATCCAAAATATACAAAAACTCATAAAACTCAACAATAAGAATACAAACAACTCACTTAAAAAGTGGGCCCCTGTGTACACTGCTGGTGGGAATGTAAAATGGTGTAGCCACTGTGATAAACAGTATGGCATTTCCTCAAAAAAATTAAACATAGAGTTACCATATGATCCAGCAATTCCACTTCTGGGTATATACCTAATAGAATTGAAAGCAGGCACTCAAACAGATATTTGTACACCCAAGTTCATAGCAGCTTTATTCACAACAGCCAAAAGGTGGAAGCAACCCAAATGTTCATTGATAGATGAACGGACAAACAAAATTTCCTTCCTTAAAAAGGAAGGAAATTCTGATATGTGCTACAACATGGATGAACCTTGAGGACATTTTGCTAAGCGAAATAAACCAGACACAAAAGGACAAATGTTGTATGATTCTGCTTATATGAATTACCTAGAGTGGTCAAATACATACAGACAAAGCAGAGTAGAGGTTACCAAGGCCTTGGGTTGGGGGGGTGTATAGAGAGTTATTGTTTAATGGGTACAGAGTTAGAGTTTGGGATGATGAAAAAATTCTGGAGATGGATAGTGTTGATGACTGCACAACAGCATGAATATATTTGATGCCACTTAACTATACAATTAAAATGGTTAATATGGTAAATCATGCATATTTTACCACAATTTTTAAAACTAGCAATTTAAGCATATAACTAGAAATACAGATGTAAATACTAAAAGAAACAGCTCTAAGAGTTGGAAGAGTTTTCCTCTGAGGATGAGAAAATGGTGGGGGAAGGGATGCTGTTTTTCAAACAAGTTTTGTAAGACTACTTATCTCTTTAAATTATGTGCGTGTAGAATTTTGATAATACTATAAACAAATAACTATCATAATAAATTTGAAATAATTTTAAGTCCCACAGTTTTATAGATAACCAAATCATGGAGAAGGTAGGACCCTTGGCCAAAGTAACCCAAAACAGTAAGTAACAGGTTAAGGTGTTGAGCCAACATATTCTAAATCAAAGTTCAGCTTCTTACCACCACAACACATTGGACCCTGTGATAGCTTCTTCCTGAACATCCTAAAATAAACTTCTGGGAGTCCTGCCGTAAGCCTTCTTAAATTACTTTTCTTCATGTTTTATTAAATGCCTAATAATACTACGAATTTTTCCATTTTGCCTAGCATTATTTGTTAAAAATGAACCTTTTTCTAACACAAACACACTTTTGAAGTAACATACTTTTCCTAATTTCCTTCTCTATCTTCATAATTCAGATAGAACAGGATTTTTGAGTCCTGCATTCAATGTTGCTCCCTAAATGTTTGGAGAGTCTTTGCTATTGATGACTAAGACACTGTCCTTTATTTCTTGTGTGAATTATTTTGTACTGAGTCTAAAAACCTAACTATGGTAACCTTTATGGCGACAGAAAGCATTTCCATTTCAATTCAACTCAAGGCACCAGTTTAATGTTAATTTTTCCATTAGAAATATGATGTCATTATAAAGAGGAGTTATACTAAGCAAAGATATATAATTTACCATGCTTCAGACTTTCGAATAAAACCCAGTGTGAACGCTCCTTCCAACCATACTCCATTAGTTATCAGTTGAACATATACTAATAGACATCTGTAAAATAATTTTTTGAAGAACTGTAAGGCCCCGTCATAAGCACATCCTCCAACACTGACAAAGTGCCTTTTCCCAGAATAATGTGCTTGATAAGTCATCAATCTTAGAACTCTGAGTGAGATTTATTATGCTTTTAAGATGTCACTCCTTGTCACAACAGTGTAGATTACTGTGTATGGTTTCTAATCTTATGTGACTGTCTCAACAAGATTGCATGCTTCCCGAGGGCAAGGTAGCACAGGACTACGCACATAATAAATGCCCCTGAAGCATTTGTAACAATTAAGTATTGAATCAGAGGATGGAATCATGGAATGTTAAAGCTGAAATGAGTCCTAGGTCTAACTACCTCTTCTTACAATTTAGGAAATACTAATGAGCATTTGAGTGCACACGTATGTAGACATTTCACGTGCAGGTGCTCACAGCAGCCCCACTAGACAGGTGCTGTTATCACCGCATATTACAGATAAAGAAAAACAATCAGGGAGATCAAGTAACGTGATCAAGGTCACACAGCTGGTCAGTGCTAACACTGGGACTCCAGCCAAGGTGATTAGAGTCCAGAGCTTATGCTTTGCTGAAGCCCAGATATAGATGTTACATGTGATCATACAGCTGGCTAATGACAGAGTCAGGCCTAGAATTCAGATTGGCTGACTTCCCAATGCAGTAGCTCATTGTCAGACTCACTAGTTAAAAAATGAGTTTCTGTCTGATAATGCTCTTGACTATTATTTCTCATATAGTGAAATTTGAAAAGACTGTATGTGTAAATTACTTTTTCAAAGTTGTCTCTCTGAAACATATATCTTAGAAGTGAAAAAGTCAGTTTTGATTCTCTCCCATTTCTTCAGTAAGGCAACAGAGGCTCAGAGAGATGAAGACACTAATCCAAGACCACGCTACAGCTAAGGGAAGACAGGGAACTGGGCCAGGTCTCCTGCCTGCTGAGGCAAGTGTTCCTCCCCCCACACACACACCCTCTAGTTCCATGTGTTGACAAAGGCCTCTGTCTCTCATGCTCTATAAATCCATATTCCAGACATATCCTTCTGGAACTTTCCATTTCTCCAATTACTTGCATTTGTATTTACAAATACTTCCAATCTCTGATTTACTCCTTACCTGTTGCTATTTATATCAGATCCAATTTATGCACCTCCTCACATTAGCTGTTTGCCACTTGCCACTTGCTCAGTGGAAAACTCTGGCCATTGCCATTGGTGGCTCTCCTCCTAACACTGCTGAAGTTCTCCTTCCAAGAAGGAAGGCTGGAGGCTGGCATGATGCCCATCATGCCCAGCATGGCAACAGCCATGACATCTCTAACTCCAAGTCCAGTCTTACAGACCCACAGAGGGTCTGTGCTACGAAGCATGGAATATGGATTTCCCATCAGCTGTCCAAAGGGGTCAAATAACACAACATAAATGGGGCAAATTTTGACCAGTGAGAGTCATAAGGCAGGAAGGAACCAACAGATAAATTCGTTTCTTTTCTTTTCCACAATGAACTGCTTCAACATACAGTGGTTCCTTATAGCCTATCTGGAGACATCCTGTGTGACCAAAGTACCAGCTGTGTTTTCTTTTGAAGCTGGTACATGTGATCACACAGCTGGCCGCTGTGCGGTAATGTTCCACCTCTCTCTCTGCCTCCCACTCCTTTCCCCCTCACTCTTGCCATCCTGGGATTGTACTCCCTAGTAAACATTCCCATGAACTCTTTGTCTCAGGCTCTGTTTCTACCCAACTCATATCATAAAAGCTTACATTTTGGAGAAATATAACTCTTACAAATTAAAAATATCCTTTCACAAACTCAGCTGGCAATTACTGTGGATGAAGATTTTTTTTCTGAGATCCCCTGAGTTCTGGCAACGGCGAGAGGGGACATACAGGAGGAAGCACAGAAGAGATAGAAGGTAACTGTAATGCTCCTCACAGGCCTCCACTTTTCTCTCCAGTTTAAAAAGTAGTTTGACATCTCTGCTATCAGCAGATATTTGATGTTCATTAATGAACCTAGAACGAAGAAGAGAAAGTCTTTAGGTGAGGTGAGCAGGTGGATGTATATATTCTTCTAGGATATCTAGAATATCTAGGCAATCACTTCCAGTGTGGAATTTCTAGATTGCCATTAAGTTCAATGATTAGGGCCAGAAACTCCCTCCCCTTTGAAAGCTAGATGTTCGCTGCCCCCTCTGATCCTAGAGGAGGGAGGAGGTTTAATTTATGGGAAGAAAACAGCTGGCAGCCTTCAGAACTCAGAAACACTAGCCCAGCTATTAATCCTGGTTTTTATTTTCTATATTTTGTGAAGCTTTGACATTGTGGGGGCCTTGCAGACCCTGGGGGAACTACCCTTCCCAGGGTTAGCTAATTTCTAGAGACAGCAAACAATGCCCAGGAGCATGCCTTAATATGCAAACCAACCAATTCAGAGCCTGTACCCCAACTACCTCCTTTGTCAAACTCACACACACTGAGCCAATATTCCCTTTGCCCTAACTCACTCCAGGGCCAGGTATTGGATAGCTAGGGACCGCTCCAATAGCCCAGAGACTGTAGGAATTATTCAAACTACGTAATCCTTAACTGTTTAATGTGCCCTGCCTTGCCTTTCCTAAGGAGATCACAATAAAGGCGTATGCCCATGCTTTTTCCTCCTCCTTCTGCCTCCTGACCCACCCTGGTGCTTCACCATGTGGCCCTGCATGGAAGGCTTGGCCCCCTGTTTCCAGAGATCCATGAGTGTAAACTTCCTCCTTTATGAAAATCATTTCTGTGTCTGCGTGTTTTACCATACCTGATTAAAAACAATCCCAGGGACATTTTTCAAGACACCAGCGGAACAGCATCCCTCCTCAGAGACCTGACTTTCAGCTCCATGGGGCCCCTCCCATAAGTTTCTAAGTTTTAATAATTTCAAGTTCTTTCATTTGTTTCCCCAGTCCTAGGGTGTGGTGGTTGCTTCCTGCAGTTGCTACATTCATGACATGGAATGCTGCTTTTACCTTATCAGTTAAAGATTCTTCATACCTAGTCAACAATTCTTCATATTAAATTTTCTCTGTTAAAATAACTGTTGCGTTTTTTTGCCTCTTGACTAGACTCTGACAAACACACAATTTTATGGTTAATCCTGGCACTTGGGTTTATCAATAGCTCACAAGATGTTGCCAAGGTAGCGAGGAGGTGTGTGTGGAATAAACCCAGCCAGTAAAAATTCTGGGAAATTGAAGAGCTTCAGATCAACTTACCATGTGTCATTCTCAAGAAAATAATGCTTAATTCCTCATACCTGCCAATTCCTCATTCTATGCAGCAATGATATTCTAAATGTTCACATTGTATTAAATCAATACTGGAGACGTATCCAAGTATTTGTTTTCAATAAAGGTCATGATACATTTCTAATCTTATGAAAATCCAGAGGGTTTCAAAAATATATGTCTTTGTCAGTTTGGGGCTGTTATAACAAAATACGATAAACTGGGTGGCATAGCAACAAACATTTATTTCTCAACGGTTCTACATGCTGGAAGTCTGAGATCTGGGTGCTAGCATGGTCAGGTTCTGGTGAGAGGCCTCTTCCAGGTTGTAGATGGCTGATTTCTCTTTGTATCCTCACATGGAGGAAAGAGAGTGAGCTAGCTCTCTTGCTTCTTCTTATAAGGGCACTAATCCTATCATGAGTACTCTACCCTCATGACCTGATTACCTCCCAAAGGGCCCACCTCCCAGTACCATCACATTGGGGGTTAGGATTTAACATACGAATTTTGGGGAGACATAAACATTCAGTCCACAGCAACATATATAATAGAGAATACAGGGATGTCTAAAATACAATTCTTTCCTTCGAGAGGCTTACAAGCTAGGCCCCAGATGTCAAAGCATCAGAATACAGAAAATAAAGCACATAGTTAACACAATCTCCTTAAAAGTAGAGGCGTTTATTTAGTTTTGTATCCCTAGCACCCACCACAATACTTTGTACATAATATGGAGAGACTGAATAAACGTTTGTTGAAGATCAGGCTAATACATCCCCTCTTTGACTCTTTAACCTTGTTGGAGTTGGACAACTCTAACGCATCCTTGTGCGTCAGCTCGGTGGTCACTTTCTTAGGGAGGCCTTCTTCTGATTCCTCACACTAAGTTAGGCACCCCCGTGGTGGACACTGCAATGCCTCGCCCCAATCCCCCTTCAGTGAAGGAGGGCTGACAGCAGATAGCCTTCAGAGGTTGCCTTCCAGAGATTATGAATAAAAGTTAAATAAATAAGTGACCCATTTAAAATTAAAGACACTATTAAAACCAAAAATGAAAAGTGAATAAGAGTGGTTACTTCTTTTGTGGCAAAGCTACATTATATCATAATTAGTGTTCTATCAGTTTCAAAACACAGAAATCCAGCTCAAACTTGCTTAAGAAAAAATAGGGAATCTATTGGTAATATGACTGGGAAACTGTCTTCAGGCACGGTTGGAGGTAAGGGGTCAAATGATGTCATCAGAATTCTCTCCATCTTCATTTGTCTCTCACATCTATTTATCTCTATGCATGACCTCATCTTTTTTTTTTTAACCTGAAAATAGCCTCTCTGTGTTTGGGAACAATGGCCTCAAGCGGCTCCAACTTACCTTGTATTTACAGCTCCTGATCCAGTAAGGAGAGGGAAACTATCTTTTTTTTCCAGAATCTAAGTAAAATTTCAGAGACCTTTATATCAGTCTGGAGACAGAAACCACCTTGATTATTTGAACAGGAAACAAAACAGCAGATACTAACTTTACACTAAAGATGAGCGAACAGGGGGGCCACCCGGTGGCGCAGCGGTTTAGCCTGCGCTTGGCAGCCCAGGGTTCGCAGGTTCGGATCTCGGGCGCCTGCCGACACACTGCTTGTCAGCCACGCTGTGGCGGCGTCCCATATAAAGTAGAGGAAGATGGGCACGATGTTAGCCCAGGGCCAGTCTTCCTCAGCAAAAAGAGGAGGATTGGCGACGGATGTTAGCTCAGGGCTGGTCTTCCCCACAAAAAAAAAAAAGATGAGCGAACAATAAAAAACTAAGAACTAAAGGAGCCCCCTCCCCATCAAGGATGAGATTCAGGACTCTGAAGAGGGCATGGCTAATACAGGAACCAGAAGATTGCTGCTGGTAAAGAAACTTGCCATAGGGTACCAGCTAGGGCCAGTCCGTAGAAGCAGCTTGCCACCATTGGAGGGTGTAGACAGGTTGCATCTGTTCTGTAGAAGCAGTCAACTGTTGCCAGAGGGTATGGGTGGCTGCTGATGGGGAGAGCATGGCATGAGGGTACAGTAGAATTCTCCTGTGCAGCTGTGAGGCTCCCACCCTAAATAATGATAATAATGGAGGGCCAGAACCTGGAAGGGAAGTATATTCCTGCTGCTATTGCCTTGCAGAGTCACCCCATCTCTGTCTATTGATGAAGTTTAACATTCCACTAGCAGGTAAAGGAGAAATGTTTACAGGGCCCATCTTCAAGATCACAAAGCAAGGCAAAGAAGGGTGGACTTGGAGTTGAGAGACAATAGGTTAGGCACCATCCTACTTGGATCATATGCACAGCCTTGAACCAATCACTGTGACCAGGGAAAGGAGAACTCTTGTTGGCTAAGACTAGGCCAGGGTCACGTGCTCATGCCTGTGCTGTGGTCAAGCGAATGGCAGGGGCAGCAGCCCCACCCCTACACATGGAATGGCTTCTCCATGGAAAATATGGGTTCCTCTACCAGAAGAAAGGAAAGAGTGGGCCAGTCCCAGTGGCCTAGTGGTTACATTTGGCACACTTGGCTTCCATGGCCTGGGTTCAGTTCCCAGGCACAAACCTACACCACTCGTCTGTCAGTGGCCATGCTGTGGTGGCGGCTCACATACAAAAAGAGGAAGATTGGCAACAGATGTCAGCTCAGGGTGAATCTTCCTCAGCAAAAAAACAAAAGAAAGAAAGAAAGTAAAGAGTGCCAGGCAAAGGAAAATAATGAATATCCTTTGTATGTAGTACATCAACCTTAAAATGTGTGGTTCCATTTGGGACTGTTAGCATAGGAAAGGGAAAAGTAAGACCTTTTTTTAGACTGCATTTTCCTTCATTTAAGAGATGTTTATTAAGCACCTACTAGGAGACGAGCTCATCCTTCCTAGTCCTGAACGCCTGGCGTCTTTGTGGACACAGGCAGAATCGAAAGGTCTAAAAATGAACAGGCAGTTGGAAAAAAGGTTGAGACACAAAGATGGTATCTTTATTTACAGATTAGAGTGTCCTAAGAAATATGTCTACAACTTTGTAGCAAAGTTTTCAAATACGACTCAGGGTCAAATTGGAACAAGGCAGTATGGCCTGGTGGCTCAGAGCACAAATTATAGAGCAAGACCACCTGCATCAAATTCAGCTCCACTACAATGTGACATTCGGCAAGTAACTGTGCCAAAGTTTACTCCTGTGTAAAATCTGAATAACAATAACACCTACCTTGTAGGGTTGTTGGCAAGATTAAATAAGCCAACATCTGTAAAGTTCTTAGAACAGCTCCTGGCACATAGTAAGCACTATGTGACTATTAGTGCTTATTATGAAATGGCTATTATTAGTTGGAGATCAAGTAATGTGACTTTCTCTCCATTAACTAATTTGAAATCCCCTTATCTCCAAAATAAGAAAAAAAACTTTTGTGAAAACATCTAACTGCTATATGTATTTTAGCACCCACAAAAGAGGCCATTCTATAGAAATAATTTTATTATTTTCACTATATTTTGACATTGAAGTAGCTTCTTTATGAACCTAAATCATTTATTCCATGGGACCAAATAAAACCAAACAAAAACTTGTTCTTGGTGCTATTCTATAGCATACCAAAGAAAATACAAATCTTTTCTTCATCATCTTTCCTTAAATGTTGGTAAAATTGTATAAAAAGACAAAATCTTCTCTTAAAATGGATTTGTGTATATTTTGTCAAAAGAATATTTTTTCGTAGAGTACTTTTAGAATTTATTCTTTTCCACTTTTCAAAGGAAACTGCCTCTGTATTTCCAATGTTTTAAAAGGACACTAGAACATTCCGAGCAAGAAATGCACTTCATCTCTGGCTGAGTCAGAGAAACCTTTTCTTAATGAGGACTCTGGCACTGACTGTGAACCACTGAAGCCTTCCAGCTGTGACACATTCTGCAATATTAGTGATAAACTGAAGTCTGGGAGATCGAGTATCTCAGCAAGTCCTCCTCGGTGAGTGCTAGAACATCAGGGGAGAGTGGTCACAAAAAGAAGGAACTGCATTATTTTCCTTTCTGGGAAAGGGCTGTGTTTTCTAATAACTCTTACAACAGTCAGACTTATGGGACTATATGGAGTATCCACACCCAGAAGAAAAATGGAAACAAGAGGAAAACACCTCACAAAGTATAGCCATTTGGAATTTATCCTAAATCATCAAAGCATGTGTGCACACAAACATATACGCACACTATCTTAGTCCATTAGGGCTGCTATAACAGAACACCATCGACTGGATGGCTTAAACAACAAACATTTATTTCTCATAGTTCTGGAGGCTGGGAAGTCCAAGATCAAGGCACCAGCAGATTCGGTGTCTGGTGAGGACCTTCTTTCTGCCTTCTCACAGAAGAGGCAAGGGAGTTCTCTAGGGTCTCTTTTACAAGGACACTAATCCCATTAGTGAGGGCTCCTCACCTCTCCAAGGCCGTACCTTCTAGTACCATCACATCTGGGGTTAGGGATTCACATACAAACTTGGGGGGGGGGGAACATAAACATTCAGTCCATTGCACATACTCACATGCATATACATGCACACAAAATGTTCCTAAACTAGAATTACCAAGGAAGTACTCTGATTAAAGAGCAATATTTCCTGGATTAAGTAAAATATGATATGATACAATAACAGAATTTTGTGTGTGTAAAAAAGATTAATATTTTGGTACCAACATTGTCCTGATTCCTACAGATAAAAGTTTAAGAAATACAACATAGAACTGGCATTTTTCAATCAGGTGTATAATTACACATAAAAAGGTATCAAGTTCAGGACTCTATTAATGAAGAAGATACAGTTACAGTAATATGGTATTACTAAAGACGTTATTACCAAAAGTAGAAGCAATAAACGGGTGACAGAAATGCACTCTACTCCATTTTGAATTTGAGGAGGGCTACCATGTTTCCACAGAGTACTCTGTTTCCTCATAGGAAAAATGGAGACAATCATATATCTTCCTCTTAGCTTTGTTGGAAGATTAAATTAAACTGTGTATATTTCAAGAAAAGCCAACACAGAGAGCCTGCCACTGCTTAGTGCTGATAAACAGTATTTTCCCTCCTCTCCTGGAGGCCACTCCAGGACTTCGTGACATGAAGGCATACACAACCACAGCTTTTTGCTTAAGGAAAAGGGCTTTGGGATGTGGGTCTAAAAGACAGAGAGTGGGGGCCCAGTCTCCATTTTCAGTGTCTACCACCACCTCCTCACTCTATCTCCTACCTCTTGCTTCTACAGAGCAGCCCTGAGAAGAGCAGAACTTCGGTTCAACAAACTCTCAACTAGACCAACTCCGTGACTACAGAGGACCAATTAACTGCCTTAGCTCTAAGCTCTGTGTAAACCTACCATTCTTACAATATGTAAATGTGCAAAAGGGAGAATATTATCATTTGCACATGTCATTATTCTGTTGCTTATGGACAGGTAGGACGCTTACTTCCAGATTACTTAAGAAATAAATAATCCTGTGGTTGCAAGAGAATGCAAAATTTTTAAAGATTGGGTTGGGAAGTGATTAAAGCAAGTTTCAAAACTGAAAATTAAAATAAAAATAGTTTCCGAAAAAAAATTAGTAAGAATAAAATAGATCTGGACTATTTATAGATTTAGAAATTATAGTCCACTCCCCCAGTGATGGATATTTTAGAATCCAGGCTTCAATTCCTCTCTTAACACAAAGGTTAATTAATCTATGAGTCTTACATGCAAGGAGATCTTTTCTTCTGAGTAGTTTGCCTCCCTGTACACCAGCTGGGCTATATCTACATAGATACAAGCTTTATTACTTGACCCAAGATGGTGGACTAGTTGGGCCTCATTAGTGAAACAGTAGGTATTAAAAATTCCTTCCCTGTAGGAAGATTCGGGGGATGTTGAAGTTTTAAAAATAACTGTTTCCAGGGGCTGGCCCGGTGGCGCTGCGGTTTAGTTCGCGCTTGGCAGCCCAGGCCTGGCAGGTTCGGATCCTGAGGGGCGCCCACTGACGCACTGCTTGTCAGCCATGCTGAGGCAGCGTCCCATATAAAGTAGAGGAAGATGGGCACGGATGTTAGCCCAGGGCCAGTCTTCCTCAGCAAAAAGAGGAGGATTAGCAACAGATGTTAGCTCAGGGCTGGTCTTCCTCACAAAAATAAATAAATAAATAAAAAGAACTGTTTCCAGAAAAATGCCTTTTTTTGGATGATTTCTTCCTCATCCCCATTGACAATTCTATAGCATTTCAGAAAATAAATTTACAGACTAGAATAATCTTTGGCTATGAGGAAAGAATGTTTTAATAGCTCTATTAAATATCATAATGAATGTTTTCTTGAATCTATTTGTTATTTTTCTATAATCTCTTCTGTTGGTGTTGGTTTCCAAAGGTGGCGTTGGTTTGTTAATTCACAAAGAAATTAAGGTCTCTAAAGATTTTTCTTACTTCCACTTTTAATGAATTGTCATTTGCACTTCTTTTAGGGTTGAATCCTTTGATTCTTTATAACTTAAATAATGTTTTGATAGATTGTTCATATAGAACTAGTTTAGAACCTTAAGGAAGACATTTATTAGCATTTTAACATGACTTTTCCCCATGACTGTCAATCAAATTGATCCTATAAATTTATTCAAACCAATTGGCAAATCATTTCTGAACACACTTAGCAAACATTTCATTTTGGAACTAAGAGGTCACTATGTCAGTTACTGAGCCTCTAATTTCAATGTTACTTAAGACCATATGGAATACATAGCCACTCTTTTCTTAAGAACCTCCAGAGAAAGCTGTAGTGTTTCCTCCAGAAGTGCACTTGAGACTCTTATAACTGAAGACCGTGCATTCATGGCAACAAAAGCAAATGGATATTGATACAGGATAAATGATTGGCAAGACTAAGAACTGTCCACTCCATCTGGAAGGATATATAACTGCACAATCAGCTACACACAAAAATAATTTGTCATTATGAGATTCTTTGATTCACTTATTCTTTTAGTAAATATCTATGAATAAATTGAGTGAATAAACGAATGCAAGAATGCCTAGGATGTGCTAGGTACTGCACAGCACATATCCTGGATGTATGGCAAGTGGGAAGACATGGTTCCTGCCCTCATGAAACTTACAGTCTAGCAGAGGAGAAAAACATAACACAAAGAACCACATAAATAAATATCTCATTACATTTCAATGACAATATTGTTGATGAGTTGCTCTGATTGTCATACTAGTCTTTTTTTCTCCATATGAAAACTAAAAAATCCAGGAAATAATTTTTCACATGTAAAAGGTGGAAATAATTTCTTCTCTGAAAACCTACCTCCTGTGATGTGAGCCCATTCACTCATTCCCTAGTTGGAAGCGGAAAGTAGTTGTGTCATATTGACCCCACCTTCCACCTTTCACATCCAATTAGGTACCATGGCTTATTGATTTTATTATCCAAATATATCTTATATTCATATCCTCTTCTCCATTTCCATATCCAAAAGCATAGTCCTAGTTCTCTGGTCCTCTTACCCAAATTAT
Organism: Tapirus indicus; assembly: GCA_031878705.1. Taxonomy (NCBI): domain Eukaryota; kingdom Metazoa; phylum Chordata; class Mammalia; order Perissodactyla; family Tapiridae; genus Tapirus; species Tapirus indicus. The sequence continues at coordinate 42,363,578 of CM062919.1, forward strand.
TTTAATAGACTCCTGGAATCAGAAACAGAATAGGAGAATACTGAAGTAGGAAAAGACCCTGGAGATCATTCTTCAGATAAGGAAACTGAGGCTCAGAAAGGCAGATGTCTCACCCAGGACCCCACAATTCAGCCTAGCCACAGACATGCCATTCATTTTTCTTTAGAGCGTCCATGGAAGACACTATGGTTGCCTGCTTACAGCCATTCCCATCCCCTTCTTCCTTGTTAGAAAATCCCCTTCCCATGATAGGAACCAAAAATGACAAATACTTACTTTCCTAGGGATGGCCATGTGACCCAGTTATGGCTGCCGAGATGTAAAGTGAAGTCTTCTGGCTGGTTTCTAGAAAGAGTTTGCTTCTGACAAAAAGAAAAATCAAGAAGAGCTAACAGCACCACCACCCCCTCTTTCTTTCTGAACTGAACAACAGCAGCCTGAGGACAGAAAGCAAACATCTGAGGATGAAGGATCAGAAGAATGGAAAGCACCTGGGACCCTCATCTGTAAGCCCTGAGCTAACTCTGGGACCACCTACATGCAGACTCATAATGAGAGATTGTTTCAAGTCGACTTAAAACTTTATGTCATGTATTCTGTTACTTGCAGCTGAGTACACCCTGAATGGACTCTGCTTTGTTTATTTATTTATTTTCCATCTACCCCACTAAGCTCCACAAGAGCAAAGAATTGGCTTATTTTTTCCATTTGCCATATTCCTAGCTCCTAGAATAGAGTCTGGCACAGAGTCAGCTGATGAAAAACATTTGTTGCATGAGTGAATGCCCCAAATTTTTCATTGGCTCTCTGTTTTTATAAAATGTAGTCCAAAGAATTAATCTGGCCTTCAAGGCCCTTCATGATCTGGCCCCAGTCCATCTTTCCAGCCTTATCTTTTACCTTCACACATGCTACAACTTAGGAAAACTATTTCCTGTCCTCCCAAACACTCTCTATGCTTTACCGACATAGGGCTTCGGCTCACAGTGTTCCCTTCATCGAATATGCTCCTCCTTCTCCACCTCAATACTTTTCTCTCGTTCTTCAAGCTCCACATCTTCTCCCACAGCACTTTCTCTGACACTTTCCAGTACAAATACCTTTTCTATGTCCCCTTCTCTTTTGCGCCATTTATCACTTTTAAACATTTATGATAATTATTTGATACACTCATCCCTGTTAGATTATAAGCTCCTTGAGGATAAGAAATTCACCTTCCCAAGAAACAAATATAATGCTTTGCTTCAGCAGGTACCTAGTAAATTTTTCTTTGTGATTGAGGAATAAATACTGCTAAAGTGAGCCCATTTCCAAAATGATTTGGAACCAGGAATTTGTGCTGACTCTCATGGAGGCAAAGGTCTGAATGAATTGCAGGAGAGGAAAGAAAGGAGAGAAAGAGACTTGTTGGAAGTGTCAGGAGCAAGCACTGATGCTTTTCCTCTTGCCGATGATAGCAAAGTTCTTAATGGAAGATGATCCCAATCAATAGAGCCAGACAGCTGATTTATATAATGGAATCAAGCTGAAGTAGTGGTCTTCCTCTGCCGAGTGATGGGAAAGGGGAAAAGGCTACCAGACTAGAATAACCAGGGAACTCCACAAGTCTCTCTGCTGGTGTTCATAAATACATTCCCCATCAACAAACCACAGGAGAGCTCCCGAGAGCAGCCTACTTGAGCTTGGATGCTGAAGAGTGATGGTGGGGCTAGTGCTGCTGCTGTATTTTGGCTGCTGCTGCCGCTGCTGCCACTGGGCAGATACTGCAGTGAGGGGTCTGACCGCGCTGAGTGCTCTCGGGAGCCTGGGTCTGGCTAGGAATGAGAAGTTAAGAGAGTGAGGGCTGGGAGGTGGGCAGGACTCATCAAGGAGCTGCAAACCAAAACAAGAAATCTAGGGAGCACAAGGAGAGAAAGGGTGAGCTTGAGCCAAGATATCAGGTCAGGTGGAACTGGAGGAAATGTCATCACTGGTAAAGGAGGACTTGGAGAAGAAACTGTTTAAGCCACTCTCGCAGAATCTGTACGAGTTTATTGAAATAGAGTTCTCCGTCCAGGACAGGTATTACCTCTGTGTGTCAGGTAATCTGTTCTTTCTGTTATCATTTCAAAATGTAAATAACCCCAAGATGCTTGGGTGATAGAGTGACATTTTTTGTGTGTATTTCCCTATATAATAACAGCACATGTATCCTCAGCAAACAGAGCTTAACTATGCTAAGTTTAAGAATTTGGATTCTACAGAATCTTTTTTTAAGTGCTAAAATGGAAGACAGAAAAAAAAATACTGTATAAGAATATTTCAGTTGATTGTTCAGAAATGAAACTGGGGATGTACTTTTCCTGATTTGATTATTTTGTCTCCAATCTTTTATTTAATTCACTTGCATGGCATGCACTTTTGTTGTGTAAAAGCTGATTTTAAAAAATTCAACACAGGGCTCTCTATATTTTTAAATACATTGGCGAATTGAGTTACACAGCTCTATTTCTAACCAGTCTCCCTTTTCATGCTAGGAAAGAAAAAAGACCTTAGATTTTCGTCTGAGGGCTTATTTAGACTCCTAGTGGTTTATTTTGAAAAAAGAAATGATCTTTTAAAAACTCTCTTATAGAAATTATGTTCACAGAAACAAAACTTTAATGGCAGAATTTAGTTCATGAAGATGGAACTTTAAGGATAAGGGGATGCTCTCTAAAATATTTAATTAAAATAAAGATTTTTCTCTCACGTTTTTAAAATTCACAAAATTGTCTCAAGGTATGAATAGGCTTTTCCATCAATTATTATTTGCCTAACTTGTGGTTTTTGTGCTGAATTTAGATAGAAATGCTTGTGCCATTATTGAATTTAATATACAGCATTCCCTTTTCCCAATCCATGCCTTTTAATTCTTTTCAGGGGCTTAGCAGGAAAGAGCCTAGAAATTCTAAGTGTTCATTGTGGACTTTCCTTTTAAGGCACACACCTCAGCATTTTCAAAAAACAACTCATTATAATTCCTGAAAATTGGCTTAGAAGGACTTTCTAAAGTTGTCAACAGGGAGTACTATAAGGAAAGCAAAACATCCTTAAAGAAAGTGCTAAGAATTCTTTAAACTTCTGTAATTCCTAATAAGTATAGGAATATCTACTTAATAATAAGAATAGTAATATTTAATACTTTACCTAACATATTTTGCTATATAAATACAAAATGTGGGGACTTGGCATATCAGCAAGGTAAAAAACTTAATTGGTCTAGGGAAAAAGAAGAAATCAAATTATAGAAAAAGATTAAATGAAATAATTTTAGAAACTGAATTATTCTAACCATCAAATCACTATATCTTAAAGTATTTTGACAATCTATTTGAGAAGATGCTTATTTCAACATTAACATTTAATAATTTTATACCTATTGTGATCCTACTTTATAAAGCTAATTATTCATCATGTAACACTAGTATACAAGTATTTTTAAAGAACAACTTATAAACAATAAAGTAATCACAATAATATATATATCTAATTTACCAAATATATCTTAATGCCTCCTTCCCATTATATAATTAACTAAACTTGCTCTATCTGGCATGAAAAACGAAGTCTTGTGGAATTAAATTTTTGGAAATTAATGTGATTTTTTTTCTGGTACCCTTGAGTTCTAAGAAAAAGACTGTGGCTGGGGTCACCTGCTGTCTTTTTTTCATAAATGACATGAATCCTTTTAACTAGGATTCATTGTTAATGTGTGCGAAAGCAACTTCTTTAAGGTTCAATTTTCTCATCTGGAAAATGACCAAGTAAAGTAGGTGATTATTTTCATTAGTAAAATTCAATGATTCTGCCACGTAAGACACAAGGAAAAAATAAGTTCCTCTCAGAGATAAGGAAAAGAAGGTAATATTGTGATATTCCAGATAAAAGTTAACATTATAAGTCATATTAGTTCACTCATTTTTCACAACTCTCCTCTATATCACATCCATCAATTTGAGAGCACTTTCCCCGAATGTAAGACCTCTTTACAGCCATTTCAAATACATTTAGACAGAACAGTAATTTAAAGTAAAGTCAATGTGATGCTTGATAGTCCTAAATCTTTGACCGTGCTTTACTCAGATAATTTCTATTGATAAGAATCAAACAGGTCATATCACGGTTGTGGAAGCAGGTAACTCCAGATTTTGAATGCTGGCCACCTTCAAGGAGTAGAGAGATGCACAGTTATGATTTCCTCTTTATATCCTACAATCCAGCAGTTCTAAATTTGTGAGAATCACAGGTCTAGAGCAATTAAATTCCGTCATGCATTCTTCAGATTAAAGAAGATGTGTTTAAATAAGTCAGACTTTCTATTTATCTGACCAGAGTCTCTTTTGCAGGGGGTCTCACAACCAGGTGGTTGTGATTTACTGTTATGTTGATGCTTTACCTGGTTGACATCAAAAATCAAAACTTGTCTCCCTCTCTGTAGTGTGCTAGTGTTTACACTGGGGATTTCCTGGCACCTCAGTCTTCTCCCCCTCAGAGTTTGCATGGTCATTTCTCCCAGGGATTAGCTTCCCCAGCCTAGAACATCATTATCACTGGCAGTTAAAGCACCATCTTCTTCTGAAGGAGGGAGGAGCTCGATTATGTGCGGGCGCTAGAAAGGGATAAGTCACTTGTGCAGTAATGAGAGTGCAAATGAATTAAAGAAATTCTGAAGGACTTGAAATAGCATGCAAAGCATTAGCCAAAAGCAAATGGGAAGTAGCAGGGCATGGTGGAACAGACTTTGGAGTGCTTGGAATCAGATAGATGGGTGTGAAACCTGGCTCTGCTCTGCCCACGTGCCAGCTGTGAAATTTGGGGCAAGATAATTAACCTCTCTGGCCTCAGTATTGATACCTCTGACATGGAAATAATAACACCTACATCTGCACATAGTGCTGTCCTGTTAAATCCTAGCAAGGAAAAAAACAAACATGATAAACTATATTCCAAATAAATAAAATGAAAGGTAGGGTTATATTTTTTAAATATACAGAAAAAATATATTTACTGTGAAAACTTATGCTGAAATATAGACGTATAATAATATATAGTAAATAAATATTTATAATAAAAATAAAATATACAGTAAACATATATAAATATATATATTTAATATATAATGAATTTATATATGTTTTATAAATAAAAATGGATACATTTTCAGATACGGATTATTTTTAAATATTCTCAGATATTTAGAAATACATTTTCCATTCATAGATATTAATTTGAAAATAAATGGTATTTGCTAGAATTACAAAAATAATATGCATAAATTCCCCATGCATATGACATTTTGATGCCGGAATGGAACTTCTCTGTGAACCAGAGAATCTAACAAGTTTGTCAACTCATTTACAATAAGAATGTTAACAATGCGAGTGTTAAATAAGAGTAAGTTAACTGGAAAAAGAAACAAAATGCCAGAGACTGGATGGCCTTTTAAACAACAAACATTTATTTCTCACACACAGTTCTGGAGGCTGGGAAGTCCAAGATCATGGCGCCGGCAGATTCGGTGTCTGGTGAGGGCTGCTTCCGCATAGACAGCCGTCTTCTCCCTGTAACCTGGCAACGCAGGAGGGGCACGGGGTCTCTCTGGGGTCTTGTCTCTTCTTTTCCTTTTATGTTTCTGCGGTCTTTTGATAAGAGCACTAATCCATTCATGAGACTCTGCTCTCATGATCGAATCACTTCCCAAAGGCCCCTCCTCCTAATACTGTCATCTTGGGGGTTAGGATTTCAACATATGAATTTTGGGGTGACGCAAGCATTCGATCTGTAGTGCCCAGTATAGCCCAAAATTTGATTTTATAAAAATATTTCTAGAAAATTTTATTTGAAAATTACTTTATTGATGAAATCAATGATAGCATTCACAACAACCCAAGACATCATCGATACATTGTAACATTTTCACTGAGGTCTCTTATTTTTGATATCTCATGGTAATTTTTTCCTATCATTTAATCTCAATGATGAAAACCATTGTATAACACTAGGATCGTAAAACAACAGTAGTTTATTTATTTAAAGCATTTCTCTGCAGTTACTGGTGAGCTACTGTTTTTCCTCTATTCTGCCAAATTATTTTGGTTCAGTTGGCCAATCTTCTTTCCATTTAGTCTCATGAATAATAGTGATTATTTTACCATGGTCATAGAGGCAGTTCTTAATATTTATTTTGAAATTAAAAGTGAAAGTAAATGGTTGGCATGAAAGTTAAGATTGTAATTCTGAAAATGCTAACTAAAATATTAAAACTGGAGCAGGTTCATTCTGAAATTCCCTGGGTCTATAGAAATCACTAAATAATAATTACATAATGGGGCCTCTGATATTACTGAAACCAACTCTCTAACATTTTGACTCTATAAACACATTTCTGTTTTAAGACAATGTGATAAGTTTCCACTTTGCCACTGCATTAATGTGGATATGGCCATTTAATTTCAGCTGGCAGCAGAGCTCAGGCATGGAAATCAGGGATTGGGCCCACTCCAGCCTGAGTAGACTTCTTTGACTGTTGGCTAAAGACAATTCTTGGAGCCTCCTGGGCTCTAGAGGACGCTATTTTGCCAAATCAAGGTTGCTGTACTGTCTCTGTGCTGCATCATTGTATCAAAAAGTTAACTTTTAAAGCACGCTTTTTTACTTTCTTAGTTTGCTGTTAGTGGGACAGTGACCATTAACACAAGAAAACTTGATAACTGGTAGATCCTACCTTCCAACCCTCTCTTTCTCCATCCACCCTGACCCCACCTGACCCACCATTTATGGAACTGCTCAAGAAAATTTTCTAAAAATTAAAACTCAGCCTGTCTATTCACTTAAAATCCTTCAGTGACAACCCTCCCTCCCAACCCACATAGCTTTCAGGATAACATTTGAACTCCTTAGCCTAGAATTCTAGACCCTTCAGGAACCAGCTCCTGCCTAACCTGCTTCCTACCTCACACTTCATACCAACAATACCAAACACTTGTAATGACTCAGTAATGTCAACTATTTCATGCTTTTGTACACATGCTATTCCAGAAATCCCTTTACTCCTTTCTTCATTCTGCTAACTCCCACTGCCCTGTACAACTCAGATGACCTCTTTCAGGAAGCTGTGTCTGATGCCCAGTCATATGAAGATGTTCCCCAGTTCATGTTCCTATTGACCATGTCCTGCCTCATTCACAGCACTGTGATCATGTGTTTTCTTTCTGAAGCCCCCTCTTCCTGTAATCTCAGTGAGAGCAGGAATGGTGCCTTATGGGAATTCATTTTTTCAATGCCTAGCACAGGGCTTTGTGCAAAACGGGCACTCAAATATTTATCAAATTAATGAAATGAACCAGTGACCCTACAGTCAATTAGCTGGTTATCATAACATGTAAATGAGAGTGGAATTTGGTTCAAATTACATTTTCCTACAGTATCCAGTTATTTCTCCATGTCTCCTCATCCCCATCCTCTCCCACCCCCTAAGTAGCTAGTGAGATAGCTAACAAGAATGAGAACATCGTCCTCTAAGGTAGAGTCTTTGGACTGACACAAGTGTCTCCTAGTGGAAAAAACTGACTCCAAGATCTTGTCCTTAGTAAGTATGATAGAAGCAACTGTGCCTCCACTTCAACACACCAGCCTAACGGCTTCTCTTCTAATTCCTTCCTCTTCCCAAAGCTAACATCTAGACCAGTGGAGAAGGACCTTTTTTAAGGGTGGAAAAATGTACATGGGCAGAAACCCACCAACTTTTGCACACAATTTCAGGAGGCTTGTAGACTCTGAACCAATTTATTGACCCTGGGTTAAGATTTTTTCTCTAGTTCCTTCCCAGGACATGCCCCTTTATCACTCCCTCTGTCCCCCAAATATGCAATCTCTCCTCTTCCAAAATCTTGGAATATGTAGTCTAAATTACAGCCTTTAGTCTCTCTTCCTATTTCTTTTTTTAATCTTACCTAAGCCAGGAACTGGCACAGTATGCACCAAGTATGAGTTAGTGCATGAAGGAGTCCTCTACAAGCTGTCTTCTGCCCCCACCATTCTAGAGAAACTGCCCTCAGGAAAGAAATCAATAATCTTCCCCAAGTCAGATTCAGTGCCAGGACTGAACTCTGCTTTACCCAACAAAATGACTTCATGGAATTGTCTCCAAATCTTTGAAAATCTCTGTCTTCTTGTTTTCTGTAGCATTGCACTGTTGAACTTGTCTGTTTTCTGATGGCCCCTTCTCAGACCTCTCGCTGCCACATCTTTCTTCTCCACTGTCCCATCTCATCCCTCTTCTCTTTTCCCTATAAACCTAATCTTAGAACTGTATCCACACAGAAAAATCCCAAGTCCATACTTCCATCCTAAACTATAACTTTCCATCTCCTTCTCTTCTGAGACAGTTTGTGGACACCTCATCTGTTGTCAAAAACTAAACTCATTATTCCACTCACCCACCTCACCCTCCATACTTTCCTATTTTGGTTTCTATCCAGTGTTATTTCCATCCAGTGTTGTCAGTGGCTCATTTGAAATCTTACTTAGATTTGCCACTTCTATTTCCATTGCCCATATCCTATGCCAAGGTTACAACAGCCTCTTAAACAAAATGAAATACTTTAACAATTACTTTAAACCAGGCACTATCCTAAGCCATTTATATACTTTATCTATTTTAATCTTTACACCCTTGAGTTTGTATCAATCTGATGTCCACTTTGCAACATGAGAAAACTGAGGTTTAATTTCTCTAGAGATTATGTAATTTACTCAGACCACACTGTAAGAGGTAGTCATGATTTGAATCCAGAATATCTAATGCCAGAGCCCACTAAGCTGTACTGCCTCTTCCAGGGTCCTCCAGCTCCTCTTTCTTTTCTGCTGCAATGTAACCTGTGCATCACTGCCTCCAGAAAAATACTCCTTTAATAGGATGCCATTTTTTAGACTCCTGTTCAAGGAGGGAGACTTAATGAATATACATTACTGTATGAGCTTTCGCTGAACACCCGACACAGTGCCCTCTTCTTAGATTTGTCAACCTGCTCAGACTCCCTTCTCTAGGGGACTGAACTCAGCTCCATCATCAACTCTTAAGCTCAACTGGTTGCCTTAATTTCAGTATCACCTGCACCTTCAGAGGTTAATTACTCCATTCACTAGCTCCATTCTGTAGCCCTCACTGTCAAGGCCAGCCTCCCATCCCTCCCACCAGAGTGGGGGATCCAGACATCACAAGTCCACAGTGGTTTCTGTCACTTTTCAAATCCAGAGTCTTTGAAAACATTTCACAAACTTCTCAACCCAGTTAATCCTATTTCCCACCATATCCTAACAACAAATCTATACAGTATACTTTCTTTCATTCTACCTGGTGAAGCTTAGCTTCTATTTTCCATTCATTTCCTCATGCTATCCTTTTCTAGAAATGCCTTCAGTATCATACCTGCCTTTACAAACTGGACCAATTTTAAAGCCCCCTCTCAAATTCTATTCCTCCATAATTCCTTTCTTAACTATTCCAATCCTCTCCCTTCTCAGAACTCCTGTTGAAACTACAGTCTGCTCTAGATTGCTTATTAGTCAGTATGATTATATTGTAATTTATTGCTTTATACCTTCTTAACTAGGAGAACATGCCAAAGTGGTACTTTCCAGAACCAAAAGAGAGTCTTCCACAAAGACAAATTCCAGTCTCATTCTTAGAAGATGTCACAACTCTCTAAGTGACATCATCCATCTTGAAGAAAGTTTAATTGCCACCTGCCACCTCTTTATAATATACACCTATACCTTTATAATATATATTTTATGTGACTCATGTGTGTTAGCCTTGTCTCCTCAACAAAACCATAAGTTTCTGGAGGGCAGGTATCATGTCTTATATTTGTACCCCTGTGGCATCTATACTAGTTCTATTGGGCAAATAGCAAATACTCAGTAAGTATTTCATTATTAACTCATTGACAATTTTCAGCTCAGGAGCTCTAATATCAACTGTTGACTCTTCGGATGTTTTCATAGGAGACAAAAGACAATGATCTTAAGGCCAGGAAATTATTTCCCTCATTTTGTTCACATAAAATAAGCAATGATTTTCCCACGCCATTCAAAACTTTGTGTCTCAGTGGCACACTTTGAATATGAGAATTTTGGAGACACACTGGAAAGGATTGAAAATCTCAAACTATACCAAAGAGGTCAACAATAGCTGTGATGAAAGCACTTCTACATCACACGTCTCACAGCGACTTTAAAGGAAAGTGTACACTGTAGCATTTGCATGGTCTCTCTTCAGCACTATGTTGCTGTATGAGCAGAACTGTTTACTTTCCTGACCTCACTTTCTTATATTGTCATAAATTAAAATTCCAACTTGTTCTGGTAAACACTTTGGCACTGACTGCATGCTAACGCTAAGCCTCTTATTTCCTGCCCCAAGTAGAACCCCATTCTCCACCACAAAGCTTGAGGCTGAAAGCACATAGCTCGATGTTCTATCTGACAGACATTACTGTGGCAATATGTAACCACAACTGTAGCAAAAATAAAGTTAACACATTGAGTAAATTTGGAGGTATACTCACGAAGTTTCAGATACATCACGGTCACAAATGGGGTGCAGATATAATGTAGGTTCAAGCTCATTATATGAAAAGGAGATACATAAATACTGAAAAGTATGACTTGAATAATTTATTATCTTCTAAGAGTTTATGTAAACTAAGTGTTTTTCTGTCTTACAGTGACCAAAAATGAAGAAGTAAAAATATTTATGGTGAAACACTACAGAATAGGTTTAGATGAAAAATATGAAGTGACAAAAAAGTGGTCTTTGAACGATCTGCAGATGATTGATGGAAAAGAAGCAGATACCGTAAGTGTCATGTTTTGTAAGGGAGTTGTGGAATCAATACGCTGGAGATCTCTGTTCAATATCCTACTTCATATACCCTTGGCATGTACTGTGTTAAGATGATATATTGTTCTTAAGTGATACAGTTTAATCTACTGGGATGATCTACTGTATTTTTGGTTCTGTTTTTACGAGTTTAAATTTGAATTTTGTCTATTAAATTTAAAATCATCTTTCCCAAGGCTTCTTAACAGGTTAAACACAATCTCTCAGTCAATCCTGAAACTTTAAATATATGATGCTTCCACCGCCACTCTCTCCCCACCCCAATTTCCTCCGTAAGTTTTCTGGATTCATTCCCTCATCATCTTCAGTTAGCCACCTGATCCTCCAGAAGGATCAATAACTCTTGGAAATCCTACAACCTTAGAGTTGAAAGGGGGGAAAGGATATATACTCCAATCTTTCTGCTTGACCACTTGACAAGCGGTTTCCCCAGTCTCTCCTTAAACTCTTCCACTGATGGAGAATTCATTACTGCATGAGGAAATCCATTCCATTTCTGAATTGCCATACTTTATTTTTAAATTTCCTACTTGTGTTTAACCAAAATCTGCTTCACTATAACATCCACCCATCAGTCCTAGTTTTGCCATTTGGAACAACCCAGAACAAATCCAATCCTCCTTTTACATAGCAGCCTTTCCAATATTTGAAGACGATTATAATATTCCTTCAAGTTTTCTCTTTTCTAAGTTAAATACAATACTTTAGAATTAATGAGACTAGTTTGTATTTCCTTTGATATGGATTCCTTCATTCTGTTAAACACTTAATTGAAACCTCAGGTCTTTTGTGCATGAATTGTCATTTAACACGATCTGTCATACCCTCTACTTCCATAGAATAAAATCTAAATAAAGGCCCTTGGTGACCTGGCTCCTTTATCTCTGGTCATTCTCCCTTAAACCTTATACATCCACAGTGCTTAACTACTAACTCTTGAGGCTTAGAATGCCCAATCACCTCCACCTCTCACCCCATTCCCAGATTCCCCATGGGGTAAAGTCCTACTCATGTTTCCCTACCCCAAACCCCCACTGCATTGTGGACGTAAATTGTTGTAACCATAATCCTACAGACTGCAATTGTTGGCTTACTCTGTCTCCCTTCTGGATGGAAAGCTCCTAAAAAACTGGGACCATGACTTTTCATCTTTTATCATAGCCTTCTGCCTGATAGATATTAGGCATTCAGTAAATATTTGTGTTATTGTTGGATGAATTAGAACTTAAACTCATTTATTCTTAATCCTATTAAATGCCATAGGCTTAGTTTGGCCTATTGTTTCCACTTACCAAATCTTCTAACATTTTGATTTTTTGATATTCCCTGTAGTATGATGCAGACTTAACGAGCACAACATTTAGGACTTCATTCAAGTCAATAATAAACATGATGAAGCAGGCAGGGCTAAGTACATACCTCTAGGTAATTGATAGGTTATCATTTCAATACTTCCAGTATTATTGCCACCTGCTACCATCTCACACTTAGTAAACTCTTACCAGGTGCCAGAAGCCACATAAAGCTCTTTCCACATAAAATTTCACATAATCATCACAAAACCCCGTGAATTAGATTCTATTATCACTCCTGATTTTCAGATGAAGAAAATGAGACTTAAAGAGATTAATTGGCTTGCCCAAGGTCACATAGCTATTTTGTGGTTGAGCTAGACTTTACCCAGAAATCTATTAATTTAACTTCTTTGGACTAGTTGTTTAACATCTCAACAAATTCATATATTCATTCATTTACTCATTCATTTATTGAGAATTTATAGTATACCAGGCCCTGCTAGGCTCTGAGGATATAGTGGAGAATTAAATAGACATAAGCACTTAATTCTGCCTTACTTACTTAATTAATTATCTAGTCTTGAATACCTAAATTTTTCCCTTAAGAACTTTACTGAAATCAATATATGCTATCTGCTACTATCTTGACATCATCTAGAAATCCTATTTTAAAAATTGGGGTGTTTGGCATGACTTATTGGTGAAAGTGTTACCACACAAAAATGGGGTTTTCCTACCCAATGGGCATAAAAAGCCAATTATTATGGCATCAGCTTTTGAGAAAAGAAAAGGCTTTATTGCAAGATCAATCTGCAAGGAGACCGGAGGTGTAAGCTCTCAGAAATCTCTCCCCAGTCCAGGATTTGGTGGAAACACTGGTGGGGCGGGTTTTGATTGGAGGGTTTTAAGCATTTATGGCAAGGTGTGGAAGGGGTTTTAATACCAGATCTTCCTAGACAATGGACTCCTCGCTTCTGATGAGTCCAACTTTCAAGTTCCAAGTATGTCCCAGCCCTTTGGTTCCGTGCTGGGGAGAATCTTTGGTTCCAGGGTTATTTCAGATCAAGATTTTGTCCTCTGTGCATGCTCTGACTACGTGACTTTGCAAATTTTTTTGGCTTTCCCCTAAAAACCTTCTGTTGCTTAAGATGAGGTCAGTTTGAACTGGTCCTAAAGTGCCCGTGGTTACAAAAGCAGGCTGGATTTCATGCTTTCTTTCCTAAGTGCTCATATAGCATTCAATGTTCAACACTCAGGAAATAGTTAAATGTATCATTGCATATCAATAGGCTGGAATATTACACAGCCATTAAAAAATCATGTTTCCAAAAGAATATCTTAGAACACAATTGTTTACCATGTAGTAAGTTTTCTAAATGTCACCAAATACAAAAATTTTTTATAATATTATCTCAATTTTGCATATTTAGTCTATCATATTATTGAAAACTGAAATCTGAAACTTAAACTTTAATACAAAAAATACTTATGGGTATATGTGTATGTGTGTGTATATATGAAACAAATCAGTATTTTAACAATAATTATCTTTGTGTGATAAGATTGCAAATTTTTTAGTTATTTTCTTCTTTTTACTTTTATATACTTAGCAAATTTCTATAGTACATTGAATTTTATTGGAAATCAATATCAAGTGCACTAATCTGTAGTTTCAGGAATTAATCAGCCTTGTCTCTTTTTTTTGCCCACTTTTCTTATTTTTTTCTCAAGTTCTCAAATATTACTGATGTCATAATTATTTTCTACAAGTTTGGTCAGTGCCTGGGGATGTATTCATCAAGCCTGTCAACTTAGATTCACTGGAAGCAGCTAGCTGTTCTCTATTTTCTCCTCACCTTTCTGGCCTTTAATTTCATCCCAACATTGATTCTTCCCTTTCCCACATGAAGATCATTATCTTTGACAGTGAACCAGACACAAAAGAGAAGTTGAGTATTTCTATTTTTCTCATCACTTTTAGGACCTGAAATATTAAATGGCCAGAAGAAAAACTATAATATCCTTAGAGTAATTCTTTTAAAAATTCTTTTCTATGGTTGAAGTAAAAATATTCCAGTTGTTCTGAGAATTTCCACTTCTTCTCTCTCTTGGAATTAATCCTCAGGAGTCAGCATTTATTATATTTTTCTCAATAGCAATCATACAGTCTTAAATAGAGCAATGTCGAGCCAGAAAGTTGTCAACTTTAAAATGGAATGGAATTGAAATTGAAGTCAATTTATAAAGTAAAAATCAAAGTGACTGAGTCATTTTGACATGGTGCAACAGGAGAGAGGATGACGTAGCAAAAAATGGGGTTGGGCTGTTTGAGATATTGGTTCTTGCCCAGCTCTGCCAATAACTACCTGTGTGCCCTGGGCATCACCTCTCTGGAAACTATTATCCCAGCTATAAACAAGAGATTACTAAATGATCTGTGAGATCCCTTTTTAGTTCTAGGATTCTTTTGAAAGAAAGAAAGAGAGAGGGAAGAGGAGGGAAAGGAAGGAAGGAAGAGAGGGAAAGATGGAGGGGGGAACTTGTAGTCTAGGTACATGCATGCTCAGGCTCCAATTATGAGGCTAAAGGAAAAAATTAATCCTCTCCAAGTATCTCAAAAGCATAAAGGATATTTTCTACATGATAAGGAGCAAATGTCTCAGTAAGGAAACCACATAAGGAGCTTGATTAGTATCTGGTGATGGAATGGGTGTGATTTCCTTTTATTGAGGTTCTCTGTAGAAGCGTCTTTCAAGATGCAATTACAACAGCTAGGAAAAAATTTGTGAGGTGTGACTAGGGGAGCACTGTGCTTAAAATCCCATCACCCTTGTACATTCTTTTTAAAAGCATTGTTTTGTTTTTAAATGTTTTAATAGTATAAAGCAATGTGGTATTAACACCAATGTCACAATACCTACAGGCAGACTTGGGAAAGGGAATTATCATTGACTGAGCTCCACACTAGGCAGTTTATATGATTAATCTCATGTAAACTTCATAGCAACCCTATCTAAAACAAGGAGAAAAGTGAGGGTCAGATCAGATCAGTACTTTCCCCGTGGTTACCTCAGAGATTCCAAATGGTTGTCAGCTTCAGAACTCATGTTCTTTTTCCTGCCTCTGCAAGAATTTTCCTACTTAAAAAAGAAATTGCAAATACATGAGTTGTTTTTATATAATGTTTACACACTATGTGGTAACAAATTATTAACACTCTGGTTTGGTTTGGTCTCTCTCTGCCTCCTTGTCATTTAGAACATTGTTCACCTCCACTTCTCTTTTTATAGGACTACTTCAGATCAGTTCAACACACATTTGTTGAGAACTTAGTAATTGCTGTGGATAAGCACTAGGAACACAAAGATAAATAATTCAAAACTTCTGCCCTCAAGAAGAGTTAGGAGTTAGGCAGATAATGAACGTGAAAGCATTTTGTAAACTGAAAAGCGCTTTATAAATGCAAGGTATTGTTGTTACTGCTATTAGTAACAGTAATAATTATTATTATTTTAACATGTAGGACTTAGATCAGGTTTGATGTCCACTTTTTCTCGAAACATCTCCACTAGGAGTATAACAAGAGCCTAGAGTAATCCAAAAAGAGGTAGTCTTTAGTAATTTGTGTATTTCAGTCAAATGATTTAATTATCCTTGCTATTAACTTCAAAGATCATTCCTGGCTATTAATGTCAGAGTCAGCAAGTATTTCCCCCTTCTACTGTTGGAAATAGCACAAGGAACCAACCTTCTAGTAGAGAAAAGAAGAAACCTTTTCTCCCATCCAGAGGTCTGTAAGTGGGTTTATTCTCTTCTTCCATCCCTACCCAACCTCTCAAATTTGCTACCCTGGGAAGACTTGATAACTGCACATTCTGAGACATGTTTTATTTGTATAATTGAAAAATCACAGAGGTTTCAAAAATAATCTTTCTTATTGTTTTTTTTAGAAGTATTATGTTTGAAGCAGTAGCTTTGGAAAGCTCATTTGTAGATTTTAGAAGTATGTTTGATACTGATACTTTACAATCAATAAGCATATGCAAGAGAATATGAGAGAATCCAGGAAATCTAGCTACTTTCCTGGCTACAGACAAAATCAAGTCTCTCTTTCTCTTCTAGGACAATCCGTTTTTTGATCTGCACTTCAAGAAAGTGTACAGTTTGGAAGCATATAGTTGTGCTTCTAAATATGCCTTTGCTCGAACTGTAAATAAGCTGAATCATGCATATCTTAAGAAGGACTTACAGATCGTGAACTTTGATTCTACTTACATTAATGATGATTCCATTTGGTCCTCCAACAACAAGGATTGCTTGGTTCTTATGAGAATATGCTTTTATGCTTTCAATCTAGTGTGCTTGTCCCTGTGTCCCCTGCCACTCTGAAGATGTATACTATGTTCCTTCATCAGTGTTATGTGAAAATGGTTCTCTAAGCAATATTGATAGTCATGACTTTGTTTTTCCCTTCATCAGAGACTATTATTTATATGAAAATAAAGTGATGCTTTGTGAATTGCAGTGAAATGTGTTTTAATGCAATCATTCAACATTTGGGACTTTTGCCTATGTGTTCCTTGGTAACTTTGTAAGGAGTTGGATGGTGTTTCCTAAATTAGTATTCTACTAAAGAATAAGGCCTAAATAAATGGAAAGACATCCTGTATTCATGGGTAGGAATACTCAATATTGTCAAGATGTCAATCTACCCAAAGCAATCTACAGATTCAATGCAATCCCTATCAAAACTCCAAAGGCTTTTTTTGCAGAAATGCAAGTCAATCCTCAAATACACGTGGAATTGCAAGGAGCCCCAAGTAGCCAAACAATCTTGAAAAAGAAATACTAAGTTGGAGGACTCACACCTCCCAATTTTGAAACTTACTCCAAAGCTACAGTAATCAAAACAGGGTGGTACTGGCATAAGGATGGACATATAGACCAATGGAATAGAATTGAGAGTTCAGAGATAAACCCATACATCTATGGTCAACTGGTTTTTGACAAGGGTGCCAAGTTCATTCAAAGGGGGAAAGAACAATCTCTTCAACAAATGGTGCTAGAACAACTGAATATCCACGTGCAAAAGAATGAAACTGGACCTCTATCTTACACCGTATACAAAAATCAACTTAAAATGATGTAAGACCTGAAACCAGAAAAATCCTAGAAGAAAACATAGGGGCAAATCTTCAGGACTTTGGATTTGGCAATGGATTCTTATGACATCAAAAGCAAGAGCAACAAAAGAAAAAGAATAAATTGGACTTCATCAAAATTACTTTTGCATCAAAGGACATTATCAAGAAAGTGAAAAACAAACATACAGAATGGGAGAAAATATTTGCAAATCATGTATCTGATAAGGGTTTAATACCCAGAACATATAAAGGACTCCTACAACTCAGTAACAAAAAGACAAACAACCCAATTAAAAAATGGACAGGGGACTTGACTAAACATTTCTCCAAAGAAGATGTACAATAAGCACAAGAAAAGATGCTCAACATCATTAGTCACTAGGAAATGCAAATCAAAACCACAATGAGATACCACTTCACACGTACTAGTATGGCTATTTAAGGAAAAAAACAACAGAAAATAAGAAGTTGTTGGCAAAGATGTGGAGAAACTGGAACCCTCATACATTGCTTGTGGGAATGTAAAATGGTACAGCCACTGTGGAAAACAGTTTGGCATTTCCTCAAAAAACTAAACACAGAATTACCAAATGACCCAGCAATCCTACTCCCAGGTATATACCCAAAGGAATTGAAAGCAGGGACTTGAATAGATGTTTGTACACCAATGTTTATTGTAGCATTATTCATAATAGCCCAAAAATGGAAGCAACCCTAGTGTCAATTAATGAATGGATAAACAAAATGTGGTGTATCCACACAGTGGAATATTATTTTGCCATAGAAAACAATGAAGTTCTGATACATGCTACAACATGGGTAAACATTGAAAATATGCTAAGTGAAACAAAAGGACAAATGTTGTATGACTCCACTTATATGAAATACCTAGAATAGGCAAATTCAGAGACAGAAAGTAAATTAGAGGCTACCAGGTGCTGGGAGGAAGGAGGAATGGGAGTTATTGCTGAATGGTTACAGAGTTTCTGTCTGGGATGATGAAAAAGTTTTGGAAATAGATGGTGATGATGGTTGCAAAACATTGTGAATGTAATTAATGCTGCTGAATTGCACATTTGAAAATGACTAAAAAGACAAATTTAATGTTATATATACTTTATCATAATTTTAAAAAATAATAACATGAAAAATCATTGAATTGTACACTTTAAATGGGTGAATTATATGGCATGTGAATTATATATCAATAAAGCTGTTAAAAAGAAACAAAAGGACTACCTGAAGTCTACTAGAAGAAAACATGTGTGAATTTTTTTATAAACAGAGAGTAGCAAAAACTCGTGGCTATCAGTCAAATTCAGAAACAATAAAAAAAGAAAAGATTAATTTAACTACATAAATATAAGAAGGCTTTGTATGAAAAACAATTTTTAAATAATCAAACGACAAACTTGAAAAAAATTGCAACATGTACAACAATATACTGATATCCCTCATATATAACGTGCTCCTAAAATTGAGGGGTTAAAAAGGCCAACAATGCAATTTGCTGAAAAATTAGCAAATTTCTAAAAAAGATATGAACAGACATTCAAAGAAAAAGAATTGCAGATGACACTAAAATGTATGAAAAGATGCTCACAGTCCCATAATAGGAGAAATTTAAATTAAATCTACAGAGTGATCCTGTTTCTCGCCTATCAGATTGGCAAAAATCCAAAACTTTGACAATATTCCATTGGAAATGGGAAAACAGGTCCTCTCATTCATTGCTATTGGAAATGTAAAAGAGTAAAAATGCTATAGGTGAGGAATTTGACAATATCTTGCAAAACTACACACACACTTACTCTTTGACCCAGCAGTGTAATTCTATTTCTAGGACTCTATTCCAAAGATACTTTAACAAAGATACAGAATGACACATGCACAAGGCACGTGATATTGTTTATAAAAGTAAAATATTTCAATAGCCCAAATATCCATCACTAGAGGATGAATTGAATAAGCTATGGTACATACACCCAGTACGATACCATGCAACAGTACAAGTGGAAAATAGGGACAGCTTCAGGTGTGCTCTGAGTGGAGGCTGTTGGCATGGAAAAGCTGTAGGTGGGCTGACTAGAAGCAGGCATCCTAGGTGATTGGTTAAAGGTGCATATTTGGCTTTCCCCAGTTGGTCCTAAGTTGGAAGTACGGGCCAAAATTAGAGAAGCTGTCAGTTATGAATCAAGTCCTGGCCTTTTGGGGCCCATTGCTACAGGGGTTATTATTTGGCTTCCTAAACAGGTTGTTAAAGACAATAGTTTGACTTCCTGGACTGGTTATTGCACATACCAGGTTGGCTTCCTAGGCTGATTGCTTTAGGCTGTGGGTCAGAGTTCTATTTTTAATGTAGTCTGGCCATTGTCCATTTGTATATTCAGAAATATCTTGATTTTGGTGGTGGTTACATGACTATATACACTTGTCAAAATCCATTGAACCTGAAACCATATTCAGAAGTTTAACTGTTAATAATAATAGGGGTAGTGTTATTTTGACACTATTATAGGAGATACATATATCTTATTGATATATGAGATATGTAAAGAAGATATATATATCTTATTGTAAGATAAAGTATATGTTATCATGTTAATGTCATTAGGAATCGAGATCTTAAGCTTAAGAGAGAGAATATACAAGCATAAAATCAAAGAAGTTGAAACCCTGTAACAGTAAATTTAACTGGAAGTATTAATATAAACTCATTAACATAAACTCCTCTTTTAAAAACTAAGCATTCATTTCTTAGGCTTGTCCATTGAGTCCTTGAAGCAAAGACATCATGAGCAATGAGCATCTTAGCATGAGAGATGGTCTATAAATACCATTTCCCACTGAAAAGAATGAAGACTGCTTAGAGAAATTACTGATGCTAGGTCTAGGGCAGAAAATGTGCAAGAAGAACGTGGGACATCTTGATGTACCTGGAAGAAAAGAAGTTATCAAAGTCATTTGGAGTCAGTCAAAGGACATAGGAGCCAACTTGAAGTAGCTCCCTCTGGCCTAAAATGGGACAATTTGAACATAACAAAGAAAATGACTATAACAGAATGAAACACAGCAAATATATATATAAGTCCATGAATTTCATAATACTAAAAAAAAAAATCTCTTTTGTCATCATTGGAACATCTGAAAATTGATAAATAAAAGGAAGACTCAAGCATGTATCTTGCCTTTCCTATAGGAACTGTATTTCAGGAAATAGATAATAAGGGAACGTTTTAAAGAATTCCAAATAATAAATGCAGTAGGAATGATAGAACTAGAAAATTACCATTTTGCAATCTCTAATGAAAGAATGGATTTAGGTAACAATTATCAATGAATGCTAAAACTGTTAGGTGAAAGGTTATGGGGAACTTTATAACAGAGGGACCAGGCTGACACCACCTAAATCTAAAAAGCAATCTTAGTATCACTGAAAGTGAGTCAGCCAGCCTTAAGTGCTCATGATATGATGTAGTAAGAAGCGCATAGCCCCACCAATGAAGGAGTCTTACCTAAAAAATGAACCTGAATCTAATCAATCATCTAGGTCTAGCTATTGAGTCTTAGAAAATATGGGGAATGAAAGGATAAGCTAAATGACACCCAAATATGTAATGTGAAATTCTACAGCACCAATAACTCAGTTTCTCTAACAAATCAATAAAGAAGGTGAGGCGGGGGGTGACACTGTCTATTATCATCTTATTTCTTCAGATAAAAGAGACTTAAGAAGTATAACATCCAAGTACAACATGTGGACCTGGTTTGGACCCTGATTTGAATATATTAAGCATAAAAAGACAGTTTTGAAAGAGGCAGGGAAATTTGAATTTGAAGAGCATTAGATGTTAAGGAATGATTGTTAACTTTAAGTGTGATAAGGATGTGGTGCGTATGTTTTATAAAAGTCCTTACAAATTAAATAAGATAGTTATATACTGGGATATTAACTGGTGATATGGCATGAAGTGGGGATTTATTTTCTAATATTCCAGAAAGAAAAAATGGAGAACAATTAAAAATAGCATTGATGTAATCCAGTTATTGAAACTGGATGATGAATTCATGGGAGTTATTATACTGGTCTCTCTACTTTTGTATATGTTTTAAATTTTTCATAATAAAACATTTTAAAATCCTTACATCTATTACTGAAACTAAGGTTGAAGATCGTTTTGAAATACCATTCTCCTATAAATGGAGCCAGAGTTCCTTGAGAAGGGCTGGGATAGGGAAAATACTAGAAGCCCAGAACATCTTGTGATGCCAGAGGGTAAGAAAGTGCTCAGAAAAAAAAAAAAAGATGAGGGCAAAAAGACACTGTAGACAACTTGAAATAGCTCCCAATGGCCAGCTCTGGAAGGATTTCACCAACAAAACAAATAATGGAAGTACTGGAACATAACCCAAAGAATAAAGTAAGTATCTATAAGTCCATACTGATAGAAATGAATGAATGAGGGGAGAAGGGACAACTCTTCCTGATGGTATAATTCCAAATAGTGAAAGTAGAAGGAATGAGGGAAACTAATAAATGTAGAAAAAAATGAAGGAAATAGAAAATCACCATTGAAACACCGCAGTAGTAATTACTGCAGGCAAGATCTACAAATGAATGTTAAAATTAGTGAGTGAAAGTTTAAAGAGAAATAGGATATTTTTATAACCTCAAATTGTCTCCCCTAAAATATTTGTTGGCTAAAAGGGAAAAAAATAGTAACTTTACAGTAGCAGACATCTGATAGACATCCCCTTAACCAGGGGATCAAGGTTAACATCACCAGTAGGAATGGGACATATCAATGTTGTGTGTTTCCTGATATGATACACTGAGAAAGGCACATCACCTCTAGTATTCTTTCCCCAAATCTGTAATCTTAGTCTAACCATGACAAGACACCAGACAAATCCAAATTGAGAGACCTTCGACAAGGTACCACTCTTCAAAAGTGTCAAGGTCATGAAAGATGAGGAAAGACTGAGTGTATTAGTTTGCTAGGGTTGCCATAACCAAGAACCACAGACTGAGTGACTTAAACAATAGACATTGATTGTCTCACAATTCTGGAGGCTAGAAGTCCAAGAGGAAGGTGTCAGCAGGATTGGTTCCTTCTGAGAGCTGTGAGGGAAGGATCTGTTTCAGGCATCTCTCCTTGACTTATAGATGGCTGTCTTCTCCTGGTGTCTTTACGTCATCTTCCTTCTGCACATGTCCTTGTCCAAATTTCCTCTTTTTGTGAGGACACGTGTCATATTAGATTAGAGCCCACTCTAATGACCTCATTTTAACTTGATTACCTCTGTAAAGACCCTATCTCCAGATAAAGTCACATTCTGAGGTACTGGGGGTTAGTATTTCAACATATGAATTGCTGGGGTGGGGAGTACAAATTCAACCCATAAGACTGAGGAACAGATTGGAGGAGGCTTAAGGGGACATGACAACTAAATGTAATGTGGTATCCTGGATTGGACCCTGGAACAGAAAGAATATTGGTGGAAAAACTGGGAAAACCTGAATAAGATCTGTAATTTAGTTAGTGACATTATACTAAGGTTAATTTCTTAGTTTAAATAATTGTACTATGGTTATGCGAGATGTTAGCATTGGGGGAAGTTGGGCAAGGAGTGTGTGGGAGCTCTCTGTATTGTCTCTGCAATTGCTCTGTAAGGTTAAGTTTTTTTCCAAATATTTTTTTAAAGACCTATTTGATTTCTATGAAGTAGCTAAAACATGAAGAAGGCCATCATATAACAGACAGCATCAAAACATGGAAAAATGTGTTAGTTGCATCTCACTCCCCGAAACCAAGTCACCTAGTTATCTAGTTCTGTTGAAAATGGAAATGCCCTCTAGTTGAGTACGAAAAGTAAAAACACTTTTTTTTATCAAAGCAGGCAGTTCAAATGATAATATGCTAGAAAAATCTCATATATCCTATGCCAAGTCTTGCATTACCCTCTCCAACTAATAAAAACCTATCCATATAGCTCATGTGTTTGCTTCTCAGGTAGAGAGTTCAGATTGTGATTAACAAAAGTGACCACTGCCTATATTGGAATGATGTCTTTATAGAGAGAATAAAGATAGTATCTTATTCACTTTTGGGTTATACACAGGAGGCATTCAAGATATGTGTATTTATTTTCTTGACATGTAATCCTTATAAAGGAAATCTGACTTTTTAGGTACTTACTGAAAACTTGATCACATTAGCATTATTTTATGGTTTTTCTCTCTCCCCTTTGCCTCCTCTGTGTTCTTTTTTTCTCACTCTTTTGAATCCTTCTGCAAGCCAAAATGTCTGCATTTCTCAATACTCTTTTTTTCATAAGTGTTTTTTTTTTTTTCTCCTCTTTTACCTTAGCCACTGCAAGCAGTTTGAAACTCCTAGGGCCTAGTTGCCAAGACTGGGAAAGTCATTGATACAGACGTTCGGGTTGCACATTAACAAGAGCACCACATCTAAAGAAGAATCATTCCTATCATAGACATAAATTAATTTAGATGATAATGTACAGGTGAAATCTATGATTTCAGGTTACCAAGCTGAGTTCTGGAGCAGTGGGGGAGAGCTCCCTCCTTCATAAACCCTCATCTGCACTCATGGAGAGGACCTATGAACATACTCACTAGTACACACTCCAGCAATTGGCCAGACTCCCTCTTGACTACATTCTGAGTATCTCTTTGTATCAGCTGGCTATTTTTACAATAATGCCATATATAACAACCAACTATAAGTCTACGTGGCTTAAAAACAACAAGTATTTAGCTCCTGCTCATGCATCTTTAGGTTTGCTGTAATATGGTCAATCTAGGCTGGACTTGGCTGGACTGGGCTGAACTGGGGTCCAAGCTTCAGGTTGAGTTCAGGTTTGCTCCACATCTCTCTTCCTCCTTGGACCAACAACTGCCCCCAATTTTTCCTTCTTTTGGTCAAAGGCAGGAACACAAAGGGCAAGTCTAATTGTGCAAGAAGATCTCAAACTTCTACTCACATCATGCCCACTAGCAACCCATTAGTCAAGTCACTAGGCCAAGTACAAAGTCAAAGAGCAGGGAAGTATACTCCATGCACTGTGAGGTCATATCAAGGACATGAGGTATAATAGGAATACAGGGGAATAATAAAGACCAAAAACTCAATCTAACAAACTCCCCATTTTGCTTCTCTTCCTCACCTGCTACTCTCAGAAGCCTGAGCCCTCCTGACTTTGTCTCCTCACCTAGATAGGGGTTGGAAAGACGGCTGGTGGTACAGAATGCTTTCTGCCTGTCTGGGCTGTGGAAATCTCTTTTAGGGGGAGTTATTCAGGTTGTGCAACAATATACTACCTAAAATTTTATTTTTTTACTTTAAAAAGAATTGAAAGGTGTGCTTCATTCAAATTCATACCAAGGTATTGCATGGGCAAGGAAGTGGTAGCCCCACAGGTTAGGCATGTCCAATGGTCATCAGTTTTCATTGCAAGGTCCTTGAAGGCATGGTGAAAGCTGTTCATCTTTGAGTTCCTCATGGTACACAGTACAGTGCCTGCCCCAATAGATGTTTTATAAATATAAAAGTGAGACTTTATTTGAAAGATCATTTTTATTTTTTGTAACAAGGAGATCTAAATTTTAAAGGTATTTCTTTGATTTATAGTTGCCATACTTCCCATTTGCAAATGATACACATTTTTTTTTATCCTTAAGGAAGTAGCAAATAATTCTATCATCCTGCAAGTCCATTGACTTGTTACTCTTGAAGGCAGGTTGTGGGAGAAGCTTGAAAACCTTCAGTTCTTGCATAAGTGGAGCCAAGTCTTGATAAAAGAGAACTGACGAGCATTTTGGCCACTTGTTCCCACTGCCTCTGAGAGTAGCTTGTTCATGAGGTGAGAGCAGTCATTTTTCTCTTCTTGGAGAAGTCTGAGTCAGAAAATTATGAATTAACATAATTATTTCTCAGATACTATAGGGGTGCTTAAAGAGACACATTTTTTAATCTTACATGATATTTTAAAATCATCTAATTCTTTACCCAAAAATCCTATTTAAAAAAAATCACTAAGTACAATGGTGGTTGCCAGAGATTGGGGGAGGGAGGAATGGGGAGTTATTGTTTAATAGGTACAGAGTTTCAAAAGAGTTTTAGAGATGGATGGTGATGGTTGCACAATAATCTGAATGAACTTAATACCACTGAACTGTACAATTAAAAATAGATAATATGGGGGCCAGCCTGGTGGCCTAGTGGTTAAGTTCACATGCTCTGCTTCAGTGGCCCAGGGTTCATGGGTTCTGATCCTGGGTGCAGACCTACACACTGCTCATCAGGCCATGCTGTGGCGGCGTCCCATATACATAATAGGGGAAGATTGGCACAGAGGTTAGTTCAGGGACAATCATCCTCAAACAAAAAGAGGATTGGCAACAGATGTTATCTCAGGGCCAATCTTCCTCACACACACACACAAAATAGTTAAGATGGTAAACTTCATGTTATGTGTATTTTACCACAATAAAAAAATTTTGGAAAAAAAATCACAGAAAATGTTAAGAAAATAAATAATTCAGTGTCCTTTCAAAATTTTTCCCACCCTTAAACAAATAACCAGACAATATAAAACCATAAGCTATCCTGAAAATTAACACTGATGAGAACATTAAGCTAAGTAAAATTTCTTGTAATTCTCCCCAAAGCAGATATTGACAAGCCACATTTATGTTTCATTGTCAAGAAAACATAAAGTAAATTTTGTAAACATTCATAGCTTTTAGAAGCAAATCTTTTATTTCAACCATCCTCATGGAAATTTGTTCAGATAAACTAACTTTTTATTGATGGCTGGTCCTAACATCAAGTTTTTGTACTTTGTTCTAATATATCTATTCCAAGCTGGACAATTTACTGCAGGCCACTTGTACTGAATTTCTCCTAACAATTGTGCTTTTCAATTTTTTGGTTTGACTATCCCCTTTTCTGCTCACGCTCAACTTTAAATATTTTCCTGAAAGACTAAAAATTCTGTGGAAAAATAGGTAACAAGCTTATTACAGAAGTGTCAGATTTTACACACAATTCTAAAGAAATAACAGTCTTGGGGACTCATTTCATACTTCTCCTAGGAAGCCCTTGTTCCTCAAGGGCCTTCATTAATGGTAAAAATTAATTATCTACCCTCCCTGTCACTAAGTGATGGTAGCAACACCAACAGCCTTACCATTGTACAGTTTAAGTGCCATTGACCAGAAAGTTACCTACTAACAGTTGTTTAAACACTTATTACTCAGTAAATGTGAGAATATATCTTCCCACTGAATTTATCCATACAAATGATAAACAATTTAATAACTCTTTGGGATAAAGGAGGGATATAAGTTTGAAACAGAGTATTCAACATTAAATCTGATTTTCACCGAAAATAAATATGATCAAGCCGTTGTATTCATTTGTACTTATCTTGATTTGCTTACACTGTTAGGGTGCTGGTCTAGGCTGGCCAGTGGCATTGCTCCTGAATTCTCCAAGTGCAGAGAGGAGAAAATCTTATGTCTGGTGCTTGTATTAACAAAGTCACAGTGAGAATCATTAACATCTACTTCAAGCCAAGATATGTTTATTTTTGTCCGTGGTGACCAATTCCCAGGAGAGATTCAGAATTAGGTAAGAGATGATCTCTGCACTTCTGAGAGAATCTCTTCAAACATGTATAGGGAGCTTAGTGCTGTGCCTTTTATTGTAATAGCACCCCACAATATGTACATTGAATAAGGCAGCTCTGTAAAAAAAAAGCTTTATGATGCAATGTGATTCTGCAAGCCAACATTTGCCTTCCTTGTATTTGTACGTCTTATTGTATTACTTTTCCACGTTGTTCAAATGTTCATCTATTATCTAGTTAATATTTATTTTTAATATTTATTTAATTAATAGTGATGCAAGTAATCACCATCTTCATTTAGTGGCTCCCTGACTTCCTTCTATAAAGCTGCAAAAGAAATGGAAAGTATTATGTGGGGATATTTACATCTGGTTCTAATAAAACCTAAAACAAACACCAATAGCTTTATGTGCATAACTGTAGAAGCTCTTCTCTCATCCTGTCACTGTTAAAGCCATTTATAAAGAAAGAAGCTGGAAAGTGGAGCACTGTGATGCTCACTGTTCCAAAAAAAATTACTTGGTGTTCTTTGTGTTGATATTAATGGTCTGACATCTCTGAAAAATTGTTCCTCCCTCTTTAGACAGGAATGTGCATAATCGAGTTATAAGAAAACAATGCCAAGAAATAGAAAAGAGAAAAGTCAAAGTAACTGACATAATAAACGTCTCCAAAATTAGCAATAAGGAAAAAGTGAAATTATATAAACCCATATGATTTCTTCAAACATATAAGGACCCCTTGGCCTCATACTCAAAATCAGTCAGACTTAAATGAAGGGACAGTTTGGACTGCAGTAATATGTTAATATATGCAGCCTCTGTCTATGAAAGGGAAGCAGGATCCCAGGGCTTGGATGACTATTATATGTTTTTCAAGAACATAAATCTACCCAATTTAATCTTCTAAACCAGCCTGCGTGTAACAACAGCTACCATTTATTGAGTGCTTACTACATGCAAGCAATGTGCCAAGTGCTTTACAAGAAATATCTTAGCAAATTGCACGAGAGTCCCAAAAGATGTGGATTATTATTTGGAACTTACAGATGAGGAAACTGAGGCTCAGAAAAGTTAAGTAATCTGCCCTGTGGTTATTGAACCAGTAAAGACCAGATTTGAACCCAGGTCTACATGATTCCAGTGACCATGTACTTTCCACTATTTTATGTTGCTTCCCAAGTCTACTTTAGTCAGAAGACTATAGTAACATAAAGAGATAGTCATTGAAATACTACTTTGTGTCCTTGGGCTAAATAATTAATCTGTGTCTCCATTTCCTAGTCTTTAAGATGAGGTTAATAATGATTCCTACCTCACAGGGTTGTTGTGAGGACTAAATTAGTTAATGCATGTAAAGTACATAGAAAAGTACTTAGAATAATACATAGAACATAAGTGCATTGGTATGAGTTCTAGGAACTGGGGATACATTAGTGAACAAAACAGATAAAAGTCCTTGTCCTCATGAAGCGTCATTCTAGAGAAAGGGAAAGAGCAAGTAAACAAACGAACAAACAGAGAACACATATATCAGGATGTGATGTCAGAGTATGTCAGGATGTAATAAGATCCATGGCGAAAAAGGAAGATAAAGAATACTGGGTTGGGGCGCTATTTTAAATAGGACTATCAGGGAAGGCCTCATTGAAGTAACATTGAAGGAACAATAAGAAGGTCTAAGGAACTGGAGTAGAGTGATCAAGGAGGGTAGTAGAAGATGAAGTCCTGGTGGGTGGGGAAAGGGGCAGATTGTGTAGGGTCTTATAGGTTATGGTAAGATTGTTGATTGTAAGATTACTGGCTTTTACTCTGAAGCTACTGGATGGTTCTGAGCAAGGGTAACATGACTTGACTCATGTTTTAAAAAGGATCCCTCTGGCAGCTGTGTTAAGAATAGACTGTAGGGAGAGAAGGGTAGAAAAACAAAGAGTATAGGAGGCTATTAAGGATGGTTTGGATTGCAATAATTCAGGAGAGACATGATATTGGCAATAAGCAAAGAAAGAGTAGCAATGGAGAGGGTGAGAATTGGTCAGATTCTGGACGTACTCTGAAGGTAGAACCAATAAACGTTCTTGAAAAGGATGCAGAATGTGAGAGAAAGAGAGGAGTCAAGGACTGGCCTGTGCAGCTGAAAAGACAGTGATACCATTAACTCAAATAGAAAAAACCGAGGGAGAAGCAGTGTTTGGAAATCTTTCAAGCATCATTTCAAATCTTCCCAGCCTCACCCCTTATTCTAAGTGCTGCGCAGTGACCAGTTCTGTGCGGGCATCAGTCAGATTCTCTCAAGAGCAATGGACCAGCACCTTGCCTCTCTCACTCCCTGTCTACAGCATGGGATACCTTCAGAAACCAGCCCTCCACACACATGTGCAACTAGAAGCGTGTGGTGCAACCTTGACCAATGGTAGACAGGAGCCAATGGATAAATGCTTTCCTCTTCCTTCTTCTTCACTCCAGCTGAGAATTCTGAGACACATTTCATAAGGTTTCTCAGAAGGTACCATAGGATCAACCAACCAGTTGACCAGGGCATGGGTCAACTCAATAATGCATGCTTGATTTGGCTTTTTCTCCTCTATTTTATTTCCTCTGAGCCCCTTATTCTGTTCCCTGAACTCGTAGTCTCAAATAAACTATCAGCACACAAGCCTTTGTCTTGGACTCTGCTTTTAAGGGAAACCCGAACACCAAACGTGGCTCTAGAAAGCAACCCCTCAGTATGGGATTTTGGAGGATAAGGCTACAACACTGATCACAAGAAAATAATAACCCCTTGATGGTGGTAACTGGTTGGTGGTAAATTGCAAGTGGTGATAACCCCTGGCATACGGTAGCATCACTATCACCGAGACTCAACCGTAGCAGATTGGAATGAGATGCAGACAGAAGATGACACATTGAATTATATGGTGGCTATGGTACTTGAGCATTATGGAAGCAATGATAATTAAAAGGTGTGCTGACTTCTGTTAACTGCTTTGGAGATCTTAACAAAAGAAAATGACAGGCTCAGTTCAGCCAACAATCAAATCACAGCACACTGTGAAAGCCAGAAGGCCTCTAGGCAGTGTAGCCACTGAGAAGTCTGTGCTAAAAATCAGCCCCAATATATAATCATAATGAGGGCAGGGCTGCAAAGAAGTCTGAATGCACAGCCTTGAAACATCACCCATGTCAAAGCCAGAGCCCTAGTAGGAAAATGAGGGAACCTTGAGGTCTAGAAAGGGGACATTTGTGTGGACATGCCTTACAATTTTAAACCCCCAGATTTTTTGTTATCCTTTGTCCCAACAGTTTCCTTCCTTTTGATAAAGGAAAGCAGCCTCTCCTTGTCTGGAAATGCTGCAAAAAAATATGTCTGAGGCAAGTGCTTCCTAATATGACCTTACTTTCTTCAATATTCACCCCCATTACCCTCATGGCATCAAGTCCGTAACCAGGGTCAGATCTCAGCACAACCCACATGGAGGATTGTAATCCCTGCTCTAGAGAGAACTAGACCAGGATTCCTCAATCTTAGCACTAGTGACATTTTGAGCTGGAAATTCTTTGTTGCAGAGGACTGTCCTCTGTATTGTACATTATTTAGCAACATCCCTGGTATCTACCCACTAGACGCTAGTAGAACCCTCCCAGTATTGACAACCAAAAATGTCTCCAGATGTTACCCAATGTCCCCTGGGGGTCAAAATCACCCCTAGTTGAAAACCACTAAACTATAGACTAACTCAAAAGGAATTGCAAAACTGGCTATTACATACCAATAGTCACCAACAAAATATGTGTGAGTTAATATTTAGAGTATCAGACAGAGGAATCAGGTTATAAGGCTGGAAGAGAAAATTCATGATATAGGGCCATTTATGTGTGATTCTGGATTTAATGTTTTGGCAAGTACACCTGGAGTCAGTCCTAATACACAGCCTTGGTGCCTTCTTAAAGTTTGGATATGATGATGGCCAGTGCTAAATGAGATGTTAGAACAATTCTGAATGAGTATTGAGAAAGAAATCAGAAGACTCAGGGAAGCAGGAATGTTAGAATGAATTTATTATGTGAGACTAAAGAACCACTGCTGGAATATGTTTCCCAGAAGTAAGGATGTTGGAATGAACTTATTGTGAAATTAAAGTACTCATTACTTAGATACGTTGCCCAGACGGGCTGTGATGCAAGTTGCCTAATGCTTAGGCCATTTGTTCCAGCAGATCTAATGGTGCTAGAGGGATCTGTGAAGGATAAGAGCACTGTGTGAAATTTCTGGAAGGCCCCCAGTATGAGAGTTGCAGCACAGATTCCCAAGAGTTCTACAAGGCCATGCCTTCTGAGGCAGAGAACTATTCTCCAGTGGGGAAACTAAAGCTATCTATCATGAGCTGGGTATTATCAGATCCACCAAATCAGAAGTGCACAAGTGCAGCAGCAGCAATCTACTGAAGTACAGAAATGCTATAGGACTGAGCCTGAGTGGGTCCAGAAGACACAAGTAAATTTTATGAATTTACTCAGATTCCCATGGCACTTCTATAGCACTGACATCTCTTCCTCAACTCACTCCTGTGGCCTCTTGGAGTTCCCTATGACTACCTAACACAGAATTTAAAAATTGAGCCTGGTTCACAAACGGGTTGACACATTATGTTGGTAGGTAGACAAAATTGGACTCCTACTGCACTATAGCCAACTCAGGGACGGCTTTAAAGAACAAAGTTGAAGGGGAATCTTCCCAGCTGGCAGAACTTGGAGCAGAATTATTCATCATTTGCTTCGTATAGAGAGAGAAGTGACCTGAAGTAAAAATATTTACATATTCCTAGGTTTGTCTTTCTTGCCTGAAGTGACTCTGCCAACATCCACAACCATCGGAATGATACCATTCCTGATCAACATCACCTCCACCAAGAAATACATTTTACAGTCAAAAAAACAAAAGTGAGGGGACAGCCCTGTGGCCTAGTGGTTAAGTTTGGTGTGCTGTTTTGGGGGCCTGGGTTCGGTTCCTGGGCACAGGCCTACACCACTTGTCAGCAGCCATGCTGTGGCAGCAACCCATGTATAAAATAGAGGAAGACTGACAGGGATGTTAGCTCAGGAAAAAAAAAGTGACAATATACACATGACCATGAAATCCACTGATATTGTCATATCCCTTATCATTCAGAAGCAGCCAGACTTATGAAAATGGTGAAACGGCTTGTTACAGGCCCAGTTAATGTGCCTGCCTGGGCTTAGAGTGTTGTCCTACAGAATGTAGTAGATGCTCAAAACCAGCCAGTAAAAAGTGCCCCCAACTGCTAAAGACATAGCTCCAGAAACCCAAGAATGAGAGCAGGATTAGCCCATTCTATCATCACTTCCAGTGACCCACTTACAGGATTTGTGTTTCCTGCCTCTCAAATTTAGGCTTTGCTAGATTACTATAATTAGTTCCCCAGGGGTTGAGTGGAGGATGCTACTCCCAGGATACACAGTATGGAATGCATTAAACTTGAAACTCTCTCACTATCACTTGGTCGCTTTGGGGTTTTCATGGCAGTAGATCAGCTGGCAAAGAAGAGTTACTATACTGGTGGGAGTAATCCCAACTGTGATTAGCAAAAGGGTCTGGGATTGCTGCTACACAATAGCAGTAGGGAGGAATAAATCTGGAATCCAAGGAATTCACTAAGATTTATCTTGGTGTTTCTGTACCCAGGGATAAGTTGAACACGCAATGACACAATCATGGTCTAACCAGAACAAGGAAAAATAAAGGCTGAAGGTCTGGGTTACCTCATCGGGGAAACAACCTAGATAAGCTGATGTGCTGGCCAAGGATGAAGCGAGGTTAGAATGGGTAGTGGAGGAGGGAGTTAATGAATACAAGTATGGTCTTGGCTTCAGTGTAGCAGTAGGGACTGAAGTTTATTTCACTAACTCTCTTATATTGAGTCCTTGCAGAGACTGTGGGTGGCCATCATCTTGAAGGGGCCTCTGTGAAGGACTAGACTTAACAGAGGGCACAAGTAGATATGAGTGGTACAAGGAGTGGACTGAAATGGACACCTTCTGTGTCTTTCTGTGTACTTTCTGTCACTACTTCAAATCCTTTCAGCCCCTTATTTCAACCATTGCTGTAGCTACCTGTTCTGAAGAGGGTTTGATGAGCCTTGGGCAAGTCCACCATGACAGCACTTCTCCTCTTACTTCCTGCCTCTGGACTTCTGTGATGTGAGAGTCAACCTGGCATTCACAAAGGTGCAATTTGGAAGTGTGGAGTAGTTAATGCCCAGGTGCATTAACCTTTGATCAAAGGTGGACAGGAGCCGAGAGAGGACAGAGCTCTCAGTGGACAGTTTTGAGACTTATCTCTTGAAGCTTGGTCCTAAGGGATCAAGAAAACATTCAAACATGGTGATGACCAACTCAATAACACATCCTTATATTGCCTCTCCCTCTTCCTTGTGTTATTTCCCCTCTCCCTTCTCTCACTCTTGCTCCTTGGGATCAAAGCCCTAAATAAACTACTGCACATAAGTCTTTGTTTCAGCCTCTACTTTTGGGAGATTCCACGAGGGGAGAGGAGAGGGGAGAATTTAACTTTTGGACACATAAGTTTGAGATGCCTAACAAACATCCAAGTGGAAATATTGAGGAGGAAGCAGATACACAAATAGGGAGTTCAGGGAAGAAGTCCAGGCTTCTGAAGTGCAATTCACTTCTCAGCTTTGAAGAGGACTGTAAACACACAGGTAAAAAGAAAGATAGATAATAGGACAAAATAGCACATGCAATTGTCATATAAAGAGTGTCCACAGGAAGCGTTCTAAGACCAAGCAGGAAGGACCTGAGGAGTCTTTGTAAAGATAGGACTAGATACATACCCTGCTCTTAAAAGGGAAGTCATTCAACAAAATTGACAAGCATTCCAAGTAGCATTGGCTAGAGCAGATTGATCTCAGTAGCAAACAGGTCCCTACTATTTCTGCTGATTTTTTCCACCAAATTGTATCTTCAGATAAACACTGAAAGATACTTTGCACAGCTCATTTGTCCCTTTCTTAGTGAATCCATCCCTGACAGAGTGAGTTACTCTCTCTTTTGCATTCCCATAGTAGGTAGTCTTTTTTTCTACCATTGTTGTTGGGTTTACCTCACTAGACTGTAATTTACCCATCTATTTGATTCTGTCTCCCCAATGAGAGTGTGCCCCATTCTCAGTGGGATCCCTGTCTTTGTATCTCCAGCAGCTAACAGTGGCTGGCATAGAGGTGGCACTGTCTGTCAAATAAGTGAACACATGCATGAATGGATCCTTGCAAAACCCTTGCAAATGACTGTGTTGAGCAGGAGCAAAGAACCACTCCTTTGAATTCTCAGTGCACTTATCTGACCTGTACCCCTCATCGGTCACTTATTTTGTCTTATTTTATATATATTTGTATGTATATCTTATTTATCACTACCATACTGTGAACTTCTTCAGGGTAGGATTCATGTCTGAATCACCTCTGCACCTCCATCAAAGTGTCTGGCATAAAACTGGTGCCAAGAATATGGAATAAATGAATCACTTGCCTTGCAACCAGCAACATTGGCATCATCTGTGCTTCTCAAACTTAAATGTGCATAGGTGTCATCTTGCTAAGATGCAGATTCCGATTCAGTAGATCTGAATTAAGCCAGTGAGGCTGCATTTTCTAAAGGACCGCCAGAAGATGCCCAAGCAGCTGGTCCGCGGACCACACTTTTGAATATCAAGGTCACTACGTCAGTGGTTCTCGACCGTAGCTGCATATTAGAATCTTCTGGGAAGATATTAAAAGTACTGATGTCTGGGTCCCACCCCCAGAGATTCTGATTTAACTCATTTAAACTCTCCATGCAATAAGTAGTAAGGATCTAGAGTTACAGAGCTTTATATATGCAAAAAAGAAAACACCTAATCGGATCTCATCTTAAATGACTCGCTGAAAATATCTGAATAACTAACTCTTCTAGAGAAAGCAATATGCAGCACCGAATCCCCAGGTCCCTTGTCAGTCTCCGAGCGACAGAGGCCCCGCCCCTGCCCGTCCTTGACACGCCCCTCCGGCGAAGGTTTGCCCCGCCTTCACGCCCTCCGCCGCCTCGCCTTCCTTCTTTACGGGGCCGACTTCCGGCGTGGAGCCTTGTCACGTGCCCGGAAATGGGAAGTGGGGGCGGAACGGCCGCTTCCCGTTCGCCGCTCTAGTGAGGGAGCGTCTTAGTAGCGGTGGTTGCCCCAGCCGCATCCTGTCTGCGTCTGGGAGGACCCGCTTCGGCACAGCCGGGCTCTGTCCGGCCTGCGGTAAGCCTTGGGCCGCGGCTGCGCAGTGGTCCCGGCGGCGGCGGACAGGCGGGCGTCAGGGTGAGGACCGCTCCTCAGTCCCACTGCTGGCTCGGCGCCCGGGGTCGGGTACCGCTCGCTCCGCCGTCAGGCCCCCTTTCTCCTCCCTGCCTGTCTGGGTAAGGCGCAAAGTCCGATCGGAGCATCCCCCAGCCCCTTGCTGTCCTGGGGACTGTGAGGGCAGTCCTCACACATCCCTTTCCGGTTCCGCCCATAGGAACCAGATTTCATTTGTGGAAAAAACGGCCTTGATCGTTTGCTCTTCTGCGTGGACCAGGAGAGGAGGGCCTGACAGTGTCTTCCCTTTCGTTGTCCAAATCCACATTTTCTTCTAAATCTCTTAAGTGCATTTCCTTCTCTCTGTGCAGTTTTCTGGATGACAGTGCTCCACGCGCTGAGATGTCTCTGTAGCCTACAGGGCCCAACCCACACGGGCACTGACACTGACAAGTTATTTGTCACGCAGTGGAATGATCCAAATGAATTTAAAGAAACAAGAACCAGCACAGTATTGTGGCTGACTGCCTTTGGAACGTGGTCAGACACGGTTCTTAAACCTGGAAGATAGTTTTAGAGGACCTCTAGTGATATATTCACTGACTTAGAAAAATGTAAAGCCTAGAGAGTTAATCACTCGATCCTTGGAATGTAAATGCCATTGGAGGTATGGCTCTTCCCGTCTTCCTGAATATGTCTGTCATGTTCACTCCTGTAACCTAAAATAGTGCCTGGTACTTAGTAGGCATCAATATTTGCAGAATGAATGAGGGTCACATAGTGCTTTTCATTATGCCTAACTCCTTTATGAGGTATGCCTAGTCCCGTCTTGTTTTACCAGTTACCAGTCAATGGTTGCATTTGATGAAAGAGGGACTGTGTGGTAGATGCTGGCTACTATTAGTCATTCATTTGACCAGTTTTTACTAGTCAGTTCGGGTTACCTCAGGAGGTATTTGTTGACTACCTACTAAAAAAACACAACACTATGCTGGAGCACCCCTCTCCCCCACCTCTCTTTCAAGAAAGTTCTTGAGATCCAGGAGCTTATGATCTCATGAACCAATAGTATTTGTTTAGTAAGTACAATAAGTGCTATGGCAATTGAGAGGAGAGATCAGTTTGGATGAAGATCTTTATTGAATCAACTTCATGTAAACCATGAAGTATAATTAGGGTTTGGATGGATGCTGTTCCCTGCATGGAAAAGCACCTCAGCAAACATTTAAACACCAAATGAACAGAGGGCTTGGAGTGGAAGGTTTGTATCTGGGAACATTAGGAAAATGTTGAGCAAGGGCATGTTGTGATGAAAGCTGTGTTTTAATGTCATTTGTTTTTCGAGGGTTTGGGGGTTGTGGAAGCTTGCAAAAAGCTAACCAGATAACAGTAGTGCTAAATCAATATAGTTGATGTGAGCCCGGGTTGACACTGGGGTCAGAAAGGAAGGATAAATTATGTGTAGATGAGGGAAAATCAATAGATTGTGGTAGCAGATTTCATGTTGACAATGGAGAAGGAGAATCAAATATGACAAATTTTGAATCTGGACATTTGCTTACAGATGTGAGAATTGGGAAGGGGGAACCTTAGGGAAGCTATAGTTGTCATATTATTCAGTGCTATAATTTTGGTTAATTTATTAAATGCCTGCTATGTCTTTGCCAGGTTCTAAGAATACGAAGATGGATAAGACATAGTCCTTGCCTACAGGAACTACTTTTAATGGGGGAGAGACTACAACTAGCTAGAAAGTATGGTTTGTAAGTGCTATGTTAGCAGAGCAGAGGGGAAATATTAGAGAAGTAGAAAAGGAATTATTCTTTTTGTGTTTGTGATTACTTCGCAGAAGAGAGATGTTTTAGCAGGATCTTGAGGGATGAGTTGAATTTCCCAGGGAGAAAAGAATTCTGGGAAAAAGAAATTGTATAAACAAAAGCCCAGAGATAGAAAACTAAACTGGCCAATATC
Source organism: Tapirus indicus (assembly GCA_031878705.1). NCBI lineage: Eukaryota > Metazoa > Chordata > Mammalia > Perissodactyla > Tapiridae > Tapirus > Tapirus indicus. The sequence goes on from CM062919.1 coordinate 42,400,921, forward strand.
CAGTGTGGCTTGGGCATAGGGTGGAATAGAGCTTTTAACACCATATGTGATCCCTAGAACATAGTAAGAGATTAGTAACATGGACATTTTGTAATAGGAGGCTAAGATGGGTGAAGATGTAGAGAGATGGAAAAGAAAGCAGTTGGAGAAAATTCTACTTCATGGCTTCTATATTCTCTGCAGGGTAGATGGTGAAGTCATTTGCAGAGAGGGAGGAAGCTGACACTAGAGTTGGGGGTTGAAGGAGAAAAATAAGGATTTGTAAAAACACTGATGGGGAGTAGGAAGAAAAATTATCAAAGGAAATGTTAAAGAATTGCTGAGCAACATTGAAAATCTAGCTTTGACTGGATTTAGATATTTGTAATGAATGCGATGAACATGGATATGCGGCCTTCTTAAGTGGCATATGGTAGCCCAAGAGAAGTGGAGAAAAAATACAATTTATGGAGATTGATAAACAGAGTGAACTGAACTACAAACAGTGTAAGATAATTGAAGGGGATAGTGTGGGTGTAGGGAAATGAACACCACCTGTAGGCTAGGTTGGAAAAGAAATTAAGCTTGAAGAGACCAGAGAGACTAAGAAAACAGGAAGGAGGGGATGGTCAGAAGACTATAGGCTGAGATGAGATAAAAGAGGGATGGAAGTGGGAAGATGTGATTTTTGTTCAATTTTTTGAGTTGGAGCAGAGATAGAGGTTTCACAGATTGAGTAAAATATAGGAGATACTCAGTTTCCAGAATTGTCATTGTGTTATAAAAATTCATTCTGTCATTTATTTAAAACTCATAATTTCTTCATTTTCCCACAGAAATGGTGTTAGAGGTAGAAGTTAATTTCCTAAGCAAGCTCACATATTTGAAGTACTACACGTTTGCATTGGAAAATAGTAATATATTAGTATTTTTATTTATATTTAGTAATATATTACTATATATACACACAAATATATATTCAAAAATAAAATTGAAAAGAGATTTTTAAAAATATTTAACAAAAAAGATGTTGAATTAGATGAGAAAAAGGAGATAAGTGGAAACCTATTTTTTTATAACAGCTTTATTGGGATATAATTCATATACCATAAAATTCACCCTTTTCAAGTGTATAATTCAGTGGTTTTTAGTATAGTCACAAGGTTATACAACCATCACTACTATCTGATTGAAGGAAATTTTCATCACCCCAGAAAGAAACCCCATATGCATTAGTAGTCACTACCCATTCCTCCTTGCCCCCCAGCCCCTGGCAACCACAAATCATTGTCTCTGTGGATTTGTCTACTCTGGGCATTTCATTTAAATGAAATCATAAAATATGTGGTCCTTTGTAACTAGCTTCTTTCACTTGAAAAATATTTTCAAGATCCATCAATGTTGTAGCCTCTATCAGTACTTCGTTCCCTTTTTATGGCCAAATAATATTCCACTGTATAGATATACTTCACTTTGTTGTATCACTTCAACAGTTGATGAACATTTGAGTTGTCTGCTGTGTGAACATTCATATACAAGTTTTTGTGTGGATATGTTTTCAGTTCTCTTGAGTATATACCTAGGAATGGAATTGCTGGGTCATATGGTACTTCCATTTTTAACTTTTTGAGGAACTGCCAAACTGTTTCCAAAGTGGCTGCACCATTTTACAATCACCAACACTTGTCTTTTTAATTTTAGCCATCCTAGTGGGTGTAAAGTGGTAGCTGTCTCATTGTGGTTTTGATTTGTATTTCCCTAATGGTGAATGATGTTGAGCATCTTTTCATGTGCTCATTGGCCATTTGTATGTCATCTTTGGAGAAATGTCTGTTCAAATCCTTTGCTCAGTTTTTAATTGGGTTGTCTTTTTGTTTTGTCTTGAGTTGTAAGAGTTGTCTATATAGGAAATTTATATTTAAAGATTGAGCATGGAAAGTATTACTTTTTTATTTTGTAAATAGCTCTTTCAAATCAATAAGATGAAGAGGCTAAAAGACCAACAGAAAATTTACAAAGTGTATATTTGAATATTCAACATAACTAGTATTCAAAAAATACAAACTTACAGAAGAGGACATTCTACCCACGTGTAAATAAACTCAAATAGGCAAAGAAATAGCTTAAAGATTTTATCTAGAATTGGTGAGGGTGCAGGGAATAAGATACTCTTATAAAATGCTGGTGGGGTGGCATGTTGACACAGTATTTCTGGGAAGGACAATTGGAAAAGGCATATCAAAAGCTTTGAAATTCAAAAGTATTGTTTGACTCAGCATCTCCTTTCTTAGGAAATTATTGCAAAGAAAATATCAGACAACTGTATGGGGATATAGATGCAAATTTTTGTTCGTTATAGAAATAGTAGAAGAAAGTAGGCCTTTTTCAGTAGAGGATATTACAGAGAAAATGCACTGGAGAAAAAAATGTCAACAAGTTAAGGAAACTTTTATAGCTTAATTACTGATAGATATTAATGGATTTTCTTCCAAACACTCAAAAACCACTGAATAAAAAGGAATAATTGTTATGATAACACGCAAAAAAAAAAAAAAGATTGAGCATGGGTTCTAAATTTCTTTTCTTAAATCTTTTTTTTTTTTGTATTATAATATTTGATGAGCACTTCCAAAGATTTTAGAGTTTGATAACACTGATTCTCTAATTTCTTGTACAAACTACAGCTTTTTATTTTTATGATGTAGGTGTGTTAATGTATTAAATCTGTTCTTCCTGTGCTTATTAGCCATAAATAAGATCATTTTTAAATCATAAGTGGAACAATGTAAGACAGAATGATTTTGAGAATGAGCTTAATATCTATACTCTGAATTTTTTCAGCTGAGTAAAGATGACAGCAATCAAGCATGCGTTACAGAGAGACATTTTTACACCAAATGACGAACGCCTGCTGAGTATTGTCAACGTCTGCAAAGCAGGGAAAAAGAAAAAGAACTGTTTTTTGTGTGCCACAGGTGGGTATTTAGTAAGAAAAAGTTCTTATTTGGCATTCTTTTATTTCCTAGGGGACATTTTGTCCTTGTTTTAAATATTCTCATCGTCTCTATAATTGGAAAAACTCTTGGGCCAAGCAATTCATTTTTTAAAATTGTTTTTAATTAAATACTGAGTAGATACAAAAGAATTTCTAAACATATACGTAAGGTGTGAAGACTAACCATGCAGTGAACACTGTGTACCCACCACCCGGTAGAAGAGTATTTCCATTACCTTTGAAGTTTCTTGTGTGCCCTTCCCTGATCCCCTCCTTCCCCTCCCTCATTAAGAGGCAACTAGCGTCCTGAATTTTGGTTTACTATTTCCTTGCTTTTCTTTATCCTTTTACCATATATGCTTATAATCTCAACTAATATATTGTTTAGTTTTGCATGTCTTTGAACTACATAAATTGAATCATAATGCATGTTTGTGACTTTTTCCACTCAACATTATATTCCTGTTCATGAGTTTTATCTCTGTTCTTTCGTATAGCTATAATTCTTTCATCTTCACTGCTATGTAGTATCCTACTCTGAGAGTACCGCAGTTTACTTACCCATCCTACTAGTGATGAACATAAGATTTGTTTCCAGTTTTGCTATTCAGACAGCACTTCTGTGAATGTGTTTGTCTCCTGATGTATACAGGCAAGAATTTTCTAGCATAGATACCTAAATGTAGAGTTGCTGGGTCATAGGCATGTGAACGCTCAACACGACTCTATTACCAAATGATTTTCAAGAGTAGTTAGACTGGTCTTCACTTCCACAAGCCATGTGTGTTTTGAGTTCTCCACTTGCTAGTCAAAACTTGGTTTTGACAGACTGTTAACTGTTTCCGATCTGGTGGGTGTGAAATAGTGTCTCACTGTGGTTTTAAATTTCATTTCCCTAATTAATAATGAAATGGAGCATCTTTTTATGAATTTATTGGCCATTTAGTTTTCTTGTCTAAGAAATGTGCCTGTTGAAGCCTTTTGCTCATTTTTCTATTGTGTTGGTTGTCCTTTTACTGATTTGTACAAGTTCTTTATATAATCCGAGTACTAATCCTGTGTTGGTTATATGCATCCCAGTTTGTGGCTCATGTATTCACTTTTTATGATGGCTTTTAATGAAATTTATAATTTTTGTGTGTGTGTGTGTGTGAGGAAGACCAGCCCTGAGCTAACATCCATCGCCAGTCCTCCTCTTTTTTGCTGAGGAAGACTGGCCCTGGGCTAACATCTGTGCCCATCTTCCTCTACTTTATATGGGACGCCGCCGCAGCGTGGCTGACGAGCAGTGCATCGGCGGGCGCCCGGGATCCGAACCTGAGAACCCCGGGCTGCCAAGCGTGGACTAAACCGCTGTGCCACCGGGCGGCCCCGAAATTTATAATTTTAATGAGATCAAATTAATCAATCGCATCCTTTATGGCTTCCCCTTTTTTGTCTTATTTAAGATATCCTTACCTGCCCTGGAGTAATTAAAGTGTTTGCCTTTATTATCTTCTCAAAGTTTTATAATTTTGCCTTCACATTTTAGTCTTGAATTTAAATTACCTGTGTCGTGATAAATGTGAGTGTGTCTGTTTTGGGATTCTCTCTTATATCTGGTTTTTATTTTGGCTTATTTTGGTTCTTTATTCATTCACCTAAATTTGAGAATCAACTTGTCAAGTTCCAGATTTTGTTGGGCTTTTGATTGGAATTGTTTTGAATCTGTAGTTCAATTTGGAGAGAACTTACAGTTTCACCATATTGAGTCTTCTTGTCCATGGACATGGTGCAGTTCTCCATTTATCTAGGTCTTCTCTAATGCCTTTCAATAAGTTTTATATTTTAAAGACTTTGAATAAGTTGTATAGTTTTAAAGATTTTGCACATATGTTGTATTTATTTATTCCTAAATTTTTTGATAACTGTCAAAAATAATAAGTCTTATTAGCATTAATACAGTTTAAAGACTTTTTTTCAGAGCAGTTTTAGATTTACAACAAAACTGAGAAGGATACACAGAGAATTCCAGGGTATATATCCCTTCCCCCGACGTATATGTAGCCTCCCCCTTTATCAACACCCTTCTCAACAATGGTACATTTGTTACCGAGAATGAACCTACACTGACAAATCATAATCATCCAAAGTCCATAGGTTACTTTAGGGCTCATTCTTGGTGGTGTGCATTCTGTGAATTTACACAAATGTATAATGACATATATCCATCATTGTAATATACAGAGTATTTTCATTGCCCTAAAAATTGTCTGTGTTCTGCCTATTCATCTCTTCCCCCACCCCCACCCTTGGCAACCACTCATCTTCTTACTGTCTCCATAGTTTTCCTTTTCCAGAGTGTCATATAGTTGGAATCATACAGTATGTAGCCTTCTCAGATTGGCTTCTTTCACTTAGTGTGTTTAAGATTCCTCCATGTCTTTTCATGGCTTGATACAGCACTGAATAATATTACATTGTCTGGATGTGCCACAGTTTATCCATTCACCTGCTGAAGGACATCTCGATTGTCAATTAGACAATTATGAATAAAGCTGCTATAAACATCCATGTGCAGATTCTTGCACAGGCATAAGTTTTCAGCTCCTTTGGGTAAATACCAAGGAGTGCAATTGCTGGATCATATGGTAAGAGTATGTTTAATTTTGTAAGAAACTGCCAAACTATCTTCCAAAGTGGCTGCACCATTTTGCATTCTCACCAGCAGTGTATGAGAGTTCCTGTTGCTCCACATCCTTGCTAGTATTTGGTGTTAGTGTTCTGATATTTGGCCATTCTAATAGATGTGTAGTGGTATATCATTGTTTTAATTTGCATTTCCTTGATACATGATGTTGAGCATCTTTTCATATGCTCATTTTCCATCTATGTATCTTCTTTAGTGTGATGTCTGTTGATGTTTCTGGCCCTTTTTTGTGTGTGTGAGGAAGATTAGCCCTGAGCTAACATCTGTTGCCAATCCTCCTCTTTTTGCTGAGGAAGACTGGCCCTGGGCTAACATCAGTGCCCACCTTCCTCTACTTTGTATGGGATGCCGCCACAGCATGGTTTGACAAGTGGTGCACTGGTCTGTGCCCAGGATCCAAACCTGCGAACCCCGGCCACCAAAGCAGAGCATGCGAACTTAACCCCTACTTCACCAGGCTGGTCCCTCTGACCCATTTTTTTTAATCAGGTTTTTTGTTTTCTCGTTATTGAGTTTTAAGAGTTCTTTGTATAACAAAATTTTATCAGATATGCCTTTGGCAAATATTTTCTCCAAGTCTGTGGCTTGTCTTCTAATTCTCTTCATATTGCCTTTTACAGAATAGAAGCTGTTAATTTTAATGAACATTAATACATTTTTAAATCATTGTTAGAATCTAGAAATACTGTTGGTTTTTTATATGGATTTCTATATCTATCAATCTTGCTAAACTTTCTTATTAATTCTAATAATTTGTCTGTAGACTCTTTGTAAGTAGTGATATTTTCTTCCTTTCTTTGTAGTCTTTATATTTTTTATTTATTTTTGTTGCTTTGGTCTGCTAATTAGGACCATCAATACATTCTTGATTTCAAAGGGAATGGCTTCATCTTTTAGTATGATATTTGCCGTAGTTTTTGTAGCTATCCTTTACAATGCTAAGGAAGTTCTCTTCTATTTCTGGCTTCTTATACTTTTTTTTCTTTCTTTTTGTTTTTTATCATGACTGGATGTTGAATTTTATCAAATGCTTTTTCAAATCATTGAGATTATCATATACTTTTCTCCCTTAACTTGTTAGTGTGGTGAATTATTGTCCTTGGTTTTTCAAATGATAAATTGACTTCTTGAGATAACCTAACTCAATCATGATGTACCATATGCCATCAGTTAAAGCATATATTATTATTTTATGTACCATTAAAACAAAAAAAGCCATGATATTGCATCTATTGTTAAGACTTAAACTGATTTCAGAGGGTTTTGAATGTGAAAGAAAATATACATCTCAGAATTGATGAAATGAAATGTTATCTTTTGTATATAACCTTGAATTAAGTTTAAGATTTTTTTTATCCATATTCATTAGTTACATTGTCCTGTAATTTTCTTTTTCACACTATCTTTGGCCTTATAATGAAAGTTATAAGGTAAGTTGGGGAGTTCCCTTGTTTTCTATACACTGGAATAGTTATGTATATTTGAAATTATTGATTCTTTGGAAGGCTTGGCAAAAGATACCAGTAAAACTGTATTGAACTAGTTTTTTGGGAGGAGATTTTTATTTACTGATGCAATATCTTTAATGGTTATAGAACTTTTCATATTTTCTATTTTTGAGTCAGTTTTGGTAAGTTACATTTTTTAGAGATTCAACCACCTCATCTTAGTTTTCAAATGCATTGGCATTCACTCCAATCCACCCTCTATTCTACCAGAGTAATTTTTAGAAACTGCAAATTAGAGTATGTCATTTCGCTAATTAAAATCCTGTAAGAGCACCCCCACAAGTTCAGGTAAAGGCCCTTTATGATCATCACTTCCATCTTTTTTACTAATTTCATTTCCATCCACTTTACATGTACAGTCCATGTTGAACTTCTTGTTGCTGTTCTCTGAAATGGTGTTATGCTCTTTCAAGCCCCTTTGGCTTTACATGTGTCAGTCATTCTTTAGAGCTCTCTTTATCTACCTCGTACTATTCCTTCAAAACTGGTCTGAAGCTTTACTTCTCAAGGAATCTGCCTCTGACCCTCCTGTCTGATTTAATGCCCCCTTTAGTATTCTGTGCGTTCCTCAGTCATAGCTTGTGTTATGAAATGCTACTTCTGTTTTAGTATCATGTACAGGCACCTGACAGCTATATTTGCAATGCATGAAGAATGAGTGAGTAATATTTCTAATGAAAGTGTGTTTTACTCAACAGTGACAACTGAACGCCCCGTGCAGGTGAAGGTGGTCAAAGTCAAGAAATCGGATAAAGGAGATTTCTACAAAAGGCAAATTGCTTGGGCCTTTCGAGACCTTGCTGTGGTAGATGCCAAGGATGCTATTAAAGTAAATTTTTCTTAGTTCTTTGACCTGTGTTCAGAAGCTGTCTTTCATTTTATGACAGAATCTTCTAAGATGATCTAAACTTGTTGTTTTGTGACCCAGTGGGTCCACCAACTAACCACGAATTAGTCTAAAGTGTATTAGTCAGTCTTTCATTCTCCCACTCCCCAATCTCAGGCTACTAAAAATAAGTACATATATGTTTGTTTCATTGTTTTTGCTTTTTTGAGCTGCAATTGTGTTCATGCACAAGCTACATAAACTAGAGCAAAATAACCTTGACTTTATAATTTCTGTATTTAGTTTATGTATATTTAGTATAAAATCCATAGATTAGTACAGGTTTTAAAGTGATGTTGTCTGAATGGTTTTTTAAAAATCTTTATTGTTTTGGTAAAACCTAGTTGAGAATCATGTGTAATATAAACAAAGTGAGTCTTTAGTCCTCACGAATTAATGTAGAATCCCCAGGCTGACCTTTTGAGGCCATGGTTTGATGTTTGTGTTCAAGTAAAGGAAGTGATAGTAACACACCTTGTTTTAAGGAATTTAAAGAATAAGATATAAGAATGTCAATATTACACCTTTCACTTGAGCCACACTCAAACTCCAAGAAAGTTGAATAATGTGATAATCATGTTGAAGGACCACCTTTATTCCTGACAATTCAAGTCTTTTCACAGCAATACCCTTTTTTCAGCGAAATCAAGTAGAGCTCCCCTGGTTAAATTAGGTGCTTCCTCCTCCTCCTCCTCTCTAGCCCTGCCCCTCATCTTCCTTTGCAGCCCAGAGCCCCTGCAGAGCTCAGGGGAGTGCTCTGGCTCACATCCACTTCTACTGTTGATGGGGCCAGTAGCAAGGCTTACTTTAACGTAATTGCAGTGCACTTTGATTTAGCTCTACAAGTCTCATACATTTGTTTAAAAGGCACATAGAAGTAAAAACTACCTTTGTAGAGCAATCTGATAAAATAAAACTGGTTTTACCCTTACTCTGGTACAAACCTCTGAGAAACTAAAAGCTGGACAAAATGACGTCGGGTGCAAATTGAGTCTGGTGCAGTTGAGTTGGGTGCAAAATATTTTTTAAATGCAGCAAAAACAACTTTAGGAGAGCCCTGCATATCTGTAGAATTCCGATTTCTTCCAAATATAGAGCATGCCTTTTCTTTAAGTATTTTAGGCAAACTGGGCCTTTACTTTATCCCTAAGGAGCACCCAAAACACTTTCATAAATTATTTAATAAATAATTTCTGTTACCATGGGGAAAAGTCAAGAGTACAGACATTTTTGGTAGGTTTCTGTTTAAGAGAAAATACTTCGAGGGCTTTTTAGAAATGCGTGTTTATTAAAAAGCCTTTTTCCCTTCAATAGTCTTGCACTTCATAACCCCATTGACTTGCATAGTTCACTTACATTGCTGAATGCTTATTTGAATGTGCTGTCACAGCTGAGGCCTCGTTGCTGACTTGCTTAATGGATTTTTTTTTTCACTTTATGTAGGTACCTTGGTGTCTGTACGCTATATATGGATATAAAACATAAAATTTTTATACATAGCCTAACATTAGCCATTTAGTTGATTTGTGTGAGTGCTGCCACTGGAGCACTCAGCTGCTTTTATGGCATCATGGGAAATATTCCCAGGGAAGAGATCATTTCCCATCAAGCTTCCTATTAGCTGCCAATACTCTTGGATTTTATAATAAGTAATAATGCAATTACCTTTTCATTGTAAATGCAGGTTTTTTAATCTCTTGGTGCTTCAATTCTTATTACGCTATAAATTAAAGTAATTAGTAGTTCCATGCTGCTGTAATATGATTGTACCGCAGGTCAAGTCCTGGTCTCTCCTGGTCTCTAAGTTATTCCAAGTCTTCACAGGAAGAGTCTGATATAATTTCCCTTGCCTTTAACGTCTTCATTTACTTTTTGTTCCCCTAAATAACACTTCACATTAATTGAATATATTATTAAGCCTTCTGTAGAACATTAAGAACATCTGAGCCTATTTTATAATTCCTCAGATGTTAAGAAAAGTATACATCCATATGTTTTAATTTTTTATATAGTAGTCAAGTAGTTCTACATTCAAGGGAGAAATATTAGCCTGGTGTGAAGTTATTGCTGGAGTATGGCATAAGAGATGTGTAGAGAGAGGGTAGTGAAATTCTCTCACATCTGTTGAGCTTCTTTTTTGTGTCGAAGAACTTTGACAAGAAAACCACACCAAGATGTAGATTGTATTTTTTCTCATGTTGTAATTGGAAGATGTATTCCTTATCAGGGCATTAGTGTCAAAGCACAGGTATGAATAGTACATTATCAAAGAAAAGGTATAACTCAAAGCCCTTAAGCAATTTAAAAAGAAAAATTAGGTCCACATCAAAACTAGAGACCACTGTCATCTTACAGGCTAGGAAGCTGAGACACAAAGCCATTAAGTAGACATCCTATACCTCCACTCACAGACTTAAGGGGCATAGGAAGGAAATTACCAAAACACTATGTTGTTTTTTGTTCAGCTTCTTTTGGGAGATAAATAAAGTTTTTGCTATAAATTGAATTCTCTGAACCATTCTCTGCAAGTCACTTACCATTTTTAATGGTAATCTTTTTTCAAGAACAACTTCAACTTCCTTTTGTTTTATTCAAATATAGATTTTACAATAATGAAAAAGGGATATGATCAAAAACAATATCTTTTGTATATTTTTATTTCAGGAAAATCCTGAATTTGATTTACATTTTGAAAAAATATATAAATGGGTTGCCAGCAGCACTGCTGAAAAGAATGCATTTATTTCATGCATTTGGAAGTTGAATCAGCGATATCTCCGGAAGAAAATTGATTTTGTCAATGTTAGCTCACAGCTTTTGGAAGGTAAATTTAAATAAAAATGTATATGTAAAATCAAGTGTATCTATAAGTGAATATATAATTTCACATTATTCTAGGTAGTTAGAATATCGAGTTACTTTATATTGTAAAGGAATTTAAAAATAATTTTTCTTATTGCAGAAGTGATGCCTGTTCGTTGTAGAAAATTGATCCGTTAAATAAAAATCACTAATAAACTTAATCCTCGGAAATAACTACTGTTAATATTTTGTTAGATATTCTTCTAGTCTTTTTTCTATGCATATTTAAGTACTTTTTTTAATAGAGAAATTTACATTCTGTTTCCTAATGTACTTTTTCATATAATGTATCATGAATGTTTTCCATAGTATTAAATACTTACCCCAACATTATTTTTAATGGAACCGTAGTATTCCATTGTATGGATATACTGTCATTTATTTAACTAATCATTTATTTTTAATTGTCCACTCTTTGCTTATTTTAAACAACTCTCAGATGAATATCCTTGTAGCTGTATTTTTGTGCAAAGTATAGGTGTAGTGGTTAAGAACACAACTGTGGAGTCAGTCTGCCTGGGTTCAGATCCTGGCTTTGTCACTTACTAGCTATGTGACCTTGGGTTATTTCTATGTTTCAGTTTTCCTTATCTCAGAAATAGAGATAATAATAGTATCCACCCTATACGATTGTTGTGAGGATTAAATTACTTAATATATGAACTTGATGAGAACAATGCCAGATATATAGTAAATATTCAATAAATATTAGCTATTATATTATCAGGATAAAATCCTTAGACATGAAATTAAATAGGATATTTTTGATCAGTTTATCTTCAGGAATGTTACTATGGATTATTTTGGGTTATAAGACATAAAGTCTACTGTTAATTATTATAAACAATGAGATTTTATTCTTTTAAAATTTATTCCATAAAGATATGAACATTGTAAGAAAATGGTTCTGTATGCCTTGCAGATACAATTTGTGTTGTATTCTTTATCTCAAAGAAAGCAGTTGAAAAAACAGCTAGTATGCAGGTGAACAGAGTTGTTGCTCCTCTTTGTTAAGAAAAAAACTGAGATTTGTCCTGAATTATATACTAGAAAACTTAGATTTCTCCTAAGTTGTATATTAGCATTTAAAAATAGAAGCTTCTGGGGCCAGCCCAGTGGCGTAGTGGTTAAGTTTGTGTGCTCTGCTTCAGTGGCCTGATGTTCACAGGTTTGGATCCCGGCCGTGGACCTACGCACTGCTTACCAAACCATGCTGTGGCAGGTGTCCCACATACAAAGTAGAGGAAGATGGGCACAGATGTTAGCCCAGGGCCAATCTTCCTCATCGGAAAAAAAAAAGAGGAGGATTGGCAACAGTTGTTAGCTCAGGGCCAATCTTCCTCACCAAAAAAAAAAAAATAGAAGCATCTATTCTATCAGGTTGTCACATCTGAAATTGGCACTATTCAACCATTTTGACTTATAAAAATATCAGTTTCAGATGCTTCAAATTACTCATTTAGTCACTTGCCTCTGTCTTTTCCCTATTTTATTTTACTTGTTCCTTTTCTGTTTGGATGTGGATCTTTCCTTAAATATAGCATTCTTTCTCAGCCCTTATTAATTAGTGAACCTGTTACTGGTTTCAGGTTTGAGCTTAGAACTGGCAGAGGCAAGTCACTTCTGTCAGGCCCTGTGCTCCTCTCACCAGTGAGCCTGGCCTTGTGTAGGAGCCCTCAGGGTTTCCATCTCACCAACATTAGACCCCAATGTCTTGGCAATTGAGTATGTTGACGGAATGACCTTTAATAAATGGGTGGTAATTTTTCATGCCTTGAATAATGGTTTAATTTGTTTTGAGTGGCTTTTATTTTTTTTTACCCTTTCAGAGTTAAACATTCTGATGAGTGAATGCTGTTCTCTTTTCAAATATTATATATTTCCAGATGTTATTTGTTGCCTAAGCTGTATTTTAAACAACTATATTTCATTAAGTCAACAATATGGGAAAATACATACCCTATCTGGATCTATCTCATTAATAAATACTACCACAATCACTGAGAAGAATATTGCTGCTTTTTAGAATGAAATATCTAGTTTTTCCAAAAAAAAGGCATTTAATTTTTTGGGACCTAAAACAAAAGTGTGGATATTTTCATGTTTATAAATATTAACCCTAATTGAGGTCGATTTTAAGAATACTGAGAAGATCCTTAAGGATCTCATTTTGCAAATCACTTGCTATAAATCAATAACTGTTGCTTTGGTTTAGTGGAATTCAAAGAATAGCTTTATTAGTGCCTACAAACTTATTTTAATGGACTTTGAAATCATAGCTGTTAATTCCCATTTAAAAAAAATAAATGTCTCTATTGTTTGGGTGATGTTAGAAAACAAATAAGAAATTGTCACCATCTACTTTTAAGAGATAAGTAATCATCCAAGTAAGTAAGGCTGTTCATTGTGAATGCTAGCCGTGGCAACTTTAGTAGTTTTTATTGGTGATAGTTGAATGCTCGTGCTAATACTTGGGGCTTCTCAGCAGAAGATTTTTAAGGTTTTTAAAAGAGGGCTTTGTTAGCAGTTGAAGTAGACTGAAGTTTTTGGCCTTTTCTTTTTCATTCATGTAACCAGATTAAAAACAATCTTTGACTTGAATCCTTAAAAGTCAGCCTGAACTGATATCTCTTGTGTTTTTTAAAATTGTTTCAATCTTGTTCTTTCTAACAGTGTTTTATGACTAATCCATCATGAGGGAGTGTCTGGGTAAAGCTTTTGGGCCTTGAGTGAAAAATAACTAGACTAAACGCATGAGTCACAACTGACCTAAAAATAATCCCGAGGGAGTGATCTGTTTCCCAGTTTTCTCCTCCAAGGACTAGTCAGTGCTCTTTCTTAAAAGACTAAGAGAAAACAAAAAGATAAATATATTTTTAGTCACTGTTAGAAAAAGAATAAGAAAAATGAACTGTGGAAACTTAGCTTCTATGGATCTTTCCACTTTGCAGTTGATTTTGACGTTGTCTTTTAAACCTTAATTTAGCGTAAAGTTCAATGAAATATGGGTAGTATTTTAAAATTTTAAACCTGTATACTTTTCTACCCAGCTAATATTCTTTGCTTACTTTCCTCTGCTTTTCTCATACCTTTTTACTCTCCAGAACTGCCTAAGGTTACAGAAGGTGCGTAACACCTTTTCTTCTTATTCTATTCCATATATTTTTATTACTTGCCATTGTTTATGTACTGTTGGTTGCATATTTTATGAAATTGTGTACAGGGACAAGTTCATTACTACAACATCCATATAGTGATAAAATTAATGATAGTATTTATTGTTGGCTTCCAAAGGACTGTTTCATGGGAGACAAAATTCTTCTGAAGCAGTTATGATCATTTAAAATACTTGTTTATTTTAAATATCTACTTGTGTAAGGAGCAGTACAGAATGATTTGGGCAGTCCCTGCCCCCTAGTGGCTAATAAGCTGTCACACATGTTCTGCAGTGAACTAAAATGAACTCATTCAAAGGACAAGGAGCTGGGTGATTCTTTTCTAAAGAACTTATATGTATATACTGTTTTAGCCCCCTCCTTTTCTTTCTGACATTATCTAAATCTGCCTAATTATCATTCTTAGGAGTAAATCATTTGTTACTTTGAAGTAGCTATTTTTCATTCTAGAACAAATAAACATATGTCAGGTCATGCTGAAAGTAAATATTCATTTTCATACACAATAATGAATATTTAAAGCATCCAGAGTTTGTGATTTAAATCATGTCCCATTAAGTTTATGAAAATCTATAACTTTATTTAGAGGTTTATTTAGGGGGTAAAAATTATTTTTTTCATTTTATCTCTCCTAACCTCAAGCTTTATATAAAATCCCACATGCTAAGTGTATTCTCTCAAAATATTGAACTGAAACATTTATCCAGAAAGCACCTCAGATTTGACCTCTTGGTCTTTTGTTCTGAACCGTGAAGACCATTTAAATTTTTGTAATTTCAAACAGCCATGGTCTTGTTGCTCTTTTTCCTATAGAGTTATTGAGAAAGCCTCTATAGCTGATCTTTAGAAATTTTTATCAATGCATGTGAAATTATTTTAAATAAATGGAAAATTCAATTACATGTTCAGTGCCCAAAATAGATTGTGAATTATAGATGCATTTTTCATTTCAATTAAAAGTTATTTGGGGAAAAAAAACATAGCGAAGACAAAAAGAACAAAAGTAGTAGAAGAAAAGTGTTACCTGGGAAAAAGAGGAAAGCAAATTGTTTTCCTGTGTCCTGAATTCAGAATCGTTGTCTTGTTAGAGCAACGACCACCTCAGATAGGAAAAAAACGTTAGGCTTGTTTCTCCGTCTTGTTTCTGTTTTTGTATTTGTTTTTTAGTTTAGTTATGTTTTGAGAAATTGTGTAAAGCCTGTCTTAACACTTACAAGTCAGTGAATTAGACTGCATGCTTTTTATGTGTTATAATAAACATTATATTAACATATGCAGTTCTTTATAAAAATAAAGGGTTTTTTTCCCCATATATTTTGAATCATTCTCTCCTGTTTTTCAGCCACTAAATGTGACCTGTGCTTATACTGACCTTACCTATAAGTACCGTGTTATTGTCCTTCCTACTTTTTTTATTACTTTATTTTTAATTTTTACCCTCTTTAAGAATCTGTTCCAAGCGGAGAAAATCAGAGTGTGACAGGAGGTGATGAAGAAGCAGTAGATGAATACCAAGAGTTAAATGCACGAGAAGAGCAAGATATTGAAATAATGATGGAAGGCTGTGAATGTGCCATCTCTAATGCTGAGGCCTTTGCGGAAAGGTTGTCCAGAGAGCTGCAGGTGCTAGATGGGGTAAGACTCTCTCATAATCTATGAATGAGTGATGTGTAGTAGATGGAGAAGACTGGTGATATTCAAATTTTCCTGCCTCAGCTCTTAAGCCTTTATAGTGTGATTATTGCTGTCTTTCTTTGTAAGCACATTACCAGGTGCTATCAGTCTTTCACTGTTCTTAGTTAGACCAATGAAGGCAGTTGGCTGAGGTTCTGGATTTTGGGAGGTTCTTGATATGAAGTGATAGAAGTAAGAATAGCCAACCAGAAACCAGTTTGGGGGTTGTTTCCCCCCAGCCTCTGAAACACCTCAGAATAGTTCAATGCAAAAGAATAGCATTTTTGTGGTCTGAAAAAGAATAGCTATGAATTAGAAATAGAGAAATTAAGTTGAAATAAGGGAGTCATTTACCCAAAGGGAGCAGAACAAGTGTGGTAAGAACAGGAGAGCCAGGGAAAACGATGTTTTACTCCTCTGCTAAAATGTTTTGGAATAGATCTTTTTAACTTATATGCACAGTTTCTGAGTCTGTAATCTAAATGCACATCTTTAGAAAGTAAAGAATTAAAAGAAATAGCTAAAAGTAAAACCACTTACATGAGAAAAATCTAAACAAGAATATTTGGAGTTTTTTGTTTTGTTTAGACAAGGTAAGCATTTAAGAAAAACCCTCAGAGAATAAGGAATGTTTTAAAGACTTAAAGAATTTTGGTATTTTATACATGAAAGGTACAGAAGTTATGAGATTGAACTCAGGCCCAGAGATTACATGAATAGTCCAAGTTTACAAGTTTCCAAAACTCACTGGAAGCAAAGCTGAGAAGAGACTTCAAGATGTTAAGGTGGAAATTATCCTGGACAGGTTCAAGCCCCAGGTTTGCTACTTAAGAGATGTATTCAATGCATCTGAGCCCTGCTGACTCTTACAGTTGGGCTGCACTTACCATTGTATTATTATGAAAAGCATATAAAATAATACATGTGACATTATAGTGTCAACTGTACAATGATATTCTTTTCATTCTTTGTTCAAGTTTTTTCCTCATACCATGTTACCTGCCTTCTTAATGTGGCTTAGTGGTTTATATTTTCTTTTCTAATTAATATTGCATATGTGTTCAAGTCATCGTATTGTTTTGCAGTTTAATTTTGGATTTATCAGCTTCCATATTTCAGGGAATTCAGAATCACTGGTCAGAATTATTTAGAAAACAGTGATAAGGGGATGGTGGTTTGTTACTGCTTTGCCTAGAAAAAAACATAGTTGCAAATGAAAGAAAGGAAAGAAGACAATAGAAGGAGCTATCTTATGGTCATGTGCTCTTCCATATCCTATTAATACAAATTTTACTACAGTACAATGCTTCTTTTTACCATTTTACAAAAATGTTAAGAAGTGAAAAAAATTCCCATAGCTTGTAGAACTGGAAGAAATGTTAGAGGTGATATAGTCGAATGCCCCTCAGTTTACAGAAATGAGAATTACCATTACTGATGATACATTGTGGGGCAGAACCCTATTTGTGCAGTCTGTGGAAATATAAAATACTGAGGATAGTCCCTAACCCTGATAAAGAGGCAAATGTACCTTCTTGAAATACTATGTAGAAAGAAGATCATAAACATAAAGTGATAAACTAAAGTAGATGTGTCGGTGTATATCAGTCTTTGTTACTCTGCTGTCGAAGAGATTTAGCAATATTTCATCCTTATACTTCTTTTACACATTTAAATAATATGAAGTGTTCCTTGTGTGTTTAACTTTGTAGGCCAACATCCAGTCAATCATGGCCTCTGAAAAGCAAGTGAACATCCTGATGAAGTTGCTGGATGAGGCTCTAAAGGAGGTGGATCAGATTGAATTGAAACTGAGCAGTTATGAGGAAATGCTCCAAAGTGTAAAAGAACAAATGGATCAGATCTCTGAAAGCAACCACCTAATTCATCTTAGTAACACTAATAATGTAAAACTCCTCTCCGAGATAGAGTTCCTTGTGGTAAGTATGATTATAAATTACCAATAACAAAAAACCTAATAATAATATATAAAACCTATTTGTAAACATTTTCTAATTTCCTTGTGAGTGCAAGGTTTAAAATAATTCCAAAGACCTAGTGATAGGATTGAGTAGCGTCTTACCTGTAAATTTCCCACAACTACATGTGCAAATGGTATATTTACATATATTCCAGAACCACATGGACTTGGCCAAAGGTCATATAAAGGCCCTCCAGGACGGAGATCTTGCTTCTTCCAGAGGCATTGAAGCCTGCACCAATGCCGCAGACGCTCTTCTGCAGTGCATGAATGTGGCTCTTCGACCGGGTACATTTGTTGGAAATGATAACATCTTACCAAGAATCTGACACTAAGCCTGTAACTTGGGATAAAGCTTTTAACAAGAAATACATGAGACAAGTGGTTTAGAGTTTTATTATTAGCTATTCAAACAAGTTTCACTTATTTCCAAACATGTTTCTGTTGGCACTAAGAACTTTTTCGTTTCAGTTCCTTCTGATTGGCCATCAATGACTCTGTTAGCACCATGATTTTTCTTTAGTACTCTCCACAGAACCCAGCACAAAGTAGATACTTTGGTTAGACCAGAGAACATAAGGTTTTGCTAGGCCAGTAGTTCCAAAATGAGTTTGCATCAGAATCACCTAGAGGACTTGTTAAAACACATATTGCCAAGCCCCACCCCCAGATTCAGTAGGTCTGGGCTAAGGTCCTAGAATCCACATTTCTGACAATTCCCAGAGGGTGCTGAGGCAGGACCATACCTTGAGAACCACTGTGGTTGTACTGCTTTTTTCTCTTGCTTACCTTTCTTTTATAAAGCAAATAAGCCAGTAAAACTTGGGGTTCTTCAAACTGAAATATGGATACTGTTACAAATGTATTCTTTAAAATCAGGGAAGTCTTTTTACCCATTAAATTAGTCAAGAAACGTTCTGATTTCAGGCCATGACATGCTCCTGGCAGTCAAAGAGCAGCAGCAGCATTTCAGTGAATTGCGAGAGCAGTTTGCACGGAGACTGGCCAGTCACCTCAACAATGTTTTTGTTCAACAGGTAATTTTATTTCATTATCAAAACTGGCATGTTCCTGTAGCTTTTTTAATATATTACCTTAAACTTAAATTCCCACAAAAAATTTTAATGTGTTGAATTGGGATCACAGTATATTCCTTCATATACTTAACTTGATTTTAAGATTTTAAAATATGTGTATGTTTGGTCATAGCTGTATTTTGGGTCTCAACTGCCTCCTTAGGTAAACATCTAGTTCCTTCCAGCTAAAACTCTCAGATTCTAGAAATCAGATAAATAACTGTGCCTCCTTCTTGCATATGCCATTTAGGCATTCTTATTTATAAAATAAGTCCAAACTTGTTACATGTTTACTATTTGGCCTGTTTTATTTTTCCAAATTTTGAAGTGAGAACCAGGACTTGATTCAGTGTTTTAAATGTCTCACTGGCTCTGTGTACTTAGATACATGAGAAAAATGACTATAGCTCAATTATAAGTTCTAGTTGATTTAATCTTAAATAAACCCTTTGTCTACATTTTTATATGGAAAAGGATGTTATAATTAAGGTTGTGCCAATAATATTAATAAGAGTACCTTAGAGGGATTTGAATAGAAGGCATTTTAATATTTGGGGTAATAAATTAGGTTTCATATGTTTTTTATCTCTTTTATTTTATTTGGATTATTGGGCAAAAAAAATTGAGGGAAATTTTGTTCATCAAGAAATGCTGTCTGAAACATTGGATTCTTATTTTGTTTTCACTTTGCAGAATTCTAAAACAATTGTATTTACTTTATTTTATTTCCAATTAGTTTACTCAGGCCCTCCTTCAACTCTATAACAGGTCCTACTTTCTTTCGGTGCCTGTGAGTACAGCAAATTTGGCTCAAGCTTCTCTGAATCTTTTTTTTTTTCTATAAAGTTTACTAAACTTAACAGCAACAGAATCTTTGTAGATTATAACTTACTGATTTAAGCTACCTGTTAACCATATTTGTAGCAGTTTTTTAACATCCCATAGTGAAAAGTTTATTTTGGCCAAAGAGGCATTTTATCTCATTCTGCTTGCCTTTCTTCCTGTTATTCTTTCACTCACTCACTCACTCCTTCATTTATTTAGAGGTCGTTTATCAGATGATTGAGATGCGTACCAGACATTTACTTGGGATAGATGAGAGGCTGATCCTGCCCTCCAGTATCTCACAGCCTAGAGAAGGGAAATAGACACATATACTCAGGAAAGGTAAATATTACAATAGCAATACTATAGGAACATAAAGGAAGACCACCTAGCTAAGCATGCAAGGGGGAAACTGGGGTAGACTCTCTTAACATTTCACTTGACTTGGAAAGTGCCAAGAAAAAAGTAAACTTAGAAGTCACATAGAAAATACTAATTCACATTTTTCTTACAGTATTATTTCAATAATATCTATTTCTACACAAGTCCTTAGTTTTTAAAAAGGACACTGTTGACAGTGATGTTATCCACATTTGTAGATGGTATTGAAAATACAAGTCAGTAAACAGTAGTCCTTTCTGCACCCTCAATTGTTTGTTGTAACATGCAATTATCTGTGATTTTGCTTCTTTGCCTTGTAAACTAATGGCTTTGTTTAAAATGAATGCTTCCCAGTTCTGAAAATCTAGTATGTATTGTTATATGTGAGTGATGCGTGTTAAAAACTGGAATGTTGCAACAACCTGGGATGTGCTGAAGAAGGTGGACAAGGATATCCACCTTCTATGGATTTTCTGTGTGTTGAATTCAGTGCATCAGATCACCTAGCAAAAGAGTTGGAAAACATGGGTATTTCTTTTCCTGTTGTGGGACAAAATAGCTGGGAAAATTTGATTACCATATTATGGTACACCTCTTTGTCAATTGCCAAATTTTCATTGTGTACCAATTATGTACTCACTGCTGTCCATAAGAAGAAATGGCTCCCACCCCTCAAGATGCTTGTAAGGAGGCTTTAAGACTAATGTACTTGAAGCTCTAAAGCAAGATATATTAAATTGCTAATTGTATAACTATATATGCATAGTATACATATGTATAAGTGCTAAAGAGGTTTAATCAAAAGTGAGTTTACTGAGGATGTAAGCAGTAGCATCGTGGATACGACAGACTTAGAGTCCGTGCAATGTAGTTTATAGCAGATGTTTAGATATTATAACATTTATAACTATGGTACAGAAGAATCGGGTGGAAATAATCTGTTGATCACAGCATAACAGTAATTTAAGAGCATTGATTCACAGTCTTTTTAAAATTCATACATCAGTAAAATGAAAAGAAATAAGATTTGGAGACTGACCAAGTCACCAATTTTTTAATTTTTTTTAAATGACATTTTTTCACTCAAAGAAAAGGAAGAACATAATTTCAGACTTTTAAAATTAATACATTTACCTTTATGAGAAACTCACTCATCATTTTATTTTTTTTCTCATTGCTGTAGGCCAGCAAAAACATCTTTGCTTTTGGGAATCACTGATCCAGAGCATGCTGTGTATGACACAACTTCCGTATTAATACTTCTACATAGCCATATTTTAATGAAACCTGAAATGCCTTGTTATTTAACATTCACTTCTTAATGTAATATAATACGTGAATAATATTTTTAACAATTGACTACATTCTTTTGGCTCTTTTAGATCTTCTTACACACTCAGCTTCCATTGAAATTATAGACTCTTACCCATAATTTTTATTCTCTAGGGATTTGTGTATCTAGAAAGATATTCAGCTAGGAGAATCAGGCCAGTTACACTAATTAGGATTCTGCTATTGAAAGCAGGCAGTCTGATTAAGGCTAATGAAACTGAAGAAATATTTGCGTAAAGAATATGTCCTTTAAAAAATTCTTTTGGTTGTTTTTTGAAAGATTTGTCTTGAAAAGATAACTGTTCTGTGCCCTTCTCCCCCCTTTGGTTCTGCAGAGACCTCACGATTCTGTACTTTGCGTTTAGCAACATAGTGAGACTGATTATATACTGAACTAAAAGTAAAAACTGAAGTTGTGGGGTGTTTTGCTATATGAATAAGTTTGGAAATTTTTCTTTTAACATATATTTATAGATATATCATATAGTAAAATAAAACCTGTGTAATAGACCACAAGTATTCAGTTCATTTCACAAAAATTGTTTCCTTAAGCACATTTCACAATTTTCTAAACATAGGTTGATATCTGTGGTTAAAAGCTTAGAAAGAATTATGATTATTTAAGATCAGTTATCATGATGTTTGATTGATGGAACTTTGCTCAGATTTTTTTTCTTTAAGAAAAAAAAATAAACCTGTCATAACATAGAAAGAAAGAGTTCCCAAATCCTGATAATGTATTCAGTGTTTGGCATGAATGTATCATTTCTGTTAGAAAGTCAGTATAGCAAAGTGGTGAAGAGTGTGCTGGAGCCAAACTTCCTGGATTCAAAATCCTGGCTCTGCTACCTCCTAGCTGGGTGACCTTGGGCAAGTTAATTAACCTCTTTGTGCCACATTAGTTGCCTTATCTAAATAAGGGGATAATAAAAATATTTACCTCATAGGGTTGTTATGAACATTAATGTGTTATTATATGTTCAACATTTAGAACAGTGCTTGGCTATAGTAAGCATTCAATATTAGCTAATTTTATTACAACTTCTAGTAATATATATATATACTAATGAAAATTTATAATTCACTAAATTTTTAGAAAATACGTTTGTCTTAGATTAATTTGGACAAAACATAATGTATTATTTTTAAATTATATTAATAATAGAGTTTTGCTATTTTTTTAAATGAGGAGAAAAATACTTTGCAAGGTTATTATGAAGATTAGAATTTATATCTATATAAAGTACCTAGCATGGTAGTGGGCATTCAATAAATTGTGTTATCATTACTAATTTATTATTATTTATACTAAGAAACTTTAAACAATTTCTTAATTTAAAAATATAAAGAGTAAAATTCTTTGCACATTAGAGTTCTAGATGTGATAGTTATCTATGTTATTGATTGAATTAAACAGTTTTAATTATTAATGTTTTCTATTTTCTATAATTATTTTGGAACCATTTTCCCTAAAATTAAATCTTTTTGTTAACACTAATAACATTTAATCTGTCTTAATAGTAATGGTTTGAAGGTAATGATGTTCTTCATATTAGAAATGAATTTTTCAGGTGATGATGATCTTCAATTGCTGTTTGCAAAAGAAAGCTTTGAATAATAATATGTGTGAAAGCTTTGTAAACTGTAAAATCCTCTGCAGATGTTAATAATTAATTCTTCAATTTTTAGGAAAGGAGAAGGTTTTTAGTTGAAGAGCTTTCGCGACACTAAATTAAATAAAATAACTTAACATGTAATGGCCTGGTTACACAGTGGTAGAAAAGCATAAACAATAATTTTGAGTCTTGAATCACTGAGAAAAATTAATGAGGAAGATTGTTTTGGATAATGAAAAGATATCCAACATTGTTATTAATAGAGGCAATATCTTAAAAACATTTATAAGCTATAATAAGTCTGTCAAATATTCTTCCCCTTTAATCATTGTAACTAATTAAGACACAATTTGGAGACATTAGTAGATCTAAAACTATAAGATCTGTCTATGATTGGTATCTAATACCTGCGATTTAATGGAATCCCAATCATCCTTCTGATGTGACAATTAAAAGACATTTCTGTAATGTAATGTTTGTATTGACGTTTGGCAACTGTAATAAGATATAGTCCAGTGGTAATACCTGTGTGTTTTATTTAATATTATTAATTTTGTTCATATTTATTGTTAGTCTTACTTCACAGAAAAGATGTAGGTGCCCAGGCATTCCAAATATAGAGAATAGTTCCATTTTTCAACACTGTAGCTCTTAGTCCTCGATGATTCCGTTGGGAGATGTGGTTGTTTTATATTCAATCAGCCATCTAAAAAAGAACATTCACACAGGGGTTCCCTTATCCAAAACTTTTGGAGTCAGCTATATTTTTAGAATTTTTCAGATTTTAGAAAAGTAATACAGTACCTATACTGTAGATTATGTAACCACTCCAGCAGGGTCTGGAGCAGGGCCCTGTAATCAAGCACACAGTGTTTCTACAGCAAAATATATGAATAGTCACTGTATATACTATAAATAGCCTCATGTCAGTGTAGATCAAGTTTGCCATCAAAATAGTTTTGGCACCAAACTTAAACCGAGTTTTCAGAGCTTTTTGGATTTTAGAATTGCAGAACGGGATTGTAGACCTATATACGTAATATACCTTGTATATAACATCTATGATAGTTGTGAATTTCTGTTGCTTCTGGTTCTTCTTATTTTGAATTGGTCAGTCTGGTCTTCTAATACTTTTCTGCTGTCTTTGGTCCAATTTCCCAGGCTAAGCTAAGTAGGTATCAGTAAAATTAATCTTAAAAGTATATTGTCTGACACAGTTTTATACATAATTTCTACATAATGGGTTCTTATTTTTCTTTTTGTTTCCATTTTAAATTGGGGATGTAGTTTTATAAAAAGAAAATTTTCCAATAGACTGATTTGAAAACTTTAATGAAGAAAGGACTCAGATAATAATGGTTTTAGTACTTGTTATCTCTTATACTTCCATCTTTCTTACTCTATAGGTACTTCTCAATTACTAGAGACATCTTTGTCCCTAGGCCAGGAATTTTTCTTTCTGAATACTTTTATTTAAAAGAAATTGTTAAAAAAATCCATAACCACTAAATTCTTATTTTGTATATGTAGTAAAGCATGTAAATTAGATAGAAGAAAGAAATCTCTTTTAAATTACAAGAATTTAAATTCTTTAAATTCAAGATGTTTATAAGCTAATGTATATCAACTAGTGTAACATACATTTAATTAGCTTTAGGTAACTTAACCAGGAAATGAGTTAACCAGTCCCCAGACTCCAACAGTCATTTTAATAGAGTTTTCACAAAATGCCAACAAATAACTTCTGACTATCTGGGCAAATCAGATTGAGTCAGAATGACTTCAAATGAATCTTTTTTTTGCCCTTCCTTATTCTTGGGAATTTACATTTTCAAGGGGAGTCTACTCCTGTAATCTTCCAACTCCCCATCTCTTAAACTCTGGGTTTCCATGTCTCGAGTTCCATGGCAAATATTGGTCAAATAACAGAGAAGGAGAGCTAGATTGTTTAAAAAGGGACTGGGAAGATTTTTATTGTTTTTCTTTTTTTTGTTGTTTTTTTAGATACCAATAACTAGTAGGCAGTTGCAGTTTTTGAGTCTGGTTAAAATGATTTTGTTTGACATGTTTTTAAAAGAAAACAGAAGTGAGACTCACATGACTAAAGTTACAATTCTAGCTTTCCTCATGTGTGACTTGAGCAAAT
The DNA here is from genome assembly GCA_031878705.1 of Tapirus indicus. Classification (NCBI taxonomy): domain Eukaryota; kingdom Metazoa; phylum Chordata; class Mammalia; order Perissodactyla; family Tapiridae; genus Tapirus; species Tapirus indicus. Next base: position 42,426,047 of record CM062919.1, read on the forward strand.
CACTTAATCCTTTGAGTTTCAGTTTTTTCTTCTCGAAAATAAAGTTATTGGATCAGATGATCCACCAGGTCCATATTTTCAAAACAAAAGTCAAGATACATCATCTGTCTAATGCCATTTGACAACTTGTTAATTTACTTATATAAAAGTCTTGTCAAGGTTTAAAAAGTAAAATCGTATAGTTATTTAGTTAACAAATTAATGGAGAAGTTAGGATTACATTATTAGAGGTTATCCTGGAAAGCCCAGGATATAGTAATCTATAGTCCTTCCTAGTTCTAAAATTCTATATTCTGTATATTTATATCTGTCATTTTAAAAATTATAAACTCTAATGGAAATACCATAGATGTAGACAATTTGTTTTGAATGACTTCCCTATTTGGTGTATTTCTTAATACAGTTTGTATCCTGAAGTTTATTTGCTTAGTAAATTGTAAAATAATATGATATGGGAGAGACAAACTTGATTAAAACATTCATTCTCAACTCCTTTAGAAGATGAAATGAGTAGTTGATTTATCAGAGTGCCATTCTAGCGTGTTTGTGATTATTTTATGATGGTGGTGTTGAGTTGATACACACAGGATGATAAAAGAAGACAAGTGAGTACTCAGTTTTTATTTTTCTGTATTCTCTTGGTTTTGCTTGGCCACATTTGGTCATTGTTTAGAATTTTCAATTACAACAATGTTTCTTTATACTGTCAATGATATATATTTACTTATTTACTCACTCTAGGGTCATGATCAGAGTTCAACTCTTGCTCAACATTCTGTTGAACTGACTTTACCCAATCATCATCCATTTCATAGAGACTTGCTCCGATATGCCAAGCTGATGGAGTGGCTGAAGAGTACAGATTATGGGAAATATGAGGGACTAACAAAGGTATGGCCTTAACCATTACTCACTGAGTATAGAGCATAATCTTTTAGAATCAAGAGGTCGTGTATTCAGTTCCCCAAGTGACATTTGAAATACTGTAGTACATTCTTAGCAAAGCAGAAAATAATTGAATTTCTGAGTGCTTATTAACCAGGGGGAACATTTATTTTATTTACTTAGATAAAGAAGAGCTAAATTTTGTACTTCAGTATAATACAGTATTAGGCCTTATTATAGCTTGAAGCATCATTCAATTTGGTTAAATGCTAAAATTATTTCCTAAGTTTCTTTATGTGAAATATAGAAGCTAGGGAGTATGAAGATATGAATGAGGCATTTGCCACCTAAGAATTTATAATCTATTCTGTTAAGCAAGTGCAGAGTGCTTCTTTATTAAGCAAGCATTCCACTATTCCAGGCACACGGGCCCTAACAAACAAGCATATACTTCTAAAGAGCTTTGAGTCTGACTGGGAAGAACAGTTATACTTAAAACAATCAACAAAAGATTAAGGGCTAACCTGGAAATGAGTTTAAATATATGGCAGTTTAGAGAAGGGAAATCTATGTCTTGAAGCCATTGGGGGGTACTTCGTGGAAGATATTGGGCTTCAATTGAGTTTTAACTAATGAGTGGGATTGGATAAGCCAGAAATAAGAGGAAGAGCATCCCAGGGGTGAGGAGTAAGATGTGCAGACAAAGGTCAGAAAATATGCCCTTTTCCCAGGACAGTGAGGAGGCAAGCCTGACTGAAGCAGAAATTTCGTATTCTGGAGCAGTGAGAAATTATGTTGAAAAAGATGAGCCGTGAGACCTAACCGCATTCCTCACACACGGGAAGAGACTAGATGGGGGAAATTAATTAAGAACCTAGTGTAATAATTCAGATGATATGAAATCTTGAACCAGGAAGATAGTGGTAGGAACAGAGAATATAAACCAAAAAAGAGACACCAAAGACAGAAGGGACAGGATGATGCCAAACTTGCTTCGCTTGTAGATTAGAAGGACAGTGGTATATACCGTTGACTAAATATCAGCCACTGGGGAAGATAAGAGTCATTCATTCACATATTCATTCAGCAAATGAATTGAGCATGTTTTGTGCTAATGCTGTTGTAAGCACTAGAGATACAGCACTGAAAGAAACAGGCAAACACTTGCCTTCTCAGAGTGGATATTGTGGTAGAGAAAGTCCGGCAAAAAGTCAGTTATATGTTAGAAAGTGCTGTTGAGGGCTCTGGAGAAAATAAAGCAGGGAATGCCAGGACTAGGGGAAGTTTACAGTTTCAAATAGAATGGTCAGAGAAGGCATCATGAGGTGGTGACATTTGAGCACAGATTTTAAAAATAAGCAGGGGTGAGCAGTGGGAGTCTCTGGGGGAAAGCTTTCTAGGCACAGTGTAAGTGCCCTAAGGCAAGAGCATGCCTGGTGTGCTGGAGGAGCAGCAAGGAAGCCAGTGTGCTTGGCGCACAGTGAGCCAGGGACAGGGCCTTAGAAGGGCAGGTGGGAGAGGTAAGGTGGGGTGGGGCAGGGCAGATCTGGAAGGAACTATGCACCATTGTAAGGATTTGGCTTTTACTCTGAGAGAGATGAGGGAAAGCGGTGTTGGTGGGCTTTGAGCAGTGGAATGACATGATCTGACTTTGATTTAATAAATGGTCGTTGTAGCAGGAAGCCATGGGTATAGTACTTATCTGGCATTTATGCTGTGGCCTTTAGTATTAGAATTGACCTTGTCACTTAGGGAAATAAGGAATTGCTACGTAACTCAAATATGTAAATAGCTATATTTATATGTTACATATAAGTGTAGTTTACTTAAAATTCTGAAATACCCTGAGAAATATTTAAAATCTTTTATTTAGAATTTTTTATGAATTTGGAGTTTAAAAATAAAAAATCCAAGTAATGTGTAAGCTATTTTAATAATTAGTAACAATTTAATTATGTGGACAATATGACTTAAAAGATGTTCTTGAATTGGAAAGAGTGATGTGTTTTGTCTCTATGGAGTGAGAACATTGGAATTGTTAATATAAAGTCTTTTCCCCTCCACCCATGTGCTTGTGACCCAAAATTTCCTAACAGAGAATCTAGATAGCAAAATCATCTTATTTTCTGCTAGTTTTGCCACCAAAAATTTTTCCTAGTTTTATTCAGAAAGTGATGTTCTCTTTCAGAGTGTTTTATAAATGAAGATTATTCTCTGTCAGGGAATTAATGTGTTTACATGAACCCATTTTATCTTTATACTTACTGAAATAATTGTTACAACTCCTATCCAGTATTTTAGGTTCATGCTTCATGAGAAGGCAGAGAGTTAGGTAGAAATTTATGAGAAGTGCGATGGTAACAAAAAGGCAGTTTATACCTTTCTATCAATGTACTGATATCAACATATTTGGCAGTAGGACGTTCTTATATATCAGTCTTCATGTATTTTCAGAGTGCCCATTTAAGGTAAAATCTGACTCCTTCTACCTCTAAGGTCATAAGAAAGGGGACATAAACTGTGGTAAAATAAATAATATTTTTAATTATAACTTTAAAAATGCTTTTCAAAAGGAATATAAATATCCTGAGGTGTTTATATATATCTTATCTGGCTAGCTATTTTAGATAAAATTTTTATTCCTCAGAATTAGTCTTTTAAGTGTTACGCAACTCTACTGTTGTGTTATATTTTGTTTTGTTTTGTTTTCATTCAACAGAATTCTGATTTGGAGATATCTTAAGGAAAAATGTTTACATTACTGGAATTCTTTGCCCTTTGAAGTTTTAGGAGGATTAATATTTTGAATAATTAAACATTATTATATCTCCTTAAAAGTTTTGTGCCAACAAGTGCTTTGTCCCCTAGTGAATATTCAAATAAGTAATCAATAAGCTTTTTGCCTAATTGTGTTCTCAGTGAGTATGATTGCCCTATCTTTCTATATAATGCAGTATTCATGAATGTAATTTAAAGTGAAGAAACAAGACTATAGCCAACCTAGCAATGATTTATGGAATCATTCTCTGTTCACAGTATACTTTCGATTGACAATATTAATGAACTTTTTTAAGTGAAATTGACTTATTTCCCAGGAATGTTACTTGATCCTGTGGTTTGAACTTTTGACAAACTATGTATTTTTTACCTCATAATCTAATTTGGTTGCCGAAATGTTGTCAAAAGCAGGAATTTTATTTAAAAGGAAGAAGGAAGAAAGAAATGAAAAGAAAAAAAAGAAGGAAACAGACAAACCAGTATTTCTTTACCAAGAAATAATAATTAAATGCAGATGCTGTTTGCACTTGATTGAGTACACACATCTCACACTTTCTGGGCAGGAACAGGAAAAGCCTGTTTCAAATTCTTTGGGGATAAGAAACACTAGGCACTGTCCCCAGCTCCTCTTATGGCTAAATCTAAGGAAAGCCTTGGTTTTTGGTACAATAATTAGAGCCTATGGAAAATAGAGGTGCCTTGGTCATAGAATGAGCTCAACTGCCCAGATTCCCTCCTCCCCAGATCTACGACCCCTATCTGTGGCTCTGGGTTATTCACGTAGGGCAGTTAATAATAGAGATGGTCCATCAGTGCTTGGGTAGGAAATTAGCTTTCTTCTCCTAATAACCTCCTGAGGTTGACCATCAGTCTTGAAGATTATTCAGACATTTTCTCTCAACCTCAGTTTACATTTGTGGAATTACCTTTTTTGTGTAAAGAAAAAGTAAAACATGAAGGTCTCTCTAAGACTCTACAGTCAGCACAAAATAGAGTTGAAAAGAAGGCCTGAGATAATATTTAAACTTATGATAGTTAAATTTCAAGTTAGGTGCTAAGAGGAACACATACTCACAGTGAGAGACATCTTTCAGAATTTGGTAAATGAATGAACTGATAGTCACACCTGTCTGTGGCCTTTCCCACCAGTGAGTTCTATTAAATACCTGGGGAAAAGGTATCCAGTCATTTGAGTTGCATTGGAAAAGGGGGTGATTTTCAATAGTCTGCTCAAGTCACTGTTTTCTAGATATCAAAATAGCTGTTTTGAAACTGTTTAAATTGCTTGGGTAGTAATGTGCACTTTAAACAATTTGGGTATTGGAATGCAGTCTCTAATATTGAGTGATTGATTAGAAACCACTGATGAAGATTTTACAAATTATGGGAAGCTGATTTCCCATTTGTCAATCATTTACTGATTTGCAGTGATCAATATTTTTATGAGAATTTAAACTTGAAAAAATGAGACATTGAAAAAGTAAGACAGCCCAGTGATATAGAAATTAATTTTAGGTTATATTTTAATTTATATTTACTTTTAAAGTTATGCAGAAGTCACAGGAAAGAATTGCCCATTTGACTGACTTTTCTTGTAGAGACTATGTGGGAAATGTTCATGGCCTCCAAATTGAAAAAAAGCAGGATCCATATTATGTTTCATCCAAATACTATTTTATAAGGATATACCTATAAAATATCTAAGAAAATTAGTGGTGGGGCTGGCCCAGTGGCATAGTGGTTAAGTTCACGTGCTCTGCTCTGGCAGCCCCAGGGTTCACAGGTTCAGATCCTGGGCATGGACCTACACGCTGCTTATCAAGCCATGCTGTGGCAGGCGTCCCATATATAAAATAGAGGAAGATGGGCACGGATGTTAGCCCAGGGCCAACCTTCCTCAGCAGAAAGAGGAGGATTGGCAACAGATGTTAGCTCAGGGCTAATCTCCCTCACACACACAAAAAAAGAAAATCAGTAGTGAACTATTAATCAATATATGAATATTTATATAAGATATACCTTTTGAAAGGTGCACCTGATGTTTAAAGCAAGGTAAACTTGTTCTAAAATTGGATATATTAATTTGAAATAATAAAGGAAGTTGAAACTTAGATTCCATGATAAATTTAAAAGAATAGCTAGGTATAATTTTTCTGCTTTGGATTTATTTAAATTTAGTCAAACTCTGTATATGGCATTTAACTTAGGACTTGGAAATATATATGGTCTCTCACTGTTGAAGAATCCTTCCTGAGGGTATATTTTTATGTGATGATAAACAGATGTGATGAAGAAGTGAGTTTGTATGCAAATAATAGATGTGTTCATTTGAGCTAGAATAAATCAAATTTGTTTCTTAAAAATAAATTATTTAATTATGAAAAATAGGATGCACTAATTAAATTCTTCTTGAAAATAACCTGTTTGGAGGTAATACCCCAAGCTGACAGGGTACAGTGAAACTGAAAGTACTCCTGCGTTGCCATTGACTCTGTCTGTTGGTATAATCATTTTCAAAGCAACATGGCAGTATGGAGAAAGAGTTATAAAAATTCTCATACTCTTTGGCCTGGCCCTGTAATTCCATCAGTAGGAAACAATTCATTAGAGATGAAAAGCTTATTGTAACATTGTCTATCATAGCAAAACATTGAAACCACTTCAGTGACCTGTTTCAGGGGATAGGTTTACTAAATTGTGGTACATCAACAAAGCATAATACTATGCAGTCATAAAGTGTGAGACTGTAAAACGTGATTGCTCTGACTCAGTATCCTATACAGTATGATTGCAACTATATTTATAATATGTGGAAGGTTATATGTAAAAATGAAAATATAAATGTGATTATGTTCGACTTCATATTGTAAATTGTTAATGTTATGATGCCTGTTCAATTTTTTTTTAAAGACAGAAAATAGCCTCTGAAATGCATCAAAATTTTAGACCACAAAATTTAAAACAAGCACGAAGGATTTGGGGGGATTGAAAAATGGAAATTGCTATATTTGTTTTATTAATAAGAAGTACGTGTTACTTTTATTTTAAGAATTACATGGATTATTTATCACGACTGTATGAGAGAGAAATTAAAGATTTCTTTGAAGTTGCAAAGATCAAGATGACTGGCACAACTAAAGAAAGCAAGAAATTTGGTAAGCTTAGGCACTCAGTTCATTGTTTTCTATTCTGTTAAAAATGGTTTTATTTATGACATAATTCTGAGACTTCTTAAGCAAGGTGGAAGAAGATACAGTAGAATTAATAAACGAGTAAGTCTAATGCATTGGTTTCATTCATAGGTATTTCATAGAACAAATGTATCTGTAAATATGTTTTTTACTAATTAAAATTCTGCAGTGTGTGAATCGGACAGCAATTGTGTATTCATGCTATAATTAAAAGTATATATTCATAGGAAAAGCAGTTGGCCAGAAAATGAAGTGCAGTCTGGTAGAGAAAGTATTAGACTAAGAGACACATGTGGAGAGTGAAGTTTCTGACTTCCTAAAAGACCTTTTATAACAGTTGGGGGCAAGTCACTGATCTCTTAAGTCATTGCTGTCTGCAGGGAAATGAAAGTGATTCCTGGCTTCTTACTTCTCACTGGCTATTTTGAATCAAAAAGGAAGCTTCTGAGTGTTTTCTCCCCTGCCAAGGGGCTAAAAAATGTCACCAGAATTTCTCCTGTGATTATACCTTATTTTTCCAAAGAGATATTTTTGAAGTGTATTATTTTCTATTGCTTCTAAATATATTAAATGGACAAAAACATGATTTTAAAGGATAACCAGTGAAAGTATCAAGTTGCGAGGAAGGTGATTTGCCGAGGCCACGTTCTGCTCTTGCATGTACCCATCTCTGGAGTTCCTTTTGGATGGAGTTCTGTGCCTATTCAAGTCAAAACCTGGCCTTAAATGGCTACAATGTGTACTCCTCAGTGTGTCTGCATAGCTCCCCTTTAGAATAATGAGTTTAGCATTTGCTTGTTGAAAGGAGCCTATGCCCTAAGCAACTTGGGTAATCAGGAAACAGGATTGAAATTGATCCACATCTTTCCATTCTTTTCTTTAGGACAGAGAAGACTGTCTTTAGTAGGTAATTATTTTGTAATTCACTGGTTTGTTTTTTCAATACAACACGAATATATTGATTATACTAGTCCAGAGTTTTTGAATGGTTTGAATCTGTGTGCAAATATGTTACACTTAGGTAAAGATACTGACAAGAATCTTGGGACAATAGGCTTTTGGAAACAGAAATGCTAACTCATCCTAAAGGTTAATTGTTCTTAAACAACAGTGTGTCTATATCCTTGTTAATGTTTTCACTGTGGATATGTTATGTTGTTTTTTTTTTCTTTAGTAAACAGCATATTATTAATGCAGTTACATGTTTAATGTTTTCATTTAGTATATTTGTCACCAGTTGTGAGTGAACCATTTTATTTTGAGAACCCCCTTCTACGGTATATGAAAACTGGAGGTAGCAGGGAAATCCCTCTAAAAATATCTCTTCAGGAGGTCATTAATCCCAGTATCAAAATAGTTTATCCAGCCTAAGATTCACATTGAGATAAATGACATAATAAAAATATAATTTAAATCAAGTGCAATAATACCTTAATGGTATCACTGCATTGACCTGAAACCTAAATTTTTTTCTTTTCTTACCCCTTGAGAAATTCTTAAATTATCTTGTTAAAAATATTCTTAAATTAACATAATGGAAGTTTAGAAGGCACTTTTATAGTTTTAAAACAGTGTTAAAATTGCATCTCTTCTATGTATCTATTAAATAATGAAGGAATAGGAGAGTAATTTGTGATAGTTGATGGCGCCAGAAAATTAGTTTCAGTTATTTTGATATCATCAGCTATAAGAGGAGAAAAACTAAGAAACAGAATTCAGAGGATAAAAACAGTTTGGTTCGTCTTTGAAGATCTAACTTTTTAGCATTTAAAAATAAATTTTAAGTTAAATACAAATGACATAAGACATTCTAAATAGAATGTAAATTCTTTAAAAGATATCTTTTCAATGATTCAAATTATGTTTACATCAATTTTTAATAGTACTTATAGTTAAAATAGAAACCTGAAATTTTGGAAAGATAACTTTTCATGAATCAAAATTAAGTAATTATAAATAAAATTTAAATTTGGTTTTTTACATGCTCTGAAAAAATGCTAGGTCATAGATGCTAATGAGAATAGAAAGTCAAATTGAATGTATTTTACAAAAAGAAATTGTATAGTTGTAGAGATTCAGGAGAATACTCTCTTTCTGAACCACTATTGACTCAAGTCTTTAACATCTACTTAGTTCAAATAAATCAAAATAATGTTAAAATGCCAGTAAAGTGTCTGTTCTTTGTGATAAGGTCTTTATTGTAGGTCATTGCCTTTTTTGATTAATAGGTTTACCTTGATATCCTCAGACGCATGGAATTTCTCCTCTAAGACTGATATTTGCTGGGGTAACCCTTTGTATTCTATAAATGTACTTAATGAAATGGCAGGCAAAGGAAATTTAGTAATTATTTTAAAAATTACCAGTTTTTTCTTTCTACAGCTAAGATAATACACACACATATTATTTTAGTCTTTAACATATGCATTTACATAATTACTGCCTCCGTTGTATTTAATATTCCAAAATCTTAAAAATTGTATTTTTTTTATTCTGTTTCTCCACTAAACTAAGAAATCATATTGATTCCAAGGGGAGTCTTGAATACAAGACTGAATTCAGTGCTGGCTGGAAGATTCATTCAATAAATATTAATTACCTATTATATAATAAGCATTGCTAAGTACTGAGAATGCAGCAATGAGCAGAGATTCTACCCTCATGTAGTTTGTAGTCTAGTGGGGATTATTTAAAGATATTTTTTTAAAAGTTTACCTGAATATTGTTGCTTGTTGCTGATAAATAATATAGACTTTTTATGAGCCCCAAATTATAATTAATAGGCACTACTAGTAACTCTGTCTTCTTTACTGACTACGAAAAAAAAGAAAGAAAAGTACAGTTATGCACTGCATAACAACGTTTCAGTCAAAGACAGATGGCATATGTGATGATGGTCCCAAAAGATTAGTACCATATAGCCTAGGTATTAATGGGCTATACCATGTAGGTTTGTGTAGGTACTGTAGAGGAGGAAGAAATTTTCCTCTACCCTTCTAGGTTCTTCTGGCTGGTCTAAGAATTAGATTGACATGAGACAGATAAACAGGAGAAAAACAAACAGAAGTTTAGTAAAATGCATACATGGGAGAAACCCAGGAAAACCAAGTAACTTGCCAAAATACACAAAGTCCTAACCTTAAATACCATCCTCAGCTAAAGACAAAAGAAGATGTTGGGGGTGGTGAGAGTCAGGGACTTCAAAGGGAAGGAAGGCAATTCACAGGAAAGTGAAAAAGAGCAAAGATTTGGAAAACAAGTGTTTGGCCACACAGAAACAGAAGAACACAGAGGGGAGCCCAACAAACAGGCTTTTCTAGGTTCCTCCCTGTCTACCACCTAGTTCAGGTTATACTGAGGTGACAGCTCGCTTCCTGAGACAGGTTTTTTTATCTGAACTCTTTTAGGCAGTAAAGGGGGAGGTAATAAGGAAAACATTCTTGAGTCTTTTATTTCTTAAAAATAATCAGCCTGAAACAATCCTCATGTTAAAGAGACACGTTTCGGGGTGACAAATTTTGTGCCTCTTCAGTACACTCTATAAAGCTCACACAACAATTAAATCACCTAAGGATGCATTTCTCAGAATGTATCCCTGTTGTTAAGTGACGTCTGCCTCTATATGAAGTATTAGGCATTGCTCTGGAACTGGTGAACTTAGTATAGTGACAGCTTAACAGTCCCAGAAGGAACCGTTCAGATGGGCCAGCTGGTAGCTCCAGCACTATCCCTGCTTGCCACTTTAATGTCCAGCCTTATTGTTTCATATGCCCTTGAGCTTCACGTAGCCCAGGCTGGGAAGATACACATCGCTAACATGGCAAGTTAGTAGCTTATACCTGGGCTTTTGCCTTGAAGTTTGCCAGGGATAGTGACAGTTGACACATTGTTCTCTGTTTTTAAAATATATTTCTAGGTTATAGTTTATATTCTTTAATTTTCTATTTCATTTTATAATTTCTTTGCCTTTCATCTTAACTTCTAATTTGAGTCTAGAATGTTTCACAAGATAATCTCTACAACTGATCTAGTAAATATGTAGAGTGAAGTTTTAGAAACCCTAAAAGAGCTCAAATTCCTATATTAAACCTGTTCTCTCGGCTTTACCCTTCCATCCACCCATCTCCTGATAATAAGATATATACCCTTCATTCTAGGTGTTCACAAAGCTAGTTGCTAAGTAGTTCAGCCTGATCTTTTGAAATGGTTTTAAAGCCCCACTCATATAATTTTTTATCAGACGTAGTATAAAATTATTTAGTACAGTGGAGATGCCTTTCAGGAGCTTTCAGGGAATGTGAGATTCTTGATGCATTGCTGTCTAAATCTACAACTTTATTCTAATAAATTTCCACTGTTTTAAGTTATTTACTTGAACTATATTTTCTTCAAAACTGAAACTTGCAAATGCAGTCTTTTAAATTTAAGTATGTTAGCTTCATAAACTTAAAAAAAAATCATTTAAAAGGGGGGGGATTTACAAATATAGATATTTTTACCTGAATATTTGAGTAAAAAACAATACATTAAAAGACTAGTAAAGTTTTTTCTCTCATGTAATTTTTCAAACAGTAGCTGACCAACTAAACATATGTTGCATCTCTTGTTACTTGATGCTCATGGTTCTTTGCATGTGTCTTTTAAACTAGAGCTTTAACTTCCTCTTGTGCATGGTTTGTGCAAATTGCAGTTTATTAACTTGTCTTTGTCTTTGATGCTTGCAACCTAATCCATCACAGCTACACTGCCTCGAAAAGAAAGTGCTGTCAAACAGGAAACAGAGAGTGAGTATGCTTAGTGTATTAGTAGGTATTCTCCATGCATGTTCGTTTACTGTCTAGAAATTAGTTATTTGTCTTGGAAAAAGTTACACCAAAAATATTGATTACTCTGAGTTGCCAGGTATTGGTAAAAGAAAATCAGCATGATGGTAGTGGTACGGCTACATTCAAGAAATATATAATACCGTTAAAAATATATGGTGGGTAGTCAGAAATTTGTGAAAAGTCTTAACCATTATACTTCTATTTTCAGGCTGTGTTTAGAAACTATAAAAATTCTTATAGATATGGTCAGATTTTGCATAATGAAACCAAAGTTTGTCTTTAATTGTCCTTATTATATCTTCATTTGTCCCTTCTGACCATCAGCAAATAATACAGGGTAACTGAGAACTATTCAAGAAGAATAAAAAAAATTTTATTTATTCTTTATATTTAGTTCTGAATAAAAATATCACACTTTCTTGTAAAAATGAATCCTTTAATTCCTTGATGTACATAGGATATTGTCCAGCCATATTGTTCTCATTTTTTCTCACAGCTATGATGGATACCTATGTTTATACTTAAACACAGATGTCCTATGTTAATATAGTTAATGATGTATGTATTATATTTTACTTGTATTTTAAATAGAAGTTTTCAGGGTGTTTTTTTCTCTTCATTTTGTTTAGTTTTTTAACAACTGTAGTTAATCAGTTCATTTACTGTAAAAGAGTTTCTGGGTTCAGGAGTGTAGTAAGTTGAATTGTAATTCACTTTTTTTGTAGGTCAAGAATGATTAAATATTAGCAGTTTCATGTGGTTCAACCTAATATGTTGATTTAATGTGGAGGCAAGTAATTTTGGGATATGGCAATTTTCTTCAGAAATATAACAAAGTCATGTTGGCTAGTACACTAGGGGATTGGTGACCTTCATCTGTGTTTATGTCTTTTGAGTGGGAAAGAAATCCTCATCTACTTTAGTCTAGAGATGTCATCAGGCAACTTTATCTTTATGGTGAGACTGGGCAGGGCATAGATTATGTGATCTTTAAGATCCCTTTCAGTCCTATTCTAACTCTTTACAATGTGTTCAGGAATAGGACGCAAACCTTAATGAGAGAGGACACTCAACAACCATCCCATCCCATGTGGTAGATTTGTGCACTAACTAATATGAGCCCTGGAAGACCAAGACAGTGGAAGATAGCCCTGATTTATGCTGTGGATCTTTTATTCATGAAAGTCAAAACTTTCAAAGTTTTATTATTTCTTAGGTCTTCATGGAAGTTCTGGGAAATTAACTGGATCTACTTCTAGTCTAAATAAACTCAGTGTTCAGAGTTCAGGGAATCGCAGATCTCAGTCATCTTCCTTACTGGATATGGGAAATATGTCTGCCTCTGATCTTGATGTTGCCGACAGAACCAAATTTGATAAGGTAAAATAAAATAACAAGTACTTCTTAAATATTAATGTTAGTTTTCTAACAGCAGTTTGTTATTGCTTTAAATGTGTTCAAAGATTTGGGCTCTGTTGGGTCTCTTAATTAACCATATCTTACTTTCTAGTTCTGTATCTGAAAAAAATACTAGTCAAATGACACCTAAAATGTAAATTATCAATTAAATGATATAACAGCCTTATTAAAATTTGTTATAAATCATAAAGTGCTTACATCTTAAATCCAAGTTCTTTGAACAACCATAGGGTAAAGAGGAAATAGTTTTTATGAAGCTACACTGTTCTCTGCAATGCATTAAATAAGTTTAAAAAGTTTCTCTCTGTGTTCCTTTTTTCAGATTTCAAGTGTATAATTGTTGTGAGTTCTATTTTAGATGTGTTCTGGCCCCGTTATGCTTTGACAGTAGTGCATTGTCCTGTCAATCTTGGAAGAGTTTGTTTTGGGGATTCTGTTGAGATTATAGATAAAGTGTATATAGTCCCTGCAGAAAAGTGAGTTAAATGTGGAATTTTAAGCATTTGGTGCAGGTCTTTCATTATAGGATCACTTTGGTTTTCTTCAGATCTTTGAACAGGTACTGAGTGAACTGGAACCCCTGTGCCTGGCAGAACAGGACTTCATAAGTAAATTTTTCAAACTACAGCAACATCAAAGTATGCCTGGAAGTATGGTATGGCTCACATTTATTTATTGGCTCGTATTTATGATCTGCAGCATAATTAGCATAATTAATATGTTGTCACAATTGCAATATCCAGAACAGAAAAAGAATTTACAATGTAAGGATTTTTAAAATCGTTTTTGTCATACTACAAGATAAAAAAACAGTGATAGAGTTTGGGCATCTAATTTAATATTCCAGACTGTCTTAGGCCTAAACATTCTCTAAATTAGTGAGGGGGAAAAATGTCTGAATTTACTTTGCAAAAAACATTATTTAGAAAGCAATTTTAGCATTTTAGTAGTAATCAAGAAAAAATACAATTAAGAAAAAATGCTTGAGTGTATATACCATGGTCTAGCAAACAAAAAGAAAGAAAAAAATGGTGAGACCGCAAATCTGAATCTTTCTTATGACTTCATTACTAACTCGCTATGAGACTTTAAACCAATTATTTAATCTCTGGTTTTCCTCATCTGTACAATGGGTATACTAATGCCTATTCGGCATGCCTCTCAACTGGCATAAATGTAAGAAAATAAAATGAGAGATTTGCTAGAATCTTTTGAAGAACTTGAAAGCACAATACAAATAGAGTGATTTTTAAATTAATGTCATCTTAAAAAAGAGAACCAACATATAAAAAGCAGTCATAAAATGAATGAGAAATTAATTATTTCAAGTGGTTGAGGATTTGTTGTTGTAGATGGTGGTGGTAGTAAATTTGCTTACTTGTTAGCTTCTGTAAGAATTTTTGATAGCATTTTTTATTAGAATGATTGGTGAGATTTTAATTTTTAAAATTCTCTCTTGAAAGTTGTTTCTAGATGTTTCCTGTTTTTTGCTGAATTGCCTCCCATTCCCACATCCCCTCTGAGCCTCCTTTCCACACTTTCCCCTCATGTGCACAAACACAACTTCTCGCCCCACAGTAATTCTCAGATAAAATCTAAGAATGAAGCATTTCATGAACATTCTTAGACAGCATACAAATTATATAGATTTGTTGGTAATACTGCCTTTAAAAATCATTATTTTTCATAATGTATTCTCTCCTAGGAATTTTAAGACTGATCAGGCTTTTGGTATATAAACTAGTCAAATTGTTGGTCTTTTATTATGTAAAGTACCTGAATAATTTTTGCAGACTGAAGCAGAGGACCTAGATGGAGGAACATTTTCGCGGCAGCATAACTCTGGCGCCCCACTGCCTGTTTCATCTGAGTATGTGTTTGTTACTATCTATTGTTTATTTTGGAAAAAAGTAAACTTTAAATTGAGCAAGGAAGAGTCCTGCTCAGTGAGGAGTCCAGATGACTCTCAGGAACCTGACGTGCGCCCAGTGTCTTATTGGGCTTCTCACTGCGTTAAAAGTGGTCCTGGTGGGGCCGGCCCGGTGGCACAGCGGTTTAGTTTGTGCTTGGCAGCCCAGGGTTCGCGGGTTCAGATCCCGGGCGCCCGCCAATGCACTGCTTGTCAGCCATGCTGTGGCGGCGTCCCATATAAAGTAGAGGAAGATGGGCATGGATGTTAGCCCAGGGCCAGGCTTCCTCGGCAAAAAGAGGAGGATTAGCAACGGATGTCAGCTCAGGGCTGGTTTTCCTCACAAAAAAAAGAAAAGTGGCCCTGGTGTGTGACTCTGCGGCTCTCTTTGATCTAGTAATCACAAAAAAATGCAATCAGTTTTAATGTTTGCTGGTCGAAAATAGCATTTGAATTGCAGTGTATTTCTCAGAAGTCACAAAGTACATGTCAGAACCCAGCTTTATAAATGATGTAAAGTTATTTTGAGTGATAAAATTTAACTTCAAAAAATATTTTTATGTTGGAAAGTGCTGTAGAATAATTCATTCATTATATTTGGATATTTTTAATTGGAATATCAAATTTTAGTCATTTTGTATATACTCGGTGGATTAAAGTTAAAGATGAATACACCTGAAGATGGTAATAACTTTCTATATTTTGTGTTTTCTGAACAGGAAAGATATGATCCGCCAAATGATGATTAAAATATTTCGCTGCATTGAGCCAGAACTGAACAATCTTATTGCGTTAGGAGACAAAATTGATAGCTTTAACTCCCTTTACATGCTAGTCAAAATGAGTCATCATGTCTGGACTGCACAAAATGTGGACCCTGCTTCTTTTCTAAGTACTACATTGGGAAATGTTTTGGTGACTATCAAAAGGAACTTTGACAAATGCATTGTAAGTTTTTTTAAAAAAATAATTTAGAATTCTAGTCATTGCAAAAAATAGGTAAATGTATTTAAATTAAGAGATCTCCAACTTTCCATTGGGGGATCTACTGTTCACATCCCCCAAAGCCTTGAAGCAGGGTGTTGGCTGCAATTTACATGAACAGAGTTAGTTTCCCTTCTGCTTACATGCCAGCTAGTTTCCCTTCTACACTGTGGATCTTGGCAAGTTCTGGAGTAGGTGGCATAGAGGCAGCAGCTGCTTAAGAGATCCACTAGGTAACTGAAATCTCAGTTGACTGATTAGTGACTAAAGAGTTAATGAAACAATTGAAACTGTCACTTGGATTTATTGTTGTTCTTTTAATATATTCTAATAAGAAAATTAGGATTGTTTTTATTAATCTTGTTTTAATAATAAGATTATTTTAATTGTTCCAATTATTTATTTAATTGGTTTAATTAATAATCCTATTGCTTTATTTTAAGAATAAATTGTTCTTATAATAACTTCCAGCAATCATCATTTTCCTCCTCCTAATAGGAAAAAAAAATCATTAACAACTTTATTTTTGTCTGTTAGCTTTTGGTAAGCTTGTAGGTATGAACTGGGCTGGGCCAGGTTCTAAAGAAAAGTTTCCTTTTATTAATGTATTTAATATGTAGAAGTGGATATGTATCATTTGAATATTTCTACCATGTAACCTCTAAGTTATATTCAGCTCTTGGATATCCGTAGAATAATGGGAGATAAAAATATTAAGGGCAGTTATAATCCATATCATTTTTTATACTTGTAAAAAATAATATTTGTTGAGTTTTTGAAATTATAAAAGCAATCTATGTCCACTGTAGAAACTTAAATGTTGCCTCAATAGGCTTGTTAATCCCCCTTCCCTACCAAATGATTTTACTTGCTATTTGAAATACTATGAAATTTGACCATTTTTAAGGCTTATCCTCTTAACCTCCCCCGCCTTCTCCAGAAGTGATGATAAACCTGGAAGGTCTGATTGTAAGCTGATCGCCTAAAGGAAAGGGAAGAGATACTGAAGGCTAAGATAAGGAGTCCCATGTGACATAGCTGGAACACTAAATCATGAGGATACTATACATTTCCAGAATATGAAGGCTTTGTAGCTTTTATCAGTAAAATATAACTTCAGATAAAACCTCTCAACGCAGTAGAACATAATAGTTAAAAGTATAGGGTGTAGTGTCCGGTAGATGTAGACGTGGCTTCACATGAAGAGCTTAGCACATTGCCTGGCACAGAATAAGAGCTTACTAACTGATAGCTCATAATGGTGGTGGTGGTGGTGGTGGTGAATAGTAATAGTAGTAGTAATTTATAATAGTTTATTAAAGAATGTTTGTGTTACTCTCAAGACAGGGCAGTGAAGAAACAAAGTAAAATTAATCTAGACAAAGGTAAAAACTCATATTTTCTTCTAAATTACATGTATTCCTAGAGGATCTACCTTTTGTCACTCAAAGGAAGGATGGTTCCCTCTGCTGCCTCTCATCTCCCTCTGTCTCTTACTTAACTCAAGTCTTCCCACAGTGTCTGGTAGCTTGTGTGTACTCGCTAAGTGTTAACATGTTTTGGTATTTGGGACAAGATCAGGAACCAGGGTATACTTTAAAAGGTAATGAATGGGTCTGTGTTTATCGAACCAAAAGCATGAATGTCAGATGGCTGCAGAAAATGGAACAGATAGCACCTGAGTTTGTCTGTTTCATCTGGAGGCCAAGCCCAAAATATCTGGCGTTCTTCAAAGAACAGGACTAAGAAAGCTAGCCTAGCCTGAACTAGAGCTAAAATTAGCAAATAACTGACACATGGAGTACTACAAAGCTGGACTCTATGGTCCAGTACATTCCTTAACTGTGTTTAGTCTGCTTTTCAGGATTTCTCACATTATAGTGATGTGGATTTGCTTTCTTAAACCTTTGAGAATGATATGATTTGGTCAAATTGCCATGGACAAAGGACGGACAAATAATATAGTGATATATGGCTAGCATCAAAGTTGTAGTCTTAAATACGGAATAACCTCCATGTCCTTCTGGTGATGGCAATATGATTGGGCAATCAGCTGGAAATAATATATACCTTTAGCTTGAGAGAAATTTTATTTTTGTGAGGTTAAGTTCATTGATGTCTCTTTTCTTAAATGAATACGCTGTTTCTAACCTACCGGTTACAAAGCCAGAGAAGACAACTGTCATTTAGAACATTTCCTATTAATGTTCAAGTATATTCAGGCTATAATTGTATCCTGTGCTTTTTAAATGCCACAAAAAGCAAAACTCTTCATGCAGCTTAATAACAACCATAGACCAGCATTCATAAATACGCACTTACTACGTCCCAGGCACTGGTATAAGCACTTTGCACACATTATCTCATCTAATCCTCACAACCTCCTCCTCCTCTCCACATAAGGTAGATGCTCCAAGAGGGTATCTTACTTTCCCCGGGTCAACAGGTAAAAAGTGATGGAGTTGGTATTCAGACCCAGACAGTCTGGTTCCAGCACCTGCAGTCTTACACTACCCTCTCTGCTGCATCCATTTTTACTCCTCACAGTTATCAATACTGATGAAGTGGAGTAGTAGTGAAGATAATATGAAATGGTTGACAGCACTCACAGGGCTTTCTTATACTAATGTCTGCAGCCTAGAAACAATTACTTTTCCAATCCACATGTCATACAGTTTTCAAGTTATACCTCCAAAATCTCAACACAATGAAATTTTAGGTAGAAGTTGAAAATGATCCAACAGTATTTGGCATTGTAATTCTTACTGTGAATAGATCTAGAGCCATGGAGAAGTACAAAGAACTATAATTGAATCCATGGATTTTTTTGAACCCAGATGTCTGAATTCTGCCTTTATGAAACATCCCTTCTGCACTTCGTCACCATCAAACACAAGCACTTTGCTGAACTAATTTAGAATAAGTAGCTGATAAATACATGAAAAAGTATTTCATGCAAATCTCTAGTAGAACTGCCTATTCTCCCTCCGTGTTCTCACAACCCAAACATACAGAACTCGTCTATTCAAACAGAAATTTTAGGCTGATGAGAATTGGAAATGGCTGTGGTTCTCAAACTTGGCCACATGGCCGCCAACCAGAAGTAACCTCAAGAGATCCTGTGTGTGCTCTGATACCTGCTCTGCCCCTAAATGGGCCATCACCTTCCACTTATCTTTCATAAGTGGTAGAAATGTTTATTGGTTCTTTTTACTTTGAACAAAGATTTGAGGTTCACAAGCCTTGATTGCTTCTTGTTTTAAATAATTTGGACTTTTTCCTTGACTTCATTTTCTTAAAATATATGTACCTTTTATTCTATAGAAGTAGTTTTTCTTAGTTATCCCTATTATATTAATCTTTAGTAAGCATCCAAAATATTCTAGATACAAATTATGTTCTGCCTCTATGATGTATACATTTGGTTATAATTATATGTTGTTTCTAAGTTGCTTGGCTATTTCTCTCCTTGGTTTCTACCTAACTTTAGAGTAACCAAATAAGGCAAATGGAAGAAGTAAAGATCTCAAAGAAGAGTAAAGTAGGAATTCTTCCATTTGTTGCTGAATTTGAAGAATTTGCTGGACTTGCAGAATCAATCTTTAAAAATGCTGAGCGTCGTGGAGATCTAGATAAAGCGTATACTAAACTTATCAGAGGAGTATTTGTTAATGGTAAGCTTTTGTTATGTTCTAAAGAATTTTTTAGTTTGTTGTTTTCATTATTTCCGGTAACTGAGAAGTTGGGGAACAGATATGGTCATTATTTTCCATATTCCATAGTCATTTTTAAGTTTTCTGAAATTAAAGATTTATTGAATTTGAAAAACAGTACATAACACCCATTCATATTTATCAGGAACCAGCTATATTTTAGGGTTCATATGGGCTTAGCACTATATAAAATTGAAATTCATTTTTTAAACACACAAAAATGACCTCCTGATGACATTTGCATTTTAGCAAGAGTCTTCTGGAGATGATAGACGGTGATGTCTGTGTAACCATAAGCAAATCAGTTCATTTCTTTAGGTCTCAGTTTTCCTATCTGTTACTTGAGGTAGATTAATGCTAAAATACTATAATTCACTGTCTTCCTGTGTCAGATTCCACAATTAAGTTATAGAAATAATGTGGACATGTCATTTAATTTGAAATAAATTATCTGCACATATTCAGGAATTTTAAAAGCTAAAAAAATTGACAGAAAGTAGAATCATCTCACCAATTATATATAATATATTTTCAGTGGAGGCAAGTCTAGGAGAAAGATAGATAAATTATGTGATTGAATATATGGCTGATATTTCTTTTAAAATTCAAAGTAGCTTTGCTTTATCTGATTGTAAAGTAATATATGCTCATTACACACCCCCAAAAATCAGAAACAGATTTTAAAAAATCAAGAAGAAAATAAAGATAATTTGTAATTTCATCATGCAGAGATAACATTTAATTTTTATCCTTCCAAACTTTTAAATATGTCTCTCTCCCTCATATATATGCACATATTGTGTGTGTGTGTGCTTTAATATAAAAATTTTTATCCTACCTTACATACTGTTTTGAAGCCTGCCAGTCTATAATCCTAGTGTCTTTCCTTGTCAATTAATATTGATAACCATAATCATTTTTAATGATTGCATACTGTTCCATGTATTATTATTTACTTACTGAATCTCCTATTAATAGGCATTTAGTTTGTTTCCAGTTTCCTGCATACATTTTTGTATACTTGTCCAATAATTTCCGTAGAGTAAATTACTAGAAATGGAATTAGTGGATCAAAAGATTTGTATATATCTCAAGGCTTTTGCCAAACTGCCACACAGAAAGGTTGTACCAGTTTAGTGCTCTGAGCAGTTGGTGAAAGTTTCCATCACATCTGTACCAATGCTGAATATTACTAGACATCATCAATCTTTTTATTCTTTGTCAAACTAATAGGCTATAAATTGATTTTGTTTATGGTATTTTGCAAGAGCTTTCAAATTTTATGTCAAATTTATTCATCTTTCCCTTTATGTTTTCTGAGTTTTGGACCATTCTTAGAAAGGTCATGCCATTACAAAATTATTTTTTTTAATTAGCTTTATTTTCCTTAGTACATATGATTGCATTCATTTGTTTGCTTTTTACATTTTAAGTATTGAGCAATTTAAAATTTGTTTTGCTGAAAGATATGAAATAGGAATCCAATTTAGTGTATTCAAAAGGACCAGCTGGTTGTCCTAACACATTTCGAATAATTCATTTTCACACTGATTTGAAAATCCATCTTTGTTATATACTAAGTTTCCATATATACATGGGACTGTTTTAGAATGATTTTTTATTAAGTTTAGGTGGATGTGAAGACCCTTTAACACAATATATTTTGTTAACTCCAGAAACGTGCTTGCTTCTTAAACTTACAAATGAAAAAATCCATCATGTAAATAATTTTATAGTTAAATATGGTCATACTCATATCAGAATATTATATATTTTTTCTCTTGATTTTAGTGGAGAAAGTAGCCAACGAAAGCCAGAAGACCCCCAGGGATGTAGTTATGATGGAGAACTTTCACCATATTTTTGCAACACTTTCTCGTTTGAAAATCTCATGTCTAGAAGCTGAAAAAAAAGAAGCCAAACAAAAATACACAGATCACCTTCAGTCTTATGTCATTTACTCTTTAGGACAACCTCTTGAAAAACTAAATGTAAGTATATTTTCTTTCCATATTTTTTTCCTGGTCTTGAACCTGTATTCTTGTGCTTACATATGAATAACACAACAGACATTCATCTTAAATTTGCTCGCGTATTGATGCAGGAGGATAAGGACAGAGGGATTCAGTTATCAAAGCTGTCAGTGTGCCAAGACGCTGCTAGATGCTCTATATACACATTATTTCTTTTAATTCTTATAAACAATGATGTGGGGTAAAATAGTATTATCCCCATTTTACAAATGAGGAAACCGAAAGTAAATAAACTTACTTGAAGGTAGCTTGTAAGTAGTAAAGGTGGGGGATGAAACCTAGAGGAAGCTTTTCCATTATTCCAGACTCTCTCATTTCTTACCTCATAAATGGCCAACCTTTATCCCTAGTTCAGGTGAGGATTTCAAAACTTTATCAAGATAAAAGGAAAACCAAAAATTTTGTTCATTGCCATTCCCTTTCCTGACTTGAGTCATTCCTCAGAGCAAGTCTGATAATTAAAATTTAAAAATGATGGTTTTAGGGGCCGCCCGGTGGCGCAGCGGTTTAGTCCGTGCTTGGCAGCCCGGGGTTCGCAGGTTCGGATCCCGGGCGCCTGCGGATGCACTGCCTGTCAGCCACACCGTGGCGGCGTCCCATATAAAGTAGAGAAAAGACGGGCACAGATGTTAGCCCAGGGCCAGTCTTCCTCAGCAAAAAGAGGAGGATTGGCGACGGATGTTAGCTCAGGGCTGGTCTTCCTCACAAAAAAAA
The DNA here is from genome assembly GCA_031878705.1 of Tapirus indicus. Lineage (NCBI taxonomy): Eukaryota > Metazoa > Chordata > Mammalia > Perissodactyla > Tapiridae > Tapirus > Tapirus indicus. The sequence goes on from CM062919.1 coordinate 42,448,499, forward strand.
TAAATAAAAATAAAATAAATTTAAAAAATAATAAAAATGATGGTTTTAGAGAACTTCACAACATAGTGGAAGCTTAAATGGACCCTTTTAACTTTGTCCAAATTGTGATTTTATCATCTTTTATAAGTTTTTAACTTGAAATTTGAGTCAGAAAATATGTATCTGTTGTCAACAATTCAAAGAAATACTTAAAAGACATTTAATCAAATGTGAAATCAATTCCTTATAAAACTTAAGAACACACAGATACTCCTGTAGGGTAAGGGATCTGTCCCAGACCTAAAGCCTCCATGATACTTCACTGCAACGTCAGAGGCCATTCCCTTCAAAATCAGATTTAAAGCAGAAATCTAGATCGTTTATCATTTAACATTGTTATAGACACTCTAGCCAGTGCAGTAAGACCTGAAAAATAAATAAGAGATGTAGAAAGGGGAGTCCAGATTATAACTACCTGTACGTGATATGTTGAAATTATTAGTAATTCTGCCGCTCTGATACAGTGGCAGGATTCAAAATAAATATGTCAAAAAACAATTTATTTCCTGTATGTCAGCAATAACCAGTTAAAAGCTATGTAGAAACAAAATTTTAAAAGCACCAGGAACAGACTTATCAAAAAAATAATACTTTCATGAAGAATAAACATATAATAATTGCTAAGAAAATTTTAAAGAAAAATAATGTGAAGGGATTTGACTTGTCAGTATTAAATCATATTATATCGTGCTCAAATAAAAGGCATGTCAGTCAATAAAGTACATATTAAAAAAACAAAGATCCATAAAAGAACCTGAGAAGAATATTTGTAACAATACAACAAAGTCAGTATGTTTAATATAAAAGATATTTTTTAAATCAATAAGAAAAGCACTAAGATCCCCACATATAAATGGGTCCTGTATACACTACTAAACGTGTGAAAGCAGGTTAACTTTGTTTATAACCAAAGAACTAAAACAACAAATAAACCTTTTTCACTCATCAAAATGGCAGTGATTCTTTTTAAATTGCTAATTTAAATAATGCTAATGATGGTATGGTAAGGTAGAAGTCTCATATAGTGTTGATAGAGATATAAATGGAACTTTTCTGGGAAGCAATTTGTGTATGTGAAGACTCTTCAGAATACTTAAAATTATAGTTCTCAACTGAGGAAGTACAGTCCTAGAAATTTATCATGGAAAGTAGTCAGTAATGTGGGTAAATCCTTATGTACAAAAGATATTTCTAACAACTGTATTTATAAAAGATTTTTTAAAATCTGAATAAATTTTGCCAACTCTGAAAAAAAGTGAAAAATATTCACTATCCAATACTGAAGGAATGAGTAAATAAATTGTGGTTCAGTCATTGGATGGAATATTATGCAGCCGTTAAAATTTATACTTAGGAAAAACATATATAATATTAAATGGAAAATACAACAAACAGAATTATAATCTTATTTATGTACTCACACATCGAAAGACTAGAAGGAAATCTAAAATGTTAACAGGGGCTGTGTCTGAGTGGTGTGGTAATAGGTGATTGTTATTTTATCCTTTATACTTTTACACAATATCTGGTTTTTACACAGTGAATATACACTATTTTATAATCAGATTTTTTAAAGTTTAAGTGATAATACAAGCAGTTCTTAGCCATTATTTTTTTTCATTTCCTTTGAAGCATTTCTTTGAAGGTGTTGAAGCTCGTGTTGCACAGGGTATAAGAGAGGAAGAAGTAAGCTATCAACTTGCATTTAACAAACAAGAGCTTCGTAAAGTTATTAAAGAGTATCCTGGAAAGGAAGTGAAAAAAGGTTTAGATAACCTCTACAAGAAGGTGGATAAGCATTTGTGTGAAGATGAGAACTTACTCCAGGTATGCTTAGTTCTTGGAACCATCTGAGCTTGAACATCCTTACATGTGTTACTTTTCTCCAAAATATTCCTCCAGAAATGCTACAGATTTTCTAATTTTAATGCAAGAGGAAAGTTCCATAATGTACAGAACAGATAAATGAATTGTGAGGAAGAAAGGAATAATATTTATATGTTTATATGACTATTGTTGTTTATTTTATACTTATGTTTTATTGTTTTGAGGTATTAAGTTTTTCTTTTGTTTGGGAATTTTTGTTTTTTTAGATTTGAAGGGAGGAAAGAAATGGAATATAGTATAGTACAGTGGAGTGATACTGAGCATGGGGGTTGGAGTTAGAAATGGGTTCATAATCTGGCTCCAGATTAAGCTGTGAGACTTTGGGCAAATTACTTAACCTCTCTGAGCCTCAATTTCCTTATTTGAAAAGTGAAAATAATACCTCTCTTGTATAGTAAGGCACTCCTGTTACTGTCATTGCCATTTTATAGATGAGAAAGTTAAAACTTAGAGAGGTGGAGTAATGTGACCAAGATCCCACAGCTAATGAATGATAGAACCAGATTTAAACCCCATATTGAGCCCTTGTTCTTTGTAAACCATACTGAAAGACCCAGAGATAAGTGAGAGTCTGATTTGGACAGCATGGAAACCTACATGAGGAATATTGCATTTGTGTTAGCCTGTGAAAGTCAGATAGTAATTTCACAGATAAACTGGCAGGAGTGGCTTCCAGGTGGAAGAAATACCATAAGCCACAAGATGAAAAGTAACAAGTATAATACTGTTTAGTAAATATTCTTAAATTGACAGGAATTTAGGAGTTAGGAGATTTGGGATTTACAAGGAAAAATCCTGGACGAATACTTGCCCTCAACTGTCAGATAGGGATGGTGATCACAGTGTCCACCCTCACCAGGTTGTCATGAGACTTGAAGAGGGTCATATGTGCATTAAGCACTCTGTACTGTGCTGATATAGGGCAGGCATCAATAAATGGAACCTATCAATATTAGCTAATATAGCAAATGTGTATCAGGTTCTGTCTTGATAGTTGTCTACATGTTGGTTTCCACTGCTAGATTATAAATTCCTCGGATTGCTGATAATTGGTCTGATTCATCTTGGCGTCTTCTGTGGCATCAAGCAATGTTTTGCATTATCTATTTTATTTTATTAATTTATTTTTTGTGTGTGAGGAGTATCAGCCCTGAGCTAACATCTGTTGCCAATCCTCCTCTTTTTGCTGAGGAAGATTGGCCCTGGGCTAACATCTGGCCCATCTTCCTCTACTCTACATGGGATGTGCTACCACATCATGGCTTGACAAGCAGTGCATCGGTCCGTGCCCAGGATCGAACCTGCGAACCCTGGGCCACCGAAGCAGAGCCCACGAACTTAACTGCTGCGCCACCTGGCTGTCCACTGGCATCGTCAGTTTTAGATAAAGAAATTTTTAAACTTTCATCTGAAATGAAATCTAAGCATTAATTGTTGCATTTCATTGAATCACTAGTCTGTTCCATACATGATTGTGCATATCCACGTCTGTGTTGGATATTGGAGTAGATATAATAACAGCTAACATAGAACAAGTGCTTAGTGTGTCCAACACTCTTCTAGGCAATTAACATACATTCACTCATTTAATCCTCACAAGAAACTTACGGGAAGGGATTATTACTATACCCTGGTTTCCAGATGAGGAACTTGAGGCACAGAGCAATGACATAACGTACTTGAGGTCATGAATCTTATAAGTAGAAGGAGCTGGGATTCTGACTCCAGAAGGCACGTTCTTAACTATGACACTATGCTAAATTCTTAGAATATGTCTTGATGTTATTTCTATATACTTGATTATGTATTAAGATTTTTATTTTCAGGGCCGCCCGGTGGCACAGCGGTTTAGTCCGTGCTTGGCAGCCCAGGGTTCGCAGGTTCGGATCCCGGGCGCCCGCCGACGCACTGCTTGTCAGCCATGCTGTGGTGGCGTCCCATATAAAGTAGAGGAAGATGGGCACAGATGTTAGCCAAGGGCCAGTCTCCCTCAGCAAAAAGAGGAGGATTGGCGACGGATGTTAGCTCAGGGCTGGTCTTCCTCACAAAAAAAAGAAAAAAAAAGATTTTTATTTTCATTTTTATAATAGGTGGTGTGGCACTCCATGCAGGATGAATTTATCCGCCAGTACAAGCACTTTGAAGGTTTGATAGCTCGCTGTTACCCTGGATCTGGTGTTACAATGGAATTCACTATTCAGGACATTCTGGATTATTGCTCTAGCATTGCACAGTCCCACTAAACTTTATGAAAGGAGAAGAGATAAATGAAAAGAGCACTCTGAGTACAGTATTCAAAAATATCAAACAACTGTTTTGAAAACCCAGACTTGAAATTTCATGTATTATTAAATGTCAGATAAATGGGTAATACCATACTACAGGTATTCAAGAGCAAAAGTTCCAACCTGTGTAGCAGTTTAATTTGCCTAATAGGTTGTGTACTAACATAAATCATTTATCTCATCATAAAATGCCTTTAGCCTTTTTCTATGACTGAATAGGAAATTTTCCTTGATTGCCTAGCTTCTTGTATTTGAGAGTGGTTATCCGATGTGTAATGTATTGAGACTTCTTCAGCCTTCACTAATTCAGTATTGTTTACAAATCATGTAACTACTAAAATATTGTATAGAATTTTTTCCTACTGTCTAACTAATGTGTATATGGATAAGGGATCTTGTGATGATCAGTTGTAAACTTGGATTTTGAGGATTATGTGACTCTGTGTAGCAATGATTCTGAAATAAAGACATTTTCAAAAAAGTTGAAATTTGATGATATTCTTAGATCTGTTATATGCTATCTTTTTTATAAAAGCAAGTCCTTACAAAAATTAATTACATGTTCATTTACCACAGAACACTTAAAAGTGTAATAAGAAAAATAAAAATAAAACCATTTATAGTACACATCAAAAATATTTAGTATTTAGGACTAAATCTAACAAAATGTGCTATGGAATGAACTGTTTCCCTCCTGAAAATTCATATGTGGAAGCCCTAACTGTCCCTGCCCATGTGACTGTATTAAAGATAGGGTCTTTAAGGAGGTAATTAAGGTTAAATGAGGTCATAAAGGTGGAGCTCTAATCTGATAGATCCAAGAAGAAACACCAGAGCTCATTCTCTGCCATGTGTGGACACAGCTAGAAGGTGGCCGTCTGCGAGCCAGGAACAGAGAGCTCTCAGCAGAACCCAACCATGCTGGCACCCTGATCTCGGACTTCCAGAGATCATAAATAAATTTCTGTTGTTTAAGCCACCCAGTCTATGTCATTTTGTTATGCCAGCCTGAGCTGATTAATACAAGATGTATTACCTTTATGGAGAAAATTATAAAACTATTGAAAGATATTAAAGAAGGCCTAAATAATAGGTGGAATATTTCATGTGTGTAGATAAGAACACATAGTAGAAATGGAAGTTATTCCCAAATTGAAAGATTTCAGTGCAGACTTCTGGCTTCCAGTCCAGTGCATGAGAAGTTTGGAAATAGCCTCTCCATCCTAACAACAAGGGAAAAACTGAACAAACTGAAAAACCAACTCTTCTTAGATCTGTAAGACAAGTGAGGTCACAGGGCAAACCCCTGCCACAACTGGAGAGACTGACAGGAGAATCTGGAGAATCACAATTTATGGGAGCAGAAACCCAAAAGCTGAAACTCTCAGGAACCAGTGCTGAGGGAGGAAAACTGAACTGTAATTGATGAATTCCTGGAGGCTGAGTGTGGATAAGTTGGAGAAATAAAATTTCCAGGGGGACCCAGTCATGGATGATAAAACTTTTGTGAGTTTTACTCCTAGAGCTCTACCAGGTTCTCACAGTGTATATCAGAGAAAAATCCCCTTATGCTTGTTGCAGGGGGAGGGGAAAAGGAACCATTTGAAAATATGCCAGTGTATTGTGTTCTTAACAAGGTCTGCTCTTAGGAGCAATTTAACCAGAGCCTAACTGACCTGGGAGAACGGAAATACCCAACTCCAGCTGGCTCTAGCCTTCCACATGGAGAAAGGGAAATACCCAACCTCAGCCAACTCTAGTCATCCTTTCCCACCTAAAGGGGGATGGTAGACTGAAAAGCACAGGTGAAGTTCACAGTCCAGAGGTACAGGCTCACTAAAAGACTGAGATGACTATAGAATGCTTCCCCTCCCCCCACACCTTACCACCACATTACTAAGACCTATTTACAACAATTCCTTTTACCCACTATGTCATATCCAGCTATCAAAAAATTACAGTTTGAAGTACAGAGCAAGCATCAGAAGACAGATATGGCAGGAATGTTGGAATTATGATACCAAAAATTTAAAGCAACTATGATTTATATGCTAAGGACTGTAATGGGTAAAGTAGACAGCATGAAAGAACAGATGGGCAATGTAAGCAGAGAGATGGAAATTCCAAAAAGAATCAAAAGAAAGTGCTAGAGATAAAAAACACTAATAGAAATGAAGAATGCCTTTAATGGGCTGACTAGTAGACTGGACACAACTGAGGAAAAGAATCTTTGAGCTTGAGGATATCTCAGTAGAAACCTCCAAAACCAAAAAAAAAGGGAACAAAGACTGAAAAAAGAACAGGATATCCAAGGACTGTGGGACAACTACAAAAGGCATGACATGCACACAATGGGAATATCAGAAGGAGAAGAAACAGAGAAAGGAACAAAAGAAATATTTGAAACAATAATGACTAGTGATTACCCCAAATTAATGTCTGACACCAAACCACAGATCCAGGGAGCTCAGAGAAAACCAAGCAGGATGAATGCCAGAAAAATGACACCTAGGCATATCATTTTCAAACTACAGAAAAATCAAAGAAAAAATCCTAAAAGAAGCCAGAGGGAAAAAAAATATCTTACCTATAGAAGAACAAAGATAAGAATCACATTCCTCTTCTCTTCAGAAACCATGCAAGGCAGAAGATAGTGCAGTGAAATGTTTAAAGTGTTGAGAAAAGAAAAAAAAATGCCAACCTAGAATTCTGCACCCTGCAAAATTATCCTTCATATGTGAAAGAGAGATAAAGACTTTCATAGATGAACAAAATCTGAGAGAATATATGGCCAGTAGACCTGCCTTGCAAGAAATATTAAAAGAACTTTAGAGAGAAGGAAAATGACATAGGTCAAAAACTCAGATCTACATAAAGGAAGAGCATCAGAGAAGGAATAAGTGAAGATAAAATAAAAACTTTTATTTTTCTTATTAAGTGATCTAACAGAAAAAAATTTATTCAAAATAATATAGCAACAATATATTCAATTATTTGTGCATATATATATGCTTATGTATAAGTGAAATAAATGATATCAATGATATAAGGGATGAGAGAGAGGAATTAGGATTATTTTGTTATTATAAGGTACTCTTACTATCCATGAAATGGTATAGGGTTATTGGAAAGAGGACTTGGATTAAATGTATATTGCAAACTATAGGCCAACTACTTTAAAAAGTTTAGAAAGAGGTATAATTGATATGCTAAGAAAGGAGAAAAAGTGGAATCATATAAAATGCTCAGTTAAAACCACAAAAGACAAAAAGAATGGAAGACAAAACTAGGAACAAAGAACAAGGGCAACAAATTGAAAACAGTAACAAATATGGTAGATACTAATCCAACTACATAAAAAATTATTTTGAATGCCAATGGTCTAAATGCACCAATTGAAACAGATTGTCAGAGTGGATCAAAAAACAAGACCCAAATATATGTTGTCTACAAGAAACCCATTTTAAATATAAAGACACATATAGAGTAAAAGTAAATAGGTGGAGAAAGAGATACCATATTAACACTAATCAAAAGAAAGCAGGAGAAGATATATTAATTTCAGACAGAGCAGACTGCAGAGTAAAGAAAGGTATCAAGGATAAAGAAAGGCATCACATAATGATGAAGAGGTCAATTATCCAACAAGACATAGCAATCCTTAACATTTTATGCCTAACAGACATTGAAATACATCAGGTAAAAACTGATAGAACTGCAGGGAGAAATAGATGAATCCACTATTATAGCTGAAGTCTTCAGTACACCTCTATCAGAAATGGACAGATCCAGCAGGCAGAAAATCGGTAAGGGCATAACTGAAAACACCATCAATCAGCTGGATATAATGGACATCTATAGACTACTTCAACCATAGCAGAATATACATTCTTCTCGATGTCATATGGAACATTCACCAAGATAGATCACTTCTGTACCATAAAACACACCTAAGGAAGGAACAGAAATTATGAAATGTCTGCACTCAGACCACAAAGGAGTTAAACTATAAATCAATAACAGAAAGATAGCAGGAAAACCCCAAAATACTTGGAGATTAAAGATTCAGTGCAATTTCAGTCAAAGTCACAACTCTTTTGGTTTGGTTTCTGTGGGACCTGACAAGCTGTTTCTAAAATTTGCATGGAGAAGCAAAAGGCTAATAGCTAAAACACTCCCAAGGAATAAGGTAGAAGGAGTTTCCTTATCAAGAATTATAGTTAAAGCAGCATTGTATTGGTGCAAAGATAAATAAATAGACCAATGAAATAAAACTGAAAGCCCAGAAACAGATCCACACAAATATAGATCCTTGCTTTATTACAGATGTGGCATGGCAAATCAATGGGGAAAAGACAGACTTGGAATAAATGGTGCTGGGACAAGTTGTCCGTAAGAGAAAAGGTAAAAATTGAAGGGGCCGGCCCAGCGGCATAGCAGTTAAGTTTGCATGCTCCAATTCGGGGCCAGGGGTTCATGGGTTTGGATCTAGGTGCGGACCAACACACCGCTCATCAAGCCATGCTGTGGCAGCATCCCACATACAAAAAAATAGAGGAAGATTGGCACAGATGTTAGCTCAGGACCAATCTTCCTCACCAAAAAAAAAAAGAAAAGAAATTGAGCTCTTACCTTACACCTTATATAAAATGAATTCCACATGGATTAGATTCCTAAATGTGAAAGGTGAAGATGATATAAAGATTAGAAGATGATATAAAGAATATCTTATTTACCTCAGGACAGCAAAGGATTTTGTTAAACAACATGCAAAACTGCAAATCATAGAGGAAAAAAATTGATAGATTTGACTACATTAAAATTAGGAACTTGTGTTCATCTTTTGATGAAAGTGAAACAACAAACCACAAATTGAGAGACTGTAACTGCAACACATAAAACAATCAGTACCCAAAACTTATAAAGAACGCCTAAAAACCAGATTAAATAAAAAAAAAAAAGGGGCCGGCCCGGTGGCGCAGCGGTTTCGTCCGCGCTTGGCAGCCCGGGGTTCGCTGGTTCGGATCCCGGGCGCCCGCCGACGCACTGCCTGTCAGCCATGCCGTGGCGGCGTCCCATATAAAGTGGAGGAAGATGGGCACAGATGTTAGCCCAGGGCCAGTCTTCCTCAGCAAAAAGAGGAGGATTAGCAACGGATGTTAGCTCAGGGCTGGTCTTCCTCACCAAAAAAAAAAAAAAAAAAAAGCCTAATCAAAGCCCAAAAGGGCAAAAACTTGTACAGGCATTTCACAGAAGAAGGAAACAGAATGGCTAATAGGCATATGACGTGTTCACCTTTATTTGACATCAGGGAAATAGGAATTAAATTTTAAAAGATGTGAGGTCATCAGAACACAAATGCTTCTGGAGGAAGCATAAGTTGGTATGATCACTTAAACAATTTGACATTATCCAGTTAAGTTAAAGATGAGTGTAACCTATGACTGAGCAATTCCACTCCTAAGTATGTACTCCAAAGCAGTAAATCTCAACCCTAACTACTTTAGTGTGCTTATAAAATGCAGATGCCTGGGCCCACCTCCAGACATTAAATTTCAGTTGGGCCAGAGTGGAGCCCAGGCATCTATAGTTTTTGAAAGCTCCCCAGTGATTCTGATATTCAGTGAGGACTGAGAATCACTGCCACAGGAGACTCAGGTACTTATGCATTAGTCAAAGTCTTAACAAAGACCCTATCAGTACTGTTTGTAACAGCAAAAAACTGCAAACACCCCAATGTCTATCAAAAGTAAAATGGATAAATTAAGGTGTATTCATTCAATGGAATACCAGTACAGTAGTGAAAAATGAGTGAATTTTAGCTACACACAACCGTGTAGATAAATGCCAGGAAAATAGTGTCAAGTGAAAAAAAGTAAATCACAGAAGAATATCTACTGTATGTTTCTATTAATATAAAAGTTCAAAAACCTGAAAAAGTAAACAATACATTGTTCAGGGTTACAAATGTGACAAAACTGAAGAAAAGCAAGGGAATGATGGCAAAATTCTGGATAGTGATTAGGGGACAGGAAGAGAAGGGTACGGTACCTGGCAGGGACACACAGGATTTTGAAGGCATATTGTAATGTTCTTTTACTTGAACTGGGCAGTTGGGTACATGGATTTCATTGTTCCATGATACTTTATACATTACACATAGCTTATAAATCTTATTTTATATCAGTTCAACATTTAATTTAAAAACTTAAAATCAAATTCATATATATATGTGTATATGTGTAAATGTGTGTATATATATCTTTATTGATATACAATAAAACCTGGACATTTCCAGATGACAATCGGGGGCCAAAGAAGGTTCCAGTGACTTGATCACGATCCAAGCCAGGCATTAACAGAGCTGATATTCCACACAACACTAAAGTCCCTCTCAAAGTGCTGGCCTTTCTTTTTCTCAGCTGATAGCAGGAATGATGCAGATATAAATATACGTCACATCTAAGAAGGACCAAACATTGTCTAATATCTCCATTAATAGGCAAAGTTTAATTTTAACTGAGGGTGTATGGCTCTTATTTAAAGAAAAGGCAGTGGATGACTCCCATCAGCTATAGTTTTCTAGACCTTGAAGATCTGTACTATTGTTTGCTAGCAGGGATAGGGAAAGAGGAACATAGAAGTTGTAAATAAACTATTGAAAATGATAACTTAGGAAATATCTGTAAATGAAAAAGTACTGGGACAACAAAAATGGCTATGCCAGGAAGGTTCAACATGTAATATTAGAGTGGTGTCAAAGAAGTAAGATTATTAATTCTCATAACTATCTGCTTTGGGATCCTCTACATCTGCGCTTCTCAAACTACTCAAATTAGAAGTTAATGTGAAAGGCAAAGAAAGAAATTATAGAATGAAACAGAAAATTAAAGAATATGAACTATAACCTAGAAATATTTTAAAAATAGACAACAATGTGTCAACTGTCACTATCCCTGCCAAACTTCAAGACAAAAGCCCAGGTATAAGCTACTAACTTGCCACGTTAGTGACGTGTATCTTCCCAGCCTGGGCTACCTGAAGCTCAAGGGCACATGAAACAATAAAGCTGGACATTAAAGTGGCAAGCAGGGATCGTGCTGGAGCTACCAGCTGGCCCATCTGAATGGTTCCTTCTGGTAGCCTTAAGCTGTCACTATACTAAGTTCACCAGTTCCAGAGCAATGCCTAATACTTCATACAGAGGCAGACGTCACTTAACAGGGATACGTTCTGAGAAATGCGTCCTTAAATGCTTCCAGTGCTTCCTTTCATTGTTGTGTGAACATCATACAGTACTGAAGGGGAAAAAATGTGCCACCCCAAAATGTGTCTCTAACATGAGGATTATTTTAGGCTGATTATTTTTAAGAAACAAAAGACTCAAAGTTTTTCTTGTTACCTCCCCCTTTACTGCCTAAAAGAATTCCAATAAAAAAAAAACCTGTCTAGGGGCCGCCCGGTGGCGCAGAGGTTTAGTTTGCACTTGGCAGCCCGGGGTTCGCGAGTTCGGATCCCTGGCGCCCGCCGATGCACTGCCTGCCAGCCATGCTATGGCGGCGTCCCATATAAAGTGGAGGAAGATGGGCACGGATGTTAGCCCAGGGCCAGTCTTCCTCAGCAAAAAGGGGAGGATTGGCAACAGATGTTAGCTCAGGGCTGGTCTTCCCCACACACACACAAAAAAAACCTGTCTCGGGAAGGGATCTATCACCTTAGCATAACATGAACTAGGTGGAAGCCTCTTTGTTGGGCTTCCCTCTGTGTTCTTCTGTTTCTGTGTGGCCAGCAAACACTTGTTTTCCAAACATTTGCTCCTTTTCACCTACCTGTGAATTGCCTTCCTTCCCTGTGAAATCCCTGACTCTCTCTGCCCACAACATCCTCTTTTGTCTTTAGCTGAGGACCATATTTAAGGTGAGGGCTTCAGCCATTTTGGTGAGTTACTCTGTCTTCCTGGGTTTCTCCCATGTATATATGTTATTAAACTTTTGTTTTTCTCCTGTTAATCTGTCTCACATCACTCTAATTCTTAGATTAGCCAGAAGAAGCTAGAAGGGAGAGGACAATTTCTTCCTCCCCTACAGTACCTTACACAAACCTAGATGGTATAGCCTACCAGACACCTATGCTATAGGGTACTAATCTTATGAGACCACCGTCATATATAGCATCCGTTGTTGACCAAAACATCATTATGTAGCACATGACTGTACATACGAAACAACCAGGAATCTTGTTGAAATGTAGATTCTGAGTCAGCAGGTTTTGTGTAGTCCAAGATTCTGCGTTTCTGACAAGATCCCAAGTAATATCAATGCTGCTGGTCTATAGCCCACAGTTTGAGTTGCAAAGATTTATGCTGTAGAGTTACATCAGTCATACCTCTGAACAAATCAGGATAATTCATTTTTTTCTCCTTTGGGAGACAGCTGGCATTTGCGCTTGTGGTTTAAAGAGTTCTTGGTAGTCATGTTTGGCTGCACTGTGATGTAATGTTCACTTATCTAAATTCCTGAGTGAGTGTGGTACTAAGTGCATTTAGGAGTAATTCGTATTTTCAAAAGAGAATGGGGGAGTGGTCAAAAGGCAGTGGGGTAGATAGAAAGGGGGAGAGGAATGTGTGAAAAAAGACGAAGAAAGGACGTACTAAGAGGCAATGGAGAATATAGCAAGCAAGACAAAGCAATGTGAATCTATGAGCAAACTGCTTGCCAAACAACCTTGAGAAGGCAGCTTCTCTAAGATCAGCATCTCACTCAATTTCTCTTGCCTATGCAAGATGGTGAGTCGCTCTAGAAGTTAAATATTTTGCCTAGTTGGCTAGAGGAAAAGGTAGTGGAGAAGAAATGTAAAAATTGAAGAAATGTGCTGTAATCTGAATTTTGTTCTTGTCTTCATTTAATTTTAAACAGTTAGCTTTTCCTGATCTCCTTTAATTTAAATTACATTGCCTTGTAATTCTCTCATAAGAGCCTATCCTTTTCCTTCATGACACTTACTGAAATATATTTATAATGTGAAATATATTTATTTGTGTTTTTACTCCCACAGTGCAGTCTTGTCTCCCCCACTTAGACTGCAGGCTTTATCACTAGGATGAAGACCGCTCTGTTTACCAATATCTACCTAGCACACGTAAGTACTTAATAAATATTGAGTTTAAAAAGTAAAAAGTGAACAGGTAAAACCTGAAAAGTTAATTCATGGAAGGAGGAAACCGTCGCTCATATTTCTTTGCTTTTCCCATCAATGTCTAGAGCACGACCATATTCTCGAATTAAGTTGCATTGAGGCAGAGGCTCTGCCTGCTTTGTTCACTGCTTGAGCCCAGTGCCTAATATGCCGCCTTGCTTTAAGAGCTCAGTAACTAGATGTTGAAGACTAATACTCACTCTAGGTGCTGAGTGAAGGAATTGTTATAAGGAGACTACCCATAAGATAAAGAAAAATTATACTCTGCTCCCAGTTTTTACTTTAGACACCTATAGGGTCTTGCACATATAGTAGTATAAATTCAACAAATGCTTGATGAATTGAATTAAATTCATGGAGGCCCTAATTGATGTCTTCTGTAGAATTCAGATATGCTCTCTTTGGGAGGAGGATTTCCTAGATCTAGTTCTGCAAGTTCCTCTGGTAGACACTGTGGACTATGGGGTCTGCCTACTCTTCCTAGCTAACAGAGCTCTACTTCTGACAGAATAGGAGCATGCCAGACAAAGGTGAAAAATCAAGATTGGCATAAATCATTGGATCCCAACCTGCTGCATATTAAAATCACTGGGGAAACCTTAAAAAATACTGATATCTGCACCCCACCCCAGCCAAATAAATAATAATCTCTTAAGGTGGGGCCCAGGTTTTTTACAAACCTCCCAGGTGATTATAATGGGCAGCCTGGTTGTGCTGGTCTAAGCCAGCCATGACAGTCCAGTTCTCCATTGCCCATATTTGGTGTGGGAGTATGCATCCATGTGACGCAGTTCTGGTCAGTGAGATACAAGAGAAAATCTGCTAAGGGGTCCTAGAAAAGGTTTTCCATGCCGATAAAAGAGGAAATTCACAAGATATACAGGGTCGTTTGCCTCTACATCTTCTTCCTTCTTGGTATGTTATGGTATGAGGAGATAATTAGAGCTGTGGCAGCTGTGATCGTGAAGGGAGGATTATACTGAGGAATCAAAGAAAAATGTAAATAATAGAATGTTATGTATGCATTAATAGCAATTATGTAAAAATAATATATACATAAATAGTAGAGAGAGTAGGTGCAATTATATGAAATTTTAGGGTATTGGGTTTAATTTCTTTAATGGTTATCTACTTGTTACTATTAATCATTCAGAGGTTTCTATTTAACTTTCATTGCACAATCATGATCCTTTTGTGTTTTGTAGATGATTTAAATAATAATATGTGCAGAAAGATCTAAGAGTTCTTTGGAAGAAGTTTTGCGTTGTTTCATTAGCATTCAACATATCTTGCATTTGCTATACCTTAAAAGAGCCCTTTATCTTTGGATGGTTTTTCAGGACCAACAGCTCTTATTAGTTTCCCCCCTGGGCTTTGCCAAGCTATAACTAAGTCAATATCGATTCTCTGCCACTGCTCTGAGGTCAGCATTGACCAGTCAATATTATAGCACTTAGGGAAAGAGAACTTTCTAAAAGGATTTCTAAGTAGTGGAATAATACATTTAATCCAAAGCACCACATGCTTTCAGGAGAAAGTTTGTAGGCCCTAAAATTTAATTTGAAAAAAAAAATCTTGCAGTAGTTTTTATTGAAATTTACTTAGTATAACTTTACTTAGGATTCTTAAGCCAAGTTTACCTTAAATTAACTATAGCTATAAATGTACTATGTCTAACTTGTGCTCATAAAAATTCATTTCCATATTTGTTTATTCAGGAGAAATAATCTGCTGTAAGATTGATCAAACCAGAAAATTTATCACAGTGAACAGTTCTCTAAACAGAAAAGAGGAGAGACAGTTAATGAGAGTATAATAGACCGAATACTTTGACTTTTACTGATGAAGCCTGAAGTAATGTGCCTCTTCCTAGGACATCATCCTAAGAATCATGATTTCTCTGCTTGTTCTCAGGGTCCCTTGTCTTTTAAATAATTTCCTGTCTCTTAGCCTTGTCTTTGGACCACAGTTTCTTTTTTCTGCCTGAAAAATTACATTGCTCTTTAGCAAGAGGGATAAAATTTATCAAAATACTCTAGAAAGTAACTGCTTCTCATTCTATATCACAGTAGGCTCATTCTGGATCCTAGTAAGACTATCCGTCACAGTCCCCATGCTCTACAAGGATTAGACACACAATTGTACTAGCTGGACCAATCAGACTCTCTGCCTCTGCCAGGAATCTGAACCTTGGGCAGAGTGACACTGGGCAGAAGGAAGCCACTTGGAGTAAATCATTGCAGTGGTCATACCAAACAAGACTATCTGTAAATGTCTTTTATAAGATCCCCAGAGTTGTCCTGGTTGCTATGCCTCCCAAGGTCAAGTGGTTCTGTTTTCCTTTGACTCTGTGAATCACCCAACATTCTTTCCATTTTGAGGTCAGGGAGTGGTAGGGAGCACTTAAGTTAACTGAAGTTAGTTTCTGTAGCTTGCAACCAAAGATCCCCAGTTATGCTGGCCAAAACTTGTATGTACACAAAATCAAATAAACTACGTAAGATAAAAAATGATAGGTGCCACGTGAATGATACAGACAGTAAATGTAATAACTCAGAGGAGCTAGATATATCTGTGGCCTGATAAAGTCAAAGATGACTTCAAAGATGACTTTATAAAGGAAATCACATTTTATTCATCTATTCATCAGTTTATAGACATTTAAACTGTTTTCACCTTTTGATTATTGTGAATAATACTGCTCTAAACATGTGTGTACATGGTTTTGTATGGACGTATGTTTTTACTTCTCTTGGGTATATCCTTAGGAATGGAATTGTTGGGTCATAATGGTAACACTATGTTTAACTTTTTGAGGAATTGCTGAACTGTTTTCCAAAGTGACTGCACTGTTCTGTGTTCCCACCAGCAATGTATGAGGGTTCCAATTTCTCCACATCCTTGTCAACACTTGCTATTATCTGTCTTTTGGACTATAGCCATCCTAGTGAGTGTAAAGTAGTATCTCATATAGTTTATCCATATGAATATTTATCCATTCCTGATGGATAATGATGTTGAGCATCTTTTGAGGTGCTTATTGGCTATTTGCATATCTTCTTTAGAGAAATGTCTATTCAAATCCTTTGCCTATTTTTCCAATTATTTTATTGAAATCATAAAGGTTTATAACATTGTGTAATTTCAGGTGTACATTATTATTTATCAATTTCTGTGTAGACTACATTGTGCTCACCACCAATAGTCTAATTTTTATCTGCTTTGCCCATTTTTAAATTGGGTTATTTATCTTTTTGTTATTGAGTTGTAAGAGTTCTTTACATATCCTAGATATGAGTCCCTTATCAGATATATGATTTGCAAAAATTTTCTCCCATTCTGCAGGTTGTCTTTTCACATTGTTGATGATATTGTTTATAGCACAAAAGATTTTCATTTTGATGAAGTCCAATTCATCTATTTTTTTCTTTTGTCACTTGTACTTTTGGTGTTGTGTCTAAGAAACCATTGTCTAACAAGCAGGTGTTTTATAGTTCAGGAAAATTGGGTAGGAGAGAGATATAACAATGGGGAAAAAGTCATCTGATAAATGCATGCGAGATTGTAAGCCCCTGGCAAAATGTTTTCAGAATTCAATATGTTTGGAGGCAGAGGGAGAGAGGGGAGGGGGGTCTACAGTGCCCAGAGCATGCAGGGATTGTACACAGAGGAGGGGTGGAGATTTGGGAGTCATTAACATGGGGACAGAAGCTCAGTGTACTGAGTAAGAAGAGTCTGACGCTGGAACCCTGGGGAGCACCAACATTTAATGGGATTAGAGAAGAAAAGGAGTTCACAATGGAGGTTGACCAGGATGGCCAAAGAGGTAGGAGAAGATCAGGTGTTGTGTCACAAGGACCAAGAGAAGGCAGGTTCCAGAAAGAAAGGTGTTATCAACAGTGTCCAATAGGGCAGTGTCCAATCATGGTTCAATAAGACACGAACTGAAAGAATCCACTAAATTTGGCATTTGGTTGGTCATTGCTGACCTTCTTCAAAGCATTTCAGTGCTTCAGTAGCAAAGAGGAGGCCTGATTGTGGTAGAATTGAGTATCAGTAGGAGATAAGGGAAACATTTATGGCATAGAAGGACTACTCTTTCCAGAAGCTTTATTATGAAGAAAAGAAGGATAGTGACCCATATGGGGACCCAGGTTGAAAGCCAGGACTTTATTAAAATGGTCTTAAACCTGTGTATCTGTCAGTTCAGTGCAGGAAGTAAAAAACATTCCAGGTATTTCAAAAAGAAAGGAATTTAACTCATGAAATTAAGTGCTTACAAAATCAACAGAAGTGCCAGAAGACTGTAAGTCAGAGGGCCACCACTGAACTTTCACCTTCAAGATCATATCACTACAGCTACAACCCATGGCTTCCACCACTGCCACCACCATAGCTGCCACCACCATAGCCTCCCTACTCCACCTGTGAGACAGTGATGGGAGGAGGACAGGTACTGTTTGGACGACTACAGATATGGATGCAGGAAGTGGAGGTTTGCTCCTTCCAGTAGCAACCCAGACATATCCTGGTTAGAGGGAGAGCCCTTGTTTCTAGATGGCTAGTAGTTTGTAATTTACCTTGGGCACTATGTGCAAAGCACTATGGTCAGAATGTGTTATCTAGTTTAATTCTCACAACAAGTCCACTTAGCGAGGTGGAACAGTTGTCCCAGGGTCACACTGCTAAGAAGTGATGGAGCCACATTCCAACCCAGGCCTATCTGACTTCATGTATACTTTTTGGGCACAGCTTGTACCCATCTCTTCTCACCAGGACAGAGATACCTGCTGCGTGTTCATTTTGGACAAAGCAGAGAAGAAGGGCTTCTATCCTCAATAGGCCTTCTAAGAAACTGGTTTAGAATTCTCCAAAATGACCTGGGGAAGAGCCCCATTCACCAATCCTGAAAACTAGACATAAACTGGATCCTGTTTCTTAATTGTAGGCCAATAATCGACTCACTAGACTGGTATGTCTATTCCCCATTTTAATCAAACTGCCGAAGTTATGTCTTTTTTAATTTAAAAAGAATCATATTACTATCTTTATAAACACTGACAAATCCAATGGATCAATCACCAGTGTGTTTCATTTTACTCTAGTGCATTAGGCAGTGGAGGCTGTATTGGCTACTTTATAACACATCAAAAATAAACTAAGCCATGAAAGCTTTGGACATTGCTGCTATGGTATCAGATATTCACATAAAAACACGCAGGCCTTGATGAAATGCCTTGTCATCATTCAATCTTCTCATTCTATTACTCAGTACAAGGTCTCAAGTACAACAGGAAGCATTTAAAAAAAAAAACCTGTAAATAAAGCTTCATAATTTTATCTCTGTTCTATTTTAATCAGATGTAATCCTATCAAGAAAGCTCAAAAAATAACTAAGTAGCATCTTACCAAGTTTACATAACAGTAAATTTTTCCTTAAAGATATTTCATTTACTCTATACTATTTGGTCATTCATTATTCAATCATTTATTCATTCATCAAACATTGATTGATGGCCTGTGGGGCTAGAATAAGCTCAGAAAGCTTAAAGTGTAATAGGGAGACAGACAAGTAAAAAGATCCAACTGAAATACTTACAGTCACTGTCTTTAGGGAAAAGAGTAAAATGGGTCGCCAGGACAGGGAAAAGGTTAGAAGTTAAATGAGGACTTTCACTTTGTTATCTTGATATTTTTATATTGTTTGAATTCTGCTACGAGTATATACTAGTTGATAATTTTGAAATATGGTAAAATGTTAATAAAGTTAATATCTTATAAATTATTAATATGATTTTTTTGTTTTGCTTTTTCTAGCACATATTTTTCCTAGTTGACCCAAGACACCAACCAATCTCAGAAGGAGATTAAAATATGTGTTATAGAATAAGAACATTGATTTCTTACTGGGTGCCAGGCACTGCTCCAAGCAATATATATGCAATGCAAAGAGAAAGATAGAATTAACATCCAGCTTCTGACCTTCAAAATAAGATTGCCTCAAAAACGGTATTGTATTGAGGCTACTGTATTGAAAAGGGGATTTTTCTAAATTCTTTCACTTTTGTCTCCCATTCACTAGAAACCAAGCCAGGACAACTTGGCTCAGAGTTCTCTCCTGGCGTAGAGAAGGCACAGAGGGGTCTAACTGCTCTATGGTAGAAGGAAGGTGTGTTTCAGAGGAAATGGGGAGGGAAGCAATTCCTCTTCAGTCTCGGGACTACGGCAAGGAGAGAGCAAGAGAGGAGCAGAGCAGTCAGACATGTGTCCTGAGTACGTAGTAGGTGACTAGGGGAGACACCAAGGGCAGAAGGGGGTTCTTCTCCGCTACTCCCCACTTGAGACTCTAAGAGACTTCATTGCAGGTTGCCTCATATCAACCCCAGTGAAGCCAGCATAGCCAGGCAGAGGGAGGTGATGAGGTTTAACTTTAGAGTCACCTACACTTTCCACTTGTGACTGAGAATATCTGAGAATCTGGCTGCGGATCCATAGTGCCAGTGAGTGGGTGAGGCACTGCAAGATGGTCATGATGATATGGGAGTCACAGCCAGAAGTCAGAGGAGTATGTAGTATTAGGAGTAGCCCAAGGGAGGCAGAGTGAGTCAGAGAGGGCCATCAGAGAGAGAGAACGAGCGAGATCCATGCGTCACACCTCACAGGCTTCAGCTGCAATGCCAGCAACGCTGAGAGCAACCAGGCGGACAAGGTTAGAGGAGGTTCCCAAGGACCAGAGTCTGCCCCTCGGTCACATGGTCAGGCAATCCCACACCTCCCACATGTATACACCCAGTTAACATCTTGGAGCTGAAAGGTGAGAAATCTAACAGACTGAGCTTTTATTTTCCTAGACAGACTAACATCACCTTTTGATTTTATTGATATCTTAATAGTTTATAACACTGTGGGGTTTTAGTTGTACATTATTGTTTGTCTGTCACCATGTGGATGTATCCCTTCACCCCTTGTGCCCACTCCCCACCCCCCTTCCCCTTGGTAACCACCAATCAGTTCTCTCTGTCCGTGTGTTCATTTATATTCCATATATGAGTGAGTTCATGCAGTGTCTGTCCTTCTCTCTCTGGCTTATTTCACTTAACATAATACCCTCTAGGTCCATCCATGTTGTTGCAAATGGGACAATTCTGTCTTTCCTTATGGCTGAGTAGTATTCCCTTGTATGTATATACTACATCTTTAACCAATCAT
Organism: Tapirus indicus; assembly: GCA_031878705.1. Taxonomy (NCBI): domain Eukaryota; kingdom Metazoa; phylum Chordata; class Mammalia; order Perissodactyla; family Tapiridae; genus Tapirus; species Tapirus indicus. The sequence continues at coordinate 42,469,114 of CM062919.1, forward strand.
CAGTCGAGGGACACTGGGGTTGCTTCCACTTCTTGGCTATAGTGAATAATGCTGCAATGAACATAGGGGTGCGTACGCCTCTTGGGATGGTTGATTTCATGTCCATTGGGTACATGCCCAAGAGTGGGATTGCTGGATCATAAGGTATTTCTATTTTTAATTTTTTGAGGACTCTCCATACTGTTTTCCATAGAGGCTGCACCAGTTTGCATTCCCACCAGCAGTGAATGAGGGTTCCCGTTTCTCCACAACCTCTTCAGCATTTGTTGTTTTTTGTCTTGGTGATTATAGCCATTCTGACGGGTGTCAGGTGATATCTTAGTGTAGTTTTGATTTGCATTTCCCTGATGATTAGTGATGTTGAACATCTTTTCATGTGTCTATTGGCCATCTGTATCTCTTCCTTGGAAAAATGTCTGTTCATATCCTCTGCCCATTTTTTGATCAGGTTGTTTGTTTTTTTGTTGCTCAGTTGTATGAGTTCTTTATATAGTACTGAGATTAATCCCTTGTCGGATAAATGATTTGCGAATATTTTCTCCCAGCTGGTGGGTTGTCTATTCATTTTCATCCTGGTTTCATTTGCCTTGTAGAAGCTCTGTAGTCTGATGAGGTCCCACTTGTTTATTTTTTCTTTTGTTTCCCTTGTCCGAGTAGACATGGAATCTGAAAGGATCCCTTTATGTCCAATCTCAATTAGTGTACTGCCTATAGTTTCCTCCAGGAGTTTTATAGTTTCAGGTCTCACTTTCGGGTCCTTAATCCATTTTGAGCTGATTTTTGTATATGGTGATAGGAGATGGTCTACTTTCATTCTTTTGCATGTGGCTGTCCAATTTTCCCAGCACCATTTATTGAAGAAACTTCCCTCTCTCCATTGTATGTTCTTTGCTCCTTTGTCGAAGATTAGCTGTCCATAGGTGTGTGGTTTTATTTCTGGGCTTTCAATTCTATTCCATTGATCTGTGTGTCTGTTTTTGTACCAGGACCATGCTGTTTGATTACTATAGCTCTATAGTATATTTTGAAATCAGGGATTGTGATGCCTCCAGCTTTGTTCTTTTTTTTTTCAGGATTGCTTTAGCTATTCAGGGTCTTTTGTTGCCCCACACAAATTTCAGTATTTTTTGTTGTATTACCATGAAGAATGACATTGGGAGTCTGATTGGGATTGCATTGAATCTGTAGATTGCCTTAGGTAGAATGGACATTTTAACTATATTTATTCTTCTAATCCATGTGCATGGAATATTTTTCCATTTCTTTATGTCTTCCTCGATTTCTTTCAATAGTGTCTTATAGTTTTCATTGTATAGGTCTTTTACCTCCTTGGTTAAATTTATTCCCAGATATTTTATTCTTTTTGTTGCAATTGTAAATGGGATTGTCTTTTTGAGTTCTCTTTCTGTTTTTTCATCGTTAGTGTATAGAAATGCAACTGATTTTTGTAAGTTGATTTTATACCCTGCCACTTTACTGTAGTTGTTGATTATTTCTAGTAGTTTTCCGATGGAATTTTTTGGGTTTTCTATGTATAAGATCATGTCGTCCGCAAATAGTGAGAGTTTCACTTCTTCATTGCCTATTTGGAGTCCTTTTATTCCTTTTTCTTGCCTAATTGCTCTGGCCAGAACTTCCATTACTATGTTGAATAAGAGCGGCGAGAGTGAGCACCCTTGTCTTGTTCCTGTCCTCAAAGGAATGGCTTTCAGTTTTTCCCCATTGAGTAGGATGTTAGCTGTAGGTTTGTCATATATGGCCCTCATTATGTTGAGGTACTTTCCTTCTATACCCATTTTGTTGAGAGTTTTTATCATAAATGGATGCTGGATCTTGTCGGATGCCTTCTCTGCATCGACTGAGATGACCAGGTGGTTTTTATTCTTCATTTTGTTAATGTGGTGTATTACGTTGATTGATTTGCAGATGTTGAACCATCCCTGTGTCCCTGGTATAAATCCCACTTGATCGTGGTGTATGATCTTTTTGATGTATTGCTGTATTCGGTTTGCCAATATTTTGTTGAGGATTTTTGCATCTATGTTCATCAGTGATATTGGCCTGTAGTTTTCCTTCTTTGTATTGTCCTTGTCTGGCTTTGGTATCAGGATGATGTTGGCCTCATTGAATGTGTTAGGAAGTATTCCATCTTCCTCTATTTTTTGGAATAGTTTGAGAAGGATAGGTGCTAAATCTTCTTTGAACGTTTGATAAAATTCTCCAGGGAAGCCATCTGGTCCTGGACTGTTATTTTTTGGGAGGTTTTTGATTACTGTTTCAATCTCTTTACTTGTGAGTGGTCTGTTCAGGTTCTCTATTTCTTCTTGATTCGGTTTTGGGAGGTTGTGTGCATCCAAGAATGTGTCCATTTCCTTTAGGTTGTCCAATTTGTTGGCATAAAGTTTTTCATAGTATTCCCTAATAATCCCTTGTATTTCCGTGGTAGCTGTTGTAATTTCTCCTCTTTCATTTCTAATTTTATTGATTTGAGTCTTCTCCCTCTTTTTCTTAGTGAGTCTGGCTAAGGGTTTGTCAATTTTATTTATCTTCTCAAAGAACCAGCTCTTTGTTTCATTGTTCCTTTCTACTGTTTTTTTGGTTTCAATTTCATTTATTTCTGCTCTGATTTTTATTATTTCCTTCCTTTTGCTGATTCAGGGCTTTGTCTGTTCTTCTTTTTCTAATTCTGTTAGGTGCAGTTTAAGGTTATTTATTTGGGATTTTTCTTGTTTGTTAAGGTGGGCTTAACATCACCTTTTAACAGGAGTGTTTAAATTATTGGATTAGATTAAGTCTAACCCAGGAAGAATTTAAATGTTAATTGTTTTTACTCCTTACCAGCAGGTGGGGATCGAGGAAGAAGGCCGGATTAGTTAACAAAGGAACGCAAATTTCTCCATACTTCTGAGAAGCGGTGGGAGTTAAATTCACAATCCTGCTAAATAAATTTTAAAATCAATTACAATACAGAGTATTAAATGCTAGGAAAAGAAGCATTGGGTGCTATGGGAGCTCTATGCAGCAAAAGTAATTACTGTATTGGATCAGACCCATAAAGCATCCAGCCCAGGATTTGGTCTTCCCAGTGAAACCTGCACACATTTGCTGAGAGGTAGAGTGAAGGACTATGGTTGATTTTGACTTTGCATTTTGTCAACTGGAAAATTAAAGGCATCCCTTGAAATATCATCAGTTTCTTATAATATCCCATGACATATTTAGCATTGATTTCTCCAACTCTTCTTGAACATCTTCATACACCTGTACCATCTTATGGAAGCGTTAAGTCTCTGCAGAGGATATTCCTGAGATTTCTGTTTCTTATCATTGAATTGTGGTGAGCTGGGAAGAGTGAGGTGAGGCAGGTTCTGTCTGTGCATCATAATATTCCTCTTCAGATGGTCCCCCCTCCTCTGAGGAAAAAAAGAAGCCAAAGTGTATCTATGTTCAAGGATTAGATAGCAAGAATGGTTTGCTCAGAATGGCTCAAAACATAAATTTTATTTTCTCACATCCAGTTCTTCCCCTTGCCCCTGGATGATGAGTCAAGCAGAAACCATGGCATTCTTGATCTCTCTGAAGTAGAATAAGCCCTAGGTTTGTAATTAAAATGTCTAGTTGCCTGTTGTAGGGGAGGAAGATAAATCTTCTACCCTCTCTAGGTCCTTCTGGCTGGCCTAAGAATTAAATTGACGTGAGATAGAATAACAGGAGAAAATTAAACAAAGCTTTATAACATGTATACATGGGAGAAACCCAGGAAAACTAAGCAACTCAGCCAGAATGGCTGAGGTTGTCATCTTAAATAGCATCTTCAGCTAAAGACAAAGGAGGGTGTTGGGGGTAGTGGTTTGGGACTTCAAAGGGGAGGAAGGCAATTCACATGGAAATGGAAAAGCAAATGTTTGGTAAACAGAACTTTGAAAAGAATGGGCTTAGCAAGGACCCTCACAGTCTACCTATACCCAGAGTTATCTATGGTGATGGCCTGTCCTGGGGACAGCCCATCTATCCTAAATTCTTTTAGGCAATTAGGGGGAAGATCAAAGTTTCTTTCAGTCTTTTGTTCTATCAAGGCAAAGAGACACATTTTGGGGTGGCCAATTTTGATCCCCCACACTGTCATAACCAAAACTTTAAATGTGGCTTAATGGTCAATGCTATCACCCTTCTCTAGCTTGGCCTGCTGCAGGCAGAGAAGAAAAGGGACGTGGTCACTTGCTTTCCTCTTTTGCCATTCCCTCTTCAATTCCTCTTCTACCCAAATTGCTAATGGAGGGAGAGGAGGGAAAGGGGCAGGGAAGTTCTTACTTGACCAGTGTTGCTGAACCAGCATCTGCCCTCTGACCCTGCGAGGTGTTTAGACCTGACTCTTTCTTTTTTGTTGTGGGTGCTTTGGATACCCTCCTCCCTTCCCTCGTGGTCTGTCACCTGCAGCTCACTTGCCAGGAGTCAATGCATCTCTATTCCCTGTGGTCCCTTACTCCTTCCTCCGCCCCTGGAACTGGCACTATCTCCAGCTTCTCTTGGCAGAAGACTCCTTGTCTTTCCTGGAGACCTTCCTAGACAGGACCCTTTTCTGTTGCTCTAGGGGTGGACATGGAACCCAGTTCTGGCCAATAAAGGAAACTCTACTAAGGAATTCTGAGAGACATTTTTTTCTCTGAAGAGAAAGAAGTCTATGAGGCAAAACCTTTTTTTACTGTCACACGATACCTGTCTCCTGCCCTTGCTTTTTGTTTTGGGGGCTATTCCATGCAGACATGTTTCTTAAAGCTGTGACAGCCATCCTGTGACCATGGGGCAAAAGGTCTGAGGATAAAAGTCACCCACCGAGGAGAGAGAATGGAAGGATAAAAAGTGGTCAGGTCCTTGAGGGCGCCATTGAACCACAAACCAAACTAGGACATGCTAACTAGGACTGCCAGGTATTTTGTCAAGTGAGACCATGAAGTACTTTTATTACCTAACCAATTATTAGCCAGGTATTCTGATACTTGCAGCCAAATGCATGTTGACTGATAGTCAGGCTGAGTCACTGGAACTTGTGATAAGTAAGAGAGAGAGAGAGACAGTCTGGGCCCAAGAAAAAGATTTGGATCAAGCCCAAGTCAGCAAGCAAGTATTTCCATGTTTCTGCACAGTTAGGACTTTCTGAGCAAGTTTTACCAGAACCTGGGCTAAAGAACAAGCCTTGGAAGTTAACTTAAGACTGTGACTGAACAGATAGTGAGAGAACTCTGGAGAGATTCACCTCTCTGGAGGTGTACGTTTACGTTTCACAGCGGGGGCAAAACCTGGAACCAAGGAGCCATCCCAGGAGTTGTAAACCAGAAAAGATTTCTCTTGTCTTCCCTCTGGAGACATTTATTTATATTCCAGAAGTAAGAACCCAGGACCTTCCCCTTCTCTTCCCAAGGAAAATGAGTGTACCCTAGGCAGCAAAGGTTTCTCTCCCTTTCTCAGAAGGGGAGGGGAGAGGGCTGTCCCTCTCAAATATAAACTCTCAGATTCTTTTGGGGTTTTTTTTTGGTGAGAAAGATTGTCCCTGAGCTAACATCCGTGCCAATTTTCCTCTATTTTTTTATATGGGACGCCACCACAGCATGGCTTGATGAGCAGTGTGTAGGTCCACACCTGGGATCCAAACCCACGAAACCTGGGTCACTGAAGCAGACTGCATGAACTTAACCACTATGCCACTGGGCCAGCCCCAAACTCCCAGATTCTTAATTTGGAGGTGCTCCCTCTCCTGTAGTACAGAACCCTGTATATACAGGGTGACATCTGGCTCTCATCATATCACCCTATGGGGTTGGGCAAGGGAACTGATAGCTATTGATATAAATAATAATAACTTTGACCTCTGCTCCAGAAACCTCATATTTGTATGGATAACATAAATATAGATATTAAAAACTTATCAGTCACAGAAAGAGGCTTATGCATGGTTCTTCACTGGAGAATGTGACTCAGTTGCTAAAAAGGCTAATGTGATACTAGACTATGTTGATATATTGAATGTGCTGTGCAGATATACCAAGGGAAATAAATATATCCCAGTCCTCAGCCCTAATCTGATGTAATCATTTCTGGGTATAAATTTCAATAAGAAAACTGAGAAACTAGAGTGTTTCTACTCCAGGGGAGGTTGCCAGATAAGTGATGGGCTTGGAGACTACGTCATGTGAGCAAATGTTGAAGGATCTGAGGTATTTCTGAAAAGTTATCGCATCACAAGGAGAGGCAGATTTTAGCTTCATATAAAGAAGATTTTTTCTAACACAGATTTCAGCAATGCAATGAGCTGCTTTGAAAAGTAGTGAGTTCTCTTGTCATTGGAAGTAGTCAGGTGGGAGCTGGGATGGCCATCTGTTGGAGAGGTTGTACAGGAAATCTGTGTTTTATGGGGGAAGTTGGTCTAATTGACCTTTTAGGACTCTGGCAACTCTGTGTCTCCACAAACTTTAATTGATCATCATCTGAATATTCTCTTTTTTGGCCATTATTCTACAGAGTTCCCTTCCTTGGCAGTCTGCCAAATTCAGAGTTGTTTTAACTTCTAGAGTTGAAGCCAAGGTTCTATCACTTACTTTGTGACTTCTATTAAGTTACTTAATCCCATCTGTAAAATGGGGATGCCAATATTTCCTACTTCATAGGGTTATTATGGTGATTAAATGAAACAGTACCTGTAAAACATGTGCAGCACTTAGAACAGAATCTGACAAGCACTCAGTACACAATGGCTATTATTATTTTATTAGTAGCTTTGCTTATTGTCTTTCTTCATCTTTCACTTGGCTACCTACTCATCCTTCACATTTCCATTAGTTTTAATTTACATGCCTTTTTTTTTGCTGATTGGGCCCTGAGCTAACGTCTGTGCCCACCTTCCTCTGTTTTGTATATGGGATGCTGCCACAGCATGGCTTGATGAGCAGTGCATAGGTCCACACCTGGGATCCGAACCTGTGAGCCCTGGGCTGCTGAAGCAGACTTAACCACTATGCCACTGGACCGGCCCCTACATGCCTCTTATTTTCAGTAGATTTGAGTCTCTTTTCATATGGTGAAGAGCCATTTGATGAATTACATTTTCATGCCTTTGCCCATTTTAAAATAATTTTCCAAATATATTCTATTATTTATTAGTCATTTTACTGTCAATTTATAGGAGACTTTTATATATTAGGTCTATGAAATAGTTGTAAATATTTTTCCTAGCTTATCCTTTATCTTCTGACCATAGAACTTTTGACACATAGTTTTTAAAATATATATATATATATATTAGTGTTTATCGATCTTTTCATTCATGCAGAGCCCCCACTCTTATCTCTATCCTTACTGACTCCAAAAGATGATTAAAAAGTGTAATTCTTTGCACTAGCATCATGAAATGAAAATTTCTGATGTCTTTGTAGATACACAAAATAAACTGCTACATCATCAAGATGCTTCAGCGTTGTGCTTTTAGAAGGGATCTTTTCTTGAGAATAATTTTCCAGCGCTTCTCCTGCTAAAGAACAGCTTCTCATAACATCTGATCATTTACACAGTTTGAGTGTCTTTTGTAGCCAAGTCCCTACAGAGTTTCCACTGCAAGGCTCCAGACAGACTGGAAGTATCTTAGCCATGAGCCTTACCTTCTGGTGATAACCAGGTTGCCAGCCAAACCATACACCTGTGGCAATGAGGAAATCGAATCCCTGCTGCTTAAATAAAAGGACCTGAATTTGCTGGCAGTAATATTGATATTTTAGCCCCGTCTCTGGGCCAGTCACTGAAGGGAAGCAACTGTGCTATACTGGACTTGGTGTCGCAAGGCCTGGTGCATTCAGTTCAGTTCAGTTCAATCCAATTCAATTCATACTTCCTGATCTTTGATTAAGTGCCAGACACTCTGCTTGGGTTACTGGCACAAAGAAGAACACCTTAGTCTTCTGTGTACTGTAAGGAGCTCACAGTCTAAAGGGGTAAACAGGATAATCAGTGACTATGGTAGAGTTAACGATATTCAAATACAGAATATATTTTGAAAATGCAGAGAAGAAACCTGAAAAAGCAACCTCAATTTTTCTCTAAGTTTCTCCTAAATACTATCTGCATAAAACCAGTTTTTTCCTGGTAAGTTATATTTACTCATAAGACTTGACACCAGATGAGAGGTTTTTTTCCTCCTGGCACCAAATATATGATGCTTTTCCAAAACCACTTCTCCAACTTTCTGGACACCAACTGGTTCAGAATTCAGTTCAGTTCTGACACTAACTACCTGGAGTTACTGTAGACTCCACAGATTAAGGGCTCAGTCCCACAAGACTGCCCCTACTTCAGATGCCAGTCACAAGTCCTTGACCTCCTGTACTTCTGGCCAACCAGCTATAATTGGGGGTCACCATGACCCCCTCTCAAGTTAGATAATTTACTAGAACAGTTCACAGAACTCAGGAAGGCACTTTACTATTACCAGTTTATTATAAAGGATTCAACTCAGGAACAGCCAAATGGAAGAGGTGCATAGGGCAAGGAAGGGGGAAGGGACGTGGAGCTTCCATGCCCTCTCCCCATGAGCCACCCTCCTAGAACCTTTATGTGTTCACCAACCTAGAAGCTCTCCAAATCCCATTGTTTAGGGATTTTACGGAGGTTCCATTACATAGGCACGATTGATTAAATCACTGGACATTGGAGATTAACTCAATCTCCAGCCCCCCTCCCCTCTCTGGAGGCTGGGGGGTGGGGCTGAAAGTTCCAAGCTTTTAATCGAGGGTTGGTCTTTCTGGTGACCACCACCCATCCTGCAGCCATCTCAGGCCTTGCTGAGAGTCACCTCATTAGAATAAAAGATGCTCTTACTCTTCTAACTCAGAGAGTTCCAAGCACTTTAGGAGCTCTGTTCTAGGACTGAGGAAAAGGACCAAACATCTTATTATGCTACACCTGGACATTTTTGTAATATCATCGCAGGCCCCTTATATCACAGACCAAACTTCCATCTGCCCCTTGGCCCTTTCCTGCCCCAGCACACCCTAAGAGGGCTTCCTGATTATGTTACTGAGCAATGGGCTCACTCTGCTTGCCACAATCAGAGCCAATTAATCACAACAAGTTAGGGATCGAGAAATGAAGTTTTAATTCGATTAGCCAGCATAACTGGGAAGATGGTAGACTAATGTGTCAAAAAGCAATCTTCAAAGATTACAGAATCTTGAAGCTGTTACATAGGGAAAATGGGCAGTAAAGAGGGGGACGGTCCAGGGATGTTAGTCTCCAGGCATGACAGGCTCCAGGCATCACATTGTTCCATTCTTCCGTCAGCTGTGATGGATACCTTGTTGGTGTGTTTCCCACGTGTGGTCAGCCTATTCCAGGAAAGAAACTTGTAGAACAAAGTTTTTAATTTATCAAGCTATTAGAGAGTACATATGTAAGCGGAGGCCATAAGTCAGGAGAGCATGTGAATTTTTTGGAGTACGTGCAGAGCAGCAAATAGTCACACAGTGAATGGGGTGGGGCCATTTAGCATAACAAGATGGCCTCACTTATGCTCACTCACAATTATACCATCTAGGGGTCTGTGCAGCAGCACATTCTTCAGTCTCTGAAGCTCAAAGCCTTGACATTTACCTGGACTCCATCCACTCCTTCACTTAGAGAGGCTGGTCCCTCACTACGCCCTGCCCATCCTTCCTTCGTAATATTTCTCACATTTCCCTCAGACCTTTACCTCATCATTAAAATAATCTTCTATCTCTTCCTAGATAATGTTTTCTGCACCATTCTCCATTCCATTCTTCTACTACTCAGATTAATTTTCCCTAATTTCATCATGTAATTTTCCTGTTTAAAAATGCTTAGTAATTCTCCATTACATATTGGGTAAAATTCAAGGTCTGAAATTTCACATTTGGTGAGTCCTTTAGTAATCTGATGTCACTTTTCATTTCCAGTCTTTTCATCATCTGTGACACTCTGCTCATCCCTGTCCCTATCAGATGGCTGCCTTTGTTATTACTGAAGCAATCATGCTTCCCCATCAATATCTTTCTCATCATGTTATCTCCTCTCCTCCTTTTCTCCCCTCCCCAAATCTCTCTCCCTCTCTTCCTTATGCATCCAAGTTCTAGGTGTTTCAAGGTTCAACTCCAAGTCCTATATGCTCCATGAAACTTTGAGTGGTTGTTCTTGTCCTCAGAGGATTTTTTTCTTTTATGAATTCCTGTGATATTTATTCTGTGCCATCAACTGGTACTTAAACACATATGTATTAGTTTGCTCAGGCTGCTATAACAAAGTACCACATATTGGGTGGCTCAAACATCAGAAATTGATTGTCACACAGTTTTGGAGACTAGAAATCTGAGATCAAGGTGTTGGCAGGGTTGGTTCCTTGAGAGCTGTGAAGGAAAACCTGTTCCATGCTGCTCTCCTAACTTCTGGTGGCTTGTTAGCAATATTTAGCATTCCTTGTAGATGGTGTTTTCCCTGTGTCTTCACATCATCCTTCCTCTGTATGTGTCTCTTTCTCTCTACGTGGCATTCTTTTCATGGGACACTGGAATATGGGATTAGGGGTACATTCTACTTCAGTATGACTTTACCTTAACAATTTATATCTGCAGAAATCCTGTTTCCAGAATAAGATCACATTCTGACGTGCTGGCAGTTAGGACTTCAATATATGAATTTGGAGGAGGACACAATTCAACTTGTAACAATATATAATGAAGTTCCATCACAAAACATTTACTCACACAAATTCAACAAAATGCTCTCAGCCAAAAAACACAGAAATAAGAAAAAAGGAAAAACATAATTTGAATAACTTGGGCAGTTGAAATTTCCTGCGCCTCTTGAAAAGTCAGCATCTAGTCACTCAGAATGTGATCTAGTGTTTAAAACTATGTATTTGATAATATATTTGATATATATATATTTGCCTTATAGGCCAGCTTTATAATCTCACTTCCAATAAGATGCTATTTTATACTTTGCTGTGCTGCTCTATTTCACCATAGAGCAATGGCAGAATAATGCTTTTACATTTCATTGAATTCTTTTACTTTTACCTGGACAGCCTCCTCATCCCTTTCCCACCCCAGCCACAACTAAATAAATAAGTAAAGATGGAAAATTCTTGGCTTTTAAATGAAATGAAGAGGGAGGGAGGGAGGGAAGAAGGAAAGAAATGAAAACCTTTATGCAAATGTAAGGCTCTGCAGGATGTATGACAGTCTTTTGTCTTCCTGCTCACCCAGACTAAATAAAAATGTCAAAAACTAGGGGAGGGAGTGTGGTGGGTTGAATGATAGCCCTCCAGGAGACAAGTCCACGTCCTAATCCTCAGAACCCGCAAATCTTACCTTATTTGGAAAAAGGATCTTTGCAGATGCAATTAAGTCAAGGACCTTGATTGAAGAGATTATCTGGATTATCTAGGTGGGCTCTAAATCCAGTAAGTGTCCTTATAAGAGACACATATGGGAGATTTGACAGATACAGAGGAGAAGGCACGGTGGAGATGGAGGCAGAGATTGGAGTGATGTGGTCATAAACCAAGGAAGCCAAAGAACGCCACTAGCCACCAGAAGCTGGAAGAGGCAAGGAACGACTCTCCCCTAGAGCCTCTAGAGCGAGCGCAGCCCTATGACACCTCTATTTCAGACTTCTGGACTCTAGAATTGAGAGGACACATTTCTGTTATGTTAAGCCCCCCAATTTGTGATAATTTATAATGAACTTAATAGAATCATCATCAAAGTCCAGACCCTAGGAAATCCCCTGTCTTCCACACCCCATCTGCTGAGCAAGCAAGTGCCACGGAGCCGCTGGGAGACAGGTCATCTCTGCATTTATATCACCTGTGTTGAGGAGCTTTCTCAGCTGTCTCATTACTAGCAGGAGAGGACCACATATTGATAGCAGCCAGCGAATAGCTTGATGATGGCCAGCATGAATGATACCTGTCTGTACCCAGCGAGTTTGCTTAGCCTCCAACTGATCCATCTGCTGGGGGCACCTGCAGAAGTAGCACAGGTGAGGCAGGCAAAGCATCCACCCCCAGCTAAAGTGAAACTACATGAACCCAGCTCAAGATTTCCTACAGAGCAAGACAGTGGAAAACACTCCAGCAAAAACAACTCTGCTGCTGTCAGCCCCACCAGGGGTACCCAGGGCCACCAGTTCCTGGGCCTTTGAGGTTTGCAGAGAGTATTCAGGTTGCTTCTTAGCTTTTCCCACTGCTGGCTGGGATTAAAATTTTTCAAGGCTGAGAAATCAGTTTCCAGCTGTCCAACTGCTTTCCGGTCCCAAAATTTTATTGACAGCGTCTCCTCCACCATTCTCTGTCCTAAAGCCTTTCTAAAAGTACCTTAAGAATCCCTTCACTGTCATTTTAGAAAGATGAAGGAGGAAGGGAGACTGAAGCTAATGTGTACATTTAACCTGCCATCTTTAATTAGAATGATGCAAAGTTTTTATCTGAAGATTTGTACCTTGATTCAATTCTGGAAAACTTCTACCTGTTATTTCTTCAAACATTGCTTCTCTGCTGAATTAGTTTTCTATTCCCACCGTAACAAGTCGCCACAAACTCAGCAGCTTAAGATAACACAAATTTATTACCTCATAGTTCTGTAGGTCAGAAGTCCAGGCGGACTCTGCTGCTGAAATCAAGATGTCAGAATCCTGGGCTTTTATCTGGAGGTAAGAGAATCGAGAGAAATCCACTTCCAAGATGATTCAGGTTGTTGGCAGGAATTATGTCGTCTACAGCTGTAGGGCTGAGGTTTACAGTTCCTTGCTGGCTGTTAACTGGGGGCCTGCATTCCTCACCACACTGTGCCCTCCAGTTTCAAACCAGCAACAGCTCATCAAGTCCTTCTCATGTTTCTCTGTTGTTAAGGGTTTGTGCAAATGCACTGGGCCCATGTGGATAATCCAGGACACTCTATTTTTAGGCTTTTAACCTTAATTACATGTGGAAGTCTCTCCTGCTAGGTAACGTAACATATTCATAGGTTCCGGGGATTAGGGTGTGGACATCTTCGGGGGGGTCTGCCTACCATAGCTGCTATCCCCACTAGTGCCTTCTTCGAGCAGCTCAATCTATTATCTGTATTGCTTAATTGCTTTTTAAATATATTTTATTTCTTTGTTTGCACTGGATTCTGGGTAAATTCTCTAACTTTTTTAAGCTCAGGGCTAACATCTGTTGCCAATCTTCATCTTTTATTTATTCATTTACTTTTATTTTTAATTTTTTTGGTGAGGAAGATTAGCCCTGAACTAACATCCACTGCCAATCCTCCTCTCTCTGCTGAGGAAGGTTGGCCCCGGGCTAACTTCCATGCCCATCTCCCTCTACTTTGGCAGGTGGGATGCCTGCCAACCACATGGCTTGATAAGCGGTGCATAGGTCTGCGCCCAGGATCTGAACCTGCGAACCCCGGGCCGCCGAAGCAGAGCGTGCAAAGTTAACCACTACGCCACCAGGCCAGCCCCTTTCTCTTTTATTTTTCGCTTGAGGAAGATTGGCCCTGAGCTAACATCTGGGCCAATCTTCCTCTATTTTGTATGTGGGTTGCCGCCACAGCACAGCAGCCACCAAGTGGTGTAGGTCTGTGCCCAGGAACCAAACCCGGGCCGCCAAAGCAGAGCATGCTGTACTTAACCACCAGGCCACAGGGCCAGCCCCTGAAGACATTTTTGGTTGTCACAACTTGAAGGATGCTTCTGGCATCTACTGGGTAGAAGCCAGGAATGCTGCTAAATATTCTACATTACTCAGGACAAGCCCTCCCTAACAAAGAATTATCTAACCCCAAAATGCCAAAAGTGCCAAGGTTGAGAAAACTTGATTCAGATCATCTTAAATATATTCATTTTAAAGACTTCATCAGACTCTTTTTTATCTGGAGAGACTTCATGTTTTGATGATTTCATTGGCTTCCTTTGTCTGCCTTAGATTTCTTCATTGTTTTGGCATTTTGGTTTGCAAGCTCATTTTCAGTGAAAGATTTCTTTTCCCCTCTATATCTTGCTCTCTCTATTATCGGTTTTCAGGGTGGCCCCACCAGGACTGCCCCAGTCAAGAACCAAGTCTCATCAACGCAATTCAGGACTCTTTTCCTGTGGTGATTTGGGAGACCTGTAGAGCCCAGCAGGCTCAGTTTCTGTTGCCTGGCGCTTTCCGTTTCCTTCTGCCTCCTAGCCCTACAGCTTGCTCAAAGCCCTAGGACTTGCATGGTGAGCAGCAATAATTTCTTTGTGTGTATGCCAGGGACCCTGACCTCAGGCCTTGGAGACTAACAGTGGGCCTAATTCTGGTCTTCCATGTCACCCATGACTTCAGTGTCCCACTCACCTTTTTTTTTCCCTCCCAGAAAGAACTTTATATATATATAACCTCCATTTTTTCTTTATATATATATATATATAAAATATATATATATTTTTTTTAATTTATTTTATATATATATAAAATCTCCAATTTTTCAATTGTGGTAAAATACACATAGCATAAAATTTACCATCTTAACTGTCTTTTAAGTGCACAGTTCAATGGTATTAAATACATTCACAATGTGCTACCATCACCACCATTCATCTCCAGAACTCTCTTATCTTGTAAAACTGAAATTCTATACTCATTAAACAATAACTCCCCATTCCCCTCTTCCCCGCAGGCCCTGATAACCATAATTCTACTTTCTGTCACTATGATTTTGACTACTCTATGATTTTGATTTCTCTAAGGTCCTCATATATGTGGAGTCAAACAGTATTTGAATTTTTGTGGCTGATTTATTTCACTTAGCCTAATGTCCTCAAGGTTCATCCATGTTGTAGCACATGTCAGAATTTCCTTCCTTTTCCGGGCTGAATAATATTCCATTTTATGCACATTCACAATTTGCTTATCCATTCATCTGTCAATGGACACTTGGGTTTCTTCCTCATTTTCACTATTATGAATAATACTGCTATGAACATGGGTGCATAACTATTTCCTCAAGACTCTGCTTTGATTCTTTTAGGTATATACCCAGAAATGAAATAGCTAGATCATATGGTAATTCTATGTTTAATTTTTTGAGACACCATCATACTCTTTCCCACAGCAGCTGTACCATTTTACATCCCCACCAATAATGCACAAAGATTCCAATTTCTCCACATCCTTGCCAACATTTGTTATTTTCTGGGGTGTTTTTTTTTTCTGTGAGGAAGATTAGCCCTGAGCTAACATTGGTTGCCAATCCTCCTCTTTTTGCTGAGGAAGATTGGACCTGGGCTAACATCTGTGCCCATCTTCTTCTACTTTATATGGGATATCGCCAGAGCATGGCTTGACAAGCAGTGTGTTGGTCCACACCCAGGATCTGAACCCATGAACCCCAGGCTGCTGAAGCAGAGTGCACGAACTTAACCGCTATGCCACTGGGCCAGCCCCTATTTGTTTGCTTTTTCATAGTAGCCATCCTAATGGTGTGAGGTGGTATCTCATTGTTTTGTTTTGCATTTCCCTAATGATTAGTGATATTGAGCATCCTTTTATGTGCTTATTGGCCATTCATATATCTTCTTTGGAAAAATGTTTATTCAAGTCCTTTGCTCATTTTTAAAAAAATTTTATTGAGGTCATAATAGTTTATAACATTGTGAAATTTCATTGTACATTATTACTTGTCAGTCACCATATATATGTGTCCCTTTACCCCTTATGCTCACCCCCAACCCCCTTCCCCTCTGGTAACCACTAATCTGTTCTCTTTGTTCATGTGTTTATCTTCCATATATGAGTGAAATCATACAGTGTTTGTCTTTCTCTGTCTGGCTTACTTCTCATAATATAATACCCTCAAGGTCCATCCATGTTGATGTAAATGGGACGATTGTGTCCTTTTTTATGGCTGAGTAGTAGTCCATTGTGTATATATACCACATCTTCTTTATTCATTCATCAGTTGATGGGCACTTGGGTTGCTTCCATGTCTTGACAATTGTGAATAATGCTGCAATGAACATAGGGGTGCATAAGTCTCTTTGAACTGTCAATTTCAAGTTCTTTGGGTAAATATCAAGTAGTGGGTTAGCTGGGTCGCATGGTATTTCTATTTTTAATTTTTTGAGAAATCTCCATACTGTTTTCCATAGTGGCTGCACCAGTTTGCATTCCCACCAGCAGTGTACAAGGATTCCTTTTTCTCCACAGGCTCTCCAACATTTATTATTTCTTGTCTCTGTGATGACAGCCATTCTAACGGGTGTAAGTTGATATCTCAATGTAGTTTTAATTTGCATTTCCCTGATGATTAGTGATGTTGAACATCTTTTCATGTGCCTATTGGCTATCTGTACATCTTCCTTGGAAAAATGTTCAGATCCTCTGCCCATTTTTTGACTGGGTTGTTTGTTTCTTTGTTGTTGAGTTATGTAAGTTCTTTATATATTTTGGAGATTAACCCCTTGTCAGATATATGACTTGCAAATATTTTCTCCCAGTTGGTGGGTTATCTTTTCATTTTATTCCTGGTTTCCGTTGCCTTGCAGAAGCTCTTTAGTCTGATGAAGTCCCACTTGTTTTTTTTCTTTTGTTTCCCTTGCCCAAGTAGACATGGTATTCAAAAAGATCCTTCTAAGATTGATGTCAAAGTCCCACTCACCTTTTTGAATTTCTTTTTTGATTTTTATTTTTACATTTTCTAATTGCTATTTGTTTGGGGCAAAAGGAAGCTAAAGAGTCATCTTGACTGGATGGCTGTTGCACAGCCATTTTGCTATGATATTAATTTATTTATGGCTCCCTGTTTTCAAAAAAGATATTTGTTGTTCAGCAAAAAATGTGTTTAATTGTACATGTTCAAGACTACAAAAGCCATCTACAGAACCTGACTGTGTCCTAGAAATTCCATAAAACAACTCAATAAGGCATGCGGAAAAACAGACAAAGCACACAGAATGGAATCCTTAAAGCAATATATGAATGGGGTACAAAGTTATTCACAACCCACAGAGCAGTTACATGACATGCAAAGAGTGGAAGGCCAGTGGGAGAGTAGTAAACAGAAAGTAATTGAGCCCCTCTCCAATCATCTACAAGTTTTCAGGGGAGAAATGGAATTCTAGGATTTGACATGTTTTCCATATGTGGGCAGGCTCTCTATAACCAGTTTATTTAAATTTAATTCCACTCACAAATGTTTACTGTGGTAGGATGCTAGAGAAACAGAGCTGAGTAAAACAGTCTCTGATTCAAGGAATTCACAGTTAGGGATGGCAGGGAGAGACATACAAATAAAGAATGACGTTTTGATGGGATGAGTTATAACTCACGGGATCTACAGAGTTTTACAGAGACATGGGTGTGAGAGCAACGGTTAACTGTATTCGGTGGTTCTCAGGGAAAGTTGCAAAGACAATGTGATATTTAAACCGGAAAACGTTTACGTGGTGAGTAGGCGTTTACCTTGCGGGTGAAGGCTGATCCGTGGCAGGAACCAGGGCTGGGGCACCGTTTTAACCTCGCACCCGGCTGATAGGAGGCCCCTGTCTCTGACCCCGCTGAGGTCGGAGGTTTGCCGGCCGCCAGGGGGCGCTGTGGCACCGCGTCGTCCCGTCCTGTCCGTTGCGGTTCCGGGCACCGGGGCCCAGCGCCGCCATCGCCGCCGGGTGCGCGCTCGCCGCGCGTCGCGAATCGCCTGCCGCTGACGTTACCGGGGCAACCGCGGCGCCTCCTCCGGCCGGCCCCGAATCGTCTCCCCGCGCCATTTTCAAACTGCCCTAGCGCCGGAGCTGGTGTGTGGAGCGGAAGGAGCAGCGAGGGAGGCGAGGCCCGGGGGGCGATGCGGCCGCAGGCGGAGCGAGCGGTGGCCGGAGCCGCGGGTGAGCGCGGCCGCGGGGGCGGGAGGGGAGGGAGGGCCGGGCGGTCGCCGCGGGCCGGGCCCGGGCGCTGCCGGGAGGGAGGCCGCGCGGCCGCGGGAGGAAGTGGGCCCGGGCGGGGCGGGGCGCCGACACTCCCCGTCGTCCCGCTTCCGACAGCCCCTTCCCCCCAGCCGCCGACCGTAGGGCTGCGGGCCGGGGGTCGGCCTGGGGCTGCTCGACCGCCGATTCCCTCCGGCCACGGGGCGGCCGTGCCGTCCGCGCCGAGCGGCCTGTTGCTGGCTGACAGGTTGATTTAGAAGCTAAAATGCCCTCTTCGTGTAAGAATCATACCTGCTCTTTGTAAACAAAAAAGCCAAGAGCGCCATCTGCTAACCTCTGCCCGGCACCTTTGGAAACATCCTCTCCACCTTCCAGTCCCTGCTGTTGTAAGTTGAGTGAGGAAGGACTCCGGGACCACCTTAGTTAAGGTTTGGTTTGGTTTTGAAGCCCCTGTGCGTACATTGCCTTTCAGACGTCAACCCCTCAGTTAAGTACGTGGATAGTTCTAAACGTGTCTGCATGGGGGATCTCCAAACCTAACCTTTTATGTTCTTTTGCTAGAAATTTACGGTATAGCCACAGTATTTGGACGATGGAGGTGAGGAGAAGACAGCAGCTCATGGGTGGGGAAACGGTAATACATGTTTTTTTGTCCTTCCTGGGAGGATTTTAATCTTTTTAATTTGTCTAGTGTGTTGAGGCCATGGTCATGATTTTTGAGTTACCTCTCTCTCTCTCTCTTTCTTAGCAGGATGTGAGGAAGTATTATTTTTGGGTAACCGCAGTTGGTACCAAAGAGGAGAAATGTGTGTGTGTGTGTGTGGCAGGCCCTGCTAGCTCTTGGTTTGACTGGTGTATTTCTGGTGTCTCTGGGAGTTTCTCTAAAACACCCTGCATCAGTCAGGTCTCTTGTGGAAGGAACCCAGAAAGTCCATGGGGAAGCCACGCAAAAGGTTAGCAAGAATGTGTAGAAAGGTAGATTGTAGAAAGGAGTAACCAAGGAGAGGTACTAATTTAGAAGTGATTTGGTAAGTTGAGGCCGCGTGGTACAGAAACCAGAGTGCTGGGCCAGGACTCAGGAGGCCTGGCTCTCGCTGGCTGCTCACCAACTTTGTGGCCCTGTGATTTGGGAAAAGTTACTCCCTTGAGACAGCCTTTCCTCATCTTTGAATAGGGAGGGTATCCAACGAGGGTATTGTTGGCCCCATCTCCCTCACAGGGTAGTTGTGAGGATCCTGTTTTGCATGTAGTCACATGCATTCATATTGTATAAATTGTGAAGAACAATAGAGACGTAAAGTTTTTATTTGGTTTGAAACTATGAGTACTGGAACTATATTTACTTGGCAAAGATTAGAAAAGAGCAAAGTTACTCAAGAAGTGATCTTTGGATAACTCCATTTTAGGACAGAATGATAGAGAATATATTTATGAATATTTAAAAAGACAAGAATTAACGTGTACACAGAGATACTTATGTGTGTGTTTGTCTTTTTTTAATAGAAATAAAATTTATGTGATGAAATTCACAGATGTTAAGTGTACTATTTGAAAAGCTTTGATAAATGTATACACTTGTAAAACCACTACCCCAATCAACATATTTTCATCCCCCCAGATAGTTTCCTCTTAGCCCTTTCAGTCAGTCTCCACCCATCCCCACCACCCCACGTGACTGCTGTTCTAATTTCTGTCCACATAGTTTAATTTTGCTTGTTCTTGAACTTCATATACATGGAATCCACAGTATGTGTCTGGCTTCTATTGCTCAAATAATGTTTTTCAAATTCATCCATGTGGTTGACATGCATCAGTAGTTCCTTCCCTTTTATTCCTGAGTAGTATTACATTGTTTAAAAATATCATAGTTTATATATCCTTCTGCTGTTGATGGATATAAAGATTGTTTCCAGTTTGGGGCTATTGTGAATAAAGCTGCTATGAATATTCCTGTAGAGTCTGTTTGGATGTTCATTTTTCAATTCCTTGAGTAAATGCCTAGAAATAGAATTACAGAGTTATAGGGTAGAAGGGTGTTTCACTTTATAAGAAACTGCTGAACTTTTTCCGCAGTGATTTTACTGTTCTGTTAGCAGTGTGAAAATTCCAGCTCCTCCAAATCCTTGACAACATTTGGTATCATATTTTTAATTTTGCCCATTCTAGTATGATTAATTTGCACCTCATTGTGGTTTGAATTTGTAGTTCCCTAATGACTACTGGTGTTAAGCACCTTTTCATACGATTATTCCCATTCAGATATCTTTTGCAAGGTGCCTGTTCAAGTCTTTAGCCCATTTTCTTATTGGGGTGTTTGTCTTTATTATTAATGAATTGTAAGAGTTCTTTATTTTATTCCAAATCCTTTGTCAGATATTATTCTCCCACTCTTTTGTTTGCTTTTTTGTTTTCTTAATGAAATAGTTTGATTAGCAGACATTTTTAATTTGATGAAGTCCAATTTATCAGGTTTTCTTGTTAGTGGTTTTAAAAGAGATTTCTCTAAGAATTGTCTGCCTGTCTCAGGCTCGGGAAAATATTCTTAACTTTACATACAGGTTTATGAAAAGATACTTATTTTAATGCAGCAACGTGAATCTCATAAGCATTGGATTTAAATCTGTCTAAATATTCCAGAAAGCTCTCTACCTAAAGAGAAACAAAAAATACTTGCTTTATATTAGAAGAATCTTTTCTTCTTATCACAAAGCAATAATAATAGCTACAATAATAGAATGATGGTTCTCTCTTTTCTTTTAGGACTTTAATTTTTGGAAGTGAATAAAACTAGTTTTGGAAGACAAGATGACTACAGCTGCAGAAAGAAAGTATATTAATATTAGAAAAAGATTGGATCAGTTGGGATACCGCCAGACTCTGACAGTGGAGTGTTTACCTTTGGTAGAAAAACTTTTCAGGTAAAGATGAAAATACAATTCTAAACCTTTATGATCCTTAATCCCATTTATCTAGTTTCTGATTGAACTTCATCCTTCAGTAAAGAAATGGGTAGATTTTTGAAAAGTCCTTAAATCATCTGAAGTTCCTCTCTTCTATATCCTACTCCACTATCATCAGTTCAGGGCCTCCACAGTGCAAAAGTCTAGGGGTCACCATTCACACTGTACCGTTCAGAGTAAACATTTCTGAGGATTTTCTCTGTGGATACAACTACAGTTTTTTATGTGATTTTCTGATATAGTTGGGAGTTCTATGTCTGCCTCACTCACTGGTCTTTAATTACTATTGTATTAATCGTTGTGATTTTTGTTCTTTTCCACGTGAACTCTATTACTGTGATTTGAGACTGGAGCAGAGAAATTGCTTAGGAAGCCTTTGCAGTAGGACTGCAAGTGATGATGATGAAAAGGAGAGAATGGATGAACAATATTTTGTGGTCTTTAGTGTGGCCCCCAAAACCCTTCATGATCTAGTCCCTGCAGCTTCATCTCCTGTGTATTGAACAACTTGAAGCTCCCTAAACATATGTACACTCTCACCCTTGGTTTCTCTATATGCTGTTCTATCTGCCTATAAAGACCCTGTCTCCTCTCCCTCCTCCTTTGCCCTAGTGTTTGGTTAGCTGTATGGCCTGCAGGACTCTGTCACATCTGTTACCTGCTACCTTAACTACTTATCATTATTGGAAACTTGTTTTTGTCTTCCTTTTTAAAGTGCAAACTCCATGAGACTAGAGACTGACTTAATCACTGCTATACCTGGGGCAGGCTGAACATGTAGTTGGCACTGAAATATTTGTTGAGTTTATCACGTGGTATTATAACTTCGTGACAAACTGTCAGTAGAATATAAGCTCCATGACGGTGGGTTCTTTATTGTGTTCCCTGCTCAGTAAATATTGATGGAGTAAATATTCTGCTGGTGTATATTCTTAGAGGTGAGGAACTGCTGTTTATTTATTGTGTCCGTGGTGCTTAGCATATAGCAGGCACTCAATATTATTATTTGCTGAATGAACAAATAAGTTTCACAGTTTCCATAGGATCAGGTGAGTAATTGGACATGGGGAATGAACAAGAGGAGAGATTCAAAGATGGTTAAACTATGTGTATATATCCCATAATTTTTTAATTAATCTGTTTTGAGAAATTTCCTGGTACCTTGAAAGATTCCTAAGTGTTTTTAGATTTGAGCTCACTCAGCATTAATGTATATTTTAAGCCTTTTTAGAAATATATTTTTAGTTATTAGAAAGTTAATGGAATAGTTCCTTAAATTTACATTTTCTGTTCTTTAATTTTAGTGACCTAGTTCATACAACAGAAAGTCTTCGGAAATCAAAATTATCTGCTGTGAAAGCTGAAAAAGAAAGTGCCAATTTTGATTTTATTTTGGAACCTTATAAACTTGAAAATGCAAGATTGATCAGGGAAAATAATGAATTATACCTGGAATTAATGAAATTGAAAGAACAATCAGACCAACACATTAAAGGTAAAATTTTGTGATTTTTAAAATGCAATATTTTTGCCCTTTTTGTTTCATATGTAGGAAAGGCTAGTCTAATTTTAAAACTGTTGATTAGAAAACGTGATAGTCTTCTTGCTGATGGCTCTTAAAATACAGTAGGGTGTGTTGAAGAGTTCCCAAGAAGGAAAATAAATTTGCATTCCATAGCTATGTTTGTCTTCACTATATGTGGATTATATTTTTAGATTTACAATTGCTGTAGAAAAGATTAAATGCTGGAACTGAAGAAATGTTCTTGACACAACTTTTGTTTTTACCTTACTGAAAATAAAGAGGAGTAAAGCGAGGTGAAAGCCATGTATCATTCTGATCCTTTAATACTACGTCTTTTAGCTGGACGGTAGAATAGAATGATTTCAAAGGTACTGGGTAAAGGATCATTTTATGGCTATCTTATAAGTTCTTACATTCACTAGAAAGCCCTGTCTAAAACCTGGCATGAATTCATAATTCCTTAGTTTCATACCCAATTTACTGGATCAAAAGCCATGGTTTGTATTAGGCCCATATGGCAGAAGAAAAATATAATTCCCTTTTGTGCTTAATGACTTATTTGTAGTTTTGCTAATGGTACTAGAGAAGGTAATAGCCTTCCAAACAAAGCATGCATAAGAATCAGGTGGAGCATTTCAAATTAATGTGACTTTTTGTATTTTGTGAAATGGAAGAACTTCATAGATTTCTTGATCTGTAAAATAGTCTTTGAATCTTTTTCATTTTAAGAGTTGAAAACTACATTGAAGAAGTGTGCACATGAAACAGCTGATCTCAAATTTCTAAATAATCAATATGTTCATAAACTCAAACTCTTGGAGAAAGAGAGCAAAGCTAAGAATGAAAAAATTCAACAACTTCAAGAAAAAAATTTGCATGCTGTAGTACAAACTCCAGGTAAATCTATTCCTTCTCAAAATAAGTTATACACATCTAATCTTTTTTTTTTTTTTTTTTTTGGTGAGGAAGATTAGCCCTGAGCTAATGTCCGTTGCCAAACCTCTTTTTGCTGAGGAAGATTGGCCCTGGGCTAACGTCTGTTCCCATCTTCCTCTACTTTATATGGGACACCACCACATCATGGCTTGACAAGCAGTGCATCGGTCCACACTCAGCATCTGAACCTGCAAGCCCTGGGCCGCCGAAGTGGAGCATGCAAACTTAACCGCTACGCCACCGGGCTAGCCCAACATCTAATCTTTCTTTATTTTTTTTATTGATGTCTTAGTTTATAACACTGTGGGGTTTTAGTTGTACATTTTTGTTTGTCCGTCACCTTGTGGATGTAACCCTTCACCCCTTGTGCCCCCCCCACCCCCCTTCCCCTTGGTAACCACCAATCAGTTCTCTCTGTCCGTGTGTTCACTTATATTCCATATATGAGTAAGTTCATGCAGTGTCTGTCCTTCTCTCTCTGGCTTATTTCACTTAACATAATACCCTCTAGGTCCTTCCATGTTGTTGCAAATGGGACAATTGTGTCTTTTCTTATGGCTGAGTAGTATTCCATTGTATGTATATACCACATCTTCTTTAACCAATCATCAGTTGAGGGACACTTGGGTTGCTTCCACTTCTTGGCTATAGTGAATAATGCTGCAATGAACATAGGGGTGCATACACCTCTTGGGATGGTTGATTTCACATCCATTGGGTAGATGCCCAAGAGTGGGATTGCTGGATCATACGGTATTTCTATTTTTAATTTTTTGATGACTCTCCATATTGTTTTCCATAGAGGCTGCACCAGTTTGCATTCCCACCAGCAGTGAATGAGGGTCCCCGTTTCTCCACAACCTCTCCAGCATTTGTTGTTATTTGTCTTTGTGATTATAGCCATTCTAACCGGTGTAAGGTGATATCTCAGTGTAGTTTTGATTTGCATTTCCCTGATGATTAGTGATGTTGAACATCTTTTCATGTGTCTATTGGCCATCTGTATCTCTTCCTTGGAAAAATGTCTGTTTATATCCTCTGCCCATTTTTTGATCGGGTTGTTTGTTTTTTTGTTGCTCAGTTGTATGAGGTCTTTGTATATTACCGAGGTTAATCCCTTGTCAGACAAACGATTTGCAAATATTTTCTCCCAGCTGGTGGGTTGTTTATTCATTTTGATCCTGGTTTCATTTGCCTTGTAGAAGCTCTTTAGTCTCATGAGGTCCCACTTGTTTATTTTTTCTTTTGTTTCCCTTGTCTGGGTAGACATGGAATCTGAAAGGATCCCTTTATGTCCATTCACAATTAGTGTACTGCCTATATTTTCTTCCAGGAGTTTTATAGTTTCAGGTCTCACTTTCAGGTCTTTGATCCATTTTGAATTGATTTTTGTATATGGTGATAGGAGATGGTCTACTTTCATTCTTTTGCATGTGGCTGTCCAATTTTCCCAGCACCATTTATTGAAGAGACTTCCCTCTCTCCATTGTATGTTCTTTGCTCCTTTGTCGAAGATTAGCTGTCCATAGGTGTGTGGTTTTATTTCTGGGCTTTCAATTCTATTCCATTGATCTGTGTGTCTGTTCTTGTACCAGTACCATGCTGTTTTGATTACTGTAGCTTTATAGTATATTTTGAAATCAGGGATTGTGATGCCTCCAGCTTTGTTCTTTTTTTTCAGAATTGCTTTAGCTATTCGGGCTCTTTTGTTGCCCCATACGAATTTCAGTAGTTTTTGTTCTATTACCATGAAGAATGACATTGGGATTCTGATTGGGATTGCATTGAATCTGTAGATTGCTTTAGGTAGAATGGACATTTTAACTATATTTATTCTTCTAATCCATGTGCATGGAATATTTTTCCATTTCTTTATGTCCTCCTCGATTTCTTTCAATAGTGTCTTATAGTTTTCAGTGTATAGGTCTTTGACCTCCTTGGTTAAATTTATTCCCAGATATTTTATTCTCTTTGTTGCAATTGTAAATGGGATTGTCTTTTTGAGTTCTCTTTCTGTTTTTTCATTGTTAGTGTATAGAAATGCAATTGATTTTTGTAAGTTGATTTTATACCCTGCCACTTTACTGTAGTTGTTGATTGTTTCTAGTAGCTTTCCGATGGAATTTTTGGGGTTTTCTATGTATAGGATCATGTCGTTTGCAAATAGAGTTTCACTTCTTCATTGCCTATTTGGAGTCCTTTTATTCCTTTTTCTTGCCTAATTGCTCTGGCCAGAACTTCCAGTACTATGTTGAATAAGAGCGGTGAGAGTGGGCACCCTTGTCTTGTTCCTGTCCTCAAAGGAATGGCTGTCAGTTTTTCCCCGTTGAGTAGGATGTTTGCTGTAGGTTTGTCATATATGGCCCTTATTATGTTGAGGTACTTTCCTTCTATACCCATTTTGTTGAGAGTTTTTATCATAAATGGATGCTGGATCTTGTCGAATGCCTTGTCTGCATCGATTGAGATGATCATGTGGTTTTTATTCTTCATTTTGTTAATGTGGTGTATCACGTTGATTGATTTGCGGATGTTGAACCATCCCTGTGTCCCTGGTATAAATCCCACTTGATCGTGGTGTATGATCTTTTTGATGTATTGCTGTATTCGGTTTGCCAATATTTTGTTGAGGATTTTTGTGTCTATGTTCATCAGCGATATTGGCCTGTAGTTTTCCTTCTTTGTATTGTCCTTGTCTGGCTTTGGTATCAGGATGATGTTGGCCTCATAGACTGTGTTGGGAATTATTCCATCTTCCTCTATTTTTTGGAATAGTTTGAGAAGGATAGGTGCTAAATCTTCTTTGAACGTTTGATAAAATTCTCCAGGGAAGCCATCTGGTCCTGGGCTTTTATTTTTTGGGAGATTTTTGATTACTGTTTCAATCTCTTTACTTGTGAGTGGTCTGTTCAGATTCTCTATTTCTTCTTGATTCAGTTTTGGGAGGTTGTACGCGTCCAAGAATTTGTCCATTTCCTCTAGGTTGTCCAATTTGTTGGCGTAAAGTTTTTCATAGTATTCCCTAATAATCCCTTGTATTTCTTTGGTGTCTGTTGTAATTTCTCCTCTTTCATTTCTAATTTTATTGATTTGAGTCTTCTCCCTGTTTTTCTTAGTGAGTCTGGCTAAGGGTTTGTCAATTTTATTTATCTTCTCAAAGAACCAGCTCTTTGTTTCATTGTTCCTTTCTACTGTTTTTTTGGTTTCAATTTCCTTTATTTCTGCTCTGATTTTTATTATTTCCCTCCTTCTGCTGATTCGGGGCTTTGTCTGTTCTTCTTTTTCCAACTCTGTTAGGTGCAATTTAAGGTTATTTATTTGGGATTTTTCTTGTTTGTTAAGGTGAGCTTGTATTGCTATGAATTTCCCTCTCAGGACTGCTTTTGCTGCATCCCATATGAGTTGGTATGGTGTATTTTCCTTTTCATTTGTCTCCAGATAGCTTTTGATTTCTCCTTTAATTTCATCAACGACCCATTGGTTGTTCAGTAGCATGTTGTTTAGTCTCCACATCTTTGTCCCTTTCCTAGTTTTTTCCTTGCAGTTGATTTCTAGTTTCACAGCATTATGATCAGAAAAGATGCTTGTAATGATTTCAATCTTCTTAAATTTATAGACGTTTGCCTTGTTTCCTAATATATGGTCTATCCTTGAGAATGTTCCATGTGCACTTGAGAAGAATGTGTACTCTGCTTTTTTTGGGTGGGGTGCTCTGTATATATGTATTAAATCCATTGCGTCTAGTTTTTCGTTTAAGTCCATTATTTCCTTATTGACTTTTTGTCTGGATGATCTATCCATTGATGTAAGCGGGGTGTTAAGATCCCCTACTATTATTGTGTTATTGTTAATATCTCCTTTAAGGTTTTTTAGCAGTTGTTTTATGTACTTTGGTGCTCCTGTGTTGGGTGCATAGATATTTATAAGTGTTATGTCTTCTTGGTGAAGTATCCCTTTTATCATTATATATTGCCCTTCTTTGTCTCTCATTACCTTTTTTATCTTGAAGTCTACTTTGTCTGATATAAGTATGGCTACTCCTGCTTTCTTTTGTTTGCCATTAGCTTGGAGTATTGTTTTCCATCCTTTTATTTTGAGTCTGTGTTTGCCTTTAGAGCTGAGATGTGTTTCCTGGAGGCAGCAGATTGTTGGATCTTGGTTTTTAATCCATCCTGCCACTCTGTGTCTTTTGACTGGAGAATTCAATCCATTTACATTTAGAGTGATTATTGATATATGAGGGTTTAATGTTGCTATTTTATTGTTCATCTTCTGGTTCTTTTGCATTTCCTTCGTTTCTTGTCCCTTGTGTTTCGGACTGCAAATTCAGTTTGGTATTTCTGCATGCTCATTCTCTTGGTTTTCTCTTTATTTGTCATGTGTGGTTCTCTCCTGGTTGTTTGTTTAGTGGTTACCGTGCAGTTTATATAAGCGATCTCCTGGATAAGAAAGTACATTTTCAGATGCCTCCTTTTTCCTGAGGCTGGGTCAGTTCAATCCCTTACCTCTTCCCCTCCTTATTTGTTATCTCTTTATTCCAGATTGTGTCATGAATGTGTGTTTCCAGTGATGAGCTTGAATTAATTTTTGATGTTTTCCAACTGTATTTTGTTCTGGTTTAGTCTCCTTGCTTTTCTCCTTGCTGAAATCTTTGTATCCCCTTTCTCATTTGTTTCTTTTCAGGCCTAAGGGCCTTCTTGAGCATTTCTTGTAGTGGGGGTCTTGTGGTGACGAACTCTCTTAGCTTTTGTTTATCAGGGAGAGTTATTGTTTCTCCATCGTATTTGAAGGATATTTTTGCTGGATAAAGTATTCTCGGCTGAAGGTTTTTGTCTTTCATGATTTTGAATATATCATTCCAGTCTCTCCTAGCCTGTAGGGTTTCTGTCGAGAAATCAGCTGAGAGCCTGATGGGGTTTCCTTTGTATGTTATTTTGTTTTTTTGTTTAGCTGCCTTCAATATTATTTCCTTGTCACGGGTATTCTTCAAGTTTGCTACTATGTGGCGAGATGATTTTTTATTCCTGTTTATATATTTAGGTGATCTATTGATTTCATTCACTGTTATTTCCCTCTCGTTCCCTAGGTTGGGGAAGTTCTCAGCTATTATTTCTTTGAACAAACTCTCTGCTCCTTTTTCTCTTTCTTCTCCTTCTGGAATACCTATTATCCTTATGTTGCTTTTCCTCATTGAGTCTGATATTTCCCGAAGAATTTCTTCATTTCTTTTTAGTCTTAGCTCTCTCTCCTCCTCTACCAGGAGCATTTCTGCGTGGCTGTCCTCAATAGTGCTAATTCGTTCCTCCATATTGTCAGTTCTGCTCTTTAAAGACTCCATTTTTTCCACTATCTCGTTGATTTTGTTTTTCATCTCCAATAATTCTGATTGGTTTTTCTTTAGGGTTTCAATCTCTTTTGTGACATAATCCCTGAATTCGTTGATTTGTTTCTGTGTGTTCTCTTGTATTTCGTTGAGCTTGTTTATGATAGCTATTTTGAATTCTCTCTCATTCAGGTTATCAAATTCTGTGCCTTCAGGGTTGGTTTCTGGGTGTTTGTCATTTTCCTTTTGGTCTGTAGCCCTGACATATTTTCGCAAGGATCCGACGGGGACGGCTTTATTTTTACCCCTCATGATTAAAGTTAGTCCTGCAGTTTCCCCCTGCTGCCACTAGATGGAGATCGTGAGTGGTTTGCTCTGAGGTGGCTGCAGCCCCTGGAGAGATTATTGCTGAAACGCCGGGTGTGTGGGGGGAGGGGTCCTCTCTTTCTCCTGCTTGACCCGGGGGTTTCCTTTCTGGCTCTCTTAGGGTGTTTGCTACACCCCCTAAACAGTCCGTCGTCGCTTCCCAGTGGGGATCTCACGACAGTCTGTGAGAGCACCTGGATGGCGCTAGTTTTCCCCGCTGTGGGCCGCCCCCCCCCTCTGTCTGCGAACCGCGCTGTTTTTGCCGATCGATTGGGGAGGGGGAGTACAACCTCCTACCTCTCCTCCCGTTCTCCTGGGCTTCCCGCACCCCCATCGTCCGATGTATGGCAGCAGGGGTTTCTCAGAAGTCCTTCGTAGTGTTTGATTGAGCTCTGTTGGAATGTGAATGATGTTTTCGTTGTGTCGTAGGGGGCAGAGATTCAAAGAGGGAATCTCACTCCGCCATGATGCTGACGTCACTCTCCTCCCAACATCTAATCTTTTAAATATATTCAAGTGTTGACTGAAGTAGGACTTTGGATTTTCGTGTAGACTTTAGTATTTGAAAAGATATATTTCGATAGTCACAAAAACTTTTGATTTATTTCTGAATATCTAGGTCATGCTTTCTACATATGCTTAGAAACTTATGTAATAATAGCTTCTTAGATGCACGTAGTCTAACTTCAATGCTTTGAGTTTTATTTCCTTAATCATTATTTTAAATTTTTTCTATTATCATTATTATTGTTATTTTAGTTATAAAAGTAATCCATACTCAAAGAATTTGGAAATAAGATACTTTTCTTAGTTCATTTTACTATTTTTAGCTTTATGCTCAGTAGTTCTCAAGCAAGAGGAAAGAAATGATGGGGCATATCCAGAGATGATGGCTGTCCAGGCATAAGGTTGGTAGAAGAATCTCCAGTACTAGTGATAAGATCATTGAGATGTCTGAACCATGGGGTCAAGATTATAGAAGTAAGTGAGGTATAGGAAAGTGCTGGAGTATGAGACTAAGTAGAGACTAAGGGATTAAAGAACACAGTGAGGACCAACAGAAATTTGGTTGGAAAGAAGATTATAATCAGAAGGGAGTTGAGGTTCTAGAAGTTGGCACAATTCTAAGTGGTGACAAAATCCAGGCATAATCATGTTTTTTGCTTGAAGCTGAGTAGAGAGGAGACCTGAGTTGTCAGTTTAGGAACTGAGAGGCCACGGTGAGGGAAGAATCAGTGGAGCTCAAGATGGCAGAAAATGAGATGGAGAGGGGAACTGTGAGCCAGAGGCAGAAAACATGGGGAGAAATGGAAGATCTTGGAAGTAACTGAAAGATAAAGAAAAAAAGGAGGATAATCAGGTTTTCTGAGAAAAGAATGGGACAGGGTCAAGAGAGATTCAGGAGGTATAATCCATAGACTTTAGTGACTGAATGTGGTAAACTTGGGCAGTAGAAGAATTCTCAGATTTCTGTTTCAAGTGAATGAGTGGGTCAATGATGGTGCTACTTCTTAAGATAGAGAATGTGGGAGGTGGAGCAGGAGTCCACTTGTGGATGTGCTGAGTATGTTATACCCACGGGACATTCACATTGAGATTTCTAGTATGCAGTGGGATATGTAGATCTTTTCTCAGAAGTGTAGTCCCAGGTGGAGATTCAAATTTGGGAGTCACTGGAGTATCATGGAAATTGAAGGTACGAATGTGGAAGGAAATATCTAGTGAGATTATGTAGACTGAGGAGAGAGAACCAAAGACAGACCCTAGGGAATTTGGCATTTAAGGGACTGATGAAAGAAGAGAAGAGGGTCTTTGAAAGATACTGAGGAGCGATCAAGGAAGAAAACCAGGAGATAAGGGAAGAAGAAAATGGTTTGCCTTGTTTAAATGTATAACTACAAGCAGGTCATTTAAATACTTTTAGCTCAGTTGCTTCATCCTCAGAACGAGAGATAGGAGTATACAGAATTTGCTAGGATCCTAATGAAGACAAAGTTTTGGGTTATGTTTGTTTTTTGTGAGGATCAGTCAGTTTTTCAAGTACATGTCTAATCTTGGGCAGATGCTGGAAAAGGTAAATTATCCGTGTTTGGAGCAAGACAGGATGTATCTCTTCATAAAAAGAATATTCCTGCCAGTTTTAAGGATAATTAAGAAAACATTCCTCGCTAATTCAGGTTATAGTATGATTTTATATTATAGATGACTTTCCATTATATACTAATTTTGCTACTTTAAATTTCAGTTATCTGCTCTTTTGGCATTGCTTAATAAACATGTATTTTTTAGTTCTCATTGCCTTAAGCTCCTCTTTTGACAGTTTTCTGCTGGTAATGATTTCTTGAGCTCATAATAGTGGACACCACAAGGCACACTCAACTTTTGACTTGCCAATGGCTGTGTCCCCATCTAGTGGAGGAACAGATTAAATCTGGGCATACATGCCAAGTATGCAGAAAGTAAAGGTTATATAACCATGTCTTGTTGAGGTTTTCAGAAATGCATTATTTAGTTAAAGGTCAGAGTAGGTATTTATATGAGGGAGCAAATATTTTATCAATATGTAATATGAGCTAGAGACACAGTTTATAACAAAAAGGCTAACCTTCTGGAATATTTAATTCTGAGACAATGGTTTGTTTCTTTTTAATTTTTTTTTTGAAATACACATTTGTTTTTTTAGGTGGCAAGAAAAGAAGTATTGCTTTCAGGCGCCAGCGTATGCAAATTGACGAACCAGTCCCTCCCTCTGAAGTCACTTCCTATCCAGTTCCTCAGCCAGATGACCCTTATATTGCAGACCTCCTACAAGTGGCTGATAACAGGTGCGTTTAGTAAATTTTTGTTGGCTTTCGTTAATTGATCACTTGATTGACTGTAAGCTTCTTGATAGTAGGGCTTTTGTCTTCTTAACTGTTGTATCTCCAGTGCCTAGCATAGAATTTTGCATAAGCACTCAGTAAATACTTTCTGAATGTATTCTGAATATAGAATGGTTTTACTTGTTTTAAGACTTTGATTTCAAATAGATTATATATTTGATGTTTCTGTCTGTATTTACTTTAAAACAATTCAGTGTCATCTAGAATCTATTTCAGTAGAGTTGCTTTGACAACTAAAGTAACAGAGAGCTCTCTGTTACTTTAGATTTATGTCAAATGCCAATGGACATGAATAGATTTGTATCTGGCTTTGAAATTCTTGTTTTGTGATTCTCTAGCTCTATATGTTTATATTTCTTAAATTGGAATCAGCGATAAATTTCATTTTAATTAAAACTTCATTAAGCTCTCTGGAAAAGGCACTGGGGATGTAAAGGTGAATAAGATGGTAGTGCTGTTTTTGAGAAGCTTACAAGCCAGTAGAGAAGATGAGACAAGAAATGCACAAAATGGCATTAAGAAAATTATAAGGGGTTCAAAGGAGCAAGAGAGCACTAGTGACAGCCTCTATGGTCATGGCTGGAGAAACACTTTAAAATATGGAGTACACTAGTGGAAATGGTTAGTGCAGATCACTTTTTATTTTGTAGATTATGCAGAGAATATGGGGGAGTGTTCCACTTTATTAATCTCATTGTAACAGTCTAAAAAGAAATTTGGTTGAGGTACTGGTCAGGATCTCTTAGCTCAGTTATTCTAAGACAGTATTATCTACCTGTATTTATATAGTTATCTGACATTAACCGTAACATATTTTGTATTTTGTTCTTCTGTTACAGTTATAACCTAGGATTTCTCAATGTGTTAGTATTATTTAAGGAGTTTTTTCGGCCACATATATATCATTTTTCTGTCCTTATCTTTATTTCTTCTTAACATTTTTCTTTTCTATCACACCATCATAGTCTCTTAATTATCTTGTTTTAATTTGCACACCCACCCTTTATTTGTATTCAGGGTCATTCATGCATATATATGAGTGCAGCTGCATACATGCTCTTCTAAACCTAGATTAGTAGAAAATGTTGGTTCCAGTAATGGCAGGGACGAGCTGTGTCCAGCCTCACTTACTCTACCCCATGGAAAATCTCTCTTAAAAGCAGACCTGGCTTCAGACTTTATCTTTCCAGTAGGAAAGTCATTGTGTCATATTTATGTTAATGCTTGGTAAAGTTGGATGTAGTACAAATACATGTGGGCAATTGTAGAATTCAGGTAATTTGGACAAATCTTTGTTCTGTTAGAATTAACAAGTTCCAGAAAGGAGTAGGTTTTTTGCTGTAGTTGTTTGGGAAATTGTAGTATTTCTCAATATTTTTCTTCTCTCCAGGATTGCAGTGTAGTTTATTAGAAAATGTGGGGTCAGTTAGGGTCAGAAAACATTTTAGTCCCGTGTTTCACTTAATAATGTGGTGAATTTTGGACTAGACCCTCGGTTTCCTGAACCTAAGAATTGGCAGCAGTACCTCAAAGAGTGGTCCTAAGGATCAAAATGCAATAGTAGGTGTTTTATTGCATAATGTGTCTGAGTTTCAAAGTTTTTACCACTCAATTTTTTATCTGTTCTTACAAAATTAACTCTATAAGATGATGTGCTCTGTTTATGCTGTGGTTTGGGAACCCTTTAGCGTAGCACCTTACATCTCATTGAGAAACAGAAAGTGGAGAATTTATAAAAGAATGTGTCAAGTTTTATTTCTTGCTATTTTGTATTTCTTAACAAAAGTATATTGGCATTAGTTATGAATGTGTTTCAGAATTCAAGAACTTCAACAGGAAGTCCACCAGTTACAAGAAAAATTAGCAATGATGGAAAGTGGACTGAGAGATTATAACAAGCAGGTAGGATGTTTATTTTCTTGCATAGTAGGGATAGAGATGAGTATGCTGTGACTGTAAATAGAACTGGGTTATGTTTGATATTACCGATACTGAGTTTTTATGCAGATTTTACCTTTTTCATCAATTTGTTATAGAGGTAATAGCTGGAATGGCTTTGATGACTTTAGAGCACTCTAGTCTATTCCTTTCATTATGGATTGAAGTGAATAGTAATTTTTCATTTTGTTTTGTTGTTTTTGTTTTAGATTAATCATCTATTTCCCCAAATATAATTTTATAACCATATTACTGTTTCCATCTCAGGAGGTGTTTTATTGAAGTGTGCTACGCTTTATAAGTGTTTTTTCAACAATTTTTTTACTCTTAAGGATTTTGTCATTTTGAACATGTCTCTATGAAAGTTACTCTTCTGTGTTGCCATATTTTTTGTGTTTTTTCTGCAAGCGCTAGTATTTCACAGAACAGTTTTCTGAAGAAGCAGGAGAATTAATAGATACAGTTAGAGCATAACCACACAAGCTTTATTGTTTTATACTTTCTATTGGTGTCTTGGCTAAATTCTGATTTGCTTAATTACAAGCTTGCTTTCTTAATATGCTTACCGAAGTTTAACACATTTTTCGGGTAACACATTTTTCATTTTCTGCACATGACTGCGTTTTTTTGAAGTGATGTGATCTGCACATACAAATATAGATGTGACTTGCATGTTGGCATTAACTGTTAAGTTTGTAAAGTACTTTGAAGAGTATTTGGATAAAAATGGAGTTAAAAGAAAAGGAGTTATCATAATGTCAACCAAAAATCTTACTTTATGGAGAGATGTTGAAAATATCAAATATGCACCAGTTGAATATTATTGGTTTTTTTCATCTTATAATCACAGTTTCATCACATTTTTTCCAAGTACTTTATGAACATAAACTGACCAGTCTTTACCATCTCTGTGCAGTGGCTGAGGTATTGGAGAAAATAGCTTGACCATTCTGATTGAAACTGCCAATTTGTTGTGGTTATCAATCTTAGCTGAGTCCACTCTGCTGCCTATCATTTTTTTTTTTTTTGCTTGAATTTTGTTTTTCTCAGCATATATTCCAAATTTTGCTGTTCTCTTCAAGCTCTTTCCCTAACTTGTAATATCCTCCTTCTCAGGATATGACCTTGTCTCAACTTCCTGTCCCTACCTTTAAAATTAGCAATATTTACACTCAGCCTCTCAAGACTTAATAGGTAGGGTGTTTGTCCTTCCTGTTTAGGGCTTAGTCTTTCTGCCTGTGTTCTTGGCCCCATTTCCTCTCTTCTCCTTAGGACCTAGCTTTAATCAATGATTCTTTCTTTCTTTAATACTTGTATGGCCACTTTATAATTATTAATTCTTTTAATCTGTGTAACAGTCCTATGAGAAGATGCTATTGTCATCATCACTAACATCCCTTAAAAAAATCTCTTAACTACCTCTCCCTCTTGCTAGTGGCTTCTCCTTCTCCCTCATGCAAACTTCTCTTAAGAGTATCTTACTCTTCTGTCTACACTTCTTTACCTCCTGCTCACCCCTTAACCTATTGCAGACTGGCTTCTGCCCCCACTATATAAATTGGTCTAGTTAATGACATCAGTGACATTAGTTGCCAGATACAAAAGGTTACTTTTAGTCTTTATTTTCTTGACCCATTCTGTAGTATTTGACATTATTGATAATTTCTCCTTGAAACTCTTCCTGACTTCATTTTCTTTTTTTTTTTTTAACCTCTTATAGTTTGTTCTTTGCTTTTTTCCTCTGCCCATTCCCTGAAATAGTACTGTTTTCCAGGATTCTGTCTTTGACCCCTTCTCTGTTGCCTGTTTGTTTTCTCAGGTGGTCTCATCCACTCTCTTGGTTTAAAATGTTGCCTGTATGTTGACGACTCCCCAACCTCTCTCGGGCTCAAACCTCTCTGCTGAGCTCTAGACTCATATACCCGGCTTAATACTGGGCATGTGCACTTGGATGAAGGCTCTTCATGCTCAGATGCCTAGTACTGAACTTATCTTCTGCCTCAAATCTGTTTTTCCTCTTATGTTCTCTACTTTGTTTGGTAGCACCACCATCTGCCCAAGCCAACATTCTGTAGTTTTTCTAGATCTGGTTGTCTTCCCTTCACACGCCACTCACCAAGTTCTGTCAATTCTCCTGTCCAAGTACTTCTTAAACTTATTTCTTCTGATCTACCCTATCCCACTGTTTATTTTAGGCCTCAATCATCTCTCATACATTCCTACAATAGATTTCCCTGCCTCTGGTTCTCTTCTTATCAAATTCATCCTTGAGTCCAGAGTAATCTTTCTCCTGAGCAAAGTATTCAGTGCTTATCATAGTTGTTTCCTGCCTGATTCTTCAGACTCATCTCCAACCATTAGTTTCCTTGTACATTACAGTCCAGTCATACTGAGCCATTTCTACTCCCTCAAATGTACCATGTTGTTTTATGCTTCTGTCACTGCCTGGAACATCCCTCCTTTCTTTTCTTCATAGCATCCTTTATAACCTCTTGGACATATTTATTAATAAGGACTTCACTAATTTCCACAGGCACGAATATATCATGAGGAGTAAATCACTTTATTCCCTTAAATACTTTAGTGCCATGTACCTATTTCCTTTATTCTACCATTGAACAACATATTCTGCAGCAATTATTAGTTTACTTGCTAATTTTCCCTGTAAAGCTATGTTCCTGAAAGTCAGGGACCATCTTTTATTCATCTGTGTATACCTAGAACTGTGCTTAGTAATTGTTGAATTGAACACTTGGGTTTTGTTTTCAATTTTTTTTTGGAAAAAAAACCAAAGCTTGAAAGTGTGTGTGGGTTTCTCCAAGTTCTTGCATGTGGATAAGTGTGAATTCATAGTGGATAGTGATCTTTTTGATTATACATCTGTTGTTTTCTAAATAGCAGATAATTAATTGAATTTACTCCAGCTTCCTATCCTTTTTAATATTGAGTTTCAGTAGCAATTCATTTTTTGTGTGTTTTACATTCATTCATTTATTCTCCATTTATTCCACCAGACACTGAAGTAGTTCAAACTCAGTTCCAGTGCTCAATAGTTTCTTTTTATATAAACATTGCCTAATCTTAGAGAAGGGAGAAAAAACCCGAAAATTGAATTAGGAAGAATCTATTCAATGGAAATACTTATGAAAGCTATGTTGATAATTCTTATGTTGTTTTCTGCATTGTTTATTTTTGCTCTACATGTATATGTTTCATAATCCTATATATGTGTAGGTATATATATGAATGTTAATCTTTTTTTTTTTTTTTGCGAGGAAGACCAGTCCTGAGCTAACATCCGTTGCCAATCCTCCTCTTTTTTTTTTTTTTTTTTTTTTTTGTGGGGAAGACCAGCCCTGAGCTAACATCCGTTGCTAATCTTCCTCTTTTTGCTGAGGAAGACTGGCCCTGGGCTAACATCCGTGCCCATCTTCCTCCACTTTATATGGGATGCCGCCACGGCATGGCTGACAGGCAGTGCGTCGGTGGGCGTCCGGGATCCGAACTCGCAAACCCTGGGCTGCCAAGCGCGGACTAAACCGCTGCGCCACCGGGCGGCCCCAACCAATCCTCCTCTTTTTGCTGAGGAAGACTGGCCCTGGGCTAACATCCGTGCCCATCTTCCTCTACTTTATATGGGACACCGCCACGGCATGGCTGACAAGCAGTGCACCAGCGGCACCCGGGATCCAAACCTGCGAACCCCGGGCTGCCAAGCGTGAACTAACCCGCCGCACCACTGGGCCGGCCCCTGTTAATCTCTCATATACATTGTGCAACATGAGAAAAATGAAGAAGGGCCAGCCTGGTGGCCTAGTGCTTAAGTTTGGCACGTTCCACTTCAGCAGCCTGGGTTCGGTTCCCAGGCACAGACCTACACCGCTTGTTTGTCAGTGGCCATGCTGTGGTGGCAGCTCACATACAAAAAGAGGAAGATTGGCAGTTGGTGTTAGCTCAGGGCAAATCTTCCTCAGCAAAAAAGAAAGAAAGAAAGAAAAATAGAAGTATATCCAAATAAATATTTGTCCATTATTAATCATTTTGGGTCAAAACCAGATTTTTTAAAATGATAGCATGACTTTATGTCTTCAGATTGAGCTAAGAGAACGAGAGATAGAACGACTGTCGGTTGCATTGGATGGTGGTCGCTCCCCTGATATCCTCTCTTTGGAGACTAGAAATAAAACCAATGAAAAGCTTATTGCTCATTTAAATATTCAGGTAATGACTTTTATAATTATTTCACTGAGTATATAAAATTGTGTTAAAATGGTCCAAGGGTTTGTAAAAGTGACAGAGTTGTTCCCTGAGGTATTGTTTACAGTGGGAAAAGTTTGATAGAGCCAAAGTACCCAGACATAGGGTGTAGCTATTAAAAAACCATTATTTTAAAGAATATTTAATGAGGAAGGAATATATACACCACAATGTTAAATATTTAACAGAAGAGAATAAAGCTGTAGACACAATGTGATTTTCAATTTGCTTTTAAAAAATGCATTTGTGAACTCAGAGAAAACACTGGAAGAGAATACACCAAAATATATTAACAAAGTTTATCTTTGTCTGATAAGGTATTCTTCTTTATGATTTTCTTTATTTTCAAAAATTTTATGACTATATTTTATAATTTAAAAAAGAGAATTTTCAAAAAATAAATATAAAAATTAAACATGTAGTTTTAAACTATCTATGTAATAGATTCCTTTGCAATGCTTTTGACCTAAGAGTGAAAGAACAGGAGAGTTCCATAGCATGACACATGACCTTTAGAAATTTAGGCATGTCAGTGCTGCCCGGGCTGCAACCAGAATAGATAAGTCACAGGTGTCAGCAGTAGCTGCAGAGCAGGGGTGTCCAATGCAAATATGACATAAGCCACGTATGTACTTAAAAATTCTTCAGTAGCCAGATAAAAAAAGTAAAAAGAAACAGGTGAAATTAATTTTAATATATTTACCTCCATATATCCAAAATATTATCATTTCAGTATGTAATTAATGTAAAATATTATTGAGATATTTTACTCTTTTTTTCCCCTAAATCTTTGAAATCCTGTGTATAATTTACATTTATAGTGCATCTCAGTTTGGACTAGCCACATTTCAAGTGCTCAGTAGCCACGTGTGGATGCTAGTGGCTACATATTGGACAGCACAGTGTGGAGTAATATTATCATCATAGGGATATTCTTGTCATATTTGTAGAACTTGGTGTTGGGAAAAAGTTCACACAAATTTCTTACTTATTCTTTCCTTCCATGCTTGAAAATCGAAAGCCATTGGCTATATATTTTTATTAAAGCACACTGTCAGTTTTGCAAGTTAAACAATATAAGTTTGCAAATGTAAATAGCTGTGGTTTTAATTTTCGGTATTAAAAAAATACAGTATTATGAAATATTATTTTGAAAGTTCAGTATGTAGGATAATTTTCCAATTCATATACCTTATGAACCACAAATTCAATTTAGGTTGACTTTCTTCAGCAAGCTAATAGAGACCTGGAGAAGCATATACAAGAACTTATGGAAACCAAGGAAACAGTGACTACTGAAGTTGTTAATTTAAGTAACAAAAATGAAAAACTCTGCCAAGAATTAACTGAAATAGACCAGTTAGCACAGCAGTTGGAAAGACATAAAGAAGAAGTGCTTGAGACTGCTGATAAAGAACTTGAGGAAGCAAAGGTATGTCTAGGTTGTGGGCGGGTTCATTAATCCTCCTGGATCATAGTGAGCTTGAGCCCTTTTGATATCCAATTTGGGTCTTTTGGTTTGTTTGTTCTGTAATTCAAGGTTTTCTAAAGTGTTCTTTACATCCTCTCCATGCTTGCACTTGTTCTAGTTGTTTGGATGTCTTTCTGAAGCACGCCTCTTCTTAGGATAGCTCTCCAGGCTCTGTCCTATTTTCGTCCAAGGTTTTCACCTCTGTCCTTCTATGTCTGCATTGTGAGCAATCTTCAGAAGTTTCTCCTCTATGTCATTTTGTGCTCATGAACCCTTTAAAGGTATTTTTTGAAACTACATATGTCCTTGCACATTTTTAAGTTGGTAGATAAAATTTTTCATCTTCAAGTTTAAATAGATGCAAAGGATATAATTTTCAGTCTGTTGTAAATATTGATCTCTTAAAACTGTCACATCATTCCTTTACATATAGCCAGTGGAATGCAAATGACCCTTTCTTCTTGAAATTCTCACAAAATTTTATCCTTTTTTAACAGATTTTCTTCTTGAATATCTTTTTATGATCACTATCAAACATCTCTGCAATAAAAAAATACATGAAATTTTTTCTTTTAAAAAGTCCTATGACAGTAAGGTTCAAAGTGTTAACATTTTCCTCTGAATAGTGTTACTGTTACAATTATTAGTAATCAGTGGATCAAAGTGATAAATATAGCACAGATGTTGATAAGTACCTATTAAATAAGAAAATTAATTTTATTGGAAATACATCTCTTAATGAGATATAATGGGAAAAAATAGTGTCTTAAAGACTTCGGCCAGCCCCAACATTTCAGATTATCCTTTTGTCTGATGCTTCAAAAGTTTTTCATATCTTAAGACAGTGTGCCATTAGATGCATGCCTTTCTTTTGAAAAGTGGAAGAAAGACTGCTGTGAAAGGGAAGTTGGGGAAGGAGAATGCGCATGATACCTACATCACAAGCAGATTCTCAAATAATTGTTAAGAAGGACTATATATGCAAATTAAGAATCCAGATATTGATTCCTTAAAACTCTGTGTGTACAATAGTTTTAAATAATACTTGGAAAGTCTTCATGTTATCCCAGGAATAGGTATAATCTAGTTTGAGGACCACTATCCTACATCACTGAATTAATTTTATACAGTGTCACCTCTACTAATTAGTGGAGTTGAAGGAAACCACCTCAACATAATAAAGGCAGTATGTGAAAAGCCCACAGCTAACACTGTACTCAGTGGTGAAAGACTGAAAGCTTTTCCTCTAAGATCAGGAACAAGGCAAGGATACCTGTTCTCATCACTTCTATTCAACATAGTGCTGGAAGTCCTAGCAAGAGCATTTAGGCAAGAAAAAGAAAGAAAATGCATACAGATAAGAAAGAAAGAAGTAAAATTATGTTTCCAGATGACATGATCTTATATGTAGAAAACTGTAAAGATTCTACAAAAAAACAGAACCAATAAACAAATTCAGCAAAGTTGCAAGATACAAAATCAGCACACAGAAATCAGATTCGTTTCTATATGCTAATAATTAACAATTCAAAAAGGAAATTAAGAAAATAATCCCATTGACAATAGCATCAAAAGAATAAAATATGTAGGAATAAACTTAACCAGGGAGGCAAAAGACTTGTACACTGAAAACTCTAAAACATTGCTGAAAGAAATTAAAGAAGACAGAAATAAATGGAAAGACATCCTGTGTTCATGGATTGGAAGACTTAACACTGTTCATATGTCCATACTACCCAAAGCAGTCTAAGAGTC
The DNA here is from genome assembly GCA_031878705.1 of Tapirus indicus. NCBI lineage: Eukaryota > Metazoa > Chordata > Mammalia > Perissodactyla > Tapiridae > Tapirus > Tapirus indicus. The sequence goes on from CM062919.1 coordinate 42,510,458, forward strand.
AGTGCAATCCCTATCCAAATCCCAATGGCATCTTTTGCAGCAATAGAAAGAAAATCCGAAAATTCATATGGAATCTTAAGGGACCTGAAATATCCAAAACAGTCTTGAAAAAGAACATAATTAGTGGTTTTAATTTTGCTTTTGTGACTAGTTTCATTGCAACACTCCTGTATCTCATCCTTCTCTTTTTCTACTTTCTTTTGCATATTCTATGCTCATGCACACAACATGCGGAACATGGCTGCTCATGTCCCATTGGCAGTGCTCAGGAATGATAACTTGGCTCAATAAAAAATTCCTGTTAGGGGCCAGCCCCATGGCATAGTGGTTGAATTTGGTGCATTCTGCTTTGGCGGCCCAGGTTTGGATCCCGGGTGTGGACCTATACCACTCGTCGGCCATGCACTGGCAGTGACCCACATACAAAGTGGAGGAGGATTGGCACAGATGTTAGCTCAGGGCCAATCTTACTCAGCAAAAAAAAAAAATCCTACTAGATCATAATATTTTAATCTTGGCATTCAGCACTTTCACTTGCAGTACAGAGGATCCAGATTGGTAGTCACAGATGGGGAGAAAGCAAATAGGATAGAAAATGACAGTGCCATAAGATGAATCCTAAAAATCAAGGCTCAAGGAAAGTCCTGCAAGTATATAGGCAAAAAAAGATTTTCAAGTGGCCCTCTTGTTTCAGATGTTACAAATAGGTCCCTCTAGGCATTCAGGATGCCAACAAATTAAACAGAGGCCTCAACTTTGCCTCTTCTTCATTGAAATTGAGGCTTAGGACTAAAGTCTCAGATCTCACTGGTGAGAGGGAACATGAACTACTCAAAAAATGACTTGGTCGTATTTGCAGTGTGACTTAGTGATAAGTTTTCTTGACTTTTAGGTGTTTACCTAATAAGCTTTTTATTCCTAGAAAGAGATTAAAAGAAAGCTGTCTGAAATGCGGAATCTTGAAGAAACAATGGCAAAACTTCAACTGGTAAGTAGATGTCATATTAAATTGCCAGAATTTTTGGTAAGAAAATTTTTATGCTTTATTTTACATATATTTTTTAATTGAGGTATAATTTACTTATCATAATATTCATTCTTTTAAGTGTACAATTTAGTGGCCTTGGTATACAGTCGTCCCTTGGTATCTGCAGGGAATTGGTTCCAGGACCCCACGCAAATAACAAAATCCACAGATGCTCAATTCCCTTATATAAAATGGCTAGTATTTGCACATAACCTACGCTCATCCTCCCGTATACTTTAAATCATCTCTAGATTACTTATAATACCTAATACAGTGTAAATGCTATGTAAATAGTTGTTATACTGTATTGTTTGTTTAGGGAATAATGACAAGAAGGAAAAGTCTGTACATGTTCAGTACAGATGCAACCATCATAGGCCTTTCCATCTGCAGTTGGTTGAATCTGCACATGCAGAGGGCTAACTGTAGTCACAAAGTAGTGCAACGGTCACTGTGTACTGTCTAATCCTGGAACATTTTCATCACTCCAAAAAGAAACCTCAGACCCATTAGCAGTCACTCCCCATTTTCCTCTGCTCAGCCCCTGACAACCACTAACCTACTTGCTGTTTTTATAGATTTGCCTATTCTGGACATTCTTTATAAATGGAGTTATACAATGTGTGGCCTTCTCTGTCTAGCTTCTTTCACTTAGCACAATGTTTTCAAGGTTCATGCGTGTTGTAGCATGTATCAGTACTTCCTTGTTATGCCTGAGTAATATTCTATTGTATGGATATATTTAGTTTCATGTATATTTTTATAATTATTTAATCTCGTATCTAGTAGATGGCAAGTTAAATTCAAATTCGGAAAACCTGTTAGGAATTTTACATATTTTTAACTACTTCATGACTTGTCCGTTTACTCATATTAAATTGATAATTACTTGCTAAAGTTGTTTTCTTTTATTAAAAGGACTCATCTTCAGGGGCTGGCCCAGTGGCGTAGTGGTTAAGTTTGCAGGCTCCGCTTCAGGTGGCCTGGGGTTCACATGTTCAGATCCTAGGCACGGACCTATGCACCCCTTATCAAGCCATGCTGCGGCAGGCGTCCCACATATAAAGTAGAGGAAGATGGGCACAGATGTTAGCCCAGAGCCAATCTTCCTCAGCAAAAAGAGGAGAATTGGCAACGGATGTTAGCTCGGGACTCAGTTCTCTTTTAATAGCTTTGTTTGGTGGTGCATACCATTTTCCTAGTCATATTGTTTGTTCTGGTAGTTTTCAAATGAGAAAAATAGTAATCATCCCAGCATAAGCCTAGTTATAGCGTAGAGTCCTATAGTCTAGAACTGGTAGAATGTCTTGCTTACTGGTAGAAACTCCTGGGTGGTCACCCAAAAGATTATTGAGGACTTTTTTAAATTTTTATTTATTTATTTTTTTAATTTTCATTTTTATTGATGTCTTACTAGTTTATAACATTGTAGGGTTTTAGCTGTACATTATTTTTTTGAGGACTTTTTTTTAATAGCCTGTTAACTTGGATGAGTTTCTGCTAAGATCAGAAATAAAGATTAATATTAGTTTCCAAGTTTTCTCATTATGTATACTCTTTATGCAGTCTATCTGCAATGTTCTGGTGGCATAAAGCAAGTTGAAAAACAAAACCATTGTGATATGCAGGCACACAGTAGGTGCTCAAATATTTGTTGATTTTTGTATGCTCACTATGAACAGCATATCACAATGGCTTCCCTTTTTGGTTCAACTTCTTTAGCAGGTATTTAATTCAATTCAATATTGAATAATGGAATTAGCTAAACGTGCTAAATGTCCACTCTTGAGTCTCATAGATATAAAATTCTCCCATGAGGTCAATAAATGTAAAGTAGATGTTTTAATGATGTTTTCACTACAGTGTAAACTTCATTGGGGCAGGGGTTTTTGCTGTTTGTTTACTGCTGTTTGTATACACACCATAAACAGTTGATGTGATTCATAATGCTTGTCTCAGAACTGTGACCAGGTTTCAGTAGTATTGGCTAACAGTAAGATGCTGCTGTAGTTACTTTCTGATCTTTCTTATTTTTTTCATTAGTGCTATATTTTGTGTATTTTTAAGATAAATACTAATGATATTAATAGCTAACACATAAGCACTTGCCATGTGCTGGACACTGTGCAGAGTACTTCACATCCATAGATTCATCCTCACAGTGAATCCTCGGTGTCCAGGTCCTGGTCTTAACTGCATTGTGCAGATGAGGCTGAGAAAATAACCACTGTAGTTACAGACACCTGTGGTAGTCTTAGAGCATTATGTCGTACTACTGCCCTCCTTTAAACGTAAAAAAGCTTTAAAATTTTTTATTGCACAAGTACATATTAATTTTTTTTAAATAGGACAATATGCTGAACAAATTAAAAGAAATGTAATAATTCTACTCAGAAACAAGCACTGTTTACATTTGGGTTGTATTGTACTTTTAGCCACAATTGATAACTAACTTTAATTAAAACCATAGTTGACTAATTAAAAGAGTGCATGTGTATGTGAATTACTCTTAAGTAAATATGCTTACAAAATATCTGTTTTAAGTGCTATAGTATTTTATAAAGTTGTTAGAAATCTTAATTATAGTATTAAAATTTACAGGAATTAAATTTATGCCATAAAGAAAAGGAGAGACTGAATGATGAACTCCTTGTAAAATCAGACCTGGAAACTGTTGTTCATCAGCTTGAACAAGAAAAGCAAAGACTCTCCAAAAAAATTGAAAGTTTTGCAGTTACAGGTAAAATGTAAAATGCTGATAACTTAAAAAGTGATTGTGATTTCCTTTTGATGTGTTTTTTTTTTTTTAGTAAATGATCTTCCATTCATTCGTTCAATAAATATGTATTGCATGCTTGTGGTGCACTAGTCCAGAGTCCATACTAGGTACTATAGATACAGTAGAAAGTCTCTTTCCCTCCAGGACCTTACAGAATTCTTTTATATTTTGACTAGTTGGTACAGGGAACCCTGCTTGATTATTTTTCAATTGAAGTATACCCTTCTTTGAGGGAGACTGATAATAGAATTAATTAAGACTAAGAGGAAGACCATTCTGAAATAGTGAAAAATTGAAGTACAGAATCTTTTTAAGGAAATGCAGTTGTATCACCTGAAAGTACACACACACACAATTGAAATAGGCTAACTTTCTGCCAGGTACCAGGTGCCAGTCCTAAATGAATTGGTTTAAGGAACATGTAAGAATTTGTTCATTCATTCATTTGACAAATGTTTATGAGCCTGTGTATGTCAGACTGTTTTGGGTGCTGGGGTATGTAATAATGGTAAACAATATACACAAGGTCCCTGTTCTTGTGGAACATTGGAAAAACAAACTAATCACATATAAATGAAGAAGTTTATTTTAGATGATGGGAGGTATTAAAATAAAATGGGGGGATGTGCTCGAGATCGACTGATTGAAGGACTCAATGACAAGACACCTGCCATATGAAGATCTAGGGGCAGAGTTTTCCAGGCAGAGGGAATTGCAGGTGCAGAAGCCTGGTGCCATCAAACTCCATGTGTCTTAGGAAGTAAAAGAAAGCCAGTGTGCTATTTTAAGAAGAGGCTATATCCTAGGCTCTTCAGCATCCTATGTGGATAATCTATTTGACCCCTTCTCCTCTTTCTAACTGTATGACTTGAGCACATTACTTAACCTCTATATGCCTCAGTTTCCCTATCTATGGGGTTAATGATGGCACCTAACCCGAAAGGTGGTTGTGAGGATTAAATGGGTTAATATATTAAAGTGCTTAAACATATGTATAAAAGTTTGCAATTTACTTCCTTTCATAGCGAGCCGTGCCCTATCATTTCAGCGTAATCTTTCAGATATCTGAAACTCCCTTGTTTCTCTGTGTTTTGAATGCATCACCGTGCCAAACACCCAGGCATGGATCAACCAAAACATTTACCTTCTACGCGTTTACATATGAACAGCTAAGCACCGCTTGTGTGTGCACCAGACACATTGATAGCACTAGGTTAGATGGTCCCAGACCTCAGCAGCACCCTCAATGATGTATGGAAATTGTACTCTATATTTCTTACTGCTTGATCTCCCACTCTCTACAGGGAACATTTCAGATGTTTTCCGTTCGTAGTAAACTTGTGACTCTCATTCCACTCCCCATTCTAAGTGGATGATCTTACTTTCAGTTTCCCTAAGAGAATGGAAGCCATCAGGGAGGCATTCTGTCAGTTTCTTGCCCCCACATCTTAAACCTGTCCATCCTTTTTTGGGGATCTTCTGTGTACTCTTTTTTTTTTTTTTTTTTTTTTTGATGTCTGATCTTATTTATTTGTTACTCTTAGAAAAATCTCATTTTTGTCAGGACTCAGACTTAGAGGTAGAAGCTCTCAGAGAGGACAATCTCCGTTCTTGGCAATTTGTTCCTGGCATTTTTCTTTGGCCTCCTTCCTTCTCATGGCCAAAAGTTTAGCATATTCTGCAGTCTCTTCCTTGTTTTTCTTAGTACGCTGTTTCTTCAGAGCAATACGCCGATGTTTATGTTGCAGGACACGTGCAGTAACAAGATGCTGAATCTTGGGTGCTTTGGTCCTAGGTTTCTTACCTTCTTTGTTTAGGAGCTTTCTCACAACATACTGGCGGGCATCATCTTTAGAGAGATTGAAAAGTTTGCGGATTCTGCTAGCTCTTTTGGGCCCCTGGCAAACGAGGCACAGTAGTATCAGTGAGTCCAGGAATATCCTTCTCCCCCTTTTTTTTTTACAGTGACTAAGTTGAAAACACTCAAATTGGCATCCACAATGCAACCCTGAACAGATTTGTGCTTTCTTTCCCCAGGCCTCCTCGGTGTGTAACAGGAATGCCCCTTACTCAATGGCAGGCGGACAGAGCCATGGGTCAAGACACCCTGCTTCATGGGGAAACCTTGCTTGTTATTCCCACCACTGATTCAGACCACGTAACCCTTCCATTCTTCACCCACAGCGTCAGCAGCCACTTCTGTGGCCATACACTTCTCATAAAATGTACAAAGTTTGCATTCATCGTCCACCTCAATGAGTTTCTGGCAGCCAGTGGCTGGGAAAGAGATGTTCAGCTTCATCCTGAAGCAGCTGACAACCTCCAAGGCGCCACAAAAAAGAGCTCTTTTTTGAATTGTCATAATAGTTTATAACATTATGAAATTTTAGTTGTACATTATTGTTTGTCAGTTGCCATATAAATGCATCCCTTCACCCTTTGTGCCCAGCCCCCAACCCCCTTACCCTAGTAACCACCAAACTATTTCTCGGTCAGTATGTTAGTTTGTCTTCCACATATGAGTGAAACCATTGCAGTGTCTGTCATTTTCTCTCTGGCTTATTTCACTTAACATAATACCCTCTAGGTCCATCCATGTTGTTGCAAATGGGACAATTCTGTCTCTTTTTATGGCTGAGTAGTATTCCATTGCATATATCTATATACCACATCTTCTTTATCCAATCCTCAGTCAAGGGACACTTGGGTTGCTTCCACTTCTTGGCTATAGTGAATATTGCTGCAGTGAACGTAGGGGTGCGTAAGCCTCTTTGGATTGTTGATTTCAGGATCTTTGGATAAATACCCAGTAGTGGGATAGCTGGATCATAAGGTATTTCTATTTTAATTTTTTGAGGAATCTCCATACTGTTTTCCATAGAGGCTGCACCAGTTTGCATTCCCACCAGCAGTGAATTAGGGTTCCTGTTTCTCCACAACCTCTGTCTCCAACATTTGTTATTTTCTGTCTCGGTGATTATGGCCATTCTAACAGGTGTAAGGTGATATCTTAGTGTAGTTTTGATTTGCATTTCCCTGATGATTAGTGATGTTGAACATCTTTTCATGTGCCTGTTGTCCATCTGTATCTCTTCCTTGGAAAAATGTTCATTTCCTCTGCCCATTTTTTGATCGGGTTGTTTGTTTTTTTTGTTGTTGAGTTGTGTGAAGAGCTCTTTTTTTAAATTGAGGTCACACTGATTTATAACACTATATAAATTTTAGGTGTACATCACTATATTTTGACTTCTGTATAGGCTACATCGTGTTCACCACGAAAAGTCTAGTTTCCATCTGTCACCATACAAATGTGCGCCTTTACCCCTTTTATCCTCTTCCCACCCCCTTCCCCTCTGGTAACCACCAATCTGTTCTCTGTATCTATGTGTTTGTTTGTTTATCTTCTACATGAGTGAAATCATACAGTGTTTGTCTTTCTCTGCCTGATTTATTTCGTTTAGCATAATATCTTCAAGACCCCATCCATATTGTCGCAAGTGGCAAGATTTCATCTTATTTTATGGCTGAGTAGCATTCCATTGTGTGTATATGTAAATACATACACACACCACATCTTTATCCATTCACCCAGTGATGGGCACTTGGGTTGTTTCCCAATCTTGGCTATTGTGAATAATGTTGCAGTGAACATAGGGGTGCATATATCTTTTCAAATTAGTGGTTTCATGTTCTTTGGATAAATACCCAGAAGTGGAATAGCTGGATCATATGGCAAATCTATTTTTAATTTTTTGAGGAATCTCTGTACTGTTTTCCATAGTGGCTGCCTCAATTTACATTCGCACCAGCAGTGTACAAGAGTTCCCTTTTTTCCACATCCTTTCCAACACTTGTTATTTCTTGTCTTTTTAATAATAGCCATTCTGATAGGCGTGAGGTATATCTCATTGTGGTTTTGATTTGCAGTTTGCTAATAATTAGTGATGTTGAACATCTTTTCATGTGCCTGTTGGTGTATCTTCTTTGGAAAATGTCTGTTCAGATCCTCTGCCCATTTTTTAACTGGTTGGTTTTTTTGTTCTTGTATGAGTTCTTTATATGTTTTGGATGTTAACCCCTTTTGGATATATGATTTGCAAATAACTTCTCCCAGTTGGTAGGTTATCTTTTTGTTTTGTTGATGATTTTCTTTGCTATGCAGAAGCTTTTTAGTTTGTAGTCCCATTTGTTTTTATTTTCTTTTGTTTCTCTTGTCTGAGGAGACATATTCAAAAAGATGCTACTAAGACCCATGTCAAAGAGCTGACTGCATATGTGTTTTAGGAGATTTATGGTTTCAGGTCTTACATCCGAGTCTTTAATCCATTTTGAGTTAATTTTTGTCTATGGTGTTAGATAGTGGTCTACTTTCATTCTTTTGTGTGTGACTGTCCATAAACCTCTCCATCTTTATCTTCCCTCCTTTTACAATGGAGTCATGTCCATCTTATGAAAGGCCACTGCCTCTGTCTGTTCTCTGGGTCTTATCGTCTCTCATTTCAAAACCATTACATATTAATTATCTCCTTTCCATAACTTTAGTCTTTGTAGTATTTTTTCCCGTTGGCATTCAAACATGCTTACCCTTCTCCCATTTTAAAACAAAGACTTTGACCCATTTCTCTCCAGCCACTCTTTCCTCCTCTTCATAGCTTTAACATCTTGAAAGGTTGTTCACACTTGCTGTTTCTGCTTGATCACCCACTACCCTTTAGCTCCTCAGTCTGCTCCATTTGGCTTCTGTCACCACCTCACCAACAAAACTGTTCTGTTAAGGTCATCACTTACCTCCATCATGCTAAATGCAGTGGACACCCTTCGTTCGTTAATTTATTTGACTTCTTAGCATTTAACACGGTTCCCCATTCCTTCCCACTCTCCTACTTCCTTTTTACCTCTCTAGTTGCTCCTTCTCAGGGTGGATTTGTCAATTCATCCTCCAGATTGCATTGCATGCTGTATGTTTGACCTTGGCTATGTTTTCCATACTTGTATCCTTAGCTAGCACTGGGTACATAGTAAATGCTCAATAAGTATCTGTCCAATGAATGAAAGAAGAGATGAGAGTGAATCAGAATATGTCTTGAAAATCATTTCATGCCTCAGAGTAGTAATGAGCGTCAGTTAAATTAGAGTGAACTATATAAAATATTGCCATTATTGGCTACTTTTGACTCATGAAAGGGTGATTTCTGTGGTAAAAGTTAATTGTGTTTATTTGGAGAAAGGTTGTTTTGATCTCTTCGTGTGTATACTGTATTAAATTCAAGCTTAATGTTAAAATTTTGCATATTATGATTGTAGATAAATTTTCTTAGTGCATTTTCAGGTCACCAGAAAGTACCATGTGGTTATTTATTGCTTCATTCTGTAGTACTAAATAGTACCCTTGTGATAAGACAAAAGCAGGAGAACTTTGACTTACTAGATTTTATTTAAACTTTTAATTTAATTTTTGCTTCTGTTGTTTTCTTCTTTCCTCTCAATATTTACGTCTTTAATATCTGGCAATTATAGGTGATATGCAAAACAGTTAATGATTTTTAGTAGCTTGCATTCTAGAAGTTATTGATAGAATTTATTTGGCTAATTATACATTTTATATGCAAGACTGTTTTAAGATTTAATTACTTTAATTTGCAGAAAGAGAACTTACTTTGGAAGTTGAGAGGATGAGACTAGAACATGGAATAAAACGTCGAGACAGGTCACCTTCTCGTTTAGATACATTTCTGAAAGGTATAGAAGAAGAACGAGATTTTTATAAGAAAGAGCTAGAAAGACTCCAACATATAATACAGCGAAGATCTTACTCTACAAATTATTCTGCACGTGAAAAAATTCCAATATTTAAAACATTAGAAAAGGTAATATCTCTTTATAAGAGTAATTGATAAGGCAAAAGAGTATCTTTATGAATAAACTTTTCAGATTTATTACTGTATTAAATGTAACTTTATTCATGCTTGCTTTTCAAAAGTCTTTCTTAATTTTGATTTTTGTTTTTTTTCCATGACCTGTACTGTAGGAGCACTGCATTAATTAGGAAAACTACTTAAGAACAAAGCATAGCATACTGATTCCTAGAAATTAAGAAAAGATTGAATAGTTCGTTACATATATGGGAGGAGTGCAGGGGCATCTCGGCTGCCAGAAACTGGAACCAGGAACTCAATGCTACTGGACATTTTCTCTTTCTAGCCTTTACTTTCCGTATCACCTTCATTTTCTCTATCGAAGCAGAGTAGCTCTGCCCACATGTCAGGCAACATGGCTTCATGCAGTTCCCAGCCTTGGACCAGTCAGAAAGGCAGGTCACATTGTACAGACCAATCATCTTCCATATTAACTATGCAATGGGACAAGGTAGAAGGTAGAAGTGGGTGCTGGGCAGATCATCCCATTTGTCCACTACAACCACATTTATAAGTTGGTAATCTAAAGACGTATATTAGGTAAAGTTAACTATGATTCATGAGATTAAAAACATGTGTCTCTGTTTTAGGTCTTAATTATTGTCAATGTTTTATGAGTATCATTTGAGTTCTTTAAATTTTTCCTTTTTTTTAAGCTTTGGAGCTATAGGAGTCCTGGAGGCTTACATGACCCTAACATTATCTACACAGTAGATAAAATTATGGCAAGTTGGGAATAAAGTCATTAAAACTCAAAGCATTTGATTTCAGACTTGGCCGAATTTACTAGTTCCATCATCTTTTTCCTGAAGATCCTGTGTCCGTTGTCAAATGGTTTTGAGTGGTTTTCTGATTAGATTCTGTTTTTTAACCTCATTGGCTAATGGCTGAATTTGATTTACAGGTGTCAGTATAAACACATGTTATGTTATTTATTATAAACAGAATGAAGTGGTGGGAAAATACAGTGTAATTTGTGTTACTGAGTGTTTTTGAAGTTCTGTATATACTTAGGACTCAGGAAGAATCACTGTGTCGGTCCACTTTTTGTGTAGGAGAATCTTCCACAAAATAGTTGATCAGTTTAATCGAGTATTTATTAAATAGAACTGAGTAGATAAATATCTTATAACTTTTAACATAAATATTTGATTCAGTTGCTTGGTGTGGATTCACAATTGAAAGACAGAGATATTGGTAAAGTACTGGTAAAATTAGGAGAGGCTTTCCCCCTCAACTTGTTTACCTTCTTGAAATGTTCTGATGTTACCTGACATGGATAAAGAATTCATTTTCTAAAGTTTAGAAAGTTAGGGTGTTCAGAGCATTTTAGAGTCCCAATAACAAGTTACAGGCATGGTAGGGAATAATGGGTATGTACATGAGTGAAATGGGTGGAGTGTAAGACAGCTGTGAGTGCCGGGAACTAGAGAGTGCATCCCCACCTAAAATTGGGGATTTTAAACATGTTTAGAAACACTCTTGGCAAACAACAGAGACCTCTCTAAAGCTGGATTTGGTACAAGCTGTGAGTTTTCAGCCCCTGCTCTATGGCAAACTGTTTGGCACAGTTTCTTGGGATTGTAATAACTCAGAAAAAATATTGACATTTTTAAAATCAATGATCTTTGTCAACAATACACCCGTTGATTCTCTGTCATCTTTGTAGGGAGGGCACCATCCCCTTTCACCTTGCACTCATCATGGTTCAACCTGTGAGTTTTGAGTATAGTGTAGTGGAGTGTGCTTTGGGGTTGGAGGCCTGATAGAAGTTCCAACCCCATAAACTGGCTTTATGACCCTGGACAAGTTACCTAACTTCATGGAACCCCAATTTCCTCATTTGCTGAGTGAGGAAAGTAACTGCAACCTCTTGTAAAGATTATACAGGATAATGTGCATAAGGCTCCAGTGTAACACCTAGTTCCTAGTAAATGTTTCATTTCCTTATTATTTGCTGCTTCAAAGCACATCAGGTCTAGGTAGAAAGTTAGGTTCAGTTCAACAGATATATACCGAGTGCCTGCTATGAATGAGGCACTGAGGATATGAAATAAAGAAGACATAGTTCCTGTCATCATAGCCTTCAGCATCGTGCGTGTGTGTGCACGAGCTTTGTGTGTATGTTTGTGTGCGTGTGTATGTATATTGGGAACACTGGACAGGTAAAAGGGAGTTATTAACAATTATATATTAACACAAATATAAAATACCTACATACAAGATATATTTAGAAAAGAGCTAGAGTTCTTGCTTAAGAAGGCCAGTCGATAAGTGTTACGGAATTTACATGTTTTACCAAGTACCATGCCAGGCACTGAAGATGTGAATAAGAGAGATACCTGCCGTGTCCCCTCACAAAGCTTACATTTCAGTGGTCAAGTCATACATCAAACACATAGTCATGTAAATAACTTTATAATCTCATTTATAATAAGTGTTAATGAAGAAAGAATACAGGAAAGATTCAGAATACTATGAGAGTATATAGGGACAGGTCTAAATTAGATTGGAGAATCTGAAAGGACTCCTTAGAGAAAATGACAGTTAAGCTGAGACCTAGACAGTAATGAAAATAGACTGCCAAATCCTTATTTATTGAGCTCTCTTTTTCTAAATCTATGCAGACCACCTCCTTTCTCTAAGATATGGTTATTTAAGCCTTGAGTCCTGAAACCCTAATCTGCTTCTGTCCTATAAAACATCTTTTCCTTTGAGGTGTTCAGATAGCTAATTTCATCAATTCTGCCTTGATTTTTTTAATTTAACCAAGAAGATAACTTATTTCCAAATGGCAGGTGAGGGGCACCTCACAGATATTTACCATTTACCAAGTCTACGTTGGACATGGTATGTGCACAGTAGATATTGAATAACATAGATCGGCATGCTTTCCAGTGTACTGAATTATCAGATTATTCTTACCTGAGGCCTCTGCATTTAGTACTTTAACATTAGGTTACCGTAGATCCCAAGATTACATTTACCATCTTTATTTTCCACAATAGCTGTAAAGATAGTGGATCTTTTGCATTGTACTGGAATAATAGGCGTAATCTTGTTTTAGAAATGTAGGAAGTAGTTGCTTATTCAGTGAACATCTTTAATGTACACTGCCTGGTAGAAACATTTCTATTTATCTGATTGCAAAAATAGATCTCACATAGGTTTGAAGCTGTAATAGTTGGGGGATTGGTGTGCCTGGGAAATTGATCTTAGATTCAGTCACAGAAAACACTGAGGAATTGCTAGGCTGTTATCGTTACTTGCACTGGGTGAGCAGGCACACACATACCCTCCTGGTCCTTCCCCTGGAGAGGGTTAGAAACTAGTCGTTAACAACAATTAGCATGCATCATAATCACCTGGAGGGTTTGAATGAACCACAGTTACTGGGCCCTGTCCCCAAAGTTTCTGATTGAGCAGGTCTGGGGTGGGCCTAAAAACTTGCATGTCTAAGTTCTTAGATGCTGCTGATGCTTCTGGTCTGGGGATTATGCTTTAGTTACCACTGGTATAAACAACCCCAAGAGAATGACAGTTGAAGAATCTGATGGGATCTGATCAAGTAGTATCATTGGCGGCTGGGTCTCTTCCTGGGAACTTGAAAGCCAGGAAATTTGCCCTAGTACGTACGGCCAGGACTCTCATCTCCTGCTCTTATATATTAAAAATTGTCTTCCTTAATTACATTAAATTAACTTGTGTTCTTTTTATCTGTTAGCATCTTTCAGTTAGCCTCATCACCAGAATCCTTGTGACAACCATGTGGTGATAATTATAACAAATGATAACTTCTGTTTTTCAATTATGTTTCAGGGTGATTATAATTCAGAAGTTCATCTGATCACAAGAGAAAGAGATGAACTTCAGCGTATGCTGGAAAGATTTGAAAAACATATGGAGGATATACAGTCCAATGTTAAATTATTGACAGCAGAAAGAGATAAACTAAGTGTCTTATATAATGAAGTAAGAAATTGATTATAATTAAGCCAACAGATTATATAGAACAAGTTAACTATAATGGAATCAGTATATATCCTTTAAATTACTTTAATATATGAACCTTGTGATATTCCTTTATAATTAAAATTATAAGTAGTAGTTTCTATCATCATCCTGTTCCCAAAGCAGAGATTTCTATGTTTTTTTCATATTTATTCTTCCTCTTTTCTAGCCCATCTATATGTCAGGCCAGTTAGAGATAGATAACCTCCTACTTCTAAAACTACCTGGAACAGGTTTTAGCCTATCTCTGAGCCAAGTTTATCCTTGGGGTGCAGACATGTTGGGATATGTCTGTCAAATGGTAGCACCCACTATTTAGCTGTGTTGGATATTAAGGACTTAGCCCCTAGTGAGAAAACTAGGGAAGAGGGAGTCAATACAGCTTGGCCCAGTTACAGAGCCTCAGTTGTCAGAGGGCAAGGTGAGTCCGAGCAAAGCATGGTGTCTGTCACCTAAATTTGTTCCCATAACGATCTCCCATGAAATCCTACCACTACTTTGAGAGGGAGAGAAGGATGTGCAAGTTAAGAGCTCAAACTGAAAAAGCTGTTTTCACTTTTGGAGCTTTTTTGGGATTCTGCAGTACAAATTGATCCACTTCTGGGCTTTCCCCACTGTTGGCTTAGATTTCAGCTTTCTTGAGTCTGCTTAGTTAATTACTAGCTGTTCATCTGCTCTCTGATTTCCAAAATTTTGTGGCTGGCACTTCCTTCAATCTCCTTGTCTTTTTTTTTTTTTTTTTTTTTTTACTATTTTAATCCTTTTACTCTCATTTTGCTGGGATTTGGGGAAGAGAGCAAAGGTAGCATGTGTTTAGTTTGCCTTTTTTAAACTGGGAGCATATCCAAAGTGCTTTTTATTTGTATCTTTTAATTCTTTAAGGCTCAGGAAGAATTATCTGCACTAAGACAAGAATCCACCCAAACCACAGTCTCCCATAATATTGTTAGTCTCGTGGAAAAGGAAAAAGAACTTGCATTATCTGACTTAAGAAGGGTAATGGCAGAAAAGGAAGCTTTAAAAGAAAAGTTAAAAGTGAGTAATAAGATTGACTTATTTTTTAAAGGTAATTTATTGAGAAAAAGGAAAATCTTCTATGTTTTCCTATGAAGTGACTGTTTAGAATGTGCAACTAGATCAGAGGTTGGCAAACAATGACCCGTGAACCAAATCCAGACCACTGGGGTTTTGTATCGCCTGTGTGCTAGGAGTGGTTTTTACATTTTTAAATCATTGGAAAAAAATCTAAAGAAGAATATTTCATGACACCTGAAAATTATGAAATTCAAATTTCGTTGTTGGTAAATGTTATTGAAATACCACATTCATTCCTTTACGTATTCTGTGTGGCTTCTTGTATGCTGCAGTGGCAGAGTTGAGTAATTGCAATAGAAACTATATGGCCCACAACACCTAAAATATTTATTATCTGGTAGAAAATAACCAATCTCTGATCTCAATGGGAAGTTCCTCATGTGGAGGGATTTTTTTTTCTAAAACAGCTTTATTGAGATACTCATATACCATACAATTCACCTGTTTAAAGTGTACAATTCACTGTTTTTTAGTATATTCACAGACTTGTTCAACCATCACCATGATCAATTTTAGAGCATTTTCATTATCTCAAAAAGAAACCATGTACCCATTAGCAGCCACTCTCCATTTCCCCCCAGCCTACTCAGTCCTAGGCAACCACTAATCTACTTTCTGTCTATACATTTGCCTGCTCTGGACGTTTCATATAAGTTTAATCATTTAGTATGTGTGTTTTTGTATTTGGCTTCTCTCACTTAGTGTAATGTTTTCAAGGTGCATCCATGTTATAGTATGTATCAATACTTCATTCCTTTTTATTGTGGGATAATATTCCATTGTATGCATAGACGACATCATTTGGGTGGTTTCCACTCTTGGGCTATTATGTATAATGGTGCTATGAACACTCATGTACAACTTTTTGTGTGGATATATGTTTTCATTTATCTTGGGTATATACCTAGGTTCATATGATAACTATATTTAACCATTTGAGCAACTGCCAGGCTGTTTTCCAAATTTGCTGTACCATTTATATTCCCACCAGCAGTGTATAAGAGTTCCAATTTCTCCATATCCTCACCAACACTTGTTATTATCTGTCTTTTTTATCATCATCATGCTGGTGGGTGTGAAGTAGTATCCATTGTGGTTTTGATTTGCATTTCCCCGATGACTAATGATGTCGAGCATCTTTTCATGTGCTTATTTGGCCATTTGTATATCTTCTTTAGAGAAATGTCTATTCAGATATTTTGCCCATTTTTAAATTGAGTTATTTATCTCATTATTGAGTTGTAAGAGTTTATATTGATACAAACTCCTTATCAGATACATAATTTGCAAATACGTTCCCCCATTCTGTGGGTTGTCTTTTCATTTTCTTAATGGTGTCCTTTGAAGCACAAAAGTTTTTAATTTTTATAAAGTCTAATTTATCTGTTTTTTCTTTTGTGGCTTGTGCTTTTGATGTCATATCTAGGGGCAGTATTTTATATTTCTTTTTATAATCTCCAAAAAAATGTTAATATACATAAAGCACTTAACAGTGCTCAACACATTATAAGAACTCAATATTAACTGTTGTTACTCTTGTGGAGTCCATCATTAATTTCCAATAAATAGTTTTGAATTAATGCTTGTAAATTAGTAGCTAAAATTAGGAATAAGAAGGTTTAAGCATTATAAGCGTAGTCTTTATGTCATAAATTTTCAGTTAAAGTTTTACCCCCAACAGAATGCTTTTAATTGGGATCTTTTGCAATACTGCCTTCCAGAAAGTGCTTTCTTATAAAAATAAGTGTTAAAATTACCAAATGGAAAACTTCTGTGCAATATGGCAGCTTTTAACACAAGCTACTGATTTATCCTTTTCCATATCTGTTGAAATGACCAAGGGATGTAAAAATAGGGTAAAAAATCCAGTGGTACTGAAAACTCGGAAAAAGTGACATTCATATTACTAGAATCTTTCTGGATTGTAGGAGGCAGGATTTATGAGTTTACAATAGGTCTTTTACTTAAAAACTGAGCTAATCATCTCAATCCTTTAGCCTTCTCCCTGTTATTCCACTCTCCACCTGGTTGTCACACCCAGGCATCATCACTGCCTCCTCTCTCCCTGAAAGCTCATATCTCTCAATCAACAAGTCCTATCGATGCAACCTCTTAAATAATATTTAACATTTATTAAGCCCTTTCCACGTGCGAGGCTTGGTTCTAAGTGCTTTTTAACATGGGCTATCTCAGTAAATCTTCGTAATTGCCTTTTCAGATAGGGAATGCTTTCAGATGTGGTCTCTGAGTAACAGTGAGTTTAGATAATTTTCCCACGATCACCTAGCTATGCAGTCACAAAGAGTCTGGCCTCTGAGCTCATGTTAGTTTCTCTTGAATCTGTCTACTTCTTTCCATTCCCCTGCTACCATCCCATTCTGGCCATTATTCTCTCTCAGCTGCATTATTGTGTTAGTGGCCTCTCAAATCTATATTTCACACTGAAGTCAGAGTCATCTTTCAAAGATATAAATCTGATCACATCACTTCCTATTTAAAATCCATTAACTGTTTTCAAGGGCTTTGGTGATTGGCCCTTGCCTACTTCAGGGTCTAGCTTCTTTTCCTCAAACTCATTTCCCCCTGTTCCCCACCCCTCATTTTCTCATCTCCAGGCTTAATTGACTTTTTCTTGCTCCCACCTTTCTACACAGGCTATTGAAAAATCCTTCACCCCTTCCAATCCCCTTGTCTGGCTAATTCCTATTCATTCTTTACAGCTAGGTTAGATATCATGTCCTCACACAGGAAATGAACCATAGACTCTAGATTCCCTTTCGATACATTGCCATAAAGTTCCTTTTCCTAGCAGAATATTCATGGATTTTATTTTAATATCTTGTTTAAGGTTTGTCTTTTCTTCCATGCTAGAGTATCTATGACATCAGAGACTTTATCCATTTTACTCACTACTGTGTCCCTCACACCTTGCCTGGTGCTTGGTATGGAGCATGTGCTCGATACTGGCTAACTGATTTAATAGATGAAAAAATGCATACAGCACAGTGACCCTTACAACCAAATGTATCATCCAAACATCAGATGTCTTTATTTACTTTTAATGACTAACGTAGATGGAAGTATGAATTCGCACTAGAAGAAATGTCAGGGAACACCAGCTTATACTGCTTGTCCTAGACTTAGCATCAGCAAGAGTTGGATAAGATAATACAACAAAAAAAAAATAGCACTTACATTAACACTGTTGACCAGCCCCTTCTTGAAACTCTGGTCTCTTGGATGGCCCTGTGGTATTCTGTTTCCTGTGTCTTTCTGATCTCATCCTTTCTCCCTTTACACTCTGTCCTTCTTACATCTCTTCTTTTGGGGGCATACTCCTGAACTTGCTTAATCTGCTGATTTTTTCCCCTTTATAGTTGTGCTAATGGACTGATCTGTATAAATCTTTATAAATGAATCCATGCCAATCCGTGTCTTCCGTTACAGTCACATATGGAGGTAGAGTGTAAAAGATGAGAACCTCTTATGCTTTTTTTTAACCAAAAGCTCGTCTTTGTAAAATGTCTAATGCTTTTCTTTCTAAAACATTTCTGTGTCATAAAAAGACAAATAGACTAGTACTGTAGACTTGCACTGCTTACTGTGGTAATTTTGTTTTATTATCTGAAATGAATGAACATCTTCTATAAAATTCTCTTTCAGCATCTCCAGGAAATGAATCTTTTTGGAACATCAGAGTTAGAGAAAACTATTGAACATTTGACATGTGTTAATCACCAGGTAATTTACCAAACTGGATTAGGGTGTATTGTGTTGTATAAATGACTGTTTCAATTATAGTTTTATTACACTATATGTTTTTAAAATTACAAAAGAGTATGCTAGAGAAGTACTTCGGTACGTATTCTGAAGACTGACTACTTGGGTTCAAATCCATCTCTGTTACCTCTTACCAATAGTCAAGTTACTTCAACTGGAGCAATTGTAGGGCTCATCTCGTTTGTTTCCTGTCTCTCTGGTCACTGTCCATCATTGCCTGATGCCCAGTGTCTTGAAAACCATTGTTTCATATATTTTGTCTAATTTTGTAGTTAGAGGGGTCCCTGTCACTCAAGCTTGCCCAGAAACTGAAAGCGAGAAATAATGAACTAGAAAATATATATGAAGTACTAGAAGGCATTGGAAAGAGACTAGGTGATGGAAAATATAAAATAAGTTAAAGCCTTAGGAATAAAGTGAGAAGGTCTAACATATTTAGTGAAAATTCTAGAAGAATATAATAGAATGTGGGAGAGGCAGTATTTGAAGAGATAATGACTAATAATTTTCTCGGTGTTATAAAAACACAGGAATCCTCTGATTCAGAATGCACAGTGAATTTTGTTATAATGACAAATCCCAATCAAGACAAATAAAAAGAAAATCTATACTATTTTAATAGTGATAAATAATACAAGATACCTATGTATAAAATTTACAGGATCTTTATAGAAAACATTGTGCAACCTTATTGAAAGACATTAATGAAGACCTAAGTAAGTGGAGAGATATATCAGATTTATAATAAAGGTGACAGATACCATGTTTATAAGAAGAATGTAAATTCTCCCCAAATTGAGCTGTAGAGTTGGTTGTAGTTCCAGCTGAAATCCTAAGAAGATGATATGCGTGTGTGTGTGTGTGTGTGTGTGTGTGAAAATTGACAATAGATTTTAAATACATGGAAGCAAGGAATCAGGAATCACAGAGAAATTTTAAAGAGGAAGAACAAGATGTGAAACTTATCCTACCAGATGTGAAGGCTTTAGAGTCACTAATAAAGATAGGGTGGTCGTGCACAGGGATTAAGAGAGAATGGTAAAATCCAGTAGAGAGCAAACCCACAAACCCACGTATGTATGGAAACTTGATGTATAAAGAACTCAGGTCAGTGGGGAAAGGAAAGATTATTCAGTAATTGTTTCTGGGACAACTGGCTATTCATATATATGTATATTAAAAAGGATTGAATCCTACTTCAAATATACCATACCCAAAAATCAGTTCAAGGTTATTTGCAGCTTTGAATGTTTGAGAAATAACTACAATTTTTAAAAGAAAATACAGGAGAAAAATTTTTTGACCTTGGAGAAATAATAATAATAGCAGTCATTTCTATAGCATTTATTATGTGTCAGGCACTTTTCTCAACATTTTATATATATTATTTTAATTCTCACAACAACCATATGAAGTAGATGCTAGTATTATCTTCATTTCACAGACAAGGAAACTGAGGCAGAGGGGATACTTGCCAAGATCACACAGGTGTCTAGCAGGTGTCTGGTGTCAGAGTGTGTGCTCCGAAACAAGACACAAATAAGTTTATTCCTTTAAAGAAAACATAGATATGTAGGACCACATTGACAAGAGCATCTTTGTTTATTAAATAGCCATAAATTGAAAAGACAAGCCACTAATTGAGAGAACAACTTGCTACACATTTAGCCTAAAAAAACTGAACAGAAGATGTGAACTGACACTTCATGGCAGAAGAAATTAAAAATGGTTAATAAACATAAAAAGATGTTCTACCTCAGTAATAGGGGAGATACAATTAAAACCACAGTAAAAGCATTTCACATCCATCAGGTCATCAGAAGTTAACAAGTTATAACAAGTATTATTAGCGAGTGTGTGTAGCTTCTGGCAGTGCAAACTGGTACCTCTTTGGAGACTAATTCAGCATTATCTAGCAAAGGCATACCCTGTGAGCCAGCAATTCCATTTCTAGATGTGTACCCTGGATAGAGGTCAGCAAACCATGGCCCCTGGACCAAATCTGGCCTCCAATCTGCTTTTATAATAAAGTTTCTGTTGGAACACAGCCATGCTCACTTGTTCACACATTGCTTGTGGCTGTTTTTATGTTATAGCAGTGTAGTGGAAATAGACCATAGGGCTCACAAAGGCTAAAATATTTACCCTGGCAGAAAATGAAAAACAATCGATGTCAGTTGTGAGGAAAATAGATAAATGGTCATAATTCATACAATGGGATATTACAGAGCAGGGAAAATGAACGAACGATAGCTACAAACATCAATGTGCGTGAATCTTAGAAATGTCAAAGAAAACATGTAGTATGATTCCACTTATGTAGAGTTCAGAAACATGCAAACCTAAACAGTGTATTGTTTAGGGAGTCATACAAATGTGCTACACTAAGGAAAAGGAAGAAGTGAGAAGCACAAGACTCAGAATAGTGGTTACTATGGGCAGGGGATGGAGGATGTGATTGGAGACTGCCCACAAGTAGTTTCAAAGGTTCACATAATATTAATTTAAGCCAGGTGATGGATGTTCATTTTTTATTCTTTATACTGTACATATACTGGTGTTTGTACAAGATATACCCAAGGAATTCTGAAAGGTTTTTAATGCAAAAAAAACCCCAGTTTCCTTTCCTACCTCCCTATCCCCAAAACTACCAACCATAAATCTGGAATTCTTTCTCCTGGTGTTTACCTCCTTGTTTGTAAATAATGTGCCTGTGCTGCTTCATCTTACTTTATTGATTTAAGATTATTTAGTGAGTTTCCATGATGGTAGATGATGGTTTAGCACTCCTCCCTTTTTCTTCCCCCATTACCTCAACATAGTTTTATTACTTATTTTGCTTACTTTAGTAGTTATTGTTTATATTATCATGACTTCTAGCGGTTCACAGCTCAGCCAAGAGCGGTAGTACTACTCTTGCCTTTTTTCTTGTAGACTTTTTTCCTGGAGTTAATAATTGCCTTTGTTTTCTTTTGTTTTATTTCATTTTGTTACTCTCTTGTTTTTCGTTGAACACTTGGCTAATTTTTGTCAAGAACTCCAACATCTCTGCCACATGCCTTTCAATATTTTTTTAACATGGTTTTTTTTTTTTTTTTGAGGCTAACATCTGTTGCCAGTCTTCCTCCTTTTTTCCTTTTTTCTCACCAAAGCCCCAGTAGATAGTTGTACGTCATAGTTGTACATCCTTCTAGTTGCTCTATGTGGGATGCCGCCTCAGCATGGCTTGATGAGTGGTTCTTATGTCCGTGCCCAGGATCCAAACTGGCGAACCCCAGGCTGCTGAAGCAGAGTGCCCAAACTTAACCACTACGCCACTGGGCTGGCCTCATCAATATTTTTGAATATTCAATTCTGTTTTTTCCCCCTGAAGATTTCCTTTCTTGAGCTTTCCATCTTGCTCCCTTGTGGACTGTGTCTCTCCATAGCTGTCCTCATAAGACTTTCCCTGTCCCCTTCTCCTGTGTTGAATCTCATGTTTTCTTCTTTCTTGGTTTTTCCCTTCGTTCTGTTATAGCACCTTCTCCAGCAATTTCCTGAAAAAGAATTCATGGGGGGAAATATTGTTTGGTACTCTACTTGTCTAAAAACGTCTATATTCAACTTTTATACTTGATTTATGATTTGGCTTAGGTATATGGAAATCTAGACTGGAAAATTATTTTCACTGAAAAATTTGAATACTGTCCTCCACTGTCTTTTAACTGTCTTTGAGATGTCTGATGTTATTCTGTTTCCTAGTCCTTTGTAAATGACATGTTTTTATTTCTGAAAATATTTTAGGATTTTTCTCTTTATCTCTTGTTTTCAATTTCTTGGGTAATTTAATATTGCTCTTCTATTTTTTCTCTCTGGAACTTTTATTAGTTGGCTTTAGACCTCCTAAAGAGATCTGAGGTTCTTATTCTTTCTCCCTTATTTTCTCTTTGATTTTTTGTTCTACTTTCTGAGAGATTTCGTCTTTTATCTTCTAACCTTTCTATCAATTTTTTTAAAAATTTTAATTATATCTTTGATTTCCAAGAGAACATTCTAGAAAGAGGTGGGAAATATCTGGAGTGTGAAGGTTCCAATATATAGATTTTCAGCCAATCTGCTTGTTTAATTCTGCTCTTGACCCCAATCTACCACTTGGTGCCTCCATGTGTTGAGCTTCTTCAGGGTAAATCAGCTGGCTGCTCATTGGTATTCCCTGTTGTGGTCACTTCAGGCCAGTGGTTCTCAACTGGGGTCAATTCTGCCTCCTAGGAGATATTTAGCAGTATCCAGAGAATTTTTGGTTGTCACAACTCTGGGAAATGTGCTTCTCGTATCTAGTAGGTAGAGGCCAGGGATGCTGCTAAACATCCTATAATGTACAATGCATAGGGCAGCCCCCAACAGAGAATTATCTGGCCCCAAGTGTTAGTAGTTCCTAGGTTCAGAAACTCTGCTTTAGATTGTATTTTTCTTCTACGCTGAGTCACTATTCTATCTACTGTTTTCCACTAATTATTAAAGTCACTTGTTCACTCTTATTTTCTTTCTTGTTCTCTATGTCCTGATGAGTGTCTAACTTCTTTATTCCTTTACTATCATTTTAGCACTGTTTCCAGAGGGAGGGGAAATAAAATGTGTGTGGTCAGTCTACAGTTTTAACTGGAAGACTTACATTTATCACTAATATTTCTTGATTTTGAAATTTATGTACAGATCATTATTTCATCGAGAATTTATTTTTGTATGTAAAAGAAAATAGAATTCTAGCTAATTTTTTTCTCTAATGAGTGCCTGTCCAACTCTATTTTTAAAGAGTTTTTTTCCCACTTCCCTAAAATGCTACCTTTTCTAAATGTACATCTGTTTTACATGTATTTGCTTGTGCATTTCTATGTGAAATTCACGCTGTTTTAATCACAGTAGCTTTCTAATTTATTTTGATATTTCATAAGACAAGTCTACCTATATTCTTTTCCTCCCCAAATTTTTCCTGTTTTTTTCTTAACTTTCTTTTTTCCCAAATGAATTTTAGAATGAAATGTAAGTCACTTTTATTTTAAAAGGTTCTGTTAAGATTTTTATTGCAATTTTATTGAATTTGCAGTTATTTGAGGAAATTTTAATACATTTCCAATATTTAATACATTTCCCATTTAGAAACATGCTGTGTCTTTACATTGTCAGGTTATGTTTTATACCCTTCAGGAAAATTTTAGTTTCTTCATATAAGTCCTGCCCATTTTGTATTTGGGTTACAATATTTTCTACTCTCATTTTTCTTCAATTCAGTCCTGTCTACTTACTGTTTTTTCAAAATTCCTCAAAATTTTTACCCTGCTAATGGTTTCCCTTTCTGTTTTCATTGCCATTATGGAGATATTCTTTTCTTCCTTTCTTTTTTTTGGTATCTTTTCTTTTATTTCCATGATATCAAGGAGGAGAGATAAATGTATATGAATGTGTATACTCATTCTGACATCTAAAACCTAAAGTGCACACTTGGCTTTTAAAGTGTTTTAAATAAATCTAATTTATTTCCTTAGTTTTCTTCTAGAAATATTATTAAAGAGTGCTTAAGAAAAACAAAACCAAGACATATACCTATTAATTTTTTTAATTTAACTTATAGCTTGAAAGTGAAAAATGTGAATTAAAGTCTAAAGTGTTAATAATGAAAGAAACAATAGAGTCATTAGAGAACAAAACAATACTCCAAGCTCAAAAACTTAGCCATGTGGCTGGTGACTCATCTCATCAGAAAACAGAGATGAACTCACTTAGGTAAGTTTATTGACAGTTTTGTTATTTCACTCCTGGGAACGAGTTTGTGGGTATGTGAGGTTCATAACAGAGGCATTTTGGACTAGACCTTTGAGCGGTAGTTCCCAAAGCTGACCTTGCAGCAGAATCACCGGAGGAACTTTTGAAAAGTATGGATTTAGGGTCTGATCTCTGGAGGTTCTTATTCACTGAGTGAATCTAGGTAAGTTTTGAGTATCTGTATCTTTTAAGACTTTCACAGATTGATATGATTGCAGGCTACTTTTTGTACCTCCTGCCTTCAAAAATTTCACTAACACATACTTCAGATCGTTTGTACTTCATAGTGTAGGATTGCTGAAAGCTACAGAATTTTTTGCTACCTATGTCGTTGTCCTTCTTTTTCCTCTCTCAAAGAAATATAAAATCAGAATATTCACATACAGAGTCTAAAAAGGTGATGTGCCTGAAAAATGATAAGAAGGTCAGTATGGAAAAATAAACTGTGTCTGTGGGTTGGAGTCAGGTTATGAAGAACTTGGTATGGTAACCAAGTATGTTTGGATTTTACCTTATAAACATGGAGAACAAACCGAAATTTTTAACCAAGGGGGTGACATGAGCAGCGTGCCTTTCAGGAAATGAACTCTGGCTGAAATAGGGAAACTGGATTTGGAGTCTTAAGAGACTGATGGCATACGGTGGAGACCATGTGTCTGGACCGAAACAGTGGCAATGAACTTGGAGAACAGGGACCAGTTTTAGGAAAAAATTCTTCATAAAATCAAAAGGATTGGATGACTTCCATGAGAATGAGAGAAAGATACAGTAATACAAAATATTCGTCTTAGGGAGAGTGGGTCATTGGTTAGCCATTTGTCAATTTAGAATACAAATGACTGAAGGAAACAAAAAGTCAACAAAGTTAGGTGTTTTCTGAACTGGGTAGCTGCAGTAAGTAAAAAGATACTGAAGGTCAGAAGAAGGGGATCACTGTGAAGAATCAGAGGAAATACTTCTCTCCAAATTACATTTGCAGTAAAATCAGGAAAAAATTTTCAACTGTCAGCATGACATTGCATATGTGAAACTAAATCAATCATGAAGTACTAACAACTTGAGATCAGAAAGGATTATAATAATGATGATTTGAAAAAAGATTGAGAAATTAAAACTGAAAGTATTAGTTAACAGTAGAGTGGATATTTCAGAAAACTGAATTGGTGAAATAGAAAACAAACTCAAGAATTTCACCTAGAATTCAGAACTCAGAATAATAAAAAGAAATGATGAGAGGAAAAAAAGACGGATCTAATATACAAACACATAATTGCGAAAATTTGTAGTAAAATAAACAGCAGAATTGAAAATCAGAAGAATAATTAGGAAAAGAAAGGCCTGAGACTATATTCATAAGGTGTCTCTGATTATCAAATAAACTTAATGAAATGAGACCAAGAGCTGGATATGTCCGTGTAATTAAGGAATACTTTATTAATTAGGGACTCATATAGGGCGTCTCCAATTTTTGCTCTTTTGCTGCTCTGGCTACGAGTCTTGATAAGTTAGATTTTAGGAAGAGTTAAGGTAGAAGCTGCTTCCCCCCGCCCCTTTTTTTTTTGCAAGCGCTAAATACATCCTAGGAAGGAGAGCTAGCTGAATGGACCACCCTCTCTTCTGGTTTATGTCAATATTCAGCTCCAAAGTACAGATACCGTGGTATAATATCTGTCACCCAGAAGTAGTTACCCATTACTAGTCTACCTTTTTCCTTTTGTGTCCACCTGACTGGATCTGGCATTTATCCACTTTGCTTTTTCCTTCAGGCTATAGCCAGAACTCCCCTTTCCTTTCCTTACAGGAGGCCCTTTCCAGTCTTAGAAAGCAGAGCTTCAGTGCCCTCTCTTGGGTCCCCTAGCCTACAGCTCCTGTGGTGTTTTCTTTGTTTTACTAATACCCTTTTCTCTTGTGAGCTCAATCTGTTACTTCCCTTACCTAGGAGCAATTCAGTCTCTGTGTTATAGGAAGGGATTGTGAGGATTTTTCTCTCTACTTTGCATAACCTGGGGAAATTGCATGATTCCATAACTTTGTTTAGCTCTGACAGAAAAATCTGACTTATCTTGTCTGAGGGAAGTGTACCAGTCACGTTCTCCATATCAGTATACATTGGTAGAACCGTGAGTTCAAGCTTTCAGGTTCAAACCCAAAGCTGAACCCCATACAAACCGTAATACCAGGCATTCTATGGAAATAAAGCTACATTATCCAAACCTTGTGCCACTTTCCATGTGGTTAAGAGAGATCTTGTTGCCCCTTTAATCACATCAAGTTCTCTTTCCCTTGACATGGAGACATTTAAGAAGCTGATAGATGAAGCATATGCTCCTTTCCATCTACTTACCAGGTGGATCCATCTTCTCTTTCCCTTCCTGAGTCAGACATTTTTCAGCAAATTTCAGTGCCACCAGTCGTTTCTATATCAAGCAATCTCTAATTGTCCAAATAGAGGCTCTTTGATCTGGTCTCTTGGGGCGGCGCCAGAGGACATAATACAAAATCTCATTTTATAACCATCTGTTAAACAAATGACTTGTTTTTCTTGAATTTTAGCATTTGATGAGACCTGGCATTTTATGCCCCAAATCAAAACTCCATAATGCTATAAAGCAATTTTGCTCTACCCAGAAACGATGGTCTATTAGTCCCTCAGAGCATTGCTAGCCAGCCTCTAGAGCCAGGGTCAGTAACCTTTCTCTGTAAAGGGACAGAGTCAATATTGTAGGCTATGCAGGCCATACATATTCTGTTGCACCTACTCAACCCTGTCTTTGTAGCACAAAAACAGCCACAGACAATTTAAATGAAGGGGTGTAGTTGTGTTCCAATGCAACTTTATGGACACTGAAATTTGGACTTCATATAATTTTCAAGTGTCCCAAAATATTCATCTTCTATGGAAATTGTTTTCAATCACTTAAACATGTAAAACCATTCTTAGCTCTTGGACCTTACAGAAACAGGTAGCAGGCCTTAGTTTGCCAATCCTGTTCCAGGATAGTTTCCAGCCCAGTTAGACAACTAACTTTTCTTAACCCCATGGTAAACAGCCATTATCCTCACAACCACTAGCTATAAGGCTCTAAACATTTAGATTCCTGCAGCTGATAACACCCTCAGACTGTTTTCAATTCACCTTTAGTTATCTGTGTATCTTCTTCAAAACTAAAGGGTTATGTAGTTATCCAGGATCAAATAAATGCATTAGCAGATTTTCCTGGAAAGAGCTCATAAACTCTAGTTAGAGGTGTTATTATGGCCATAGATATCAATTGTTATAGTAGGATTTGTCTAGATGTATTCAGAAAATGAAATATAACTGATGGCCCTTGAAAAGTATTTATTTGTTGAGGGAATTGAGAACCATTTTACATAAGGGAAAGAAGGCTCTTAGATTCCTTAGGATGCCTAAGAACTGTCTTCTGGTCATGCCTAACATTTTTCTACCAAGACGGGAAGAGAAGCCAGGGCCCCAAGTGAGGACAGCTTAGTTCATGGAGCTGGACTTGAAAGGGCCAAGAGAACTAGGACCACCAGACACAAATCATCATCCCTTTGCAGAAAAGTAAAAGAAAAGCCAGTCCTGATCCCTTTTCCCCTCTCTGGCTCACCAAGAGATGATACTTAATAATAAGCTTTCTCAGTTAGTGGTGGGCCATGACCATAGACTCTAGGAGACATCTGAAATGAAACAGGGGTACCGTATCAGTCTCTCTTTCCTCTAAGGCCATTCAAATTTCAAACCTACCTCTCTTAGATGGAGCTTCAGCTTCATTTTAGAACTTGAACACTTCTTATGAATAAAGGACCCTTTAAGATGCTGTCTTTCTTTAAAATATACTCAATCATGAAGGGAAGTAATTACTTTTGCCCCCTAAAAGGAAAGCATGCATACCTCCATGTAATGTAATATAACAGGAATTTGAGGCTCAGAGATATGGTCCTATCCAGCCACCATGGCTGGTAAGTGGAGAGCTAGAACTTTGATTCTAAAGTTAAGTTTTATTGCTTCACTTTGGTGAGAAGTTATCACTTCCCTTTTCTATATTTATGGCACTTTCAAAGCTACAAAATTGGTTCATTTTTCCTAACAACTTAGTTCTCAAAAATTCCTTTTCAAACACCATGATGAACAAATAATATGATAGTCACTCAGCGATTCTTCTCTATGAACTTTATGCCTCAGTTCTTTCATTAAGAAGACCTTTGTCTTAGCAGCAGTACTTCTGCCAGAAAAGTTACATCTGAGGTCTGGTGTAGAATCTCTGTTGTCCCCTTCCCTGTCTACACTAGAATATGAAATGGTAAAGCTAATTTTAGGACTCACCAAGGTCCTCATTTATATGTATAATCAATCAAGATGTTATCCCGCCTTCCTTTATCAATCCTACTTTTGTTAGGAATTAATCCTGCTTGTGAACTTAGATGTAAAGAGATCTTTACGCTTCTACTAAAGATTTCAAGCACTGCCAACTGCCTGGTGTCCTTCATTAGGGACTCTGTGGGCCATTCCATTTTTGAAAGGACTGTATAGCTTACTGGCAGATAGTTCCCTTCCACATAGAGGGATGTTGGTCTCCCTGAATTCTTCATGGAAGGCAATGCGACGTAGTAGAAAAACATTGATACCAGGTTAGACTAGCTTGGATTTGCATATTTTCTTTGCCTTAATAGCTTTGTCACTTTGGACAAGTTATTATTTATTTCTATAAAATTGGGATATTAGTTCTAATTATGGAACTGTTCTAGGAATAAATGAGCTAATGTTTATAAAGTATCAGTGCAATGAATATTAGCTTTCTTCTTTTCTCCATTCCCTGTAGTTATATCCCTCAGAGCGATAGCTGTAGCTTTTAGGAACAGCTTGAATACAGTGAGGTCACCTGGACCTCACAGATAATTTTATGAAGCAAAATGCTTGAACCTAGAGCTTTCTGACTTGGTTCTGTTTGGTTGTGCAATTCTAAAGAAGTCTGTCTCAACTTGACTTTTCTCCCTACCTCTGGGTCATCATTCACTTGCTGTTAGAGCAGTCAGGGTAGTGTCTTTTGTCTTTGAGTTGTTACGAGCTGTCAGATTGGCTCCGACTCCTGGCAGGCGACCCTGTGAATGACTGACGTCCAAAATGTCCTGTCCTCAACAGCCCTACTCAGCTTCTGTAGATTCATGCCTATGGCTTCCTTTATGGAGTCAATCCATCTCATATTTGGTCTTCCTCTTTTCCTGCTGCCTTCTACTCTCCCCAGCATAGTTGTCTTTTCCAAAGAATCCTGCCTTGTCATGTACCCAAAGTAGGACAGCCTCAGTGTTATCATTTTTGCCTCCAGTGATCGTTCAGGCTTAATTTACTCTAGGACCCACTTGTTTGTCTTTCTGGCAGTCCGGGGTATCCATAGAGCTCTCCTCTAACATCCTATTTCAAATTAATCAATTTTTTTCCTGTCACCCTTCTTCACTGTCCAGCTTTTACACTTGTACATATAATTGGGAATATGAGGGTGTAGATAATCTTGACCTTAGTCTCTAATGACACTTTCTTACACTTGATGATCTTTTCTAATTCTTTCGTTGCTGCCCCTCATAGTCTCAGTCTTCCGTTGATTTCTCGGCTGCAGCCTCCATGTAAATTGGTGACTGAACTGAGGTAAACAAAATCTTTAACAGTTTCCGTGTCTTCATTGTCTATGTTAAAGTTGTGTAGTTCTTCTGTAGTCATGATTTTTTTGTCTTCTTGATGTTCAAATGCAGTCCTGCTTTGGCACTTTCTTTCACTTTCATCAGAAGTCATTTCAACTCATTACTGCTTTCTGCCAGTAAGATGGTGTCGTCTGCATATCTTAGATTGTTGCTATTTCTTCCACCAATTTTCACTCTGCCTTCATCTGAGTCTAACCCAGTTTTTTGTATGATGTATTCTGCATACAGGTTAAACAGATAGGGAGATAAAATGCACCCTTGTCTGATACCTTCGCCTATAGGAAACCATTCTGTCTCTCCATATTCTGTCCTGACAGTGGCTTCTTGTCCACGATACAGGTTATGCACCAGGACAGTCAAGTGCTGAGGCACACCCATTTCTTTCAGAGCAGCCCATAGCTTTTCATTATCCATGCAGTCAAATGCTTTACTGTAATCTATAAAACATAGATTAACCTCCTTCTGAAATTCTTTGGAGCACTCCAGTAGCCAATGAATAATCTCAATTAGGTCTTGTGTACTTCTCTGTTTTCAAAATCCAGCTTGGACATCAGACATTTCTTATTTCATATAAGGTATGTCTTTCAGAATACTTCAGTATTGCCAGTAAAACTTCTTCATTTCTATGGAGATGTCTCATCTTACTTAGGGGCTTCAAAATCCAAACCTCCTCCCCATGAGGAAGTTCTAAGCTAAGCTGCCTTTGATATCTTCTTCCCTGTTTTATCCTCAAACCCAGAAGGAACCTGTGGGAGTTCCCAATAAATAGCCTGAGCAAAGAGCCATGTCTTTCTGCAAGGCAGGGTTAAGAACTCCTAGGTCAGGGCTAAAAGCATTTCAAAGGCTTTAGAGGACATGAGAGCAAATTCTTGTTACTTCTGGAAAATAATCTTAACCAATCAGTAAGAAATTCCTCTGAAATTGTCTTTATTTCCTCTGTATGTCCTTTATTTTGCTCCCTAAAACCAATCTTTAGTCTTAAATCCTCATTGCACCACAGTAAATGCCTAATTCCCCTATTTACTATGACCTCCAATTGACTACCCACCAAAAAAATCAGAATAGGAAGCAAAATTAAAAGCTCTGGACACGATGGTCAGAATTTATGGATAATCCTTTGAGGTGCCAGGCCATACTGTGAAAAAAATACTTTCCCTTTGTCTGCACTGATGGAAATGAAATACATTTTAAGAGAAAGAGAGTTGATAGTAGGAGACTGAGAAGAGCTTTAAAACTATCAGAAAGCCTCTAGAAAAAGAGTATACAACTAATTTGATTTTTATACTGTATTATTTTTAGGAAGATGGAACCATTTTGAAGAAGAATGGTGGACAGCAAGAAATAATATATAATATAATGCCATTGATTATACTGGAAGAGCTTTAAAATAAGAAATAAAAACTTTAAATATAAGAGAAATGTCTTTTTAAGATCTCTTACTTTTAAAAAGTTATTTCTACCAGAGATAAAGAATACCATTTGTTTTTGTCTGCTGATTCTTTAGGATAGTAAATGAGCAGCTACAGCAGTCAGTTGATGATTATCAGCACCGACTTTCCATAAAAAGAGATGAACTTGAATCAGCCCAAGCACAAATTAAAATACTGGAGGAAAAAATAGGTAAGTGTTTTTAAATTTTGTTTTTGCTAATCCTAGTTTACATTGTCTGACAAACATTTCTTTTCATTTATAGGTAAACTACACCTTAAGATGACTTCACAGGATGAAGAGGCTCATGTAATGAAAAAGACCATTGGTGTTATTGATAAAGAAAAAGACTTTCTTCAGGAGACTGTAGATGAGAAGACAGAAAAGATTGCAAACTTGCAAGAAAACCTAGCTAATAAAGTATGTGACTGTTAAAGATCGTTTTCAGCTTCTGAACAGAAAAGATTATTTTATTCTCTGTTTCAGATATGCAGTTCTTAGCATCCATGTACAAGTTCCTAAGAACCAGGGCCGTATCTTCTAATATGTTTAAATTTCATTTAATCCGAGTAATTTGAATCTTCAAAAGTTCTATTTCTAGAGTGTAATTTTATCAGGTGTGATCACAGCAAACTCAAGGAAACAATTCAAGTCCTTAGAGTGAGTAGAAACATGCCAATATGTGAAGTACAATTGCGACATGGAAATATGTTTACTTGGTGATCTCTTTTATAGCATAATTTGTATAATTGGATCGAACTATATAAATGTGATAAATTATATAGATTCAGCTAAAGACATTTCTATATGAATGATTTAGAATCTTATATACTTTTATAATTTCTATAGGAAAAAGCTATTGCTCAGATGAAGATAACAGTCTCAGAGTATGAATCTTCTATGAAGTAAGTAATCAGTGAAATGGCATCCAGCTTTTTAAGAAATTTTCAGTGAATGCTGAAATTCATTCATCTGTTTAAGTAGCAATCTGGCAATAGGAAAAGATCCTTTTTCAATTTTCCTATTTTTGCCAATGGCAACATCATTTTCTCAGTCTCCTGCATGAAAATGTTATTCTCTTTAACTTTCTCCCCTCCTCTGTCATCCACATCTAAAGAGTTATGTCTTATTAATTATTCTATCTTGAACACTGTTACAAAATCTTACGTTATGTGTCTAGTCTGTCTACTTCAAAACAGAGATCACTAATTATATTTATTTTATATACCCTTACATATTATATAATAGTGGGGATTTAAGCATTAAATAAGTATTTGCCAATTGAATCTATTATGTTCTGGGGCTGGCCCGGAGGCATAGTAGTTAAGTTCACATGCTCTGGCAGCCTGGGGTGCGCCGGTTCAGATCTCAGCCCCAGAACTACACACTGCTCATTAAGCCATGCTGTGGCAGCATCCCACATACAAAAATGGACAAAGATTGACACAGATGTTAGCTCAGGGCCAATCTTCCTCACTGGGAAAAAAAAAAGTTGCATCTGTTATGTTGTGCTCCTAACGCTTGATAGTCTTCTGTTTTTACTTGACTTTTGGAATAATAAATTTATCTTATGACTTCATTTGCACATGATGATTGGTAGAGATCTTACATAATTAATCAGTGTCCTAATGCAGTAGTTATAATTTCTTGTATTCTTAGTGTATTTAATTTGGAGTACAACAGTTTTCTTTTAAATAAATTACAATTTCCCCAAAAGCTTTCTTTATTATTTCCACATCACTCATGTAACAGCCAGCTAAAGGAAACATTGATTAATCGGGACCGTGAGATAAGCAGCCTCCGCCGCCAGCTTGATGCAGCCCACAAAGAACTTGATGAAGTAGGAAGATCTAAAGAAATGTCGTTTAAGGAAAACAGAAGATTACAAGATGATCTGGCTACAATGGCAAGGGAAAACCAGGTATGAGCACAATGCATAAACTTTGATAGTTTTATAGTATGTTCATTGTTTGCTAAATTTTAAAGCTCTAAATATGTTTTCTAAATTTTGATGTAAATATCAACAACATAAGAAATAATTGTTTAAGGAGCATGGTGTTTATAAGGATGTTAAAATGTGTGGTTTAGAATGCTGTTATATAATACAGTGTGTCTAATGGGTGCAACTGTGGTCTTTTCACCATTTTGGTCTTTGTTACAAGGAATCCTAAAGCTGAGAACATGGTATTTTCTATGGCAGAAATCATTGTCATCCTACTGGTGAGAACCTCAGCATCACTCCCAGGGTTTGGTGTTTTAAAATTGCTGTGTTTTAAAAACTCTTGACAGATTTTAATTATTCGTACTTAACTTCCAGTGTCTTAAAGATACACCTGTAAGTTATTTAATGAATATTTTAGAATGGCAAATACTAAAAGGTATTGGTTTTGTTCGTGCTGGTTTATTAAAGGATTATACCAAGAAGACCAATGATTTTTCTATTTTAAATATTTTGTGTTTTAAAAGAAATTGCTTTCAGTTATTCAGTATAACGCACATTGCTGACATACGAATTTTAAAAAAAAATGTCAACACCTGAGCCTAGCTAGCTGTTAATATAAATACCAGATACCTCGTCAGGACTACTGTGGGAGATGTTTGGTTAAAAAGTGGAGATCAGTCCAGAAAAATATGTGAAAATGACACTTAGGAACAGTTTTCCTTTTTTCCTACTCTCTCTTATTCCCCAGATTCAGAAGGAGCTATATGAATATAAATAGAACTCATTAGGTGCCACGTTCATTTTAGATTTATCTTCAGTTTTCTGATTTATAGGAAATCTCATTGGAATTGGAAGCAGCAGTGCAAGAAAAAGAAGAAATGAAGAGTCGAGTTCATAATTACATAACTGAGGTGTCACGCTGGGAGAGCTTAATGGCTGCTAAGGTGAAAAACATTATTTAGGTTGGATTTAAGACTGATTTTTTTTAACATTTTTCATTATTCTGTCTCCTCTATTAAATATTAACATATGAGAGTGGAGATCTCCCCTACTGTCTTTTTTAATTCTCCACAAATCTTACTTAGTGTATGTCTGCCCAGTTAGCTTATGCTGCCTAAACTAAAACAAAAATCCCAATGTATGTGTGTGTTTATGACATGGGTATTCCAAAGCATGACAATTAATAATTTAGAAACAATTTAATTATGCTTAAACCAGGAAAAAGAAAATCAAGATTTGTTAGATAGATTTCAGATGCTTCATAACCGTGCTGAAGACTGGGAAGTCAAAGCCCATCAAGCTGAGGGAGAAAGCAGCTCAGTTCGACTGGAACTTCTTTCTATTGACACGGAGAGGAGACACCTTCGAGAAAGAGTGGATCTATTAGAAAAAGAAATTCAGGAGGTAATACATTCATTTGTCTTGTGAAGATATTATTTAGTAAAACAGAAAACATTCAAAGATACCTTAGAAAGTGATGTTTGAGCATTGATAAAATCAATGGTAATCTTTTGTCATTAATTCTGATAATTTGTTTAGGAGCCTCATTACTTTTTTTTGTTATTGTGGTACAATATACATAACATCAGATTTACCATTTTAATCATTTTTAAGAGTACAGTTCTGTGGCAAAGAGTGCATTCACATTGTTATACAGCTATCACCACTGTCCATCTCCAGAACTTTTTCATCTTCCCCAACTGAAATTCTATACCAATTAAACTCTAAATCCTCATTCTCCCCTCCCCTAGCCTCTGGCAACCACCATTCTACTTTCTGTCTCTATGAATTGGACTACTCTATATATCTCATATAAGTGCAATCATACAATATTTGATTTGTTGTTAACGTAGTTCACTTAGCCTTAAGGTTCACTTAACCTCAAGGTTCATCCCTTTTGTAGCATGTATCAGAATTTCATTCCATTTTAAGGCTGAATAATATTCCATTGTATGTATATACCACATTTTGTTTATCCATTCATTTATCAATGAGCATCTGGTTTGTTTCCACCTTTGTCTATTAAGAATAATGCTGCTATAAACATGGGTGCAAAATATCTCTTCGAATCCTTGTTTTCAGTACTTTAGGATATAGAATGGTAATTTTATGTTTAATTTTTTGAGGAACCACCATATAGTTTTCCCTAAGGGCTGTACCATTTTGCATTCCCACCAGTGATGTAAGGGTTCCCATTTCTCCACATCCTTGCCAACACTTCTTATTTTTTGATTTTTTTTTTAAAAGACCACCAATTGTTTTTATTGATGTCTTAATAGTTTATAACACTGTGGGGTTTTAATTGTACATTATTGTTTGTCTGTCACCTTGTGGATGTAACCCTTCACCCCTTGTGCCCACCCCCCACCCCCCTTCCCCTTGGTAACCACCAATCAGTTCTCTCTGTCCGTGTGTTCATTTATATTCCATATATGAGTGAGTTCATGCAGTGTCTGTCCTACTCTCTCTGGCTTATTTCACTTAACATAATACCCTCTAGGTCCATCCATGTTGTTGCAAATGGGACAATTGTGTCTTTTCTTATGGCTGAGTAGTATTCCATTGTATGTATATACCACATCTTTAACCAATCATCAGTCGGGAGACACTTGGGTTGCTTCCACTTCTTGGCTATAGTGAATAATGCTGCAATGAACATAGGGGTGCATACGCCTCTTGTGATGGTTGATTTCATGTCCATTGGGTAGATGCCCAAGAGTGGGATTGCTGGATCATAAGGTATTTCTATTTTTAATTTTTTGAGGACTCTCCATACTGTTTTCCATAGAGGCTGCACCAGTTTGCATTGCCACCAGCAGTGAATGAGGGTTCCCGTTTCTCCACAACCTCTGCAGCATTTATTATTTGTCTTTGTGATTATAGCCATTCTAATGGGTGTCAGGTGATATCTTAGTGTAGTTTTGATTTGCATTTCCCTGATGATTAGTGATGTTGAACATCTTTTCATGTGTCTATTGGCCATCTGTATCTCTTCCTTGGAAAAATGTCTGTTCATATCCTCTGCCCATTTTTTGATTGGGTTATTTGTTTTTTTGTTGCTCACTTGTATGAGATCTTTATGTATTACTGAGATTAATCCCTTGTCGGACAAACGATTTGCAAATATTTTCTCCCAGCTGGTGGGTTGTCTATTCATTTTGATCCTGGTTTCATTTGCCTTGTAGAAGCTCTTTAGTCTCATGAGGTCCCACTTGTTTATTTTTTCTTTTGTTTCCCTTGTCTGAGTAGACATGGAATCTGAAAGGATCCCTTTATGTCCAATCTCAATTAGTGTACTGCCTATAGTTTCTTCCAGGAGTTTTATAATTTCAAGTCTCACTTTCAGGTCCTTGATCCATTTTGAATTGATTTTTGTATATGGTGATAGGAGATGGTCTACTTTCATTCTTTTGCATGTGGCTGTCCAATTTTCCCAGCACCATTTATTGAAGAGACTTCCCTCTCTCCATTGTATGTTCTTTGCTCCTTTGTCAAAGATTAGCTGTCCATAGGTGTGTGGTTTTATTTCTGAGCTTTCAATTCTGTTCCATTGATCTGTGTGTCTATTCTTGTACCAGTACCATGCTGTTTTGATTACTGTAGCTTTATAGTATATTTTGAAATCAGGAATTGTGATGCCTCCAGCTTTGTTCTTTTTTTTCAGAATTGCTTTAGCTATTCAGGGTCTTTTGTTGCCCCATACAAATTTCAGTAGTTTTTGTTCTATTACTGTGAAAAATGACATTGGGATTCTGATTGGGATTGCATTGAATTTGTAGATTGCTTTAGGTAGAATGGACATTTTCACTATATTTATTCTTCCAATCCATGTGCATGGAATATTTTTTGATTTCTTTATGTCTTCCTCAATTTCTTTCAATAGTGTCTTATAGTTTTCAGTGTATAGGTCTTTGACCTCCTTGGTTAAATTTATTCCCAGATATTTTATTCTTTTTGTTGCAATTGTAAATGGGATTGTCTTTTTGAGTTCTCTTTCTGTAGAGTTCATCATTAGTGTATAGAAATGCAACTGATTTTTGTAAGTTGATTTTATACCCTGCCACTCTGCTGTAGTTGTTGATTATTTCTAGTAGTTTTCCGATGGAATTTTTTGGGTTTTCTATGTATAAGATCATGTCGTCCGCAAATAGTGAGAGTTTCACTTCTTCATTGCCTATCTGGAGTCCTTTTATTCCTTTTTCTTGCCTAATTGCTCTGGCCAGAACTTCCATTACTATGTTGAATAAGAGCGGCAAGAGTGAGCACCCTTGACTTGTTCCTGTCCTCAAAGGAATGGCTTTCAGTTTTTCCCCATTGAGTAGGATGTTAGCTGTAGGTTTGTCATATATGGCCCTCATTATGTTGAGGTACTTTCCTTCTATACCCATTTTGTTGAGAGTTTTTATCATAAATGGATGCTGGATCTTGTCGGATGCCTTCTCTGCATCGATTGAGATGACCAAGTGGTTTTTATTCTTCATTTTGTTAATGTGGTGTATTACGTTGATTGATTTGCGGATGTTGAACCATCCCTGTGTCCCTGGTATAAATCCCACTTGATCGTGGTGTATGATCTTTTTGATGTATTGCTGTATTCGGTTTGCCAATATTTTGTTGAGGATTTTTGCGTCTATGTTCATCAGTGATATTGGCCTGTAGTTTTCCTTCTTTGTATTGTCCTTGTCTGGCTTTGGTATCAGGATGATGTTGGCCTCATAGAATGTGTTGGGAAGTATTCCATCTTCCTCTATTTTTTGGAATAGTTTGAGAAGGATAGGTGCTAAATCTTCTTTGAACGTTTGGTAAAATTCTCCAGGGAAGCCATCTGGTCCTGGACTTTTATTTTGGGGGAAGTTTTTGATTACTGTTTCAATCTCTTTACTTGTGAGTGGTCTGTTCAGATTCTCTATTTCTTCTTGATTCAGTTTTGGGAGGTTGTACACGTCCAAGAATCTGTCCATTTCCTTTAGGTTGTCCAATTTGTTGGCATAAAGTTTTTCATAGTATTCCCTAATAATCCCTTGTATTTCTGTGGTGTCTGTTGTAATTTCTCCGCTTTCATTTCTAATTTTATTGATATGAGTCTTCTCCCTCTTTTTCTTAGTGAGTCTGGCTAAGGGTTTGTCAATTTTATTTATCTTCTCAAAGAACCAGCTCTTTGTTTCATTGTTCCTTTCTACTGTTTTTTTTGGTTTCAATTTCATTTATTTCCGCTCTGATTTTTATTATTTCCCTCCTTCTTGCTGAGTCGGGGCTTTGTCTGTTCTTCTTTTTCTAATTCTGTTAGGTGCAGTTTAAGGTTATTTATTGGGGATTTTTCTTGTTTGTTAAGGTGTGGTTGTATTGCTATGAATTTCTCTCTCAGGACTGCTTTTACTGCATCCCATATGAGTTGGTATGGTGTATTTTCCTTTTCATTTGTCTCCAGATAGCTTTTGATTTCTCCTTTAATTTCATCAACGACCCATTGGTTGTTCAGTAGCATGTTGTTTAGTCTCCACATCTTTGTCCCTTTCCTAGTTTTTTCCTTGCAGTTGATTTCTAGTTTCACAGCATTATGATCAGAAAAGATGCTTGTAATGATTTCAATCTTCTTAAATTTATAGACGTTTGCCTTGTTTCCTAATATATGGTCTATCCTTGAGAATGTTCCATGTGCACTTGAGAAGAATGTGTACTCTGCTTTTTTTGGGTGGAGTGCTCTGTATATATCTATTAAGTCCATTGCATCTAGTTTTTTGTTTAAGTCCATTATTTCCTTATTGACTTTTTGTCTGGGATGATCTATCCATTGATGTAAGCGGGGTGTTAAGATCCCCTACTATTATTGTGTTATTGTTAGGTCTCCTTTTAGGTTTTTTAGCAGTTGTTTTATGTACTTTGGTGCTCCTGTGTTGGGTGCATAGATATTTATGATTGTTATGTCTTCTTGGTGAAGTGTCCCTTTTATCATTGTATACTGCCCTTCTTTGTCTCTCATTACCTTTTTTATCTTGAAGTCTACTTTGTCTGATATAAGTGTGGCTACTCCTGCTTTCTTTTGTTTGCCATTAGCTTGGAGTATTGTTTTCCATCCTTTTATTTTGAGTCTGTGTTTGTCTTTAGAGCTGAGATGTGTTTCCTGGAGGCAGCAGATTGTTAGATCTTGGTTTTTAATCCATCCCTCCACTCTGTGTCTTTTGATTGGAGAATTCAATCCATTTACATTTAGAGTGATTATTGATATATGAGGGTTTAATGTTGCTATTTTATTGTTCCTTTTCTGGGTCTTTTGCATTTCCTTCGTTTCTTGTCCCTTGTGTTTGGGACTGCAAATTCAATTTGGTATTTCTGCATGCTCATTCTCTTAGTTTTCTCTTTATTTGTCATGTGTGGTTCTCGTCCGGTTATTTGTTTAGTGGTTACCATAAGGTTTATATAAGCGATCTCCTGGATAAGATAGTATGTTTTCAGATGCCTTCTTTTTCCTGAGGCTGGGTCAATTCAATCCCTTACTCTTCCCCTCCTTATTTGTTATCTCTATTTATTCCATCTTGTGTCGTGAGTGTGTGTTTCCAGTGATGAGCTTGAATTAATTTTTTATGTTATCCAACTGTAGTTTGTTCTGGTTTAGTCTCCTTGCTGGAATCTTTGTATCCCCTTTCTCATTTGTTTTTTTTCAGGCCTAAGGGCCTTCTTGAGCATTTCTTGTAGTGGGGGTCTTGTGGTGACGAACTCTCTTAGCTTTTGTTTATCAGGGAGAGTTATTATTTCTCCATCATATTTGAAGGATATTTTTGCTGGATAAAGTATTCTTGGCTGAAGGTTTTTGTCTTTCATGATTTTGAATATATCATTCCAGTCTTTCCTAGCCTGTAGAGTTTCTGTTGAGAAATCGGCTGAGAGCCTGATGGGGTTTCCTTTGTATGTTATTTTGGTTTTTTGTTTAGCTGCCCTTAATATTATTTCCTTGTCATGGATATTTTTCAAGTTTGCTACTATGGGGCGAGATGATTTTTTACTCCTGTTTATATATTTAGGTGATCTGTTGATTTCATTCAGTGTTATTTGCCTCTCATTCCCTAGGTTGGGGAAGTTCTCAGCTATTATTTCTTTGAACAAGCTCTCTGCTCCTTTTTCTCTTTCTTCTCCTTCTGGAATACCTATTATCCTTATGTTGCTTTTCCTCATTGAGTCTGATATTTCTCGAAGAATTTCTTCATTTCTTTTTAGTCTTAGCTCTCTCTTCTCCTCTATCTGGAGCGTTTCTGCATGGCTATCCTCGATAATGCTAATTCATTCCTCCATATTGTCAGTTCTGCTCCTTAAAGACTCCATTTTTTCCACTATCTCATTCATTTTGTTTTTCATCTCCAATTTTTCTGATTGGTTTTTCTTTAAGGTTTCAATCTCTTTTGTGACGAAATCCCTGAATTCGTTGATTTGTTTCTGTGTGTTCTCTTGTATTTCGTTGAGTTTGTTTATGATAGCTATTTTGAATTCTCTCTCATTCAGGTTCTCGAATTCTGTGCCTTCAGGGTTGGTTTCTGGGTGTTTGTCATTTTGCTTTTGGTCTGTAGACATAACAAACTGTTGCATGGATCCGATGGCGACGGCTTTACTTTTTCCTCCCATCTTGAAGTTGGTCCTGCAGTTTCCCCCTGCTGCCACTGGATGGAGATCGCGAGCGGTATGCTCTGAGCCCGCTGCAGTCCCCAGAGGGATTTTGTTGAAATGCGAGGTATGTAGGGGGAGGGGTTCTCTCTTTCTCTTGCTCGACCTGGGGGTTTCCTTTCTGGCTCTCTTAGGGCGTTTGCTGCACCCCTGAAACAGTCTGTCGTCGCTTCCCAGTGGGGATCTCGCAACAGTCTGAGAGCACCTGGAGGGCGATAGTTTTCCCCGCAGTGGGCCGCCCCTCCCCTCTCTGTCTGCGAGCCGCGCTGTCTTTGCCGATCGACTGGGGAGGGGGAGTACAACTTCTTACCTCTCCTCACGTCCTTTGGGGCTTCCTGTGCCTCCAACATCCGATGTATGGCAGCAGGGGTTTCTTAGAAGTCCTTTGTAGTGTTTGATTGAGCTCTGTTGGAATGCGAATGATGTTTTCGTTGTGTCTTAGGGGGCAGCGATTCAAAGAGGGAATCTCGCTCCACCATGATGCTGACGTCACTCCCTGATTTTTTTTTTTTTTTTATAATAGCCATCCCAGTGGCAGTGAAGTGGTATCTCATTTTGGTTTTGATTTGCATTTCCTTAATGATTAGTGATGTTGAGCATCTTTTGTGTATTTATTGGCCATTCATATATTTTCTTTGGAGCAAAGTCTATTCAAATCCTTTGCCTGTTTTTTAATCAGGTTGTTTGTTGCTTTTGTTGGGTTGTAGGAATTATTTATATATTCTGGATATTAATCCCTTATTAAATGTATGATTTGTAATTATTTTTTCCCAAACTGTGGCTTTCCATTTCACTCATTTTATCCTTTGATGTGAAAAAGTGTTTAATTTTGATGAAGTCCAACTGATCTAATTTTTTTCTCATGTTGCCTTTATTTTTGTGTCATATCCAAGAAATCGTTGCTAAATTCAATGTCAGGAAGCTTTTCCCCTGTTGTTTTCTAAGAGTTTTATAGTTTTAACTCTTATGTTCCAGTCTGTTGATTGATTTTGAGTTAATTTTTGTGTATGGTACAAGATAAGGGTCCAACCTCATTCTTTTGCATGTGGATTTAAATAAGCTTTTGTCATAAAGACAGTCTAATAAAAATCTCAATAACATTTTGAGTTCAGTTAAAATATAGGAACACTAAGTTAGATTGATATAGAATAGTTGGCTATTAGTTTTGTTTTGTTGGTATAGTATTGTAGTCTTCATTTTTTAGAAGAAAGTATTGATTATCAGTAGTAGGCAGAATTATGGCCCCCAAAAAGGTATGTTTAGATCCAAACCTCTGATACCTCTGAATGTGAATATCCTATTTGGATATAGTGTCTTTGCCAATATAATCAAGTTAAAATGAGATCATACTGGATTAGGGTAGACCCTAATCTAATAACTGGTATCCTTATAACATGAGGGAGATTTGGACACAGAAGATCCAGGGGAAAACAATATGAAGACACTCAGAGATTGGAGTGATATGTCTACAAGTCAAGGGATGACAAAGATTGTCAGCAACCACCAGAAACTAGGAGAGAGGCATGGAACAGTCTCTCCCTCAGGACCTCCAAAAAGAACCAATCCTGCTGACACCTGGATTTCAGACTTGTGGTCTCCAGAACCATGAGGAGATAAATTCCTACTCAGTTTGTGATAATTTGTTATGGTAGCCTTAGGAAACTAATGCAAATTCTGGTCCCAGGAAATAGGATGCAGCTGTAACACACCTGAAAATGTGAAAGTGGCTTTGGAATTGGGTAATGGATAAGGGCTGGAAGAATTTTGAGGTGCTTGATAGAAAAAGCCTAGATTGCCTTGAAAAGATTGTTGATAGAGTAATGGACATTAAAAGCAGTTCTGGTGAAGGCTCAGGAAAGACAGGAGAGCTGTAGAGGAAACTTCTATCATTTATAAAATACACAAATCGTTCATGAACAGAGTTTCTCCAGACATATGAATGTTTCTTCTAGTGAGGTCTCAGATAGAACTGAGGAACATGTTATTGGACACTGGAGGATCCATGTTATAAAATGGCAGAGAACTTGGCTGAATTATGGTCTACTCTTGGGAGGAAAGTAGAACTTATAAGTGGTGAACTTGGATATTTAGCTGAGGAAATTTCCAAGCAAAGTGGAAGGCACAGCCTGGTTTCTCCTTGCTGTATATAGTAAAATGTAGAGGAAAGAGATAAATTGAGGAGGAACTGCTAAGCAAAGAAGGAACCAGGACTTGATGATTTGGAAAATTCTTAGCCTATCCAGATAGTGTGCTCTGGAGACAGGGCCAAGAGTGTGGCTAGGCAACCTCCTGGTGAAGAGATCTGCATGTGTGAATCATGGATCCAATCAATCATCTCAGCAGCAACTGCCAGCTTGGACTGAGAGGGAAAGAAACAGGATGAAATGAAGGAAGGCTGTTGAACTGGGCTCCTGCTAGCAGAAAACTGGCCAGTAGAGTTACTTGGCTACAAACACATTCTTCAAGAAAAGGGAAGAATGACTCTGAAGACAACTCAGGGACCAGCTGGGCTGCCAAGGGCAGCTCAAAGGCTGATGGGGCTGCTGCTGCCACCATGGGCCCAGAGGACATGGACCCAGGGCATGGGGTACTGCCTCCTTGGTTCCAGAGAGTAGGGCCACTGCCACTGAGGGC
The DNA here is from genome assembly GCA_031878705.1 of Tapirus indicus. Lineage (NCBI taxonomy): Eukaryota > Metazoa > Chordata > Mammalia > Perissodactyla > Tapiridae > Tapirus > Tapirus indicus. Next base: position 42,554,218 of record CM062919.1, read on the forward strand.
CAAGAGAGTGGGGCTGTAGCTAAGGGCCCAAAGGTGGGGCCACCCTAGCAGGCCCAGAGGACAGAGCATCCAGGCACAGACCATTATTCTTGGGCCTTGAAATCTCATGGAATTTGCCCTGCTTAGTTGCAAGCTTACTTTGGACTTGTAACCCCTTTATTCCTTCTGTTTTCTCCCTTTCAGAATGGAACTGTCTAATCTATGCCTGTCCCACCATTGTATTTTTGAAGCAGATAACTTGTTTTCTAGCGTCATAGATCTGTGGAAGGAGAGGAATTTTGCCCCAGGATGGACCATACCCAGAGTCCTACCCATCTCTGATTTAGATAATGCTTAAAAGAGATTTTGGACTTAGAATTGATGCTGGAACGTTGGAGCGGAGTGAATGTATTTTGTACTTGAGAAGGATGTGAAGTTTGGGGAGACAGAGGGAAGGTAGAATTATGGCCCCCAAAAAGATATGTTGAAATCCTAACCCCAGTACCTATGAATGTGACCTTATTTGGAAATAGGGTGTTTGCAGTGTCATCAAGTTAAGATGAGGTCATCCTGGACTCCAGCAGGCCATAACCCAATGACTGGTGTCCTTATAAATCTGGACACAGAAGACACAGGGGAGAATGCCAGGTGAAGACAGAGGCAGAGATTGGAGTGATATGTTTTCAAGGCAAGGAATGTCAAGGATTGCCAGCAACCACCAGAAGCTGGGAGAGAGACATGGAACAAATTCTCCCTCAGAACCTCCAGAAGAAGCTAACTCTGCTGACATCTAAATTTCAGACTTATAACCTCCAGAACTGTGAGGAAATAAATTTCTGTCATTTTAACCCACCTAGTAGTAATTTGCAGTAATTTCTTGCAGCAGTCCTAGGAAACTAATACAGTATCTCTGTAAGTTTTTTTTTAATATATAGTATGTAAAAGAGATATAAAATTTTTTTTCTTTTTGCCTTTTGACCCCCTTCATCCATTTCTCCCACCCCCTACTCCCCTGCCTCTGGCAGCCACCAATCTGTTCTCTGTATCTATGAGCTTGTTTTTTTTTCAGATTCCACATGTATAAAAGAGATCATCTGGTATTTGTCTTTCTCTGACTAATTTCACTTAGCATAATGCCCTCAAGGTCCATCCATGTTGTCACAAATGGCAAGATTTCATTCTTTTTTATGGCTGAATAATAGCCCATTTTATATATTTACACCACAATTTTTTTATCCATTCATCCATCAGTGGACACTTAGGGTATTTCCATGTCTTGGCTGTTGTAAATAATGCTGCAATGAACATGGGGATGCAGATATCTTTTCGAGTTAGTGTTTTCATTTCCCGTGGATAAATACCCGGAAGTAGAATTGCTGGATCATATGGTAGTTCTATTTTTAATTTTTTGAGGAACCTCCATACTGTTTTCCACAGTGGCTGCACTAATTTACATTCCTACCAATAGTGCACAAGGGTTCCCTTTTCACTGCATCCTCACCAACACTTGTTCTTTTTTGTCTTTTTGATTGTAGTCATTCTAACAGATGTGAAGTTATATCTCATTGTGGTTTTGCTTTGCATTTCCCTGATGATTAATGATGTAGAGCATCTTTTCATATACATGTTGGCCATCTGTATGTCTTCTTTGGAAAGAATGTCTATTCAGATCTTCTGCCCATTTTTTAATCAAATTGGTTTTTTTTATTAAGTTGTATGAGTTTTCTATATATTTTGGAGTATAATAACTAAAGGAATGCTTTTCAACCTTCAACAGAGTTCTCAGGAGAAACTATTATTTAGCTCTTTTGTTATTTGTCATTGTTCATGTTGTTATGTGGTATATGAAATTGACTTTTACGTATTTAGTTTGTTTTGGGGACTTTGATTTAATTAACTTGTTAATATTTGGAAAATCCAAATATTTACTTTTCTGCAATTGTTGAGATTTATTAAATCGTCACAGCACAGCATTAGATTTTTAATGTTGATTCATTTCAGTAAAGCCTATTAAAATAATTTTATTCTTATTATTTATTTACTTATTTTTGCTGAGGAAGATTAGCCTTGACCTAACATCTGTGCCAGTCTTCTTCTATCTTGTATGTGGGACACCGCCACATCGTGACTGATGAGTGGTGTAGGTCCACACTCAGAACCTGAACCCCTGAACCCGGGCTGCCGAAGTGAAGTGGTTAAGCGAACTTAACCACTACACCACGGGGCCGACCCTAATTTTATTTTTCAAGTGTGAAATTCTTCCTAAACCGCAGAAGTAGAGCTTGTATTTATCATTCACAGTTTAAATATGTGAAATTTAAAATATGGATCATCCTAGGAAAAAAAATCAGTATTTCAAACTTTGCTCATTATTTCAGTTATTAAAATCTTATAAAGTTATGTATTACTATTAGGTTAAATTAAATTTAAATATGACTTCAGGTACAGTACTCCCCTCTTGTCTGAGGAGGATATGTTCCAAGACCCCCAGTGGATACTTGAAACCATGGATAGTACCAAACCTATATACACTATGTTTTCTCCTATACATACATACCTATGATACAGTTTAATTCATAAATTAGGCACAGTAAGATATTAATAACAATAACTAATAATAAAATAGGGGAATTATAATAATATACTGTAACTAAAGTTACCATAGATCTTAGCAACCTCAGCATACGATTTTTTTTCCTTCCTTATTAAGTTGAGAATTTTCACCTTTTCACTTAAAGGAAGGACTCTGTGGCTTCTCTTTGGCATATCCAAGTTGCCAGCATCACTACTCTTGTGCTTTGAGGCCATTATTGAGTAAAATAAGGGTTACTTAAATACAAGCACTGTGATACTGTGACAGTCAGTCTGATAACTGAGATGGCTACTAAGTGACTAATGGGCAGGTTGAGTATACAATGTGGATATGCTGGACAAGGATGATTCATGTCCCAGATGGGATGGAGCAGGACAGCACAAGGTTTTATTACACTACTCAGCGTGGCATGCACTTTAAAACTTATGAATTCTTTATTTCTGGAATTTTCCATTTAATATTTTCGAACTGCAAGTAACTGAAACCTCAGAAAGCAAAACTGCAGGTAAGGGAGAACTACTGTATTTAGTTTTAAAGCAAACTCTGGTTTTGAAATTCAAAACTTAACTAAAGACGGGGCCGGCCCCATGGCCTAGTGGTTAAGTTCAGCAGCTCAAGTTGTTTCCCCGGCACGGACCTGTACCACTTGGCAGTGGACATGCTGTGACGATGACCCACTTGCAAGATAGAGGAGGATTGGCACAGATGTTAGCAAAAAAATATTTAACTAAAGACAATTGAGTGATAAGTATACATGTTACTTTTTCTTGAAAAGGCATTATTATAACAGAGACTTTATAAAGGAAAAATTTAATGTAAATTCAAAGATCTCTCATATTTGTAACACCCTAAAGTAGTTTTCAGCTTTGCATCTTCCAAATATATACATGAGGTACTTAGTTACCACAATCAATAATTATACACAGTTCATTTTGTTAAGCATTAAATAGGCCATCTTTAAATAGCAGGCAACTTTCTGAGAGTATCTTAAAATATGCGAAAATTGGCTCTCATACTTTTGTAAAGTGAGGCTGTGGCTGCACAGATTTAAGCCTTTAAAATTATTGGGTTACTTTAACTTTTTACCTGTTTCTTTTTCTATTTTCAGCACATAAATGCACATCATGCGTATGAATCCCAGATCTCATCAATGGCAAAAGCCATATCCAGGTTAGAAGAAGAGCTGAGACATCAAGAAGAGGAGAAAGCGGCAGTATTAAATGATTTGTCATCTCTCAGAGAACTTTGCATTAAGCTTGATTCAGGCAAAGATATTATGACCCAACAGTTGAATTCCAAAAAACTTGAGTTTGAGAGGGTAAGAACTTAAAAGGTACTGTTGTAGCACATTGTTTCATTGAGCCCTACTCGAATTGTTTTACTTTGTCGTTCACTACCCAATATATTTGTTCCCCTTTAGAGTGGTTACTTTGACTATAGGATTTTGATAACTAGATTTGACTGCTAGATTCTTTGCCAAGATTTCTCTGGCAAACATGGTGATGAAATTAGGTGCTGTCAGTTTTGGAGTAGGTGGGTATTTAGGAGAATATGAGTCTTCTGATCATTCATAGGAGCATATCCTATTACATTCTTTCTCTGTTTAAGGGTAAGACTTAAATGAAGGATTGAGCAGTTCATTGCTCCCTAAGTGGAATATTTTTTGTAATAAAAGTCTCAAGGCATTTAAATCTTACTTAATTTTAAAAGTATAGTTAGCTGGGACTTACCGTTCCCAAACTGAAGCATTGCTTTAAACAACTCAGTGTATGTTTTCAAGCATGAGTGTTTTTAGTTTTCACTCACTTAATAGTGGCTTTATTTTCGGGTGCTGAGAAGCACCAGTACTGGCTTGACTGTGTAGTCAGAGTACATATATTTAATAGACCAGAGGGGCCTCCTTGCGGATACTGTGGCCACACTGTAGCATTTTATGTTAATGACTCCCTTGACAAGGCAGTAGGAGAGAACACTACTTAGGGGTTGGAGCAGGTCCTATAGCTATATAAGCCTTTATAAAAATAGCAAAGATTGTTTTGAAAATAAGATGTTTTTCTTATACTTAAGGAAGTGGTTTAAAATCTTTAACTGGTACCCACAATGAAGCAACTGATGTGTATATAGCTCTGCAGATAATTTTTCGGAGTAAGTCTAAAATTGTTCTGAAGTAATCTTACTTTGTTTTTTCTATAGGTTGTGGTGGAATTAGAAAATGTAAAATCTGAATCAGAGCTGTTAAAAAAACAACTGTCAAGTGAGAGACATACAATTAAAAACCTTGAATCGTTGTTGGCTACAAATAGAGACAAAGAATTTCATTCTCATTTAACCTCCCATGAGAAGGATACTGAAATTCAGCTACTTAAAGAGAAGTTAACCCTTTCAGAAAGCAAATTGTAAGTGTCATAAATCAACCTATGTGAGGAAAATAGCTTGTCAGAAATAATTTAAAAATTATTGAGAGAGTCTGCTGTGGATTAGGAAAAAGACTTTGAAAAAGCTATGAGATTTGACCCTCATAAGTGTATTGGTTACCTTTTAGGAGATTGATGATGGTGTCTTTTTAGAATCGAGAGGTTTGGACATATTTGTTGGAAGAGGAGAGGAAACCCAGAGTAGATAGGATGAATGCAATTAATATCTTTTAAAAGGAGTTAGAAATATTTCTCTTCCTGAGGCAGGAGTCAAGAAAGAAGCAATGAAGATTCTTTATGTGTTGGTGTTACAATTCATATCATGTTCACGTTTGTATCTCCAGCATTGCTGCAGTGCCCAGTGCATACTACAACCTCAGTAAATGTTGTTAAATAAATGAGATGAATGAAAAAGAAAATTTTGTGATAAAAGCTCCAGAATTCTAGAGAACTCTCCCCATCTTGAAATGCTCTCTCCTTTGCTGAACTCCTTTCTTTGTTCCTCAAATTTAGCCATTTTTCTAAAGTTCACTCATACACTTCCATGGGTGTGACCTCTATGGTGAAGATACACAAATCTATAGCTCCAAAAGCTAGAGAATTATTGTTGAAAAGTCTTGATCTTCTCTTTTTTCATCCTTAAGTATCACCTCCATTTATATTTGTTAATTAAAAAGACAGAAATCCTAACATTTGACTCTACGAAACAGAACATTTATTATTTATATCTTTGATTTTTAAAATTTGTTTTTAAGGACTAGTCAAAGCCGAGAAAACACTATGCTTCGGGCTAAAGTGGCACAATTACAGACAGATCATGATGCTCTGAAAAGGCAGATTTCAACTGAAAGATATGAACGGTAAGAAGAAAACTTAACATTGATCACTGTTTTTATTTATTCCCCATCCTATTCCAATAAGGATTTAATATGGCTTACAAATAGCAAACTTTTTTAGCATTAATACATAAAATTTTTTAGTAGTTCTTCCTAAAAAGGCAATAAGTGTTGTTGAAAAATAATATCCCTACAGTCAATAAAGTAGCAAGTATTGTGTAAATGTTTCCTATAGCATTCCTCAGGGCAAAGTTAGGGCACTATTTGTAAGGACGTAGCTAGGGAATCAATAAGACGGTAAGCATTCTACAAGAGCCTGAAACAATATGGTCCAATAGGAAACTCCAAAGACAAATCATCATGAAAGTAATGATGCTGATGATCATAAGGGCAGTTAACAAATATGTGCCAGATACTATGTACGTATCTGATTAATTCTACTAATAATCTAGGCCTATATTATAGAGAACTGAAGTCACACAAATAGTCAACAGCAGAGCTAAGACTAAAATCAAGGCAGGTCTGTCTAGTTTTAAAGCCTGTACACTTAACCTTTACAATATATTTCCTATAGCTTAGTAATTTTCATACTCGCTTTTGGTTCATTTGCTTTATGATGTTGAAAAATTTAATTCTCAAGTGTTACAAACAGGAATGAGACCTGCTTTAACAGTTAAAATCGAAGTCCAATTTGCAAATCAATTGTCAAGTTACTTTTATTCTATTATGCTTTCCTACTATGTTAATGCCACAGACATGAGCATTCCTGAGATTGCATTCTCGAATAGTGGTCAAATTGCTTATTAGGTCAATTTTTGAGTTCTCTTATTCTTATCCATTTGCATCAAAACTTTTGAGTGTTGTGCTATTTGGAATATAAATGGAAAAATGTTTAAAAAGGTTTCTTTAGGGAGATAATAATAAAAAAAGGCTTGTGAAGCACCCAGCTAGGTAGAAATCCTGGACACTGAAGAACTCAAGGCAGGAAAAGTCTAGGCCAGAGACTGAATTGCCACAAGAGTGTGGCAACACAGTCCCCATGCTTTGTGGGGCAGACCCAGACACTGGGAAGGAAAGCATAGCAGAGAGAATGGATTATTTCACTTCGGACATTTGGGAGTTTTGAGGACGGAAGAGGGCTAGATTTATGTGCAAGAAGAGGTGTGAAAGGAAGGGGCAGAGGAAGGAACCAACCAACTTTGAAAATCTGTATTCAGAGGGGCTTTGAACAATCTCTTATAGTACATATTCCTTTAATTGAAATCTTTTATCCATTACTTAAAAATCATATAAAGACATACGACTTAAATTTAGTAGAAAGACTAATTACTTAATTGAATAGAAATTACCTAATTAGGTACTAATAATCACAGCACCTTATATTTGTCTACCACCTTTTTGGTGTAATCTCTTATTTGATCTTTACTGACAGAGAACGAGCAATCCAAGAGATGCGTCGACATGGTCTTCCCACACCACCCCTTAGTTCTACTCTGAGGTCTCCTTTACATTCTCCTGAAGATATAAACTGATAATTATCAGACAGGTATGTATGTTACACCAAGGACAAGCAAAACTCATCTATGGTTATAAAAATTTAGAAAGTAGTTTTCTGTGTGGGGGGAGGGGAGATTGCCCTGCAAAGGTGGTCAGGAGAACTTTCTAAAGTAATGCAATGTTCTGTATCTTGGTGGTGATGGTTACATAAATATATACGATTGTAAAAACTCAAACTGAGCATTTACGGTCCATGCATTTTATTGTACGTAAATTGTACCTCAATTAAGAAAGAGAGGACGTCTGTAACAAGACGTTAAGTGACGGTATGAGGTATCACAGGGTAATATTTGATGAAGTGCCAAATTCAGGGTACAAATAATAGATGGTGAAAGTGTGGATAAAGTCATAGAAACAGGAATGCACATGGCACAGTAGAGTCAGTCTGACAGGTATGGCAGGTTGTTGGGGAATAATGAGGGAGAAAGGCATGGAAGGTAGAGTAGGGCGTATAGAATATATTGAATGTGAGGCTAGAGTAGAGATTGTAGACTTTATTCTGTAAGTCAGGGGAGCACTGGAGGTCCTCTTGTGCATAGGATGGGTACAAGAGAGGGTTAGATGAAAGAAGTGTTCCTGGTGGATTAACTTCATAACTGTATTTGGGCCATATTGGGGAGGGTAGAACCCAGAGGCAGGGAGACCAGAAAGAGTTGAACAGTGTGATATGAACACTGTAATCATTTCAAGATCAGTATAATAATAGTGAAAGCCAAGACAGATTTTTGAAAATAAATTATAATGTACATACAGAAAAATGCCGTATCACAGTATACAGTTCAGTGAATTTTCGCAAACTGAACATACCTATATAACATGCACCCAGATCAAGAAACAAAACATTACCTCTCTTGGGCTCTCTTCTGGTCATAAGCCCTGCTCTGAAAGTAACTGTCTTGACTATTAAAAGCATAGGTTCCTTTTGCCTGTTTGGGGTATTTTATAAATGACATCATACATTTCTGGCTTCTTTTCCTCAGCAGTACATTTGTGAGATTCATCCATACTGTTGTGTGTACTTGTAGATTGTTTAGTCTTATTGGTGCATAGTGTTCCATTATGTGAACTACCACAGTCCATTTATTCATGCTGTTGTTGATGGGCATTTGGTAATTTCCACTTTGGGCTATTACAAATAGATATGACAAATATTCTAGTAGTATGTTAGTGAAGAGCTGTGTGCATTTCTTTCGAGTATACACTTAAGAGTTTTGAAATTGTCAGGTCACTGGACATGCATGTTCAGTGCATGTCAGGTCATTGGACATGCATATGTTCAAGCTTGAGTAGATATGGCAAAACAGTTTTCCAAAGCTGTAAAGAGCTAGGACACTTTGATTAAGGGTCAAAGGGATATGCTGGTTCTTTGTTGATGGGAATGAATGGGAAAGCAGCATGTCAGACCCAGGGTTTGAAAGGTGGGTTACTGTGAAAAATACAGGCTCATTGACAGCAAGAGTAAAGTCATTCTTTTTAAAAAACTATGCATTTCTTTGCCTCTTTTAATAGAAGTGAATAGAAGATAATAAAGCATTTCCTTGATGACTCAGAATCCTCATTTTGAACATTAGTTATGTGCTGTGCTTTAACATACTGATACCCCCAGGGTTTTTGGTGTTGGTAGGGCCTAGGTTTAAAAGATTGCTGATTGCTGTGCTTTTGCTTTTGTGTTGTTTGTTTGATTAAAACATTTATTTTTCTCTTTCACTTTGAGGACCACTTCTCAGGGCTGGCTGCAATCACTTGTCCTTCTAAGCTGTTGCATTAATTTGAATGTGATTAGATGGACGTTCAGCTTCTCATTATAAAGCCTTATAACAGTTGTGACACAAACATTTTCTCGTGCTTGATTCACAGCTGCATTTTAGATCAGGGCTTGTAAACTAGGGTCTGTGGGCCAGATCCACCCCACTGCCTTTTTTTGTAAATGAAGCTTTATTGGAGTATAGCCACACCCATTTGTTTACATATTGTCTAAGACTGCTTTTCCACAGTGGCAGAACTGAGTAATTGTGACAGAGACCCCGTGGCCCACAAATCTAAAATATACATTACCTAGCCTTTCAGATCTTGTAGCCTCTGGAAAACTCAACTGTACAATCGTGAGATGATGAAAGTGAAAAAGCAAATAATTTCTTAGTTTTATGAAAATAGACTTGACCTTATAGACCCCCTAAAAGGGTCTTTGGGACTCCCCGGGATCCTCAGACTATAAGAAGCATTGATACAGAACATAGTGGGTTCCAGAGATCTCTAAACCTGTGATGAGTTAGAAAACTTTTTAAAATTTCAATAAAATGTATAAAAAAATGAACTTTGCCATCTTAACTTTTTTAAGTGTACAACTCAGTGGCACTAAATTCACAGTGTTGTACAGCCATCACCACTGTTTCCAAAATTTTCTCATCACCCCAAACAGAAACTCTGTATCTGTTAAGCAATACCTCTGCAATCTCCTGACCTCACCTCCCCAGCCCCTGGTAACCTCTAATCTACTTTTCTGTCTCTATGAGTTGCCTGTTCTAGATTTCCATATAAGTGAAATCATACAGTATTTGTCCTTTTGTGTCTGGCTTATTTCACCTAGGATAATATTTTAAAGGTTCATCTGTGTTGTAGCATGTGTCAGAACTTCATTCCTTTTTAGGCCTAAATAACATTCCTTTGTGTGTTTATGCCACATTTTGTTTATCCATTCATCAGTTGATGGACACCTGGGTGGTTTTCACCTCTTAGCCTGGTGAATAATGTTTCTGTGAACATAGATATACAAGTATCTGTTTTAGCTCCTGTTTTCAAATCTTTTGGGAGTACCTAGGAGTAGAGTTGCTGGGTCATATGATAATTCTATGTTGAACGTTTTGAGTACCTGCCCAGACTTCTTCCACATAGCTGTACCATTTTATATTCCCACCAGCAATGTACGAGTTCCAGTTTTCCACATCCTTGCCAGCACTTGTTGTTTTTCTTTTTTTTTAATTATAGCCATCCTGTTAGATGTGGATTAGAAAACTTACACAACCATTAACAAATTCTCAGAGTATCCTAATGATGTTGTTAATTGGTAACAGATTTCCATTCATATTTTCTAAATATTGTCACCAAAAGTAATTTTAAGAGATTTCCCCATAAGTATTTAGAAATGAATATGAAATATTCATATCAATTCATATTTACAGTATCTCTCTAATAGTTAAAATATATAATCCAATTTTTTTACTTTTTAAAATTATCGTATCTAATATATGCTCACTGAGAAAACAAAATACAAAAGTATAAAGAAGGAAACCAAAATCACTTTTTTTTCCTCTTTTTATTGTGGTAAACTATACATAACATCAGATTTATCATTTTAACCATTTTTAAGTGTACATTTCTCTGGCAATTAGTATATTCGCATTGTTGTACAAAAGTAATCTCCACTATCCAGCTCCAGAACTTTTTTATCTTCCTTGACTGAAGCTCTGTACCCATTAAACACTAACTACTCTCCCTTTCCTCCAGCCCCTGGCAACCACCATTACAGTTTCTGTCTCTATGAATTTGACTACTCTATGTACCTCATGTAAATGAAATCATACAGTATTTGTCCTTTTGAGACTGGCTTATTTCACTTACCATGTTTTCAGGGTTCATCCATGTTAGAGCATGTGTCAGAATTTCCTTCCTTTTTGAAGCTGTATAATATTCCGTTGTATGTATATAGCACATTTTTTTTATCCATTCATCTGTTGATGGACACTTGGGTTGCTTCTACCTTTTGGCTGTTGTGAAAATGCTGCTATGAACATGGATGTACAATCAAAATCACTTTTAATCCTCCAACCCAAAGAAAATAGCAGTTAGCATTTTGGTATACTTCCTTCTTGTATTTAATTTGTAATAAACATGCACACACATGCATAGACACACATATATGATTCTAATAGAGATCATACTCAAAATAGTTTTTATCCTGTTTTTTTGTTTTGTTTTGTTCTTTAGGGTTTTTCCCCTTAATATTGTTGCAAGCATTTATTCTTATCATTAAAAGCGTTTTCAAAACTGCCATTTTAAAATAGTGCTCTAACTGTTCACCACATGGATAGTCCATGATTTATTTAATCATTCTTCTCTTATGGGACATATAGTTTCTTTCCAATATTTTTCACTTATAAAATAATGTTTTATATCAGTATTGGACAACGTGTCTGATAATTTCTTCTTAAGTTTGTCTTCCTAGGTATAGAAAAATATAATTGCTTAATGTTTCCATTGTGGGATTTTTCATATTTTAATGCATGTGTGTTTTAATTGGGAGGATGATCAGATAGCACATAAGGTCAAAATATTTGGAAAAATATTTGACTGTCCCTAGCATGCTATTTCAAGACTCAGACATAATTTATAGTACTTGTATATAGTTTTATTAAACCTAGACGACATATTATCCCTTCTTTTGAGTAGTTTTCTCAGTTAACCTGCTATATTATCCCATTCTTTTCACTGCGTATCATTCATTTAGTCCTCATGTACTTTGATGTACTTTGGTAGTTTGAAGGGAATATCTTTTTGAGTATAGAACAGTACTTCTCGACTATTAAATATAACTTGATTGTGGGCAAAGGTTTTATTAGAGACTATAATTTCAGTTAAAACATTACTGAATTTCAGTTTTTCGTGAATGTATTTTGTAATTTTGTTTATCATTTTTCTCTTAACCCACCTTTCCCCTCCCCCTTTTTTCAGAATGATGACTTTCAATGAGTTGGCTATATGGATTTTTTTAAAGGACAGAACAGTAATGAAATATTTGAAGTACTTGTTCCTGAAAATCATGAACATCAACACAAATTCTACCTCTGTCAATGTTTATTTAAATCAGTGAATATTTATGTAAAAAATTTGGTTTAAAAGAGCTGTGTGTATTTTCATATATATAACAGAACAAAGTATGTATTAATAGTGCTAATGGATGTTATATCTGTATTTTTATTATTCTTGACTTAAATTACTCCTTGAAGTTTGTTTATACTGTGAATTAATATAATGTATTGTTCACATTATGCTTTAATAATCTTTTTCTTAATGAGCCATGATATATGTGTGTAAATATTCTTGCAGTACTTGTTTTTAAAGTGTTTTTAGTTTTCATGCCTGTGTTTATAACCCATATCTTTTACACATTCACAAAGTATTATCAACTTTGATGCTATGCTGTCATGCTTAACTTTTTTCTTCTAAATGACAAATTAATTATTAATCAATTTGCTGTCTGTCATCAAGGGGAATATATTCAGGTCTATTCTTATAATAGCAGAGATCTTGATAAAATAATAATTACCATATATAATTTGTTATTGCCAACTAGAAGAACTGTGATAGGAAAGATACATTTATGTATTATATACAATACTATATTATTTTGGCTATCACATGGACTCTTCGCATAATACAAATTCTATCAAAATCAAACTAAAGCTGTATTCAGAATTTTGTAAATCAATAGAATAGAAATTGGGGACACTTTCACTAAATAAAATTACTATTACTTTAAAATTTCAGAGTATAAAAGTATATGGGGTAAATATAGTAAAACATTTGTTAAAATTCCATTATACATTCAGTAACATCAGTTTTTTGCTTCTAAACCTGTGTGTTGTAATTTATCAGTCTTCCAGAATAGTATGTAAACACTGAATTGTGGTGTATTAAGTAGAAAACAGCTTTTTACAATTAATTTCCAAAGTTGTAATTTTAAAGAATTTAGCTATATACGTATATTAATAAGAGAACAGAAGTACAAAATAGAATGTCAGATACAAAAACTAATCGTGTTTGAACCGTACACATTGGAAGAAAATCCTGTTCTTAATAGATTTCATTATGATTGAAAAAGAACTTAAAAACTAACATAGGAAAGTGGAAGACCAATTATTTATGATACATTTTGTTTCTTCCTGTGGTTTAATAAAGTGGAATTTGTGTGTATATGTTTGTGTGTACCTGGGGATGGACAGTGCTTTTTTTCTAAAACTAATATGCCTTATATGTTCGGGTTATGCCCTTTGCAATAATTCAGTGTGTATTTGGTGTGATGTGGCTTTTCCACCATCTTTGTAATTTTATGTATTCCGTCTCCTTTCTGCAAATTCATCTATTATAGCAAAATACAAGAGAAATGGAACTATTTGCAATGTCATATGGAAAATCTTTTAATAAACATGTAAATAAAATAAAAAATATTGTCCCCACCTTTCCCCCCAAAGCAACAGCAAGATATATTTTGTTAGATATTTTATTTTTAATGTTTTCTATAATTAAAAAATGTATAGCTTGCCATAATTGTTATTTTCATAACCATGATACTACAATTTTTTAAAATTAGTTTTATCTTAAAATACTGAATGTTCTGACCTTTTATAGATGTTTTAAATAATTTTAAGTTATGGAGCTTGACAAAGATTTTCCAATAAACTTTCCAGTCAATTTATTTTCTCTTTCTTACAAATAGATTTTTATAATTATAGCAATATTTTTAGTTCTAAAATTGTGTACAGTTTATTCAAATCAAACTTTATCATGATAGAATATAGGGAATACCTTGAACTTAGATGCCAGGTACTTGTTTTTTTACTGACTTGCATTTATTTCCAGTTAGTTCAAAACACAGGAAATGAAGTCAAAGTTTCTATTTGAAATCCATCTACAAAATGGTTAAACAAGCATGTGTGTGTGTGTGTGTGTATAAAGTTTTCTCTCTTGCAGATACTCTTTGTTGAGAACATTAATTACCATTGACCATACCACCTTTTACCCTTATTACAGCTTATCATATATCTAATCTCATACCCCTCTCTCTAATTCTTAGAAGATTTCAGCACCCAGCTTAATGTCTTTCTACCATTAGTTCTATCATCAATCTTTTTATGTTAGCATCTTCTTGGAACATTGGTTATTGACCAGGTCTGTACATTGGAGTTTACCTGGACCATTCTAATGAAAAGTCGATTTGGGAACCCTACACCAGTCTGGATAAATCAGAATCTCAGAGTGAGCTGTGGCGTTTTTGTTTTTTTTTTAATTTTAGGTTCTCTAGGTTATTCTAATGTGCAGCCAGGATTTAAAATGCTTAGAAACTGACCCACCAAACTGATTTCATGACCCACTAATGGGACTCAACCTATGGTTTGAAAACCCTGCTCTTCATCTTGTCATTATCTCCAAAAATCTCAACTTCTAGCATCCTACTCTCCTTTCTTTCTAGGTCATTCTATTTATTATGCCTATCTCAACAATTGTTTGACTCTATCAGGATCTCCAGACAATTGATTGTATCCCTTATCCCTTGTCTATAAATCCATCACTCTTCCTTTCCTCTTTCTCTAGCACTGACATCATTTTCTTTGCATATACCCTAAATTCTCTTGTCCCTCTGAACTGAGAACTCAAATCTTCATTATATCCAACTACTTCAACTACTCTGCGTCTGTGCTAAGTAGCTAAACATGGCTGGAGGAAAAAAACCATGCTGACTCTTTTCACTTGAAATGTATGGCCCTGAAAATCAAGGGCCCACAGCACTGTGTGACAATCCTTATACATTTTCCTGGTCAATTCACACTTAACCTCTCCCCAACAAGAATTTCACACCTCTTTACTGAGACCTTCTATCCCCACTCCTTACTCTGAGCTTGTTTCTTTTTTCACTGAGAAAATGGAAACAAAATTTTTTCATCCTCCAAATCTATTAACACATCTGTATCCATATAACTTCTTTCCCTTTTATCATAACATGAATCATCCCCACCCTCTAGCCATTCCATTTAGTTGTGACCAGTATCCATTCTTTCTACTACTTAAAAAAAACACTCCTGCAATTAACCTCACATTCCTGAATCATTTTGCCCTATTGGTTTGTTCCCACTTGCATTCATACCTCCCATTTTAAAACCCTCCCAGACCCTACCTTTCCATTTTTAGCATGCTTTATAGCAAAAATTCCCTGAAAAGAGTTATCTATACTCACTTCATCCCAACTTTACCCCCACTTTTCTTCTTGAACTGTTCCAAACTTGCTTTATTCCCATTACTCCAGTCAAACCATTCTTGTCAAGGTACCAACAACCCCCATGTGTTATTTCCACTATTACCTTTTTCACACCCAATATTTCCACTTAGTGCTTTTTTGTTATGTTTTGTACTTATTTGGTACTGCTCCTATCTTCCTTTCAGGAAGGATTGGGTACAGAGATAGCTTTAATATGAATTAGTATATTTGAAAATAAGATTGAGGACTCCAGAAAGCATCAGAAATAGAGACTGAAAGTGTAGAAGAAAAGATAAGTATTATGGAGGATATGTATAAGAGTGCCAACATTCCAGCTAATAAGCCTTAGAAGAGAGAAATATTAGGAATGCAGAAAATATTTTAAGAAATTATGGAGATAAATGTCCCCAAATCAAAGAAGGATACAGTCTGAGGTCTTTATTAAAAAGGTTCAGAGAGAGGCCAGCCTGCTGGCGTAGTGGTTAAGTTTGTGCACTCCACTTCGGCGGCAGGGGTTCACAGGGTCGGATCCCGGGTGCAGACCTAGCACTGCTTATCAAGCCATGCTGTGGTGGCATCCCATATACAAAACAGAGGAAGGTGGGCATGGATGTTAGCCCAGGGCCAATCTTCCTTGGCACAAGGAGGAGGATTGGCAAAGGATGTTAGCTCAGGGTTAATCTTTCTCACAAATGAAAAAACAAAACAAAACAAAAGGCTCAGAGAAAGCCAAGTAGAAGAAAAGGAAAAACCCACATTTAGACACAATATCAAAGACAAGGAGAGAAATTATAAAAACTTCCAGAAAGAGAAAATGGGTCACCTAAAAGGAACAAGGATCAGATCTACATCTATTATGGAATGAATGGGTCCCCCCAAAATTCCTGTGTGGAAATTCTCCCCAGTAGGATAATGTTAAGAGATGGAGCCTTTGGGTGGTAATTAGGTCGTGAGAGTGGAGCCCTCATTAATGGGATTAATGCCTTTGTAAAAGGAACCCCAGAGAGCTCTCTTGCCCTCTCTGCCATGTGAGGATACAGCAAGAAGTCAGCAGTCAGCCATCCAGAAGAAGGCTCTCACCAGAACCCAACCATGCTGGTACCCTCATCTTGGACTTGCAGCCTCCAGAACTGTGAGAAAGAAATATCTATTGTTTGTAAGCTACCCAATCAATGGTAAATTGTTATAGCAGCCCAAACAGACTAAGACAACATCAAATTTCTCAATAGCTACACTGGAAACAAGAACAATGTAGTGTTTTTAGATTACTGAAAGAAAAGAATTTTGAGTCTATTACTTTATAACTAGGTATGCTGTCATTCAAATCTGAAGGTGTAATGAAAATTTTCTTAGGCATACAAAGTCTCAGAAGTTTTGTCAAGTGCAGATCATTGAAAACACTTTTAGAAGAAGAGAAGCAGAGAAAATGCTGAAAGAAATATATGAATTAAAGATAATCAAATAGCTTGGTAAAGTCTATCATACTAATAAAAAGAGTGGGAGGGACAAAAAAAGAAAAGGAGGAAGTATGTCCATAACAATTCAGGCCAAAAATTCTAGAATCTGGATAATACCAACATGCTGGGTGATGGGGAAGAGGAGAGAAATCAAACACAGGAACATGTGAAGAGGTAAAATACTTGTCTTTTTGGGACAGGATACAAATATTGATGTTTCAGAAATCAACAGGGAGAAATAACACAAATATAAGTCTTAAGAGTAACTATCATAATAATATAACAGTAAACACATATAGAATTTTATTCTTACCAGGCACTATTCTAAGCGTTTTACATATATTAACTCATTTAATTCCCACAACAACCACATTCTCCTTTATTCTGATTTTACAGATGAGGGAACAGGCAAGAATTGCCCACGGACACATAACCCGTAATGATGAAGTCACTTTTAGAAAAATTTTTAAGTGATTTAACATTTAAGCCATCAGAACAAAACTTTTTCTGCAATGGAAAGCAAGAAAAGAGAAAAAAAGAAACAAAATTGAAGTTCAGTAGATTGAAAATGTGAAACAAGATGGCAGAAATAAATCCTTATGTAAGAGTAACCACAATAAATATAAATGGATAAAATTGATCAATTAAAAGACAAAATCAGATTGGATTTTAAAAATATGTCAGCTACAAGAGAAATATATTTAAAAATAAAAAGGCATGGAAAGTTTGAAAACAAGGGATGGAAAAAGATTTACCAGGCAAATGGGAACCACAGGAAAGCTGGAGTACTTATTATCTGACAAGATTGAGTTTTAGGGGAAAAAAAAGGGCATTATACCCTGGTCAAGAAGAAGAATAGAACAAGAAGATATAGTCATCATAAACATACAGATATCGATATAGATATATATATACACACACACACATATGAAACTCCATACCCAACAAACTGAGAATACACATTTTTTCAAGCACCTTTTTAACTTTTTAAAAATGGACCATATATTAGCCCTTAAAGGAAGCTTCCAATTCAAAAGGATTAAACCATATAAATCATTTCTCTGACCATAATGCATAAAATTAGAAAACAATAAAAGGATAGAAAAAACCTCAGTGTGTCTGAAAACTGAAAAATCTGTTTCTAAATTACTCTTTGGTAAAGATGAAAATCATAAAGAAAATGAAATAATTTAGACCGATGATTAAATGATGACAAAACCACTAGAATCAAAATTGTGGGACACAGATGAAGTAGGAGTAATTAGAGGAAAACCTATAATTTTAAATATGTTAATCAGGAAATAAAAACTGTTAACAAATAAGCAAGCATTTAACTCAAGAGACTGGAAAAAACTAACATCAACCCTGCTCCCTGCTAAAAAGTAACAGAAATAATAAAGGACAGAAAACAATGAGTTAGAGAACAATAACATCAACCACAAAAATTGAGATTAAAAAAACCAAGAGTTGGATCTATAAAAGGACTGATTATTAAGCTTTATTTGAAATGACTTATCAAGAAAATATATACAAAATTCAAAACAAAGAAGGAGAAATAACCACAACTACAACAGATATCAAGAAAATAAAAGTATGAAGAATAATTATATGCTAATATATGAAATGGATAAATCTCACAAAAATTAAAAATGTTGAAATTTGGTACAAAAAATAATATAGAACGCATCTAGAACAATATGTGCCAAAAAAATTGAGACAGTCAAACATAAAGGTCTGGGATTTTATTTTACCTTAGTTACACGCTAATAAGTTAACCTATTACTGTTTCCTGGGTGCTGGCAGAAAATAGGAGACTCCTGGGTCAGAGACAAAGACCTTTATTACTCATGGCACAGCAAGCAGCATAAGCCTCATGTTTGCACTGGTTCTCCTTAATCCCCCAAGCCCCACAGGGGCCCAGATGAATACTAAGCATGCAGAAGTTCATGTCACAGCCTAGGAACACTGAGTTTAGGGAATCTATCTCTTTTATAGTAAGCAATAAGTAAGCCTGCTCTTTGTCCCAGGAGACATTGCCTCATCCCTCAAGGTTGCTCACTGCAAGCCAATACTGAGGAATGGCCCGGGTAAAGATCAATCAGGGCTGTGCATTCTTGGCATACGCACAACAAGAATATTCAGGGATGCTAAGGGTCCATGGCAAATTACCTTTCCCAAGGATAATCCACCCCTTAACCCTATACATTCTTAGCCAAACTTGAGTTCTCATATAAGTATGCCACTCCACTGGCCACCCTCCTTAATCTGTCCAACAGAGACTGGGTCCACACCTGTTCAATTTGTCTCATATAGCATTAATCAAGGCTAATATCAATACAATTTCAAGCATCAGGAAGAACATAACCAGCAACACTGATCTCAATCATGCCTCCAGGATCCCAGACACAGCCAACTGTGAATAACTATCATGGGGAGCAGTCGGTGTTATTTTAGACATCCAGGGTGTAATCTAAAGTCAACTGTTTTACATTTCAACTCATGCAATTTAGACTGGCCTGCTAATCTCCAGTGTCACTGCCAGTGGGGTAATAGATGAGCCAAAAAGCAACTCTCATCCACAGTGGAGAGAGAGTCCATGGTCATCTCTCTCCCAAATACAGATAGCCCAAAGGGTCATAAGTCACTCCAGTTTGGCGTTTGTTCTTCAACTTGATTTGGATCATCATTGCATTGGTTTGGTTAAGAAACATGGGCACGTCACTGAGTAGCTGCAGCCTTGATAGGTATACGTGGCATAACTCAAGGCTGCTCAGCAGTCAGAAGCATACGCATTTGTATCAATCAAACTGAAAAAAGATTGTGCTCATCTGTGTGTTTGTACATGTACAAGGCAGAGTCCGTGTTGGGGAGCTGCCATTGATGGCATTGGGCTAGCAAAATGGTTCAAGAGCAGTCATGCCCACATGAGATTGTTTTCATAGCACGTGAGCAGGCATGACAGAGCAGCAGGTCAGATTGCCAGTCACTGCAGTTTCTTGATTCAGGCAGACCATGTGATCTTTTGCCAGGCTGCAGTGTAGGTTCTTTGTAGGGGACAAAGAAAGCATTCATTGCTATTGGTTTGAGCCCCGCTCAAAGAATGCTGATTCGTGGGTTAGCTGATATAAAGGACCAAACAGAATGTTCAAGTGAGGCACATACTGTCTCCAGTTCCCAAAAAGTCCAACAAGGAGCTGAACCTCCTTTTTGTTGGGGGGCGGTGGCGGGGCAGAGAGACAGCGCTCTTTCCTGGGGTGCCAGACGAATTGAGCATTGTAAATCTGCCCATATAGTCCTAAAAAACTTCACGTGGCAAGCAGGCCTCTGAATTTTGTTGGGGTTTATCAGCCACCCCTGCTGGTGCAGATGTGATAGACAGAGGCCTTGAGAGGGTGGCTTCTGACTTGCCAACCAACAGGATATCAACTGCGGGGTGAAAACTTTGAAGTCAGAGGGTAGAGGCACACGTGCTAAATCCTGGCTCACCCACTAGTGACAAATGGCAGGGAGTTTGTCCCACTAGCATGTCTCTACTTTCAGCTCTTCCCTGATTGGGATAGTCCCCTCTGACACTTATGGGATGGGAAGTATAAGCATATAGCACATCAATTCCTACTATACATTCAGATGTACAAGCAACAACAGTGCATTGAATTAGTCCAAAAGGTCCCTCCCATAAGGCCATATTAGCTTCTCTCTCCCACTCTGAACCCTGCCCAAATCCCATCAGTTAAATCCGAGCATCATCTGACCAGATAGGATAGTGACTGGGTGCCTATATCCAAGTGAGCCATAGAAATTTGAGTCCCTCTCCTCCCTGAAGTTCCCCATTATATTCGAATAGAGTGTGTATGGCCTTCAGTCCTCCTTGGAGACAGGAAGACCTTGACCCAATCACTTGGCTCCTTAAAGTAGGAGGAGTTTCCCGAGGTCAGGAAAGAGGAGGGAGAGATGAGAGGGTGTGGAGGAGAAAGCAGCTCCTCCTCGGTAAGCAAAGTTTTGCATTTACTCAACTGAATGAAACCAAAATTCTCTATCCTTGCTGTTGACACTATTTATTTCAGCTTTGGAGACCCCTTGGCTCATGAGCCATAGTCATATTTTCTTTTGACTGTCCAGGGCTTGCTGCCTCATTGTCATGATGACATCCCTTTCATATCCCACCTGAGAAGAACACCATTCAGCAGCTTGTTTCAATCCCACCTCTCATTGCTCAGCCTCTAAATATTTGTTAACAGGTGGGAGAGTTGGGGACCCCTATTTCCTCCCCCGCATCCAGCACTTGGGTGAGAGCATTCACTACGAGTTCCCGTGCAATCTTCTCATATCCCCTAACCTCACCTTTTCTCTTCCAGATAACCCCATCTGTCAGCAGCCTGTCCCTTTTTCCCAAACTGTGAAGAACTGTGAATGGTCTGATATTTTGCCCTACTCACAACCTACCAAGTTGGCCTGCAACAGGTTCTTGAGTGCAGCATAAGAAATGAGACTTCTGGGTCAGAGACAAAGCTCTTTATTACTGTGCAGCAGGCAGCACGAGTTTTGCACAAGTTCTTCATGTCCCCAAATCCCATGGGGACAATGCAGGTAGGCCTAGATGGATGCTGTACATGCAGTGGATTTACATCTGGAAATGTAGGAAACCTCAGTCTTCTCTAAGAGGCTTCAGACAAACCTGCCCAACTTTTGCCCTGGAGGGAGACCTTCCCTTCTTTATATTGGACAGCAAACAAATCTGCTCCCTGCTCTGGGGTGACACTATATCTCCCAAAGCTATACAAACATCCTTGAAAAGACAGTCCAGAACAAAAACTGTCAGTATTTCTGCTAAAAAGACATACAGAAATGAGAGCTCAGTGGGGAATTTTCTCCCAACACTTGTAATGTTAATTTTTTTTTATTGTGGTAAAATATGCATAAAATTTTAACAATTTTTAAGTGTACAATTCAGTGGCATTAAATACATTCACAATGTTGTGCAACC
Source organism: Tapirus indicus (assembly GCA_031878705.1). Taxonomy (NCBI): domain Eukaryota; kingdom Metazoa; phylum Chordata; class Mammalia; order Perissodactyla; family Tapiridae; genus Tapirus; species Tapirus indicus. The sequence continues at coordinate 42,576,067 of CM062919.1, forward strand.
ATAACCATTATCCACTTCCAGAACTGTAACATTATTTTTAATGCACTGCTGGTTTTGATTTTCTAGTATTTTATTCAGATTTTTTTTTTCACTTTTGCAGATTTTTAATTTGTGCTTTGATGTCATAGTTACCCTGGCTTCCTAGAATGAGTTAAGTTTCTCTTTTCCCATGATCTGGAACCCTTTGCATTAATGGGAATTGATGGCCCCTTGAAAGTTTGTTAGAACAGACTCATGAAATCACCTGGGTGCGTGTCTTTTTCAGAGGAAAACATTTGCCCACCCTTTCAATTTCTTCTACAAATATTGATCTATTAGGATTTTCTGCCCCTTCTTAAGTCAGCTTGGTAGCCCAGTTTTTCTGGAAAATCTATTTCACCTAGATTTTTAAAGGGGCCGGCCTTGTGGTGTAGCAGTTAAGTTCATGCATTCCACTTTGGTGGCCTGGGATTCGCTGGTTCAGATCCTGGGCACGGACCTACTCACCACTCATCAAGCCATGCTGAGCTGGCGTCCTACACAGAAGAGCTACAACTCTACAACTAGGATACATACTGTGTACTGGGGCTTTAGGGAGAAAAAAAAGAAAAAGAGGAAGATTGGTACTAGATGTTAGCACAAGGCCAATCTTCCTCAGAAAAAAGAAATCCATACAGTAGTTATTTCTCTTTTCTTGTGAAATGTTTATTTTTTTGTGTCTCTTCATTGATTGACAGGAGATTGGCCATTTTTCCCTAAAAATCAACTTTTTATTTTGTCAATCAAATGTACTGTTTGATTTGTTTTCTACTTCATTAACTTTTGCTTTCATTCCTTCCTTCTTTCTGCTTTCTTAGTTTTTATTTGTTTTAATTCTTGAGTTATATACTTAGTTTATTTTTAATCTTTCTTATTTTCTAATATATGCATTAAAGGCTACAAAATTTCCTCTGAGAACCTTGGGCTGTACCCCCACAGGTTTTTCTTTGTCACTACTTTCTGTCATTGCTTTCTAAATAGATTCCAATTTCAGTTCTCGATTATTCCTTAAATGATGTCAGTAGATAATTTATCATCCAAATTGAGACATTTTTGTGAGTGAAATATATCTATTAAGTCAGGACAATAGGTGTAAGCCAGGGATGTTCTGGGTGAACTGGAAAGTGTGGTTACCCTATTTTTAACACAAGAGTTATTTAAAAGGAAGCTTTAAAATTTTCTCATAAGATTTTGTTACAAATTTCTAATTAATTAAATTTTATTTTATTTATTTTGGTGAGGAAGATTAGCCCTGAGCTAACATCCGTTGCCCATCCTCCTCTTTTTGCTGAGGAAGACTAGCCCTGGGCTAACATCCATGCCCATCTTGCTCTACTTTATGCGGGATGCCTGCCACAGCATGGCTTGATAAACGGTGCTTAGGTCCGCGCCTGGGATCTGAACTTGCAAACTCTGGGCCGCTGAAGTGGAGCGTGCAAACAATCACTACACCACTGGGCCGGCCCCTAATTTATTGAATTTTGATCAAAGAATGTGGTCTGCATTGATTTTGTTTTTTGAAATTTATTGAGGTTTTTTTCTTTTTTTGGCCTAAAACTTGGTTAATTTTTGTAATGTTCCAAATGGTTTTGCACAGAATGCATATTTTCTGTTTCTTGAGTACACATTTTTTTGATATCTTCAGACCATGCTTGTTAATTCTCTATATAGTTATCTTTGTCTATGTGATATGCCAATTTCTAAGAAAAGTTAAAAAACCTCCCACTATGAGAGCAGATTTTTAACTTTTCCCTTTTTTCAGTTTTTGGCTTAAATAATTCAAAATCTCTGTTATTAGATACATAAAGTTTCAGAACTGTTATTTTTTTGTTGGCTTGTACCTTTTAGCATTTGATACTGTACCTTGAAATCTCTTTTATCAGATATTAATATTGCTACCTATGCTTTCTTCTCTTTTTCACAGCTTTATTGAGATACAATTTATATATCTCCATACAATTCACCCATTTAAATTGTATGATTTGATGATTTGCAGTATATGCACAGAGTTATGCAACCATTACCACGATCAATTTTAGAACATTTTCATCATCCCAAGAAGAAACCTCTGGACACTTGATATAAATGGTGGTATTTTGTGTCTGGCTTCTTTTACTTAGCATAACATTTCAAGGTTCATCCATGTGGTAGCATGTATCAGTACTTTGTTCCTTTTTGTTGCCAAATAATATTCCATTGTGTGGATAATACCATCTTTTGTTTAAACCATTTGTCAGTTGATGGACATTTGGATTTTTCCACTTTTTGGCCACTATAAATAATGCTACTATAAACATTCATGTACATGTTTTGTGTGGATATATGTTTTCATTTCTCTTGAATGTATACCTACGAGTAGAATTTCTGGGGCTTAAGATAACTCTACATTTAACATTTTTAGGAACTGCCAACTGCTTCCCAAAGTGGCTGCACCATTTTACATCACCATCAGCAATGTATGAGGGTTCTAATTTTTCTCCATCCTCACCAACACTTGTCATTATTTGTCTTTTTTATTATAGCTATTCTACTGGGTGTAAAGCAGTATTACATTGTGGTTTTGATTTGCATTTCTCTGATGGTTAGTGGTGTTGAGCATCTTTTCATTTGCTGATTGGCCATTTGTATATTTTTGTCGGAGAAATGTCTATTGAGATCCTCTGCCCATTTTAAAATTGGGATATTTGTCTTCAGGCCGCCGAAGTGGAGCGCACAAACTTAACCACTATGCCACCAGGGTGGCCCCTCTCTGAGCCCTTTTAATAAAGACCTCAGACTGTATCCTTCTTTGATTTGGGGACATTTATCTCCATTATTTCTTAAAATATTATTGAGTTGTACAAGTTCTTTATATATTCTGTAAACAAGTCCTTTATTAGATAAATGATTTGCAAATATATTTTCCCATTCTGTGGGTCATATTTTCACTGTCTTGATGGTATCATTTGCAGCACAAAAGTTTTAAATTTTGATGTAGTCTAATTTTATTTATTTTTTCTTTTGTTGCCTGTGCTTTTAGTGTCCTATCTAAGAAACCCTTGTCTAACCCAAGGATGTGAAGATTTACTCCAAAGTTTTCTACGAAGAGTTTTATGGTTTTTATATTTTTGGTTCTTACCTTTGATCTATGATCCATTTTGAATTAATTTTTGTATATGGTATGAGATAGTGGTCCAGCTTCATTCTTTTTTTTCCACCCTCATTCTTTTGCATATGGATATTTAGTTGTCTCCATATGCTTTATTTTTGTCAGTATTTGCCTAGTATGCTTTCCCATTACTTTATTTTTAGATACCATCATAACTTTGTAATTTAGATGTAAGATATGCGAGATACAACAGTTATCTCCATTTTACAGATTTGAGGAAATGTCACAAGTTAAATGAATTATCCATGGACCCAAGCATCGGGACAGCAAGTGAATACCATGAATAGGATAGGTGTTCTGATTCTCACCCCATCTCAAGAGCTACTGCCTGCCCTCCGCCATTTAAATAAGTTCACCTAACTTACCTTAAATTCTGAATATTCACAATAGCCCATCTCCTGGAGTGGTCAGAAGGGAATTACTAACCTTAAGCCTGACTAATGGAAACTTTCAAAATGATGGTATACTTCAATTTTCTCACTTTGGAGGTTAAGACTGTTGGGAAGACACAATACGGTTCTGAAGAAGCTGCAAGGGACAATTAAGATACTTCCTACACCACAATATTTCTACTGCTTTAGCTTTTCTCTGTCTTTTTTTCTTTATTATCTATATAAACTTTTATTTGCACAAATACTTTTTGTCCCACTCAGTTCATTAGTCTCTCCTCCAGGTGAAAGATTTTACCATTGTACTTCTTCGCTGAGCACTAAGAAAATTCAGTGTGAATACACACGGAAAGGATGATAAGCTGACATGCTGGAATATAGAATCAAGAGGCTTTGGAGGTCCATGGTCTAACTCAGGGTTTCTCAACCTTGGCCCATTGACAGTTTGGACTAGATCATTCTTAGTTGTGAGGACTTTCCTGTGCATTGTAGAATGTTTAGCAGCATCTCTGGCCTCTACCCACTAGATGCCAGTAGTAGCACCTGCCAACCAGTTGTGACAACCAAAAATGTCTCCAGACACTGCCAAATGTCTCCTAGAGGACAAAATTACCCATAATTGAGAACTACTGGTTTAACTATATAATTTCTTTCTCACGTCCTTCATGTAACCCCTAATACAACTGTTAAATGGTTAAATATTTTAAAAATTCCTAATGTTCTACATCTTTTTTTTGCATTTTGTATTGTGGTCTCTGAAAATCTATGTCTTAATTGAAAGTCAGTTATTTCAAAAGTGGAATAGTGGACTGGTACCTGGTTTGATGTGCCACATTGTTATTATATGTAGTAACTACTACATGTAGTAATTATGAACCAACATATTTGAAAAGGGAGGGAAAAAATGGCACCTGTCAAAAATGGTGCCTGATAGCTTCCGATTTTTGGCATTGGGACACCTGGCTCAATATTGAGTACCTAGTAGGGTTACCTCTCATCTTTTGCATCTTTTGTTACAGAGGACTTTTTGCTTTTTTTTTTCCAATTTCCTGATTAATAATGATACTAAATTATTTGTAGCATCTTTGCAAGCATAGTGAATGAAAAGATCACCAGAAACTCATTTCGAGTTCCATTTAAATAGTCATAGCAAAAAGTATGGAGAAAAAGCCTCAATGTTTCCAGTTATGCCACAAAAGGAAAGGATAAATATTTTCCTTAAAATGTCAAAGTCAATATTTCATTTCATTATGGCTGGGGACAGTAATGCCCAATGTCATTGTCGCTCTTGTTCAGATGTACAGCGACTCGGCAAAGCAATTTCGAGCCTTTTTATTTGTGTGGCATCTTTCAACTTGTTCGACTTTCAGGAGTCTCAATGCCATTTCTCACTGTTGGGTACTCTGCAGGACGAAACTCCCTGGGTTCCATGTCGTTCCCGTTAGTCTCTGGCTCAGCCAGGTACCAGGGGCGGAGTTGCATCCCATAGGGTAGAGACTGATGTCCCAGGTTCCTGCCCCAGGCAGATGCGACTCCCTGCGAGCCTACCACAGCAACCTCAGCCCCTACGCGTTCAGCCGTCCCTCGGGCCATGCCCCGCAGTGGCGGGGAGGGCACTGATCAATCCGACGCCCTTCCCTAGCCCGCTCCCGGTTTCTGGGCACCCCCAAGGGGACCTGTCCGGTACGCGCCATTCCCCGAGGGCGCGAGAGGGTACTCAGGGCGTCCGGTGCCCCGCGGCGTCGCCCGACGGTCTAGGGGCGAAGCCGGGCGGGGCCGGGGCGCGGGTCCGAGCGCCCGAGGCGCCGGCGGAGCATGTGACCACGCCGCGCGGGGCCGGGCGCGCAGTGCCGCGCGGTGGCGGCGGCGGGGAGAGCAATGGAGGCCGCGGCCGCCTGAGAGGCGGGTGCGCTGCTGGGGCTGCTGCGGAGGCTGCTGGGGCTGCGGGGCAGCCGCGGGCTGTGTAGCCGCGTCCGCCGCCCGCGCGGGACCGCCCGTCGCCGTCCAGCCGCTCCGCCAGCCACGGCGCCAGGAGGGGACCTCAGGTGAGCGCCCTCTCGGCCCCCGGCCGGAGCCAGACAATGGGGGCAGCGGGCGGGCTTCTCCCCTCCACTCGCGACCCCCCGAGCCGGGCCCCCGCCGCGCCACGGGATTCCCGACCTTGCCCTTGCCCTAGCGGCGTGGGCTCGGCGTGGCCTGCCGTGGACTTTGGGGCGGTGTCCCCGCGTGTGCTGCGCGGACCCTCCCCGAGGAACCGGCGCACGGTGTGCACAGCTTTGGATCCCACGCAGAGGAACCTGCGGACGGGCTGCGCCCCCGGGAACTTGCGAGAGCGTGGGACCTTCTAATTCCCTCTCTCCTTCCCGCGCCGCGGCATCCTGTCCCGGGGTCCCCGGCCCGGGTCCCGGGTGCGGCGGGGGGCAGAGCGAGACCTCGCCATCTGGGATCTCGGACGCTGACCGGGGTCAGCCTTCTCCCCTCGTCAGAGCTGCATTGCTTTGTTTAACCTCTGCCAAGCCATTTCGCACAAACTCTTGTTGCCCCAATTCTGATGAGCCACCAGTTTGATGGCTGAGGCAAGACAAAGGTTTTCCCTGTTTACCAAGAGCTGGAGCCGGGAGACTGCACGCTGCCGGTGGTGTAAAATGTGTTTTCCTGTCTTCTCCTAGGGTTCTTGCAGTGGCTTTCCTGCCTCTATAACCGTCCTTTCTTGCAGAGTTCTGTAGTGGTGAGATTGGACCTCCTAACCCCACAGATACAGTGGGTGGGGTATGGCTTTTTTTCACGGTTATCAGTAAACAGACGGGCAACCGTTTACATTTTATATTAGATATTCTCAGAGTAGAGGCATCATAATTATTTTCTGAATTCTAGATTTTAAGAGAGAATATATATATATTTAAAGGCACATTGATTCAGTGGATGGGGGAAAGGGGAAGAAAACCTAGTAACTAGACCATGTGTTGTGAAATTTTAATATGGTTTTATGAATAATGGCCGGGAAACTGATCTGGTGTAGGTGAGGGAGTGTGTGTGTGTGTAGGGGGTGGTGGTGATGGAGAGGGAGTGGTTAGAGTACAAAGAATAAGGCATTTTAGTAAAAGGTTCTTAGTAAACATCCTGTAGCAAATTTTCAATTCATTAAGTTGTCATTAAATCATTGTTTCCCTGTAAAAATCATCCATAGTAGTTGTTGAATTATATATAAAATGGCAAACAGTTATTTTGCATTGTATGTGACTCCGGAATCTGAATACAGCAATTTTGAGTAATTTTAAAAAGTCAACAAAGGAAAGACACCTTCAGTACTACCTCCTTTATTCTGTGAGAAAACTGTGTCCTAGTTCAATATATTCAACAGAAAATTGCCTGTACAAAAAAAAATTCAAAGGCAGATGTTTTTAAAGAAACATTTTGAAAAATGCATCTTGTATAGGTGACATGGTTGCGTTATAGATGACTTCAACTCAGAAATGTGAAGGGAAAAAAATCATGCTACTAGATCGCCCCTTTGCAGTATTACATAAAATGTATTCTCTTCACAACCTTATTTTTACAGGCACTTCTGACATCAAGAAACTTTCACTCTAAAGACTTAGCAGTACTTAGCACTGAATTTGGAGTCAGGACGATAATAATACTGACTTGACATACTTAGGCGATTGGTATGAGAAACAAAAGCCACCACATAGTTCTTTCTAAACTATAAAGCACTATAATAAATACAAGTTATTATTGCTAGGTGAGGAAGCTGTATTTTACAATTTTGGAAATTAATTGAAATTAATGTGAAATTCTCCAGGGCAAGGGATGGTCATTTAGTCTTTTTTTGTAGTCCACATTTCTAATCTGGCATATAGTAGGGTTCAATAAATAATTGTGGGGGGGGCCGGCCTGGTGGCGCAGCGGTTTAGTTCGCGCTTGGCAGCTTGGGGTTCGCAGGTACGGATCCCGGGCGCCCACGGATGCACTGCTTGTCAGCCATGCTGTGGCAGCGTCCCATATAAAGTGGAGGAAGATGAGCACGGATGTTAGCCCAGGGCCAGCCTTCCTCAGCAAAAAGAGGAGGATTGGCAATGGATGTTAGCTCAGGGCTGGTCTTCCTCACACACACACACACAAAAAAACAGTTGTGGAAATAATGAATTAATGAAAAGTAAAGTACAAATGGATAAAACATACACACAGATCAAGTTGGTTTGTTTCTTTTAGTTTAATGGAGGTTAGTTGAAGGTTTACTATGTGCCAAGAACTGTGCAGAGTGTTTCCCCTTATAGTTTGTAAAAGCCTGGTGACCTTCCTTTTTTGATCCTATTTGGTCTACGTTTCTGTGAAGAATGGGGCCCCTTGGGTGGTATTAATGATCATCTCATATGACCAAGTAGCACAATAGAACATTGCACCTGCTGTATGTACAGATACTTTCTCACAATGGCCTGCGGGGAGGCAGGGCAGATACTATCATTCCCATTTTGTAGGTGAGGAAATCCAGACACAGTGAGATTAAATGACTTGCCAACTCCTTGCAGCTGAAGCACCGATGCCAGGGACACAAGCTGGATCTCACGCCTAGTGCTTTCACCTCTGAATCACACTGCCTTCTCCCAGATAGGCTGCACCTCCAGAAAAATCACTCTCGAATTAAGCCTCATGAAAAAGTCTACCTTTTGAATAACTTTTGTTTTTGCTGAGAAAGATTGGCCCTGAGCTAACATCTGTGCCAATCTGCCTCTATTTTGTATGTGAGTTGCTGCCACAGCATGGCTATCAACGAGTGGTGTAGGTCCATGCCCAGAACCGAACCTGGGCCGCTGAAGTGGAGTGCACCAAACTTAACCACTAGGGCATGGGGCTGGCACCTTGAATAACTTTTATATAAGGAATAGTTATATTTTACAGTCTAGAGCTTACTGAAGTGGTTAGATATGCAAATTCTGGAGTTAGATGACTAAATTTAAACCCTGGATTTGCCAGTTACTAGCTTTGCATCCTTGGCAAGTGACTTAGTCTCTCTATGTCTCGGTTTCCTCATCTGTAAAATGGTGGAAGTGATAGAACCTACCTTATAGGATTTGGCAGAGGATCAGATGAAATAATGTATGTGCTTAGCACAGTGTCTAGCACAAACTAAGCATTCAGTGTCTGCTAATTATTTTTATTCTCATTATTATAATGTGAAGCAGTGACTTTTAAGCTTTATTTTTGCACAGTAAGAGGTGTGTTTTACATTGCCATCCGGTATATATTACAAATACATTTAATTTTTTAAAAGATTCATGAATCAATGCCTAGACTTCTATGTGTAATGCATTCTTATATTTTTTATTCTATTTTATTTAGAAATGCTGGTTGAGATCCACTAAATGATTTCACATCCCATTAATGAGTCAGGACCTGCAGTTTGAAAAGCACTAATGTAAAATATAATCCGATTAAGTGCAATAAAGAAAAATTTGTTTTTGAATCTTTATGTTTCTCCTTCTAATGATTTACAGCATCAGTTGGAATTTGAATATTAAATTATACTGAAAATAGGTTCTTAAACATTTCTTAGTTACAGTCATTTATTAAATATTATGGTCCAGGTACTGTGCTAAATAGTCTATTTATATATGTTATCTAATTTAGTGCTCACAACAGCCTGTAATTTGGCCTTGTGTTTCCATTTGATAATTGAAATTAAGACTCAAAACAGGTTTTATTAACTTGCTCAGATCATAAAGTTAGTGAGAGATGAAGCAAGAATTCACACTGAGTTCTGTTTGACCCCACATCCCTCTGCTCTCCCCCACACTCTGTTCTGATGTTCTGTCAGTGATTTCTGAAGATGTATCATTTTTCTTTTATGTAAATTTGAATGGCAATGTTGAGAATTACCCATTGTAGTACATCTCTTGTAGTTTCCTTTCAGGGTCCATTTGAAGAAAATTTTCAACTTAGTAAAGTAAGAAACCATACTGGGTAGACTAGTAACTCATTTTGACTTTGGCTGGTCTTTGATGTAAATATTTTGGAGTAGCTTCTCAAGTTTTTATGATAGAGTCAATTAATTGGTCAGTTTTATTGAGCACCCAAAGGTTTACTATATCTTCAGAAGAGACGTGAAATAGCTGTGTAACTATAAAAAGACTTCATTACAAATGAATGTTGACTTTGTTAAGGCACAAAATGAAGACTTCAGAGCTACAAAGAGTACTTAATAGTATATTGATTTGCCTCAAAATGACCAGACATTAAAAGTATTTATTTTGTAGAGTACTTGTAAGAAACTACCACTAACTGTCCTATTAATTTTTTAAAAAATTTCAGTTCTTTGCAAATATTTCTTAAATTTTTAGCAGTATTTTAATTTTTTGGTATTTCTGGATCTTTCCTTCTCTTTTAAAAATATTGTCAGAAAGACTGAAACAATATTTTAAGGAAATACATTTTATGAATGATAACTTAGAATACACAAATAGATGATTTTAAATGACAATGAAAAGGCAAATTCCACTGTTTCTTTCCCAGCTATATCTTATAGATTCAGACCCTTTAGTGTTTGGTCTGTGTATTGCTGTTGACATGTAGGAATGTATCTTGTAAATAAGATGATTCCAGGTGCTTAAAGATGTATAAATATGCTCCAGCTTTTGGATTATAGCTTCTATGTACATGGAGCTTTAAACTTTTAACTGTATGTTTTAAACAGTTTATTTGTTGAATTAAGGTTAGTCTTTTCAAAACTGATAATCTTAAAATCAGAGTTTGTATAGATCATGATGATATATTAGACAAAGAACAGCAGTTTCATAGTTTATTTATCTGGTTTGAAAATCCATATGTTTCTGTTCATCAGTCATTGTTTTCTATTAAGATTAGATAAAAGTGAATATATTGTTTCATTTATAGTTGAATATCAGATTTCATCTTTAGGTTAGCCCTCAAAAAATTGTTTTGCCCCAATGAAATATGTACACATGTAGTAAGCTTACTTTTTATGCTTATTTTATTTCTTTTGTCTAACACCTGACCCTTCACGAATTGGTATAGTTTTTGTAGCATCAAGAAACTTTCCAGCTATTGATGGTCACTGTTATTTGTATGTTCAGGAAGATACTAACCTCGATTACCATTACATTTTGTACTACTTTTATTCTTTATGTGAAAATTCTTACAGATAAGAAGAGCAAAACAATTTAGATATTTACTCGTACTAGTGGCTTTGAGGTAGATACATATGCATATTTTAGGTTTACATATATGTATGATTTCCACAGATACGTGAGAAGTGCAAGATTACAAACTCTTAATCCATAAATAAAACAATTACCTTAAGTAACTTTGTGGAAATAAAAAAACTAAGTAAAAACCTGTAAGAAATGTTGAGTGCCTTATAGTTAGTCACGTTTATCAGAAATATTTAAGAAGCCAAATAGAACAACCATATATAAAGCTTTTATTTATTTATTTTGGTGAGGAAGATCAGCCCTGAGCTAACATCTGTGTCCATCTTCCTCTACTTTATATGGGATGCCACCACAGCATGGCTTGATAAGTGGTGTGTATGTCTGCACCTGGCATCTGAACCTGCGAACCCTGGGACGTTGAAGTGGAGCACGCAAACTTAACCACTATGCCACCAGCCAGCCCCTGTAATAGCTTTTATATTCTAGTAAGTTTGTATGTGAAAAGGTATTTCCATTTAAAATGTCAAAAATGAAAAGCAGAAATATTTTCAATCAAATTTTTAAATCTTGGGGGCCGGCCTGGTGGCGTAGTGGTTAAGTTCGGTGCACTGTGCTTTGGTGGCCCGGGCTCATGGGTTCAGATCCCAGGTGTGGACCTGCACCACTTGTTGGGCCATGCTGTGGCAGCAACCCGCATACAAGGTGGAGGAAAGATTGGCGCAGGTGTTGCCTCAGGGCCAATCTTCCTCAAGCAAAAAGAGGAACATTGGCAACAGATGTTAACTCAGGGCCAATCTCCCTCACACACACACACAAAATTTTAAATCTTTACCAGCTCTTCCAGATGTTTGTAGAATTTTTTCAAATAGTATACTTTGAGGCTTAAGTGGAAATTTCAATAACCTTGCTTCTGAAATTGGCAGTATATTAAATATTAAATGTTTGAGGAAAAGATACAGAAACCGCATCCCTGAAAGACTTTGGGAAATATTTAAATCAGAAGGACTCAGTTCAGTAGAGACAGGTTGTTAGAACAGAATTTAAGAGCGGATAATAGCTGCTCAGAGGAATTATTCCAGCAACAAGAAAGGAAGAACAACTTGCTAAAAAGGCGTTGGGCTTTTTATCGGGGAAGGTAGGACCTCGCCCCACTCACCTGGTGAGGGATTGGCTGGCACTAAGAGGGTGAAGGGGAGTAGGCAGGGAGGGGGGCAACAGAGAAACTTGGTTATTATTTAAATCTAGGATAAGCTGGATTCAATAAATAATCTGTGAAAATTCTTGTGTATAATTGTTAACCCACAGTTTCCTCACTTGGGAGAAATAAAAAGTCTGTGGTCCCAAGATCACTGTTTTTGGAAGAGGAAAACTCAGAAGCCCATTGTCAAAGCCATTTATGGTCTCGGGGGGGGGCCACCGCTGATGTTCATAGGGAAGTTTGTGACAGATTCAGCAGAGCTGGTAAGGCACTGCTGATGAATTTCTTTATTTGAAAAGTTCTTAATAAGTTTAGAATTTTTTTCTCTGTCAGAGTATCATTGTGACAGATGCAGTGGGGCTTTCTTGGTACTCTTTATGATGCAGCAGTCATGTTTGTGATGGGTTAACTGTTTTCTAGCGTTAATGAGGTCAGGGTCACAGGTTCACTTCCTGCGAAGGCCAGTTAGCTTTGCTTTGTTCTTTGATCTCCTATTGTACTCTTAACCCAGACCAGCCATCTGGCAAAGGCAGATCATTGATCACAAAGGGACTAATAAGCAAGACAGTGTGGGAGGAGCAGCAGGCATCATTCTCAGTGGATGTTGAATAATTAGAGAAACAGTTCCAAAAGCATGTGCAAATTTGTGTTTCATAGCATTATCTTAATATGTGGAAGATAACATGATTTTTACATAATTTTCTTTGTCATTTCTGTTGAACTCTCATTTTAACAGTTGTTTTTTCTAGCTATGAGTTTTCAGATGTCTCATTCATTCAGCAGTTACACATTGTCCTGAATGTTCTAAACTTCCCTCTAGGTGTGTAGGACAGTGACTGTGGTAGAGAGGACAGGTAAGTGTCTGAAAGTAGTAGATCAAACCTCCTACTCAGTTGTTTACAGATCCAGCTCCACTGAATTAAAAAATAAAAGTTAAAAAAAGCAAAACACCATTTTGAATGAGAATAAATAGACTGACAGTATCTAGGGAAACAGCTTATAGTTTTTCTAAGTACCCCTTGATCTGCAAATCTCTTATTCCATTTATTAAGATTACTTATAACATTGAGAGAAATATCAGAGATCATCTAGACCTGTGCTGTCTCAGACAGCAGCCACTGATCCCATGTGGCTATTGAGCCTTGGAAATGGGCCTTGTCCAGATTGAGATGTGCTGTAAATTTAAATACACACTGGATTTCAAACACTTGGTATGAGAAAAGAAAGTAAAATATGTCATTAATAATTTTTTAATATTGATTACACGTTGAAATAATGTTTTAGCTATGTTAGATTGAGTAAAACATTATTGAAAATAATTTTATGTTTCTTTTTACTTTTTTAAATGTGCCTACTGGAGAATTAAAAACTGTGTATGTGGCTCACATTTGTGGCTTGCATTGTATTTCTGTTGGGTAGCACTGTTCTAGACCAAGCCCTCATTTTACAGATGAGAAGGCTAAGGTTCAGAGGTTAACTGAGCTGAGTTCTTTCCATTGCATGTAATCTCTCCCTGCTAATAGGTTGGGTTCTCAGGAAGACAGGAACTCTTTGAACCATTAGAGGACCATTTAGTGCATGGCAGTTATCATTATGTTGCCAGATCTGTGCCTGAGTCATTGCATATTAGGTGTTATGTCAGTTGTGAGTGTGTGTGTGTGTGTATGTGTACACATACGCCCACATATATAGGATGGGACTTTGTTTTGTTTGTAATGTTGATATTTAGGCTCAGTTTTACCTTCCTATATAGGTTAGAGGCCCTGTAGCTTTATTTAGTTCTGAGAAAAGTGCATTAAAATATTAGACATTAACAGTTGTAGCTCTGGGATAAATAAGATATAGTGCTCATTCAAGTGGGTACTTTAATATGTACTTCTTATTTTCAGATAGTTTTGAATGAACCTTGATGGACAAAGCAGCAAAATTTTCAGGCTGTATCCCTTTTGGAAGGAGGAGAGCTGAAGTGAAGCGAGGTTGCTTAGCCTGTGCTCTGAAGAAAGAGCTTTATTACGGGCTATTATTTACTATCTCTTAACCGTGGATGCTCCTGATGTTACAATTAAGGAAGAGATAGCCGGGATTGGCTGGTGCAAAAGCCATGGCCCCAGAATGTGGGCTTCCTGTCAGTTTTGTGAGCATAATGGTTTTTAATTGGCAAAGATAAAAAAGAAGAAAACGTCAGGACCAAATTTGTTGTCTATTATTTTTAGTTCAGATTTTCGTTTTCCTAGTTAACATAGGCAGCTTAAATTAACATCTTAAAGATGTTTACTTTATGCAGCTTCAGATCTAGTCTTTATTTTTGGCCCACACAGAGTTCCAAGTCACCATCAGTTGGTTATCAGTGACCCAATGACAACTAGTGAACAATGACTTTGTCCAGCAACCTCTGACACTTCAATTAATCTCATCATCCTACTACTGTGCATGAATTTATCCTTTTAGTAGAGGCAATGTGGAGGTTGAAAAGAGATATGTGATTACTTCCAGAATGGTGGCTTATAAAAATATTTCTGGATTATCATTTTTCTATGCTTTTTGTCTGTTACAAACATCCAGGGTTGATCCTGGGTACAGAGAAGCAAAGCAAGATAGCAATCTGTGAATGGTCACCTTCGAGTAGACCAAAATAAGAAACTGTGTCCTGTGGCAAGAAGTTTAATGAAAAGTGGCCTGACCATCCACATCCCATCCACCCTGAGTCATCATAAACCCAGTTTATCTCATGTCAGCAGACATGTATTGAGTACACACCGTGTGCTGGGCACCATGGGCATAGCATGAAAAGAATAAAGGCTGGGGGAGTACAGATCACTTGAATGCCAAAGTATTCATCACTTTTGTTGTAGTTTCTAACTTGAGAAAAGAATGTAGCGTTTTTCCATTGTTGCAGAACGACTGCATTCTGATTTATGTTCTACAATTCACTAGCTGATTTCATGTGCTGTGATGTTTAACGTCATGTCCCATTTCTAGCAGTAACCGATTTTTTTCCTTTGGGTCATTGGGGCAGTCAGTTGGGATACTGGAAGGCTTGTTGTCACCTGGGGAATCATTGAACATGGGAGGGTAGCACACGTCCTCTGTATTCTCTCCTTTTTACCTCCAGCTCTTTATACCAGGCACTGTGGACTTGCTAGTGAGTATAAAAATGAAGAACTCACAGTCTAATAAAGAAGAAAGACAAGGCAAAATGTCAAGTATGCTATGATAGAAGGTTAGAGCTCTATGGGAACTCAGAAGAAGGAGTGATTATTCTGGAGAAGAATGATAGAATGAGGAAAGGTAAGGAGGAAACTCACAGAGGAAGTATTTGAGTTGAATCTTAAATGATGGGTAGATGGAGAGGGGGTGGAGGGTACTCCAGAGGGAGGGAACAGAGTGAGCAAAGATTCTGCAAGCATGAAAGCTGGTGTACCGAGGCAGGAACGTCAGGCATGGAAGGGAGTGGCAGGAGACAAGACTAAAAAAGTGGGTCAGGCAAAATTTGGAGAGATTTGAAAGGCTAAAGAGTGCTGACATTTTTAGGCAATGGGGAGCTATCAAAAGCAGGGGTGGCATAATTGCATCTACTTTGGAAGGATGACTGGGAGTTAAGAGGCCTGGTTCTAAGGCCCAGCTTTCCCCCTGATTAGCCAAGTGACCTTGGGCAAGTCACTTCACTCCTCTGGGCCTCAGATAATCTCATGTATAAGATAAAAGGGTGGGGCAAGAGTTATCCAGTCAATCAGTAAACAAATGCCGTAGTTAGCAAGAGTCTGCCCTGTGCCCTGTGCTGTTGTTGGTGCTGGGACACAAGAGCAAGCACACAGACAGGGCCCCTGTACTATGGAGATGAATTCTGGTGGGAGAGACAGACGATAAAGAGTAAACAAATCAGTACATAATGTAACGTCAGGTAGTGTTAAGTACTATAAAGAAAGTAAAGCTGAGTGAGTGGAGTGAAAAGTGGTGCTATTTCTAGATAGAGTAGCCCAGAGAGCTTTGAATGGAGTGGAAGAATCCATGGGAATATTTGGAATCTCTTCCAGATCTCAAATCATAGGTATAATTAAGTGAAAAGCTATGGGAATTCAGTCTCTTCAACATTGATTAAAATCAGTTTCCAAATAGATGTTGTTCTTACAGGTTCGATTAGTTCCACCATTATGGTTATTGATGGGCAGAGTCTTTTTAGCATCTATCGTTTAAATAGCTTGACTAAGTACAGCATAATCTCATTTTAGAAAACAATTTCTTTGGTGTTCTGAAAAATGCCACTCGTGTTGGTAATTTTAGATCCTGCTTCCCTCCCTCAGCACATTATCCATCTCAAGCCTTGTGGGTTATGGAAGGGGGAAGATGCTAATGTTTAGCCAACCAGATTTAAGGCAGTTGTTCAATATATTGAATAGCTCTTCTAAGTTATTTTAATATAAATTAAAATTAAGTGGGAGCTCTGGGATAGCCCTGTTTTAATTAGAGTTGGAATGCATCTTAGGAGACCATTTCTGCCAGTTATAATCATAACAGTGGCATTAGGAATTTTTAAAAGAATCATTAATAAGCTGGGTCTATCTGAGGTCTTAAAGTTTGGTTTGTAGATGATTCTCGTTGAATCAAGTGAAAGGCTGAAGAATGTGAACATTCTTCTTTGGCCCTAAACCTTTTTCTTGGTGATGTGAAACAATTGAGCGGTAATCAGCAGAAGTGTATGCTTAATATTGGCTTGTTTTTTATATGAGACATTAGGTTGGGAGATCTGGACTTACCATTTATTGAGGACCATTCACATAGAGTTTTAAAGTGATTTCCCACAAATTATGTCTGCAGTGTTGGGAAGCTAGAATGGTAGACTATACTTTTAGAGACAGTCTAAAATGTGATCCCTGATCTTATGCTGGAATGGAATCCAGGCTACGTTCCTTTGTTTCCTTGCCTAGCAGTTCACAGCCAGTGAAACTGGCCCCGCCTGAATAGTTGAACTCATCTTATCCTTGAAGATAGTTACAAGGAGTTGTTATTAGAACTGAATGACTTAAATTTTGGGCTTGCACATGTATTTTTGTTCTTTCTTCATTTTTCCTTTACTGAAGACAGAACTGCCTCCTTGGTCTTCAGGTCTGCTTGGTGGTTGTTGATAATCCCTGCTCTAGATTACCTCATTCGGCCAGTCCTTGTTGTAATATGATTTACCTTTTTAAAATTAAATTCTTGTTATAATTCCCTCATGCATCTGTCTTCCTCAGAATGTTTAGTTATTTGGTGTAGAGAGGAAGGAAGGAGGGAAGGAGGGAGAGAGGAAAGGAGGGAAGGAAGGAAGAACAGCAGGAAGGAAGGGAGGGAAGGGAAAGAAGAAAGAGAACTCTGTTTGGACACTGTGCTAGCAGGTCATGTTAGTATTTGATTTGCTTATTATACCTGAATTTCCAATATACTGTTTTTTCCCCTTAAATATTAAAAATTTTTTATTATGGTAGAATTTATATAACATAAAATTTACCATTTTAACAATTTTTAAGTGTGCAGTTCATTGGCATTAAGCACATTAAAAATGTTGCACAGCCATCACCACTATCCATTTCCAGAACTTTTTCATCATCCCAAACAGAAACTCTGTACCCATTAAACAATAACTCCTCATTCCCCCAGACCTTGGTAACCTCTATTCTACTTTCTGTCTCTATGAATTTGCATATTCTAGGTATTTCATATAAGTAGGATCATACAATATTTGTCCTTTTGTGGCTGACTTATTCCACTTAGCATAATGTTTTCAGGGTTCATCCATGTTGTAGCGTATGTCAGACCTTTATTCCTTTTTATGGCTGAATAAGATTCCATTGTATGTATAATACATTAAAAAAAATCCATTCAACTGTTGATGGACATGTGGGTTGTTTCCACCTTTTAGCTATTGTGAATAATGCTCCTATGAACATTGTATAAGTATCTATTTGAGTCCCTGCTTCCTATTCTTTTGGATGTATACCTAAGAGTGGAATTGCTGGATCATATGGTAATTCTATGTTTAACTTTTTGAGGACCTGCCAAACTGTTTTCCACAGTGACTGTACCATTTTAAATTCCCATCAGCAACGCACAAGGGTTCCAATTTTTCCATATCCTCACTTATTATGACTTGTTATAACAAGTAATATTCCATTGTATATAAATAACACATTTTGCTTATCCATTTATCTGTTGATGGACACTTGGGTTGCTTCCACGTTTTAGCGATTGTGAATAATGCTGCTGTGAACATGGGTGAACAAGTATTTCTTTGAGACCCTGCTTTTATTTCTTTGGGGTGTATACCCAGAAGTGGAATTGCTGGATCATATCGTAATTCTTTTTAAAATTTTTTGAGGAACTGCCATACTGTTTTCCACAGTGGCTATACCATTTTACATTCCTACCAGCAGTGCACAAGGGTTCCAATTTCACCACATCCTCGCCAACACTTGTTGTCTTTTGTTTTTTGATAACAGCCATCCTGGCAGGTGTGAGGTGATAGCTCATTGTGGTTTTGATTTGCATTTCCATAATGATTAGTGATGTTGAGCATCTTTTCATGCACTTATTGGCTGTTCGTATATCTTTTTTTGGAGAAATGTCTACTCAAGTTCTTTGCCCACTTTTGAATAGGGTTGTTTGCTTTTTTGTTGTTGAATTTTGGAAGTTCTCTATCTATTCTGAATATTAATCCCTTATTCGACATATGATTTGCAAATATTTTCTTCCATTTTGTGAATTGCCTTTTTAATCTGTGGATAGTGTCTTCTGATGCACAAAATTTTAAAATTTTTATGAAATCCAATTTGTCTATTTTTTTGTGTGTGTGTTACCTGTGCCTTTGATGTCATAGCCAAGAAATCACCGCCAATTCCAATATGGTGAAGCTTTTGTCCTATGTTTTTTCTAGGAGTTTTATTGTTTTAGATCTTACATTTTGGTCCTTGATCCATTTTAAGTTAATTTGTGTATATGGTGTTAGGTAAGAGTCCAACTTCATTTTTTCGCATGTGGCTATCAAGTTTTCCTAGCACCGTTTGTTGAAAAGACTGTTCTTTCCCCACCCTTGTCAAAAATCATTTGACCATACGTGAGAGGGTTTATTTCTGAACTCTCTACTCTATTCCGTTGGTCTATATGTCTGTCTTTATGCCAGTACTACACTGTTTTGATTACTGTAGCTTTGTAGTGAGTTTTGAAATCAGGAAGTGTGAGTCCTTCAGTTTTGTTCTTCTTTTTCAAAATTGTTTTGGCTATTTGGGGCCCCTAGAGATTCCATATAAATTTTAGGATGAGTTTTTCTATTTCTGTGAAAAAAGTCATCAGGATTTTTGGTAGGGATTGCATTGAATCTGTAGGTTGCTTTGGGTAGTATTGACCTTTTAAGTCTTCCAATCCTTGAACATGAGATGTGTTTCTATTTATTTCTGTCTTCTTTAGTTTCTTTCAGCAATGTTTTGTAGTTTTTATTGTACAAGTCTTTCACCTCTTTGGTTAATTCCTAAGTATTTTATTCTTTTTGATGCTATTGTAAATGGGATTGTTTTTGTAATTTCCTTTTCAAATTGTTCATTGTTTGTGTGTAGAAGTACAACTAATTTTTGTGTGTTGACTTGTATCCTGCTACTTTGCTGAATTCATTTATTAGTTCTAACAGCAGTTTTTGTGAGGTCTTTATGGTTTTGTACATATAAAATCATATCAGCGGCAGAGATAATTGTACTTCTTCCTTTCCAATTTAGATGCCTTTTATTTCTTTTTCTTGCCAAATTGCTCTGGGTAGAACATCCAGTACTGTGTTGAACAGAAGTGATGAAAGTGGGCATCCTTGCCTTGTTTATGAGCTTAGAGAAAAATCTGTCTGTCTCTCACCATTGAGTATGATGTTCATTGTGGATTTTTAATATATGGCTTTTATTATGTTGAAGTAGTTTCCTTGTATTCCTATTTTGTTGAGAGTTTTTATCATGAAAGGGTGTTGAATTTTGTCAGCTGTTTTTTCTGCATCAATTGAGATGATCATGTGGTATTTTTCCTTCATTTTGTTGATGTGGCATATTACTTTGATTGATTTTCATATGTTGAACCATCCTTGCATTCCAGGAATAAATCTCACTTGGTCATGGTGTATGATCCTTTTAATATGCTGCTGAATTCTATTTGCTAATATTTTGTTGAGGATTTTTGCATCAATGTTCCTAACGGATATTGGTCTGTAGTTTCCTTTTCTTGTAGTATCTTTGTCTAGCTTTGGTATCAGGGTTATGCTGGCCTCATAGAATGAGTTAGGAAGTGTTCCCTCCTCTTCAGGTTTTTGGAAAAGTTTGAGAAGGATTGGTATTAATTCTTCTTTAAATGTTTGGTAGAATTCATCAGTGAACCTGGCAGGTCCAGAAGTTGTCTTGATTGGGAGATTTTTGATTACTGAGTCTATTTCCTTACTTGTTATAGGTCTGTTCAGATTTTCTATTTCTTTGTGGTTTGATCTTGGTAGATTTTATGTTTCAAGGAATTTGTCCATTTCATCTAGGTTGTCCAATTTTTTAGCATACGATTGTTCATAGAGCTCTCTTATAATCCTTTTTATTTCCATAAAATTGGTAGTAGTGTCCCCACTTTCATTTCTGATTTTAGTAATTTGAGTCTTCTCTTTTTTTTCTTAGTTCATCTAGCTAAAGGTTTGTCAGTTTTGTTGATCTTTTCAAAGAACCAACTTTTGGTTTCATTGATTTTCTCTATTGTTTTTCTGTTCTCTAATTCATTTATCTCTGCTCTAAGCTTTACTATTTTCTTCCTTCTGCTGACTTTGGGTTTAGTTTGTTCTTTTTCTAGTTTCTTCAGTTGTAAAGTTAGGTCGTTGATTTGAGCTCTTTCTTGTTTTTTAATGTAAGCATTTATAGCTATAAATTTCCCCCTTAGCACTGCTTTCACTGTGTCCCATAAGTTTTCGTATATTGTGTTCTCATTGTCATTCATCTCTTAAGTACTTTCTAATTCCCTTTGTGATTTCTTCTTTGGTCCATTGGTTGTTTAAAAGTGTATTGTTTAATTTTCCAAGTTTTGTGAATTTTCCAGTTTTACTTTTGTTATTGATTTCTAATTTCATTCCATTGTGGTCAGAGAAGATACTTTTTATGATATCTATCTTTTTAAATTTATTGAGACTTAATTTGTGGCCTAACATATGGTTTATCTTGGAAAATGTCCCATGTGCACTTGAGAAAAATGTGTATGCTGTTGTTGTTTTGTTTGTCTGTTAGATGTAATTGGTTTATTGTGTTGTTTAAGTCCTCTTATCTGGTGTCTGGTTGTTCTGCCCATTATTGTGAGTGGAATATTGAAGTCCCCAATTTTTTTGTAGAACTGTCTCTTTCTCCCTTCAATTCTGTCAGTTTTTGCTTCATATATTTTGATTGTCTGTCATTAGAAGCATAAACGTTTATAATTGTTATATTTTCTTGCTGTATTGAACCTTTTAGTAACATGTAATATCTCTCTTTGTTTCTTTTAACCTTTTTTGATTTAAAGTCTGTTTTGTCTGATATTAGTATAGCCACCTCTGCTTTCTTTTGGTTACTATTTACATGGAATTTTTTTTTTTCCATCTTTTCACTTTTAACCTGTTTGTGTCTTTGGATCTCAAGTGAGTTTCTTGTAGACAGCATATAGTGGGGTCATGTGTTTTTATCCACTCTGCCAATCTGTCTTTTGACTGGGGAGTTTAATTCATTTACATTTAAAGTAATTACTGCTAAGGAGGGACTTACTTCTGTCATTGCACTGTTTGTTTTCTATATGCCCTAAGGCTTTTTGTCCCACATTTCCTGCATTACTGTCTTCTTTTGTTTAGTTGATTTTCTATAGTGAAATGTTTAAATTCTTTTCTCATTTCTTTTTGGGTATATTCTATAGCTATTTTCTTTGTGGTTACCATGGGGATTACATTTAACATACTGAAGTTTAACACTCTAATTTAATTTTATATCAGCTTAACTTGAATAACATACAAAAACTCTGCTCCTTTACAGTTCTTTCCCCACCCCTTTTGGTGGTGGTTGTCACAAATTTACATCTTTATACATTGTATGCCAAAGAACATACTTGAATAATTCTTTTAAATGCATTAGTCTCCTAATTTTTTAGAAAACAAGATCTGGAGTTACATACCAAAGTTACAGTAATACTTGCTTTTATACTAATAATTCCTTTTTTTCTTTGAATATACGTCTCATAAATCATGTAGAAAACAAAGAAAAAGTACAGTTATAAACCATTGTTACAGTAATACTAGCTTCTGTAATTGCCCGTATGCTTACTTTAATTGAGATCTTTATTTCTCCTTATGGCTTTGAGTTACTGTCTAGTGTGCTTTCATTTCACCTTGTATGAGTCTCTTGAGCATTTCTTGCAGGGCAGGTCTAGTGGTCATGAACTCCCTCAACTTTTGTTTATCTGCGAATGTCTTAATTTCTCTTTCACTTTTGAAGGACAGTTTTGCCAGATAGAAGATTCTTGGTTGAGAGTTTTTTTTCTTTTTTGGCCCACTGCGTTCTGGCCTCTAAAGCTTCGGATCAGAAATCTGCTGATAACCTTATTGAAGATCTCTTGTATGTGATGATTTGCTTCTCTCTTGCTGCTTTCAGGATTCTTTGTCTTTTTCTTTTGCAAGTTTGATTATAATGTGTCTTGGTGTTGGTGTCTGAGTTCATCTTACTTGGTGTTAATTGAACTTTTTAGATTTTTGTATTCAAATTTGGGAAGTTTCAGCCATTATTTCTTCAAATATTCTCTCTCTCTTCTCCTTCTAGGAGTGCCATGATGCATACGTTGGCCTGTTTGATGGTGTCCCACGGGTCCTTTAAGCTCTTTTTGCTTCCCTTCAATCTTGTTTCTTTCTGTTCCTCAGCCTCAATAATTTCCATTGTCTTATCTTTAAGTTCATTGATTCTTTCTGCTTGCTCAAATCTGCCTTTGAATACATCTAGTGAATTTTTCATTTCTGCTATTGTACGTTTCTGCTCCGGATTTCTTTTTGGTTTCTTTTTAGGTTTTCTATCTCTTTATTGATATTTCCATTTTGTTCACACATTGTTTTCTTGACTTTCTCTGCATCTTCCTTTAGTTCCTTGAGTATCTTTAAGATAGTTGTTTTAAACCCTTTATCTAGTATATCTGCCATTAGGTCTTTTTCAGGTGCAGTTTCCGTTGGTTTATTTTTTTCCTTTGAATGGACCATACTTTCCTTTTTCTTTGTATGCTCTGTGATTTTTTTGTTGAACACTAAACATTTGAATCTAATAATGTGTTAACCCTGGGAATCAGATTCTTCCCCTTCCCCAGGATTTGCTGTTTTTTTATTTATTATTTTTTTGATTGTTGTAGGCTGTCTCTGTGTTGAGAATTAGCCTGAAGTGTAAACTTAATGTCTTCTCAGGTCTTTTCTGGACTTTTCCCAGGGCATACGTGGTCACTTTCTAATTTTCCCTGTATATGCAGTTGTTTTTGAATGTTCTCGTTTTTTGTGGGTGTGTGAGGAAGATTAGCCCTGAGCTAACATCTGTTGCCAATTCTCCTCTTTTTGCTGAGGAAGATTGTTCCTGGGCTAACATCTGTGCCCATCTTCCTCTACTTTACATGGGATGCCGCCACAGCATGGCTGACAAGAGGTGCACTGGTCTGCGCCTGGGATCCGAACCTGCTAACCCCAGGCCACCAAAGCAGAGTGCGTGAACTTAACTGCTACACCACCCGGCTGGCCCCAAATGCCCTAGTTTTCAAAGTCTGGTTCGCAGAAGGAGAAGTGAAAAATGAAGGGAGGGAAGGATGCTGGCTCTCTAAATTCCCTGGAAGTCACTTCAGCCAGAGGGAGAGGGGCTTGCAACAATGGGGGGAGGAACAACAACAATGGCTGCCAGCCTCTTTGTATGCACCTCTGTGATCAAAAGCAGCAATCACTAGTAAGAGCACATATTTGGAGGACAGAGTCCTTTTTGCCCACCCTGACTCCCTCAGGCAGTGTGCAAGCTACTACAGGAACCATGCACAGCTGCCTGCCACAAGGCTGGGGGTGGGGGATGGTTAACTCCTCTGGTGCTAAGAGCTGAAATTGACCGAAATTAACCAAATCTTCCCCTAGAAGTTACAAGCCTTCAACAGACTCCAGAGTTCAAAAATAGTTACACTGGACAGATTTTGCTAGTGTAGTTGTTTTCTAGGTGTGGAGACAGATTCCTGGTACTTTATACTTTGCCATTTTCCCAGAATCCTCTTCCCTTTGCCCATTTTTGAATTGGAATGTTTGCTTTTTTGGTGTTGAGTTGTAGGAATTCTTTATATATTCTGGGTATTAATCACATCAGCAAATATTTTCTCTTGTTCTGTGGGTTGTCTTTTCACTCTCTTGATAGTGTTCACATGTTTTCTTAGCTATAATAGTTTGTGCATGAATGTGAAGGGGATTACTATAAAAAGCAAGCGGCAAACACAAACCTAGCTATTCAAGTAGACAGTAATATTGCTGCTGTTTGATGAAGGCTCCCAGGAGATGACAAGATGAACCAAGTCTCTGAGTTACAGCCTGGATTCAGCTTTCTTGAGAGTTTATAAGTGCTGCTTCTGGGAAGCCAGTGGGCAAGTCCATGGGTGAATTCTGAGAAACGTAGGGCTTCCTACAGTCAGGGCATCTGACATAGAGTGGAGTTGAGTATTGGTTATTCATGTATTTTTACTCTGTGTTGCTTCCCAAAACTTTGCTGATAACCCCCATGTTCTAGTTTTCTTATATATCTCTATTCACTTTGATTCAGCACTGGTATTCTGCCCATGGTGTTCACCTGCTTTTCCCTGTCATAGATCCTTCTGTACTAATTGTACATTTTTCTAATTGTACATCTGTCCTGGTGTGTCCATAGCTCATGTTGGTGAGAGAAAAGCTACCCACTAGCTCAATGAGTAAGCAGATAAGCTTTCACTCTGGTATTTCTTTGGGGAACAGGATTATGCATTACAATTCCATCCACAAAGATGTTTTTCATTAGAAGTCTTTTGTTTGCAACTGCTATATCCAACTTTGTCAAGAAATTTGCCTTTTTGACTGGAATTGTCATTGTTTGTTTACAACCTGAAGCTACAGTGGTGTGCTTATGGTTTTCATTGTCAAAATGAAGAAAATTTCCTTTACTACTCTCCCCAAACCCATACTTAGGACAAAGGGGAAAAAACACCAATGTATACTTACTGGCTCTTTCAATCTGGCAAAGACTACTTTGTGGGTGATTATGTGAAGCTGAGTAAATAAGCAAAAACTCACAATACAGATTTCAGGAAATTGTTTTTTACAATGTGATAGATGGAGAAACAGCATGAGGAGATAGCATAAGTTTTCAGTACATGATCCCTTGTATTTAATTCTAGTAAGTAAAATCAAAACAAAACAGAAAAAATCCTGTAGGAGAATGAAAGTCATTAAGAAGTTTAGCAATAGTGATGTTTTCTGACCTGTCTCTGTGGAGGTTCAAAGATGGAAGATGGAAGCCTAACCTCTGTAGTTCTGTCTTTAATTGATAAGAAGGGTGCATACAAGAGCCCATTTTTTTTTTTTTTTGTGCATGAGATCAACTTCAAGTGTAGTGGGCTGTAGAATTAGCATTGACAAATAGGTTGATGTCAAAGCAGGAAGACAGCTGTTAATCATGTCCTCTTTCCGTGCCCAGGGTACCATCTCAGTTCTCAAGAATGGATAAATTTCATGACCCCAGTATTGCACAAATAGATTCAACCAGTAGAGAATTTTTTTTGACATTTTGTCTTCTTACAGGAGGACAAGAGTTGTTCTCAGATGCAGTTGAATCTTCATTTTTAGTTAGTGAAATAAAAACATCATAAAACTGCTTTGCTGGAATAATTTTATGGTTGTTGAATTTTTTATGTGTATAAATATGTGTATATACACATGACTGTTTTTATGCAATCTTATTTGTGAATATTTTCTCAAAATGTACTGTTTGTATTTGTTTGGTTAGAGAGCCAGTATCTTTAAAAAGGTAATAAGGAAACAAGTGTTTCCTCAGAGGATATTTCAGAGTTTTACTGCACCAAGTAATGTTTCAGTATAAAAGAAATGAGCCATTTTTATACCTAGCCTCAGGTTATAGAGTCTTGCGGTATTTTTTGGCCTCCTTCCTTCAGCTATAATGGATGTGTTAGCATCTGTCCCAGAGCTAAGAATAGTTTAATATAAATTCCATACCACCCACCATCCTTGTAACAAGGGGAGAAATAAATAAGGAGTTTCTCTTTCTCAGTAGATTGCAACTTCCGGACTCTGGCTTGAGCAGATCTTATTTTGTCCAACATCTCTAAATGTCTCTGCACTGTTTAAATCGTAGAGACAACCAGGATTCAGGATTGAACTATGAGCTCATAGGACTCATCTCCACCTGCCAGTATACTGGGGACTTCTTGCTCCAAACCCGAGAGACTGAAGCTCTCCTCTCTGACCATGGTTTTCCTGCCTTTCAACCCACCATTTACTCATAGTGATAGTCTTTGTTTTTTGCCTTCATTATGACTTTTCCCCCTTTTTTACCCCTTCTCATTTTCCCAGTGCTTCAGTCTCCTAGTTTTACCTACCCTCATGCTCAACGTAGGCTCCGTGAGCAAACATTTCTATACTCATCAGTACTCAACTTTCTGGCACCCTTAACCACCCACCCAGGACCCCAGCTAGGGCACACCCTGGTTCCAGCTCTCTTCCCTGGTTCTATTACACATTCATATTGTCTGTTCTTGACAGAGCCGTCATTATTGGTCAGAACTAAAAGTTTGCCAATAAAATACTAATTAAAAATTGCAATGACTTATTTTATTGCCTTTGACACCTTACCAAATCTTTCAAAGCAGTTATTTCAAACCTTTTCCATATACTTCAAATCTGCCTTCATTCTTGGATGACTTGGCCTCTTGGTTTTCTCAGGAAACTAAGCGTGAACTTGACTCTCTTCCCGTTCTCCTTCTCAAGTATTTCAGTTCCCATAACTTCCTCACTATTTTAGGTTCTCTCTAGATCTCAGTTCTTTTAACAGACATTTTTTGAATGCCTACTCTGTTGACATTTGGTAGGTGTTGAATAATAATAACTTACATTAGAGTGGATCGTATACTTTACAAGATACTTGTATGTACATTATCTCACTTAATCATTATCAAGGTCCTCTTCTTCAGTGTTTCAGAACAAAAACTTCCCTCTTCCAAAGCCGAACTTTCTATTTGTTCTTTTAACCTTATCATCTCCCACCTCCTTAGAAACTTTGGTCTTCGATTATCTCCTTTCTCCCACTGGTTCTTTCCTTTCTTGATATAAATACCCTTAGGCCTGGCCTAATATTAAAAAGCAAACAAACAAAAACTCCTAGGACTTACTCCCTCTTTGAGATGCCATTCTATCTTTTTTCTTCCACTCAGTCACTCAGATTTTTCACAAGTATAGCCTCAAGTCTCTACCTTAAGTTTAAAATTTTCTACTAATTCCTTGTATCATGCAGTCTTGGCTTCCTATTCTCATTTTGAACTGAAACCACTTTTTACAGATTCACTAAAAATTCCAACCACAGCCAAAAAAACGCAGTGCCCTTTTTGCAGTCTGTATCTGTGCACAGGGTGGGCACAGATGTCTGAAGTGATTCTTTTTTTTTTTTTTTTTTTTTTTGCTGAGGAAGACGGGCCCTGGGCTAACACCCGTGCCCATCTTCCTCCACTTTATATGGGACGCCGCCACGGCAGGGCTGACAGGTTCCAAACCCGCGAACCCCGGGCTGCCAAGTGCGAACTTAACCGCTGCGCCACCGGGCGGCCCCTGAAATGATTCTTCACCCTTGAGACAACTGAAGTCATCGGCAGTTTGGCACTGTGGCTCACAGTGACCAGCTGTGGTTGTTGGTCAGTGGGCGAAGGAGACAAGCCAAATACAGTAGGCTATCAAGAGCCCTCAGTCCTTGAGGAAGATAATGAAGGGCCCTGGAACCTCTTGACGTGAGCCTTTATGATCACACAGGTTACAGGGGACTATTATTTTCTATGATTCATCACCTTCCTTCTGTAGTTACTCATTTGTGGGATGAAGCCACTGGCAGAAGTACCCCTCCTTTTTCCTCTTGTCCCTACAGGTGAGCCCAACTCTTCTGTAATACCTACAACTTCCAGTGAGATAAAGTGCAGTCTAGTCCACCTTCAAACTAAGTGTGTTCTGTCCTGGTTGGCTTGCTGAGCTCATAGTTCTGAAGGTGCCCTCAGGATGCCTTGCAATGCAGAGTGGGAGCTGTGGTTCTCCACAAACACCAGAAGGCAGACCCTGCAGTTGGTTGCTTTTGAATACCCCATCAAGAGATAAGAAATCGGACAATTGTGTTATTACCGCCATCTTTAAGTTTTCTTGGGAGCATTGTTAAATATATATCAAAGCTCCAAGGTTCTGCGTGAGGAATTTTCCATCTCATTAGGGGATCAGTAGCATGTCTAAAATTTTAATTGTAGTCATCATTCCCTCCAATGTTTCTTAGAGGCAGATGGGGAATAGTGGTGGTGATTCTCCCTCGTAAACAGGATTGTTTTGCTCTGACCCTACATGTCTACCTGGAAAACACACATGCACATATGGTATGGGGAAGGTCTGTTACAGTGCTGTGTACATTGAAGAAACTAAATAAAAAGCTTTTTGAATTAGTGCATAAAAAAAAAATGAAACCCATGAGGACTAGGAATATCTGGGTGTTATAGGTGACTGGACAACAGCATAGAGGAGGAAAGAAAATTGTGATAGGAGAAAGTAGAGAAAAGTAAGTGGGTTAAGACAAAAAAGAGTAAAAGTTAGAGTCAGATACATTCAAAAGAAATTTAATGAAGAAGTTAGAATTAGCCAAGATGGTTTAGATGGAAAGTTGCAAAATAGAACAGGGATTGCCTGTTCTATTATATAAGATTATATAAGATGCTTGCCTTTTCAGGAAAGAAAGGAAGTCTTCATCCAGGAGCATCTATATCTTATAGGATATTAGGATTAGAAAATGGGAATTCAGAAAAGGAAGAAGTATGTTTTTTTAAAACTCTGATAAGTGATTCTTCTCCAGAGAAAAGCCGAAGCAGGAGATGAGTATTTATTAGAGATGGGAAGGGTGGGAGAAGATGAGTATCGTGGATTAGGAGCCAGTCCCCTGCCCTCGCTCGGACCTGCAGTGGGCTGCTGGTGTGACTTGACTTTCTGAAGAATCTGGCCTGTCCCAAAGCATGCCTTCTGATGTCTCAAATTTCCATCATGTGCTTTACTTCTTTGGATCTGGATACCTATCTCTAAAGGGTTCCTCTTAAAAATGCAATTCTTTGCCTGAGAGGGATGGGTAATCTATTAGTAGCGTGGATTATGTATTTAATTAGAATAAATCACTTAACAGAAAAACAGACCCTGGCCCTACAACTCATTGTGTGATAAAGTTAGTTCTCTCCACCTCCTTTTTCAGATCAGATGGTTATACTGGATTCTGCCATTCATTCAAAAATATTTATTGAGTGACTACTATGTGCTAGAGATTGTTTTATTAGATCCTGGAGAAACAGCAGTGAGCGAAACAGGCTAAACTCTCTACCCTCATAGAGCTCGCATTCTAGTGTCTATGTGGGGAGGGCAGGCAATAAACAAATGAATAAGTAAAATATATAGTATTTCAGGTCATGGTTTAGGTTTGGAGGAATAAAAGGAGGGAAGAAGGATGGGACATATGAGGATGGCGAGATGGTGGTGGTGGCAGTTTCAGAGAGGGTGGTCAGGGACAGCCTCTCTGAGAAACTGACATTTGAAGGAGGTGAGAGAGCAAGAAGCCATGTGGTTATCTGGAGGAAAAGCATTTCAGACAGAGGGAATAGCCAGTACATTGGGCCTGAGGCAGAGCCTGCCTGCCATGTCTAAGGGAGGCATGGCATCCCTCATCCCTAGCTGAGGGAAGGGAGAGGGCAGCAGGAGAAAAGGTCTGAGGAAAACGGGCAGACTCTGTAGGGCTTTGTGGGCCATTGGAAGGACTTTGGCTTTTACTCCAAATGAGATAGGAAGGCATTGGAGGGGTCTAAGCATCAGGGTGACATGACAGAAGAGGGAGCGAGGGGAATAGCAGGGTGTGTACTTAGGAGGTTATTCATAGCTTGGACTGGAGTGACAGTGATGGAGAAGTGTCAGATTCTGGATATATTTTGGAGAAGGAGGACACAGAGAGACACACAAGGGCAAAGGCTGTATGAAGATGGAGGCAGGGATTGGAGTTACACTGCCACAAGTCAAGGAATGCCAGGAGCCATCGGAAGCTGGAAGAGGTAAAGAAGGATCCTCCCCTAGAGCCTTTGGAGGAAGTATGGGCGTGCTGACACCCTGATGTCAGATTTCTGTCCTCCAGAACTGTGAGAGCATAATTTCTGTTGTTGTAAACCACCAAGTTTGTGATAATTTGTTATGGCAACTCTAGGAAACTGATACTGATGCCCATTAGACAACAACATGGAGATGTTGAAATGACAAGTGAGTTTGGATTTCAGGGAAAAGATCTGGGCTGGAGATAGAACACTGAGAGTCTTTAGTGTAAAGGTGATGTTTAAAGCAATGAGTGGGTGAGATCCCCAGGGAGAAAGAGCCTTGAGAAGAGAATAGGTCCAAGGACTAGTCCTGGGGCTGTCCTATGTTCAGAGCTTGGGCAGGGGAGGAGGATTCAGGAAGATCAGCTGGTGAGCTCATTCTGGCAGAAGTCTGTGAGGAAGCCCTGAGTCTTTCTCCCTCTCTGAGTATCAAGGGGAAAAATGATGTATTGAGTTAGAGACCCCCTACTTTTAAGGAGCTCGGTTAGCTTTTGTTCTGTACTAACCTCAAATGTCTTCCACCGGGCAACATTTTATATCAGGGGAGGAAGAAAGGATTAGGGAGGACCTTTTATCCTGTTCAAGAATGAGTGTAGAAAGCTGCCAGAACATTACCAGAGCAACAAAGAAGCTGTGTCTTTGGTACTTCTCTTCTTCCACTCTGAAAGAGAGAATGTACCAGATTGAAGACGAATTAGAATCAATTAGAGAGAGAGACTCTTTCAGATAGTTATAGCAGGCTGAGACTAGAAGGGGATTAATTAGTGTGATAATGTACGTACAAGCTCAGCACACAGCTCTACATATAATGGGTGAGCAATTTATGTAATTATTATTAGTTAATAGCTATTTTCTAATCCTAAACTTTCCCTTTACAGATAAGAAAATTGAGACTCGGATGTTCAGGAACCAGCACTGATTCCCTTAAGCTACACAAAAAGAAAGAGAAATTAGTGAAAAGTCCTTAGCCTGGCACCCAAGGCCCTCTGCTTTCTGGTTCCGACTCCGTTTCCATCGCAACTCCTCACCCCCCACACTCTTGCTTGACCCTCCGCTCAGTGCCTCCAGTCGCCTCCCTCTCCTTGTGCATGCAGTGGGTCCTTGATTCCATGCTTTCCCCATGCTTCGCCTCCAGTCCCTTCCACTGCCTCTCTCCCCAGCTAGTTCCTTGCCCATTTTCATGGCTCTACCAGTGCCTGTGAGTTCTTCCTGACCTATCTAGCCACATTACTCTCTTCCTCTATGAAATTCTCTAGCATGATTCCCAGGGCACTATCTGGGTGCTGCAGCTACTAAATGGATGGTGGTGGTGGTAGGGAGTAAAATGCTGTTAGCTTCTGGTCCTTCATATCCCTCCTGTAGACATTTCCTGCCTGTGTTGCAGGGCAGAGCTTGCTGGGTAAATACTGAGGGAAGCAGCTCAGGGGCTGTGCAGTGTGTGTGTGTGTGTGTCTTTTTTGCTTGGCAACTGCCCTGATAAAGCCCTGGAAATTGTGTGTTGTGTCTGTCATGGCCTGTGTGACATTTTGCCATCATTTATTACCTTGTTGTGAAAAGACCTTGTAAGGCTTTAAAATTGGATCCCTCTTATGATATTATTTGAATTAAAATAGGTACTGTAATAGCCCTATTTGTACAGATAACTTCTAAGAATCAAATAGCTTACTTCTTTTGGTAAGACTTTTATTCTCCTAAAGGTTTTGCACTAGGATGAGCTTAGGATAACCCATAAAAAGAAATTAGGGAGCTGGCCTGGTGGTGTAATGGTTAAGTTAGCGCTCTCTGCTTTAAGTTTGTGCTCTCTGCTTCAGCAGCCCTGGGTTCGCAGGTTCGAATCCCAGGTGCGAGCCTATGCACTGCTCCTCAAGCCGTGCTGTGGCAGCATCCCATATACAAAAAATAGAGGAAGATAGGCACAGATGTTAGCTCAGGGCTGATCTTCCTCACACACACACACACAAAAAGACAGAAAGTTGATTCCTTGCAAGAAAGGTACTGGTAACAGTGATGTGTGCCCACGGTAACCAGTATCTCTTCAGATAGACGCTTTCTTGCTTCAAGGACTGAGAAATACCAGAGCTTCCTTGGTGACAATAATGAAGGATCAGTCCTCTTGTATTTACCTCTGCTCCTCTGTCTAAAATTGTATTTATGTTGTCAGTAGATGTTTCTCTACCTTAATATGTTGTGATGGTAACAGTTACTGTTAGGACAGGTTGTATTTATTTATTTTTTAAATTCTTACAAAAGTTTCAGAATTGGGTCCAAATGAGGTCTGAACTCTGGCCAAGGTTCATAGCATATGAAACATAAATTATGCATCTGTTTATACTTTTGCTCTCATAAATTATTTTTATATAAGACTTTCTATCTTGTATGCCATAAAGGTGTTCATTAAAACTTTGAGTGAATTGATACATAATTTTATATTTTTTATATAATGAACATCTGTGTACAAGTTTTTGAGTGGATGTATGTTTTCAGTCTCTTGGGTATATTCCTACGAGTAGAATTGCTGGATCATATGGTAACTCTATGTTTAATATTTTGAGGAATTGCCTGACTTTTTCCATTGTGGCTACACCATTTTACATTTCCACCGGCAGGGTGTGAGGGTTCTAATTTCTCCACATTCTTGCCAACACTTACTATTATGAGTGTTTTGGTTTATAAATGTCCTAGTGGCTGTCAAGTGGTATCTCAATGTGATTTTGATTTGCATTCCCTAATGGCTAATGATGTAGAGCATCTTTTGATGTGCTTATGGACCACTTGTATATCTTTGGAGAAATGTCTATTGAGATCCTTTGCCAATTTTATATTGGGTTGGTTTTTTAAAAAATTGTTTTGTAAGAGTTCTTTGTATATTCTAGATACAAGTCCCTTAACAAATGTATGATTTGCAAATATTTTCTTCCATTCTATGAGTTGTCTTCTCACTTTCTTGATGGTGTCCTTTGAAGCACAAACATTTTAAACTGTAACATAGTATAATTTATTATTATTTTTCTTTTGTCATTTGTGCTTTTGGTATCCTATTTAAGAAACCATTGCCTACTCCATGGTCATGAAAATTTATGCCTATGTTTTCTTCTAAGAGCTTTGTAGTTTTAGCTCTTACATTTAGGTCTTTGATCTGTTTTAGTTAATTTCTGTATGTGGCATGAGGGATGGCTCCAAATTCATTCCTTTGCATGTGGATATGCAGTTGTCCTGGCACCATTTGTTGAAAAGACCATTCTTTCGCTCATTGAATTGTCTTGACACCCTTGTTGAAAATCAATTGACCATAAATGTGAGGGTTTATTTCTTGACTGTCAATTCTATTCCATTGTTCTATATGTCTATCCTTACACCAGTGCCACATTGTCTTGATTAATATGGCTTTACTCTTTTCCTTTTAGTACTCACATTACAAAAGGGGCATTTAAGTTTTATACAGTGGAGTTGTCTCTTATTGGATTAGGTGATAAAGCCAGTGGGAAAGGCACAAAACAAACACAGGTGCAGTTCCCCTTGAAAATCCTTAGGCAGGTGCAACATTGGAGATTAAGCACCATTTTTCGTTGGTTCAACATGGCCAGTTTTTTACCTCCTTGGGGGGGTGGTTCCCTTTTAAATTCATGTTGTTTCTTTAGTTGAGTACCGGCTGAAGGAGTTGGCTTCTATTTAGGGACTCTGCTATTTGAAAAATACTTACCTTTGAACACTAGAATTTCAGTGTACATAGAAATTGGGTCGAAAGCAGATTCACATTCCTTTCCCAGGCCCTCACTGCACATGTGCTCGTTGACTTGAGGCTGGCAGAATTGCTTACATTATTCATTTCGGTTGTTCCTTTCTCCCTTCTCTTCTACTCTTTCCCCTTGTCTTCCGCCTCTTTCTACTTCCCTCTCCCTCTTCTCTCCCCCATCTCTTCCCCGTCTCTTCTTTTCCTCATTCTTTCTTCCTTTTTCCCTTCTCTTCCTTCTCTCTTTCTTTCAGTCCCCCTCTCAACTCCCAGCACATTTTGCTGAATTTCTGTATCTTCATGTGGCTGTGATGTGACTTATTATAACCCCAAATTAAAATATATACGAAATGAACCAACTCTCTCTCTTACAGTTTTGATATTAGCAGTTAAACTTTGTGGCAAGTGGGCAGACCGACATTAGGCTATAGTACATACTTCTGAGGGTCTCAGCTGCTGATGGCTGGGTGGTGGAGGTAATGTTTTAACCATCCTGTGCTGTTAAAGAAATAAACCCTGAGGCTTATATACACACAATGGGCCGGTAAGAACTTGCCCTTCTCCATTCCCAGTCACATCCCCCGTGCTGCCTTTTTGGTGACTTCTTTCCCATTCAATGGCCTTGTTCATTTGTCTTGATTTCTCCCAGATGAGGATCTTTTGAGAGGGTGGGGCAAGGGCAGGTGAGGGTACAGTGTCACCTTCTCTCAACACAGCCCTTAGGAACAACTAGTGAGCAATTTTCTATACTTTAACAGTTTTCTACAGTTTAGCTCTGTTCTGTCAGCATTTTTTGTGCCAGATCAGATTACTAAGATCTTTAGGAAGATCACTGGCTAGTGGGAGATGGATGAACAAACAGACAATAAAACAGATAGTTTGCTTATTTTCCTAACTGAAAAGAATGTAACCTAATCATTGTAAAAAAATTGTATGAAACTCAGAAAAGTTTAAAAAAAAATAAAAATTATCCTATTGGCCACATTGGGCTCACATGAAATTTTAATTCAGAATGATTTACTGTCTCATGCCCTTTAGCTAGAAGTTGATCTGATTCTGTTGCTAATGTGGTGTGTTCTCAACAAGGGTGATACTGCCTCTAAGGGGACAAAAATTCATTCTTGGGGGGGCTGAAATCTTCAATATGGCAATGATTTGTGGCCTTCTAAAGGGGCACACTATATAAACAGATATTTAAATTTCATGGGGGAGAGGGATGATTAGGAAAAAAAGGTCTAAAAAGGCTCCTTGGGGGGGGTGGTTCCCTTTTAAATTCATGTAATCCTAACCCCTAGTCCCTCAGAATGTGACTGTATTTGGAGATAGGGCCTCATAGAGGTAATTAAGTTAAAATGAGGTCTTAGGATGGGCCCTAATCCAATATGACTGGTGTCCTAAGAAGAGGAGATTGGGACAAAGATAAGCACAGAGGAAAGACTCTGTGAAGGTGCAGGGAGAAGACAGCCATCTATAAGCCCTGCTGATACCTTGATCTTAGACTTCTAGCCTCCAGAACTGTGAGAAAATAAATTTCTGTTGCTTAAGCCACCCAGTCTGTGGTATGTTGTTATGGCAGCCCTAGCAAACTAATAGAGGGGTTGATAATGACAAAAAGGTTGAGAAACAGTGAGGTAAAATAACTTACTCTATTTTATGTGCTTTTTACTTCAGGTCTATTTCTTTCCAATCCTCTATATTATTGAAAAATTGCAAAATTGGTTTTCAATTTTGTAATCGTATAATAAGTTCCATTTGCAAAGGAATTTACCCTGCCACATCAATATCCAATTTGAACCTCTAAATTGCTCTATGAGGTGATTAGGTATTAAGATTCCTGTTATATAGATGCCTCTGGGCCTTTATTATTGTCATTTCTTCTGCCTAGAAAGACACTTCCCTACTGCCTACATACCACCCCCTTTTCTCTGCTAAATTCTTTCAGGATCTCGCTTCTTCCAGGAGCATTTCCCTAACCTCCCAACATGCTTCCTTCACACTCAGTATTTCCCCACCATGGTGCCAACCACGCTGTACTGTGTTGACTGTTGATTGTCATTTCCTCTGTCAGACTGGCCGCCCTGTGAGTGGGAACTCTGCCTTTCATCACTGAATTTCTAGCACCCAGCAGAGTGCGGGGATATTTTGTTGATGGATGAATCAGATCATATAGCTAGTAACCTGAATTTAGTTTGTGGCATCTAAGTTCAGTTCTTTCTCAATGACACCACTGCTTCTCCAATAATTCAGCTGAATTGTTTGTCATAATGGGAGTGGTTTTGTCTCTGAGTACAAAAGAATGCTAGTGGGGTCTGCTCTCCGCACTGTGCTAGAGGCCCCTTTCACATTCTAGTAGTGTGGCATGTACGCGTGTGTGTGTGTGTGTAATGGACTTACACCTTCATGTGTTCCCCAAAAGATTTCATGCTACCTACCACATTGAAAAAGTCTCTTGTTAGTCCTTTTGTAGTTTCCCAGTGACCTCTTATTGGAGATTGTGATGCAAGCAGATTCCTTCTTCCTTCTAGCAGTTGCTACAGGTGGGTATTAGACAGTGTTTGTGATATAACATGAAGTGAACAAAGCTGAATCCAAATTATATGTACACCACAGTCATAATTGATTCATTCCTTCTTTTCACATAGACCCTGTAGGTAGCATGTTAGGTCTTGGGATGTAAAGGTGACTAAGAAAGGCCTCTGCTTGCGTGCAGCGTACAATTTATTGAAGACTGGTCGTGAAAACAGATGAATTCTACCGCAGCAGGGTTAGTGTGACAACAGAGATAGGAACGGGATGCTGTGAGGCCTGACGAGCTTGGCAGCTGCTCTTCCTGGAGATATTTTGGGAAGGCATCATATATGAGCTGGCTTTCGAAAGGAGAGTAGGAATTTGCCAGATAAAAAAATGGGAAAGAACTACACAAAGGCACCAATCTCTGGAAAGATCTGGTCTAAAAGTGAGTATGTATATGGCAAACAGCTGAAAAGGAATATCCCCAAGTGAATAGTTGGTGTTTTACGGTTGTGGAATTTGGGTAGGTTTCTTTTTCAAAATTTCCTTTAATATTGTTGCTCTATTATTTTCATAACAAAATAAAATTAAACAAAAGCCTGTGACTGTTGTATCAGAGCATGAGTGAATTAATTTATTTCTTATTGCCTATGTTTGTACTTAATTTAATATCCAGATTAAAAAACTAGTATTGTCTAATGGACTAAATTGTTATTAGGTTTTTAGGAGAGGACACAGAACAGGATACCATTTGGTTCCTTTTTTGATAAGCAGACCCCAAGGTTCCTTTTCCCTTGAGTTTCCATTGATTGGGTCTCATCTGGAGGCCAGGATAGGCCTGGTGGGGGTTACCCTTTGCTGAAGTATATGGGGAAACAGTGTCTTTTAGCTGGTTGAGCAGACAGTTTGCCCTGATGCAGTTAGTGGAGTGCACTCAGCCGAGAAGGTGAGACAAAAGGGTGGCTGGGAGGGATCTGGGAGAGACTGGATTATTTTAGTTACAAGGGAAGAACCCACAGATGGAACTCTCAGAGGCACTGCAGGTCCAGAGAATGGAGCAAAAAACACTGGGCAGGTGAAGTCGGGCTGTACAGGAAATGAAGTCTGCAGACACTTGGCTGGTGGTGGAAGGTTCTTTTTATGTGGAGTCCAGCGTGTCTTGCCAGGACAGAGGAAGCCATTTAAAGACACCATGCTGTCCCAGACAGCAGGCTCTGGAGGCTTTCCCAAAACAACTTAAGAGTGAGGCTGAATAGACTCTTCCGTTCACTGTGATACCGAAGGTTACAACCGACTCTAAAGGTATATACACAAAGGTGTTTCCTTTCTGATTTTGTTTGTAGAAGGAAAATAAAAAAAAGAGATTTTTGATTACTTCATATTTGAATCATCACACTGGTTTTTTTCCCCCCCTTTGGAGAATGTTTTTCTCTGTCTCTTTTGCCTAACAATTGTTTATTGCATCTGGGTCAAAATCAAACTTATTTCTAATGTCCCCCTAATAACTTTTTCTTTTAATTGTCTTTCTCTTCTTTAAAAATATAAAAACTTCAACTTTGTGCAATAGCAGATTTGTCTTTTTCCTAACAACAGAAGGCAAGTGTAGGTTTACCCTTTGAACAGTTTAATAATTTCAATGATCAGAACATGAG
The DNA here is from genome assembly GCA_031878705.1 of Tapirus indicus. NCBI lineage: Eukaryota > Metazoa > Chordata > Mammalia > Perissodactyla > Tapiridae > Tapirus > Tapirus indicus. The sequence continues at coordinate 42,614,269 of CM062919.1, forward strand.
CACTAGAAAAGTGACATGAGAGGAGATTTATAAGATGAGATAAGGAAAATTGCAACCTAGAAGCACTGTTTTCTATTGGCTTATGATTTGTGTTATTAACTGAGTAGTTAATATTTTAAAATCCATTTCAGAACTACATTAAAAGAAATGGTGGTGAAAAACCGGAAGGAATGATTCAAAATGGTAGCATTTGTTGGAAATATGCTCATGTGTTCTGGCCCATGAAATGCTATTTTTTTTAAGAGATGGTTTAAACAATTCTAAATTTGATGTCCACAAATCATCTTACATTATTTGTAGGCAACCAGCTACACTGGATCCGATATTAAATTGCACCAGATTTTCACTTGCCTTAAGGGCCTGTAAGTCCAAAGATCAGATGTCACCTCAGGCTAAGGATTTTTTGGTTTTTTTACAATGCTATTACAACACACACACATATGTTACTGCATGGGTGATTAAAGAATTCTTGTTTTGTTTATCAGATAATCTCCGACTATAAACTAAAGAGTGGCTCCCACTTTTATGGAATCTCCATTGAACTTGAGTATTGCACATGCTGTGGTAAATCGTGGTGGCTTGCCAACTCATTAGTAAGGTCAGTTTTCTAGAAGATATAGTTACAAAATAAAAGTCCCCTTGCTCATCAACAGATAGTTTCAGTGGCAAAGTCAAGGTGACAAGACTTAAAATATTTATTTCTTTTAAAGGCACCCACCCTTTAGTGACCAGCAACCAGGACACAGGCCTTTATTTACAAAGACAACTGATATGTTTAGAGCAGTGAAGCCCTTCTCTCTAAAAACAAAATTCCTAAAGTGTATTGTTCTCAAACTACATTAGATCTATTTACTCATTTTCTCTTATCGCAGTTATCTTGTTACCTTAGATCAAATTAAACACCTGCATGACTGTCTTTTGTTCAAATTCTTTCAGATCAGCGACACTTTGTACTTAGCACTACTTTGCCTAAGACCCACCTGGATGTTCTGTGAGAATGTAGCACATATGTAGTTATGTGATCTAGGCACCTGTACGGCATGGCAGCCAGAAATAAAAAAAATCTCATTGGGGTAGAATGCTGAAGTAGAAGGGCTAATTAGTTTTCTGATAAAAGCATTTTTTGTTCCTGCCTTTACTGATTCAACCATACATATTTAATATTTGTGGTTGATAATGATCACATCATGAAAAGTTAAATGATATATTAATTTAAAGCATTAGTATAAGAGATGTGGCAAGACATTAAGAGTCAAATTAATGCTATGAAGTCGTAAAGGAAAAATATTGTAGGCTAGAGTGGTAAGGGAGGGATTTTAGAAAACTGTGGGATTTTTGTTCATCCATTCATTTATTAAATGTTTATTGACAGCTAAGTTCCTGGAACCTCTCTAGGTATTGGGCATACAGCAGTGGACAAGAGTTCTCTGCTCTTGAAGTGTTTACATTTTGGTGGGAAAAGAAGACAATAAAAAAAATCTGTTTAACGGGAAATATCCAATAATGGCTCTGCAGAACATGAGTATAGGGTGCTATGTTAGAGTGCCTTGAGAGGATACTTTAGACTGTTGATCAACGTAGGCTGCTTTGAAGGGGTGGTGTTTAAGCTGGGACATGAATAATAAGAAGGAACCAGCCATGTGGCAATCTGAGCACTCTAGGCTGAGGGGCAGCCGGTGCCCAGGCCCTACAGCAGGAAGGAGCTTGAAATGGTGGAGGAACAAAAAGATGAGATCAGAAAGGTTGGTAGGGACCAGATCATGTAGGAATTGGAGGTTTTTTGATAAGGAGTTTGGATTAAATGCTAATTGCATAATTGTAATGGTAAGCCATGGGAAAGCTTTAAGCAAAGGGTCTTGAGCTGGATGCTGTGTAAAGAATGGATTTAAGGGAGGCGAGAGCAGAGGCAGGAATACTAATTAGAGGGTGACAATAGAAATGTAAACAAGAGATTATGGTGTCTTTTACAAGGTGGGTGGTAGAGGGATGGGGTGAAGTGGATAGACTTGGGATGTGTTTTAGGTATAGAGCCTACAGGACCTGCTAATGGAGTTGAAATGGAATGTGAGGAAAATAGAAATCAAAGATGACTTCTAGATTTCAGGCGTAAGCAACTGGGTAAATGATGGTGAACTTGGAAGAAAGGATAGGATTTGGAGAAAAGGAGCCAAAAATTTCAGTTACGGAGGTAGGAATAGACATGGCTTAGGGGTAGGCTTCCAAGATTTGGTAAAAATAAAAGCTTTTACTCAATGCTTCCAAGAACAGAGGACATTAAATTCTGTTAAGTAAAGTTAAAAAATTATAAATGTATAGTTTTTTTCTACATGGTGGCCTTTCAGGAGAAGAAGTGGAGCAGGAAGTTTGGGGAAATGAAGAAAGAAATAAGCAAGTCGGGGAAAGACAGAGATGGAGAGATACAGAGAGAAAAACCACAGACAAGAAGAGACAGACACTCAAAATTAGAGACACAAAGGACATGAGTACCCACACAGACTCTGCATTCTCCTGCGCTCTCCACTTAGAGCCAAAGAAAGATGCTAGAGGCAGTTGTAAGGAGGTCAGAACATTTTTTCTTTATTGTAATTAACTGTGGAAGTGATACCAAGAGACCAACCAAAAGCAAATGAAACCAAATCTTTTTCAGAAGTAGGAAAATTGCCTTTATTCCATTCTTTGTTATTACAGAGAATCTTGTACCTGAAATGTTTCCAGGATGAAAATGGTTTTTTTCAATTTGTTATTAGCTAAGGAACAGGTTGAATAATGACCTGAAAAATGTATCAGTGACAGTGCACAATTAATTCATTTTTATAAAGAAAAGAGGCTCTCGAAAGGGATTCTTTCTCCTTAATGGACAAGTGAGAAATTAACTGTCAATTAAGAAATTAAGTTGAGCTGCAGGAATAAACACATGAACAAATACACAACAAATATATATGTACATTCCATACTGTACTATACCACACTCTAAACCTCTCGGAATTTTTGACGTAATAAATAGGCTCCATTTAGAATAGAAAAACACTTTGAGTTTTTGGATTGGATCTACATCCATCCTAGACTCGTTAATTTTCTTAAAAATTGGTTATTGATTAAAAATGTGTTTCCTGGAAATCCACAAATGAATCAATTCAACAGGGAAATATGAGGAACAAGATTTTAGATAAGTGTATTATTAGGAGACCAAGAGTCATGCTAGGTGTACTGTAAGAGGAGGTGCATTCCTGGGACTTGCACTCTGCTTCACCCTAAGAGGCCAGTGAACCTCTTATCACAAATAATAAGAATAATTGAGAGTTTAAAAGCAATAGAACTACATTGGGCTAAAAAGTCAGGAAGTACATTTGGTTGAGGATTTTTCTTTCTCTGTCTGTCTTTTTTTTTGAATTCTTATCTGATCTTTCCTTAAGAGGAATGGAAAGAACACTCAATTAAGACATTACACCTGGATTCTCTTATTTATGATTATGTCTTAGCATTTCTGTGAAAAAACTGGATAGATTTCTAAAATCCATTTTAATTTTACATTCTTAAAATAATGCTTAATATGGTATTTGCATTTTACCTCTTGTCCCAGCTTCTTGCCTTTTAGGATATTTATGATGATGTTTATAATATTGTTACCGTTGTGGTCAGCTGTGGCCAGCTTCCTGAACAGAACGAGGCCATGGGCCTGGAGAAATATCTGATGAGATAACTGGGGGTGTGTTGTGATTTATAAAGACAGATAAATTATCACTACCTTTTTTTAGTAAATAGTGTTAAATATCTGCCTCAGGAGGAGTTTATGAGTGGTCATTCAAGATAGAGAGCTAAAATGGAACATAGTCTGGTTAGTGTGGAAAGTTTATGCAGGGGTTATTAACATTTGACTTTTTCTTCGAAGTTTCAATGTGAGTTTTGATTGTTACATATAATTTCCTCAAAGGTTAGGTAAATGGATTACATATGAAACTGCTTTAAATATTACAAGAGAGACATTTTGACTGGATTACCATTTAAACATGAAAACATGTTTCGGGCATAGCCTTCACTGCAGGTGGTCCCTGTACATAGCTGCATTGCATAGTGTGGTTTTGTGTGGGAGTGCGGGTGGGGAGAGTGGAGGGCTGGTGCGTGCCAGGAACAGATCATATTCCTGACATACCTTCCCTGCAAACATTCTTATCCAGGTGACACAGATTAGAATAGATTTCAGGAGGCACCTTAAGAGCAAAAGGTGAGAGTAGAAAGGGAGAGTCTTGTATGTTGCCCATCACTAAGTAGTTTCTTCCCGTTTGACATGCTTAACCAGGAGTCCTTAAAAAATATTAGTAGAATCTTTATTTTAACGTTTATTTGTGTGGCTCTCTTGGAAACCCTGAAGACTCCCCTTTTTATCTTCAAGTGGGAATTACTGCAAGTCTGTGTTTGGCTGACAGTCATATCAGCATTCAGTGTGGTGGTTGGGAGAGCTCCCTGGACTTAGAGCCAAGGAGATGGATTCTTATGTAAGCTCTCCTGCTAAACAGCTGTGTGGCCTCAAGGAAGTCTCTGCCCTGCTGGGCACCGAAGTCTTCATCTGTTCCAGAGTTGACAACGTTTTTCAGTAAGAGACCAGAAAGTAAATATTTTGGGCTTCCCAGGCCACATGAAGTCTCTGTTGAATATTCTATTTTGGTTTTACCTGTTTTTTTATAACCCTTAAAAAATATAAAAACCGTTCTTTGCCCCTGGGCCATAAAGCAGGTTTGGGCCTAGATTTGGACCTTTTGCCTTAGTTTTCCCATCCTGATCTGTGTAATAGAAAAGGAGGGGAGAAAAAGTAATAAGGAGGAGTTGAACTGACAGGTTTTAGATATAGGTCTGAGAAACACCAGGCTAAAGAGAAGATTCTGGAGGCAAGGAATTTTGTTTGACTGTTTATTTTTTGTTTTATTTTAAATATTATGTATTTATTCATGATGTAGTTTCTCTTTTGTAATTTCCTCAGTTTGAAATTTGATTTCACTCCTGTCTCCTATTCTTCTTCCACTGTCCAAGCATATTACTATTTACCATTTGTGCACTCCCCGAACTTCTTATTGCATACAAATTGCCTGGAGAAGCAAATAGGTTAGAGGAATGGTTTTCTTTGCAGATGGAGATGTGACCTTTCACTTCCCAAAAGGGAAAACAGTCATTTTATTGACTCTGGAGGCCTAAGCAAAGAAATGAGTATAAAGCAGGCGACCCCACAAGTCTGGATTCTGGGAGGGAGCGTCTGGGAGGGAGCGGGGACTGGCAGGAGGAGGCTGGGAGTGAATGTTAAGAAATATCCCAATCCTTCCTTTCTGATAGTGTTGAATGCTGTCACTTACACTTAACCAACAGTCCAAAGTTCCATTTAAAGAGTCCCCTTAGCCCATATTGGAATGTGCTGGCATTTTGGTTTCCTGGAGGACAAGACCCAGAAGAGGGCGCTATGGGCCATACACCCCAAACTCTCCCACTTTCCCTCCACTTCTTCCCCACCCATACACATGTGCCGTCTCCCATTTTTCTCCTCTTCTCTGCCCCTCTTATCTGATTTCCATGGCAGTCAGGAGCTGTCCAGCCACATCACTTCCCCAACACTGCCCAGTGAGTTTCTTCATAGCTTTTCTCCACTGTTGCTGTTGACTGGTGCAGTTGGTGAATCAGCCCAGCCCCCATTATGCCATGGGGCCTAATTACTGACTTTGGGGTTTTGATTCCAGAACCACTTTGAATGCTTTCCTTCTGTCCTCAGGCAGGCACATTTCAAAAAGAAGCCTACACTCCCCGTTTTCACCTTCTGTTCACTTCTCAAGCACAGTAATTTGGTAATAACCCCCTCCACTCCACAAAAATGCCCTCTCTACCTCTTTTTTCTTTTGGAAGGATCACTAATGATTTTGGCATTGATAAATGGAATCCACGCTTTTTCAGTCCTTTCCTAACTGAACGTCTTTGTGACAGAGACACTGGTGGCCATTGACACGTTGAAATGCTTTATTACCAGGTTTCTTGGATTCTTCTCATGCTTCTCACTGTTCCCTCTCGTGCTGTCTTCTTTCTGGGCTTGCCCTCTGCCCACCCATTTAATTTTGCAGTTTCCCTGGGTTCTTTTCAAAACCTTCTTCTCCTACATGCTCTCTTGAGCTGGTTTCATTCATTCTTGAGGTGTTAACTGTCACCTCTGTGTTTGTGGCTGCCAAATGTGCATCTCCATCCCAACTTTTCCTCCTAAATTCACATTCCTTTATCCAGATGCTTGCTGGACATAACTAGTTAGATGCCTCCCCAGACATCACAAAATTCACTATATGTAAAACTGACCTCAGTACCTTCTCCCCAAGACCTGAAGCTCCTCTTTCATTCCCATCTCGGTTATGAAAGTCACCCAAGCCAGAAGCATGAACATCTTGCTAGACCTTGAAGTTTCTCTTTTGTCCACTCCCTTCCCCACTCAGTTACTTAGCAAGTTATGTTGATTTTATCTCATAATTGCTTTTCCTCTGCTACCATGTCGCTAATTCAGGCCCTCATCACCCCTCTCCACCATTGTTTTCTCCAGTTTTGTCCTTCACAAATTCATCCTTCCCTCTCTAGTCTTATCTAAAATTCAAATGTGTTACTGTGTCATACTCCTTAAAATTCTTCATTGGCAATTCATTATTTATAGAATAAAACTCAATCTCCTTAGCATGCCTACATGACTCTTTATGGTCTGGCTCCTCCACCTCCCCAGACCCATTTCTTGACATTCTTTGTCCACTTTACCTTCTAGTAATACCACATTCTTGGAGTTCCTGGAGCAGTCCATTGCTCTTTCATATTTTCATACGTTTTCTTGTGCTGTTCAATTTATCCTGGCTAACTCTACATGTACTTCAAAACTCAACTCAGATTTGTTCCTGCACATTATGCCTCTCTCGCCACTTTTATTGAAGTTATTTGTTGATACCTATGTCCCTCTCATGGACTGTGAACTCCTCCAAGACAGAGGAATCTTGTTTGTTCCTCATCGAATCCCAAAGCCTCCCTCTAATTTAACTCTTATGATAACCCTGTGCAATTGACATTATTGTGCTCATTCTATGGATGAGGAAACTAAAGCTCAAAAGATAGCAAATAAATATCTTGCACATTAGCACATAGCTAGTGTAGCAAGAGAGCTGGGATTTGGTGAGTATTTACACACACTAGCTGTACATCCAGAATAAAACAACAACGTGCAGTTGTAAATTTAAGAAATACTCACTTTCTCCAAAATTCTCTTGTGTGATTTTTTTTTTTTTTTTTTTTTTGTGAGGAAGACCAGCCCTGAGCTAACATCTGTAGCTAATCCTCCTCTTTTTGCTGAGGAAGACTGGCCCTGGGCTAACATCCGTGCCCATCTTCCTCCACTTTATATGGGACCCCGCCACGGCATGGCTGACAAGCAGTGCATCGGCGGGCGCACGGGTTCCGAACCGGCGAACCCCGGGCTGCCAAGCGCGAACTAAACCGCTGCGCCACCGGGCCGGCCCAATTTTTGAGGCGGTAAAAAGTATTATGGATGTAGTATCAAAGGCCTAGGTTGAAGTATTGTTTTAACCGTTTCTAACCAAACTGATCAGGCCAAGTTACTTACTCCTACTGAACTTTTCCTCATCTTTAAAGTGGGCATAATGATAATTGAACAAACCATATATTGCATGTGGAAGTGCTTTTGTAAGGGCTATGCAAATATGACTTATTATTTCCTCAGTTTTTCCTTTGAGTTTACATATGTAGATATACCTCAGAGACCAGATTCTGGCAAATTATTTTAGTTTTTTCACAGTATTATACCTCAATTTCTTTACAAAGTAGAGATATTTTCCTTTAGATTTGAGGAGTAAATGAATTAATATTTAGTATCACCAGTAAAGTGCAACATTTAGAATGCCCTATAAAAGTTTAGGAATACAAATTTACATGCCTTGAAAAGTTCATACCTTAACTTGAAGCAGGATTTCGTGTGCCAGCTAAATTGGGTCACTTTCTAAGTGAAATGAGCTTATATTGCTCCAGTCACAGGGCTTCTTATCCTTCCTTTTGTTAAGCTGTAAACACGATGCTTCCCTCTCCCTCATGCTCTGTTGCTGCTTTTGTTACCTGAGGGTTCACTTTGCGTATTTTTTTTTTCTGAGCCCTATCACTTTTCTTGAGAAGGTCTACTGTTAAGTTGTTGCTTATGGGCCTCACTTCCTGTAGGGAACCGAGCTAGTGTGTGTACAGGAATCATTTGAACAAATGGTTTTGGTGAGGGTATTATAGGATTTTATGGTCTGCAATACTGGATTCCAAGTTGAATTGCTCCAAGTACGTTCCTATAAAGGAGGAGGATTTATTTCATGGGCTGATAGAGTTTCAATCTATTATTAATGTGTATAAAAAGTTCTTAATGAGGAGTTTTACATTTACTGTATGTCTTCACCTTAAATTTTTATTTTAAAATAGTTTTATTTGACAGAATTATATTGAAGGGCATCTATGTGCCAGAAACTACTCCCAGTGAGGGGATAAAGTAGACACCAAGAGAGACACGTATTCTGCCTTCCTTGAGTTTTATGGCTTAATCTGAAAGATAAACTTTAAACAGGTAGTTACACTCATCTGTGATGAGTATAATGAAAAGGGAAATGCAGAGTTTAGGGGTGCTGTAATGGACTGCAGTGGGGTCATCTGCTGGCACCCCTTTTCTAGGAATCACCCCTTATACCCAATCATCCATATGGTTATTGTTAGTACAGGTTGAACCAATGCTGGGGTCACAGTTGATTGGTTCAAAGGTGAGCACCTGTCAGACTGGGCCAATAACTGTTCTTCCCCAGGAAGTTTGGAAATGGAATGGAGGCAGAAAAGCCAAGGAATTTCTGGGTGTCTAAACAGGAGTGTGAAACCGTGGGAGCTTTTAGGGTCACCATAAGGCCTGGAGGAGGGGAGGAAGGCATAGGAAGAGAATGGGAGGAAATGAATCCAATACTCAGAGGTATAGATTCCAGAGACAGAAAGTTCTCTCAGTATTTGGTTTTCTGGTTAGAGTTCTTCATGAGATCCAACTGGAGTACCCAGAATCTTTACAATAAATTTCCCCTTTTTGCTTAAGGTAGTTTGGGTTGAGTTTCTGTTGTGTGACACCAGAGCAGTTTTTCTTATACAGACACACATAGCACAGGGACCTAACTCAAATTAAGAAATCAAAGAAAGTCACTTGCAGCATTTTTACAGTGTTGTAATTGTTGGTTAGAATCCCAGGATAGCCCACAAATGGTCGTTTAACCCATAGTGTAGCTGGAACTGATTTCTGTCTCTCTCTAGAATGAATTCATTCATTCCTTTTGAAGATCTGCTCTGTTCCAGGGGTTATACCAGGCATTGAGGAAGTAAAAGTGATTACAAAGCACTGGGCCTTTGAGGGGCATTTGCTCTCTACTGAACCACTTACTCATATTGTCTGTGCTGTTATTTCCTCCTAGATTTTGGTTACATTATGAGTTAAGTAGACTTTGCTGGGCTAGTCTGGGAAACTAACTTCCATATGATGTTGTTTCTATGGCAAATGCATTTCCTAGTTTGTGGGGAGTTGAATTTGTGCCCTTTGGCTGTAGCAATTCATTAATGCAACAGATATTTTTTTTATTGATGTCATAATAGTTTATAACATTGTGAAATTTTACTTGTACGTTATTGTTTATCTGTCACCATATAAATGTGTCCCTTCACCCCTTGTGCCCACCCCCTAACTCCCTTGCCGCTGGTAACCGCCAAACTGTTCTCTCTGTCTGTGTGTTAGTTTATCTTCCACATATGAGTGAAATTATGCAGCGTTTGTCTTTGTCTGGCTTGTTTCACTTACCCTAATACCCTCCAGGTCCATCCATGTTGTTGCAAATGGGACGATTTTGTCTTTTTTTATGGCTGAGTAGTATTCCATTGTATATATACCACATCTTCTTTATCCAATCATCAGTCAAGGGACACTTGGGTTGCTTCCACTTCTTGGCTGTAGTGAATAATGCTGCAATGAACATAGGGGTGCATAAGCCTCTTTGGATTGTTAATTTCAGGTTCTTTGGATAAATACCCAGTAGTGGGATAGCTGGATCATAAGGTATTTCTATTTTTAATTTTTTGAGGAATCTCCATGCTGTTTTCCATAGAGGCTGCACAAGTTTGCATTCCCACCACCAGTAAATTAGGGTTCCCATTTCTCCATAACCTTTCTAACATTTGTTATTTTCTGTTTTGGTGATTATAGCCATTCTAACTGGTGTAAGGTGATATCTTAGTGTAGTTTTGATTTGCATTTCCCTCATGAATAGTGATCTTGAACATCTTTTCATGTGCCTATTGGCCATCTATATATCTTCCTTGGAAAAATGCCTTTTCATATCCTCTTCTCATTTGTTGATCAGATTGTTTGCTTTTTTGTTGTTCAGCTGTGTGAGTTCTTTATATATTATGGAGGTTAACCCCTTGTCGGATATATGATTTGCGAATATTTTCTCCCAGCTGGTGAGTTGTCTTTTCGTTTTGATCCTGGTTTCATTTGCCTTGCAGAAGCTCTTTAGTCTGATGAAGTCCCACTTGTTTATTTTTTTCTTTTGTTTCCCTTGTCCGAGTAGACATGGAATTCGAAAAGATCCCCCTTGACCAATGTCCAAGAATGTACTGCCTTATGTTTTCTTCCAGGAGTTTTATAGTTTCAGGTCTTACCTTCAAGTCTCTGATCCATTTTGAGTTAATTTTTGTGTATAGTGAAAAAAAAATAGTCTACTTTCCTCCTTTTGTATGTGGCTGTCCAGTTTTCCCAGCACCATTTATTGAAGAGACTTTCCTTTCTCCATTGTGTGTTCTTAGCTCCTTTGATGAAGATTAGCTGTCCGTAGATGTGTGGTTTTATTTCTGGGCTTTCAATTCTGTTCCATTGATCTGTGTATCTGTTTTTGTACCAGTACCATGCTGGGTTTTTTTTTTCTTTTTTTTTGTGAGGAAGACCAGCTCTGAGCTAACATCCATTGCCAATCCTCTCCTATTTTTTTGCTGAGAAGACTGGCCTTGGGCTAACATCTGCGCCCATCTTCCTCTACTTTATATGGGACGCCGCCACAGCATGGCTGACAAGCAGTGCGTAGGCTGGCACCTGGGGTCCGAACTCGCGAACCCCAGGCTGCCAAAGCGCAAACTTAACTGCTACGCCACTGGGTCGGCCCCACCATGCTGTTTTAATTATTATAGCTTTCTAGTATATTTTGAAGTCAGAGATTGTGGTGCCTCCAGCTTTGTTCTTTTTTCTCGGGATTCCTTTAGCTATTCGGGGTCTTTTTTTGCCCCATATGAATTTTAGTATTCTTTGTTCTATTTCCGTGAAGAATGTCATTGGGATTCTGATTGGAATTGCATTGAATCTGTAGATTGCTTTAGGTAGTATGGACATTTTAACTATGTTTATTTTTCCAATCCATGTGCATGGGATATTTTTCCATTTCTTTATGTCATCATTGATTTCTTTCAATAGTGTCTTATAGTTTTCATTGTATAGGTCTTTCACCTCCTTGGTTTACATTCATTCCTAGATATTTTATTCTTTTTGTTGGGATTGTAAATGGGATTGTCTTCTTGTGTTCTCTTTCTGTTAGTTCATTATTAGAGTATAGAAATGCAACTGATTTTTTGTAAGTTGATTTTGTACCCTACACTTGGCTGTAGTTGTTGATTATTTCTAATAGTTTTCCAATGGATTCTTTGGGGTTTTCTATATATAAAATCATGTCATCTGCAAAGAGTGAGACTTTCACTTCTTCGTTGCCTATTTGGAGTCCTTTTATTCCTTTTTCTTGCCTAATTGCTCTGGACAAAACCTCTAGTACTACACTGAATAAGAGTGATGAGAGTGGGCACCCTTGTCTTGTTCCTATTCTCAGAGGAATGGCTTTCAGTTTTTACCCATTGAGTATGATGTTGGCTGTGGGTTTGTCATATATGGCCCTTATTATGTTGTAGTACTTTCCTTCTATACCCATTTTGTTGAGAGTTTTTATTATAAATAGATGTTGGATCTTGTCAAATGCTTTCTTTGCATCTATTGTGATGATCATGTGGTTTTTATTCCTCATTCTGTTAACGTGGTGTATGTATCACATTGATTGATTTGTGGATAGTGAACCATCCCTGTGTCTCTGGTATAAATCCCACTTGATCATGGTGTATGATCTTTTTAATGTATTGCTGTATTCGGTTCGCCAATATTTTGTTGAGGATTTTTGCATCTCTGTTCTTCAGCGATATTGGCCTGTAATTTTCCTTCTTTGTATTGTCTTTGTCTGGCTTTGGTATCAGGGTGGTGTTGGCCTCGTAGAATGTGTTAGGAAGTGTTTCATCTTCCTCTATTTCTTGAAATAGTTTGAGAAGGATAGGTGTTAAATCTTCCTTGAATGTTTGGTAAAATTCTCCAGAGAAGCCATCTGGTCCGGGACTTTTATTTTTTGGGAGGTTTTTGATTACCATTTCAATCTCTTTACTTGTGATTTATCTCTTCAAATTCTCTATTTCTTCTTGATTCAGTTTTGGAAGGTTGTATGAGTCTAAGCATTTATCCATTTCTTCTAGATTGTCCAATTTGTTGGCGTATGGTTTTTCATAGTATTCTCTTATAATCCTTTGCATTTCTCTAGTATCTGTTGTAATTTCTCCTCTCTCATTTCTAATTTTATTTATTTGAGACTTGTCTCTTTTTTTCTTAGTGAGTCTGGTTAAGGGTTTTTCAATTTTTTTTGTCTTCTCAAAGAACCAGCTCTTTGTTTCATTGAGCCTTTCTACTGTTTTTTGGTTTCAATTTCATTTATTTCTGCTCTAATTTTTATTATTTCCCTTCTTCTGCTGACTTCGGGCTTTGTTTTTTTTCTAATTCCTTTAGGTATAGTTTAAGGTTGCTTATTTGGAATTTTTCTTGTTTGTCAAGGTGGGCCTGTATTGCTATGAGTTTTCCTTTCAGGACTGCTATTGCTGCATCCCCTATGAGTTGGTATGGTGTATTTTCATTTTCATTTGTATCCAGATATTTTTTGATTTCTCCTTTAATTTCTTCAATGATCCATTGGTTGTTCAGTAGCATGTTGTTTAGTCTCCACATCTTTGTCACTTTCCCAGTTTTTTTTTTTGTAGTCGATTTCTAGTTTCATAGCATTATGATCAGAAAAGATGCTTGTTATAATTTCAATCTTCTTAAATTTATAAAGGCTTGCCTTGTTTCCCAACATATGGTCTATCCTTGAGAATGTTCCATGCATGCTTGAGAAGAATGTGTAATCTGCTGTGTTTGGATGGAGTGCCTATATATGTCTATTAAGTCCATCTCATCTAGTTTTTCGTTTAAGTCTACTATTTCCTTAGTGACTTTTTGTCTGGATGATCTATCCATTAATGTAAGTGGGATGTTAAGATCCCCTACTATTATTGTGTTGTTGTTAATATCTCCTTTTAGGGTTTGTTAATAGTTGCTTTATGTACTTTCATGCTCTTGTGTTGGGTGCATATATGTTTATAAGTGGTATGTCTTCTTGGAATGTCCCTTTTATCATTATATATTGCCCCTCTTTGTCTCTCATTACCTGTTTTATCTTGAAGTCTGCTTTGTCTCATATAAGTATGGCCACACCTGCTTTCTTTTGTTTGCCGTTAGCTTTGAGTATTGTCTTCCATCCTCACTCTGAGCCTGTGTTTGTCTTTAGAGTTGAGATGTATTTCCTGGAGGCAGAATATTGTTGGATCTTGTTTTTTAATCCATCCTGCCACTCTCTGTCTTTTAGTTTGTTTATTTATTTGTCTTTTTTTTTTTGAGGAAAATTAGCCCTGAGCTAACATCTGTTGCCAGTCCTCCTCTTTTTGCTGAGGAAGATTGGCCCTGAGCTAACATCCATGCCCATCTTCCTCCATTTTATGTGGGACACCACCACAGCATGGCTTGATAAGTGGTGTGTGGGTCCACGCCCAGGATCCAAACCTGTGAACCCCAGGCTGCCGAAGCAGAGTGTTTGAACTTAACCACTACGCCATGGGCCAGCCCCAACTCTGTGTCTTTTGATTGGAGAATTCAATCCATTTACGTTTAGAGTGATTATTAATATATGAGGGCTTAATGTTGCTATTTTATTGCTCATTTTCTGGTTCTTTTGCATTTCCTTTGTTTCTCATCTCATGTTTCAGACTACCCATTCAGTTTGGTAGTTCTGTATGATGGTTTTCTTAGTTTTCTCTTTATTTATCATATATGTCTCTGTTCTGATTATTTGTTTAGTGGTTACCATAGGGTTTGTATAAAAAATCTTGTAGATGAGACAGTCCATTTTCTGATGGCCTCTTATTTCCTTAGACTAAGTCGATTCCATCCTTTTCCTCTTCCCCTTCTAAGTTATTATTGTCACAATGTGTTCCATCTTGTATTGTGAGTTTGTATTTAAAGTGATGAGGTTATATTTATTTTTGGTGTTTTCCTTCCCTTAATCTTTGATGTTGTAATTAAGTGTTTGCTCACCTATTCTGATAGAGAGGTGCAATTTTTATGATTTTGTCTACCTATTTTTCTTCTTGCTCAAAGCTTTGTATCCTCTTTCTCTCTCTCTTTTTTTTTTTTTTTTGTCAAGAGGGCCTTCTTAAGCATTTCTTGTAGTGGGGGTCTTGTGGCAATGAACTCCCGTAGCTTTTGTTTATCTGGGATAGTTATTATTTCTCCATCATATCTGAAGGATATTTTCGCTGGACAGAGTATTCTTGGCTGAAAGTTTTTGTCTTTCACAATTTTGAATATATCATTCCACTCTCTCCTAGCCTGTAAAGTTTCTGCTGAGAAATCGGCTGAGAGCCTGATAGGAATTCCTTTGTACGTTGTTTTTTTTTTTTTGTCTTGCTGCTCATAATATTTTTTCTCTGTCATTGACTTTTGCCAGCTTTACTACCATATGCCTTGGAGAGAGTCTTTTCATGTTGATATATTTAGGAGATCTATTGATTTCATTCACTTGTATTTCCAGCTCCTTCCTCAGGTTTGGGAAGTTCTCAGCTATTATTTCTTTGAAAATGCTCTCTGCTCCTTTTTACCTCTCTTCTCCCTCTAGAATACCTATCATCCTTATGTTGCATTTCCCAACTGAGTTGGATATTTCTCAGAGAATTTCTTCATTTCTTTTTAGTCTTAGTTCTCTCTCCTCCTCCATCTGGAGCGTTTCTGCATTTTATCCTCAATATTGCTAGTTCTTTCCTTCATATTGTCTGCTCTGTTCTTTAAAGATTCCAGATTTTTCTTTGTCTCCTCCATTGTGTTTTTCATCTCCAACATTTCTGATTGGTTTTTCTTTATAGTTTCAATCTCTTTTGTGAAGAAGTTCCTGACTTCATTGAATTGTCTATCTGTATTTTCTTGTAGTTCATTGAGCTTTTTTATGATAGCTATTTTGAATTCTCTGTCGTTCAGGTTATAGATTTCTGTGCCTTCAGGATTGATTTCTGGGTGCTTGTCATTTTGCTTCTGGTATGGAGATTTAATATATTTTTGCATAGTGCTTGAGGGCATGGGCTTATTTTTCTTCCTTCTGAAAATGTCTGGTTGCAACTTCCACCTGCTGCCACTGGGTCAGGGTCAAGAACTGTGTATTCGGAGCCCACCATGGTCCATGGGCACTCTGGCCGACCTGCTGCACTGGTGCTCTGGGTCGGGGGAGGGACTTTATTTTGGCCTGCCCAAACCTGGGGTTTTCTTGTTCTTCCCTAACGATCTGCTCTCCTGGGGTGCTAGCTTGATGAATACACCCCCACAATAGTTCAGTCCCCTCTGTATGGGAATTTCCCACAGGCTGTGAGAGAACTTGGAGAGCGATGGTTTTCCTGTGGAGGGCCACCCCTCCTCCCTATCTCTCAGAGAGCTGTGCAGTCCTGGTCCCAGGGTCGCTGTTGTTAGGGAAGGAGAAGAGTTCTCCTTATCTCTTTCCATTTCCTCTGGGGGTACCAGCAACTCCACCTTCAGATGTAAGGCTGCGTGAGTCTCTCAGACATCGTTTGTGTTGTGTGAAAGTCCTCTGTTAGTGTATGAATGTCTTTTTTATTGTATCTTGTGGGGGAGGGTCTAAGGGGGAAAGCTCACTCCGCCATGATACGTCACTCCTTGCAACAGATATTTTTGTAGTACTTTCCATGTGTCAGGCACTGTTCTAAGCTTTGGAAACAATGATGAAAGATACAGAAAAGGCTCTGCTGTCATGGAGCTTAAATTTTAGTCAAGGGAGATGGGCAATAAACAGTGAACAAATAAATGAATAGATAATTTAGTTAGTGATACTTCCGTGAAGAAAAATAAAAGAGGACATGATGGAGGAGGGTGACTGGGTTGGGGGTGGAGAGTGACTTTGGGATCAGGGAAGCCATCACTAAAGAGGAAATTTTTCAGGTGAGATGCACCTGACCCAGGGAAAGAAGGGAACTCTCCATACCACCAGCTCTGAGGTGGAGAGTCTTGTCAGAATTGGACCCTGAGGAACAGTTTATGGGAGTTTTGTTTATGGAGTCAGTGTGGTATAGACCTGGAGTGTCCCAGTACCGTGGCCACTAGCCACAGGTGGATATTGAGCACTTAATGTGGCTAGTCCAAATCGAAATGTTCTTTTAGTGTAAAATATATACCAGATTCCAAAGACTTAGTACGAAAAAAAGAGTGTAAAAATTTTCAGTATTTTTATATTGATTACACAATGAGTTGATAGTATTTTGATATATTGGTTATATAAAATATATGATTAAACATCACTGGTTTCTTTTTACTTTTTTAATGTGACTACTAGGAGGTTAAACATTACATATGTGGCTCATATTATGTTTCTCTTGGACAGCGGTAGTACAGATGATTTAGCCAGTGCTTTGGATCAGACTAATGGGGGTTTGAGTACTTATTAGGATTTTGTTGTAGTTTCGGTGTTTATTTTACTATGGACAATTTATTTGATTCTCCTTGGTCCTTTTTCATCTATCAAATGGGACCAATAATACTCCCTTGTAGGGTTGTTTTGAGGATTAAATCAGATTTGGTAGAGTGCCTACTATATACTAGGCATGGGGGAATCATGCTAGTCTCTCTAATTTACAAATCTTAGTTCCTTCCCCGACTTCCTCACTTGACATAAGTTAGTCATGACTGCCTGTGGGTATTTGAGCAGGTGTTTGGAACTCAGAGAGTGATTGTGTTGAGAAATTGCTATGGAGGTTCATAATACGATATTAATTGGCATTTTTGCCTTATTCTTTTTATGTGAGGTTTCTGGGGTCTTTATAATATGATGAAAATAATTATTCCCATTTTACAAATAAAGAGATTACATTATATCCAGAGTGGCCCTGTAGAGTTCCCTAGGCACATAGAGCCTGGCCTCACATTTCCTGCAACCAGGTTGACTTCCCTTCCCTTAAATGCTGTTGTCTTTCTCCACAAAGTAGGTGAGTCCTTCCACTGGAAGCCCAGAATAGGAATTCTGGTGCCAGGTTCCAAGCCAGTGATGCTTTATCTTGTGAATGTTTTTGATACTCTTGTTTTACAAAGGTGGCCATATCAGAATCCTGAAGACCTTGTTTATGCTTGAAGAGATTAGGTAACCAGAGGCCCTTCTGGCCCAAGGCCATTTTAGATAGTGATTGGTTGGAAGAAAATGCTGATGCCTTTTATTTTGGCAGAAACACAAAGGTCTTTCCTTCCCAGGTGGTCTCTAATTCCCTGTCAGTAATGTGTGCACCGTGGCTGGCAGTTCCTGGGCTTAAATTGGGACACTGGCAGTCATGATAATTTGGTTTGAATAAGGAAAATTAAAGTGATAACATTTGGAGCACTCAATTTGATTCCTTGTTAAGATGGTCACGAGAAGTCGCTTGCATAGCATGGGAAGATTTGCTTAAATTTTAGTTCAGTTCAAGTAATATTTATTGAGTCCGATGTTGGAAAAATGATTTGCTGTTTTATTAAATATCTGAGGGATTTTAAAATTGTATTTGAAAGTAAACTACTTGAAATGCAATGAAAGCTGCGTTGATTTACATATATCTTTTCTTCCAATAACTACTTGTTTCTTTTGAATCCTTACATCTCAAGAGGCATATGCCTTCTTCCTTAATGAGTTATAATAATGTTTGCAACTCTGCTCCATTGGCTACTATAGTCTTTCAGTTGGAAGTGTAGGCATAGGAAAATATAGAAGGAATTTGTATAATGACATATATATTCATTTATATGTGTTCCATAACTGCATGTACATTTATGTGTATCCACTTAACAGAACTATCAGAAATCTTAAAATTACATTTCTTTTAATAAAAGCAAAAAATATAATTTATTTTGTGTACCAATTTATACATCCACCAGAAAAGTATGAGAGTTACAATTTATCTACATCCTTACTACCACTCACTATTAACAGCTCGATTTTTGCCCATTTCATGAGTGTCAAATGGTATTTTATAGTTGTTTTAATCTGCATTTTTCTGATCAGCAGTATGACTGAGCATCTTTTCTTAGGACTATTGACCTGTTGAACCTTCTCTTATATGAATTGCCTCATCATCAATGTTGCCCATTTTTCAATTGTATTTTGTTTTTGTCTTTTTTCCCCAATTTCAAGGAAGTCTTTATATATTCTGGATCTTCTCTCCATCTGTTCTTTGTCTTTTAGCTTGATTTATGTTGTCTTTAGTCAGGAAGAAGTAAAACAACGTATCAATCCCTCCTTTATGATTTGCACTCTTTGTTTCTTTTTAAAGAAATGGCATAAAACTATCTGAGTCAAGAAGGAATTCTTTAAAAAGACATTAAATGCAGAAGTAATACACAAAAAAATTGATAAGACTACATCAAAATTAAAAACATAATGTATAGTTTAAATCATATAATATGTTCATTCATTCCTTCATTCATTCCTCAAATATTTATTGCCTACAGTATGTTAGGACCTCTTCTGGGCTCTGAGGGTATAACGGTGTACAAAAATCCCTGCTGTCCTGCACTTCCGTTTTAGTGATGGAAACGAATAATAAACTGAAAATCAAGAACACACAATTTATCAGTCCTGTTCAGTATTGCAATGGAGAAATATCAATGACCTCCATAGAGAAAACGCAGGGAAAGGGAATAGGGAGTGTTACAATTATATAGAGAATTGTCAGGGAGGCCTCATTCAGAAGGTGACATTTGAGCAAAGACCTGAAGAAGTTGAAGTGGTAGCATGTGGCTATAATGGGAAAGAGTGAACCAAGCTCAGGACAGAGCTTGTGGAAAGGCTCTGAGGTGGAGGTGTGCATGGCTTGTTCGAGGAGAAGCAAGACCATGTGGCTGGAATGGAGTAAGTTGGGGGAAGAGTAGTGAGAGATGAGGTAACCTCATATCCTCATGTGAGGCCTTGTAGCCTATTGCAAAAACTTTGCCTTTTACCTCAGAGGGATGGGAAGTCATTGGAGGATTCTGAGAGTGGAGTGATATAATCTAACTTATAAGGGTCACTCTGATGTCTGTGTGGAGAGTAACAGTGAGGAGGCAGAGAGAGCAGGTAGGAGGCAGTTGCTCATACAGTTGAGATATAATGGTATTAGTCATGGAGTAGTGAGTAGTGTTCAGATTTTAAATATGTTTTTATGTGTTTTATATTTTTCAAAGGTAGAACCAATAGGAGTTGATGGATTAGAGGTGAGAGAAAGAGAAGAGTCAAGGATGACACCAAAGTTTTCCATCGGAGTCACTGGAAGGATGGAATTGCTGTTTATTGAGATGAGGAAGACTGTGGAAGGAGCAAGTTTGGAGGGGAAGATCAGAGGTTCTGTTTTGGACATTGTAAGTTAGAGATGTCTGTTAGACATTCAAGTAGAGATGTGGAAGAGGCAGAGGAATATACAAGGCTGAAGTTTAGGGGAGAGATCTGGGCTGGAAATATACATTTGGGAAGCATCAGCATAAAGTTGATATTAAAAGCTATGAGACTGGATGAAGTAACCCAGAGAGTAAGTATAAATTATGAAAAGAAAAGGTTTAAAGAAAAGGAAGTGCTCTGGAGCACTTCAATGTTAAAAAGCTTGTGATATGAGGAGGATTCAACAGAGACTGAGAAAGTCACCAATGAGGTAGTGAGAATGATGTTCTGGAGCCAAGAGAAGATGGTGTTTCAAGAAGGAAGGAAATGATCCACTGTCTCTAAAGCTGCTGAGAGATCAAGGATGTTGAGGACTGTGAATTGACCATTGGATTTAGCAGTATGAAGGTCACTGGTGACACAGACAGAGCAGTTCAGTTGAACAGTGGTGGTGACAGACTGATTGGAATAGGTTTAAGAGATGATAGAGGAAGTTGAATTGGAGACAGCAAATAGAGACAACTTCTTGAGTTTTGCTGTAATATAGAGCAGAGAAATGGGACAGAAGCTATAAAGGAAACCAAGGGTCAAGAGAGTTATTTGTTTTTTCAATGAGAAATATAGCATGTTTATATGCTCCTATGTATGCCAATGGATGCCTAAGTAGAGTGGGAAAATTAATGATGCAGGAGAAGGGAGGAGAATTGCTGGAGTCTTCCCCTTGAGTGGATAAGAGTGAATGGGGTCTAGTGCATAAAGCGGAGGGCTTGGCCTTAGAGAAATGGATAAGTCATCCATAGTCATAGGAGAGACAAGAGAATACCATACGTGGGCCCAGCTACAGGTAGGTAAATAGATGCAGTGGTGAGAGCTTGTGGAAGTTTTCTTCTGATTGCCTCTCTTCCATCAGATGGGAGTGAGGGTGCAGGGAGGCTCAGTTGGAGGTTTGAGAAAGAGGGGAAGATATGGTATAGTTGTCTGGGACAATAGAAGAATGGATAGTATGGTAGTACATTAGGATTGTCTGACCACGCTAAGGGGTCTGCTGCTTGAGGTTCATGATCATGAAATGAAAATTTGACCATTCATTTTAGTTGAGTGTGTTTCTCTAGCCATGTTCAAAAACACTGGTACAGTTGTGGAAGAGGTAAGGATTGGGTTTAGGTTGGTTTAGTGTTTTGACGCCTGAGTAGGATGAAATGAGAGGAGGGGCTAGCGAGGTGAAGGTGTGTGGCAGGAAGTGATTATTATGATAGACCATGGACCTAAGCTGGCTAAGAAGAAAATTGAGGACAAGAAAATAGTGAGTGATGATGAAAAAGGTATGAGATCAATGGCTTGCAGGTACAACGGTGTCAAGGAATTGTTAGAGATATTTGGAGGAGAAAGGGGACGTGATAGAGAATTGGATGGAGGAGTTGCTTTTATTGATAATTTTAGAAAAGTGGCATTGTCATTTTTGATACGATTTTTAGTTGGCAGTTTTTTAAAGAATTCTGTTTGACCTATTCTCTCCTCAAGTGTTAATATTCTATAAATCAACACTTAAATTTCTCTAAAGGAACCCTAAAATGAAAAAGTTTGTATGTATGTTTAGTTTTCAAAAAAAAGTTTTTAAGACCATAAATACTTTGCTGGTTTTTACTGCTCCTTTAAAATATTTTTCAAAATGCCCTTTGGCAAATCCAATGAGTTTAGACTTTCTGGTTTGAAGTTCTAGTGTTTTAAGCTATTTTTGCACATTCACTTGACAAATGTTTTACTGCAGCACATGTAGAGTGCATAGTAAAGTTACTTTGAAATTGGAGTAAAACTATCTGGCACCTAAAGCATAATGTGAAAAACAGTAAGGACTTAAGGTTTTCTGGTGGAGTAGCAAGATAGATTTTGCTATGGACAGGTTGTAAAATCTGCCTTGATTTTTCATATATGAAATTTTGAAACATTTTTGAAGTTTCTCATTTTCGTATATGATGACAGATAAGTTCAATGTTAACTCTTTATATAGGCATATAGTTCTTATGCTACTTTGATTGAAATGTAAGTAAATATTATGGTCTTGGGAAATTCTACGAAGTGTGATCAACTTTAAAAAGAATATTAATTACCGAAACTTATTCTGACCTGCTCTTTAAGAATAATTTTAGTTGTCACGGATTTAGAGCACTATTGCTTCATTTTTAATGACTGATATAATTAACACTTCTTCTACTTAATAATAACAAGCACTTAAGGTGTCAACAGGATAATTCCCAGGGGTCAATAGCCAATTTCCCAGGAGACCTCCACATTTAAACTTGATGCTGCCACATCTAGCTCTTCTTTACCAAGGTAAACAGCATGAACTCTGATGAATTCTCACTCTGTTAATTACATTAGAAACCTCATTTGTGTAGATTCAGTGACCATTCATTGAGGAACAGGTGGCTGTTCAGTTTCACTTGAAGGTATGGGTAATTGTGGACCTCTGAATCATCAAAGGTAGTTTTGAGAACCTGGACCTTCATCTTTCAGTAGTACTGCAGGTACCTTTCGAGTCATGTGGAAGACTGGGTAGGCTGGACTTGTATCTGTCTGCTAGTGACTTACCTTATTCAAGTACCCTTGTTTAGGGCCAGGATCTGACATTAGTATTTGATGTTCTCTATTTCCTCTGACCCTTTTATTTTTTCAAATGAGGTTGGATCTTATAAATACCTGCTCTTTAGGACATCCTTTGATCATGTAGTCACCTGCCTCTGGCGTAAGGTAGGACTTGGCCAAAACCACAGTTTCCCCAAGTTAAAAATAGACAAGTCTGTGGCTTAAAGAAGAGTGTCCTTCAGCTGCCCACACTGAACATTTTAGGTTTTGGCATATTGACTGTTCCGAAATGGCCAGTTTCCATGATTCCCAGTGTCCTTTGATGATTTTGCCCTAATGAGACCTGGCTCTCTTTCCTGTGACTTACAGGCTCAAGAAAGGAAGCTCTGTGTGAGTTAACAGACATTGAGATTTCTGCAGGCCAAGCCAACAGCATTCAATTTGTCACTCACTGGGCTAAATTAAGTGAGCACCATGCTGGAAGTGGGACAAACTGGCCAACTGTACGTCATACAATGCCGTATGTGTTGTTGTGGACTAATTCTGAAAAGGCGATGTCTCTTGATTAGCAGAACCCCTTGAAATAATATGCTGAAGAAATCTTATGTATGTCATTTTTGGCATCAGATGTTAGTTTTTGGAAACCAGTCGTATGGTGTTTTTCCAACA
This sequence comes from Tapirus indicus, assembly GCA_031878705.1. Taxonomy (NCBI): domain Eukaryota; kingdom Metazoa; phylum Chordata; class Mammalia; order Perissodactyla; family Tapiridae; genus Tapirus; species Tapirus indicus. The sequence continues at coordinate 42,637,401 of CM062919.1, forward strand.
AGATTATTTCTAGAAAATGAATGAATTTTTGTTAAAAGAAAACACATAATTATTTAATTTCAATGTCAGAAAGAATTAACCTTGCTTGAATAGCATAAATAGCTAAATCTAATAATTGATTTACTCGGTTTTAAGCAGCCCTATATACAAATTGTCCCCAGGTTCATTATGAAAAAGTGTGACATTTTAGTGACAAGAAGTAAACGGTTATAGAGTTAAGGTAGTTAACAAATTTAAATTAGTAAGTTAATAATTTTTGCTACTTCCTCCCACAAACCTATCAGCAGAAAGATTTAGGGCTTTCCTATTGTTGTGGATTGAATTGTGTCCCCACCAGAATTCATGTTGAAGTCCCAACCCCTAGTGTCTCAGAATGTGACTATTTGGAGAGGAAGTCTTTATAGTGGTAATTAAGTTAAAATGAGGCTATTAGGCTGGGCCCTAATCCAATATGACTGAAGTCCTTATAAGCAGAGGAAGGATGGACACAGACACATACAGAGAGAAGACAATGTGAGGACACAGGGAAAAGACAGCCATCTACAAGACAAAGAGAGAGGCCTTCAGAAAAAACTAACCCTGCCCACACCTTGATCTTGGATTTCTAGCCTCCAGAACTGTGAGAAAATAAATTTCTCTTGTTTAAGCTACCCAGTCTGTAGTTCTCTGTTATAGCAGCTCTAGCAAATTACTACATGTATCAAGTGTGAGCAAGAGAATAAAAACATAAGATTTTATAGATAAATAAGTAAATGCAAGTTTTAAAACCTTAATTTAGATTACAAATGATCTGAGTGGGGAAAACCATGGCTTAGCCCCTCTGTTCCTACTGCCAGTGCCCAGTGGAGATGGGGAGGGGAGTACAGTAGAAAATCATGAGATTTTAGATCTGGAAAGGAACCACCTTAGACATCGTCTATGCAGCTCCCTTATTTATAGAGTTATAAACACCTGGAGTGCAGAGGATTCACCCGGAGGTGCACGGTGAGTTATTGGCACATCTATGCACAGATCCCAGGTCTCTCACTTTTTGGTTCGAGGTCAGGCCCAATCCCTTTCTTCCCAAGACTATATCTATATGTGATCAGGTTCTGCTGTTTTGGCAAATGTGATTTAGAGAAGCTGCCTGGTTTTCTTCCTCCCTCCCTCCTGTCCTTTTTTTTTTATTAAGAATATTTTCCACATATGAAAAGGCATAAAGAAGGACATAATAATTACCTTGTGTATCCACCACCCAAATTAAGCTATTAAAATATTACAAATTGAGTAAAAGCCCTTCCTTGGTCACATTTCCCTCCCTTCTCCTAGAGGTGACTGCTCTTGAATTTGGCATTTAGCTTTCCCATGTATCTCTGTACTTGTATAAAAAATGAATGTATTACTAAACAATATATAGTACTGTACATATCTTAAACATATAAAAGTTATCATGACAAATGTATCCTTCTCAATTTGTTTTTATTCCACTCAGTTTTGTTTATGAGGTTTATCCTTGTTGCTATATATATTGCTCCATTTCATTCATTTCCATTGCTGTATAATTTTCTGTTTTATGAATAGACTACATTTCTGTATTCTCTTACTGATATTAGGCTGTTTCTAGTTTGTTCAAAAATGCTGCTGCTGTAGGTATTCTTATATATTTCCTTGTGCATCTGCGTGAAAGTTTATTTAGGGTGTATATCTGTGGGTGGGATTGCTAAGTCATAGGTTGTGTTCATTTTCAATCTTTCCACATACTGCCAAGTTGTTCTGCAAAGTGGTTGTACCAATTTACACTCCTACTTCATAGTCCTTGCCAGCAATGATTTTGTGCCAGTCTAATGCATTTTAATTTCTCTGATGATGAATGAATATTAGCATCTCTTCCATGTATTGGCCACTTGGGCTTTTAAAGTGTTTTTTTTTTTTTCCCTTTTTCTAATCGAGTTCCAGAGCCAGAATGGACTGAGTGGTCCTAGTGTCCACCTCCTCATTTTGCAAAGGAGAAGAGGGGGGCTAGAGAAATGTAGTGACGAGTTTAAGATCCCCAAACACACAAAAACTCAGTCAGGGCAGTGACTCCCAGTCCACTGCTTTCTATCGTACCAAATAGTCAAGTCATCCGTTTGGACAAATTACCTTCTTGGTGTTGTTAAGAACAGGGTCTGGGGCTAAATTGACCCATCAGAAGAGTTTAATTAGTAAGTGTGTGAGGATTGCATATTTGATTTTGTTGTATCTGGACTTCTGAAAACTCGAATCATTACCTCCTTGTTGAAAACCCTCTGGGTTTCCCATTGCTGGAAACTCAAAACTGCTGAACTCTGTCTGCTGAGTTGAGCCCCCCCTGCCTCTTCAGGCTCTTCTGGATCCCTCTTGTCTCTCCTCCAACCACACTGGCTTTCCTTCCACTTCATACTTGCTGAGCTCCCTTCCTCAGCAGGGCCCTTACCTTCTCTCTGCCACGTCTCCATCTGGCTCAATCTTGAGCTCTCAGCTCTGGCTGTCACTTTGTCGGGGAAGTCATCTTGAACTCTCCTGCTCGACCACATCCCTACTCTGTGCCCTCAAGCCCTGATACCTTTCATAGCACTCATCACAATTGCACATTTACATTTATGTGTACGATTATTTAGTGAGGTCTCTCTTCCCTCCTAGTCCTTAAGTCCCTTGAAGTCAGGGACTGCGCCTGTTTTTGCTCACCATTCTATCCCTAGCTTTTAGCAGGGTGCCTGACATATGGTTGGAACTCCATAAATAGTTGTGGAATGAGTGAATGAATAAATGGTCAGAGTCTTTAAAAAGCTCATCTTACCTAACTCCCTGGAGGCAAAACTGTCTCTATCTAATTGAACTTACCCTAGCCCAACACTGTGTTCTTCAGGAAAGAGCAATACCATATGGGCTGTATTAAAAGATTTATATTCATGGCTCAGAGGATATGGCAAGGGGATAGGTAGAAGAGGGAAAAAAGAGGATTAGACATTGGGAGGAGGAGAGCTAGATCAATGTCTCCCTAATTAGGTAGTCCCCAGAATGGGCCATTTGAACTCCCTTTGAGGGTTTCCAGTACAGCTAACTAGAGGGATGAACTCCAAATCTAAGAGGGTCTGGACCATGGAAGGATGGGCCACTTCTAGTCTAGCAGTGGGTGTTTTTAACTTAGACGGGAACATTTTTGAATAGATCTTAGCTGGGCGTTTCCTTCGAAGATTCCAGCTTTTGAAGAACTCAAAATGAGGCTACAATATAAGAATAACAACAGCTTTACTTCCCCCTCCCCTCAAATGATTACATTTACTTGCACAGGACAAATGTGAGTTCTGTATGTGACTAATCGTTGTGTTACATTAAGCCCTAAAGAATAATGGAACTCCTGGCATAGTCCAAACAGTGAGATTCTATGTCCAAGTACAAATCTTTATTATTAGATTTTCTATTCTGTGTCTTTTGTAATCTCAGCATTGCCTAGGATAGAAGAAAAGAGGAGGAATCTTCAGCTTTTTGTAAGCATGTCCATAATTCTTAAAACATTAAATAGCCATAATTCTTCTGTGTTATTCTTAATTTGCTATAAAAAAAATAAGTCATCTTTGGATTGTTCACTTAGCCAATTGGTAGCAAACACATGTTTTCAAGGTGGATGATAACGAATTGTCACATTCTCTGTTTAGCTTTGGTATCTCTTTCTTAGGCAGGGGGTTAAGAACTTCCTCTACAAGTCTTCATTTTGCTTACAGGCTTGGGAATTCAGGGTTCTTAGTGGAATACACTCCAGGGGCTCTATGTTTTCACTAAAAGCAAAGACCAACTATGATGTTGAAAGAATGCCAAGTAGGAACACTGCAACTAATTAAATAAGACTGCCTGCCCCCAAGTAAGTGTAATGTCTTTGCTGTAAAATAGAAGATATTTGCCTGTACTGTATTATTGATCTTTCAAATGACTCTTTAAGGCAGTTATGAGCATCCAGTTGTTTTGATTTTTGACAAAGTAAAAATAACTGAAACTCAGTGGACTTGAGTTGTTTAATGTGGTAGGAGAGAAGTGCAAACTTAAATCTGTTCTATTTTTAATCAAATAATAGAGCCTACTAATCTGTAATTAAAGGACCTGCCTCACGCAGTTGTGTGAGGGTTGGGTGAGGTAATATAAGTGAGTTTATACGTTTAGAGCTTGCCTTCCCCATAGCAAGCTCTATGTTAAGTGTTGGCTGTTATTTAATTACATTATTGTTGTTACTGTTATCTTATGCCTTTCAATATAGCAAACCTGTATTGCCTTTTTCAGTGATGAGACAGCATTCTTTCCAAACTTTAATACCTTTGTTTTCTGTCAAAGTTCCTTGAGTCTGCAGATTAGCTAGCATATGATTCCAATGTGGAATATCTCTGATGCTTGTTGGATATTTATTACATCTACTCTTCCTCCCTTCTTTCCACTCTGGATACTCTGCAAATCCATCCCTGGAAAATGTAATTGCTTCTTCCTGAGCTTTGGGCTAGTGCCTCTAAGTAATCCTTTTTGTGACTTAACTTCCTTCAAGATTCTTCTTCCAACCCCAGACTTTTGTCCTCATTAAAACCTGCTTTCTGGAAAGTCACGGGGTGTGTATTGAAGTTATTGTGTTGTAGCTTGATCTCCTTTTGAAGGACTTTTAGACCCAGGTGAAATGGTGCATAGGGCATTTTTCTGGGAAATATCCTTTCTCATATCCCAGTCAGGGGCCTTGATGAGGCAGACTGTACCTAGAAATCCAGGCCTCTTGGTTTTTGTGGGTTTTTTCACAGGGAAAGATTCACCCTGAGCTAACATCTGTTGCCAGTCTTCCTCTTTTTTTTTTTTTCTCCCCCAAGGCACAGTGCATGATTGTATATCCTAGTTGTAAGTCCTTCTAGTTCTTCTATGTGAGCTGCCGCCACAGCATGGCAACTGACAGACAGGTGGTGTGGTTCCATGACCAGGAAACGAACCCGGGCTGCTGAAGTGTTGACAGCACCAAACTTTAACCACTAGGCCATCAGGGCTGGCTCCAGGCTTCTTGTCTTTTTAAAGCTCTTTATAATCTCATTTGTTCCCAGGCCACACATCTTCAAGCCAAATCCTCTCTGTCCTTTAGACTTCTGCAAGAGTTGGGGGAAACCCTAGGGATCCTCAGAATTATAAACCATAAACAGCTGAAAGAGCACTGTCAGAAGGGACTTGAAATTCATGTCCCAGGAGTGGATCTTCCTCTAAAGAATGATAGAACTAAACTCTGGAGACTGCTAGTTTTTAAAAGCACTCATCTTTATTGAAGGAGATTTGTCCTTTTCTTAACCTTTCTGATACTGTCAATCTGAATAGTATGTTTGGAAAGTTCTATGGCTGGAAGATTGATTTATTCCAATCTACTAACCTTTTCAGTGTTAGCTCTGTGGAAGTTTTCTCATCAGCCATAAGAAGGCTGTTTTATAGTCAGAGCAGGTCACATAGTTCCATAAAGCAAATAGCTGGCCAGCTTATCTGAACGTGGTGAGGGAAATCATTATTCTTTTTCCCTCTTTTTTCTTGGTACCCCTGTAATAGCTTGGTCTTTAATAATCAGATCTCATTTGGGTTGTACAAGAACATGAGAATATTTAATGAACACCATTGAAGTGTGATGGTTGTCTTGGTGGAAAAGCACAAATATATTTACTAAAAGCATAAGCATATTTAAGGCCAAGCTCTCTGTTTTTACACTAAGGCTCTGCAATTTAAGATAACAGTGCCTTGGGTAGCACCAGAGAGAATCGGTGAAACTTGCCAGCCATGCCTGTGAACTTCTAATGGAGGCAGTGTGCATAATATTTGAAGAATGTTAGTGTCTAAGTCAAACTGCGTGGGATCATATCCTGGACTGTCCACTTACTGTGTGACCTTGAACAGGTTATTGACCCTCCACTTAGTGCCTCCTTTTTTCCCCTCTGTATAATGGGGGCAGTGATAGTACCTACCTTAAAGGGTTGTTGTTGTGTTTATAATGCACTTAGAACAGTATCTGGCATGTATGTGCTTAGTAAATTGTAGCTATTCTTCTTCTTTTTCTTCTGTCTTCTTAATTCTAACCTGACACTTTTTTCATCTCTTCTTTCCTTCTTTTCAATTTTCCAACTTGTTGTTTCTTTAGCTTTTGGACCTCCCTGGGACCCACTAGCCCTGGCAGTCCCCTTGGTTTATTCAGGGTTACCTCTTGTAATGGAAATGAGGTGTCCTTCCTGCTCTTTATGAAGTTTCCAAGATAGAGCTTCCTCTTCACATCATTGAACCCAAATGTTCATTCTACTTTAGGTTGGTGTCCTAACTGAGATGAGCATTTAGCGCTGGGAGGCAAGAGGAGAATGTGTTGATTCAGATGGAGAAGATATTGTAGTCCATGAGGCTGACACATTTGTATATGAATCTTTTCCTCCTCAGGGAAGTATCTACATTTTTGTCTAAGTTAGGATTCAAATATTAGGCTATTACTAGTTGCTTGCCAAATTTTCAGTATTATTTAACACAAGGGACCATAAACATAAACACTGTGTATGTAGATTCCCAGACTATGTTAGATCTAAGGATACCGAAAGTCAGAATCCTGTTGCCCTGGAGAACTACTTATTTTTGAAGTTTTCAGAGGGACAAGAGCCCTTTTCTATTTGTTTTAGATGGAGTATATGAAAAACAGTAACTACTTAATCCAGAGTAGTTACTTTTGGTCAAAATGGGCTAGTTAGCTTAGTTGCCTGCCTGCCTGCTGCCTTTTTTTCAATTACAAATGGAAAGATATGTTTACAGTTGAGAAACATGGCAGACATCACCATACCTAAGTGATCGAAATTAATACCACCGACAGTACCACATATTAATATCCCTGGTACGATGCACTGTGAAGGACACAACATCACTTCTCTGGTATTTTTGCCAAAAATGCGTAACCACAATCCAATCCTGAGAAAACGTGAGACAAATTCAAATTGAGAAAATATACAAAATACTTATAATTGACTCTACTCATCCTAAGTGTCAAGATCATGAAAGACAAGGAAAGACTGAGGACCTGTCACAGATTGGAGGAGGTTAAGGAGCCATAACAACTAAATGCAAGGTGGGATCCTGGATTGGATCCTGGAACAGAAAAGGGCCATTAGGAGAACAACTGGTGAAATTTGAATAAGGTCTGTAGTTTAGTTAATAGAATTATAGCAATGTTAATTTTCTGGTTGTGCTAATTTTACTGTGATTATGTATGTTGTTAACATTAGGGAAAGCTGAGTGAAAGGTAGGTGTTAACTCTGTAAAATTTTTGCAACTTTTATGTAAATCTAAAATTATTTCAAAATTAAATTTAGAAAAGAAATTAAAATACCATAGGTAAATTAAAAAATGAAATAAGAAGGTTTGGAAGATAAAGTTGAGGAAAACTCCTTGAAAGTAGAGAAAAAAGACAAAGAGATAGAAAATTAGTGTATCAATGCTGGAGGCCCAATATCCCAATCAGGAAATCCTTAAAGAAGGAGAAATGGAAGGGAGAAAGTCATCAAAGAAATAAATCAAGAAAATTTCACAGAACTGGAAGACATGAGTTTCCATATTGAAAAGACCCATTCAGTACTCAGCACAAGAGATGCAAGTGGACCCAAAAGGAAAAGAAAAAGATGGAAAGCAGGAAATAGTGCATTTAACATAAAAGTGAGGCAAAGGGAATCCCCAGGATGATTGTGAAGGAAACTCTCAAGATGACAGCTTTGCAGTAGCCTAGAGAGCAAAATAGTCCAAATTTGAGAACATCAGCAATCTCATGAACCATGTCTCTAAGAAGATGAAATTAACAGAATTCCTGATTTAACTTATGAAGATTTAAACAGTTTGTGGAGAATTCTCAAAATAATTGGTGTTAAATACATAAAGAGAAAACTATAAGAAAAATAAGAGAATCACTCAGGGTGGGGTTAGGGTGAAAATAGGATTGTTCAAGAAAAGAAAAATAATCATTAGTATACCACATGACTCAGCTGTAAATAGCATTTATGTAGTAATAATGTAGACGTGGAATATAGAACCATGCAAAATGATGATATAACTGTAGTGGGAGGCTGGGAAATGTGGATGTGTGGATGTAGATTGAGGAGGTGGGTGACTTCCATAGTGGAAAGTCAAAAGATAATAAACCTTTATAACTAAAAATCAAGAGTAGCAACATAATGTTGCATTTGAAGGTATGGAGGTCAATGACAAAAGAAACAAGTAAAAGATTTTAAAGTACTTGTGTCTAGGAAGTGGGAAAAATGGGATGGGGAAGGCACTGCTGTTTTGTGTAATGAGCCATGTAGAACTATTTGATTGTTTAAACTACTTATATGTATAACTTTGGTATTAAAGGAAAAATAAATATAGGAAAGTAAATAAAAGTGAAAACTGACCTCCAAAATGTAAGTCATTTGAAAAGTTTAAAATACTTAATTTACCCTAAGAAGTGAATTTTTTTGACTTAGAAAACAGCTTTATTGACATACGATAAACTGCACATATTTAAGTGTACGTTTGATGAGTTTTGACAGAAGTAATTGTTTTTTTTTGGTGAGGAAGATTGGCCCTGAGCTAACATCTGTTGCCAATCTTCCTTTTTTTGCTTGAGGAAGATTGTCCTTGAGCTAACATCCATGCCATTCTTCCTCTATTTTGTATGTGGGGCTGTCACAGCATGGCTTGATAAGCAGTGTGTACATCTGCACCCAGGATTCGAATTTGTGAACCCCAGGCCACTGAAGCGGAGCATGCAAACTTAACCACTATGGCACTGGGCCAGTCCCCAGAAGTAAATTTTTTATGATCCCTACATGGTAACCCTAAGAGGAGAGAAAGAGTGATAAAAAGCAAATGAAGGTTTTATGGTTAGAGGAAGCACTGACTGTATACATGACAGTTTGCCAATTGTCCTGTTTATCTAAACCTTCTCAAAAACCTTTTGTTTTCTTTGAGAAAAAAGACACTCATGGTGGGTGCCAGCCCCATTGCCTACTGGTTAAGTTCAGTGTGCTCTGCTTCGGTGGCCCGGGTTCGTGGGTTTGGATCCTGGGCGTGGACCTACACCACTCATCAGCCATGCTGTGGCAGCGACTCACATATAAAATAGAGGAACATGGGCACAGATGTTAGCTCAGGGCTAATCTTCCTCAAGCAAAAAAAGAGGAAGATTGGCAACAGATGTTAGCTCAGGGCTAATCTTCCTCAGGAAGAAAAAAACCCACTCATGATCTAAAATAGAAATCGCACCTAGACCATATTGCTTGAAATCTGTGTTTAGCACAGTCCTTTACTCTCCCTCACCCCCATTTCTTCTGGCCAGGTGGGGGTCGAGCATGGTGGTTATTTGTATTGGGTTATTGGTTTTTTTGGTTAGTTTCAATTTCAACAATTGGGCCCTATTAATTTTAGGTTTTAAAATGTGGTCACTGTGAGTAAAAGTGTTACATCTAAACCACCCCCCCCCACATCCCAACTAGTAGACCTATCTATCTATCTATTCAGAGTCTGGTTGTCATGTGAAACCACTGTATTGTGGTCAGTGCGATCTTAATGTGGACTTCGCTCTAATAATTTGATTTGATCAACTTAGTCTCTGTATTAGTAAAAATTCTTGTTTCTAGTATATGTGGTTTTAAATTCTTGCCTTTATCTTTTTTATTTGACAAAATTAACTGTCTTATTGTTCTAGTCTACCATCTATTGTCCTAGTATGTGTTGATGAATAAAAATATCATTTATCTTTGGTTGTTGATCTTTTCAAAGGGCTAAAATAGAAGTCAGTTAACACCCACAACTGCACTAGTTTAACTGACAAAGGCAAAATAAATGTGATGTGAGATGACAGGGAGTAAGTCGTCTTCTTAGTTTGCAAAAGCCATTGGGAGATTTAATTGAAATAAATGAAGTTCTTTTGCATGAGACATTTCTAGTGATCATAGAAAGGTTTCCATTGGAGGCCATGGGAAGATATTTCTCCACATTATTCCATTTAAAAATAAATCCCTTTATTGCATTTTTAGAGGAGAAATGAAATTGCTAAGATCACTGAACAAAATGTACTCATTTTTTTTTTCTTGCCTGTGACACTTTGAAAGGCATATGAATCGTTTCTGCCTCGTCTTAGTTCTCTTCAGTGCCCTGACGGCACCCTGTCATGTTACTTACCTCATGGTAGCATATGAGCCTGTTATCACTTTGCTTCTTGCACCAGACTATAAGCCTCTTAGGGATAGGGGTTGGGTTCTATTCTTTGTGGTATCATCAGTGACTACCACTGTGCCTGGGGCTGAAATTAAATGAATACATGATTAAAATTTTTGTTAAAAAGATTTCTTTTCTATGAACGATCACTGGAGGCATTTTCCATACTAGAGATCTCCAAAGCCTTTCTTGTATGAATAAAAGCATTTGAGGCCCTCCATAATACATTTCACAAAAGACACTCTTTACTTTTTAAAAAATGCACCTCCCATGAAGGATTATTGAGTCCAAAAATGTTTATTGAGTGTAGGATCAGTTTGGAATATGTTCAACTATAAGGAACCAAAAACTTAACAGTGGCTTAAGCAAGTAAGGACTTTATTTGTCTCACATAATAAAATGTCTAGGGTAGGCAGCCCATGGCTAGGCTGGTGGCTCGATGATGTCACCATGGATTTAGGTTCCTTCTGGTCTTTCATTCCTCCTTGTAGGCTGTGTCTCATGCTTGTCAGTCGGTGCCTGTTGCACCTCCAGGTATTATCTCCACATTTTAGGCAAGAAGAAAGGGAAGAAGAGCAAAGGGCTGAAGGGGCATGCCAGGAGAATCCGGACCCTTTCCTAAACTTTCCTAAAAAACACTCCAGTGACTTGTGCTTACATTTCATTTGCCAGAAATGGGTCATGGCTGCGCATAGCTGCAAGGGAGCCTGAAAAGATACATATTTAGCTTTTCAGTATCTACAGGAAGGTAAGGAATAAGTAGATTGTGAATGACTTTTGGGTAATCAAACTATAAAATGAATTTCAGAAAATAGATCTTCCTTTAATGTTTTTCTTTTTAAATAGCTCTTCTGGAGCATTATTTTTCAAACTATATGGTGAGACTTATTAGAGGTTCATAAACATCAATCCAATCAGTTGCTACCAATATTAAAAACAATGAGATGAGTAAAATAGAAAAGAATAGAGAATATCAGAGTATATCTCACTTTGTTAGAGCAAATATTTTGTGAAACACTTGTTTCCTTTATATATTTATATTTATATGTAATATATGTGTGCTGGATCACAATATAAGATATTTCATATGTGTGTATTCTAGTCAAAAAACTTTGAAAGCCTTTTTTCTGGAGAATCATTGATTTTACAACTATTTATTATTACAAGCAGTTTGGGGAATATGGGGAACTTATAATAAAGGAGATAAAACCTGTGAATATATATTTATGATACAGGAAGAAAGCTGTATGTGCTATAAAAGATACCAATAAAGTGGGGTGGAAGGTCAGTGGAGTTTGATTTATAGTAATTCTAACAGGAATAGGGAATGGGGTGAGCAGAGGTTCAGAAAGGTTTTTGAAGGGAGTGGCATTTGAACTGAGACTTGAAGGATCAGAGGGTCCTCCTTTTTTGTCTGCCCCTATAATGCCCTGGGCATTGTTCACACCTCGTTAGAGCTGGTCATGCCCATATCAGAACCTTAAGTTACCTCACAGCCAAATTGTTTCAGAATTATAAAATTTTAAGACTATCTCTATGTTACTCTGGATCTATTCATTTTGCCTCTTTTAAAAATAACTGCATTTTTCTAAATCCCAGAATATCAGAGTGACTTTTGGACAAATCATCTTTACCTCCAGGTCTTAGATAATAATTGCTCTTCTTATTTTACTGAAAAATAGGATCATATATGTGCTTCTTTATTTTATCAGTGGCAAAGCTCTTATAGAAATATAAGGTTGGTATTGCCAATAAAAAAACAAAATTTGTTTAAAAATCAAAGTGCTCCTAAGGGCCAGCCCCAGTGGCCTACTGGTTAAGTTTGGTGCACTCTGCTTTGGTGGCCTGGGTTCGGTTCCTGGGTGCAGACCTACACCACTCGTCTGTCAGTGGCCATGCTGTGGCAGCAGCTCACATACAAAAAAAAAAAGAGGAAGATTGGCAGCGGATGTTAGCTCATGGTGAATCTTCCTTAGCAAAAATAAATAAATAAATAATAAATAAATAAATAAAAATCAAAGTGTTCCTAGACTCATAGAGGTTTAGTGTTGGAAGACGATGCTTCAGAGATATATGGTTCCCCCTCACCTATTTTATAGTGAGGAAATGGAGATTCAAAGAGGTTAAGGTAATGAAGCATAAGCCAGGAACCCAACCTGGGTTATTGACTTCCCAGCCCATTGCTGTTTCTTAACTATCTCCAGTTAGTAATTTCCAGAGGGATGGGGAAGTGAGAATCCAGGTGAATGCTATTTCAGGACCTTCTATTCTTTCTAGAAACAAAATGATTCCACACCTTGCAAATTATTTGATACCAGTATAGTCAGAACTACAAAGTTAATTGTTTTTGTCCCCACTGCTTGTTTCTCTGGCCAGCCATTTCTGGGCTCTACAGTCATTAGAATTCTGAGGTTACTGCTAAGGATACAGTGACCCATTTTCAGAATCAAAAAGATCAGCTCATCTGTCTCCTTGCCAGTCAGTGTTAGGTGTTTGCTGCTCTTGTTTTCCTCTGCCTACACTCTTGAATAATTGCTTTAACCAACAAGCTTAGTCATCTTCTCTGTAGTGTAGTGCGGAAGGGGATAATAACTTGTACCAGTCCTGTCCTGTGAGAGATTATAATACATTTTCTTTCTGATATGTGTACAAAGATCTTATCCAGTTTCATGAGTGACACGACTCCTGCTCTTTGACTTAGAAAGCGTAGCACTGATGTTTTGGTTTCATAATAGCATAGGGGAAAAGGAACTTTTGTAAGAAAAAAATAAATGGAACAAATTTTATCTGGAGCCTTGCTATGTCAGGGTAGACCCTTTACACAACCAGTGTAGGCATTATTGTCTTCATTTCCTTGGGGTAGACATTCTTGTCTTCATTTTACAAGGTCAGAGTGAGTAATGGAGCTGTAATTCAATCCCAGATCCTTCTAATCCCACTGTGTACTGCACGGTGGTGATCATATAGGACATTAGAAAGGCATCTTTGCTTAATTGTAGATTTCTTAAAAGGACTGGGTATTCACAGGTTTTAGCACAGCAATTTCAGTTCTCATCATCAAGTTTGTCAAACCTCTGCCCTATCTTTTTTTTTAGCCTCCTTATTGTAAGTAAACTTAAGGAATTTAAAAGTAAGTGCCATAATACATCTTCTTTTTGGCTCTTTCCAAGTGACTGGATTTTTTATTTTTAAAATTGCTTTTCCATAAAAATGGCAATACCTTATGAATATTGAAACTGCTAAAACAAAGCCCATCTTCTGTATCATTTATTTCTATTCAACTGACAGATTTTCACCATTAATGACAGTGGGACATATGAAATGCCATTATGATAAGATACATCAACCATAGGCTGATCATCAACCCAACCAGAAGGGACCACAGAGATCATCTGGCCCACCCTCCTTATTTTGTACAATCCAAATTACCTCTTTCCCCGTCCTGTATGCTTCTGAGTTCTTTAATTTGTTCATTCATTCGTTCATTCAGAATACTTACTGAGCATCTACCGCTTGCTGAGTACTGGGTTGGGTCCTGAGGATACAGTGATGAATACAATACTTTCTTTGACTTCAGGGTACCTACAAATCTGGGAAGAAATAGACTCACAAATAGCTTACTATGATATAATTTAATAAGTGGAGTAATGGAGCCATAAACTGTGGGAGCTTTGAGGACACATTGGTTAATTCTGCCTAAATATTTTCATCTTTTGTTGTAGTGTCTGATTAGGAAACTTAGGGTTTTGTTTTGTTTTTGTTCATGGGTATTCAGAATGTTTAAAGCAGGAAAAGAAGCAGCAGGTTATTACTTAATATCAACAAGGAAGGAATACAAGAATGCAATAACTTCTCACTCAATTCTTTATATAGTGACAATTGTATGTACATAATCAGAGAATGAGCTCAGTCTATATTTATTATCTAGTGAGTTATTTTTTATTTAAATCAATAAAATACTCTTTGTATGGACCATCCATTGAGAGATGAAAGTAGATTTTAAAATCATATAGAACAATACAGCCAGTATTTATTAAGTTCCTGCCGTATGGCCAGAACCGTGGTAAGATTCATCATCGTCACCATCATTGTAGCTAACATTTATTGAGTGCTTTCTCTGTGCCAGACACTGTGCTATGTACTTTATATGCATCATCTCATCTAATTCTCACAAAAGCCATATGTGGTGGTTACTATGCTATCCCCATTGTGCAGATAAGGGAACTGAGGCCCAGAGAGATTACGTAACATGCCCATGATCACCTAGCTCCTGAGTGGCAGAGTTAGGACTGTCTTTCTCAGAGCCCATCCTCTTTAACAACTACTCTGGATAAAAGAAGTAAAAGATAGAGACCTTTAGTTTAGGAAAGTTTAGACTTTTTTATTACAAGGTAAAATTTTAAGGAGTAATGTGAGACCATATATAATCAAGTTCCATTCTCAGTCTTTTCTCTTCTATTTACACATATTCTCTATGGCCAATTTCTTCCAGCGCCATGATTCTAATTCCCATCTCTCAACTGATGACTTCTAAAATGATTTCAGCCAGCCATTCTCTCTTATGACTCCAAACCTACTTTTCCAACTTCTAGTGGACATCTACAGATAGTTGTTCCGTAGGCATCTCATACATAGTGTGTCTAAAGATAAACTTATGAGTTGCTCATCTGTATCTGCTCATTCTATTCCAGAATTTGTTAATGGCATTGCTATCTATGCCCTTCTCCAAAGCACGGGCATCCAGATGTTGCCCTTGGTTTCTTCCACCATCCCATGGCTGACTCTACTCTAAAATATGGGTTTCACTGACCCTAGTCATTTACCTAAAATATCCTGATTTCAGAATTGTGTGGTGAAATTAATTAAATAGGTCCCATGAAGATGAAACTAGTCAAAATGATCAGACTACTTGGATGTGATGAAAAAGTCCATGCTAAATCAGCTTTCACTGGTTATATATTTAAATCTGACATCCATGTCAGAATTCCATCTTGATTTCAAAGTAGTTGAGGTTTCGAGCTTCCTATGAGCTACTTTTTTTTTTTTTTTTTTTTTTGCTCCTGTAGTGCTTTTATGTCTCTCTTATCTCACTGGTCACATTTTCATAATTATTTGTTTATATTTATCATTCTGTTGAATAGCAGAGACTCTGGTCCTATATGTGTTTGAATCCCAACCATCACCAGCAAGCACAGTGCCATACACAGAGCAGACGTTTGCTGATTTTTGCTGGTTAAAGGAATGAGTCACCATAATTTTAAAATTGAAAATTAACCACAAGTAGGCTAGGAACACATAATTTAATTTTCTAAGAAGTTACCAAATTGTTCTCTATTAATAAGCAGCTGATCAAATAATTTTGGGAAATCTTAGCCTTCTTCATATCAATTCACACAATATAAGTCATTAAACTCAGAATATACAATTTCTCTGCTTAAAAAATCTTGAGTGGCTGCTCATTACCTACTAATCAAGTGTCCTTTCAACTCTGATTATAAGGCTCTGGTCTGTGATTTCTTACCTGAAGGATCTTAAAATCAGATGTGAAAATAAGATAGATAATATGCCAGAGTAACTAGGAGATTGATTATAAATATTCATGTGTGAACCATGATTCAGTTCCATTAATACCAGCACTGAGAAATTTGGATTATTTCATACTCCTTTTGTGAAAGACAATTATCTATTTGATTTGAGTGGTCCTGCCCTTTTAAAAATGTTTGATTTATACATGTGATATCACAAAATAACAGTGATTTGTCTGTTCTTGTATTTCACAGCTAAAACACAGCACCAGTCAACACTACTAGTTCTGATACTTATCCTCAAGGTCTTGGGTTTTTTTTTTTTTCTTTTTCGTGAGCAAGATTGGCCCTGGGCTAACATCCGTGCTCGTCTTCCTCTACTTTATATGGGATGCCGCCATAGCATGGCTTGATAAGTGGTGCGTAGGTCTGTGCCCAGAATCTGAACCTGTGAACCCTGGGCCACGGAAGCAGAGCACTCATACTTAACCACTGTGCCACCAGGCCGGCCCCAAGATCTTGGGTTTTTTAGTACTACTACGTGATTAATGGTAGAACAGAAAAGTACAAAGACAGTGGCCTACCCAGTGTTTTTAACCTGGGATGGATAATTTTTTAACACCCTCTCCTCTATACAACATAATTATTTTTGCTAATAATCATTTAATATTAATGCCATTATTTTCTATATAGTAATCATTATTATAATATCAGTAAATAATTATTTCATTAAATAATTACTAATATTCTTTAGTTTTAAAAAACAGTTATAAACAATAATAAATTTCAATTTTAAAGATATTATTCATATTCAGTAAAATATTTCTTGTATAAAATAAAATTTGCACTTACCAAACAAAAATATTACACCTTGCAAGTCTCACTATTTCAAATGCAAATTAAAATGGTCACATACATGACAGAAATGAAGTACCTAAAATTCTATTTCTTCATATTATAAGTACTGGACTATTCATTGTTTATTTGAATCTGCTCTTTAAGTGCAGAAATATGTAGCTTGACAGGGGTTGTATAAACTGTGGAACTGCATACAACAATTCTGAACCATTACGAACTTGCTCTGAAAATGAATCTGTGAGGCTGAATCCATTTCCACAGATGTGTAAATGGACATTCTCCAAACTAACTTCCATATAGAGTAAATGTTCATTAGAGATACAAAATTACAAATGTGCTAATTTGAAGCTTACATATGTATTATTAAAACTCAACAGTGACTGCAATAATTATTTAGAATTTAGACTAACAAAAGATTTTTTGAGGGAGGAATATTTCATCACATACATTCTTTTGACTTGGCAGTTCATGATGATAATAAAAAGCAGACTGAGTTTTAGTCAGTTTATCCATGTTTTAAAAATCTCTGCAGACATCACTTCTCCTTATTGTCTGTCTCTGGAGCTGACCACCCCCACTGCCCTGCTTGTGAGACACCACTGATCAGTCTTGACTTATTGTTGTTTCAGTTTCTCCTTCATGTTTCCATTTATTGTAACCTACACTGATAAACGTCCATTATATGTTCTGCTTAGGTGGAGCACGAGTCTGTCCTGGATTCAGTAACCTCCCACTGCCTCCATATCTCCCACCGCCATCTTTTCCGACCTTTATTCCCCATCCTCAGTAACATCAGCAATTTCACCAAACCCTTGCTGTCAGAGAAGAGGCAGGAGGTCATCCCTCTTTACTGAGCTTTAGCTTTATTATATTTCAAAATCTCAATAGTAGGGGCCACCCGGTGGCTCAGCGGTTTAGTCCGCGCTTGGCAGCCCGGGGTTCGCGAGTTCGGATCCCGGGCGCCCGCCGACGCACTGCCTGTTAGCCATGCCGTGGCGGCGTCCCATATAAAGTGGAGGAAGATGGGCACGGATGTTAACCCAGGGCCAGCCTTCCTCAGCAAAAAGGGGAGGATTGGCAACAGATGTTAGCTCAGGGCTGGTCTTCCCCACACACAAAAAAATCTCAATAGTAGACATGGTTATTGGTGAATCAACTTGATTTGCATTTTCCAGCCCTGCTTATGCTGGTGTGACCTTATATCCACAGATGAATATCAGTGATGTATTGCCTGAAGACAAAATGTGTTTCCAGATAAATTGGTTCACTAAAGGGCAGCTGGGGTGACTTCCTGCTATTTTGCATCTTGGTATCTTTTTTTTGTCAATTAATATGGAGGAACATAAAGTTTCCTCAAACTGTTTTAAGCATAGATGTGTCACAGCCAAATGCCACATCATTAAATTTTAGGAAATCTGGAATGGCATTAAAGTGTTTAATTGCTATCAAAGGAAGACTGTTTTATGTGAGATTTTCACTGGCAGTAAAGTATAAAGCATAGATTTCCTTTTAATATGATCAACTGATGAACATTAATAATAATAACTGAAATTTGCTGATTGATTACTATGTTTGAAGCACTGTTTTAAGTGCTTCGTGTGGATTTGCTGAGGTAGGTACTCTTATATTCCCATTTTATAGATGAGGAAACCAAGGCATAGAGAGATCAAGCAATTTTCTCTGTATTACACAGCTAGTAGGCGGCAGAGCTGGGATTCCAGTCTGGGCAATCTCGCTCCAGAGACCACACTATTAACCACTACACTCTTGATGGTACTTAAAAGGACCATTGGGTGTCACCAAGTTCTGGAAATGCTGGAACCCAGCAGGCATTCAGTAAGTGATTACAGAAATAAAATCAATTATACATAAATCCAGAATCTGAATAACCACACATCCTGACTAACCACAATTTGTCCATATCTGTAACTAATAGGACTTCTTTATTTAAAAAAAATTTAATAATAGAAATTTCCAAACATATGCAAAAGTAGAGAGGATAGTATAATGAACCCCTACAACGCCATCACCCAGACTTGACAGTTATCAACACATGACCAATCTTATTTCGTCTATCTCCTCCCACTGCCACCCTCGCTGAAATATTTTAAAACAAATTCCAGACATCATATTATTTTATCTGTAAATTCTTCAGTATGTATCTTATCAAAAAAGGACTCTTTAAAAATGTGATCTCAATCACATTATCACACCTAAAAATTAAAATATATAATAATATCTAATATCTTGTCAGTGACCAAATTTTGCTATTTCATAAATGTATTTTTATAGTTGGTTTGTTTGAATCAGGATCCACATAAGATTCTTACATTGTGGTTGGTTGATAAGTTTTTTAAATCTCTTTTAATCCTTAAACATTTCCTCTCTTCCCTTTTTATCCCTCTTACCATTTGTTGAAGAAGCATGGTCATTTGTTCTGTAGAATTTTCTATGTTGTCTCGCCCTACCTTTGGGTGACAAAGAGTTCTTTTTCATTTCCCTAAAACCGAGGAAAGGAGAGTAGAACAACTGTCGCCCGTGATATCCCTAAGTGGAACCACTGGCCACTGGGAAGCCAAGAGGGACAGCAGTCAACTTGACAATCCCAGTGTGTTGTTGGGGACCTCTCTCTATGCAATGATCCTTTTATCTTTTATGTTCATAGTACTAATAAAGAGGCATAGTAAGGTACAGGTGTGCCTTCTGAATCCTCAAATAATTACCAAGTGATGCTGAGTGTGTATTAAGTGATATGTTCTAATTCTTTGAAAACTCATAAGTTCACAGATATTCGATAAAATTAATCTTTATTAATCTATCATTTAATTAGAATATTCAAAGCTATGTTCATTCTTAAAATCTAGGTTCTAGGAATGGAAACTTTGGTAGTAAGGAATATGTTGGGTGACACTTTAAGGCCATGTAAATATCTTACTACCCAGTGATTTTTACATCCACGGATGATCCTTGCCTAAATCAGTTATTACATGGGGGTTGCAAACTGAGGATTTTTCTAATTGTATTGTTTCTTCTGCGTTTATTAGTTGGTATTCTTCTGTAAAGCAAAACTTCCCCATTTTTTCTCTTTTATTTGCTGTCTGATTACACTCCCTCTCTTTCTTTCATCATTTTGTACTCAATGGATTTAAATTTTTATGTTTGTAATCTTTTACTGTCATTATTCTTCTTGATGCTCATATTGCCCAAATTTGGCCAGTGGGTTCCCCTTCCAACCAGTTCCTGTCAACTTTTAACATGATCCATTAGTCTCTGAGTACTTCTTTGCTTTCTAGCCCAACAAGATATCCCAGTGTCGCCTCATACTTTCCCTGCCCTAGACTAGACCTCAGCCATTTCTTCAAGGATTCCCATCTCTGTAGTGAGGAATGGTATTTAAAAACCAAGATCTGGGCACTAGGTATACTCATTGCTTCTTTCCATGCCCTTTTTGACATGGCCCTAAGTCTTCAGCTGAGGGTGGAGGGAAGATACCAGGCCCTTCAACCCTGTTGAGACAACCCCTTAATTTCTCACAGATCCCTTAGGATTGTCAGCGATTGAATGAAAGTATTTCTAGTTTTTCCATTCTCTAAGGATGAAAATCTGTAGGCTCTTTTCTCTTCCAATTGACTTAAAATTTTACCTCTTCTGTTGTTATCAAAGAGTTATAGAGTTGTTGACTTTTTGGTTTACAACCTTTTACTTAGAAATTGCCTTAACCAGTGGTTCTTTACCAATTTTGAGTCTCAGATCATTTTTGAAAATCCAGTGAAAGTGGATTCTAGCCCTGGAAAAATGTTCTTACACAATTTTTTTTTTTTTGCTGAGGCAGATTCTCCCTGAGCTGACGTCTGTTGCCTATCTTCCAATTTTTGCTTGAGGAAGATTTGCCCTGAGCTAACATCTGTGCTAGTCTTCCTCTATTTTGCATGTGGGTTGCCACCACAGCATGGCCACCAACGAGTGGTGTAGGTCCTCGCCCGGGAACCAAACCTGGGCTGCTGAAGTGGAGCACGCTGAACTTAACAACTAGGCCATGGAGCTGGCCCCACAAAAAATTTTTACATACAATTTTATTGGGTTCTTGGACTTCTAAAGCCCAGTCATCTCTATGAAACCCGCCTTGGGATCCCAGGTTGTGTTCCAACCCTGCCATGTTATGAATAAAGAAGCTAGGGATCAGTGAAGGTTTAGGTGACTTCCTTAAGGTTACACACTAGCAGAAACAAATAGAGCGTAGGGTTTTTTATGTTTGTTTTTTATTCTCATGAAAAAGACCTAGTTTACCCCCACTTATATCTCACAGTAAGTTCTGGAATGTAGTGAGAAAAGACCTTCAAATAAAAGGAATGGCCTTATGGAGTGAAGAGAGGAGGAGTGGATTTTTATTTTAAGAACAAGAGTCCATAGAAGCAGGGCACCTGAGTTTTCCAGTTTAAAAAGAATAGAGTTCTTTGTTATTGAAACTCTTTTTTCTGGAATTTCTTTTTCTTGCTTCCTCCACCCTAACATTTAACTTGAAAAGTGGCTATTTTTGGAGGCAGAGGCCACACAGGATGTTTCAAGAAATGGACTATGGAACTTTTCTACCTGTGAACGGGAGCTTCCCCTATTGTAGAGCACCTGTTACCTTAGTGTTTTGTAAGATAGATACCTGGGTGTGTGTGGCTGGCTTTATGAAATGCCGTCATCCGTCATCGGGTGACTTCTATTAGCATGTCTCAGTTGTCTGTGAGCCACATGCAGTTCTTTAGGATTAATGTATGGCTCTCTGCAGAAACCCTGTTACTCAGCACACCATTGTGACCTTCAATCCGGAAAGCCTCGTTAAATCTCGGCCTTGCTCCAGAGAGCCAGAGGCGGCTCCTAGGCAGCACATATCGAAGCTGTCTGTAGGCTTTGTTTGCACAAAGGGACACTTCTATTACATTGTCCTTGGTATCACAGTGGGTGAAGGAGGGAAATGTTACTGTTTTCTCTCTAGTGTTTTCTTATAGTGGGAGAGATTGATTGAAGTACAGGCAGGCACTGGAATTTGAGCAAAATAAGATGGGCGTTGTCACTATGTCCCATCTTATCCCTATTTCCTGGTGTGTGTGTGTGTGTGTCTGTGTGTAGGGGGTGGTGGTGTGTTGAAGGGACTGGAAGTTAAATAATGCTGGAAAAATATAGGCTGCTTAAAATGTAGGTGAACCAGGGAATGATTTTAACCCAAACTGTCTAGACTGAGAGTCTATAAAATAATAGATAACTTTTAATTTACTGTTTTTCACAGAGTATAAAGTAGTTTGCACAGCATGACCTACTGACCTCTGAGAACACTGATCACGGAACTTTTATCAGGATGAAACAGAGTTCCTGTTCCTCTCTCCTTGTGTGTAAAGGAATCCTTAGTCACTGCTGATTCTGGAATTCTTTAGTCTGGTGACTGGTCTTGAAATTAATTTGTTTGCTGGGCAGATCCTTCATCTCATCGCTGTAAATGCTTATTGACAAGGGTGATTGGGTCATTTTCTGTTTTGAGATGCAGCCAAACTGGAAAGGCAATTAGGAAGGTGTTTCAATTTTGATTTTTATGAAATAAATGGATAAAAATAATAGTTCAAATAAGATATAAGTAAAAGTATTCCTTAAGTTTCTGAACCTCCCACATAAAATGTTCTCTTCTATCTGAAAAAAAATCAAAGACCAAAAGTGATAACTGGATAAGAGCTCAAGATACTTTAAAATAAATAATAAGCTTGACTATGTTGACTAATGTTATTTGAGTCAATAAGAAAAAATATTTCTGAGGTAAAATTTCTTGAACTAGTATTTATTTTTTAATAGCTAAGAAGATCTGTCTAACAGTTATTTTGGAAATCTGTTTTAAAAGATCTAGCAGTACTGCTGAATTGTTTTACCTATTTATAAAACGTTTTTCTTATCATGTTCATTGCAAGTATTATCTAATTGATTCTGAGAAAAGAAAAATAAAGCATTAGAATTTTGTATGAACCGGCTTTCTGTTGTATGGATTTAGATATTTAGGTGGGGGAAAATGTGGAGGGAAAATGGGGGAGTTTGGAGTATAGTTAGATTTACTGTTACTTTACAGATTTTTTTAGGCTTGTAAGACTAACTCTAGAAACTGTTTACTTCCTCCTGGATATGTTGCACCGTGGGGCTGCTGCCACCAGGTGGATGTTGGTGCCTAGGCATGGCTACATGGTCCAAACTTGAAGGCATCTCAGTGATTCTGCAGTTTAACAAGTATTTATTGACCTTACTATGCCTCAGGCACTGTGCTGGGCACTGGGGATACAAAGATGAATAAGACACAAAACCAGTAAAATGATAGAATTATGCATACAGTGCTACAGAAGGACAAAGAAAAAACATATTGGCTAACCTTGATTTTTATGAAAAATGTCCTGAAGGGAACTTCTATGTGAGCTGTACCTTGAGGGATGACTGAATTAGGTTAAAGTGAGGACAGTCTTGCATATAACTGATTCGAAGAGAGCATAATTTACTTATGTAAGTTATGTAACTTATTCAAGTTATGTTCTCCTAAAAAACTGTAACCATAAACTTAAATCAGAAAACTCTAAATCTCCAATTACTAAAAATAATAATTAATCAATATAATACATGCAGGAAAATTATTTAGAGCAAGATTTAGAAGAATGTAAATGTTATATATTTAGTTATCTTCTGGTTAATCTCTCACTGTTAACAACCAATTCTTATTCTAATCTTGGTTTCAAACTATTTAAAAATTACCCTGAATCTTTTAAGATCAAAACTCAATGGATTCTCTCTTCCCTACCTCTTTATGTCTTTCTGTTTTATTTGTCTATCTAATCTGTCTATATCTGTCTTATCTTCTGTCAGAGTTAAGGACTTCCAGGAAGCTTGGAATAAAAAAAAAGGTGTTGCATTCTATTTAATTTTCTTACCTGCTAGTTGGTTGGTGCATAATGTGCAATAATTGCACAGTTGTTTTAGGTTTCTTTGCTTGAGACAAAATTGGCCATCTGCCAACTTGACTTGCACTCCACCCCATGAAGCTGCCTTTTCGAGGTCACTGACCATCTCCTTGTTACTAAATCTAACAGACACTCCTCAGTGCACATCTTTCTTGAAAAGATTGTCACTTCTCTGCTTAAAACCATTCAGTTTCCTCATTGCTTCTAGGATGAAGTTCAGACTCCTTGATAGGGCCACATCTGACCCCACACATGCCTCCAGCCTCATCTCTTCCCATGCTTCTCCACCCAGTTAAGATCCCAAACAATTGACCTTCTTTCACCGTTTTGAATGTACCATGCTCTCTGCCACCTCCAGGACTTGCTATTCCCTCTGTCCTCCTTTCTCTACCCCTCCACTGGCCAGCGCCTACTCATCCTTAAGGCCTGAGTTCAGACTTCAGACGTAAAAGGCTTTCCTTTTAAAGAAACTAAACCCCAGTCATGTTCTTAGAAAAATCCTTCCACTTCCTTCAGTCTCAGCTCCAGCAGCTCCAGTCTAAACAATCATTATGACATGTCAGGACTACTCTACAGCCCCCCTGACTGGTGTTTCTGCTTCTGCTCTTGCCCCTCTGCATAATCCATTCTCCACACATTTAAAAGAATAGTCTCTTAAAAATATAATTCAGATCATCTCACTTTTATTTGAAACCCTCCAGTGGCTTAGCATATAATCCAACGTGGTTGATCGGGCACCTGACCACCTGATTTGCTAGGCAAATCCCCCGTCATCCTTGCCCAGCACACTCAGTTATAAGGTGGGCATCCTGTGATCCAGAATGTGTTTATATAATTTTTACAGAATGTTACTAGACTAAAAATACAAAGCTACAAAATTCTTACGGAAAATGCTCAGACTTTTGAGGCACCTTCCCTCTTTAAGAAACACTAACTCAAGCGTTCCTCTGGAAGCCTCTTCTGGCACTTTTGCCCTACCTCCTCCCCATCACTCTGTGATGAACCTCTTTTCTGTGCTTCTTTCCTTAGGACTTATCATTTTTTGGGTAATTGTCGTTAAGTTCCTGGAGGAGTCCTAGATGATAGTAGTGAAGAAACCGGCTAGGAATTCAGTTATATTTTAAAATATATGTTAAAAATTAAAGACAAAGGTAATCATATACATTAGGAACATGGCAATATCTTTGTGTGAAACATAATATATGTGGTATTCAGACAATGCATGGTACTCATATGAATTTACTGGGATCCTTGTGATAACTCCATGTTTCCCACAAATTGGGAATTACTACACTAGAGAACTAGCTCAGCTATGGACGTTCTATACCCAGGGGTACCTTGTTTGCCAGTAGTTGACATCTTCCAGAAAAGCTGCAGTGAAGTAGTAATCATCTGATGGTCATAATAAATGTTCTGTTAGATATGCATCAACTGTGGGATGCCCTTTTCCTGGCTGTTAGTGATTGCAGCAATATCAGGGGCTCTTCTAATACTGGGACCCACTCAGGGGCCATTCAGGACAGTCTTAATCAGGTTTGATTTTGCAACGCAGGTCTATCAATGGATTGTTACCTACTCTGAGGGAGATCAGATTCAACGTGAACTTTTGAGTATTCTTGTTGCAAATAGATTGTAACTCTTGGGATTTGCCCTTTTTCCTGAGTCTCTCCATTCATCTCTACCAATTTAAATCTTACGTATTTTTCTTTAAGACTTAGCTCATCCTTGAAACATCCCTGTTATCTTTCTTCTCTGTTCTGATTGGCTATCCCAAAAACTCTCACACTTCCTTGTATTCCACTTCATGTTGTTCTGTAATGGCTTCAGTATAATCAACCAAACTATAGGTTATACAATTTCAGTATAAGTCAACTATACTGCAGGCTTCTAGAGGACAGACATTTTCTTTCCAAGGGTCCCAGCATAAGACTGAACAATCAGTAGTCACTTCCTAGATGCGTACTTCTTTGTTTAAGTTATTAGGCACTTTCTTGGACTTTATTTTTCTCCCTTTCCTTTTTAATCAATTAGCTAATAAATCTAAATTTGAGCGTCTTAAATAAATGTATGCTATAGTTCTACTGAGCTAATGAAGGAAAGTCAAGGGACTTCCATGAGGCCAAGATGCACCAATTGCCATTGGCCCTGGACAGCAGAGAGCCCAGATACCTGACCCATTTTGCAATAGCAAACAACACAGCAGAAGGCTGTTGGAGGTCTGATTGCCCTTGAAGCTGTACTCTTTTGCTGAGTCACTGTTTCAGAACTCTGTTAGATTGGCTGGATTCTATTTCCAAGATTTCCTTATATCTGCAGTGTGAAAAACCTATTTTTCATTAGAAAGTGATCATTTAGAACAGGAGCAACCAGTGATGATGCAAATTGGGTTTTACTCTTTGAATTGACTACACTAAATAGGTTATTACAGAGCCCCCCCTTATCCGTGGTTTCTCTTCCCACGTTTCACTTACCCGTGGTCCACTGCTTTTCTGAAATATTAAATGGAAAATTCCAGAAATAAACAATTCATAAGTTTTAAATTGCACCCCATTCTGAGTAGCATGATGAAATCTCGGGCCATCCTGCTCCATCTCGCTTGGGACGTGAATCATCCATTTGTCCAGCGCATCCATGAGGTATATGTTACCCGCCTATTAGTCACTTAGTAGCTGTCTTAGTTATCAGGTTGACCATCACAGTATCGCAGTGCTTGTGTTCAGGTAACCCTTATTTTACTTAATAGTGGCCCCAAAGCGCAAGAGTAGTGATGCTGGCAATTCGGATATGCCAAAGCGAAGCTGTAAAGTGCTTCCTTTAAGTGAAAAGGTGAAAGTTCTCAACTTAATAAGGAAAAAAAAAAAATCATATGCTGCGGTTGCTGAGATCTACAATAAGAACGAATATTCTATCTGTGAAATTGTGAAGAAGGGAAAAGAAATTTATGCTAGTTTTGCTGTCACACCTCAAGTATGTACATATAGGAAAAAACGTAGTATATACAGGATTCGGTACTATCTGCGGTTTCAGGGATCCACTGGGGGTCTTGGAATGTATCCTCTGCAGATAAGGGGGGTACTACTATAATTTATAGGTGTGAAAACTCCACAGGACAATGTGTAGTGTGGGTAAAGGAATACTTTTCATCATTTTACCATTATCTTCAAAGGAAGTACATATTTGTTGTTGTTGATGTTTTGATTTTAGTTACTCTGGAATTAAATAAGATGGCACTTTGATTTTAGATTCTTCTTCCACATCTCACCCTCCCTCTATCAATTAATCAGTTTATCAGCAAATATTTATTAGGAATGAATATAAATGTGTAAGAGAAAATGTAATTCAACTCAACAGATATTTACAGAGCATTTATTCTATGTCAAGCCCCGTGCCAGTGGAGGAGGTACAGTAGTTAAGAAGAAGTGACTCCCTGACTCGTTGAATTTACAGTCTGCCTAAAAACTAACAGGAAACAAGTAATTACAAAGGTGATCCAGATTAAATGTATATGAAAATTTAATTGAATTGATTGATACAAAGATAAATATGACATAGCCCCTTCTCTTAAAGAGCTTATAATTTATATTGAAAGATATATACAATTTACTAGAATAAGCAGAATAAATATTGTAGAAGGGGTACAACAATAGTACTTTGGGGCAAAGACTAGAAAATGATTAATAAGGACCTCAGGAATTTCAAAAGACTCCATGAATAAGAAATCAGCCTAGAAAGGTAGACATTTTGACAATCGAATAAAGGAAGGAAAGGCATTCTGGATGTTGGTGGTATTAATTAATTAATCTCCCTTCATCCACTTCTGTTGATGGCAGAGATTAAAATATATAATCAGCTATCTTGATGATCAAGCTGGATTGAGGAATGTGGCTTGGACCCAAGGCCAAAATGGGGTCTACAGCATTTCACCCTTCTCCTTAATTTCATGTGTCTATTCTGTTGGAGACACAACAGCTAAAAAACTGCACGCTGCCTTCAAGAGGAAGATGTACTCTTGCTGGGAGAAGGGGCTAGCCAGAAGCTGGGTCATGCCTGAGCACTGACCTCCCCAATGACATTGTTTATGTCTCTTGAGGGGAGGAAATATGAATAATGGTAAGAGTGAAAGCATCCTCATTACTTTCCTAAGTGAGCAGAACTATGAGCAGAAGTTCCTATATAGGTAAAGCTGGAAACTTGGGGAGAATAGAAGAAATCTCCCTACACTAGATAAGAAAATGGACAATTGTAATGATAAATTGTATGGTACAAACTGAGAATTCTACAGAGATCAGAGGTCGGGGAGAAGGGATGTCAGCAAGTCCTAGGGTAGTCAGGGAAGGCTGACTGCCTGGAGAGGGTAGAACTTGAGCTGTATCTGTGATTCAGATGGAAAGAACAGATTCACACTGTTTTTTTGTCTCTGAATAGCATGTAGTACATCAGTAGAAAACAAACTGAGTTATATGTTTTTTGCTAAAAGCCATGTGGAACTCAAGCGGTTTCTTGGAACAGTGCATTGTTTGGCAAAGAAACATAGATTGATTTTGGGAGCTCCAAAGCAGTTCCTGGTAAGGGGGTACCCAGGTGGCATAAAAAGGAACAAGGAAATGTCAAATGTCCCACTTTCACTCTCCCTTCACCCTCCAATTAGTGTTGATCAAGTATCTGTTCTATTGTTTCCTGACCCCTGCACCTCCACCTCCATTTTCCGGTAGAGGAGAATAGGTATCTTGTTTGAAATAGTATTTCATGGATGGATGCCAACACCCTGAGGACAGACTTCTGGTCCGCCTTTAAAAAGGTGTTAAGTGGGTTGGGAATGAGGAAATGTGAAATTGCAGGTTGAAAGAACAGTGAACTGTTGAATGCTCAGGATACTTTTTGACAGTTATATTGAGGTAAAGTTGACATACGATAAATTGCACATATTTAAAGTGTGCAATTTGATGAGATTTGACATATGAATACACCTGAAATTTCCCTCTACACACTGCTTTAGCAGCATTCCCCCAAATTTCGATATGTTTTGTTTTCATTTTTATTCACTTCCAAACATTTTCTAATTTCCCTGTTGATTTCTTCTTTGTTTCGGGTTAGTTAGAAGTGTATTTTTTAGTTTTCAGATATTTGGAGATATTCCAGATAGCTTTCTCCTATTGATATCTAATTAATTTCACTGTGGTCAGAGAATGTACTTTGTATGATTTCAATCCTTTTAAACTTATTTGGCCTTGTTTTTGTGGTCATTTGAGAAGAATATGTTGTATTCTTCTGCCATTGGATCGAGTGTCCTACAAATGCCAATTAGTTTGTTGGTAATGTTGTACAAGTCTTCTATATTCTTACTGATTTTCTGCCTACTTATTCTATTAATTGTGGAAAGAAGCATTGAAATCTTTGATTCTAATTGTTGATTCGTCTATTTCTCCTTTCACTTTTATCAGCTTTTGCTTTGTATATTTTGAAACTCTGTTATTAGGTACATAAAATTTATCATTATGAAATGATCCTCTTTATCTCTGATAATTACTGCTCTGCATTCTACTTTGTCTAATGTTAATATAGCCATTCCAGCTTTCTTTTGGTTAGTGTTATTATGGTATATCTTTTCTCATTCTTTTACTTTTACCTATCTTTGTCTTTGAAACGAGTTTCTTTTATTTTTTACATAACCTGACAATCTCTCCTTTTTTATTTGGAACTAATTTGATTATTGATATGGTTGGGTTTAAAGCTACCATCTATTTGTTTTTCATTTGTCCCATTTGTTCTTTGTCCTTTTTTCCTGCCTTCTTTTGGCAGGACTGAGTATTTTTTTTTTCTTTTTCGCAGGGTTGAGTATTTTTTATGATTACAACTATCTCCACTGTTGGCTTATTAGTTATATTTCTTGACGTTGCTCTAGAATTCACAGTGTACATCTTTAACTTATCATACTCCATATCCAAGTAATATTTTACCACCTCACGTATAAGAATCTTAAAGTAGTATACTTCCATTTCACCCTACTGACTTTTGTATATTCTTGTCATACATTTTACTCCTACCTGATTTTGGGTTATAAACCCTATAATTTATTATTATTTTTGCTTTAAATATTTAATTATCTTTTAAAGACATTTTGAATTTAAGAAAAACAAGTATTTTGTACTTATTCTCATATTTACCATTTTTGGTGTTCTTCATGCTTTCGTGTAGATCCAGATTTGTATTTGGTGTCATTTTTCTTCTACGTAAAGAAACTTCCTTTAAAATTTCTTGTAGTACTGTACTGCTGCTGATGAATTTTATTTTACCTTTGTTTTTGAAAGATGTTTTCACTGGATAGAGAATTCTAGGTTAACAGTTTTTTTTTTCTTTCAGACTTTACAGATATGCTACTGTTTTCTGGCCTCTATTGCAATCTACTGTCATTCTTATCTTTATTCTTTTGTATATACTGTATCTTTTTTCTCTGGCTCTGTAAAGATTTTCCTCTTTACCACCAGTTTTTAATAATCTGGTGTTGTATCTTAGTATGGTTTTCTTCGTATTTCTTATTCCTGATGATTTGTTTAGCTTACTAGATCTGAATTTATAGTTTTCAGGAAATTAGGGAAATTTTCAGCCATTATTTCTTCATATAAATTTTCTCTCTTCTCACCTCTATCCCCTCCCTCTGAGACTCCAATTGTACTTGATGTTGTCCCATAGCTCACTGCTGGTCTGTTCATTGCCTTCATTTCAGTAATTTTGCTCTCTGTATTTCATTTTGGAGAGTTTTTGTTGCTGTGTCTTCTCATTTATAAATCTTTTTTTGTATACTATCTTGTCTACTGTTAATTCCATCCAGTGTATTTTTCATCTCTAGAGGTTTGATTTGGTCTTTTTTTTTGTATCTCCTGTTTCTCTTTATCATGCTCCTGCTTCCCTCTACCTTCTTGAACACATGGAGCATATTTTATAGATGCTCAGGCTCAGAGATAAACAAATTCTCAGGCTGTTAGCTGTTTTAACACCTTTGTGTACTAAGTCTCTTATCCATTTCATTTCTGAGTCTATTTCTATTGATTGATTTTTTTTCTCATTATTGGTCATCTTTTGTTCTTATTTGCATATCTGGAAATTTTTATTCGATTCTGGGCATTGTGAATTTTATGTTGTTGGGTGCTGGATTTTTTTTTTTAATTCCTTGAAATAGTTTTGAACTTTGTACTTCGAGGATGCAGTTAACTGGGGAACAGTTTGATCTTCTGGGAAACAGTTGATCTGTTCAAGTTTTCCTATTGACTTTTGTTAAGCACACTCATTAACAGCGTTTAGTCTAGTGCTCAGTTGTTCCCTTTACTCAGGAAATACCCTTCTGAGGATTGTATTCCTTTCCCATGTATTAGAAGGTCTTTCCATTCTGGTTGGTGGGAACATGGACTATTCATGGTGTGGTGTGAACTCCACTTATTGTGCCTTCTGATCCACGGTTTAGGTAGTTTCCTGGTATGCATGTGCCAATCAGTACTCAGCTAAAGACTCAAGTGTAATTCTCTGCAGACTCCAAACTTCTCTGTGTGTAGTCCTCTCATTATTACCACTCTTTTCCTGAATTCCAGCTGCCTTGGTTCCTTTAACTCTCAATTCCATCTCCTAACTCAAGAGAGATCACTGGGTGGCAGCTGGTCTCCTTATACCTGCACTATAGGCTGTAAATTCTCTCCAGTCAGTTAACTGGGCTCATCTCTTTTATTTCCTTTCTCTCAGGGCTGACTGTCCTGCACTGACTGTCATCTGGTGTCTGAAAAACATTGCTTCATATATTTTGTCCAGTTTTTTAGTTGTTTTGAGCTGAGAAGGAAAATGTGATCACTCTTACTTCATCATGGCCACAATTCAGGTAACATTTTAAAGAATGAAAACAATTGAAACAAGAGTGTGGATTTAAGAGTGTTGTTATTTCAGATATTCTGATCTTTTCCATTTAATGGTGGGGGTAACAGATTGGATAAGGCCCCTTTTCCACTGAACTTCAATGGAAAGCTTTTGTGTTAAGCCTACCTTAGCTCATTAAGCCTTTCTTTTGAATATATCTTTCAGAAGATTAGATATTCTAGTCTAGGTTTAGGTGACAGTGAACTCCAGTTGTCCTACATTGGCCTTGATGACTTTCTCAGAGATTATGATCTAAAGGCTTAAATCATTGATTTAGGAGATAGATGGGATGATGAAGGAATGATATTAAATCACTAACACTTCAATTCTCTGATTCTAAATTCAGACTTTATCTATTAACTATCCTGTACCATGTGACTGCACTTAAACTGCCTGTGTGTAAAGGGGCCGTTTATCATCCTCTGTCAGAAGAGTCTGAAACATGAGATTTGGAAAGGTTTGACCCTACTTAAGATTAGAAGAAATGCCTCTTCTAATTTCAAACCTTTTAACCTAGAAGACTGAGAATAACTTTTCCCTCTTTTAAAATCAACAAAGAAAATACGTTTGATGATTCCTGTTTCCCATCCTTTCCTGAAGATATCTTTTTCTCAACAGATTTCAAAAAACTCTGATTATTAGACCCTCTGATAATAAATATAACTGTAGTCTGTTTCAAGAATTAGGCCAGTGTGTATAATAATTTTTCTGATGAAAGGCCTACTGATGACATGAAGAAAAGTGCTATTGAAGTTGTTAATGGCATCTATATGTCAGTGGGACCAAATTAAGCTAGAAGAGTCATTTTGAAGCTTGTTTTCACCAAAAGGTGCTTCCATATACTCAATTATAAATATCTTGAAGTGATAAAATCTCTTTTCCTTATGGTACTTGACTTGTGAAATTGCTTAAATATTTAATAATCATCATGGGTCATAATATTACTGTCATGCCTCTAAAGCTTTCTTAGGAGCAAGGAAAAAAACCTTGCTTTACTTCTTTTTCAATCTGGAAATAGAGTCCTCTCTTTGTCTCTTTTTCTCTCTCTTTCTCTCAGTGTCTGTGTCTTTTTCAGGACTATTTGGGAAAGAGCCTTGTTCTTTCCTTTTTACTGCATCCCCAGAGGCAAGGATGTAGACAAGAAAAGAGATCCTCTTTAAACCTTGTAACTGGAAAGCTTAGAGCAGATCCTTTGTTTTTGAATAGATAATGAAAGAAAGAGGAGATTCTGAAAGGAATGCTGAGGCATTGTCTGCTCAATTTTCATTTTATATCACAGCCCCTGAATCTCCAACCTACCTCAGAAGGAATGCTTGCAAATGAAACATTCCTTTGTGAGAAGAGAAATGCTTCAGGATGCTGGGATGATTGACATCTAGGTAGAACATGGGTTTATGTCCCTGGGAATACAGTGAATGTGAAAATTCTTACATAAGAGAGAAAAAAGGTGTTTTTGCGTTTTTTTCTTTTTTGCACAAATTTAACTACATTTATATATTTAAAAAGGAAAAAAAGTCCATAAGCATCCCCATATATTTAAACTTTCCTATTCTCGTTCAGTTTTTGTCCACCTGCATAATGGTTTTGAAATAAAATCTTGAATACAACTTGGTATTCAGATTTTTTAACTCAGCTTCATAGAGTACAAATTTTGTGTGCTTTCAACAATTTTTTTTCTGGATTATTATAAACTTGGGTAGTTTTGCCTCACTGTGTGTATTTATAAAAGTATGGTTACCAGACGACAGAATCAATTTTCTTCTCTTTTTTTGGGAAATGTATATTTTAACTCCTTTTAGCATTTTATGCCTCAGCGCTCTTGCCCTTTATCCCTCCTGTCCACACTCTTCAAGGTTCATTTCAACTGAGACCTGGAAGGGCTAGAGTCTCTCATGCATGGTCACTGTGCATCAAACTGACCTTGTTCTTAGCCTCTCTGCTCAGAATCATAGTGGAGATGACAAATGATTCTGACTGGGTTTGGGGCAGGTGCCTTGGCTAATAGGTACTACTTAGTTATTAGCATGCTCTTTTTGGTGTCTTGTGTACCTTCTACTACAGTTGCCCTTTGCTATTTATGTTTGTCTTGCAATTTTAATAACCTTGGTCTCTGAGCGCACATATACACATCAATAATAAAGAGAAAAATCTTTCCTTAGTAAGTGTGATTGATGGAACTTCCCTGAGCTATTGATATTCTGTATTTCTTCTTCCTGGTAGAACGACATAAATGTTTCTATATTATATAACTACTTGTGCACACAAACATTCCTATTCTCTGAAAATGCATATTGATAGTCTCAGGTAATGAAAGATAAATGAAAAACAATCCTGCAAAGCCTAGTTAGCATTTCACAGGGCTAGTTCTTTGAAACATCCACTTTCTCCCTATCTGTCAGCTCTTTCATCCTCATTTTTATCCCAACCACTTTAAGTCCATAGTCCATTCTAACAGCCACTCCCTTGGCAATATCCTGAACTTCCTTGGCCTTCCATAATGCAAGTCCAGCAAAAACTAAACCCTGGATGAATCCCAACTATTTGCTTTCTCCATGCCTGTTCCCAGGCTGCTGAGTCCATCTGGAAAACAAAAAGTCATAAAAGTCATACAACCAAGCATAAATGAATGAATGAATTAGAGAAAGGTACTGTTCACCAGTATATAAACAAGTAAAAAGTTATGGTGGCATAGAATAATTGTTCTAGAAGTCAGAAAAAGAGGAGATCATTGTGGATTGGGATAATCAGAGAAGGGATGAGCTTTAACTTCTGTTCAGTTTTCTGTCATTGCTTCTGGTAACTGCTACCAAGTGGGATTTTATGAAGAGCCAAACCCAAACATTTAACAACAAAACTAAAATTGTTTAAACCCTACATACCAGAGATAAACACCAAACAGATTTTTTGTGTTTTCCACTAAAGAAACAAATACTGACTTGACAGAAAGTTTATATAGGGAGTAATGGGAGATTGGAAGATAAAGTTGGACCAGCCAGTTAATGAAAGGTCTCAAAATACTAGACAGAGGATTTTAAAATATATGGGAAATATTTTCTTGTAGTTACCTGTCATCTAACAGTGATTTACCTGTCACTAAAGCTTTCAAGAGATACTCCAGGGCTTGGAATAAAAATTCCTTAAAGATAATTATTTTTCAATTTACATGTTTACTTTTACTTATATGTTACAGATTTCAGCTTCTCTTGTTATGATTGAGTTTGCTTTAATATCCTTCACTAATTATGAAAGTAATAGGTATTCACTGAAAAAAATCAGAATGTAAGAAAAGTTTTAAAGAATAAAATAAAATCATCCGTTTTCCTATACCCAGAGATTACTATTGTTAATATTTTATTGTCTATTTTTATAATTATGTAAATTTTTTACAACAAAGGGATTATGCTACACAGATTATTTCTTAAGCCTTTTTTCTTTTTCATATATCCTGGGTGTTCTTCCATATCAAGAAATATAGATCTATATTGTAACTTTAATGGCTAGATAGTATTCTATTACATGGTTATGCTATAATTTAATTAACCACGTCTCTAATGATGGCATTTAGATTGTTCCATTTCTTCATCTTCATTTTTTTTGTGGAACTATTTCTAGAGCACCCTTCTGAAAGTTCATTCCATTTTGTACCGTCTTCCTTGTAAGAAAAATATTCATTTACCCATATCCTTGAGAAATCTGGGAATTATCAAATGTTTTCCCAATTTATCTTTTTAAAAAAAAATTTTATGCTAGGTATTTTGTGCTAATTGAAATTTAAATTTTTATATGATTATATCTACCAGTCTTTTCTCTTATATTTTTGGCTTTGTTTTCATGCTTATAAAAGCCTGCTTCTTTCAGCATTATGACATTTTCTTTTAGTATTCTAATGAGTTTTTAAAACATTTACTCTTTGTATTATATTAAGTGAAATAAGCCAAAGAGAGAAAGATAAACACCACATGCTTTCCCTCATTGTGGAATATAAACTAACACACAGACAGAGAGAACTGGTGGTTACCAGGGGCAAGGGGGAGGGAGGGTGGGCACAAGGGGTGAAGGAATGCATTTATAAGGTGATTGACAAACAATAATGTACAACTAAAATTTGACAATGTTATAAACTATTAAGACATCAATAAAAAAACCATTTACTCTTTTAATCTACTTGTTTATAATAATTTATAAAGTAGTCCTCTATCTTAGTTTTTCTCAAATGCTTACCTTATTATCAGAAGAAAAATTATTAAATAATACATTGTTTCCATACTAATTTAAAAGTCCAAATGTGACCTACACTAAATTCCAATAATTTTTAGATTTATTTATGTATTTTCTAGCCTGGCCCCATGATCACTTTGGATATTCCTGTTCTGGTTAGCACATTATTTAAATTTCAGTATTATATTTCATTTTACTATCTGGTAAAGCAAGCCTCTTTTCATTGATTTACTTTTTCACAATTTTTTTTACATATTGTTAATTACTTTCTTTATTAAAAGAATATTAGATTATAATATCCAATTCCAGGCATAAAAATTTCATTGACTTGGTTGGACTTCAGTGAAATTAGAGAGTAATTTGGGGAATTTTTTAAAATTTAAGTTCTGTATTTTTTTGTTAGGTTTATTCTCAGGAATTTTATATTTTTGTTGTTTTCATGAATAGTACCATTTTTTTTCCATTATATTTTCTAACTAGTTAATGTGGGTGAGTTGTTGTCTTATAACTGGAAAACTTACTAAAATTTCCAATTAATCCTAAGTAATATGAAGGTAGATAGTCATAAGCTGAAATAATGATAATTTTTGTCTGTTTTTCCAATATTTTTACTGTCTCTCTTTTTTGTCTTACTACCTTTCAGCTAAAATGTTCAAAACAATAATAGCAGTTTTCATAGGCCTTCTTATTTGTTTTTGCCTCTGTTGATTCACCATCAAGACTGAATTTTCTGTTCTTTTTGTGTGTGTGTGAGGAAGACTAGCCCTGAGCTAACATCCGTTGCCAGTCCTCCTCTTTTTTTTCTGAGGAAGACCGGCCCTGGGCTAACATCCGTGCCCATCTTCCTCTACTTTATATGGGACGCTGCCACAGCATGGCTTGACAAGCGGTACATCTGTCTGCACCTGGGATCTGAACCCATGAACTCTAGGCCGCTAAAGCGGAGCGCGTGAACTCAACCGCTATGCCACCGGGCTGGCCCCTGAATTTTCTGTTCTTTTATAATAAATGCTTTATAGAGTTAAATATCTTTCTGTTTTAAATTTACTGAGTGGATATCATGATGAATTTTGAAGTCTGTCAAAGGTTCTTTATCATCTATCAAAATGATTATATAATTTTTCTTCTTAGGTTTCCTAATGTTGAGTTATCCTTGCAGTCTTAGAGTAAACCCATCTTGACCATGATTTATTATTCTTTTATTAGACTGCTAGAGTTGACTTACTAATATTTTATTTCATATTTTACATGTATATTCATAGATGAGATTGACCTACAGTTTTATTGGGAGTGCTATCTTTTTTGTCTTTGGTGTCAATGTTAAACTTTATTCATTCTTTCAATAAACTTGTATTGAATTTCTGTTATGTGCTTGGAATGCTGTTAGGTACAGGGGATTAAATGATGAAGAAGATGATAAAATCTCTGCCATCTTGGAGCTTGCAGTCTGTTGAGGGATGGAGTTAAGGAAACAGGAAATTAAAACTCGGTGTTGTAAATGCTACAATAAGGAAAGTACCCAGCATAGGGGAAAAATGGGAGGAGCATCTAATCTAGATTTGGGGAAATCAGAAAATGCTTTCCAGAGGAAGTAGCATTTAAACTGACATTTAAATAAGAACGTCAACTCAAAAGAGTTAGTGGGGAGTGGAGAGGAGAGTGCCCTTGAGAGATGGAAGAGCCTGTGGAAAGACCTGAATGTGAGGGAGAACGTGGTGCTTCTGAGAAAAGGAAAAATGTTCAGTAGGACTGGAGCAAAAGTGGGAGGAGGAGAGAGTTGAGAAATGAGGCTAGAGTGCTTCCCAGAGACAGAGCTTGCAGGCCTTGTAGAACACGTTCAGAAGTTTGGGTTTTCTTCCGAATTAACAAGGAGCCATTAAAGGATTTTAAGCAGAGACGTGATATGATCAGATTTCTTTTCTTTTTTTTGTGAGGAAGACCAGGCCTGAGCTAACATCCATTGCCAATCCTCCTCTTTTTGCTGAGGAAGACTGGCCCTGGGCTAACATCCGTGCCCATCTTCCTCTACTTTATATGGGACGCTGCCACAGCATGGCTGACAGGCAGTGTGTTGGCGGACACCCAGGATCCAAACCCATGAACCAAACCCACGAACCCCTGGCTGCCAAAGCGCGAACTAAACCGCTGCGCCACTGGGAGGCCCCTGATCAGATTTCTTTATTAGAGAAAACTCACTCGTTGAATAGGAAGGAGGTAGGACTGGAGCCAGGAGACCTGTTGTAAATTTGTTGTGTTAATCCTGGAGATGGATGACAGTGGTGAGAACTAAGGTAACTGGATGCCATAGAATTAGGAAGCTCTTCTTTTCCAAGATTTAATAGATTTCGACTATACGTGGACTAGGGCCTCTAAATGTGGTGTTTAATCATAGCCTTTTTCACTTCTGTCATGGTTATTAATCATTTTTCTACCTCTTTCTGAATAAATTTTGGTCATGCATATTTTTTCTTAAATTTCTTCCATTTTGTGTATATTTTCAAAATTTTAAGCATACAGCTTACATACAATTCTCTTATTTTAACCTCATCTATATCTGTGTTAAGTTCCATTCCTCATCCAAATGCTCTATATTCATATTTTCTCATTTATTTTTGGTTATACTCACCAGAGATTTACCTATATCAACATTTCCCAAATGGGTATTCCATGGAACACTATCCCAAAGAATACTGACAAGTAAAAGCATTCATGCCTCAATAAGTTTGTGAGACTAGTTCACACTATTTAAAACAGTTATATGCTTTATGACTTTTTAGTCTTTAATAAGCTAATGTGCTTTATAAATTCTTAAGTGGAAGATTTGGTATGTTTTTCAAACATTTTTGCCACAAAAAGTTTTTCTCCCTATAGAGCATCTATTAATATCTCCTGGAATGAGTATTCAGTAGAACACAGCTTGATGATTTCAAAGAACCAGCTCTTAGTTTTGTTTATTAATCTCTTCTTTTTTTTCTAATTTATTAATTTCTGCTTTTATTTTTATTGATTATTTTCTCCTAATTTTGTTTTGTTTTGTTCTTTTTTTAGTTTTCTAGAGTTAAATGCCTAGTTTATTCATTAGCAGCTTTCAAGGTTATTTTAAAGAACATTTTAAGGCTATTAATTTTTCTCTGCATATAGCTCTGACTGCATCCTATAGATTTTATGGTTATAGACCCTTTGTTGTTAATTTCTGAATAATCTGTCATTTCAGTTTTGACTCCTGTTTTGATTCAAAACAGTGCTTTTTAATATCCGGTGATTCATTAGACTGCTTATGATTTTAAGTTACAGTTGATTAGATATAAATGTGTTCAATATTTTATAAGAAGCATGATCAGAGAATATTTCATCTAATAGTAATATTGCCACCCTTTCTTAGTTTTCTTTTTGCGTTTGTCTGATGCATATTTTGCTGAGACTTTTATTTTCAAAATTTGTTTGCAATTTTTATCTAATGTATCTTGCCACTGATATATAAGATTTTTTTTTAACCCACGCCGAGCGTCCTGCTTTTTTAATAGAGGAATTTAATCCATTTACATATATTTTGACAATGATATATTTGTTCTTTTTTTTTTTTTTTTTTGTGGGGAAGACCAGCCTGAGCTAACATCTGTTGCCAATCATCCCCTTTTTGCTGAGGAAGACTGGCCCTGGGCTAACATCCGTGCCCATCTTCCTCCACTTTATATGGGACGCTGCCACGGCATGGCTGACAGGCAGTGCGTCGGCGGGCGCCCGGGATCCGAACCAGCGAACCCTGGGCTGCCAAGCGCGGACCAAACTGCTGCGCCACCGGGCGGCCCCTATTTGTTCTTTTTTTTAACAGCTTTTTTGAGATATAATTCACACACCATATAATTAACTCATTTAAAGTTTATAATTCAGTGAGGTTTAGTATATTCACAGAGTTTTGCCGTTATCATCACAATTTTAGAACATTTCCATCATGCCGAAAAGAAATCCTGTATCTGCTGGAAATCATTTCCTTTTTTCCTCCAACATCTCTCTCACCCCTAGCAGTAGGCAACCAATAATCTACTTTCTGTCTCTATGGATTTGCCTCTAATGGACATTTTATATAGATGGGATCATATAACATGTGGCCTTTTGTGACTGACTTCTT
The DNA here is from genome assembly GCA_031878705.1 of Tapirus indicus. Classification (NCBI taxonomy): domain Eukaryota; kingdom Metazoa; phylum Chordata; class Mammalia; order Perissodactyla; family Tapiridae; genus Tapirus; species Tapirus indicus. Next base: position 42,677,216 of record CM062919.1, read on the forward strand.
TCACTTAGTGTAACGTTTTCAAGTTTCCATGTTGTAGCATGTATCAATACTTCATTTGTTTTTATTCCCAAATAATATTCCATTATATGGATATTTCACATTTTTAGTTACCCATTCATCAGTGGATGGACATTTGGTTGGTTTCACTTTTTGGCTATTATGAATAATACTGCTATGAACATTCATGTAGAAGTTTTTGTGTGGCTTTCATTTCTTGTGAGTATATGCCTAGGAGTGAAATTGCTGAGTCATTTGGTAACTCTATGTTTAACCATTTGAGAAATTGACAGACTGTTTTCCAAAGTTGTTACACCATTTTACACTCCTACCAGCAATGAATGAAGGTTATAATTTCTCCACATCCTCATTAACTCTTGTCATTGCTAATCTTTTTTATTATAACCATCTGTTATGGACTAAATTGTGCACCCCCAAATTCGTATGTTGAAGTCCTAACCTGCAGTGTGATTGTATTTGGAGATAGGGCCTTTAAAGAGGTAATTAATGTTAAATGAGGTCATAATGGTGGGGCTCTAACCCAATAGGACTGGTGTCCTTATAAGAAGAGGACGAGACACCAGGGATGCACACACAGAAGGCCATGTGAGGACACAGCAAGAAGGCTTCCATCTGGAAGCCAGGGACAGAGGCTTTAGGAGAAACCAAACCTGCTGACACCTTGATCTTGGACTTTCAGCCTCTGGAACTTTGAGATTTCTGTTGTTTAATCCACTCAGTCTGTGGTACTTTGTTATAGCAGCCCTAGCAAACTAATACACCATCCTCACTGGCATGAAGTGCTATCTCATTGGGCTTTTGGTTTGCATTTCCCTCATGGCTAATGATGTGGAGCATCTTTTAGGTCTTCTGCCTATTATGATATAATGTTGTTCCTTTTATTTTCTTTCCTGTCATTTGCTCAATTGATCAGGTTCATAAGTTAAATATCCCATTTCAATTGTAGTAATGATTATCCTTAGATTTTTATAAATGTGTATTTTCTGTCCATGGCAAGGATGAAACAGTGAGACCCATAGCAGTCTTTCTTCTCTTCTTCAGTACCACTACTGCCAACTCTCCTCCCTGTCCCCCTGCCAATGCTGCTAATTGATTTCAGCTCGATTTTCTATGTCATCATAAGACTGATTAGAGTTACACAGGAGATGATCCTGTTGCTGGATCAAAAGCTATGATTTCTTTTCAAAATATGGTGTAGTGAAATTGGCTCAGTTGAACTTTGTCAAGTTCAAAAACCTGATTTTCAGGGCAAGTTTAAATTTTTATAGCTACACATAATTCCTTCAGATGGGCTGTACATGGAATGGTGTCTCACGTCCATTGCTTTCCTGGATGCACTACAAGTTCAGTACAAAGGTCTAGCCTTTCAAGAAGAAAGATAAAATTCTCAAACTCTTGAATCCTACAGTGTGAGATTAGTAAATCTTTAAATAGAAAAAAAATTGATTCCTTTTTGGGTATTGCCTTTTAAAGTTTCTTTTAAATGTTCTACATTTGTTTATCTGTAAATTTGGAAATAAAACTCTGGAAAAATGGAAAGTAAATGGGATAATGTTTGAGTGAAACAAAATGTAGAGGTTTTTTTAGGGAGAAAGATATTGCATAAATCCAAAGCCAGTAAAGAAATCAAAAGCTATGATTTCTTTTCAAAATATGGTATAGTGAAATTGGCTCATTTGAACTTTGTCAAGTACAAAACCCTGATTTTCAGGGCAAGTTTGAATTTTTATTCCTTCCACAAATTCCTTCAAATGGGCTATATGTGAAATGCTATCTCAAGTCCATTGCTTTCCTTGAGATGGCTGGAATGGGCTTGCATGTGTTCTTGTTGTCAAAAACGTGTAAACCTCTTGCGTTTAGCTTCAATGTAAATGTTTTCCTAGTTCAAATGACTTTTTAAAGACGTTGGCCTTATAATTGAAAACTCAAGCTCTCAGCACTGATTGAAGGACTGAAAAACATCTCAGCACATTACACGAGAGTTTATGGTTCTATTAGAAATAACAAATTTTTCTGTTAGTCATCAATACTTATCAAACCTCAACTTTAAAGCACTATACTAAATAGTATGGGAACTTATAGAGAAATCCTTTAAGAAGCCCAAATTCTAATAACATATATTGAAAAATAGAGAAAAATCAAAGCAATACTGGGTAAGCACAGTTTAGTGGTTAAATTTGCAAGCTCCAGGTCAACCAAAATGGATTCACATCACCATTTGTTAGTGCTGATGTTGGATAAGTCACGAAGCTTCAGTTTGCACATAGGTAAAATGGGGAATATAGTAATAGTACCTGCCTCATAGGCTGGGAAAGTTTAAATAGAATAAAACATGTATATGTGCTCAGTACAGTGGCTGGCATATAGTAAGCATTCAGAAAAGGTAAGCAATTGTTTTTAATAATTTTAAAGTTAAGAAATATTCTGTATACCCAGAAAGTGCACAAATCACATATGTACACTTTAACAAATAATGATAAAATGAGCATCGATGGAGCCACCACTCTGATGGCGAGAAATAGAACATTGCCAGCATCTAGAAACCACCTTCTCTGTGTATCTTCCCTCTCATAACCCATTCCCTCCCTGCCTCCACTATCTTGACTTTTGTGATAATCATTTCCTTACTTTTCTTAAAGTTTTACCACCTAAACAATATAGTTTAGTTTTGTCTATTTTTGAACTTTATTAAATGGCTGCATCTTGTTTCTTTCATTCAACCTGGTGTATGAGATTTATCCCTGTTGATGAGTGTTGCTCTAATTCATTCCTATGTGTTGCTGTTTGGTATTCCACTGGGTATATATACAAACAATTTATTGATCTATTCTACTATTGATGGATATTTAGGTTATTTCCAGTTTTTGCTTCTTATACAGTGCTGCATGAACGCCCTGGTGCTCATATTTAAGAAATTCTCTAGGAATGCAATTGCCTGTAGGGCTTCAATTTTATTAGATAATTCCAAACAGATTTCTCAAATGATTCTTCCAATTTTCACTCTCTCCAACTGTGTATGAGGGTTCCCATTATTTTATGTCCTCACAAATACTTGGTATTGGTCAGACTTTTAATGTTTACAATCTGGTATACAGGTATATTATTGCAATTCATTGCTTATTTTTTAAACAATCTCAAATGTATAGAAAAGTTATAAGTACAGTACAAATAACCTTTTTGTCTTGAACCATTTGAGATACCAATATGATACCTTAATGTCCCAGAATAGTTTGTGTTTTCTACAAATGAGGGCATTCTCATATGTATTCATAATATAACCAACAAAATCAGGAAATTTACATGATTGCATTGCTACCCTCTAATCTTCAGACCCCATACAAGTTTTGCTCATTGTCTGAATCATGTCCTTTATGGCAAAAGAATCCAGTTCAGATTGCACCTTGTGTTTAGTTGCTACGACCAGACCCAATGTCTGGTCTAATCTGCAACCACTCTTCAGGCTTCCCTGGACCCTCATGACCTTGACACTTTTGCAGATTACAGGCCAGTTATTTTGTTGAATATCTCTCAGTTTATGATTGTCTATTGTTTCTTCATGATTAGATTCCAGTTAGGTATCTTTCCATGAATATCACAGATGATGATCTTCTGTGTTCTCAGTGCCTCCTATTCAGTGAAAGATGATTTTGATTCATCCCATCACTAATGATGTTAGCTTTGAAGACTTGATTAAGGTGGTGACTGCTGAACTTCTCCACTGTACAAATACTCTTTTTTCTTTTTGTAATAAATAAGTATTTTTGGCCAGTGAGAGCCACTTCAAGCTGGCTTCTGTCTTTTGTGACACTTCACCCTCTTTCTTTTACTACTTCTTAGTTTCTGGCATCAACTGCCATGGGAATGTCCTCCTTACATGTAGGTGACCACTCCCAAATTTATTGCTTGCTCAGCTCTCTCCTCTGAATTTCATCCATGTCTATCCAATTGCCTACTGGCATTTCTGGTTGCATGTCTCACAGGCATCTTAAATGTTTTTTGTTCAAAATAGAATTCCTGACTTCATCCATTAAGTGGATTCCTCCCCTAGTCATCTCCATCTCATTCGATTGCATCACCATCTTCCTCCTTCCTCAGGCCAGAAAACTAGATGTCAGCCTTTAATCTTTGCTCTCTTCCCCACTACACCTAGCTTCAATCTGTCAGCAAACTATACATTTTACCTTAAAATATGCCTCATGTCTTTCCACTTCTCGCCAGTTCCTCTTGGCTCACTCTCTCCTTCCTCTTGGACGATTATGGTAATCTCTTCATTGGTTTCTCCACTTTCATTCCTGCTTCACTCTAGTCCATTTCCACACATCTTTTATCAATGCAAATCAGATCATGTCACTTCCTTGCTTAAAACGCTGCAGTGTCTTCTCATTCCTCTCAGAATAAAATCCAAACCGATACAGCTCCAAATGATCTGACTTGCGCTTTGGTCTTCAACTCCATTTCATGTTCTTTCCTTTACTAAAATGTAGAGAGCAAGGAAAGCACTCCCTTTTTTCAGTTTTTTAAACATTCTAAGCTCTTTTCTACCCCAGGATCTCATCTGAACCCGTGTCCTCTTGCCCTATACACAGCTGCACTTTTCTTATCCTACTCAGGATAAGAAAGGATAGTTGTTCTCTACTCAGATGGGTCTTCCCTGATTATCAGTTAGGTTCATCTCACCTATACCTCATTATTCTCTATTAAAACACTCTCTTTTCTTCATAGTACTTAACATGATTTGAAGGCATTTGGTTATTTACTTGCTGAATGTCTTATTTTCCCCATTAGACTCCAAGCTCATGAGGATAGCAGCTTGTGCCCAAGTACCAACAGGGTGTTAGAAGAGAGTAACAGTGGTTCAGTACTTAATGCCACCAGAAGTGAACACAGTGCAATTGCCTACCTTTTTGAGGTATGGAGAAGATTAAATGCTATTGTTGATGTAAGAGAATAAAATGATTTTTAGAAGCTAATTTTTCTAAAAAATATATAAAAGGCTTAGACAAGAAAACAGAATTGATAAGAATCTATTAATAAACCATGATGAAAACTGCACCAATGAATTCTCTTATCTTTAAAATGAAAAATAGCTTGTTTTAGAAGGCTCCCGAGCTTATGAGAGGCTTTTGAAAGCCAGTCTCCCAACTTCCATTTTGTAAATCACGGCTCTCAAGGAGGATGTATATGTAGAGTGGGAAAATGAGCTCAGCAGAGATGCTTGTCATTATCTCTCAGGTTTTGTCAGGGGACATGGTTACTAGGTAAAGTGAAAAAGAAGCAGCAGTAAAGAATAGGAACCCAGTTATGCACTTTTGTAGGAGATATTTGTAACAATTAGACTAGGTCAAATCTGTTGTGAGAACTCTTTTGTGCAGATTTAGACTTTTTACCTACTGACTTTTAAAAGTTTTTCAATACTAATTTTTTTTAGTTAAAATTGAAATTTAATCCAATTATAATAATAATTTTAGCTGTTTTAGTCAGCTGTTCTATGGTAACAAATAACCCCCAAATTTCAGTGGCTTATGAGAACAGAAGTTTATTTCTTGCATACATTGCGTGTCTTTGCCAGGTCGGCGCTGGATCTGCCCCTGCTCCCTGTGTCTTTTCATTCCATAATCCAGGCTAAAGGAGCAGCTCCTATTGGGAAATGGTGTGCTTTTAGCAGAGAGAAAGGAGAGCCAGTGGAAACATCCATTGGCTATTAAAACTTTTGCTCATTGTGTATGTCACGTCTACTCATTTGCTGATGGCCAAGGCAAGTCACGTGGCCAAGCCCTTTGTCAATGGGTTGGGGATAAATAATCCTCCCACAGGATCCTGCAAACCACATGGAACCAGTGGAGATACCAGGGGATATCTTGGGGATATCTGAGGAACCAGGAAGGGGACTGAGTAGTTGGAAACAGTAGTACAATGTATCCCTTTGGCAAATATTTACTGAATGCTAACTATTTGCCAGGTATTGTTTTAAGCACTGTACAATTATCAACTCACTGAATCCCCACAATTGTCCTATCAGATTTGTATTATTAATTACTTCCATTTTACAAATGAGGAAACTGAGGCCTAAGTTCACACTAGGTTCATCCTAGCTAGTAAGTAGCAGAGCTAGGCTTCAAACCTAGGGTGTTTAGCCCCTGGGTCCTCACTCCAGGAAATGTAGGAAGGAGCACAAGTTTTTGGTTGAAAAATTTGTGTGTGTTCTTTTTGAGAAGATCAACGCTGCATAGTGATTAGTATTGAAATGTATGCATAGTTACTCATCTAGGAATAGTATATTTCCAAGGAACTAAAAATTTAAGGGGATATTAATGGTAATAATTAGATGAACCAATCCATTGATCTCTAAGGACCAGAGAATTTCCCTTCATTCAGGTTTGCCTTTCATATCAGCATTCTAATTTGTGAACCAATGGACATAAATATATTTTGGTTCAAATATTTATTGAATTATTATTGTTTTCCTAGCACTTTAGTTTTCTTGACTTCCTTAGTATTCTGGAAATGTGACTTTAAAATCCTGCTTGTTCACTTAAAGCTCAGTGCCTGTTCCTCTGGGGAGCTTTACTTGGCATCTCAAGCTGAGTTTGCCATTCCTGCTTCTGAGGTGAGTTAGAAAGAGCACAGGGTTTCACCAGTTGCCAACCGTGTGACCTGGGAACAGGCTCTATCTCCTCTGAATAAAAAGGATCAGAATACATACCTCACAGAGTGGTAATGAACCTCTGTCATGTTTCATTTGAAAGTACTTTATGACCATTAAGATTTTCTGCAAAAATGTAAGTATTTGATTAACCTTGGTAACATTCTTCCTGACTTCTTCTCTGACCTTTCTGTCCTTCCCTCTTCTGTTCATTCATTCAACAGATATTTCCTGAGCATCTGCTGTGAGGGACAGTCACTGCAGTGCTTAGGGACATGGACTCTGGGGCCAGACCAAATCCCTGCTTTACCACTTACTAGCTGTGTAACTTTGTTATTGAACCTTACTCTGCCTCAGTTTTCTAACCTATAAAATGGAAATAGTAATCGTACCTTATCCCTTGGCTAATTGTAAGGATTAAATGAATTAATATACGTAATTAGCTTAAAACTCTGCCAGGTACATATTATTACCCACTAGAATGTATGCTTTCCATAAGGACAGGGATTTTTGTTTGTGTTTTTCGTGGCTATAACTCAGTGCCAAAAACCGCTCCTGGAAATGATAGGCACTTAATAAGTATTTGTTCAATGAATAAGTGTGGTAAGTCTTGTGGAGGAAAAAAAACTAAAAAGACAATGTGAAATCATTTAATTAGTGCTTCTAGTGAACCAGGGTAGATACTGTTCTTTGTATCATCCTTTCCAAGTTGCTGTGAAGAGCTACAGTAAAAACTTCTGGCGTAAAGGTTTCTGACAAAAAATATCTTTAAAAATCAGAGTTTACCAAACCATGAGTTCTTCAAGAATTGGGACTATGTCTCACTATGCCCTTGAAACCCCAGCACCTAACTTGATTCTTAGCATCTCGGAGAAGCTCAAGAAATGAATGAACAAATGAATGAATGAATGAATGAATGAGTGTCTCTTCTCTGGAAGATTGACTGGGAAACATGTCATCCATCCACTCCTTTTTTTGAACTCCTCAGTCCTATCAGTGTTTGCTAGCAAATAACACTGCTGAGCAAAATCACCTTAGTCACTCAAGGAATCCCCTTCATGCAGTTGGGTTTTAATGTTTTGTCCTGTTTTTTTTTTAAATCAAAAGATGATACAAGGGAAAAAAAAAACCGTGAAATCAGTTACTGCATTTATTACAGAAGTTTTGAGGGCAGTGTCTACTGTCTGAATTCAGTGCCCCCCAAAGAACGATCCATTTGAGAATTTCCTTTTAAAATTCAGGGCTTCGGAAAACCTTGCTTTCTGCTAATGAGAATGATGTGACTAATTGTGCCTCTCTTTTCATTTTGACTGCCTGGAGCCCCAAAGTCAAACTTGAAGTTTAATCGTGGCGTGCATATTTGTGTCTTTCATTTCAGTGGTCTTGAATTTCTACTCTCTCACTTGTGTTTTCTCTCTCCGGACTTTAAACTTTCTATAAATATTTTACTGTTATCTGGTAATGCATGTACTTGCTGAAAGCCATCCCAAATCCCTATGGAATGAGGCAAATTATGAATAAATACACATGCATGCATGCGTTCATACAGTCCTAAAACAACTTCTCAGACAAAGGCCCCTAAATTTGGTTGCTGACACTTAGTAGGAAGAATCTCTTTTCCATAGATCAAGTAAAAATACTAAGCTATTTCTCTGTGTTGTCTCTGTGCTTCCTACAGTATAAATATGTTCTTTAAAATGTTTGGATCATGTAGGTGTAGCTTTCTGAAAATGAACAGCCTATTTTTGTGTTCCTTCAGTTTGCTAAAATAGTCTCTGCAAGTTTCTTAGCCTTTACAGAAAATGCTATAAATAAATTAATGTTTTTTATAACTCCTTTGAAGGGAAGAACAAAGATCATTCAGTAAGTTCTTGGCTTCTTGGGTAAAGATAGACCTTGTTTGTGCTCTACCTGTAACTCTCAAAAAAGGACATTTTTGAGGTGGTGTAATCATTTCAGCTCAATTGGCAACTATTTTATTAGTTGGAGAAGATGATAAATCTCTGCATAAGATCCACAACTTGTCTACTTGATATTTGTTTTAATGGAAAATAATGCCTTATCTTTATGGCTGGCTGTCACCTCTGCAATGAGGTGACAATGTCAACAGGGAGAGAGAGGAATGTATATCACACGGTGACAGCAAACTGCCACATCCATCAGGGTGATGTCACTGACCTGGCACTGCCATCAATCAGCTCTTTACGGATTCTGGCTGAATTTTAATTTTGTGTACCAATGTTAAAGATACGGAACTATTTCAGGACAGATCTTAGAGCACAACTGTTTCAGTATTGTTTTGTGAACTCCAGAGAAACGCAAATTTGAACTCTTGCTCCCCAGAACCTTTAAATGCTCTTTTCTCCTCTCCTTTCTTGCTTCCCCATCTGGGAAAAATCTGACTCGTTCTTCATATCCAGGCCAGAGTTATTTTCTCTGTGGAACGCCTCCCACCACCCTGTGCAGAAGTCGCTACCTGTTGTGTGTTATGTGATGGCAGTTAGTACCGTAGAGTGTTGTGAGAGCTCACCCATCCGGGGAGGAATCAGGCTGAAAGTCCTGCTATGAAGTTACCATGAAAAAGAAGAGAACATTGTCATTAGTATTCATGGAGGAGAAAAAATTCTAGCACTTAGTGCCGTATCTCTAGTACATTTTCTCCTGTTTCTTGGGAGAGGCTCTCTTGGGTAAAGCTACACAAAATGTTTCTAAACATAGTTGCGCTGTCCAAATGCTGTCATCACCAATGCTAACTAACCCTGAGCCTCTTCTCCAACCTGCCAGGCACAGTGCTACATAGTACCCGGACTTTAAAAACATTAAAGTATTAAAAATAACTTTTATTGGAATTTTCCTTGGTATAAAAATTAATGCATATTTATTATAGAAAAATCTAGCAAAAGCAGCCATACCACAAAACTCATAGCTAAGTCACTCCCATATTTTGATATTTTAGCCATCCCATATTTTGAGTCAGGAAAGGTTTCATACTATTTTGCTCCCTGCTTTGTAAAACAAGCTACTTATAAAGTTCATATTAATATGAACAGACCATACAGAAGATATATGCCCCTTCTACAGATCATTAAGGACGCCAAATAAAAAGAGACTGTGCACTGACTCCAGGTTTTTTGAATTCTACTTTTGCCCCTTGTCAGATGTATGATTTTGGGCAAGCTGCTTAAGCCTTGGGGCCTCAATTTCTTCATCAGTAAAATGAGGACAATTATGCCTGCCTCTCCCAGGCACAACAAAAATGAAATGGTTTGATGTGCTTACATGCACCTGTCACATGGTAAGCTTTAGTCTTCTCACCTCTGTCTAGCGGTCCAGCGTCACTCTTAGGCCTTGTTGCCCCTGTGCTCCTGCCATTTGAACTCCTGCAGTTCATCAAATAGACCAGAATACCTTGTGCACGTTTCCTCATTACCTTTTATCCTGAAGATGTGCACTAGTGCAGGAGGAAGATGGAGAGGAAGATTAAGGACTCCAGACTAAGGCTTTATCTGGGGGTTCTGGGTGTAGTAAGAAAACTACAGAGATATTCCTCATCCTGAATAAGAGCTGTAGTTAAAACAAAAACCGTTAATGTCTGTAAAGTAAGTAATTAGCTGAAAAATATTCATTATTCCTGGTAATTGTACTAACTAGTTCTCAGTCTTTGGATTTGTAGCGGTAACTCAGCATGAGATGTTTTTTTTTTTTGTGGGGAAGACCAGCCCTGAGCTAACATCCGTCGCCAATCCTCCCGTTTTTGCTGAGGAAGACTGGCCCTGGGCTAACATCCGTGCCCATCTTCCTCCACTTTATATGGGACGCCGCCACAGCATGGCTGACAGGCAGTGCGTCGGCGGGCGCCCGGGATCCGAACCAGTGAACCCCGTGCTGCCAAGCGCGGACTAAACCGCTGCGCCACCGGGCGGCCCCGAGATGTTTGTTTTTATAGGAAGATCACTTAATGAAAGTAATTCTATCAGGAAGGACTAAAATAGCATTTTGCTTTTGCATAAATTTGCATGTTTAGGCAATGTGTAAAATTAGGATGGACTGTGGAAAGGAAAAAACTATTTTCTTCTGGCATTTGAGGATGAGAAAAAGGAAAGAGCTACACAGATTGATGTAATTTGGGGCCTGAGAATGATTTTGTTACATATGCCCACCACACTCTTCACATTTCTGGCAAATGAAATCTCTTCCTTGTTAAACCCTTGATGCCTATTTTGTGTTTTGGCATGCTTCTACTCATGCATCTTTTAGCTGATATTAACCACAGCCTAACCAGTGTAGGTGAGACAACAAATACCTACTTTGTTGAAAACAACAATTTTGGATCAGAGGTGTGTAGGTTTTAATTTTAATTCTTAGGCTTGGATTTTTTAATTATGTAAATGCTAAATTGTATAAATAATAAATATTGTTATAAATTTATAAATACCACTCACTGCAACAAATATCTTTGCTGCACATAACTTTTTCCATATTTTGGATAATTTCCTAAAGATTTAAGTCATATAAATGGAAAAACTAGGTTAAGAGGAATAAATATGTTTATGGCTCAGAATGCACACTGCCTTCCAAACTATATTAATTTACATTTCCATTAGCAATGCATTAATCTTTGCTGTCTCCATTTGAACTCTTTGCTTGCTAATTTAATAAGCAAAATATTAAATCTCATTTCATTGTTTTATTTCTTTGTAAGGTAAACATTTTTCTGTATGTTAATTAGTATTTCTTTTTTTTTTGTAAATTGTCTATTACTTTTATTTGACCTATTATCTCATGAGGTAACATAAGTAGGCATTTTCTAGGTGTTTTCAGATATTTTCTAGGCATCTAAACTGATATTCTGGGACCCTTTGAGGACAGACAACCTTTCTGCTGACCTCTCTGCTGCTCAGAGAGGCGATATAGATAAGAGCGTGGTCTGAGGAGTGCGTCTGCCTGGGTTTAAATCCAGGTTCTGCTACTTACTAGCTGTGTGTCCTTGGACAAGTTACTTAACTCCCAGGGCTTCAGCTTCCTCACCTTTAAATGGGGATGGTAATAATAGCTTCTGCCCTTGGTAGTTGTGTGAATTAGATGGGTCAGTCCACGTAGCGTCTGGCACACAGTAAGCACTCAGTGAATGTGAGCTGTCAGCCATCCTTCAGGATGTAAGCTCCCGGAGAGCAGGGCTTGGTTGCTGCTATGTCAGTGCCCAGCGGATAGTAGACTCTCAGTGGACATTCTTTAAATGACAAGCCCTAAAACGTGAGTGAAAGCAGTAATTGGACTGCTACCGCGTCTGCACTTTTCATTTTCCCGGGCAGTTTGAGGTGAAGATGTGGGTCAGACTGAATATAGAAGAAAGTGATATCATTTACCTCAACTTCCTTAATACTGTGAAACAAAAGCTTCTCTGGAGTCGGTGAAGAATGGCCAGAAACTGCCATCTGGGTCAGGACATTCCAACTGCCTAAGCTGTTTCTCTGTCCTTCCACTTGCTTTCAGAGATCAGCCCTGCCCCAAGGTTCTTGTTGGGTCTGTCCTTAGGAATAAACAAATGAAGTACATCTGACCCAAATCACAATATTAGCTCCCGTTCAGAATTTAACCTGAAGAGCAGTTTATTGGAACCGTTTAGGCTTCTTCTCCGTTAATCTTTGCCTGAGGAACTCTCTGCAACAGTTTTGGACAAGTTCATTGAGGTCTAATTTACATACAGTAAACTTCACTCTTTTTAAGGTCCAGTTTGGACATATGTACAGTCACCAGTTTTCCTTGCTTCTATTTGTCCCTTTCTTCCCCTATTCCTGATGAGATCAAGATTTTTTGTCTTGAAGGAGAGAAGGAAAGAGAGTTTAGAAAATGTGTATATCCTCGAAAATGAGCCCTAGGTCCTGTACCCCCTACTTAATTTATACAAGTTTTTGTGCTAATTCCTGTAAGTAATAAAAAGGAGGAAGATAGGAGCTAGAACAAATACACAATTACTATAATACAAAGCAAAATAAAAGTTCCAGAAAAACAGTATAGGGAGAGATAACATTAGGATGTGGGATCAACAAAAGACTTTATGAAGGAGATTTCACTAGATACAGGCCTTGACTTTCTGGAGGCTGAGATGGGGGGGAAGAGAGAGGATTCTAGATACAGAGGTTAGAATAAACAGGAACATGGATGTAGCGAAATTCAAAGTGTGCAAAACTCATTTCAATAGAACAGGGCAGAGGTGCATTAGGGGATTAATCTAGAAAGGGTCACTTAGTTTATATCCTCTGATGGGCAGAGTGAAGAAATTACACTTAATTCCACTGGCAATGGGGAGCCGTTGACAGATTTTGGACAGAGGAATTCTGTCCTTAGAATGTAAGCTCCATGAGGTCAAAAACTGTATGTCTTTCTCTAAGAGTCTAGCTTAGTGTCTGGCATTGAGATTGTGTGGCAGTCATGTGACCATACCACATAGAACCTTCCATCACGCCAAAAAGTCCCTCATACCCCTTTACCATCAGTTCCCTCCTTCTGTCCCTAGCTCCTGCCAACTACCAAGCTGAAATATGTCCCTATAGTTTTGCCCTTTCTCAAATGTCGTATGAATGGAATCATACAGTACCCAGCCATTTCTGTCCCACTTCTTTCACTCAGCATAATGCTTTTGAGATTCATCCACATTAGTGCATGTATCAGTAGTTCATTGCTTATTTCTGAGTGTATAATTTTTTGAGCAATTTAAAAATTATCCTCTTTACCCCCTAAAAGTAAATGTCTGACTCTTCCTGCCTATTTTTACACATGCTGCAAGAGTGTCAGAATGCCCATGAGATACATGCAAAGAACTTAGATCTAAGTCAGAAAATCTAAATAACAGGAAGATATTGTGGATTTGTAACTTGGTGAGGATATATCACAGTGTTTCTGAATTATACAGATTTTTTCTTTCCCATTGTGTTATGAAATGAAATTTTAGAAGCGATTTGATCCCAGTAGAAAATTTAATATAGCATAAATTTTAAAAGTGCTTCATAAAAATAAAGTGTGGGGGCCGGCCCGGTGGCGCAGCGGTTTAGTCCACGCTTGGCAGCCCGGGGTTCGCGGGTTCGGATCCCGAGCGCCCGCCGACGCACTGCCTGTCAGCCATGCCGTGGCGGCGTCCCACATAAAGTAGAGGAAGATGGGCACGATGTTGGCCCAGGGCCAGTCTTCCTCAGCAAAAAGAGGAGGATTAGCAACGGATGTTAGCTCAGGGCTGGTCTTCCTCACCAAAAAAATAAAATAAAATAAATAAAGTGTGGCAATCAAACTAGATAAAAATTGCTAATTTATTAACATAAGGGGACTCCTATGTGAGCAAAGGATAGATTGCTTTATTTACTCATCTCCTTGGGGGCTGTTAAAGAGCAAGCATCAATTTAACATTTAAAAAAAGACATTCAGCTGAGTAAATCAGAATACATAAACTGTCTAGTTAATCTTCAAACCATCCGTGTTGCATGAGGAAAAATATTATTTATTAATATTTATAGCTTTAAAATTGAGTCACTGACAGAGGTTAAATGTCTTACTCAGAGTTACGTGATCTTTTTCTCATCTTGGAGCTTCTTGAGGGCAGAGACTCATTTTATTCATTTTGCAGCCCTGCATTTACCTAGCACAGAGAAAATGCTCAATATGTCAGACTGGCTGAATGAGGCAGCATAATAGCATGAGAGTAAAGAGTATATGCACTTGAGCAAGAGCCTGTTTTTGCAAGTAAACTTTTATTGGAAGACAGCCACACCCATTCATTAAAGTATTGTCTATGGATGCCTTTACTTTGCAATAGCAGAGTTGAGTACTTGCATCAGGGACCATCTGGCCCCAAAGCCTAAAATGTGTACTGTCTGGTCCTTTACAGCAGAAGTTTGCCAGTCCCTGCCTTAGAGTCACGCTATCTCAGTTCTTCTACTTACTGCGTGATGCTGAGCAAACTGCTGGATTACTCTAAGCCTCAGTTTCTTCATCTTTCAATAGAGAATATGAGAGTAGCTGCCTTGGAGGCATTAAAACTCAAGTCCCTACCAAGACCAAGAAATTAAATGGAACTTTGGCTGATTATATCTAGACTGTAAACTATCTACAAGATTTTAAACTCCTTGACAGGTAGGATCTTGAATTCCCTCCCATCTTTGTTGTCCCCCAGTGTACCATGGACATGGCAGGCTTCTGTAACCTTGTCTTAAATGAAAGTAAAGTTGTATTAGTGGGCATCTAAGTGAGTGATTTGTCTGTAAGTATTAGCCTTGGTGCTTTAAACTACTTACTTGTTTCAAAGGACAATATGAAAGAGCAAGAATTGGGAGGGTAAAATTTGAATGATCCTCAATGTTCAACAACAGATGAACAGATAAGTAAATTAAGAAACACTCAGGGGCTGGCCCTGTGGCACAGTGGTTAAGTTGGCACACACCGCATCAGCGGTCTGGGTTCACGGGTTCAGATCCCGGGCACGGACCTACACCACTAGTTGGCCATGCTGTGGCAGCGACCCACATATAAAGTATAAGATTGGCACAGATGTTAGCTCATGGCTAATCTTCCTCAAGCCAAAAAAGAGGAAGATGGGCAATAGATGTTAGCTCGGGGCGAATCTTCCTTAGCAAAAAAAAAAAGAAAGAAAGAAAAGAAACACTCATTCAATGGAGTATTATGCGAGCAATTAAAATGATGATATCAAAGACAACTTAGTAACATGAAAAAATGCTTATTATAGAATATTAGCTGTAAAAAAATGAAAAAAGTGGGAATACAAAATTGAATGTGAACTACAATTAAAACTTTTTTTTTAAAGGCAGAGAACAGGGCCTTTAAGTCACAGTTTTCAAACTTCAACTGTAAATCTTGCAATACTAAGCCTCCATACTCAGATATTCTGATTTAAGAAGTGTGGGACGGTGCCCTGGAATCTGCCTGTTTGACAGGCATCTGAGGTGATTCTAAGGTGTGAGTGGGCCATCCGCCAGACTTTAAGAATGTGTCTTGAAAGAATGACACCAACGTAATTTTAGTGGGATTGTGGATAATTTTTTTGACTTTTTTATCAACTTTGTGATTATTATTTACTGCTTTTACAATGAAAAAAGATTTTAAATTTACCTTAGTACACAATTTATCAAATTATTAATAAATATATAAAAGATTTTAATTTTTTAAAAAGGAAGCCATTATATCCATAGAGCTATTAAAAAGAACATGGCTGGTCTACCTTATGCTGATATGCCAAGATATCTTGTTAAGGGAAAAAAGAAATGTTTAGGACAGTGTGTGTTGTATCTCATTTTTAAGTTAGGAAAAAGAAGGGGAGAAAGGGTTGAGGACATATACATACACACACGGTTGTATATACAAAGAATCCCTGGAAAGACACAGAAGAAACTGGAACCATCCCTTCCCAGCCTTCCTTTAGATCAAGGGGATTCAGGAACACAGGAAGACTTTGGACTGCCCATACTGCTGTGGTGATGTGGATGATTAGGTGCTGAGAGCTAGCCTGAGAACTAACGACCATTTATCACATCGTTTCTATATGAAAAGACCATCAGTATTTCAATAACTGACTTTAAAGACCAGCACATAAAATAAATGACATTTTTTTAGGTTAAAGACTACCTATGTTGGTAGGACACACAATGAAGGCATTACTGAAACGGGTAAGATTCATCGAGGGCTGGAGTGTGGATGGGTCAGGGCGAGTCTGTTCCCAATGCTTGAGAGCCAACGAACAGATGGGGAGGAAGTTGTTTCTTTGTAGCTGAACCAGGGAAGGTTCTCTGGTGCATTCTCAAATCCCAGCAAAGGAGACCAGACCTGAGTTGAGTCAGAAAGTACTTTACAAGATAAAAGGAGGTGGAAAAGAGATGAGAAAATGAAAATACGAGAATGGAAATTCAAGAGAGCCTTCAGGAAGGTTACATATTTGAGGACTGTCTTAGAATCACGTCTAAAGTATAAATAATTATCATCTGATCAAGAACCATGATTTCTTAGCATTCGCTTAAGTAATAGTGTTCTCAAAAGGAAAGGATCGTTGGCCATCTGTCTCAAAGCTCTACCTTCCATACCTGGTGAACAAGTGAACAGTTCATGACCCCATACCAGACCTGTCCTTTCATGCCAGGACTCTAGATTTTCTTTTAAGAATATAGGAATTAATAGCCATTTGTTCTCCAGCCACGCAACAGGGAAAGGCAGTTTATTCCCTAAAATGTGCTTGTAAACAGTTGCCTTTGAGAAGTTGAAAATAAAGAAACGAATTAGTTTACTCATCTGTAATTCAAACAATTGGCAGAGTATTTATCTGGTGAGCTAGTCTACTGCAAAGAATTGAATGAGTTCAGTTTATGATGCTCAGGTTCTGTCTGTACTTTCACTGAGCAGCAGAACAAAAAACGCTCCTTTTTCCCTGCTCTTCCTCCTCCTCCCTCCGTAATGGAATAAGCTCCTGATGCCAACATTACGAACACAGAGGACCCTTCATTTCCTGGCTTGCCACTCCCTGCCTATCACGTGCTTTCTGGTTTGAGTGGAGTAATAGTTCCTGGTAGAATCCAGTTGGCTCTGAAGAGTGCAGGCTCTTTGTGGGGATTATGCATGTGCTGTTGCTCTGTTGGGAGTGGTAATCATGAATCACAGTGGTCGTGGGACTGTTAAGTGGAAGGTTCAGGAAAAACCAAGTTTTTTTCTATGCTGTTCATTGAAAGTAAGGAAAACTTAGAGATGAGACTCATCCTGGATATTTGTGGGATACAAGGACACTGATTTGTCCAGAGTAGACAATTCGTGATGTGGGGATGGTAGGTGTTAGGTCATAGAAAAACCTTGTATAGGTTAAATGGGGCCAGGTTTTGGGGGGAGGCGACCTTGAATGCCAGACTCAGAAATTTAGTCTGTGAATAATGGGGAATCATTGCATATTTTGTAGAAAGGGAGTAACTTAATGCAAGCAGAATTTCCTGAATTAATCTGGCAGTAGTGTTTAGGGCACAGCAGAGGCAGACTAACTGAATAATAGGATATTGCAGCAAGTCAGGCATGAGTAGATGAGAACCTGGATTAGGTTGGTGACAGAGAGGACTGATTAAAGAGATATTCAAGGAAAGAAGCAAATAAGATTTAAAAAAAACTAACCAGGCATGGAGAAGGACGGAGAGTGAAAAAGTGAAATGACAGGTGTCAGTCTTAGAAAAAAATGTGCTGTCATTACAGCTGGTGAGGAATAGATATTTGCTTTGCTTTGAAGATTTATCAGGGGAGGGAGGGGGAAAAAAGAATGTCGATAGGGTTAAAAGCAACCAGGAAGACACAGTTACCTAGGAAACTAAAGAAACAGCATTTCAAATAGTAGTTTCCAATTAGCAGCATCATATATTAGAGCTGCAGATGGGAGACTGATGAGTGTCAAGACAAATGTGAATTGAGCAAAGACTTTTATTTAGGATTCAGAGGTCATTGGTGACTTCCAAAAGTGCAGTTCAAGTGGAATGGTGAGATGAAGAATAATTTGGAGGGTTAAGGAGAGAACAATGCTGAGATGATGGAGATAAAAGATATAGACCATTTACCTCTGAAGTTTAACAGTGAAAAGAAGAGAAGTGAAAATTAATAGTAGCAGCTATCTTACAGATGACCAAAATTTGTAGTTAGGCTAAGAAGTGTTTTCTGTGCAGAGAAATAATAGAAAATTATAAGATTGGGGTGAGTGGGAAGGTAGGTAGAAGTGGATTTCAACTCCTGAGCTGGACTCCCATGGATAAGGCATCTGTGAAGATGTTTCCACAAGCTTATGGCTTTAGATTTTCCTCTTCTGTAGCTCCAGCCGCACAGCTTTAGGTAGATCTTTTGCACCTATGTGTTTCTGGAATTTCTGTTGGGTGAGAGGCAGGGGAAGGCAGGAGTTGAAGGAGCGGAATTTCTGTACTCCTCCTGCTAATGCACGGAGGTAGAGGAGAAAGGGAAAGAGGTCATTTATATCCTTTTTTTTTTCTTCAAAGCATCACAATATAATTTCACATCCTGGCCTGAAGTCCAGATCATTCCTACTATATCTTGCTGTCAGGTCGGGAGCCTTAGAGGAGGGAAAGGAGGATAAATAGTATCACTACTCTGGTCCTGCTGTCCACTGAGAGCCACCAAAACTGGTGTCATGGCTTCTCTTGCCAATTGCTGTTGAGAATGAGCTGATAATACGCTGCTCAAAGTGACTGTGTTGTGTCTGCCTGCAAAGCCAGAGTCACTCAGATAGAAACCTAATTCCACCTGGCCAGAATCAAGCAGTACAGTTACTACACCCAGGCAGAAACCTTCTGAGTAATTCAGCTGCAGTTTCTCTGTTACAATCTGTTCTCAAGTGGCAGGTCACAGGCGTCACGACCTGCAGGAGTAAACGAACCCTGGAGATGTGGTCCTGACACCTGGTCTTCCTGACTGCTGGACTGAGAGCTTAAAATACAGGCAACTAATTCTTAGCGCTTGTTTCTTAGGGTGGACCCCACAGACAGTAGGGGGGCTGTGAAATATCCCGTATGTGGCCATGGCAAATGGAAAAAGTCCACTTTTCAATTTATTCAAAGAATAATACCTGGATATATACACACTGGGTCCACAAAAGGATCACACTGTTCTTCCCTTGCCTTCCTCTTCGCCTTCAGTCCCCAGGGTGTGGTACCAAACATATATGGCCTTGTTACTGCTGCTTTTGTTCTTGTATCTGAAAAAAGCACCCAGATATAGTCATTCTTGAATTACAAACAAACTGGTAAGATTTCAGGTGTTCTGTAAAGTTCCCCTTGAGAATGTGAGAAAGGAAACAAATAGAGATGGGGCGAGGGTTCTAAATCCAAGTGTTCAACATAGGACAAGTTGTAAATTGCTACCTCAGTGGTAGCTAGGCTCCCATGGAGCTAGTTTAGTTGATCTAAAACCTTGTTGCGAAATTTACTTGGAGCTTCACCAGGCCTCTTTTGTCTAAATGGGAAGAAATTTAAGAAAGGAAAACAAGATTGCAGACTTGGGACTATATATACAGTCAATCCTCATTATTTTCAGATTCTGTATTTGTCAATTTGCCTAGCTAAAATTTATTTATAACCCTAAAATCATTACTTGTGACACTTTAGTGGTCATTTGCAGACATGTACAGAGCAGCAAAAAATTTGAGCCACCCAACATGCATGTTCCCAGCTGAGGTCAAAAAAGGCAACACGCTGCCTTCTTGTTCCCAATCTCATCCTGTAAACAAGTGTCCTTTTCCCTGTTTATTTAGTGCCGTATTTTTTTGCATTTTTGTGAGTTCTTTGTTGATGATTTTGCTGTTTAAAATGACCCCGCAACATAGTGCCAAAGTGCTGTTTAGTGTTCCTTGAGTGCAAGAAGGCTGTAATGTACTTTATGGAGAAATACAGTAGCCCCCCTTATCCGTGGAGGTTATGTTCCAAGACCCACAGTGGAAGCCTGAAACTGCGGATAGTACCGATCCTCATACATACTATGTTTTTTTTCCTATACATGCATCCTATGATAAAGTTGAATTTATATAAATTAGATACAGTGAGAGATTAACAATAATAACTAATAATAAAATAGAACACGTATAACAATATACTGTAATAAAAGCTATGTGAATGTGGTTTCTCTCTCTCAAAATATCTTACTGTGCTGTACTCACCCTTCTTCTTGTGAGGATGTGAGATGATACAATGCCTACGTGATGAGATGAAGTGAGGTGAATGATGTAGGCCTTGTGAAAATAACAGCATTATTTTCAGCTGCATTAACCTCAGTTAACTGAAACCGCAGAAAGCGAAAGCGCAGATAAGGAGGAACTACTGTACGTATGTTACATAAGCTTCATTCATGCATGAGTTATGGTGCTGTTGGCTGTGAGTTCACTGTTAATGAATCAACAATATATATTAGTCAGGGGTGTTTAAACAGAAACACACATAAAATAAGATTATACAACTGTATTGAGTGCTTGATGAAAATGTTGTGACGAGAGGCTGTCAGGAACCTAACCCTATATTTCTCCTAGGAGCAGTGGTTCAATGTTCACTAATCCAATATCCCTGGCTACTGTATGAACATACCTACTGCAAATAATGAGGGCCAAGTGAACATAAAGCAAGTGCTTTCTTTAGAGTGAGATATATTTCACTAATAATGTTGGGATAGTGAATATTAAATGCCATCCCAAATGACTAGTGAAAATGATGAACATCATGAGGTTTGAGCTAGGCTTTGAAGGCCTGTATCACCATTGCTGGTCAACGCCCAGGTCCTGCAAAAGAAGGAGACTTCTTTAGGACAGAGGATGAGCTCTCTCTTTCGTCAGTAGGGAGGTTAATGGGGAGGCCCTGTAGAAAGTTCTGCTCCATTACTTTATTTAAACTTTTTTCTCAGTTGCCACTAACAGGAGGATAGAGTTGAGAGGAAGAACAGTTTTTTGAGGAGTGTCTTTTTCTCCTTTCTTGCTCGTCTGCTGCTACCTTCTGCCTTTGTTGTTTTCTTACCAAAATTGATGTTGATCATTATTCTTGATCCCAGCTACCCAGAAAGTGGCTATTTCTTTTTTGTGTTTGCTTTTGGAGTGTGAATGAGAAAGATGTTGTGTTTTTGAGTCTTGTTGTGGCGAACTTGAACCAAAAGAAAGAAATACTGGAGGAGATAGGTAATAACGCCCTTCTTTCTTTTTGTTTCAGTTTATTTTAATTTATCTTAAAACATTAAACACTGTGGACCATTTACTTATAGCCTCTTGATGTCCTACTGATTTTCAAAACAAAGATTCTAGATACTTTTCTCTGTCCTTTTGTGATAATCCTGTTGAGCAGATTGACATCCAATGTACATTAGGAAGGCCTATCCAGTGACATAGACTTCAGTCTTTGGTTACCTTATCTCTTCCTTAAAGCCAGGAAAGGATTATCTCAGTGGATATTGAGAGAAGAATGTGCACCATATGAAGGTGGTGGTGGTGGTGGAGGTGGTGATAATAGTGAGTGGTGGTGGTGGTGGTGGAGGTCATGGTTGTAGGTGGTGGTGGCAGTGGGTGGTGATGGTGAAGGTGATGGTGTATGAGTGTTCCATATAGCCTACACTTGGATGTACATACTGGATGCCCTTTTCTGGTGTTTGCTCAAACTTCAATGCCTTAAATTCCTTTTTCTTTGGGAATTGCAGTCTCCCCACTGCCATTCTCCAGGGTTGATTCCCTGGCACCCATTTTAACACAATGTACCTCTGTGTCTCACACTATAGTAAATTGTACTGACCCACGTGAGGCCTAATTAGAGTCCTTCTTGGAAAAATTTTGACTTGGAATTAAGAGATTTTAACCCTAATCTGGACTGTACTGTTGAACTGAAGAGATCTAAAAGATGTGGCATGACCATCTTCTGTCAAGTCATAAAGGACTCAGCCTTATGGACTGAGTACTAGGGGGGGAAAAAAAACCTGTAGAGAGAGAAAAAAACAGTAGATACAAAGAGAGAAGCAGTTGTGAGAAATGGTCTGTAGATCCAGGTTTTAAACTTTTTTCTGTAGTCAGGCTGTACACCTATTCCCAAGTTCTGTTTAAAAACCTAAGTATAATTATAATAAATTCTATTTTTTTCTCAAGCTTGCTTGAGTTGGTTTCTGTTACTTGCAACTAAATGAATCCTAACAAACACAGTGTGATACTGTGTTATCTTAAGATTTCTCACTCCACTTTTATTCTGAAATCTTAGTAAAGTAGCCAAAGATATCCTCTACGATTATTAATGTTCAATTGCCATCAATGTTTTATCCCTTTAAGAGATCATTGACCCTAAGAAAAGGAAGTGGGAGACAAGTATCATCTCCGGCATTACCTCTTTGGGGAAGCATTTCCAATTCAGTCTGAGTTAGGGGCTCTACTTGTGGGTTGCCATGGCATAGAGTTGCCAGATAAACTACAGGACACCCAAATATTGCACAGGACATACTTATACTAAAAATTATGTGTTATTTATATGAAATTCAAATTTAACTGGCCATCCAGTATTTTACCTGGAAGCCCTAGATTTAAGGAAAAAGATCCAGAATCAAGAGTTGTGCATGAGAAATAACCAGGAGTTAGCTGTTACTGGAGCATGCATTTTGTAGGGTTTGAGTCACTGAGGGAGTTGTGAGGGACAAAACTGCAGAGGAGAACAGAGACCAGGTCAAAAAGGACTTGCTGTCATAAGTATTATGATACTACACTGTGGTAATTATCTGATGATTTTTCTGTTTCTATCAACTAGGGCAAGATGTGCCTCTTCCCTCCTTCCTGAGGTTCTAGCTCAGTGGTTTCCAGGCTGTAAATGAAGACACACTTCCTACAAATGTTTGTTTGTTCATAAATGTTGAATATATGAATATTTTGAGCATCATAAAACATTCACAAAATTGAAATTTTCAAGTGTGAGATAAAATATTTATTAGCAATACAAAAAAATTCCTTTTGCTCCATGAGAGCACAGTAATTGAATATATGTCATCATTTTTTGCTTTATTTTGTTTTGGTTTAACACTGTGTGAAATAGACATTTGATGGTGTGGTTATAAGTTCATTTTATTTATTTATTTATTTTCTGAGAAAGGTTGCCCTGAGCTAATATCTGTGGCCAATCTTCCTCTTTTTGCTTGAGGAAGATTGTCCCTCAGCTAACATATATGCCAGTCTTCCTCTATTTTGTATGTGGGTTGCTGCCACAGCATGGCCACTGACAAGTGGTGTAGGTCTGCACACAGGAACTAAACCGTGGGCTGCTGAAGTGGAACACGCCAAACTCAACCACTAGGCCATGGGGCTGACCCCAAGTTCATTTTATTTTGATAATTGATTTTAATAGCTAAAAAAGATAACAGAAAGAAATGTTGATCCAAACAGAAGAACATCATCTTTGGCTGCACTTAGTAAATCATAATATATGTTTTTCAATCACATCCACCAGCTATACCAAGATTCTTGTTTCAATGCAGCTAATAAATTTTATTTTCCCATGTCATTCAGTTATTCTTGCAAATTATAATTAAGATATTACATTTTAATATTTCTAACAAACACTTCAAACTCATTAAAACTCTTCATTTGGAAGATTTAGAAGACTCTGTTTCCAGGTTTTTAAAGTATGCAGGTATGAAGGTTTTATAGACTACTCATTCTTTCAGTGGTCACACATTCAAGTATTATTGCTAGTCGTTGTCCTAGGCTTTGGTGATAGAATAGTGAACACACAAGACAAAAATTCCTGCCCCTGTTCAGTGGGAGAGGGAGATAGGCAATAAGCAGATAAACAGGTATAGTTAAAATATGTTAGAGGTTGATAAGCATTAAAGAGAAAAATAAAGCAACGAAGGAGAATGGGAAGTGCTGGGACTAGTTGCTATTTTAGTTGGGAGGCCAGGGGTGGCCTCATGGAACAGTGATTTTAATAAAGATCTGAAGGCGGTGAAAGAAGATATCGGGGCAAATATTCCAGGAAAAGGGAGCAGCCAGTGCAAAGGCCCTGAAACAGAGTGTCCCTGACCTCTGAGGCACAGCACCATTGGGACTGGAGTGGATTAAATAAAGAAGAGGGTAACAGGAAATGATGTCAGTGAGGTAATGGTCAAATCATTTAGGAACATGTAGGCCCTTGCAGAGAATTTGGCTTTTACTCTGAGGCATGTGAGAAACCATTAGATGGCTCTGAGCAGAGGAGTGGCCTGATCTGATTTGGGTGTTAATAGGATGACTCTGGCTGCTGGGGGCAGTGGTGTGGTGAAGGAGTTGAGGGAGGAGTATATGTGAGGAGATTGACTAGGAAGCCATTGCTATAATCTAGGAATGAGATGATAGTGGCCAGGACTAGCGTGGTAGCATTGTAGACAATGAGAAGTGATTGTGTTCTTGGTGTAGTCTGAAGGTAGATCAAACAGAATTTGCTGACAGTTAGTTGTGGGCATTGTGAGTAAGAAAGAATTGAAGGATGACTCCTCAAGGAGATGACTTTCATCGTTTTCAGCAACAAGATCACCTGATGGAAACTTCTCCAAACACCCCTTTTCAAAATATTCTTTGCATAGAATGCCTTTCCTTGAAAAGTAGTTACTGTATCATTCATTGTTAAAGCATCAACTTTATCAGAACGGGAAATAACAACTGGCTATCAGCCATGTTGCTATGTATTTAGAAAATATTTTTGAAAAAAAAAACAAATTAAACATGCTCTTTTTTTTTTTTAACCAAAAATATCTTTTCTGAAGCATACAGTTGACAGTCAATTATCATCACTGAAGTGCTCAGGATATTTTAGAACGCTTGTCTATTTGTAAAAGAAAAAACGTGAGGCAGCTTAAAAGTTGACAACTCTTCTTGGTGCGATGGTATGAAATAACCAAGGAACCACTATGTAGTATAAAAGATTTTCACGATCACTCTCCATCTCATTACAGGGTTTTTAATGATTCTGCTAAATTGACCATGCCAATGACATTCCGTCATTGGTGCTCTTTTGAATTCAACTTCTTGTCTATAATAGCTTGCCTATGAATGATACAATGAATGCATTTCATGCATGGTACTATCTTTTCCTGGACTCCTTTCTTCACTCCACCCAATGGATGTGTATAGGTTCTCCATAAAACATTGTTTTTATTAGAGAAGTTGTTTATTATTAGAACTTATATTTCCTCTGCTATGCTTCTTCCTTTAGTTGCTCACTAAAAAGTAGTTCTTTATGTATTTCATTATTGGGACAGAAACATCTGTACTTCACCCAATAGTATGATAAATTTTGCATGTTGAGTAATTTTTTAATACTTATTTCCACAAAAATTGACCAACATTTTCTTTAACTATTGACTAAAGAATGAATTTGATTGATTGCCAGATTTTTATCTGTGTGTTAATTATCAATAAATTATTAATACAAGTGGTTGACTTTTGTGTATTATTTAAATCATTTTTTACAGTGGCCAGGAGAACAAATATTTCATAGACAGTCTGTGGCTTTTTGTCTTTTGTTTGAAAATACTTATTTTCAGAAATACTAAGTATTGTATTGAGTATCACAAAGACTTAACATCAGTGAAAAATATAGAGATTTGTATTCACATTCTGAAGACTTAATTTTAAAATGTCTTGCTAATTACATTGGCTTTATTTTGTTGTTTGCCCTTTTAAGGCACAATATGCACTTAGAATGAAGTTCACTCCTAATAATAGTGGATGTAAATCAGTATTTCAAATAGTCTTATTGACAGTTTCACATCTTGGAGACTGATGACTCGTCAAATATTAGGTCATCATTGTTTAACCTCATAATATTGCTGACAGAGCTCATATTTGAGATTCTGGAAACTGTACAACATCCTCGTGTTAATTTCTGTTATTTTCTATTTGTTTCTCTGTAAAGAGTAAAAGCAAAACTCTTACAAGCAAAATAGACCCTGTACTTGTCTTTAGGAACAACAATAGGGGAGCCGAGGAGACAATATATCTGAAATCAGTGTTGTGGGGAGAAAAATCTAAATAGAGTTGAGATGAAAAGCTTTGGTTCTCTTTTTGAGGGCCCGCTAAAGGGTTTATCATTGTTACTAGTCTATTTCAAAGAACCAACTTTTTGCCTTTGTTGGTTTTAACTACTTATGGTTGTTTTCTAGTTCATTTATTTCTGCCTTTATTGTTACTATTTCCTTCCTTCCTTTCTTTCTTTGGATTTATTTCTCCATTCTGTTTCTTATCCCTTGAGATGAATATATAAATGATTGATTTACATCCTTTTAAAATATAGCTTTAGCTACATTTCACTATTTTTTATTTGTCATCATTTCATTATTACTTAAGTCAAAAATTTTTTCTAATTACCCTTGTGATTTCTTCTTTGACCCATGTTGTTTAGATGTGTACTGCTTAGTTTTCAAACATTTGAGAGTTCTCTGGTTGTCATTTTTATGCTGACTTCTACCTTAATTGAAAACATATTGTGACATACATCAATTAATCTTCACTGAAGGTGCTATGACAATTCAATGGGGGTAAGGAAAGTCTTTTCAACAAATATTACTGGAACAAGTGGAGGGAAATTAACCTCCCACCCTTACTTTACACCACATACATAAATTAATTTGAGACAGATTATAAAGCTAAAACTATAAAACTTCTAGAAAAAAATAGGAGAATATCTTTTAAGTAGGCAGAGATTTCTTAAAGGATAGAGAAAGCACTAAACATAAAGAAAAAACTGATAAATTGGAGTTCATCTACATTAAAAACTGCTCATCAAAAGACTTTTAGAAATTGAAAAGGTGAACCACAGACTGGGAGAAAATATGTGTAATACATATATCTGACAAAGAACTCCTATAAATTGATAATAAAAAAACCCTCACAATTTAAAAAATAGACAAAAGGCTTGAACAGACACTGCACGAAAGAAGATATACATAAAGCTATTGTCGTTAGTCAATAGTGTAATGCCAATCAAAACCTTACACTGGAATGGCTCAAACTAAATGTCTGCCAACACCAAATGTTGATGAGGCTGTGTAACCTGGAACCCTCATGTATTACTGATGGGAGTATAAAACGATACAGCCATTTTGGGAAAATGTTTGGCAGTTTTCTTATAAACATTCATCAACCCGATAACCTAGTGGTTCCACTCCTAGGTATTTACCCAAGAGAAGTGAAAATATGTGTTCCCCAAAAAGACTTGAAAAAGAATATTTTTAGAGCTTTAGTCATAATAGCCCTAAATGGAAACAACTAATGTCCATCTATCAGGGAATATATTAAAAATTTGTGACATTTTCATACAGTGGCCTATTGCTCAGCTATAAAGAGGAGTAAACAATTTATACACTCAACAGTGTAGATGAATCTCAAAGACGTTATGCTGAGTGAATAAAGCCAGATACAAAAGAACACATACTATATGAGCCCATTTATATGAAACTCAGGGACAGGCAAAATTAATGTATGGTAATTGAAATGAGAACATTTTGGATGTGGGGATTGACTAAAAGAGACATGAGGGAACTTTCTGGAATGATGATTTGAAATGTTCTATATTTTTATTTCATTGGCAGTTATACAGATTCCTTTACCAAAACTTCAAATTGTATGCTTAAAAGCAGTGTATTTTCCTGTATGTAAATTTTACTTCAATTTAAAAAATGATTCTATTTTTGCAATTTCCTGTGAATCTATATTATTTCAAAATAATATGTTCAAAAAAGTACTCTATGGTTTCCATTTGTTGAAACTTTTTGAAGCTTACTTTATGACCCACATGTGGTTAATTTCTGTAAGTGTTTCATGTGTACCTTAAAAGAATATGTAGTAACTGTGTTTAATGCAGTATTCTATATAGATTACTAAATTTGAGTTTGTTAATTGTATTGTTCAAATCTTTTATATCTTTGCTCATTGTTTTTTGCTTGTGTGAGTTACTGAGAGATGAGTGTTAAAATCTTTTACAGTCTTTACAATTTTGAACATATTAATCATAGTTATTTTATTTTTTTGAGGAAGATTGGCCCTGCACTAACATCTGTTGCCAATCTTCCTCTTTTTTCCTTTTTCTCCCCAAAGCCCCAGTACATAGTTCTGTATCCTAGTTGTAGAGTTGTAGTTCTTCTATGTGGGATGCTGCCTCAGCATGGCTTGATGAGTGGTGAGTAGGTCCGTGCCCAGGATCTGAATCAGCGAACCCCGGGCCACCAAAGTGGAATGTGCTAACTTAACCGCTACACCACCGGGCTGGCCCCATCATAGTTGTTTAAAAGACTAGATCCTATGACTCTATCTGGGTCATTTCTGCATCTGTTTGTATTATCTTTTTCTTTCTTGACCATATGCCCTGGTATGCCTAGTAATTGTTGATTGAATGCAGGACATTATGTATTAAGAATCGTACATACTGTGAATGATGGTGTCTTTCTCCAGAGGGCTTATTTTTGCTTCTAATAAGCAGTTAGAGTAGGGCAGACCTCCTTAATCTGATGAGGGACTGAACTGATTTGAGGCTTTGTGCTGGTATTTTTTTAGGTTTTCATCCTAGGATGTAGCCTTCAGGGGGAGATGGAAAGCATGGGATATTTATCTGGGGTCCTTCTTTTTTCAATGGGCTATGAACTCTACTTTTTATTCTTTGAGCATCATGAAAGTGTCAAAAGCTCTGTTTAACTGCCGAGCCTCTTAGCTGCTGCTTTCTGCTTGGTTTACATCGTTTAATAATTAGCAAATGCTTAGAGGCAGAATGTCAAGCTGGCCTCTCTGCACTTCCCTTCTCTTTGGGATCTCCTCAGGCTTGTGAGTCTGCCAAAAGGTCTGCTCATTTTATGTGCCTCTAAGCAGCTGTTTTCTGCTTGGCTTCTCAGTGGTTTTGTCCTGTGCCTCTTAACAGTCAATAAATGTCTTGAGAGGAAAAGTGGTACGATGACTTCCCTCAGTTTTATTTCGCTTCTCCCTAAGATCTTGGCCTCTTATGTCCTGGCTGCCTTGGTAGCACTCCAGTGCCTTCAAACAGGTTTTAAGAATAATTTTATCCAGCTTTTCTAGTTGTGTTTAATGGGAAGTTGGGTTGATACAATCTGGTGCCTCATAGCCAGAACAGGGAATCCTTCTCTAAGTCCCCACAGTGAACTCCTCACAAGGCCAAACAGCCATTGTCATCCTGAGATTTGAAGTGATTTCTTCCTGTATTGTTGCTCCAGAAAGTTGTCGTCTTTTCCTGAGCTTTACAAAGGACATATTTCAATCTAGGGTTGTTTCCTGGACATTTCCCACCTCCATTCCAGTTAAAATCTACAGTCATTATGTCATGGTTTTCATTCCAGCATGTTTAGAAGGGATTGTGCTTGCCCTACCCACAGGGAGCCCGTTACCCTAGTTAACTCTGTGATTGGTATTTGAATAAAAAGGTGCTTTCACTACCTCTGGGGAAGGAAATAATCTAATGACTATTGCCTTCACTTCTCTGCAAGGTTGAATTTGTGTCTTGTAGCTCCTTAAATTTTAGCTAAACTATCGTGAAGAATAAATATGAGAATTCTGTATGTAAGAAGGATGGGAGCCTCAATATTTATGTATATAATTCTTTCAGTCCCTCCAAAAGTGGAAACATAGGGCTGGCCCTGTGGCCTAGTGGTTAAGTTTGGTGCGCTCCACTTCAGCAGCCGGGTTCGGCGGTTTTCGGGTGTGGACCTACACCACTCGTCAGCAGCCATGCTGTGGCAGTGACCCACATACAAAATAGAGCAAGACTGGCACAGATGTTAGCTCAGGGCGAATCTTCCTCAAGTAGAAAGAGGAAGATTGGTAACAGATGTTAGCTCAGGGCAAATCTTCCTCAGTGAAAAAAAAAAAGGGTACTTCTTAGAATCAATAAATTTTAAAAAAAGTGGAAACAGTTTATAATAAATGCTTTTAAGGCCCAACAATAAATTTAGGCTAAGGAATTCAAATTTAATATTACTAAACCTAATTGGAAACCTCAGCAAAAAAATTCTTTTGTACTGACTTCTGCCACGAAATGGAAAAGAGATTCATTTTGAAGCCATCCCTAGAGAGGATTGAAGATATAAAGCTCTTGATATTTTGTTTCTTCTCAACAGTTCACTAGAGCAGTGATTCCCAGGCTGTCTCAGCAACATACCCCATTTCCTGACACACTTACCACTGAAGGTGAATTCTCCTTTCGACGAGAAAATTTTGGTGGAGACCTATCCAACAAGAAAGTCTGTGTGGCTATCAAGATAGGTAAGTCATTTGATTAGAGGATGGAGAGGGAAGTAGATTATGGAGAAAATACTAAGGATTATTTCATTTGTTGTGAGTGGGGCTCTAATAATGGATAGTGCATTTCACTAAATATCAAGTTAAAAGATCCTGTCATTGATGATCTAATTCTGCATTTAATTCCCAGCTCTTCTTCTTACCAGCTGAGTAAACTTGGACGAGTCACTTAAATCCTCTGAGCCCCAGTTCTTTCATCTATAAAAGAAAATTTCATATGAAAGTGCTTTGCAAATGGGAGAGTGTAATATAAAATGTAATTATCATTGTTTATTTATTGTTTTGTTGCTGTTATAAAATCCTATGGAATAGTTCTGTCTCATGGTGTGTTTGGACCATAGAGCCTGGTACTGTGAATTTGGGGACTTTGTCTTGAGTGTAGGAGTGGAAGACATTCCCTACCTGCCCCCCTGTAAGAATAACATCATACTGTTCTTTCGACTGCAGATATCTCTTAACCTACTTTTTGGAAGTTGGGGGAAAGAATGGAAGTTAAAGACAAGATTAAAGAAAATAAAATAACAACTACCTATATTTGTTGTTATGGCAAGCATTGTATTAAATATTTGGATACATTATTTTATTTAATCCACATACCAATGCTTGTAAGGTGGGTGTTATCCCTACCTTGGCATTTTTCCTCAAGAGACAGGATTCCTTAGGGAGACACTTAAAAGAAGATCAAAACCATTCTGGCTTATCTTAACTTGGGAGATATTATTGGATGGTAGGAATTTGAAGTTTTTAATTTTTTCTAATGTTTTACAATGCACATATACCGCTTCTGTTATAAAGTGGTTAATTAAAAATAAATGAATTTTTTAAAAAAATCTTTGTTGAGCACCTATTATGAACTGTGTACTGTTCTAGATGCTTGTTCACATCAATGAACAAAACAGGTAAAGATCCTTGATGTCGTGGACCTTGTGTTCTAGCATGGAGGGAGACAGATAATAAATAATGCACATAGTAGAGAAATAAATGAATTACTAGGATATTAGAAGCCAATAAGAATATGGAAAAAAGAAAAAAGAAGAGCCGAGTAAGGGGAATTGGGAGTGCCGGGTGGGGGGGAGTACAAATTGCAGTGTTAAATGGAGTGGCCAGGGTTGGCCTCATGGAGGAAAGACAGAAAGTTAGCGGTTAGCTCTGGCGGAGTCCAGGCAGAGGGAGCAGCTGGTGCAAAGGCCCTGAGGAGGGAACATGGTGGGCGTTCCAGGCACAGCCAGGAGGCCAGTGAGGTAGAGCAGAGTGAGTGGGAAGGAGAGTAGTGGGAGGTGAGTTTAGAGAGGCAGTGTCAGCTCCAGAGGAAATAATGTCATTTCCTTGGTTTAGATACATAAGAAAAGTTACCTTGTTTTCTTCTTGTCTACCTGGTTTATTCTAAGTGTCTTTCTTCTTCAGTTAAAATACACACAATAAATAAATTACACCTCCACCACTATATTAATTAGTTTTCTAGTGTTGCTGTCACAAAGTACCACAAACTGGGTGGCTTAAAATAACAGAAATTTATTGTCTTACAGTTCTGCAGGCTAGAAGTTCAAAATCAAGGTAGGACCATGCTCCCTCTGAGACACGTAGGGAAAAATCTCTCCTTCCTGGCTTTTGGTGGTGGCCGACAGCCGCTGATGCTCCTTGGCTTACAGCTGCATCACTCCAGTCTGTGCCTTCATAGCTACATGTTGTTCTCCTTGTGTGTTTGTGTCTTCACGTGGCCGTTTTCCCTCTTCTTATAAGGACACCAGACATATTGGATAAAGGGCCCACCCTACTCCATATGACCTCATCTAAACTATTACATCTGCAATGATGTAATTGCCACATAAGGTCACATTCTGAGGTACTAGAGGTTAGGAATTCGGTATATCTTTTTGGAGGACACAACTCAACCATAACAGCTGCCTTAAATAATAAACAGTAGGTGTTACTATTCCCATCTTACAAGTGGAGACACAGGCCCAGAAAACTAAAATTTAAAGACTTGCCCAAAGTCAGAGCCTGTAAGCAGAAGAGCCGGGTCAGTGCAGTTTTACCACGGCACTCACGCGCCACTGTGGCAGTGATACGAGGATGGAGGTGACGGAATTACTCTGGCTCAGGACAGGAATTGTACACATACAACATAGCGGTCCCCGTCCACACTGCTTAACCCCAGATAGCTCAAAACTGATGCTGCATCTCAGCACTCCTATCCAAGGGAAGATAGATGCCCCCTCCATAACCCACTTTCCATTTTTCATTTCATTCTGTAGCATGACAAATGTAGGAAACAGATGCTTTTTCCCTTTTGGGGAATCTTTCCAGAAAAAGAATACTGTAATCTCTGTGTCATGTAGAACATTTTGTGACAGGACCACATGTTTTTTTCCTCACACAATATAGGAAAAAAAATATGGCTCTCTAGTCAGTTGGCATATTGCAGTAGAATTAGGGGACTTTGAAAGCATTTAATATATTTTGCTTTCTTGTGTTTAAAAATTCCCTCTTAATGTGAAGCTTGTCTAGCCATTTGTGAGCCTGAAATCAACATTAGAGCCTTATTTTAGGCTTAGTCTTGAGAGATACACCTGTGAAAAGGAAAGATACACCAAAGCAGAACTGGACGCTTTTCCATGAGGCACAGGGAGGAGTGACATCCCTCACATCCCAGGCTGAATGTGGATGAAGCCACCGAAGGCAGGAGTCCAGAAGAATGTCTAAATCTTGGTCAAGGAAAGCAAGCACTCAAAGCTAAGCATTAAGTCTGGGAGGCGAGACAAAGTCCTGGTTGGAAAAATTCTCATAACGTCAAAACTGGAAAGATTAGAGCTGTATCAAGAAGTAGAGTGTGGGAGGGGCTGGCCCGGTAGTGTAGTGGTTAAGTTCGCAAGCTCCGTTTCAGTGGCCCAGGGTTCATGGGTTCAGATCCCAGGTGTGGACCTACGCACTGCTCATCAAGCCATGCTGTGGCAGGATCCCATATACAAAATAGAGGAAGATGGGCACAGATGTTAGCTCAGGGCCAATCTCCCTCACCAAAAAAAAAAAAAAGAAATAGAGTGTGGGACAAATTGAATGGTTCAGGAAGTTGGTTGGGTGAGGGTTTGGGAGTCCTGTTTGTCCATGGCCCTGGCTGCACTGTGTGGCGCTGAAAGGGGGAAGGCGTTGAGCAAGACTGAGGTTCCCTACCTGCTTTTCTTAAATATGGTTTTAGCCATTTTTTGTTGTTGTCACATAGTCTTGTAGTTTCCTTTCAAGGTCCCTTCTTTTTATCTCTATTCTCAATATGTTTTTATTCTCCGTAAGTTCTCAGGCTTCTCTTTCCATTTAACAGCTGGCTGCTTTGGATCTGTGTGTTGAAGCGTATGTTCTTCTTAGTATCAAAAGGAAGAAAAAAAAGATGCCTCTCTTCCAAAGATGCTTCTACTCTTTGTTAAAATCGATTTTCTTTGATCCTGCAAGTGTGTGGAAAGAGCAAGGTCTTCATATTTTTCTACTGAATTAAAATGACCCACAGTCTTTGTCTGATGTCGCCACCACAAAAGGCCACTCCCCGAATGCAGCTCGATCTCACAGGTCTGGTAGGGGTCTCAGAGTCTAGTAAACACAGGTGCACCCCATCAACTTTTGTTCATCTAGCTAACACTTCGCAACTGCAGATAAACAGTTGCTGCTGTTGCTGCTGCTGCTGCTGCTGATTGTGAAGGGCCAAGCAAGTCAGGGGTCATTGATTTGAATCACTTCCCTGCTACAGACATTCTGGGAAAACACTAGACTTTTCATAAGAAGGGCCAAAGGTGACAAATATTAGAACTTAGAGATCTATTTAATCCCTTTTATCACTATGGAATGGGAATAAAATCTCTTTATTTCCCAGTCGGTAGATTATTGAGCAATGAGAAATAGTGAGTCCTTTAATTATAAAACATCTCATTATAAAATATTTTTTTATTCAGGTGAAATTCATATACATAAAATTAACCATTTTAAAGTGAACTATTCATTGGTATTTAGTACTTTCACAGTGTTATACAACCACCATCTCTATATCATCCCATAACTTTTTTTTTTTGGTGAGGAAGATTAGCCCTGAACTAACATCTTTTGCCAATCCTCCTCTTTTTGCTGAGGAAGATTAGCCCTGGGCTAACATCTGTGCCCATCTTCCTCTGCTTTATAGGTCGCTTGCCTGCCACAGCATGGCTTGATAAGTGGTACATAGGTCCGTGCCCGGGATCTGAACCTGTGAACCCTGGGCAACTGAAGCAGAGCTTGTGAACTGAACCACCATGCCACCGGGCTGACCCTTCCAAAACATTTTTATCACCCCCAAATCAAACACCATACCCTTTTAACAGTTACTCCCCATTTTTCCCTCCCCTCAAGCCCTGGCAACCACCAATCTGCTCTCTGTCTCTACGGATTTACTTATTCTAGTTATTTCATATAAATGGAATCATACAATATGTGAATTTCTGTGTCTGATAAAGCATTTATTTTAAATGACATTTATTTTTTCAATCTTCTCTTATCATTATGCTGGGAGAGCTAGGGTTACATGGCAGTTTTAACATCTCTCTAATTAGGACCTCCAAGAAGAAAACCTCTTCAGGAATACCTGCTCCACTTTAGTTGCTCGTGGATTTCTCTTCATGAGACAAATAGCAGTTTAGAATTAACTTACTTAATTTGCAAGGATATGAAGAATTTGACTTTACTTTATTTCCCTTCTATCCTGAGGCTCAATCCCCTTCGACATCCTCCCCCACCCCTACCTCCAATTTTTCTCATTGTCTAGTGGTCTGAACACCAATTTATCCCATCATCCAGATGAACCTGTAACTGATATTTTGGCATCGGGATAGCTAGCAATTATATTGCTAGCCTAAGCAACAAAGCAGTCTCCCCCCAGGGAGTTAAATGATACCAGCCGTTGAAGATGAAAATTTGAGAAATACTTTACACTCTCATCTTGGGGAGGTTGATCATCCTCCCTCCTCCTTTCTCTCCCCGGTGAGACAGGGGCTGTTGAGGGAGGGCTTTGGATGCAGACAGCAGAGGCTTGAAATGCAATTCCTCTCTCCGTCTGCCAGACGTAACCCAAGATAAGTTGCACAGATGAAGCTGGCAGAGAAATGGGATGCTGGATGGCAAACAAGGTTCTGAGGGGACCAACCTTCTAGTTAAATCCTTTTGCAGGAGCAAAAGAGTCTGCTGATCTAATAATGCAGAACCCAAGAATTAAATTGGCATAGCGCTAGTCGTTCAGTGAATGCAACCTCTGTAAGTCTGTTTTCCACAGACCTGGGAGTGTTATTAACATGCGCTGTGGGACGACAGTTAAATACAGGACAAATTATGACTTGTCTCCCTCGAATGGTGATTATCATGTACTGTATCATGTGCTAGGTATGACTGAATCATCATCTATCTGTTCCAAAATATCTCTTCTAGGAGCCTGAAAATACCACCTTTAGAGTAACTAATGGTTTTGGCAGCATGCAGCTAAGTGACAGGTGGGGCATTTTTGTTGATTCCGTTTCCTTCTCTCCCTCCCTCTCTCCTCCTCTCATCTCTCCCTTCTTTCCTCCCTCCATTAACATGTATGGAATTTGTTATGTGCCAGACACTGTGCTAAGGGCTAAGGCTGTGAATTAAGACCCTGCCATCCAGAAGTTCACGGTCCCTCCCTCCTTCCTGTTATCTCTCTGCTGCATTATGTTCTCCTGCTGTTACAGAGAACTGTAAGTAGTTGTATACCTGTCTGTTTCCCACAGTAGGAAGTAGCTTCTAAAGGTCAGATACTGCCTGCCTTTGAGCCGTTGAATCTAGCATTGCCCGGCAGAACTTTATTGAATTGAATTCAGATATGTAAACAGATAACTGGATAAAATGTGATTAGTGATATTTGAGAGAGTTTTGCACAGAATGCTGAGAAGCACAGAGGGCAGAGTAAACAACTGCCAAAGGCAGACAGAGGGCCTCCGGGAGGTGCCATTTGAGCTGTCTTGAAAGATGAGGAGGTGTTTGCCAGACAAACAAGGGGGGGCCACAATCTCCAGAGGTTACACCTACCACAGAATGTTTCTTGGGAGGGGCCCTTTGATCCTCTAAATCCTGCCCTTTCTTTCTTTAATGAAACTTCTGAAAATAAGTGCTTGATTCTCCACTAGCTTTGGATCAAGCTCTGGGACAGTATGTGCATCTTTCCAAAAAGTGATGTCTTATTTCTTCTAGGAGCTAAGAGCCCCTCCCCAACCAAGAAAGAATTCTATTGAATTCCTTACCCCTAAAATGCCACCTATGTATTTTAATCTTCTATTCCCTGATTGAAATAAATTAAACATTTTTTATTTCTTTTTCTAAATTGACTCAAGTGGAGCCAAGATTTCACTTCTGCGATCCTTTCACCATTTCAACAAACATAACACTGATTGCCTCCCACAGAAAAGGAGCTGCTCTGGAGTCTAGGCTTACAAAGGACGATGAGGTGGTTTCTGCTCCCAAGGAGACTAAAATTGACACCAAACAGGAAGCTAACACCAGCACAGAAATGGTCCTCCTCTACTGTTTACTATTAAGGCAAAGTCTTTTGGTTACATCCATGCACACAGAATTGGCATTCAGTCTAAACTTTACTGAGCATATTTTTCTTAAAATCCGTTCCATGCAGAAAAATACTCCCCAAAAGAACATTTAAGACAGAACTTAAATTTTCTATTAAGTATTTGGTTATATACTTAGGTATTTTAAAAGCATCTATCATTTATTTTCATTTATATATCATGATAAATTTTGGTGTTTTTGTAGGACTTAAGAATTTTCTAGAACTGGAACCCCAGTTTATAATTCTGATTATCAATAAGGATGTGGCTTATAGGAACAACTTAGTTCTTGTGTTGGACAGTGCCTATAATAGGTAAGGTTGTTCACCCTGATGCTACCATTTCAGAATGCCCTCCCTCTCTTCTCTCTCTCTCTCTCATCGTCATTGGCTTAGCTGTCCTTAAAGGACAAATTCAAATGCTAGCTCTTCCATAATTCATTCTCTGACTCCCCCTACAAATGTGATTCATTTTTTCCTCTATATTTCCACAGCAGCTTATCCCCTCCCTCCCATATACACACACAGAACTTAACATTTTCTACCTGCTTTATAATTTTTGGTAAATATGTCATATCCCCTACTAAGTGTTCATTTCCTTGGAGTCAGTGATATTTTCTTTATGTCTTTATGTCTCATCCCCTCCTCCCTCATCCCAGAAGTCTAAAATGAGGCTTCAGGGCTGTGTTCCTTCTGGATGCTCAAGGGGAGAATCCTTTTCCTTGCCTTTTCTAGCTTCTAGAGGCTTCCTGCCTTCCCTGGCTTGTGGCTCCGTCCTCCGTCTTCAAAGCCAGCAACGTAGCATCTTAGAATCTTTCTCTTTCTCTCTGACTTCTGCTTCTGTCACTACATCTCCTCCTGCAACTCCTGACACTCTTGCCTCCCTCTTAAAAGGAAGATTGTGATTGCATTAGGCCTACCTGGAAAATCCAGGATCATCTTCCCATCTCAACATCATTAGCTTAATCACATCTGCAAAGTCCCTTTGCCGTGAAAGGTAATGTATTCACAGTTCTGGGGATTATAAAGTGGCCATCTCTGGGGGACCATTATTCTACCTACATTAGGACATGTGTTCTTCAGAAGTTAGGAATAAGCCCTTCATTCCTCAACAGAGATCAATGGAATACCACAACCACGACTTACAACATTATTTCTACCAGAAAATGAATTCTGAGTTATGGCACAAAACAAACTCACATCTGTGATACACAACCATGGTTAAACTGTGAGCTCTTTGTATAGCAACCTCAGCAGTTATAACAATAAAGATCACTAATGGCCTTCTTCAACATGAATCTGCTTAAACTCTTCTTCTCTCACAGTCCCAGATACATAGCCCTTGTTTGCACAATACATCAGACAAATCATATGATAGAACTGCCCAGTAGGACTTTTTTTTCCATCAGAGTTTCTCAAGACCTTTTAAATTGTACAGTCATGTGCTACGTAACAACATTTCAGTCAACTGTGGATCACGTATATGATGGTGGTCCCATAAGATTAGTAACAGATAGCCTAGGCGTGTAGTAGGCTATACCATTGTAGGGGAGGAAACAAATCCTCTACCTTCTTTTGGTCCTTCTGACTGACCTAAGAATTAAATTGACATGAGACAGAATAGCAGGAGAAAAATCAAACAAAGCTTTATAACATGTATACATAGCAGAAACCTGGGAAAACTGGGTAACTTGCCAGAATGGCCAAAACTGTCACCTTAAATATCATCTTCAGCTAAAGACAAAGGAGGATGTTGGGGATGGAAGGAGTCAGTTGTGGGAGATTACCAGAAAAAGGACTGTAAACAAGAGTAAGGTTATTATGCAGATTTATCTCCTTGCCTTCTGCATTGATAAGAGTTTCTAGAGATAAGGTCATCTCCCCTCTTTCTGGTACAGAGTGGGAGACATCTTCATAAATGGAGATTTCCCTCACAAATGTAAATGTCTCTTACAAAGGGTAAATTCTACTTGGTTTTCAGAGCTTTTCCCCTGTCTGCAGCTTCTTAAAAGTAACCAGCCCCAAATAATCCTCATGCCAAAGAGACTTATCTTGAGGTGGCCAATTCTGATCCCCCACAGTCCTGCCTTTGAAACTTTAAGAAGTTTCACAGTCCAGAAGCTGAGTTGGTAGATTGTTTCATCTCACTGAACATGTTTTTTAGTCCTGATAATAGATCAGTCCCGTTAAACTCGTTTCAGGAGGTGGTGATGCAGGTGGGCTCCCAAAGTTTGGCGTCTCTTGTGTAAGCAAGCCATCAGGTATTTAATAAGAAGCATTTCTATGGAAATGAAAAGAAAAACATGATTAATGGTTGGAGCAAATTATAAACCAGTATCTGAGCCCAGGGAACAGCCAGTCAAGAAGATTTCTAGATGTCAGGATCAAAGCATCGTTTGCAGCTTGAAATGTCTCTGATGATGTCATCTGGTGTTCAGGAAGCCTTTGAGTGGCTTACATGGCAACAGGCATGCTATTATGGTGATCTCTCTTAAGTTTATATCAAGTTATCCAGCTTTAGTTTGCAGGGCTTCAGGAACAGGGGTGGTTTCACTTCTCAATGATTTCAAATGAAAAAATTCAAAACATTAGTTTGGAGATTTGTAGCCAGATATTTCAGGAGACTAGAAGAATTTAGAATCCAGTCCAGTTTACAGGTAGAAAACAAAAACCTCAAAGACAGTTAACAGAACTAGAATATAATATCCACAAATGTGTATTATAGTTTCTTACTGAAACATAATTTTTCCTCTCTAAAATCACCCTCATTTTTACCAAAGATAGCCAAATTAAGCCTAACTGGTTTGTAAAATAAGTCTAGTTTTAATAAATTTGGCCCAATTATTTATATAAATACAGCAAAAATAGAAATTGATCTTATAGGCTCTTTTAAACCTGCTTTGCTGGAACATTTTATAAGGAATCTCAGATTGTACTTTAAAGGCTTCTTGGGGCCAGGAAAGCCAAGGACTTTGCAGACAAAGCCTGTAATACCTACAGATTTGGGTGAATTCTTCTCTTCTTTTCATGTTCCCCAAAATATTTCAAGGTTTCAGACATCTGCCAGAGGAATGACCTTCTTTACTCACCTGGTAAGGTTACTGGAAACCCTGTAAACAAGGTACCAAGCCAATATTTCCAAGTGGCTTTATTTCATAAATTCCATCTTTGTTCCTCAAAATCTGGCTGGTCATATCTGAGTTTATGCATGTTTCTCTCAAATATGACATTCCAGTCAAAGATTTGGTAATATAACCAGTGTTTCCAATTATGGCTTGTTATAAGGAGAACAGATTCTTATTGAACTTATGCAAATAACTATATTGCCATGAAAATAACAGTACTCACTCACTGAGAGTTTTCAAATTCTAGAGGGATCAGGTAGGGAGAAATAGATAAATGTTTCAATTCTGCTTACAAAAGTATAATTTACCAAATTGCTATAAGTCATAGTTAGCTTAAGAGAAAAGAGAAGTTTTTCTTAAATCTGAAACAACAAAACATTTTTAAAAATCAGCAATATTTCAAATGAAAAGTCATAAAATTTATAATCATCTTCATCAGTTCATTCAGTCCCATATAATCAACTTTTGATCCTGATCTTCTGTTAACAGTTTTATGAAGTCATCAGTTTCTCTGTTACAGTTCTGTAATTTCTTACCCAGTTCAGTTTTATAATCTGAAAGTTTATCAGAAACCTGTATTCTAGAGTAAGTGTTGGAGTCCTTTCCGTGAATCTCTCTGAAGATGAAAACATTCGCAAAAGCATCAGAGTAAAACAATAACTGTCTGAAAACGACAAAAGACTTAAAAATGGCATTTAACAAATTTGGCTAATTTTGTGACATACAACAGTTTAAGATAATAACTAGAATTATGACTGACAACCAAGATGGATCAGAATTTTAGGAATGTTGTATAATTTTTAAAACACTTATATCAATACATTTATCCACACAATATCATAGGTCCCTATGAAACAATGCTTAGTTATCCATTTAATCATGGTGACAGTTAAAGCTTTTTAGGTAAATACAGAAGATTAAATAACTAAGAAAAACTCTAGCACCTGTGATTAAAGACCTCATAAAAACAATACAGGAAATTTATTTTGATAAAACATACAATTCCTACCCTTCTGGTAGACTACTCAAAGAAAAGACCTTTTATAATCTGTTTATCAAGAAAAGACTAAAAGTTTAAGAAAATTATCCTTTTAAGAGGGGAAAAAAACAAATTCTAATTTTGCACTAGCTTACGTCTGATATTAAAACTCATTTACTTAATTAAATTTGCTTTACTCTTAGCCAAGTTGACCATGTACAAAACTTTTTTCTCAGAGTTTCTCTTCCATAAACCTTCTATAACTTTCTTTTTTTTACATTCAGAATTTGTCCTGTGCCTTCTTTTTTCTTCCTAATACTTTAGGACAAATATATCTTTCTTAACCAAACAAAAATATTTCCATTCTTTATACCTTCTTTACTGAAGACATATATCTTACTTTCCTTGAATACAAACATGTTTTTCTTATTAATTTTTAGTAGCTTTAATCACATATATGGATTAGAATTTTTAACCCTTATAGACCTTAATTTTTAGTGAAAACTAAGAAGCAAGCAATTATGAACTTTTACATTAGTGTTCTCTGGCGTGACAGATTTATAAATACTTTTTATAATTTCTAGAAACATGTTACTTTATAATACAATCTTTTAGTAAAATACGTTTACTAATAGACTCAAACATCTTTTTTAGTTTCTCTATAATAAGAAACCAAAAGTAGATAAACCTATATTTAGTAATTAATGTCTAATATTTTATCTTATTTGAAAATGATCTAAATACTCAGTGAATTTTTATCATTTAAGTTAACCTATCAAAACTTCAAAGTTTCAGGTTACCAGAGAGATTTTGGAAGTTATCTTAAATACACATCATAACACATAATTATTGTTAAAAAGTTCACCTAACACTCTTATCTTTTCCACTTCTATTTAAGTTTACCTGTTTCCAATAATTACTAAGATTGCCTGTAAGACTTTGAGACATCAGACAAAATTAGCTATCATTTTAAGTTATTTTTTGTTAACCAGTTTTGTAATAAAGATATTATCAGCTTATTTGACCAACAAATGTAGAATAAAGGCTGCATATCTGCATCATATTTAATGCTGATAACTTTGAGGACATGTCCATTTTAATCAAACCAACAATGTTAAATAAGTTTTCATTTATGAAAGATTATTTTATATGATGTTAACTTGAAAGACATTTGGGTTAGTTTCTGTTACATTTAAAAATAATGTAATCACTTACTTTAAGCCAACTAAACAGAGCTTCTAATTTTGCCCATACCATCCAGATATAAAATATCACACATTTATAAGATACATATAGACACACATGAACATGCAGGTAGACACAGATAGAGACCTTATAGCTTCTGTTAAATTTTTGTTGTGAATCAGTTGTGATACAAAACTCACTAGTTTCTGAGAAACATTTGCATTTGGAAGAATGGCTCTTAGGTCCTAGAGAAGATGGGAGCAGAAAATCTACATCATAAAGGCACAGAGAAAACAGTTAAATTTTCTTTAAGATGGAGTTCCTGGGGCATATTTGCCAAGTCAGTTTCTAATGTCTCAATCTTTTGTCTCAATTAATATCTCGGAGGATTTTGAGAGGAACAG
Source organism: Tapirus indicus (assembly GCA_031878705.1). Classification (NCBI taxonomy): domain Eukaryota; kingdom Metazoa; phylum Chordata; class Mammalia; order Perissodactyla; family Tapiridae; genus Tapirus; species Tapirus indicus. The sequence goes on from CM062919.1 coordinate 42,719,962, forward strand.
GGGAGGTTTTGGGATTGCCAAAGGTGAATTTTGAATTGCTTTCTAGAGCTAAACCTCTGGGCTTGCAGAGATTTGCAAAACAAAGACGGTTGCTTCAAGTTCCCCAAAGAACTAGATTACAGTCTAAATGACAAAAGAGGCTGACCCACCCTTCTGGCTACATTTTTCCAATTGCTTCTTTATATCAGGGAAATTTTTAACTTAAGAGGTGAGTCAAAAGATTTTTATGTTCTTAAACTTCAGGACAATGTCCCACACCTTTAAAAGTCTGTACAAGGCATTTAACAAAGGCCCTTTTTTCTAAGTGTACAATTTAACCCTAGACCAATTTACCTGGGCAGGGCGGGCTTTTATTATCCTTTTTGTTAGCACCTGACATTAGCCTCTAGTTTTTATCTCATATGGTGTGGGCTCAGGCAACCCTATGGCTTCCCTTTTGTAAGTTTAATTAACATTGTGTGAAGGGCAGATTTATATGTTGTCTTACAATCAGGCATGGGAAACATTTCCTTTCCCCAGTGAGACACAATGTCTGTCCCCACAATACAATCTATAATATAATCAGTCAAAAAGAGATACAATCACTTCACATAAAGCCTGAAAATATATCAATTTTTCTAAAATATTTCATCTGACTTCCATCAACTCTTATACCTCTAATCATAATTTTCATTAGGACCTTATCAATAGGTCTTGGTCTTATAATTTTGGATAGGGGAAGCATTCCTAGTCAGACATTTTAAAACATACTCAGGCAAAGTTGATATAACCTCTTTATATAAAACTAGCTCAAACATTCCAACTTTTATAATCTTATCAAAACTTATACTTTTACATTTTCTCAATTTAATTGTAACCTCAGTCAGGGTCTTAAGGCTAGTTATTATTTTTTTGTATTTCTTTTTTTAATTTGGCCTTTTCATAGGTACCAATAAAGCAATTATGATGAGGGCTCTTAAAAATTTTTTTTTTCCAATTTAAATGATGCATCACCTGGCCACATTGATGGGTAGGGTCTTAATAGAAACTCATACCAATAAGCTTAACCATGGACACAAGAGGCATCTCCAAAAGAGATTCAGAAGGTTCACTCCCAAAAATAGTCTAAGAAAGCAAAGTCCATCCTTGCACAACAAGTAATGAAGGTTGAGATGACAAAGCCCCCTTATGAAAGCAATTGGGACCCCTTATGACAAATTCCCCTGATAGTTGACATAGCAGGACAAAGAGTGTGTGTCTTGGAACCCCAGTCTACTCGACTGGCTGCCAAGATGTGTGATGGTACAGGTACATGCATCCTCTGGGTGGCGGAGACCAGAAAGGTCACAAAGCCAAGCTCTCAGGACATAGAACAAGACAAAAGAAAAAAACCTGATCTAATATGCATATTAACAGTTTTAGCTAAGCCTTGGATATCTTGGAGCCAAATTAATAGCTAGGAGGGAGGTGCCTTGGGGTTGGGGAATGTGTTTGGTTTTACAGAGTACCTTGTCATTGCACAGACATTTTCTTGAAGTTAGCGGGGGACCTGTGTCATCTACCCCATTCCATGACCCAACTTATTCTTTCATGGGAGACTTCTTGAGGTGGTGGGTGCCCCAATGGCTCTTAACTGTTCGACCCGTGCCCACCAAATTTGTGGCCTTTTTGGCTTCCAAGATGCCCTTAGCAACAGCTTTTACCTCATGCGCATATTCCCAGACAACAGGGTTATAGATGCCTATGTCTTATGACAAATGACAAATAAGACAGAAACAAAGAAAAATAGTGACTATCTCTGAAAAGAAAAAAAAAAATCAATAAACCAATGAGTACTCAAACCAAATCCTAGAGTTGCTGAGCCCAAGAAGCTAGCTTCACCAACATTTTCTCCTGCTAATCTAAATTTAGAAAAGGAAAACAAATTCACCACTCTCACTTCTATTGGACCCTGCAGGCAGAGATCCAGGAGACTGATGTGGTAAGAACTCTTACCTCCTGCTGGCTCTTGTCAGAGGTCTAGGATCTCTCAGCTGTGGTAGTCTAGGAGTGAGTAGTGTCTAGCTAGTGAAATTTTTATCCCATCCTTGTTGCCAAACTGTTGGGGAGGAAGACAAATCCTCTACCCTCTCAAGATCCTTCTGGTTGGCTTAAGAATTAAATTGACATGAGACAGAATAGCAGGAGAAAAATCAAACAAGTTTTATAACATGTATACATAGGAAAACTAGGTAACTTGCCAGAATGGCCAAAGCTGTCACCTTAAATATCATCTTCAGCCAAAAACAAAGGAGGATATTGGGGGTGGGAGGAGTCAGTTATGGGAGATTGCCAGAAAAGCACTGTAAACAAGAGTAAGGTTATTATGCAGATTTATCTCCTTGCCTTCTGCATTGATAAGCATTTCTAGAGATAAGGTCATTGCCCCTCTTCTTGGTGCAGAGAGGGAGACATCTTTACAAATGGAGATTTCCCTTACGAATGTAAATGTTTCTTACAAAGAGTAACTTCTACTTGGTTTTCAGAGCTTCTCCCTTGTCTGCAGTTTCTTAAAAGTAACCAGCCCAAAATAATCCCCATGCCAATGAAACAGCTTGAGGTGGCCAATTCTGATCCCCGACACCATCTAGGTTTGTGTAAGTACACTCCATGATGTTCACACAATGAAGAAATCAGCTAACAATGCATTTCTCAGAACATATCCCCATTGTAAATCAATGCCTGACTGTATGTAAATGTGAACGTTGAAAGAAGAGCAGAACTCATCATTTTGTAACGAGTTTACTCTTTGTTCAAGAAGGTAATTTAACCGTGTACCGTGTCATGCCCACTGCCCTGTAAACTGCGGCAACATCTATTCAATACTGTAGTTGCTAAGTAGAGCATGATACAAATGTTAAAATGGAAACATAGTATATGAGGAGGTTAATAATGCTGTGAAGCCTTGTGGGAGGAAGTTGACCATAAGGAAGAGTAGAGAAATGAAATGAGAGATGAAAAGAAAGCTGACCAAGGGATAGCAAAATGACTTGAAGTCTAACATATGTCATGTAAAAGACTTTGGTTAAAAAAACATAAACATTGTCCTACGCAGAGGAAACCAAGGAAGATATTTGATTTCAAATAAGTAGAATGAAAAGACTTTTTCCTGGTCTCAAAAAAGTGAACTTTTTCTTAAAAACTGTAGACATGAAAGATCTTTGAAATTCTCCATAGAATTATGATATCAGACATTAAAGGGGGTGGCATAAGATTGATTAATATCAGCCTCCCTTCACTCCACACAAACAACACTATCTCATATGGCTGTGAGTTCCTCCAGGGCAGGGCCAATGTCTGATTCATCTTGGAGTCCCCAGGCCCTAGCACATGGTTTGGCATATTGCAGTCATGTTTGGTGAGCACTAAGTAAAATGATTGCAGAGTTGGTCCCTTCCTGCATATCACAGCACTGATTCATGTGGAGGAAATTATTTAAAAGAAACTGACAAGAGAAGATGTATGAGAAAAGAAAAATAAGAAATATGAAGTAGACTATCAAGACTTTCAAAGGACATATCTAGAAAATTTCTTCATTCCCAAATTGTCCATTTCACTATAGCATATAATTTTCCGTCAGAAAACATATGCACTATGGGTAGAGAACAACAAAAGTATACTGAGATTCGGGTGTTGATACTAAGGAATGAGAATCATTCTTCAACTAAATTGCAGATTGCTATTTGTATGCCCACTGTTGTGTACATCAACTCAGGGAACCACTTGCAAATAATCAGATTGGCAAATACTAAATCAAAGAATGCTTATAAGCTACTATGTTTTATTTAGAAGATCAGGAAGAAGAGTTTCTATTTTTTTATATTCCAGTACTGGAGCATTTTTTATCCTGCCTCTGTTGAGATTATTAATTTCTTGAGGACAGATTTATGACTTAACACTTCTTATTCTATCCCTGATTTGCGTAGTTCGATACTGTGGGCTTCATGGGCACCCAGTAAGTAGTTGATGACTTGAATTAAATGGAAAAAGATATCAATATGAGCAACTGTAAAAGTCAGTGTGTGTAGGCACAAAATGATTAGAAACACATTCTCACATACGATAAACTATATTGGTATATTTTCCCAACGCTTTACTAACATTCCGTGATCAGACGGGTAGATTATAAAAGAGAAATTCACAGGCAATACTTTGCAGTATACAGTGGCAAGAGATCCTACAAAAGAAAACACATAGCTGATTTCATGTCAATCCAACAGAGGACATTTGTAAGTTGGGCCGAGGAAATTGCATTCGAAAGCAATATTGTGGCATTCACAGCAATATGACAGTGATAACAAAGAAAAAAGTAGTAAAGGTTCAAAATATCCAGTTCTTCATTGATGATGGGATTTAAGGTTAGCACTAACAGAATAATTATGCTAAGGAAGCAGCTAAGAGCTACGTAAAAGGAATCAAAATTGAATAAGGAACCATTAGTATTATAGCTTATGTTTCACAGGTAAGCAAAATGAGAAGTAAAATCATAGGAAATAGGGGTAGTTCTCTCAAAGTGAATTAACTTCCTCCCCTGGTTTGAACCTGTTAAATAGATCTGGCCAAGTCTCAGTGAAGAGCTGAGACTGTGTTAATTGTTATAGCAATAAATTCAAGAAATTAAGAGAGGGATGAAAGGAATAAATTTGGGAATTTTTAAAGGAAGACACTTGTGTTGCAATGTTGATAAAAGGTGTAAGAAAAGTATTCAGTTTCATCTTTCTACTTGATATTTTTCGTGGATGATGTGATTCCTTTAAAAGAATAAGACTTTGGAAAGGAGCAGGTCATGAAAAGGATGTTTTGAGTTTAAGGAAATACTTCATGCTGTGATATAGAAGTAGGGAGGATGTATAGCTTGGTTAATACAGCCACTGTGCCAGGATATGGGAGTTTCAAGGTGTGGAGGGGAGTGTAATCAAAACATGGCTGTAAGTATGTAGGAAAAAGATGCACAAATGCTTCATAGCAAAATGTAAAAAACAGCTAATAAAAGCTATACAAATTACAAAGATCAAAAGTTTTAAGTTTATGGAAATGCAGAGAAATGAATGCTTCAAAATATGGTTAGTATTTGAAAAAGTGCAAGAAAGATTTTTAGAAAATGACATTATGGTATTAAGACAATTTGGGTGATTACCTATACCAAGTAGGAAGATGGATACCAAAGGAACTGTGGGCATAAGCTAGAAAAGCACGTGGAATTTAATTTTTCTACAGAAACAGAACTGAAAATGGAAACGTGTTATATCTGGTAAAGCAGGAGGGTAAAAATTGACCTTGTATAAACTCATATGTTTCAAAAATTATTTTTGCCTTAGTTTGTCAATCCAGGATGTTTTCTCCCTAATAAACAACCTCTATGAGAATGAATATCTGCAAAGAATTTTGAGTTACTTGGAAAATAATGTAGGAACAAAAGAAAACATCACCATCATCTTTATCATCATCATCATTATTATTCTGTTTTATAAACCTGTTTTCTCATCTTAAAAATATTATGGGAAATTATACTGTAATAGCAGAATACAAATCTTTGGATATTAGTATTTTTGAAATAGAAGAGATGAGATGTGAGAGGGTTGTAAATTTGGCAAGATATACTTTTCTTATGCATAGTTTGAGAATTATGTAGTTTCAACCAGTATAAACATTGACTCTATTAATACTAAAAAAGAAAGCGTCCTTGAATTAATCTTACCTTTCCTTTTCAGGTATGAGGAGTGCAGTGATTTTCTCCCTTGGGGCAGGGGTCAGCAATTTGATGGAGACTGTAATTCAGTGAATGTGCAGTTTTTATAGACTGTGAAATGCAATCATAATTTCAATGTTTTATTACAGGTATCACTTTGTTCCTCCATCTTTTGCTTTTTATTGCATATTATATGCGTCAACATGGTGAAAGGTAATGTGCTTTATTTCAGTGAAGTGGAAGATGTAGGACAGAATTGATCATATAAGGGTAGAGCACTGTTTTTTTTCCTGCTTCACAAGGTTTGTGCTCATAGATTTCATGCTGTACTTTTTATTTCAGTAACATTTAACAAAATCATGGCCATGGAGGAAATTAAACTTACACAGAATGTCCACAGTCAGGCTGTGAGTGCTCATGTTTCAGGTATGGTACAAAGTGGACACTCTGAGTTGCAAGTTAAAGAGACAGAAGCCATCTTTTCCCTATTGTTTTTAGTGTACAAAAATACCTGGATTTAACCATAAATAACTTGTACAATAACCTCAACTGTCTGGGACGCAATAGAGCACCCAGATGTAAGCAAAGCAAAGCAAAGCAAAGGCCGCTAAAACGGATGCCATTCACCCTCTAAACTCCAGGGGGAGCTTCTTAGGCTTTCGCTAGGCACCTAGGGATTCTTTCTTTACATATAATTCTATCATGCTTCATTATCTAATTTCCTATCTCACTCCTATCTCACTATCTCACAGAAGCAGTAAATTAGAAAGGAGAAGGAATTATGAGACTCACTGACCTAATAAGAAGTGACAGTTAACTATGTGAAAGAAGGAGGCAGAATACTTATTTTAAAATAGGCATAATAATGTTTTAAGGCAGAAGGATCATTGATAGACGGACCATCCTGTGTCCTTCATTTTCCCCTCTAGACACCATTTTATTGCATGTAAGCTTAATAGTAATGGTCCTGAGACATCAAGAACAGTTTACATTCTATTCAATTCTAATCTATTATAGAAAAATTTCCATTCAAAATGCTTGAATTTTTAAAAATTTTGGGATGATAGGGTAACAATTAACCTGTTTTGTTTTGGGGTGCAAAATTGTGCTCAGAGACTGAGACTGTCTTTGCCAATAGTTTATTTAACGCAGGTTTGCTGTGAATGTATGATAGTTGCACAAGCCAATAGCATACAGGATAATATCTCTTAATAAGCAGTAAAGATATAATATAACATACTTCAAAGCAATGATAGATTAATCACACTATTGTCCCAGGCAAGAGGAGATGAAAGGAATAAAGTCCAAATTAAATCGAGATGTATCTTTTCATATGAGTCAGTACTCGGGAGAGACGGCTAAACCAACCGGCTAAACCAACCGAAAGCTGACTTCCAGCTGCCAGCACAAAATAAGAGTCCCCTTTTGCTAGAGCATGTTGCTAGGGAACGGTGGTGCCGGCGTTGGTGGGCAGGAAAATCTTTGTGGGGCCCACTGCTGGCTTTCACCACAATTGTTAAGGGAGTCGCCCTTACCACAGTAGGAGCTAATGCCCCAAGGTCTTCGGAAAGTTTGCTTAGGTCAGCAAAGAGTGCCTTGCCCAGACAGAAACTCTCAAATAATTCTCACAAACTTGGTATTTATAATCTAAATGTCCCCTTACCCCACAGTCAACTCTCCACATGTTCTTATTGATAAGGCCACCAGCAGTGTTGTCATCAGCTGAGCTACTGAGTTTTTATCAATGATAACACATGAGATGAAGACATGCTGACACAACTTACTTCATTCTTATGTCAACTTTTTTTTGTCTTTGTCATAAACAAGTAGATTAAAACAACTTCACTTGTCATAAATAAGTGGATTTGAAATCATATCAAACCAATACACAACATAACCTCATCCTTCAAAAATAGCGTATAAATAAGAATTATCATAATACATAGCACTGAATGAGCCCTAAAGTACATCTATTTTCATCAGAACAATTTGATTTTAAACTCCCATTTCAATTTTTTTTTTGCAAAATTCCTTCACATGAGTTACAGGAAGGCTACCAGTGACTGGGTTTACCCCACCTTTCTTGGCAGAGATAAAAAGGATATGTGTATAGCTCATTTTTGCTGGTTAATTTCCTGAGTGTTACATATTTTTATTTTATACAGAGCAGAGTTTCTCTCTCTTTAAAAAAAATAGTAGGTTGAAGATAGTTTATTTGGGTGTTACATACTTTTCTTTTTGAGGAAGTAGATATCAAAATCAGGGTAAATAAGAGATTTGGCAGACGTTCTGCATTTTGCCTGCACTGAACTTCTCTTCCTCCCTCTTTGCCCCACCTCACCAACACACACTCTTGGGCCAATGTGACTTTACAGTGTGTTTGTTTGTGAAAGCCTGGCCCCAGAGTGTTTTTCTGTGACTCATGCTGTGAAGGTTTTACTCCGTCTCTAGAGAGGTTACAAAATCTTTTAGACCTCCTTATTTCCTTATTGTGAAGGGTGAAATTTTTTTTTTTTAGGAAATGTTTATCATTTTTCTTGATTAGGTGACTCCCTTTGACTACGTTGTTTCTTATCTTTCCTCATTGGAAATCACAAATTTACTTTGCTGTGTGATTCATGGACACAGTTCTATGATTATTTGTTGTTATTTGGGCTATACAGGTTTTTTGAATTTCTCTTATCTAAACTCCAAATAAACCAGATTTCATTTTGGCATTAGAAAAAAAAAGTATATATACTGCATATATATATAATGGCAGTACACCTGCCGTATGTTTTAAGCTATCATTCCTTTGAGACATGAGAAATTGTGCAGCCCCTTGACCTTGAACCTCAAAAAAAAGAGAGGAGAGGCAGTTTTTCCTGAGAGAATTTGAGTATTATATGTCTTGACATTAGAAGTTGGCTCTAGCATTTAATCAGGGAAGAAACAGACCCATAATGATCTCATTCCTACTCCCCTCTAATACAGCAAGGTATTTCTATCTATCTGTTCCTTGGATGGGGTTGGATGTAGTATTTAGCATGGAAATAGGAAGGGGAAAAAAAAGGAAAGTATGTGCTGAACTGCTTAATACCTGTGAAGAAGTAGATCCATAAAACCTTCATAAACAGAGCTCTTATTCTCTACTTATGGGCATTTTTTTACCTACTGTGTGCCAGGCACTGTGATCTGTTACTTCACAAGTCTCATTTTTCTTAGAGCCGTGCCATGTCCTTTTAGTGTGCATAAGAGAGAAAAAGAAATTTTTTCCCTTCCCCATGCTGACTTAAAAAAAAACACAGGCAGAATAGAAGATTAGTGCCCTTAAAGTTGAAGGGGAAAATCAATGGCATAGAAAAAATAATATACTTTACAATGAGACCAAAGTATTACCTAGGGTGATAGTTTTTGTTTTGGTGATAAGTGATTCAAATTTAGTAAAACCTGAGCAGCCATAGATTGCTTAGATTCAGTCAAAAGTTTCCTGTGTTTTTCATTCATCAAGTAAATTCCCTTGTATTTCATCAGCTTCCAGGTTTTTGTTTGTTTGTGTTTTGGTGGGCTCCTTCTCAGCTCTTCAGAGCAGAGTGGCATTTTGGGGAGATCTGCCCCCACAGCTTGATGGTCATCAGCTAGGCTACTGAGTTTTTATCAACGACAACAGATGAGAGGACATGCTGACACAACTTGCTTCATTCATTGGGCAAGACAAATCCTAAAGAAAGTTGCCTTCAGTCACAGATGCTCCTGCTAAGTTACACTGTCATGGGAAGATGATCTGAAAACACAGCCACTTGAATGGGACAGAGCCCACAAAAATACCGTCAAGGTAACAAACTGAAAGTAGAAGAAATACTGAAATTTTATGGCAAATATTATTTAAATCTTTTTCATGCTTGTAGCAGTATGTTAATTTTGGTTTGAGGAATAGGCTTGGTTAGAGAGAACCTAACATTTCTTTATGCCCTTAGTTTAAAGTCTGACCAATATTGGTGTGAGTTATGCCTCATTCCTAAGAACTTCTCAAATTTCCTTCCAGAAAGAAGTGTTCTCTTCCTTGAGCTTCCGGCAACAGATTTCACATCACTGAAAGTTAATTTAAACTTCAGACTTTTAGGATCCCAAGTTGAGGGTGGTGGCTCTTTGTGTATACACCGGACCACCATAACATGGAAATATTCTTTTGTTCCTATTCATGATTTGGGAATAAAAATGGATTTTATTTTTATAATTTCCTTTCAAAGAGTAGAAACTTTAAAACATTCAGAAGTCTATTTTTACCAAATTTATTACAGTAAAACAGTTCCACTTGTATCTTGATGATTGCTCTGGCTTCCTGTTCAGCATCCTAGATGCAATATTTGTTGCAAGTTCTTCCTTTCTTTCTGACTTAGCATTCAAATAGGAAGTTCTAAAAAAATAGCTGGTCCCCAGAGTGCTCTGGTCCATTACATTATGCTAATGATAAATGGAACTAATTTATTCTCTGTAGCTTTTTAATTAACCTAGAACTTAAGTTTTTTTCTATGAAATAGTTCTACACAATGAAATTTTCATTAATCATCAGTTGGGACCCCAGAAACTGAGCCAGAATAAAAAGAGAAAGAGTGGCTATCTCCTTCCCAAAATTAACACTGTTAATTCTAATAAGCATTGTGGGAGCATAGATCACTCTACACAGGGATAAGTTACCCTAGGATAAAAGTCACCTAGAAGTTTTTGAATATGCTGACACTCATTTCACTGATATTCTAGGAAGCCATTTTCAACTGCTCATCAGATATCATTGCGAAGAACAGAGATTGCAAAGAGGCTTGCCATGCTGTAGCTTTTATGTATTCTACTGCCTTCCAGAATTCTCAACATAAAATTAATGGGAAATTAACAAAGAATGCACTTTAATTTTTTTTAAATACACTTTATGTTTTTAGAGCAATTTTAGGTTCACAGCAAAATCAAGCAGAAAGTACAGAGTTTCCATATACCCCCTGCCCCTGCAGTGTCGTATTCTAACTTAAAATTTTGCTTCTATAAAAATAACTTTATTGAGATATAATCCACATATCATTACATTTACCTTTTTAAAGTGTACAATTCTATGTTTTTTAGTATATTCACGGAGTTGTGCAACCATTACCACTCTTTTAATTTCAGAATTAAAATTTACTTTTAAATGAAATTAATGTACCATTTAGAGAATTTAAAAAAAAGGAGAAAAAACATCCCTCAAACTCACTATTCTAACCAAACTCTTGTCATTTTTTGTGCATTTTATTTTAGATTTTTTTTTTTAACATCCAGATATTTTTACAAAGAATGGTAAGAGTGTTCTATGTAATTATTTTAAGATGTCCTTGTGAGAGTAGATGGCTCTGTCTCTTTAAGACTGCTCACAGTGTGATGAAGTGTGCTGTGATTCTTCTTGCCGTGTGTACATATGAAATTATCCAAGCGAAGAAAAGAACTTCATGGCTGTGTATGCTGTGGTGTGCTGCTTTCCATTAAGCCATCTCTCTTGATATTTGAACATTCCAGAGCACTGTTAAAGCTTTAAACTTTTGGTCATTAATAGTGGATAGATGTCTTTTATTCCTTTGTGTTATGGTGTGAAAACATTAAAAGCTTAAATTAATTAATAAATAAATTAATTAATAAAGCTGGCATGTCCTTTGATGGTGTCCCCTCAAAGTAAGAGCAGACTGGGCATTGTGAAGGAGTGATTTCAGCTAGCCTCAGTAAGTATTCAGGAGTGAACAACGAGAGAAAGACAGTCAGTAGAAACACAGACAGCAGATCTGAACACATTTACAGAAGTTGCACAAATGGCCAAAAAATATATGAAAAGATGCTCTGGGGATGTGAATTAAAACATTTTTTTCTGCAATCAGATTAAGCACAATTGAAAAATTGATAATGTTAAGTGCAATAAAGGATGTAAGAAATTGGGTTACTCATACACTATGAGAGTGTAATTGATCAACCTTTTAAGAGGCTAATTTGATGGCATTTATTAAGATTAAAAATGTCTCTCATCTTTAATTGAAGAAGAGCACTCATAAAAATTTTGCAGAAGTAATATCATTATATATAAAAATACGTGTACCGAGATGTTCATTGAAGCCATATTTGCAATAACAAGGAATTAGAAACATTGTATTGTTCAGCAATAGGAAAATTGGCTAAATAAATTATGGTTCAGACAGCCATGAAAAAGGACAAGGTACATATGTGTGTACTGCCCAATGCAGATGTGCATGATATGCTTTTATGTGAAAAAGTGGAAATATTATAATCCGTCTTTTATTGTAAAAAAAGTATATTTGTAGATAAGTTTGGTTATGTGTAGGAAAACTGGGGTTGGGTTATTTTACTTTTTGTTTTATATGATTTTTTCAATTGATTGGATTGTGAGTGATTTTGACTCCACCCTCCACGTGTTTTTCAAACCCCAAATTTGAAAAATTAAGTGACATTCTTAAGGCTTTGAAAGATGAAAGAATGCAACAGTTTAGCTAGGCTGTCAGAGTTTGCCAAGTAGAAGTGCTTAAGGAACCAGCTTTAATGAATAGGTAAAAAGGACTTCTAATTAGTATATTAACAGTTTATATGGAAAAAGATGTATCTAAAGCATATGGAAATAGTTTTTACTCAAGTTAAATCTTTTGAATAATTGTAATTTTTTTCTAATCATAAAAGTAAAATGTGATCATTATAAAACACTTGAAAATAAATAAGAATATAAAGAAAATAATAAAAATTACCTATAATTCTATCACCTAGAGATAATAGTAGGCTAAGTCTTAAAAACTCATTTATGCTATCAATTTGAAATTTCAAAAAGGTTTAATTTTCACCATGAGAGTACTCTTCACCCTAATAACTTGTCTAATTGCTGAATTAGTATGGGGATACACATAATCTGAATGAAGTTTCCTGTATGTTTCCTATAGAAAATTAGCTTTGGTAATATCGCACATTGTAATAAGAATTTAAAAAGATAAAATGCTGAAAGGTAAAAAGAAGTACATAGGAGGGCAGACAGATATGACAAATCTTGAATTTTCACATTATTAAAGAGAGTAGAACTGTCTGTGATCAAACCAGCCAATAAAGAAGTCTCTCTTTGTCTTTCCCCTCATACTGTCTTGCGCTGGCAGCCAACCAATAATCATCCGGGGGCTGGCGAGAATGGAAAGGACTGTCCCTGACCTGGAGTACTTGTGTTATTTGGTACCTGAGGAGTAATTCTCTGAGGGACTCAAATCCTCACGATATATTCATACTTCTAGGAGGAGTGATTGGATTACAAAGAACCATCACAAGCTTCTCACCCCTGGCAGTGTTACCTAAGTCTTCCCTTTTCCATGACAGGTCCTGGGTACTCTGTCGTTATCAGTCCATGTTTTACAGGTGGGTCTGGTCAGTAGCTTCTTGAGATCCCTCCCTTCCTACACCCCCAAGTCCAGAATTGCATATTGAACTGTGCTCCCAGAAGCTACAGTATTGAGTAGTTTCTATTCCTCAGCACCTTTCTATGCCATTTTTGCCTTTGTTGTTATGTTGGCTCCGACTTCCAGGAACCCTGTGAATGAGTGATGTCCACACTGTCTTGTCTTCAGTAGCCCTACTCAGCTCCAGTAGATTCATGCCTATGGCTTCCTTTATGGAATTAGTCCATCTCATATTTGGTCTTCCTCTTTTCCTGCTGCCTTCCACTTTCTGAGTGTTATTGTCTTTTCCAAAGAATCCTGCCTTCTCTCATGATGTGCCCAAAGTAGGACAGTCTCAGTTGTATCCTTTTTGCCTTCAGCGACGGTTCAGGCTTAATTCACTCTAGGACCTACTTGTTCATCTTTCTGGCAGTCCAGGGTATCCATGGAGCTCTCCTCTAACACCATATTTCAAATGAATTAGTTTTTTTCCTGTCAGCCTTCTTTCCTGTCCAGCTTTCTTTCACACCCATACATAGTAATTGGGAATACGAGGGTGTGAATAATCTTGACCTTTATCTCAAATGACACTTCCTTGCACTTGATGATCTTTCCTAATTCTTTCATTGCTGCCCTCCCAAGTCTGTCTTCTCTTGATTTCTTGGCTGCAGTCTCCATTTCAACTGATGACTGAAGCAAGGTAAACAAAATAATTTCACTATCTTCATTGTCTAGGTTAAAATTGTGTAGTTCCACGAGAAGATGTTCAACTTCACTAATCATCAGGGAAATGCAAATCAAAACTACACTAAGATATCACCCGACACCCATTAGAATGGCTATAATCACAAAGACAAATAACAACAAATGCTGGAGAGGTTGTGGAGAAACGGGGACCCTCATTCACTGCTGGTGGGAATGCAAACTGGTGCAGCCTCTATGGAAAACAGTATGGAGAGTCCTCAAAAATTTAAAAATAGAAATACCTCATGATCCAGCAATCCCACTCTTGGGCATCTACCCAGTGGACATGAAATCAACCATCCCAAGAGGTGTCTGTACCCCTATGTTCATTGCAGCATTATTCACTATAGCCAAGAAGTGGAAGCAACCCGTGTCCCTCGACTGATGGTTGGTTAAAGAAGATGTGGTATATACATACAATGGAATACTACTTAGCCATAAGAAAAGACAGAATTGTCCCATTTGCAACAACATGGATGGACCTAGAGGGTATTATGTTAAGTGAAATAAGCCAGAGAGAGAAGGACAGACACTGCATGAACTCACTCATATATGGAATATAAATGAACACATGGACAGAGAGAACTGATTGGTGATTACCAAGGGGAAGGGAGGGTGGGCACAAGGGGTGAAGGGTTACATCCACATGGTGACGGACGAACAATAACGTACAACTAAAACCCCACAGTGTTATAAACTATTAAGACATCAATAAAAAAAAAAAGATAAGGATGCAACTTCCCCCACATTGGCATTTCCTTAAGGATAAGCATTTCTCCCTAGGCTAGGATTTGATTGCTGTGCTCATCCTGGGACCACCCCCATCAAGACAACAGACGTGCTACCTGCAGTGCCCATCAAAGGCTGTGCTGAGAGGGCAATCTTGTGACTATTGTAAAAGGGACATTGCTTTCATATGTGATCTTTGACAGTATATAACCACTCTGTACACCCAATTTCTTTCGTGCCCTTCCTTCCTTGGGGAAGGAAGGCCCCGGGCTATATGGTCCTCAAATTTGGCTCATAATAAACTCACCCCAATTTTGATTTATAAAAAAATAAAAATTGTGTAGTTCTTCTGTAGTCATGATTTTTGTTTTCTTGATGTTCAAATGCAGTCCTGCTTTGGCACTTTCTTCTTTCTCTTTCACAGAAGTTGTTTCAAGTCATTTACTGCTTTTTGCCAGTAAGATGGTGTCATCTGCATGTATTAGATTGTTGGTATTTCTTCCACTAATTTTCACTCTGTCTTCACCTGAGTCTAGGCCCTTTTTTCGTATGACATGTTCTGGATGCAGATTAAACAGATAGATAAAATGCACCCTTGACTGACACCTTTGCCTTTAGAAAAGCATTTTCTGTCTCCATATTCTGTCCTGACAGTGGCTTCTTGTCCACAATGTAGGTTATGCATCAGGACAGTCAAGTGCTGAGGCACGCCCATTTCCTTCAGACCAGCCCACAGCTTTTCAGGATCCACATAGTCAAAGGCTTTACTGTAGTTTATAATTTGGAGCACTCCAGTAGCCAATGAATAATCTCAATTAGATCCCGTGTGCTTCTCCCTTTTCAAAATCCAGCTTGGACATCAGGCATTTCTTGCTCCATGTAAGGTAAAAGCCTTCACTGCAGCACCTTGAGCATCATTTTATTTGCATGGGAAATTAGACCAATGGTCTTATAGTCACTGTGCTCTTTGGCATCTCCTTGCTTGGGGATTGGGATACATAGTGAGTGTTTCCAGTCTGTAGGCCATTGTTTTATTTTCCATATTTGTTGACATATTCTTGTTAGGATTTTAACAGATTCAGTCTCTGTGGCTTGAAATAATTCTAT
The DNA here is from genome assembly GCA_031878705.1 of Tapirus indicus. NCBI lineage: Eukaryota > Metazoa > Chordata > Mammalia > Perissodactyla > Tapiridae > Tapirus > Tapirus indicus. The sequence continues at coordinate 42,735,664 of CM062919.1, forward strand.
CAGTATCCCATCTACTCCTGGTGACTTATTTCCTTCCAGTACTTTCAGGGCAGCTTTCACATCACTTTCAAGAATTATGGGTTCTTCCTCATAGGAATCTTCTTCAAAGGAATTTGTCATCCCTTTCATCTCTTCTGTATAGGTCTGCAGTATACTGTTTCCACCTTCCATTTATTTTCTCCTGATCAGATAGTGTGCTTCCCTGTTGCTTGTTCTGCATTCCTAATCTGGGTTAAAATTTCCCTTTGATTTCTTCAGTCTTCTGGAAGACACCTCTTATTCTTCCTTTTCTGTTGTTTTCTTCCATATTTTTGCATAGGTCATTATAGTTCACTTTAAGGAATGGCTGTATAACCTGTGGGGTCCAGTGCAAAATGAAAATGTGGGGTCCCTTGCTCAAAAATTAAGAATGTTAAGACAGTGCAAGCAAAGCATTAAAACAAGTGCAGGGCCCTTTGGGACTGCACAGGTTACAGGCCCACATAGCTGGCTCTGCTCACCTTAGCCTTAGCTCCTGACCAGGGTATCCTGTTACTGAGAGAGGGCACATAGCCCTCAATCATCCTCCTTTCTTTTTTTGAGTTCATCTAGTACTTACCTCCATATGGGGTTACCGGCCTTCTAATCCTTAGGACAAAACTACTCTGAGAACAAGAGACAGGTGTTGTAGAGGAGGAAAAAAATTCTTCTTCCTCCTACCCTCCTTGGTTTTCCACCAGGGGCCCTGTAAATTGGACTGACAAAGACAGATTAATGAGGGAAAAACAGGAGTTTATTAACATTTGCATCACATTTCCACATGGGAGACCCCAGAGATGAGTAACTCCGAGGAATAGTTAGAACTTGGGCTTATGTAGTATCTTCGCAAAGGAACAATCAATTTTTAGAGAAGTGACTAGACAAAGGAAATAGACTCTGAGTTTGTAGGGGCAACAAATTGTTAAAAGGCAAACATATGAGGAAACTAATGGATGATAAGAGCTAGTTAGTAAGGTTTGTTATGTAGATTTCTCTGGTGCCATCTCTGGGCTGACACAGGTCTAAAGTTGTCTCTGGTGGTTAACTTTTGTCCTTTCTGGTAGAGAGGGGAGGGGGTGGGGACACCTTTGTAAATTTATGTCCTGCTTTTAGGCAAATAGAGAACAGAGAGCTTTTCTTGTATCTACTTCTTCTCGATTGCCTTCACCTCAGAATAATCCTTATGCTAAAGTGGCGTATTTTGGGGGTGACATATTCTGGGTGGCATTTTCTGCTATCCTACAGTGTCCTCTCTGGACAGATGTAGCCCCATGGGCCCATGACTTGAAACCTTGTGCATATTCAAAAAAGACTGCCCTTTCTTCAAATGGACACAGCCCTATGCTGGGGCACCCAGTCTGGCAGTTGGTGAGTAGCAGATGAGCTGGATTTCATTCACCTCTAGCATGCTTGGCTGGGCATCCTCATGCAGAGAACAGCCTGCATAATCGATAGGCTGGAATGTCCTTTCTCCTTAATAGTTCCCACGTGACAATCCAAATCCCTTGACTGGGGTCCTTGAGTACCTAGGCTTCTCTGGTTTGCACTGTAGGCTGTAGCTCTTTGCCCTTTTTATTGGTCATTTTTCTTCACTTATTTTTAAAATTCCTTTTCTTATGATTAAGAATCATCTATTATTGGGATCTGGCAATCCATCTACTGGCTTCACTGAATGAGTTTCTTTGATAGCAGGGAAACAGATCCATTATACTCTTCTTCCATCTTTCTATTCTAAGTTGGTAGGGTTTTAGGTCCCACTCCCAAGACGATATAAGTTTAAACAAAGAAAAGAAATTAATGAAATATATGAAGAGAAAAATGAGTCATTATAATCTTTATAGTCTTTTGTAATTCCTGACTACCTTTGCCTGAGAGCAAGCCAGGGAAAGATGAGGGTTGAGGTAAGAGAAGAAAAGAACAAGTGAAGTTAGGTTCTTGAGAGGGTTTTTTAAACTGGATTTTGACGTTAAAAATTAAAAGGATGTCAGATTCCCTTCCTTTCACACACTCAACAAAAATAAATAATGCAAACATTCAGAAAGAGTTATGGGAGATAGAATCTGTTCAAAAGGGCCTTTTAAAACCCTGCATGTGTTGCTACCATGAAATGATGTTAGAGTAGCAGAAGAGCCATGCTGAGTTGCTACACGACCATTTAGCCTGGTATTCAGATTGCAGTACTGCCAAGGAATGGATTAAGATGGGGCAGGGACTATGGGGATGTACTTTAAAGGAGCCGAATTCATTCAGAACAGGCTACGAGGCCCCCATGAACTTGTCTAAATTCTTTTGTAGTCTGTTTAAATGTGTTGTGTTTGTATGCATGTTTGTGAGTGTGAGCATGCATATGTGTGAGTGTGCAAGCATGTGTATGTGTGTGCGTGTGTGAGTTGGGGAGAGGGCTGGAAGTTAAAAGTCCGGTACTCAGTATAGAAAAAGTACTTTCTTTTATTTACTTGCTTAGATCCTCAGATTAGTCTGCCATTTCTGATGGCAGAAGTTCAGCGTCTGGTTTTGAAACAGATTTCGGTACTCACATGGCTCAGTATTGTACCTATGAACTTAGAGATATTCTATATGAATAGATTTATAAACAGATACATAATGTTGTGCGTATGTTTTTGTTCACTTTTTCTCTAGATAAATCCAGAATTTATAGGAACATAGGAGTCTCTCCATTAAAAATATTTAAGGCAGACTAGAAGAATATTTGATTTTTTACTTGGAAACTTCCTTTTACTCTAACGTTTTGTTCCTGATAAAAGAATTAGATCTCTAGATTAGTGTAAATTAATATGTGCTTATTTTACTAGGTAGGAGGTAAGCTTGACCGTGAAGAAGTGCAGGATCCAAAATAACTGTAACAAATACAGTAGAAGTTTATTTCTGTCTCAAACTGCTCAGGGTAGACAGTTCAGGGACAATATGGTGACTTTACTCCATAAGGACATCTAGGACCTAAGTTCCTTCTCCTTATTATTGCTTGGCCATCCCTAGTGTGTGTTTTTCACCCATATGAAAAAGATGACTTGCTACCATGTCCATGTCCTGGGCACCAGAATGGAGGGAGGGCAAGGAAAACAGCATATGCTTTCCCTTTAAGCACACATCCTGGAAGTTGCCCGTATCCCATTACCTGGAATTTAGCTGTAAACTTTTTAGTTGATGGCCAGGTACACGGTTGAAAATCATGGAGTTTAGCATCATTGAGGAAAGGGAGAATGGATCCTGGGGCACAGCTGTCAGTCTTTGTCACACTTATCTTTGAGATCCTATTCTACTCTTCACATTTTGAACCCAGAGCACTAAATGTTATGTGACATAATTAGCTTATTAAGAAGCTGGACACAAAGTCTAACTTTAATTGCAAATGGCTTCCATATCATAAGTCGATTTTGATAATTTGCCAGTGGCTTCCTGTGGTACTGTGTTAAGAAGGATTGTAGGGCTATATTTGCACTGAGCAGGAGAATAATTACATGATCAGTAAGTGATACCTGCCCTGGGCACAGGATAGGAGAATAGTGTCATGTATTTGCTATACTTAGCCTTAATTCAGAGAAAAACTCCTATCAAGTCATAGAGTCTATCATAGGTAGCACCGTTAGAGATGTTTTCTCTCTTCCCCAGTGATTCACTCCACTGCCACCAAGTAAGGGTTTAAATTGGGAATAGGGTTGGGGCTTTATATATCATGGAAATACCACTACCCAGTGGAAAGGAAGGTTTAATTGAATGACCAGTTGAAATAAATTTTTAGAATACTCAGGTAAACCTGAGGGCACTAATCAAGCCACCCCTATGCGATCATATTCAACGAAGAAAGTGTGAAAAACTGATTGGTAAGAATCAGTTAATTTTCTCCTTGCTCTGAACTTGTTTATCTGACTGAATTAGGAGTTTAAAGCACTATATGTGTACTGCCTTGTTTTGCTTTACCTTTTTGTGTGTCTTATCTCTTCAACTAGACTAGGAGCTCTTGAGAAACAAGTCTAAATGTGACATCTCTGTGTCCCTGATGGTCTCCAGCACAACGTCTCACAGAGAGAGACAGAGACAGAGAGAGAGAGAGAGAGAGAGCAATAGATATTTGCTGATAGCTGGCTCGAAACCATGCATGGTGCTCTAGTTAGCAGGTTTTTTTCAAGGAGTTTGCTCACTGCATAGGCATTACTATCCTTAATTTATCTTTTGCACTCTGAGGCTGAAGGTGACTAAGTGAATTGTACCATTCTTCTGGTGGTTCTGAATGCATTATTGATCAGCAGCAGAATTGACTAGCATAAATGGCAGTTGAGGATTTTCTTCCTCTCTTTTACCTTGTGCCGTTTTGGCAGGAGAAGTGAAGGACAATTTTCAAGCCTCTCCAAGAGCTGCATGATAAATAATTGCTGGATAAATTAATATCATCTTATAAATGAGAGCAAAACAAGGGGGCAGATCTGGCTGTCCTGATTTTGCTTTCCTTGTTCAGCTCACTGACGGGAGTCACCCTTGCTCTTGGTTCGGGTCCCAGCTCCTCCTCCCTTGCTTGCCTGTATCTGTGGGTGAGTCATGGCAACCTTGCTGGCCCACCCTTTTCCAATTGTAAAAGAGAGATGAGTTGCCACCAGATGATGTCTCAAAGTGCCTCTGACTTCTGGAATGGACGATGCTCTAGAAACACAAAGCGTTGTTGCAATAAATGGGCTCTTTGCATGATCACTGACTTGTCTTCTCTTCTCCTCTCAACCAAATTTTCTGCTGAGGTAAGTAATGTGGAGTGCATTTTTTGTTTTTTTCTTCAGCTTTTAGTTCCTTTTGTGTATGTCTGGCCTTGTAAATGTGGTGAATAAATGCTATAATTATAACCCTTTTTGACAGCTCTGTAATTTAATTGTAATTCGCTCTGAGCATCTTTTTAAGACAATGATGTGTATTGAAGACGCAGCTGTTCCAATCTCATCTGCTAAACTGACAAGGGTGGTTGAAATCATAGCCCCAGCAACTGTGGGAACTTCCGATCTATTCAAGGCCAAATATAGAGATATACTCGTGTGTGTGTGTGTGTGTGTGTGTGTGTGTGTGTGACCACTTTCTGTATCCTGGTTTGGCAAAAGTGGCAGTGTGGTGTTTAGAGAGAAGCATCATTTAGAATTGGCCTTTGCATAAATACGTAAGTTATTCTGAAGTGGAAAATCTCGGGTTTACTTTCTGCAGTAAGCTATGTGCCTTCTATTAACATTCAGTGGTAGTCCCTCTGTTAACCTGAAGTTGATTCCCGACAGCATTGGCTGGGGGTTATTGGAGACCCATTGGTCATCAGATGTATTAGTTTGCTAGGGTTGACATAACAAGGCACCACAGACTGGGTGGCTTGAACAGAAATTGATTGTCTCACAGTTCTGGAGGCTAGAAGTCCAAAACCAAGGTGTTGGCAGGGTTGATTCCTTCTGAGTGCTGTGAGGGAGAAGCTGTTTCATTCCTCTCTCCCAGCTTTTGGTAGGCTCAGGTGTTCCTTGGCTTGCACATGATGTTCTCCCTGTCTTCACATTGTCTTCCCTCTGTATGTGTCTCTGTGCAAATTGACATCAGTCATATTGGATTGGAGCCCACCCTAATGACCTCATTTTAACTTGATTACTTTTGTAAAGACCCTCTCTCCAAATAAGGTCACATTCTGAGGTACTAGGGGTTAGAACTCCAGCGTATCTTTTTTGGGGGACGGGGGGACACAATTTAACCCATAACAGATTCTACTTGAATATGCAGGAATTTTCTTCTTATAAATTATGGCTGCAAATAATTTGTGCTTTTGGATGATTGCAGGAAGACTCTCACAAGAATTATTTATTATATAATGATATTCTTTCTCTCATTTATTTTGAGCTGTAACACAGAGCAATTAAATCTATCATCTTTCCTGATATTTGGTCAAATAGTTGTGGCGGAGCCTGGTCTGCCTTTTGACTTTCACTGCCCTGAATACAGCTTACTGAATGCAAGATGCTATGAAAGAATCAATAATGGCAGGTCACCTCAGAACTTTCTAACTGGTAGGTAAATTGAGGATGAATTCATCTAACTGAAGATGTATAACATGAGTCTCCTCCCAACCCTAGTTCTCCGTCCCCCTTCTTCCCACTTCTCCCTGTTGCAAGAAGGAGTTTGAAAATAATTCAAGAAGATGTTCCTGATATCAGGAGATTTCTTCATTTGAGGCTTCTGGTGGGCTAGACCACCAGAAATTTTTTATGGTTTGTTATGAAACAGAAATTTGAAAACAATATCTAAGATTAAGTAAATAAAATGGAAGGAAGGGAGATTGTTTGATGTGAGTGAGGAAAATAACAGTGAACTGGATATTAAGAAAACCGACTGATCAAGGTTCTGCAGTTAACTAACATGATCTTGGACAAGTAAATTCACCTTTCTGTTTACTAACTACAGCATGGGCTTTGGATCAGTAGGCAATCTCTCAGATAGCTTCCAGCTTAAAGTCCTGTGATTCTAGGGTTACTACTGCATAAGAAGAGGCAGGAGATAGGAATGATTTAGGTCAGTGCTCAGATGTGTGTGTTTGGTGAAGTCTTAGAAGGTGTTGGGTAAGTGATTCAACAGAGTCTGTGAAATCATAATGAGTATTTAATGCATTGAGGTTTGCAGTAGGTTACACTCAGAAACCCACAGTACAGTGTAGGTACAGTAGGCAGGCACTGGTCTGGAGGGCCTCCTCCACTCCAGCACGTTGATCAGCAGCCACAGCTGTATCTTTATCACCACTCACTGTATTTCTACAGCCAAATTCTTACTTTCCCCATAAGCACAAATATCCTAAACATGCAAGAAAAAGGTCATAAAATTGTAGGCTTCCTTTGCTTGCTAGATTAGCCCAGGGATCTAATTAGGAGGACTTATGATTTCTAGTTTCTGCTCATATGACCAACTCTTGGCTCTCCATAAATAAGCTCTTTGAGCTTCACTCTGCTCCCTAAGAAGTGAGATGGTGGGATTTTAGTTGGCATATGCCTGAGGGAAACTTGCTCTTGTTTGAAGGAGTTGGATAGCCTGCTGGAGCCTGTTGGAGGAAGGACACAAGCCCCACTGTGACTCTTGGTGTGCTGTGTGAATAATACAGGATGTTGATTTCAAGGACCATCTGGAATGAAGACAAGCCAATAAATTCATTTCAGTGGACTAGTGATTCTTTTGCAAGTCTGGCTTTTGATATTCTTTTTGGAATCCTGTTCTTTGAACTTAGGACCTTTGGAGAAGGAGCTGGGTTGGCCATAAGGCATCATTATTCATTTATTAAATACTGACTAGGACAAATAATAGTTATGGCACGCTGTGACACGTTCTGTATTATAGGTTTGAACAAAGGACTCTGTGAGCCTAGTGGAAGGGGGAAATTAGTTCTACTAGGGGAGCATTGGGGGAAGTGAGGGCAGGCTTCCTAAGGGATGCAGCATTTTAGCTCAGTCTTGAAAGATGGGTAGAAAATAAATGCTCACTAAATGGAGAAGTGAAAAGAAGTTCCAGGCGGAGAGATAACCATGGACAAAGAAGAAGGTGCTTTATGTATTCAGAATCCAGCCAGTCACCCAGCATTTGTAGGGTTTAGGATCTGTAGTGAGGAGTGAGGGGGCACACCCCTGGAAAGGGGGTAGATTAAGGCTAGATTATGAAAGATATTGAATACTGTGTCATGCTGGGGAGTTGAACTTGAGCCTGCAGGTAAGAGAGAGACACTGAAAGTTTTCTGTTATTGAGGTATAGTTGACATATAAAATTATATTAGTTTTCAGTATACAACATGATGATTCAATATTTTTATATGTATTGTGAAATGATCTCCACAATAAGTCTAGTTAACATCTGTCACCATACATTGTTATAAATTTTTTTTTCTTGTGATGAGAACTTTTAAGATCTACTTTCATGGGGGTGCTTATATCCTTTCCAATTAGTGTTTTCATTTTCTTTGGATAAATACCCAGAAGTGGAATTGCTGGATCGTATGGTAGTTCTATTTTTAATTTTTTGAGGACCCTCCCAAAAGTTTTGAAGCATGGTTAGGTCTGCCTTTTAGGAAGATCATCCTGACGACCACATGGAGTATGGATTAGAAGGTGCAAGACTGCAGAGAGGAAAATGAATTTGGAAACCATTGCAATACTCCAGAGAAAAAAGCAAGACATGTTACCTTAGTTCAGGTGCTCATTATCTCTTGCCTCCTGTTAACCTCTTCAGGAACTTCTACTCAGGAGCTTTCATCATGCTCATTACAAGGTTAAGAGCTGCTGCTTATTTTTTTAAGTTCATTGGTTCTTTAATTTTTCTTTATTTAATTTAATTTTTAAATAAGTAATGAATTTCCATATGTCAAAAATTCAAAAGTTGGAAAGGTAAAAGTGAACTCTTCTTCCCACTCCATTCCTCATGCTAATTCTCCCTCCCCAAGATAACCCTGTTTTTGGTTTTATATGACTCTCTCTGGAAACTTTTTTCATGTATACACAAGAATATATTATTCTATATTTGTTTTCCCCTTATAACAAATAGGTATGCCAGACACACTGTTCTTGCTTTTTTCACCAGAGTGTTGCACCATGAGTGTCCTGTGGAGTCTCCACAGCCTGGATTTTGCTGATTGCATCCCGGTGATGTAGTTTGTATGTTCCTCTGTCCTCTCTGTTTTCTGTAAATGTGTAGTTGGATCAAGATGCTGTCAGATTTAGATTAGATGTTTTTTTCAAGACTACTTCATAGGTGGTGTGTTCTTCCATCAGGGAGCATATAATATCAGGTTGTATCATTTTTTTTGTGGCTTCTAGTACTCTAATGGTTTCATTTTTAACATTTTAATCTTTGTTTCACTTGGAGTTTATCCTGGTATCCGGTGTGAGTATGGTTCCAAATTTATCTTTTTCCAGTTGGCTATCCAGCTATCCCAACATTTATTGAATCGTCCATCTTCCCCCACTGATTTAAGATGCCATTTTTATCATATATTAAATTCCCAAATGTGTTTGTGTCTATTTTCTGAGCTTTCTATTCTGTTCCATTGATCCATCTGTGTATTCATGCAATAGTTTCATACTGTTTAAATTACTGAGGGTCTATAAAATATCTGTAGGGCTGGCTTCCCCTTATTACTCTTCTTTTTCAGAGATTTCCTCAATATTTTATTTTACTGGAATTGCATTTGACTTCTAGGTTAAGGAGAATGATGTCTTCATGATGTCAGGTTTTCCTATCCAAGACCATGGTGTACCTTTCCATTTGGTTACATGTCTGTCCCTTAGAAGTGTCTTGAAGTTTTCTTCATGTATTTCTTGCACATTCCTATTAAGTTTATTCTGAGGTATTTTGTTGTTTTGGCTTTTATTATAATTGAGGATTTTTCATCCGTTATATCTTCTGTTTGTTATTTATGAAAGCCATTGATTCATACTACATCAGACTTACCAAATTCTCTCCTGTTTTAGTAGTTTTTCAGTTGGCTTTCTTGGGTTTTTCATCATATCATCTATAAATAGTGATGGTTTAGCCTACTCTATTCCAGTCTGTTATTCATCTAATTCCTTTCTGTTGTGTTGGCTAACCCTTTCACTCACTTAATCCTGGTTCAAACCTGTTCTTCCCTCACTTGCTAGTACTGTTTTATTACATATTTGCTTTTGGCTTAAATCCAGCTTTTCCAGCACCGTCTGGCAGCAGGTGACACACCTGCTTCTTTTGCCCTGGAGCTGGGTGGCAGGTGTGATCAATTGGTATCAGATCTAGAGAGGATTGGGTGTCAGAGGATACAAGCCTTAGGCCATGCCCCTCAGTCTCAACCTTAGCTCTTCACACTCTTATTCTTGTAAGGAAATTCAGTAAATAGCTGTTCATTGTGATCTTCTCTCAACATTGTAATTTATTGAATAAAGACGTCTTGATTGAATATTCCTCTTCTATGTCTTTCTCTTCTTGATCATATCCTCTTCTTTTCTCTTGCCTCCATTTCTCTCTGCCTCCCTTGACCGTTTTCATCTTACCCCTCTTTTGTTGATTTCTCTCTTCTCTCTCTTCCATCTTTCTCTTTCCCTGGGGAAATATATTTAATTTTGAGTCTTGGGATGGTTAAATTCTTTGTATAAAAGAAAAATCTTACAGCTGGACTTACCATGCTTTATTAGGTAGAAGTGTTCAGGAGTTTCTTTTAGCTCATCATTGTGAAACTGAGGCAGGAGTGACAGGTAAGTGCAGCAGGGGCATGATGTCACAGTCTACCTAATGTCCTCTTGGACCTTTAAGAAATAATTCAGGATCAGAACATTACTTGTTATAAAATGATTCTTTGAGATATTATTGTATTTTTAGATAGAACTCATTCTGGGAAATCCCATCTTAAATCTCTTGTTGTAAGGCAAAATCCTAACAGTGGAAAGCAAGTGTTCTGACTGCTCATGAACTTTCTCCTTATCCATTTAGACATTGTCCAGTGTCATCAGAAAATATAATAAATATGTGAGTGAAGCCCTCAAGCAAATATTGGGCTTTATCAGATAGCACTAAATGAGCAAAATAGCAAAATCTGAAGGTATAGGAAGTGGAGCCTTCCTATCCACATACAATCTTATATGAGAACATTGGGCTTTCTTCCAAGGTTGGAATCTTATGTTTCGTAAGGGCAGAAACCATGTCTTAGTTATCTTTGAATTTAAAACTATGACTGACCCAGAGGAGGCATATTGTAAATATTTGATGATTTGGTGAACTAAACTAGACCACACTGCTAAGGTTTGAATGTTTGTGTCCCCCCAAAATCATATGTTGAAATCCTAATGCCCAATATGATGGTGTTAGGAGGTGGGGGCCTTTGGGAGGTGACTAGGTCATAAGAGCAGAGCCTTCATGAATGGGATTAGTGCCTTTATAAAAGAGACTCCAGAGGGATCCCTTGCCCCTTTCGTGTCAGGATACAATGAGAAGTCTGCAACCTGGAAGAGGGTCCTCACTGGACCATGCTGGCACCCTGATCTCAGACTTCCAGCCTCCAGAACTATGAGAAATAAATTTTTGTTGTTTATAAGCCATGCAGTCTGTGGTATTTTGTTATAGCAGCCTGAATAGACTAAGATACAAACCATCCCATTAGATGGGCACTTTTTTTGATCTAGGAATTTCGGCATGAGATTGGTGGTTGATTTAGATCATCTTCTAGTCCTCGCATTCCACTACATTCCATGGCTGCTAAAAATGAACGAAGGAGAAAGGCAGAGATAAGAACATGAAATCAGTTTTCTTGGCTCTTTTGTGTTAGCTCAATTAACCTCCATTCTTTAGTGGCCCCAGAGGGCTATAATGTAATAAATTTCATTACGATGATTCTGAGTTAGCAAAAAAAAAGGTTAAATTATGTTTTAAATACTCTGTTGCTAAGAGAAAATTTATGAAATCCATTTAAGAAAAGATTCCACTAAAAGTGGTAAACATAATCTGAGGGATATACTTTTGTTAAGTCAAAAAATCTGCTACTTCCTTATGGTCAGATAAGCAAGTTGTTGCTGTAACTACTTTTCCTGACCATTATATAAACAACTCATTCTCTTTCTGCCCCAACATTTCGCAAGAACATGAGCATTAGCGAATAATCATAGCTAGACACAGTGCACAAGTACTAGAAAACTTCAGGCCCAAGACACAAGAGTGGGTAGAATAATCTCATCTTCACAAATAGATACAGCAAGACAGAATGGTCAAGTGATGGGGTCATAGGTCAGAGCAATGGATTGTCAGTAACAGAAGGAAATTTTCTGGCCTTTCTGAATCTACTGACAGCTTCTGGGTCTCCCTTGCCAAAAATTGCTTTGTGATCTCTTTATAAAAAGCAGAACCAGATTTTAGGGCAGAGGCTGGCAAACTTATGTATAGGGCCAGATGGTAAATGTTTTAGGCTCTGCTGCAACCACTCAACGCCATCCTTGTAGTGCAAAAGTTGTCATTGGCAGTGCTTAAACAATGGTTTAATGGTTTAATGGTTTAATGGCTGTGTTCCAATAAAACTTTATTTTCAAAAACAAGTGTGGGCTGGACCTTCTTCTAGGGAATTACCTGGAGTTTTGAAGTGAATGCTATTTCCCATGATCAGCAACAAGTGTGTTATATATCATACTTACAAACTGTCTTACAGAAGGAGGTAACTGTTTTCTAGGACACAGCCCACCAATGATCTACCTAGTCACTTTCTTTCTCTTTTCTCTCTCCCTCTTCTTCTGTCTCTTAGGGGCTACTTAACCTCCACATGTGTTCAGTCCTGGCCCAGTATTGAAGCTAGTCTTCCTTCTTAAGTGGGAGATATGTAAGGAGTGTCAAGTCAGCCTTGCTGCTTGTTGTGCTTTCACTCTGTACCGAGTTTCAAGCCTTGGATCCCTTCTTGGAGCCCTTCTGGTACCCCAGTTCCTCTAAAACTGAAATTCTGCCTTATCCTCCTTACCCGGTATTGAAGCAAAAGCAAAAATCATCGACTTCTTTTATGGAGTACCTACCCTGTGCTAGACAGTGGTACATGTGCATGAATAAAAGTATATGATAACACTCTTTACCACCGAAGGATTTGGTCTTTAACAGCAACAAGACTAACACATTAAACAATAAAATATAGAATAATTTAACTAATGTGGTATAACAAATAATTTTTTGTGCCATTTTTTTTCTTTTTTTGGTGGGGAGGACCAGCCCTGAGCTAATATCCGTTGCCAATCTTCCTCCTTTTTTTTTTCGCTGAGGAAGACTGGCCCTGGGCTAACATCTGTGTCCATCTTCCTCTACTTTATATGGGACACCGCCACGGCATGGCTGACAGGCAGTGCGTCGGTGGGTGCCCAGGATCCGAACTCGCGAACCCCGGGCTACCAAGCGCGAACCAAACCGCTGTGCCACCAGGTGGCCCCTAACAAATAATTCTAATAGGTATGGTTTACTACAAATTATATTGAATATAATGAAATGTTAAAATGTGAAATTCAGGCATGAATTGTTTTTGTTGGTAGATTATATCTGCCAGACACTTGTGCTGAGCTATATAGAATTTGGTGAAATGAGAAGCAGGGAAGACATTCCAGGTGAGGGTATCGTTATAAGCGATAGCAGTGTATGTTTGGGAGAGGTGGGAGAGAAGGTTAGATGGGAAGGCACCAGATGGGGAGGAACTGGAAAGCCACCGAGGCTGTGGAGTTTATCAAAAGGACAATAGGGAACATCCAGTGGTGTTTTATGTGGGTTAGTGGAAAGTAAGTTGTAACAGAAGAATGATGGGCTAAAACCCAGAAATTCAAGTTGTTTCAACCCTGCTACTTAACAACCATGAGACCTTGGAGTCATCACTTCCAGTCCTGGAGCCTAAGTTTCCTTATCTGTCAAATGGCAAGTACACGTCACAAAGATGTCATGAGGGTAAAATGAGAAATATATGTGAAAATGTTTTGAAAGTCTTAAAAAAATTTCTTTACAAATGACAGAAATTGCAGTGATGTTATGATAGTGGTGATGCAGGAAGAGAACCCTTGTAGGTATGAGCAAAATGAATTATAATGGGAGCAACTAGACTTAGGAGACAAGCAAATGGATAGATGAATGGATGAAATGGACCTATGTACTTAGGAGACAAGTGGATGGACGGAAGAGGGCCTGTACTATGCCATGCAGGGATTACCAATGGAGAAATAAACACAATAAAAAATCCACAATAAAACTTCATTGAATGCATACTACCCTGATGCTTCTTTGCTGATACAAATGCCACCTCATGATCATCATTATAAGCATCAATTGTAAAAGTACTGCCAGATGCTGCCTTATGAATAAAGGGAAGCTTGCCTTTTTGTAAACTCAGCTAGAGGTAAGGCACCTAGCAGAATTCAGGAGCTCATTTTCACGTCCATTGCTTTCGCTGATGTCTCTGCTCTGAGTTTTCTCTCGGAATGTCTTATTCCATCTCTCCAGTACCCAGTTCTTCTATAATGATGGAAAAACAACTAACAGGGTAGAACTTAGAGCAAATAGTACTGCCTAGCAATAAAAATATCTTTCAGAAAAAAGGAAAGCATGTCTTCGTGTTTGCCCCTGCACTGTGGGTTTACTGCTTATTATTTCTTCGTGTCTTTTATCTTCTCTTTAAGGCTTGAAAATAGTCCACTTCCCTTCGCATCTGTTCACCACATTCATTGCTCTGGGCAGGAAGAGGTTTTCTCAATATAGATCTTCTTCCTGCTTTTGGTTTTAAGTCCATTACATACCCCAGCAGCTTTATTGTTTAACTTCTTAATCTTCCTCTTATTGGTTGTATTGGGAAATGTCCTTGGTGCCACTGAGGAGGATAGGTATGGAGACTGAAATGATCCTTAGCTCTTTTTATAGAAACCATGCGTAGCTTTTTCTGTATATAATTAATCTTGGGTGGTAATCTGGCCTTTTCCAGTTAAATAGCAGGTATATATCAATTGTTTGATTAAAAAAGATGTTCTGAGCACTGTTATCTGTCTGTGCCAGCCTTGGTGGGAGACGGAGGCATAAGGCATTGTTCCTGTAATTGGAGAGCATAGAGTCCACTTGAAAAGCAGTGGTGTGTTGGAAAAGATTAGACTTCAAGTCAGAAGATCTGATTCTGCAGCTAACTTGCTTTATGGCCTTGCTTCAGCTTCTTTTTCTAGGAAATGGATGGATTGAATTGGATCAATGATTTTCAGACAGTGTCTTGTAAAGACTTTTGACAGTTAGGACCTGTCTGCCTTAGAGGGCTAAGCTGGTAGGCCTCTGGCTCCGCGGACCTCTTCCAAATTCTCCTGGTCGCTTGCTTTTATGTATTAGTTTTCATATAAACTTTCAAATAAACGCTTCCAGAGCTAAAAGTATTTGAAAGCAAGTGGACCAAATGAGTCCTAACATCTTGTCCAATTCTTATTTTCTGATAAGACTGCAACAACAGGTAGGAACATAGCATGTATTAGGTGTGTGACAGAATTCTGCATCAGTCATTCAACAAACATACACTAAATTCCTTGCAGATTGGAGAATATCATAGCTTCTGAACATCATAGCTGTCTTCAGTTAGGTACTGTATGGATCTGGATCAAAATGGATGTGAAATTTAATATGGTTGGTAGTCCTAGGAAATATAGAAAAGCAGGAAAAAAAACTGCTAACAGATCCTCCACTTAAAGGCAATCACTCTTACACTTCTGATTTATTTTCCTTCCAGGTTATTTTCCTGTATCTCAACATAGTTTTGAATATATATACACACATACACACACACAGTTTTATATCCTGGCTTTTTTTTTTTTTTTTGCTGAGGAAGATTTGCCTTGAGCTAACATCTGTGCCAATCTTCCTCTGTTTTCTATGTGGGTCGCCGCCACTGCATGGCTGGTGAGTGGTGTAGGTCTGTGCCCGGGATCTGAACCTGTGAACCTGGGCCACCGAAGTGGAGCACACAAACTTAACCACTACATCATGGGGCTGGCCCCCCGGCTTTTTATTTAATTTAGGATGTTTTCCTAAGTGCTATAAGAACAAAGCCCAGTCTATATTGTCCAACAAGGCATAACCATCATGTAGCATAAAGTCTGGCCAATAGTAGGTGTTCAATGAAGATTGACTAATCAAGTTATTTGTTAAATGAATACTATGCAAATGTGAGTTTTATTTCTGCCTTTTCTGTGATGTTAAAACTCCTGTTGCCTATCTTCTAAAGCTGAGTGTGTGCACATGTTAGGATCCTGCAGCTGAACTCCTAAGTGAATACCCAACAGAAATGCATGCATACATTCACCAAAAGACATGTTCTAGAATGTTATAGAAACAATACTAATAATAGCCCAAAAGTAGAAACTGCCCAGATGCCTTTCAACGTATGTTGAGATAAGTATGTGGATTCACACAAGGAATAATGATAATGAACAATCCACAACCAGACACAAAGCCAGACACAGATGAGTGCATACTGCATGATTCCACTTAAAAGTACGGGAAAAATGAATCTGTGCTGTTAGAAGCCAGGATAGGGAGCCTGGGAAAGACTTCTGGGTGCTGGTACTGTTTGATTCTTGATCTGGGTGCTGGGTTACATCATTGTATGAGTTTGCAGAAACTCATCAAGCTGTACACTTAAGATACGTGCACTTTCTGTTTGAATATTACACGTACATAAAATTTTTGAAAGAATTCCTGCAGTTTTCTAAGTTGTAGGTGATTCAGTGTAATAGTAAGTGCTATTAAGTTAAGGATTTGGTCATATTTCACTTAAAAAAATGAGAATTGAATTTCTGTGCATCCATTTATTAAGATACCCCTTGGATGTATTTTGGCATCACTGTATTTCCCCGTTATAGCGCTTATCACACTAGGTTCTAACTGTCTGTTTTTCTTTTCCTCACACCAGACCATAAGTTTCTTGGGGGCAGGAATGTTATCTTTCTTGATCACTATTATATCCTCAGCACTTAGTGGGCACTCAAGTCCTTGTTGAGTGAATGAACAAGTGGTTCACTCGGGGAAGATGTGTGAATAGGGGTATTGTCCTGGCTCCCGATGGTCATTCTGGTGTTTTATTTATGATGTTCTGCCAAGTTGATGCCTCCTCCTGAGTCTGCACACATTTTATATGGGAGAAAACTGCAGATAAAGGAATATGCTCTAAATCACATTAAAAATAATGCTGTAAGAACTACAGTTGGAATCATATCAGACTAACACTCTACCTTGTCCTTTGATAATCTTTTATTTCTTGAATCAGATTATCCACTAATTATATATAACTGAGTTATATAATCTGCCTTTATATTAGTAGTGTATAATTGGTATGGTCCCTATATCAGTTAACTTAAAATCTGCATTAAAATATATAGGAAAAAGAAAAATGTATTATATGTACACATGGAAAAGACAATTAGTGAATAATAATATAGCATGCTGGGATTATAAGACCAACAGAAGCATCTCATAAGAGGTCCTCTCAAGCCTCCACATAAGCTACACAAATGACAACAGCAACATATATAACCAGATTATATATTAAGATGATAAAGTGCCAAATACAAGTAAAAATATATAATGGAGTGCTAATTGTGTGTGATACAAATTTGGTGCAAGAAGAGCTAGAAGAAGGAATGAAAATGGCTAATAAGTAAAGAATAAAAAATATTCAAAATCATTAATAGATAAATAACTAGAAATTAAAACAGTGTGAATATTTTCACCTACAAATCAGCAGTTGGTTTGTATGGATAAATCATGGTATGGTATAGATAAACACAATCTCTTAACAATTGGCATCTTTCTGGAGCAAAATTTGCCAGTGTATAAAAAGTATTAAAGTCTGGCTATTCTTTGACCCAGCAATTTAGTTTTTCAGACTTTACATTCAAGCAGGTATAAAATTGATCCTACAATGATTAATTCACTAAAGAACATTTATTGAATGTATATTATGCATCATAAAGAAAGACATATGTGCAAAAAGAAATTGATGAATAATGGTATTTATTGTAGTTATGATATGTTATAAACATGGAGAAAAATGAAAACCAACCCAACTTTCCAACACTAGAGACATATAATCCCTCCTTCCTCCTGTTCTCCCATTCCTGTTCCTGCCCCCCACCACCGTCCCCAGACAACCACTCATCTGCTTTCTGTCGCAATAGATTAGTTTACATTTTCTAGAATTTTATATAATGGAATCATATAGTATCTTTGTTCTCCTTTTTTGTCTTCTTTCTTTAACTTCTTTCTTTAATTATTTTGAATAACTCAGATTCATCTGTTATAGCATGTATCAATAGTTCATTCCTTTTCATTGTCAAATATTCCATTGTATGGGTATATCAAGGTTTGTTTATCCATTCACCTGTTGATGGACATTAGGGTTGTTTTCCTTTTGGAGCTGCTGTGAATGAACATTCCAGTATAAATCTTTCATTTCTCTTGGGTATGTTTTCATTTCTCCTGGGAAAATTCCTAGAAGTGAAATGACTGATCATATGGTAGATGTATGCTTAACTTTTTAAGAAACTGCCAGAGTGTTTTCTGAAGTTGCCTCCCCACCAGCAGTATATGAGTTCCAGTTCCTGCACATACTTGCCGACAATTGGTATGTTCAGTCTTTTTTATTTAAGCTAATGTAATAGATGTGTAGTGGTATCTCACTGTGGCTTAAAATATGCATTTCTCTCATAGCTAATTTTGTTGAACATCTTTTCATGTGCTTAGTTACGCTTAGTATATCTACTTTGGGGAAATGGTTCAGTTCTTTTCCCATTTTTAATTGGGCAATTGATTTGTTTTCTTATTATTTAGTTGCAAGAATTTTTATGTATTTTAGATACAAATCCTTTATCAGATATATGATTTGGATGTATTTTCTCCCAACCTATGACATTTTATTCTTGTAACAGTGTCTTTTGAAGAACAATTTTTAGTTTTGATCAAGTCCAGTTTATCAGTTTGTTCTTTTATGGATCATGCTTTTGGTGTTGTGTCTAAGACATCTTTCCTAATCCACGTTCTCAAAGGTTTTTTCCTGTGTTTTCTTGTAGAAGCTTTATAGTTTTAGGTTTGTGTTCCATTTTGAGTCCATTTTTGTATATGGTGCAAGGTGTGGATCAAGGTTCTTTTTTTGCATATGAGTATCCAATTTTTCTAGCACCATTTATTGAAGACTAATGTTTCTTCACTAAAGTGCCTTTACATCTTTGTCAAAAATCAGTTGTCAATATGTACACGGGCTGGACTCTATTCTGTTTATATTTTTATCTTCTTGTTTATCTTTTTTCTATTTATTTATCTTTATGCAAATACCACACTGTCTTGATTACTGCAACTTTATGTCTTAAAATCAAGCAGTATTATTTCTCCAATTTTGTTCATCTTTTAAAAAATTGTTTTGGCAACTCTAGATCCTTTGCAATTGCATAGGAATTTTAGAATCAGTCAATTTCAACAAAAAAGCCTGGTGAGAATTTGATTGGGCTCATGTTTAATCTATAGGTCAATTTGGGGAAGAATTGACAACAATACCGAGTCTTCCAATCTGTGAATATGGTATATCGCTCCAATTATTTAGGTCATCTTTAATATCTCTTATCAATGTTTTGTAGTTTTTCTGTGTATAAGTCTTTCACATCTGTTGTCAGATTTATCTTAAGTGTGTTATATTTTATAAATGGTATTGTTTTCAACTTCCAATTGTCTTTGACTATTAAATAGAAATACGATTGATTTTTATATATTGATCTTGTATTCTGCAATCTTACTAGACTCATTTACTAACGTATTTGAGGTTCCATAATTTTTTATGTTTTATTGAGATATAATTCACATACTATAAAGTTCACTCTTTTAAAAGTATACAGTTCAATGTTTTTTAGTACAAAGTGTCACACAACCACCACTGTCTAATTTCAGAACATTTTCGTCACCCCAAACACAAATCAGTACCCATTAGCGATCACTCCACGTTCCTCCCTTCCTGGTAGCCCCTGGCAATCACTGATCTGTTTTCTGTCCCTCTAGTTTTGTCTTTTCCAGAATGTCACATAAATGGGATCATACAATATATGGCCTTTTGTCATTGGCTTCTTTCACTTAACATAATGTTTTCAAGGTTCATCCATGTTGTAGCATGAATAAGTACTTCATTCCTTTTTATGGCTGAATAACATTGCATTGATTGGATACATACCACATTTTGTTTATTCATTCATCAGTTGATGGACACTTGGATTGTTTCTACTTTTAAACTATTATCTGTAATGCTGCTGTGAACATTTGTATACAAGTTTTTGTGAGTGATTCCATCAATTTTAAACTCAGTTTGTTACAATAAAAATATTATTTTTGTAAAAAGCGAAAATAGTTGAAAAAAGGCTTAGAGAAGAAGTGATCATGGTGAGAGAGTATTGTCACTGAAGATTTAATAGAGGAAATGGGACTAGAAATGGGCCTTATAGAATGAGTCAGGTTAGGGAAAAACGTGAAGTTGGGAGGGGGCAGTGAGGTTATTTCAGATGAGAGGAGAGCATAAGGGAAGGAAAGGACAATGACTAGAGCCAAGGTTTGGTGCCTGAAAGTGGTAGAAAATAAATATTGTAAGCAGATCAAGGGCAAATGATGAAGTGTCTTCAATGCCAAGCAGAGGTGTATGGACATGATTAGTAGAAGCACTTACAGGTCTTTAATCCAATGAGTAATATAATAAATGTGATGTTTAGGGATATGTACCTATAGCAGTATGTAGAATGTGTTAAAATGTGGAGCGTTTGTGAGAGGAATACCAGCAAGGATGATATTAATATGTTACCAGCAATTGTAACGTATTAATAAAGTGACTAGTGAAAGTGGAAAGAAAGGAATAAATATAAGTAACACTGCCTTAAGTATGGAAGATGTGCAATCCCAAAAACTTTTTTTGTAGGAGTAGAAAAATCCATTCTAAAGTTCATGTGGAATCTCAAGAGACTCTGAAGAGCCAAAACAATCTTGAAAAAGAACAAAGTTGGAGGTCTCACACTTCCTGATTTCAAAACTTACTACAACGTACAGTAATCAAAACAGTGTTTCACAAAGACAGACGTATAGACCAATGGGATAGAGTAGAGGGCCCAGAAATAACCTCTTGCATATATGGTCAAATGATTTTTAACAGAGGTGCCATGACCGCTCAATAGGGAAAACACAATCTTTTCAACAAATGATGTCAGGAAAACTGAGTATCCACCTGCAAAAAAATGAGGATGGACATTACCTCACACCATATATAAAAATTAGCTCAATATAGATCAATGACTTAAATTTAAGAGCTAAAACTATAAAACTCTTAGAAGAAAATATAGGGAAAAAGTTTCATGACATTGGATTTGGCAATGATTTCTTGGATATGACACCAAAGGTATAGGCAAGAAAAGAAAAAGTAGATGAATTAGACTTCATCAAAATTAAAAACTTTTGTGCAGCAAAGGATACTATTGAGTGAAAAAATAACCAACAGAAGGAGAGAAAATATTTTGCAAGTCATCTATCTGATAAGGAATTGATATCCAGAATATATTAAAAAACTCTTACAACTCAGCAACAACAAAACCTGATTTAAAAATGGGCAAAGGACTTAAATAGACATTTCTCCAAAGAAGATATACAAATGGCCAATAAGCAATGAAAAGATGCGCAGCATCACTAAAGCATTAGTGAAATACAAATCAAAACCACAATGAGATACTACTTCACACCCGTCAGGATGGCTGTTATCCAAAAAAAAATTCAAAAATAACAAATGTTGGTGAGGATATGGAAAAATTGGAACCCTTATGCATTGCTGGTGGCAATGTAAAATGATGCAGCTGCTGTGGAAAATGGTATGCCAATTCATCAAAAATTACAAATAGAATTACCATATGATTCAGCAATTCCACTTCTGGATATATACCCAAATGAAACAAAAGCAAGGACACAAACAGGCATTTGTACCCCTATGTTCATGGCAGCATTCTCACAGTAGCCAAAAGGTGGAAGCAACCCAAATGCCCGTTGACAGATGAATGGGTAAACAAATTGCGGTATGTACATACAATGGTGTATTATTTAGTCTTCAAAAGGAAGGAAATTCTGACACATGCTACAACATGGATAAACCTTGAAAATATTTTACTAAATGAAAGAGGCCAGTCAAAAAAGCATAAATATTGTATGATTTCACTTATATGATGTACCTAGAGCAGTCAAATTTATAAAGACAGAAAGTAGAGTGGTGGTTGCCAGGGCCTAGGGGAAGGGGGGAATGGGAAGTTATTGTTTAAGAAGTATAGAGTTTTAATTTGGGATGATGAAAAAGTTCCAGAGATGGATGGTGGTGATGGTTGCACAATGATGTGAATGTACTTAATGCTACTAAATTGTACACTTAGAAATGGTTAAAATGGTAAATTTTATGTTATATATATTTTACCACAATAAAAAAAAGTAGATGTGAGCCAGCTCTGATGGCGTAGTGGTTAAAGTTTGGCACTGTCACCACTTCGGTGGCCCAGGTTCAGTTCCCAGTTGTGGAACCACACCACCCGTCTGTCAGTTGCCATGCTGTGGCGGCAGCTCACATAGAAGAACTAGAAGTACTTACAACTGGGATATACAACTATGCACTGGGGCTTTGGGGAGGAATAAAAAGAGGAAGATTGGCAACAGATGTTAGCTCAGGGTGAATCTTTCCCTGCCCCCAAAAAAAGTAGATGTGTAATAAATGTTTGTTGAATTAATAAATGGTTGAAAAGTCAACAGAATTTGATAGGGTGAAGGAAAGGTAGGGGCAAAGATGACTACAAGGTTTAAAGTCCTAGTGGTGCCACTGGCAGAAATTGGGAAATGGTAGGGATGTTGAGTGATTTGCTTTCATATGACATAATTATATATGATATGACTGAAATGGAAAAGTTGTGGTAAACAATTAGAACTTAGGTGGAAGATTAAGGCTAAAAATATAGACTTAGAAATAACTATAGCAGTACTCTTAAAGTCAAGAGAGCTCTTTGATTTTCTCTGAAACACTAACAGGGAATTGAGCACATACTGCCTTCTGCTCTGCCCTCCAGTCTTGTTCATAGGGTAGAGTCCTGTTATTTTTAAGGGCATGTTTTCAATAACTCATTGACTATACACTTATATAATTGACTTTTAAGGTGTCTGAAACTGTAGATTTTAAAATAATTAAAATGCCTCACCTATTTTCATTTGTTAGATAAAAATGCAAGATTATGCGCTTGAAAAGATACAATGGGAGTAGGGGAAGAAATTGTAAAAGCTCTTACTAACTCATATGCGACCAGAGGCCATAAAGGAATAAATCTGGCGGTATTTGTCAAGTCAAGGCTTTCATCAAAAACAGATAAGACATCCAAAGCTGGAGCCGCCTGGATTTGCATAAACCACTGAAGGATTCTATTTAGGAACAATGAAATATTATAGAACTTTGAAACTTGCATTTTGTAAGATGTCTATGGAAAGATTATTTTGAAGGTTATTTTTATTTCCTTGGAGGAACAGGGAATAGATTAGCATGTTTTGTGGTGCTACAGACTCATTAAATACCAGCTCACACTCTGTCAGTAAAGCTAAGTTCTTTGAGAAATGGAATTGCTCCCTTTGAACAAGGGTATCAGACGAACCACAATCACACCAGTATACAGTCTCTCTGGACAGTGGCAGCAAAATACTAATTGAAGGTGGTACCTCAAGTGCTCAGTGAGGAAAGGACAGACTTGTTCAGATGAGTCTAATTAACCACTCCCACACCTACAAATGCTAATCATTGACAGTATATTCAGCTTCTAAAACAAAGGTCTAAGCAGCCATAAAGGAAAAGACTGATAGATTTGACCATATTATAAAAATTTGCGCTACAGAATATGCCATGAGAAAAGTTTAAAGGCAAACAGAAAAAATATTTGCAACGTATGACAAGTGGTTTATATCCTAAATATATAAAAAGTGCATAACATTAAGACCATTCTCTGCCCATTAGAGAGAAAGAGAGGGAGAGAGAGAAATATGTTGCTGGTAAAGGTGCAAGGAAATCTCACACTTTGCTGGTGGAAATATGTATTGCTCTAATCCTTTTGGAAAGTATTCTGGCAATGTATATTAAAATTTAAGTACACACTGACCCAGCAATCCCACTCTTTGGAATTTATGTTATAGAAAGAAAGCTTCAGTACCTGAAGATATATGAGCAAAAGTATTTACTTCAGCATTGCTGGTAGCGATGTAAAAGAAAAACTGAAACAACCGGAATGTCCATTAATGGGAGAAAAGGTTGAATAAATTATGGTACAGCTATTAGAAAGAATGAGTTAAATCCAAATCTGTGACATGGAAAGATATGATATATTATGAAATGAAAAAGCAAATTGCAGAGTAATGTGAGGAATATGATTACTTCTTGTTAAAAAGAAAACAACCAATATGCTTTAACACCTTTGTATGAATAAGTAAATAATTTAAAGAGAGCCAGCAAGGACCCAATGATGAATCTGACTAATCTAGTTTTTTGCACCTAAGGTCCATTTATTTGCACATAAGGTTCTATAAAAAATTAGTAAGAAGGGGCCCGCCCAGTGTCAAAGTGGTTAAGTTAGCGTGCTCTGCTCTGGCGGCCTGGGGTTCACAGGTTCGGATGCCAGGAGCAGACCTATGCACTGCTTATCAAGCCATGCTGTGGCAGGCATCCCACATATAAAAGTAGAGGAGGATGGGCATGGATGTTAGCCCAGGGCCAGTCTTCCTCAGCAAAAAAGAGGAGGATTGGCAACAGATGTTAGCTCAGGGCTAATCTTCCTCACGAAAAAAAGAAAAAAAATTAGTAAGGAAAATGAACCTTAGGTGCAAAGAGTTGGATTAATTATAATTTTTTATTCATGACTCACCTCTTGTCAGTAAATGCAGCTTCACAACATCAATTTTTTTGTGGCTGCCTAGTAATTGATTCTATGACTATAAAGTAATATATTTAATCAGTTGCCTGTTGCTGAACATTTTAGATAGTTTCATAATGTTTAGTTTTATGAATAATGCTATGTAGCCATTTTTATATGCTTTCCAAGTATTTTCTTAGCATAAATTCCTAGAACTGAAATTGCTAGGTTAAAAGATATCCCTATCTATACATCTTTATGTATATAGATTGATGTAAACATACAGATATATAGATTATATAGATAGACATGTCTTTTAACCCAGTAATATATATAATATATATCATGATATAGTATATATAATATGTACAAAATATATATAAAATATAATGTCCTAGTTATCTAGTACTAAATAACAAACTACCCCAGAACTCTCTATATCCATATATGTGTGTATGTATATGAATATAGATATCTTTTAACCCAGCATTGTATATATAATGTTCTAGTTATCTAGTGCTACGTAACAAACTACCCCAAAACTTAGTACTTCAAACAACAACGTTTAATTTACTCATGAATCTGCAGTTTGGACCAGGCTCAGTTAGGATTGCTTCTTTCTATTCCATTTGACATTAGCTGGGGAGGCTGGAATCTTTTGAAGGCTTTCATTCACATGTGTGGTGCTAGGGCAAGGAAGAGTCAAATAGCTGGGGGCTGGAACAGCCAGGACTCCCTGGGCATCTTTCTCCATCTTTATGTGGTCTCTTTAGCATGTCGACTTCAGGGTAGCTACACTTCTTACATGGCAGCTTAGGGCTTCAAAAGCTTTTGTCCCAATAAAGCACCAGGTGGAAACAATGTCGCCTTTTCTACCTTAGCCTTGGAAACCATGCATCATCTCTTCCACTGTACAGGCCCATGCGGGTTGCGGAGGGCACATAGGCTCCACCTCCCAGTGGAGGAGCATCAACATCACATTGTAGGAAGAACACGTGGGATGATGGACTATACTGGTGTGGCCACCTTTGGAAAATAAAATCAGCCACGTGAATTTTTAAGACTTTTGATAAAGAGTGCCAAACAGCCACTTCAAATATTGTACAGTGATGAAAATGATTTTTCCTGAAAAAGGAAATGCTTAACAAGGGTATTTTTATTCTTTTCTTTTCCAATCTGATAGATGAATGTATCATTTTTTAAATTTACTTTTTGGGTTACTACGAAAGTATATTGGTTATTTTTATTTCTTTTGTGAGCTACCTGTTCACATCTTTTGCAGAAATAATAAGAGTCATAGTATCTGAAATTTTAAATTAGTTTTAGAGAGCAGTTACTTCAACCCCCCTCCTTTTACTAATAGGGGAACTGAATCATAAGAGCAGTAAGTTCAAAGTTCTGTAAACTCATGTGAAGCTTATGTCAGGTAATTCAACATTTCAAAATGATAGTCAATACTGGATGGATGTGACAGTGGTTAAAAATATTTTGCCATTTGGAACTGTGGTGGTTGAAAAATAATGTTCTGGTAGAAATTTTGTAAAAAGGAACCATGTCTCTATAAAGAGGGTCCTATTTATATAATATCTCTTAGGAAAGTGTTCAGTACTACTCCAAAATATATCCCCAACAAAACAGGATATGATTAACAAACACCTTTTTGCTTCCACTTACTCAACAATGAGTTAAGCACTGGGTACACAGTGGTACGCAAAACAGACTCTCTGCCCTCCCTCATGGAGCTTTTCCTCGTCTGGTAGCGATGGATGTTACACAGATAGTCACAAAAATAAATATAAAATTGCAAATTACAATGAGCGTTGTGAAGGAAAAGTGCAGGGTGCACGAGATCACAAAGTAGGGGATCCTCTTAAATATCATTGAGGAAGTGACATTTCAGCTGAAACGTGAAAGATGAGTAGGAGGTATCTAGGCAAGAGTTAGGGGAAGGGTTTTTATTGAGAAGGCAAAGACCCAAAGAAAGAAGGGAACTTGGTGTGTTTGAGGAACTGAAAGAAAACTATTGTGACCCAAAGGGAGTGAGCAAATATGAGGCTGGAGAGACAGTCAAGGCCAGAGCAGGTGAGCCCATAATATTCTAGACCTTATCTGACCTACCTTGTTAAAAGATCCCTTGGCTGCTATGTGGAGAATGGGCTGGAAGTAGGTAAGTGTATAAATGGATTACAGTCATCCAGGCAAAAATGAGTGTCTTGGACAAGAGTGTTGATGGTGGATAGGCAAAGATGTGACAGATATTTTAAGGTAGGAGTTACTGGACTTCTACTTAACATCAGTACTGTCTTTGATTCATTGTGTATCACAGGGTGCTGGAGTGTTTAGCCTTTGTTGATAGTGTCCTCTTCTAAATCCATCCCTAATGTATCAAAGTGACTTCAGTGTGGTCATAGGGGGCTGAGGCTCTCCAGGGTGAAACATGGTTTCTAATTTGATGCTCCAGCAGGCAAGGGAGGAAGAGATGCCTTCTGACATGCTTCTGCCTCCTCTTTGGCTTCTCATCACTCCCTGAAGCAGAGGAGAAATAGCATGGTGAAGGCCTAGGAGTTCTCAACAGAATAGAATTGAGCGGGGTTGGAGCAGTTTAGAGGGAAATGGGAATGACATCTAGAGCCTCTGTTTTTCAGACTTTATGTTCCACTCTGTTTTATCAAAACTTCCTATTTTCTCTTCTGCAGTCCCCTGAGAAAGAACTTCTTTGCGAGAAAAGTTGCCTTCCACAAGGGAAAAAAAAATAGAAGCGTCTTTGGGCTAGAATCCTTATTTAATTAAGTTGATTCAGATCCAACAGTATGTACCAAGAACCTGCTATGTGCCAGGCACTATGGTGAACTGACATCATCCCATTTATCCCTCACCATGGCCATGTGAGTTGGGTGTCATCATGCTCAATTTACAGATGTGGAAATTGGCCTTTAATGTAAAATGTCAATATCTACATCAAATTGACCTTTAATGTAAAACATCAATATCTACATCAAAGAATGATAAAGAGAGCCATCAAAACCTCCCTCTTCCTCAAATTTAGCTGAAATGAGCAATGGCCTGTATGCCATCTAAATGCATTTAAGCAGGACTGAACCTGGAGCAAATTTCGGTCATCTTTGCATCAAAAAAAAAACGTGTCTAAATCTAGAAATAGGATGGGTATTGTCAGGTTAAATCGACCATCGTGAAAACAAAGTCAGCCACCCTCAGAGTCAATTAGCGTTCTGCTTTGGGAGATCATGAACCCACCCCAGCCCCTGCCCCAGTCTCCTATGTGTTAAGAACACCAGACCAAAATAAAAAGCTTTATCTTGTAATTACCTCAAAACTTATAGACTTCCGGAATACAGACACTTTAAAAAGGACAGATGGATATCTGCTCTGCTGATGTTTATGTGTGAAATAAAGTAGATGAAAGTTATGAGAAATTATTAAACCTTTGACTCTTACTACAGAACTTCTTAAAAGCAATTAAAGTCCAGATATTTTAATTTCATTCATTCTTTTTTTATTATTCATCTATCTAACATGATTCAGGCACAGACTGAGCTCTGAGAATACAGAGCTAGAAGGCATAGTAGGGGCTGGCCCGGTGGCGTAGTGATTAAAAGTTCACGCTCTCCGCTTCTGGTGGCCCAGGGTTCGCAGATTCAGATCCCGGGCGTGGACCAACGCACCGCTTGTCAAGCCATGCTGTGGTGGCATCCCATATAAAGCAGAGGAAGGAAGATGGACATGAATGTTAGCCCAGGGCTAATCTTCCTCAGCAAAAAGAGGGTTGGCAACGGATGTTAGCTCAGGGCTAATCTTCCTCAAAAAAAAGAGAGAGAAGGCATAGTATTCATTTATTAAATATGTATGCCCTTCCTCAGACCAAAAGGTATATGAAATGGTTTGTAATAAATGACATCATTCCCAACCTCAAGAAATGGGAAGATTGACAAGGACACAGACAATAAATGCCCTGATAGAGATATGCCAAAGATCTGCATAGCACATGGTGGTTGAGGAGGTGGGCACCTGACATAGACTGCAGTGGGGGAGTAGGATGCCCCCAGAGATTCCCTGGAGGAATAAGTAAGCTACACAAAAACCATCAACACAATTTTGCTTAGTATGTGTGTTTTATGTTTTGCTCTGTTTGCCTCTTTCCTTGCTAGCTTGGCTCTAGGAGACCAACCACAATTTAAAGCAGGGTATAGGTGGCTGGGCTCAGTCACAGAGTTGCTCTTGGGTTTAGCCAGCTGCAGGCCTGATCTCTAAAAAGAAGATTCTTAGGTTGTTTCTTCTGCTCCTTCAGCCCATTTCTCTACATCTCAGAAACTTATTCATATGTCGCACCTCCAAGAGTTCCATTGTTGCAGCTGTGATTGAATACGTGTGCACATCCACCATGATTTGGGAGACATCCTGCTGCACTGTTGGTGTGATGGGATGGTCTGCATCATGGCAGCTGCAATGGGTGAAAGAGTAAAGGGACTCAGATCTTCCAGTCAGCCACTCAGCCTACAAGTCAAAGTCCATGTTAGAACAGTTGCCATTTTCTTCCAAGTGTCTGATTGGCATGTGGAAAAGGGCTGACTATAACCCAAAGTGTTCACGAAGTTTTCCTACCTTCAATGGCTCTTCTGTGCAATGCGACCACTCATTTATAGGACTTTTGTTTCCTGGGTCCACTAACTGCCATTTTTAACCTGGGTGGATTTCTATCCATTACAACCAAAGGGCCTTGACTAAAACAAATACTCAAAGCACAAGTTTATGCATCTTCTTATCTGACCAGCAAGCCAATGGCTTAATTCTCCAAGGTAAATTTCTATTTCTGAAATTCCATTTAATTGAGTCTTATAGAAGACATTTTCTCTGCTTGGCTCGGTTATTTCTGAGCCACTGAAGGAATGAGTGAATAAAAGTAACCAAGGTGAATTATCCCTCAGATTCCTCTGCCCCTGATTTCACTGAGGAACTTTTATTTCCAATTGAAAACTAGCATTGCTGTTATTCAGTCAATAAGTAAATATATAACTAGAAACTGCTGTTTCCAGGCATGGTTTATAGATGCTAAGAATGTAAAGATAAATAAGACATGGACCTTGTCCTCCAGGAGCCCACAGTTTAGTGGGGGAGACTGACAAATAAACCAGTGATTACAATGTAGTAAATGCTAGTTAGGGGGAACACTGGGTGCTGTGAAAACACCCAGGTGCAGCACCTGGTCAGCCTTTGGGAGGGCTCTGGGAGGCGGTCAAAGAAGGCTTCTTGTAGGAGCTGACACCTGAAGTGCGTCTTGAAGGATGAGTAAGAGTTAGCCAGAGGAGGAAGCTGAAGAGAAGGTGTGCTATGTACATGGCCTAATATGGGCAAAAATAGGAAAGTGAAAGAGAGTCCACTTCTTTCATGCCAAATTATAAAGTTTTTATATAAAGTTTTGTTCTCAAAAATTATCTTTCAGAATAAAGAGACGCCTTATATTCAGTCTTTGAAAACCTTTCATATTACAGGGCACTCTCTCAGTTATTTTAAACCACAAGGAATTGTTTAGGAAAGACACAGTAGCCCAGAACTACCTTTGTACTGCTGGTTTGTATACTTATAGAGGTCATTTGAAACAAGATGCAAAGAAATTCAATATAGATTTAGTAAGTATTTGGGGATGGTGGGTGGGAAATGACTTCACAATTGCAAGTCTTGGCTATCATTGCAAATAAGCCTTTTAAAGATCACTTTAAAATGAAATGCAATTAGTGGTTACTTTGTGGAGATCATGAGTATACACCCACGGGATGAACGGAAAAATAAAACTGTTATTATTTTAAGCAAATGAATATTTGTGGCTTGAGATAAAATTTCCAGTGATAGTATCATGTCCAGATGAAAAAACTATTTCCAGTTTCAAGATAGTAAAGCCTTTTTCACTTCCTTCTCCTCTTTCAAATCCCCTAAATAATGAAGAGAACAAGAAGCAGAAATGCAGACTTCATCTTTGATGACACTAGGAGGTGTGTGTAACCCTGAACTAGAATTTATGAAGACTGACAAGTGGTAGAGGAACGGTAAGAGAGCAGAAAGGTCGAACCTAAGTTCCTGCAATACAGGCACCCAAAGAACCCCTGAAAGGCTCAGAAATAAAGGCACCAGGGACCACAGGAGACAGGGGCGGGGTGGGAGGCTGAGAATAGGGACTTTAGGAGAAAGTCTGTCCAAGGAGCAGTTGCGCCCCATTTCACACAGACAGGTAACCAAGCCTCCTCCATCCCCACATAAAGTCAGAAGTTCATTCTCTGGAGGAAGCAAGCCAGAGGACCATCAGAATCTGAGATATCAGGCACAGAGGAGGTAGGAGTGAGGAGCCCTAGTGTGTACGCTTGACAGTGAATACCAGCAGCTTTGATACCAGAGAAGAGGTTGGAGGATCTACCTCTAGAGAAAATGAACCAACCCAGAGAAAAACCTGGAGATACTGACCCTTGAGATTCCCCAATTTGAACGTGACTGTAATGTCCTCCAGTATCTATTCCCCTTTTCTCCTTTTTGCTAATGGAATGCCCCCAAATTTTGGCAAGAAACATGGCTGCCTAGACAGAGACTACATTCCCAGGCTCCCCTGCAGTGAGGTATGACCACTAACTAAATTCTTACAGTGGTGCAAGCAGCTTCTACTTCACTCCCTTAAAAGAAACTCGCTTATCCTTCCCTTTCTCTCTCTCCCTTCAAGGGTAGGATGTAGATGTGGTGCTGATGAGGCAAGGGCAAGACCATGGCGGACAGTGGAGTGGCAAATAGAAAGAATAGAAAGAGCAGCAGCATCCACTTGTCCAGCACCACCCATCAACTATAGAATAGTAAAAGAGAAAGAAGTGAATTCCTAACTTGTTTGAGCCACTGTTTTGGGGGGCCTCTTTGTTGTACAAACTTAGCCTGTAACCTAACTAATAAATGATGTGTGTGTATATATATATATATATATATATATATATATATATTTTTTTTTTTTTTTAAACCTGATTTTTGGCCCAAATACTCTATAGTGAAGCCTGCCCCTTCATATCATGTGCTGGCTTCAAAACAGCTTTTTAGTGCTTCATTTTAAAATATGAATGGACAGTGAGGAATCACTAGACCTTTGATTAAAGCATCCAGCATGAAAGGCAGCAACCCGAGTGAAGAAACAGGAAAAGGGAACCCAAAGGGACTCAGAAGCAATGCAGGGAGCAGAAGAAAACTTCAAAGAAAATGTAGTTAAGTTCTCAGAGAGATAAGAGAAAAATACTTCATACATGAAAAAAGTGTAGGATGCTATTCATTCAGAGAATAAAAAAGAACTCTTGGAAATTAATCATTTAAGAAGCACATAGTTCAATGAAAGGATTGGAAGATGAAGTTGCAGAAATTTCCCAGAAAGTATAATAAAAAACCAAAGGATAGGCAATGGTGAGAAAAAATGGAGAATATTCCATTAAGTCCAACATATAATGATAGTTTCAGAAAGAGTAAGAAGAGAAAATAGTGAGGGTGATTATCAAAGAAATTATCAAAAACAATTTGTATAATATTGATTTATAAAAATGTCAGAGTTGAATAATACAATGTTTCCGGATTAATATATTATTTAAATATATAGGCATAATTAAATTAATATTTTAAATTTATATAATATTTTAAGAACACGTTTGACTATATTTCAACTAAATCCCTAAAATAGTATGTACGTAGATTGACCAAAAAAGTCAAAAGCCTGGGGCAGGAAAATAGTCTTACTTGGAAAAGAGGAAAGGCCTGAGATTCAGGACCACCTTATATTTGATAGGTTCTGGAAACTTTAGAACGTTCTGAAGGCAGAAGCATAGAGCGTGAAAGAGAGAGTAGCTCCGGCTCCCATCAAAATTCACACACTGGTGGTTCCTCAAAACTAGGAGGGGGTTCATATACTGGCAATGATGTTATAGGGCTGATAATGATTCCCAGATTTCTGACATGAGTGCCTGAGTAGCTCATGGTACCATTTCCCGAAATAATCATAAGATGTTATGTGTTTAGTAAAGAATATGATGGGTTTAGTTTTAGACATGCTGAGTTTGAGGTGTCTGTGGGACATCCAAGTAGAGGTCCAGTCTACAGATCTGAAAAACAAAAGGTTTTATTAGCTTTTAACATTTTTTTTTTTTTTTACCTTAGAACTGAAATTCAGCTAGTATACATCGGTGTGGCTCTACTGGTTGCTAAAATTCTGAAATACTCTGTACTCATTGGTAAATGGTCACTTCTTCCAAACCCCTGAATGCCTCCCCTCTCCCGACACCCTAGCTGTCCTAACCCTTCGTTGAGACCCCCAACTTCCCCACAGTCTAACGGGTTAACATGTGGCCCAGAAGTGGGCCTCCAGGACCCTGTCCCAGCACTGTAGCTGTCCTGTCTGTTCTAATTGTTAAAGTTTTTAATTTAACTCCGACTTACACCTCACGAAGGCTGAACACATTTCTCACATATCCATGTGCTTAGTCTGTGTCATCACCTTCCCCAAACCTGGCCCCCAAATCTGGTCCCATTCCTCTGTAAGTCCTCTCTGCTTCTGGCAATCTGGACTACTCACTGCTCCCTGGCTCCCTATGTTTTCTCACCATCATTTCTTTGCGCTCATTATTCAGAAAGAGTTTTCCCTGATTTCTGAACATCCCATGTTTTATTCATCCTTCAAGGCCAATTCATTTTCCCTTTTTACCAGAAAACCTTCCTCATCGGAACTGGTAATTTTCTCTTTGAAGTGATAATCCCCTCCTTGAAATAACCATCCCCTTCTCATGGCACCTATCACTTCCTATCTTATCTTAGGGATCTCTTAGTACTTTCTGTAAAGTTTTTTTCATAGTGGATAGGCAATAAATGATTTTTGAATGAATGAGACTATGAATCTCAATTAAAGGACTCTACCAATTATCATTGGTATATAGTTGCTAGCAGTTTCATTATTTCTTTAGAATGTCTATGTAGAATAATCTCAGATTCCCCCCAAATCTCCCTGGGTCTGATTCCAATAATATAATATTTCCTTACTTGACAAAACACAAAATAAAACAAAACAACATCCCCAACAAACAAATGCAGGAATGTTTGCTGATTTTCTGAACCAAGGCTTGTGGTACTTGCAAGTTGTGTTTGGTCATCTCTCTTATGTAAAATGGTGACAGTAATTTTCCATTTTCTGCACTGACTTTAATTTAATTAGTCTTTCAGAAATGCTAGAGCAGAGATTTTCTTCTAAGGAGTGTTGCACTGTTTGCTCTACTGCAGCAAATCAAGCTCCTATTGTGACACTGGCAGCAGAGGATGAGTCATTGCTTTGGCTGGGACGAAGGTGTTTCCTGAAGTCAGGTACAAGAGCAGAATACCTTATGGCACCTTGCTACCTGTAATCTCTC
The DNA here is from genome assembly GCA_031878705.1 of Tapirus indicus. Lineage (NCBI taxonomy): Eukaryota > Metazoa > Chordata > Mammalia > Perissodactyla > Tapiridae > Tapirus > Tapirus indicus. Next base: position 42,769,529 of record CM062919.1, read on the forward strand.
TCAAACACTCACTTGCCTATTGCCCTTCATAGACGTGAAGTAAAAATCAAACTTCCAATGTTTGGTTGAGGTAGCAAATAATTTGCACTTAAGGTCACTGGTATATAGATAAATTTTCTTTTCCTAACATACATCTAATGCCTTTTTTTCTCTCTTCTTTTAAAGAAGATTCAGGTAACATATAGGTCATGGCATGTTCTTCACGTGATGCCTCAGTCTCTTGCCCAGAAGCAGTGTCTGGCATTTGCCTGAGGCAGATATGATGGAGAGAAAGGTGGGCAGGAGGATTGTTCAAGGCCTGCAGGCTGCATAAGGCTGTGGTTGCTGCCCCAACCTGCTGGCCTGAGCACCTAGCCAGATCTCATGTCTGCAACGCGGTTCTCAGCAAATCTTTATTTTGTCAGATATGGGGGAAATGAAACTTCCTTGAGATGCCATTTTCCTATCCTCTGAAACTAGAAAATGCTAAATGGAACTAAAGTATCTAATCTCTTCCCTCTCATCTCTCTTCCTTTTGCATTGATATCTTTTAATGAAAAGATTGTATATCTTCACCTGGGACCATGTGTGGGAGGTGAATGTAAATGAAGTTAGTTGACATATAGATAACTTCAGAGTCAGGAAGGAAAGCATGCACAGTAGCATGGAGGGTGGTTATGCTGTTTCACACTGTGTTTCTCAGAGCAACTGTCAGAGGCAGAATCCTGAGCTGAATACTCCACTGACTGTTTTCTCCTTACTGGAATTGGAACTATGTCAAAAGGCAACCCAACCTAACCTGAGTCATACTGTAAAGTTTTTATTATAGCATACCAAATGCCCTACCGAGATTAAGTGGGCCATGCATCCTTCCGTATTGCAGTCTTTGACTGGGATAATTTACCAGATGGAAGAATCTCATATGTTTGATCGGGAAACTTTAGGCTTCAGTCAGCCCAGAAGGTAAGTGTGTGTAATGTGAAGAAAAGGCCCTGGACTTGCCCTCTGATTGGGAAATGGGTGGGGGAACAGGCAACCAGTGTTACCTTAATGATATCAGAATATGGCCTCCCGCTTCTTGCCTCTATGGCAGCAATTTTCTACAGTGGTGTATCCCCCAAGCACTCTGTTATTATTAGTAAAGTACCTGAGTTCTTACAAAAGTTAGAGTGCATTCAGAGTTAGTTCTCTGTAAGTCATTCCCATTTACCTACCTTTTAATAAGCTTTGCTGAATGTGAGAGAAAGGGATGTATTATTACTAGGGCAGGAGAGTTGCATATCATCTAAGCTTTGTGCTCTGTGACCATCATCTGTCATGGGGGTTATGGGAAAAGTAAGGCTAAAAACCAGTGTGGCATGAGACCCTTCTGCATACTATTTCCTCTCTTTCTGCCTCATAAGCTAAGAGTTGGAGCCCAGATGTAGTCAGTATCTTTTGAAGCTCTTCAGTCCCTCTTGCTAGATCCATCCTACACGATGAAGCACGATTCTCCTGAAAGCCTTTTCTCACCTGGCTTTATTTCCCGTGTTGTGAGTGATGATAATATATCAGCCACTTTTCCAGCTGTGTGACCTAGCAGTTGTTGAGTGGCAGCTGATGGTAACTCAGGAATATAAAGAAAAGCCCATTTTGGCGTTCAGAGTTACATGAGGATCTCAGCTCCTTTCCTCTCTCCCCATAGTTGGAAGCCTTGCAGGTAATAACCAGAAGAAAACTCACCTAGAGAGTTCAATTGGGAAGCTCGGGAGGGAATTTTGCATGGGATGCTTTATACTTAGAGCATCCACAGTATGTTTTCAAGATAAATAATATGGGAGAGTGGATTCGGTGTGGCTGAGGATTCTATATGGTACACCCCCCAAAATAAATAAGTAAATGAATAAAACATCACATCAGTGCCAGAATGTGGAATTAATCTTTCAAGTGGCAGGGCTGTGGGATCCCATTGGAGACAATACTCAGCTTATCGTCCTGAGACAGGCTCTTTTTGCAGACAGACCAGGAGCATGATTTGTTTCCCATTGAAAAGTCATGAGCATTGCGGAGGACAGCACAGTGCAGTTTGTTTTCAGAGAGCTTCCTTCCTTCATTTATTAGAAAATATTTCTTGAAATAACTCGTCCTGAGTCAGAGCTGGTGCCTTACTAGAAAAAATACACATTTGAGGGACCTAGTGTTGCTCATACATGGAAGACTCTGTGTTTTAAACTTTTGGCAACTAATCTGCACACTTTCAGTGAGCAAGAACCACAACTCAGCCGGGAAGTCTTTGTTAAGTGCCTCTTTGCTCCACCGCAGTTAGGTCGGTCACATAAAGGGTGCGAGGAAGCAGAACCCTACTCTCATGGAGCCTCCAGTCTGCTTGGAGAGATAACATAAGCATGGATTTTTTAAAAATTAAGATGCAATCAAGGCTCGGTGCCTTATTTAGAGGCACTAAATATCATTAAAATAGCAGGCACCTACCTTGGCAGTTATCTTTCAAAGTCTGCTAAAGCCCCCATCTCCACAGAGGCCTCTTGGATCTGGAAGGAGGAGGATTCCTCTTGGAACGTGTCTATTCGCCCCTTACCCCAGAGCCTTGCAACATACTTGTGGAGTTTAGTGCCATTATTAGGATATAGGTTGGTTTCTAGCGCTCCTAGAAAAATGGGAAAAGCCTTATCTCGTGGTTCTTTGAACTCTCATGTTAAATTGTTTGTGTCTGTTATTGCCTGTGTACCTGATATATTACAAATACTACTTGTTTCTGTGTTTGTCTGGAATTGTAGGCAGCTTGAAAGAGGGTTAACATTATTTTCTCGCTATCCAGAATACTACCACATGCTGGTGAGATTTAATATGTTGTGAAGTTGGGGTGAAATAGCATAAAGAAACCTTATTTACATCTTCTGAGTAAATCTGAATTACTCTGAAAAATGTCTAAAGCTCTTTAACTTTCTTGCTCATTATGTACTTCCCAACATTCTTTTTTCCTATTCATTCTCTCCTTTCTCCCATTTTGCTTCCATACTTCCCACTCTTCTCCTCTTCCTCATCTTGTTTCTCTTTTTTATAATAACTGACAAATGCCACATAATGGTCAAGACATACCCATTCATTAATTCAATGAATATGTTAATACTACCTAGCACTATAATAGCTTTTTAATTTTTTTGCATATTTACTTTATCCTGGACTTTCTGCTAAACGCTTTATATGCGGTACTTAATTTAACCTTTACAAGTCAATAAGCTGTGTATTATTATTATTATCCCTATTTTATAGACAAGAGAACAGAAACTTAAGAGATTATGGAACTTGCCCAAAATCTCATAGCTGGTAAGTAAGTGAATTGAGACTCAAACCCAGTGTCTGTCTCCAGAGCTCACATGCCTCACATAGAGTGAGCTGTCAGTCGAATAGTGTCACCATGACACACCTTCCAAATGCAGCAAAATGGTTAAGAGCATGGTATTTGGAATTAGGCAGACTTAGTTTGAATCTCAGCATTGCCACTTATTAGCCCTGTCACACTGGGCACGTCATTTCACCTCTCTGAGCCTCAGTTTCCTCATGTATAAAATGTGGAAATTAATAACTTACAGAGTGGTTGTGAAATATTGTATATAAAACTTTAAGCCTAACACATCACCAAAGTTTAGTATGAAATTTACTAGTATTATTATTTATGGAAAAAAATAGCAGTTGCCCCCTTTGCTTTCAACTTCACTTAATTACAAACATATTTTGAAATATCTTTAAGTGTCCTCCATAACCATTGGGAATTTTTCATTAATGAATGTGTCTAGAGATTCCTTGACTCCATTCTTGTCTTCATCCTGTGCAGTTCTGGGCGTTAGTAACAGGTTCTAAAATTTCCCACATGATTTGTGAAGGAGCGTAATATGGTACTTCCATTTAACTGTTCCAGAATGATCTCTCAGTCTTCTGCCTGATACCCTGGTGCTTCATCAATACTTTGGATATTGGTCTAGGAAAGGAATCCCTGAGAAACTGATGGAGAGGAATTCCTCAATAGTCTGTCTTCTGATCTGAGCTCCTGTCTGGCTAGATAGCTGGAAATCATGCTCAGAGTTCAGAGACCTGCTTTCCTCACTGACCTGGCCTCTAACCTTGTTCAGCTAACTTAGCTTCTCTAGTCTGACGCAGAAAGCGAGTAGTGACTTAACCATCACTCCCAACTCCTTGAACTTGTTATGTGAAAGGTACTTCAAAAATATCAAGTGATACGATTCAGCAGAAATAAATCTGATGCATGTAGATTTGATTTCCTGCATGAAATTTTATATTGAAGGAATTTGATGTTGAAGGTACTGCATATACAAAAGATAAAGCATAATACTTTTTTAAAGATATGCCCCAAATTCTGAGTTTTTAGCTTATGCTCCAAAACCAAGCTCAGCAGCCACAAAAATCTCAAGTTTAATGAATTTTTCTTCCTTCTTTAATGAAGAAGGGAAAGATTTTGTTCAACTCTGAGATAGAGTTTCAGTACTTGAGAAGCAAAATGATCAAAGTCGAAGTGGAGATTTCAGCAGATGAACATCAGCTCTGGCTTTGGCGGTGTCCGGGAGCTTATTTAATCACTTTGGCAACTCTCAGCTTGTTTTTGCATGCAGTGCTTTCTCATCTTCATTTAGCCAGAGTGACTGCCACATACGCACTGGCTTGTGTCGATAAACAGTTGTTGACTCTCGAATCAAAATGCCTAATTTACTGGGAAGTGTGATAATTTTTCTTGATTAGCATTTCTCAAATATTTTTTACTTGATCTAGAGAAAAAAATATGTTTTATATCAGAACATATGTGTATAAAGTTGTGTACACACACACACATAAACACACATAGAAACAAGGGTTTCATGAAATAGTACTCACTCTCTTTTGTGTTCCACTCTACTCTCTTCTCATCTTTTCTTTTCTACTTAGTTTTAAAGGACTCTTGATCACGAACCACTAACTTGATTGCAGAGTCCACTAAATGGGCTATCACCTACTATTTGAAGGACACTGGCCTTAGACTTCCCCTTAGTCCAAACCTCCCTGGGCTTCACCTGCCCTTAAAGGAAGTTAAGGATATCCTCTTTCCAGCTCACCCCCAGTACACAACATACCACCATCATGACCATTGCTACTGCCACTAAATCTTTTGGACCCTCGGGTAGAGAGAGCCCCATCAGTTGCTACCAAGGGGTTTTTTCCCCCTAACAAGACTCCAGCTTTTTCTCATAGGAGGCCAGAATCTTGAAAACTTTGTGAATTGTGAAAATCAACTTACTCTCTTCCTAAATTTTGAGTATTAGCTGGCATCCGAAGCACAAGAACTCCTTTATGTGCCAGTGCTAGCTCAGTGCTCTGTACACAGTAGGACTGCAGTAAATATTTGTTGATCAGTCAGTCCCAGATCTGCACTGAATACAATGGAAACAAAGCTCTTGCACTGCTGACCTGTGTTAGAATGACACTGCCTCTCCATAGACTGCCTGAGGTTAGCAGATAGGATAAAAAGTTGTAGGATTGTTAGGTGGAGTAAGAGTCCAGGTAGGGCATACATTCCTGAATATACAAGACACCAAGAAAAGCCAGGCAGGCAAATACAGGGCTAGCAAAATCTGAATATACTGGGGCAGAATTGGTCAGCGACTAAAGCTGTCTCCATTTGTATCTTTGGCCCATAAGTCTGAGGCTGTCTGGGGCCCATCTGACTTTGCTCCTCAGGACATTAAAAGAACCCTGAGAGGCTAATGTAGTCCGTGATATCTTTGAAGTGTGTCTGAAAGCAGGGGTTCGCATGTTTTGCCCAGATTTGAGCCTCACACATTAGTCACTTTTCTCAGAAAACTTCAGGGTCAGAACCCAGATTGGCAGTGGGGTGATGAGGGGGGTGAGGGTTCAGATTCTAGGACTGTGACGCTATTCCTTTTCCATCAGCACTGTCATTCCTAGGAACAGGGACCTGGATCCTGACACAAAAAGATGGAATGACCTGGCTGTCTTTTACCAACTTGCAGACTGTATTACTGCCTCTCTCAAGCCCTGAAGGTCCTTAATTTTGCTAAATATGCACGATGGTAACAAACCCAGCATAATTTGGAGACAAACCAGGAGTGGATAAAACATAGTGAATATAATTAATAGATAATTTATGAACAGAGTTATAAATTTTATGAGCCAGAATGTGTTGTAAACTTGCATAGCTTTTTGTGTGTGTGTGAGGAAGTTTGGCCCTGAGCTAACATCTGTTGCCAATCTTCTTCTTTTTGCTTGAGGAAGATGGTCCCTGAGCTAACATCTGTGCCCATCTTCCTATACATAGGATGCTGCCACAACATGGGTTGATGAGTGGTGTGTAGGTCCGTGCCTGGGATCTGAAACTGCAAACCCTGGGCCTCCAAAGCAGAGCAGGAGAACTTAACCACTATGCCACTGGGCCAGCCCTAGAAGGTGCCTAGCTTTTTAAAGAAACAGTTTGTAGAATTTTAGAACAGGGAAAGACCTTAGATATATAGTTTAGTCACCTCATTTTACAGATGTGGAAACTGAGTCCCCAAGAAGCTAGAAAATGGCAGAGGTGACTAAATGAACCCAGATCTTCAAGACTCTTTGTTTCCCCACATTCACACGACCTCTTGAAATGAAGAGCGTTTCTCCTTGTTGTTAAGAATAGTTGCAAATCGTATATCCAACAAGGGATTAATCTCCATAATATATAAAGAACTCACACAACTGAACACCAAAAAAACAAACAACCCAATCAAAAAATGGACAGAGGATATGAACAGACATTTTTCCAAGGAGGATATACAGATGGCCATACAGATGGCTGACAGACACATGAAAAGATGTTCAACATCACTAATCATCAGGGAAATGCAAATCAAAACAATGCTAAGATATCACCTTACACCCATTAGAATGGCTATAATCACCGAGACAAAAAAACAACAAATGTTGGAGAGGTTGTGGAGAAACAGGAACCCTAATTCACTGCTGGTGGGAATGCAAACTGGTGCAGCCTCTATGGAAAACAGTATGGAGATTCCTCAAAAAATTAAAAATAGAAATACCTTGTGATCCAGCAATCCCACTCTTGGGCATCTACCCAACGGGCATGAAATCAACCATCCCAAGGGGCTTATGCACCCCTATGTTCATTGCAGCATTATTCACTATAGCCGAGAAATAGAAGCAATGCAAGTGTCCCTCAACTGATGATTGGATAAAGAAGATATATGTGGGTGTATATATATATATATATATATACACAATGGAATACTACTCAGCCATAAAAAAAGACAGAATTGTCCCATTTGCAGCAACATGGATGGACCTAGAGGGTATTATGTTAAGTGAAATAAGCCAGAGAGAGAAGGACAAACACTGCATGATTTCACTCATATGTGGAATATAAACTAACACATGGACAGAGAGAACTGTTTGGTGGTTACCATGGGGAAGGGATGGGTACAAGGGGTGAGGGGATGCATCCACATGGTGATGGACAAAAAATAATGTACAGCTAAAACCCCACAATGTTATAAACTATTAAGACATCAGTAAAAATTAAAAAAGAAAAAGAAAGTGGAGGAAGGACTGGAAACAACCCAAGTATCCATCAACAAGTGAATAGATTAACAATTGTGGTTGCACTCCATACAATGGAATACTACTCAGCAATAAAAAGGAAGGAACTACTGATTAAAAAAACGGTAAACAAAAATCTCATAGTTTTAGCCACTATTGGACTCAGTGATGCTAAAAAAAAAAAAATAAAAGCAGTAATATTTGCCCAGTGGGGCTGCATTTAAATATAAAATTTGAGCCATGATGTTTGTGGTTCAGGAGTAACCTTTGCAAGGTTTCCTGGTGTTAGTTGTGGAGCTCCTGTGACTCTCCTTGAAGGCTATAGACAGTGAGTTGTGTGGCAAACATTTGCATTTCTAAGGTACCTGCCACCACAGACTCTAGATTACCTCGCAAAAGTGATTCCCAACCATAAAAGGACAAAGGACAGCTTTGTTTCTTATCTCCTTTCCCACATCGCACAAACCCAGTGGTTACTAGTCAAAGAAGTAACACATCCAAGATACAGGTGGAAATTTAAATTATTGACCCTTGGAGTCTCAGAATTGGACTGTTGTTTGTTCTACCAATATCTGGTGCATGGATTAATGGAAAGGTTCTATAAAAAGGTAGCAGTTGTGTCTTTTTTGTTTCCCCAGAATAAGACAGTGCCAGATGGAATCTATTACCTGTCTGAGCAGTTGTCTGTGATTTAGTCTGGGAATGAGAAATCTGGTAGGAGGACTGTGATTTTCAAAGGACTGCTTCATCCCCGCATAGTGCTCTCCAATGAGAACAGAATAAGGAGCCCAAAGAAATAAACTTAGGGAGCCGGCCCCAAGGCCCAGTGGTTAAGTTCAGCATGCTCCGCTTCGGCGGCCCGGGTCCACGGGTTCGGATCCCAGGTGCAGACCTACACCACTTGTCAGCCATGCTGTGGCAGCGACCTACATACAAAGTAGAGGAAGATTAGCACAGATGTTAGCTTGAGGCGAATCTTCCTCAGCAAAAAAAAAAAAAAAAAAAAAGAGAGAGAAATAAATTTAGTATCAGTGCAAGAGAACAGGGTTCAGATCAAGGAAGATTAGCCTGACAGGACTGTCTGACGCAATCTGGAATACTGAGACAGACTATAGAAGTTCATTTGAAAATCTTTTAAAGCAATATTTTTTTCTGTTCTCAGAAATGACATCAGTGTAGCTCTACCCATAGGTAGGCACAGAGGACCAGGTGAGTTCTTATTCATTTCCTAGACCATCTGAACACTAAAAGTTTTATTCTGCTACTTAAGTTTGTATTTCATAGATCATCTACTCAATAAGCAGCAGGCACTTTGCCTGATGGGTCCAAGACACATTAATGTCACTTTGATCTTGGTCCACTTCCCACTGATACCATCGAGAATTCCTGTTAAGTTTATCAAAAACTGATGCTCACATAGTAGAACTAGAGACGGCTGTCCTTCATCTCTAAGAACTTTTACATACTCCAGCATGGTTTGAGAATTTGACCCTAAACTCATCTTTTATCAAGCAGGAACTAAGACTGCACCTGCCCCCAGGTTTAACAAAAATTATTAGTCAATCAAATCATTCTGAAATCTGTAACTAAGTAACTATTTAACTAACTTTTATTGAGTCTCTGTATTATCAATAATTACTACAATTTTTCTCATGATTTCCATCTGTCTAACTGCTTGGCTCATTTACAGTTAAACCAGTTATAGCCACACGAGTTGCTAAATGTCCCTGACTCAACAATCCTTAATAAACAGTACATTATTCAGGGCTCATTTCTGGTGTGTCAGTACCATCCAGCTCTCAGTTTAATGAAGGTACCAATGTGTAGACACACAGACTTTGAAACTAACAGTTCTCGAGATTGAAAGAGTACCAGACTGAGACACTGAATCTTTTAAAAATAAGCTGATTTTTAAAAGAAATCGGTGACACATAATAATATCACAGAGGCTCCAAACTTGCAAACATGATGATTGGACCGGATGAGCAGGAGGTAGCAATTACTCTAGACTTGTTGGTAAGACATTTTCATGCCAGAGGATGGGAAATAAGTCCCAAGAAATTCAGGGGCCTTTCACATTAGTAAAATTTCTAGGAGTCTAGTGGTCTGGGGCATGTCGTGATATCCCTTCTCAGGCAAAGGATAAGTTATTGCACGTGGCCACTTCTGCCACCAAAAAGAGGCACAATGCCTAGAGGGCCTTTTTGGATTTTGGAGGCAGCATATTCCTCCTTTGGGTGTGTTACTCTGGCTCATTTACCGAGTGACCTGAAAGGCTGCCCACTCTGAGTAGCGCCCAGAACAAGAGAAGGTTCTGCAACAGGTCTAGGCTGCCGTGCAAACTGCCATGCCATTGGGGCCATATGATCCAGCAGATCTGATGGTGCTTGAAGTGTCACTGACTGAGAGGAGTACTATTTGGACCCTTTGGCAGGCCCCTATAGATGAATCATAGCACACACCCTTAGGATTTGGGAGCAAAATCCTGCCATCCTCTGCAGATAACTACTCACCTTTTGAGAAACAGCTTTTGGCTCACTAGTGAGTGTTAACTGTGGGACACCGAGTTACCATGTGACCTGAGCTGCCCATCATAAACTGGGTGTTGTCTGACCCACCAAGCCGTAAAGCTGGGTGTGCACAGCAGTACTCCATTATCAAAGGGAAGTGGTACATATGAGATCATGTTTGAGCAGGCCCTGAAGGCACAAGTAAGTTACATGAGGAAGTAGCACAAATACCATGGTCCCCACTCCTGTGATGCTGCTTTCTCTCTCCCAGCCTGCACCTATGGGGACCTCATGCGGAGTTCCGTACGACTAGTTGACTGAAGAAGAGAAAGCTCAGGTCTGGTTTACGGATGGTTTTGCATGGTATTCAGGCACCACTCGAAAGCTGTAATGCTTTAGGCCCATTCTGGGACAGGCCTGAAGGACAGTGGTGAGGGGAAATGCTCCCATTGGGCAGAACTTCAATCAGTACATCTGATTGTTCATTTTGCTTATAAAGAGAAATGGTTAGAGGTGCAAGTCTATAACAATTCATAGGTAGTGGCTAATGGTTGGCTGGATGGTCAGGGACTTGGAAGGAATATGATTGGCAAATTGGTGACAAAGAGTCTGGGGAAGAGGTATGTGGATAGACCTCTCTGAATACGCAAAGGATTTCAAGATATTTGTGTCCCATGTGAATGCTCAACAAAGGATGACTTCAGGAGGATTTTAATAATCAAGTGCATAGAGTGACCCATTCTGTGGATACCTGTCAGCCTCTATCCCCAGCCATTTGTCAATGGACCTATGAACAAAATGGTCCATTGGCCCAGTGGCAGGGATGGAAGTTATGCATGAGCTCAGCAACACTGACTTCCATACATCCAGACCAGCAGAGACCAACACTGAGTTCCCAATATGGCACCATTTCCTGGGGTGATCAGCTACCTGCCTGGTATAGATTCATTACACTGGATCACTTCCATCATGAAAGGAGCAGCGCTTTGTTCTCACTGGAACGGACACTTACTCTGGATACAGATTTGCCTTTTCTGCACGCAGTTCTTCTGCCAAAACTATCTTTGGACTTATGGAGTACCTTATCCACTATTATGGCATTTCACGCAGATATCACTTCTGATCAAAGAACTTGATAGGTCCATGCTCATGGAATTCACCAGTCTCGCCATGTTACCATCATCCTGAAGCAGCTGGCTTGACAGAATGGTGGATTGGCCTTTAGAAGACTGTTACAGTGTCGGCTAGGTGACAATCCTTTGTAGGGCTCGGACTATGTTCTCTGGGATGCAATATAAGTCAGTACTCAGTATGTGGTGTTGTTTCTCTCATAGCCAGGATTCGTAGGTCCAGGAATCAAGGGGTGGAAGTGGGAGTGGCTCTGTTCACCCCCTAGGACTTTAGGTTCTGTTTGTCTAGAGTTCTTACTTCCAATGGGAGGAATGCTTCCACCAGGAGACACAACAGTGATTCCATTGAACTGGTAGTTGAGACTGTCACCCAGACCTTTTGAGTTCCTCATGCCTGTCAATCAACAGGCAAAGAAGGGGGTTACTGTACTGGCCAGAGTGATTGATCCTGACTACCAAGGGAAAATTAGGTTGCTGCCACACAAGGGAGGTAAGGAAGTGTATGTCTGGAATACAGGAGATCCCTTAGGGTACCTCCTAGTACTCCCATGTCCTGTGGAGTAATCAAAAACTACAACAACCCAAGTCAGAACAGCTAATGACCCAGGTTCTTCAGGAATGCAGGTTTGTGTCACCTCACAAGGCAAAGAACCACAACCAGGTGAGGTCCTTGCCAAGGCCAAAAGGAATGTGGAATGGTTAATGGAAGAAGATGGCTATAAAGACTAGCTATGACCACATGACCAGTTGCAGAAACAAGGACTGTAATAGTTATGGGTATTTCTTCCTTATTTTGTTATGGATATGATTGTATATATATTAACCAAATATTTTTGTTTTCTTCCCTCTCTTATCTCCTTATCCTCTGACATAAGATGTGTTCATAATAACTTTATATCTCAGTATATAAGTTACAGGAGAAGTGTGAACATCACACAAGGACTTTGCATCCTCTTCTGGGGAACGGGTTAGTGTGTTTTCAGATGTCTGTGGGATATTTCTGTCATATTAGTGGAAGTATGACTTTGTATTGACTTTATTTGGAGATTGAGTATGGTTTAAGGAGATGTGTATGGGTGCCAAACTGACAAACGGTGGAGTGTGATGATCATTTCGATGTGTCAACTTTTCTAGGCTACAGTCCTCAGTTATTTAATCAAACACAAATGTTGTTTAATTGAGAAGTTGCTGTGAAGGTATTTTGTAGATATAATTAAAGTCCATAATCAGTCAACTTTAAGTAAGGGAGATGATGCAAGATAATCTGGGTGGTCCTGATTCAATAGATTGAAAGGCCTTAAAAACAGGGCTGAGGCTTCCCTGAGAGCAGAAATTCCACCTGTGAACAGCAGTTTCAATCTGTGCCCATGAATTCCAGACTGCCCTTCCTGAGGACTTGCCCTGTGGATTTCAGACTCGCTTGGCCAGCCTCCACCTGGTATAAAGCAATTCCTTGCAGTAAATCTCTTAATATATCTTACACATGCACACACACACACATCACCTATTGTTTCCATTGCTCTGATTAAACCCTTATCAATACAGCCTCAGATGTCTCTAAAGCTTTTGTTTGACCCTTCAGTGCTGCCAGTCAGGCCCCGCACCAATCCTGTAGGTGTTGGACATTCAGTAATATGTGTTGAATTGAAATGAATTTAATGTGTTCAGCCCTTGTGTAGAGATATCCTTTGTTGAGGTAGCTTGCTACTGTACTAAATATGCAGGGGAAGGTAGCAGGCAGCCCCCTTGCCAGTATTTTCCACTCAAAGTCAGCCATTGATTCACAGCACCCTCTGAAACTCAAGTAGCAAAAATTGGCAGTGAAAAGAACCACCATCCACATATCTAGTATGTGGGAAAAATGGGGCCAAACACTGAGGCTTCATGTTAAAAATCATATCTGCCTCTGTTACTATTTCTAAGTATTCTTTGGTTTCTCTTGTGAATTGTTGTGAAACATATAAAGGGAGATTCTGAGACAGACCAATGGGAAAAACTAGAAAAACTTAAAATTGATGTAATTTTGAGAAATAGGGGAACCAAGAAACAGCCAAGTAGTTGTCATTTGAATTGATGGGTCCTTGCCTAGACCTAGGTAAATACAAACATATTTCAGTAGGTTCTGTTTAGGTATTTACAGTCAATTCTGCTATACTGTGACATATGTGTTGCTAAAAATCAACGTATTATGCAAAATCACAGAACAAGAACCAAGGGCTAATAGGAAAAATGGGATTATAGCGAAACACACAAAAAATTCATCAGTGACATATTTTAAAAGGATAGGAACTTAATAAAAAGATGTAGCAGTTCTGCATATGTTAAATGGTAATGAGATACATAAATACTACAATTAACACAGCACATTACCTTGAAAAAGACCTGAAATTAGCTTGTGGACTGGAGCATCAGAAGGGCTGCAGCTTGTGAGTTATTGAGAGGTAGTGGAAGGGAGGTTATCCGAAATTGGATGGAAAGCTGTAACACCACATGTGTGTGGGTATGCCTGAGCTTTAGGCCTGCCTTAGAGGTCTACAACACGTGTCATAGCTGTCCACCCAAGTGTCCATGATCTGGTATTCCCTGATATGGTATGGTCATCACATTCTCTGCCTGTGACCCCTGACTTATGAAAGCCATCGTCTCTACCACCCCTGGGCCTCCCACCATTTGTTCCAGGGACCCCCGTCCTCTTCTAAAAGAGTATTATTGTTCCTGTCTCTTCATTTTCTCAGTCAGCAGAGCAGCAAATATCTTCCTCCCTCCATGCTTCCCCAGAAAAGGAGAAAACTGTTCCTTCTTCCCCCATGTAACTTGACATGCTGCCACAATACCCCATCCCTCCTCTCTGGAAGTAGAATCTCAGTCCTCAGTCTTGTCATGGCATGGCACTGGAGAGCACAGCCCATCTGACATGTTGCCAACTCCTTAGTCTTCACTGAAATATACTGGGATTATGGGGTCCAGTAAAAATGTGAGAGCCACCAAGTACTTGTGCATCACAGTGGACTTCTAGTAATCTTCGTTAACAGAATACTTTCTTCTAAAAAGTATTCTGATGTTCCAGAACTAAGAAAAGCATTGCAAAATTCCCCTTAAGTAGTAAAATTATAGGATTCAGACAATTGCTGTGTACTGTGTCCTAATATATGCTATTTTCATGCATGTTTGAAATCAGAACTTGACCTAAAACATTAGGTTTATTAAACCAAAATGTTTCATTCAGTCAGTTCACTCAGGTTTACTGGGTGATGTACTCTGGAGTTTAGGGGAGGTATGTGTATGAAATATATGGTACCTAAAGAAACTGAAAAATGTCTGAAAGAAATAATGAAGACAGTGTTTCCCAGAGTGTGTTCAGAGGAACACTGGACATGATGGATGTCCAGAAAGCCGTTTCCATGGCCACACAAGTTTGGGAAGCACTGTATATTCTCTGCCCCTTTGGAGAACAATAATAATATCAGCATATTAAAGACTCTGAAGGGTCTCATAGTAAAGAAACATATTAACTGTGTTTTACCTGGATTCTCAAATGTGCTGGTCTTTGAATAAGAACCTGGTACCGACCCATGGAGCACATTCTGAGAAACCCCAGACTAAGACATTTATGATGCTTAAAATGAACTATGATAGGAAATTCTGTTTCTCATTTGAAAACATACCATATAAATCCAATGCAGACAAATGGTATATTTTTATTATTTTAGGTTTAGAAATGAACAAGTAAGAATTGCATCCTTATGACAAATGAAAAACGAATCTGATCTGCTTGACTTGCCCAGTGATTTTTAATTTTTAGAATCTTCTATATAAACTAGCAATTATGATGATGCAGCCATCAAATGGTATGTAATTATATCCATGAAATAATGGATAATGAGCACTTTTTTTAAATGAAAAAAATTCCCTCAAGCAATTATTGGATGATGAAAATAAATTAATTTAATTCAGTGCTTAAGGAATGAAAATCGCTGTGATCCCTGAAGCAGTATTTATGCATATATAGGTTCTTTCATGTGAAAAATGACAACAGAAAAATGCTGAAATATTAAGGAAATGTGGCACCCAGTGCCTTTTCTCCTATAAATTCCATCTTACAGCTTAAGATGGTAAATTTCCAGAGAGGCTGGTAAGCAGATGTTTCATAGCTAGTAAAAGATGGGATCAGGATTTGGGCCAAATGCTCTTGTCCCTGGGGTCCATGCCCTTAACCCCTAACTAGAGCTGCAACCAGCAAAAAAAACAAATTTAGTAGCAATAACATTTCTTCCTTTTCCCTCTCCCTTTTCCCCACTGCCCCAACCATCTGACAAAAGTAAATTTATGTTGTAAAATTCTAAAATGCCATCTTAAATATTCTAATGTTGGAGAATACTAAACTATACTCCTTCTAAATGACAGTTGTATTTTAGAATATTTCGCATTAGCACTGGACAAGTGCTCTGTTTTACTACATTGTTAAAATTGCTTTGATCTCTTAGGCCCCATCTGTACAAAAATATTCACAGTAACAGTTGGTGTTATTCGTCAAGAAAATAGCTGCTAGTGATGACTGACCATAAACTTAATCCAGTTGATTCTGTGAAGACAAACTGTAACGCAGCCCCCAAATCATAAGTTGATCATAAAATAGTTTATTTAATGGATATTTATAGATACATGCTCGGGTTTTCATAATGGTCTTTGTGGCATAGAATTGCAAATGTTTCATAAAATTTAGGTACTTGCTCTTTTGATGTGAGATATCTCATCCCAAACTTTGAGAATAAAATTGGGGGATCAAAGTAGATAAGAATATAACTCCTTCTCTGATTTATAAAATTTCATCCCCTATTAACGTTGGTTAGTCACAGTTTGCTGTCTGAGTGTAGGGTGGGCCTAAATGTAATTACTGAGTCTTTTCATAAAGTTAATCCTGGAAAATTAATTAATTCCCACAGTCAATAATAAAATAATTATAAAAATAGACTTTTAAATTTTACTTAAAATTTAAAGATATTTCTAACAGGAAATGTATTGTTAATTTTGGAAATGAGAAAGAGGGAAGTTATTTTTTATAATTGAGATGTGACCAGACATTAAGCTTCTGTGTTCTGACTCCTCCTCCAAAGAGAGATTGGTGTTCTTAGGACTTAAGAATCTCTCTTTCTCATGGTAAGAATGGTGGGTTGTTGGATGGAGAGTTCAGGTAGTTTAATGTTCTTTCACCTGCCTGATAATAACTAAGGCAT
This sequence comes from Tapirus indicus, assembly GCA_031878705.1. Lineage (NCBI taxonomy): Eukaryota > Metazoa > Chordata > Mammalia > Perissodactyla > Tapiridae > Tapirus > Tapirus indicus. The sequence continues at coordinate 42,785,972 of CM062919.1, forward strand.
TACTGACACAGCCTTTCCTGAGTAATTCTTGAGACGTGCTCTGACATTTGGACTTTGACACGTCTTCCAGGTTATATTTGTACTCATGCCATGTGATTGCCCATATAACATGAGCACAGAGTGCTAGCGTGCCTGGTTCACAGGCAATTCCCAAACAGACCAGCTCTACAGTTGGAGCACCTGAAGGAGGCCATTCTGTGCTTGCGTGAAGCCCACCAAGTTCTCTGAACTAAGCCTTCCATTTCCTGGCATCCTCTCCAAGGCCGTCTTTATCCCATCCTTGTGTTTGTACTCAGTTCCTTCCAGGTTCTTTTCGCTTTATGTCTCCCCCAACAGTATGACCAGTACAGCAAATATTTTATATGGTGGCTGCCACCATTCTGGACCCTGAGGCGATACAAAGGACCTCATCGGACATCTTGGCTGACCACGTAGACCAAGTCACCTGTTAGTTAAATACACAAGGAACCTGTTCAAGAAACTGTAATTTAATTTGTCTTTAATTATAGTTAACTCCCTTGGTTCCAGCTCAGCTGAACACCACCAGATCCACCTTGATTTTAGAGCAATGATGTTTTTTTTTCCCTATCAGTAAATTCTGACATAATCTAAAATTCTCGACTTCACTTAAAAGCTAGATTTGTGGGCCCAGGCTGGGGGTAATGATGTCATAACTGATATTTTTAGAATTTTGCTATGGTCTTTTAAAATATTTCTGATAAGAGAATTTGGGGTTAGATATTTCTGCAGTGGGAAAAAGGCAATTCATATAACAGGAAAAAGGAAGAATTTTACCTCGGAAATAAGTGAAATGTAGCATAAATTACTATTTGACCATTTTCAATGATGCTGCCAAACCTAGAAATCAGGTGTCGTTTATGTATTTTGAGCCTTGGACAGTTGTAGAGAGAGCATTCATTTATTTCATCAGTCAGTGCCAAAGACCAATTATATAATAATGTAATGATACCTGTAGCACCTTATAGAATTTTTTCTAATTTAAATTTTTTAATTGACTCATTTTATATAAGGTCAGTTCTTTTAACACTTGCCTAATGTTCTTTGATGGTCTTCAGAAAGTACTCATTATAATTTTTTAAAAAATATCTGTTGGAGATTTTACTCATGGGAACCACAAGTAGGTTTCATGAAAATCTCTAGCCTATAATTCTGAATAAATAACCACTGAAAACCTACAAACATTCTGAAGTCAAACCCTCCAGTCTTTTTTTGTTTTTACCATTTTGAAATGATGTAATCTCAGTTGCATTGCACACTTTTTTGTCTTTTAAATAATGAACAGTGAAAATGATTTAACTCTTTTTTGAGGACCACCTGCCTCACACAGTGCCTTACATATGGCAGGCATCTGATATGTTACACATCTCCTTTCTTTTTAAATGTGGTATAAGACAGCGTTGTTTCAGGGACCGCTGAAGTTTGAAGGTCTGTTGCACCTATACTAAGGATCCCAGACAGTTGTCTTTTTGTAATTGATAATTCTTACACCCCTGCGTAGGGTGAAGTGGTTTAAACCATTTCTTCCTCACTTCAGATTTCATGTGAACTCTCAGTAAGGCCAGAACTGAAGATCACTAGAGGAAATGAGATGACTACCTGGAACCTTGTGAACCTCGTTTGTTTACCCAGATCTCTCTGTAGGTTCTGGCCAGCAGAGGTCTGGGGGCCCTGATCCCCAGCTGGGGCCTTGTGCCTGTGTGTTTCATGCAGGTGTTGTTCCGTACACATTGTGAACTTGCATCTCTCCTTTTCCCTCAGAGCTACTGACTCCAGCTTCAAAGATGTGTTTCCTGTCACACAGACAAGTTATTTCCTCTGCACCTCAGGTTCCTCATCTGCAAAATGTGGATGTCTTACAATCGTATCTCCCTCATCGGGTTGTTGTGAGGATTAAATGAGTTAATAGTTGTAAAGTTCTTAGAGCAGAGGTGCATTGTAAGGGTCAAATAATTTTAAAAAAATAGGTTGACCTCTGGATAAATGACTTTTAAGCTTCTTAAAAGGAAAGAGCTGAGAAGATGCTTCTAGTAGGGGGTAATTTACACTTTCTTTTCCAAGGCAGGAATGATGTGGAGGAATTTGTACCTGAAGGAGAAGAACTGAAAGGTATTACCTAAAAAATCTGTAGGAAATGCTGGTGGTGAGCCTGAGTCCTGACTGGATGAAGTAATATATGGAAAGATGTTCATAGCAACTCCTTTGTGGCTTTTCATAGTAGACTTTAAAAGGACACAAGAGAAATAAACTGGAAATATATAGAGATGGAGGGAATTGGGGGCAAAGCTTATGCCAAGAGTTAGCAGTTATCTTCTGTATCTAACAAAGGCTAAAAGAAGATGATTCCCTGAGGAGATTTTATACACATGTATATATACACGTATATATGTGTATATATATATACGTGTATATATACATTTTTTTAACTCCTGTCTGCCTTACGTGTTTTTCTCAGCTTTTTCCATGGAGAAGGGCACAGGTCATCTGCTTTGTTAAAGAAAGCAGTCACCACCTTTGTGTGTGGCATGTGCAGGGGGGTGCTGTGCTGGCCACTATGAAGCTGGAAAGCGTTTTGTGTTGTCCCAGGTGTTTCTTGGGAGCTCAGGGGGCAGAAGACTTACAGTGCCCTTGACTCATCTCTGCCTGACTGCGCACGGACAGGGACTGGCCCTCCCATTCCTGGCTCAGGGCTTGGTCGTTCATTCACTCCGATGGCCGCCCTTTGCCCCAGATCCCTTGGCCGGAGGCAGCTCAGTTGTAATTTGCTCTTAGTCTCAGAGGTGCAGCCCTCTCAAACTGCATTGTATGTTTATCTTATAATCCACAGACAAGAAGAAGGGAGGCAAATTCCAGCCTTTTAAGAAGTTGTTTGGCAAAAGGAAAAAGAAAGACACTTCATTGTCCCAGGAGGCATCAGTGGGGAAGAAGTGTCACTGTCCCCAGAGTGTCAGCAATGGGAACTTCTCTTCCGACGAGGAGACCCTGGAGGACAATCTAAGGTAAGAACTCACATTTTGTTTTTTTCGCATCTTTAGCAGAGTTCCAGGGTGGGGAATGGGATCCCAAAGGAGGCAGGAGCGGACTCACAGATGTGTTTCGTCTCTGGGAGAGTGGAAGACTTGGGGTAATTGGTGTGTTCTGTGTGGAGGAGTCACCTTGGGGAGTTGGCAAACGAGTCTGGACTCACTTTTTGGGAGAACACAGGGATCTGCCTTCATTTCAGTGCCCTCGTTGGTGGTAGAAGGCAGCACCTCACTGGCTTGGCTCAACAGGTTCCTTGGATTGAAGGAGACCGCGTTTCCATGTCCCATTGCTTGGCAAAGAGAAAGCATGGTCATAGATTAGATTTTACACCCGTGTTGAGGACGCAGACGGCTCAGGCACCTTTCATACCGCTGGTCTCTAGCAGCTTCCAGAACCTGTCTGTGATGGAGCTTTTAACTTCTGCTCTTTGTGTCTATGTTTCTCTCTCTCTCTCCCTCCCCCACTCTTAGAATGCAGGCACTAACTCTGGCTGTGACAGTGTCAAGTACTCAGAAAAGCAGGGTCAGGAGATACTTTCTCACCTGAGTGTGGGGAATTGAAGTCAGAGACGGTTAAACTCTGCTACTGACAGCTTAGAAGGCAGCTCCTCTGAGAAGCTTTTTCCCACTGTCAGATCTGATTTGTTTCCGTTGCCCGCGCTCCGCTAGCATCACGTGCAGGCTCCAGCAAAGAACTTGTCGCTTTCTATGGAAATGACTGATTTGCTTGTTTGTCTCTGTCACTCGACTCTCAGTGCCATGAAGTCAGGGACCAGGTTTTATTCAGCCTCACCTTAGGTGCTCAAAAAAGTATTCCCTGTGAATGCCTGGAACTGCATAAATTGCCCTAATACATGTTGAAGGAATAGATGATGTAATCTGTGATATTCTTACTGTGTTTCAAGGACAAGGACAAAAACATCCTCTGTGGTGTGTCAGTAAGTATAGTGTGTTGTCAACTGCAGTTGAATCCAAATTACAAAATCCCCAGGCCAGCAGTGTGCATGAAGCTTTACCCACTGACAGCATTTTTAGTCCTGACGACTACTGACTCTGTTCCTCCCCAGACCTGTACTTGTTTCCCATTGTCTTTAGTGAGAAAGCTATGGAATTGAACCTCAGGAAATGATTTCACTGACCGGAGAGCACAGCTAGCACTGCACTCACCCAATTGTGGGACTGTCAGTACTGATATATAGTTGAGTATTGTCCAGTATGAATCAGTGTTGATTTTACTTCAGTTTCTTCAGTTGTAAAATAGAAATGTGAACCTTTTGCCTCATGGTATCAGAATGAGGTACAAATACTGAAATGTGACTAAGCAGTTTAATGCAAAAAATGAGGTTGAGTCTAGAAAGTTCTCCTTTAGAAGGACTGTCCTATGAAAACATAGTTTGTCCTTTGTATAGTAGATTATGGTTTTGCCAAGTCCCTGATTTCCTGTTGAATTATGCTGGACTCTTAGAGGAGCCTGGACCCTGGTGGTTCTCTTCCCATTTAAGCTCTATTTCATTTACCTCTTGGGGTTTTCCTTAAGGTTTTAAGTTTTATAAAGCCTTGGAAAATTCCACATTGAATCAAACAGCTACATTTCTATAAAATGTAGGTAATGTCACCTATTCTTATTATTGACTCTGTTTTTATTGAACTATGACATACAATATCCTATTAGTTTCAAGTGTACATCATAGTGATTTGATATTTATATACATGATGAAATTATCGCCACAATAAGTCTAGTTACCTGTCATCATTAAAATTACAATATTATTGATTATATTCTCTATACTGTACATTACATCCCCATGATTTGTTTATTTTATAACTGGAAGTTTGTCCCTCTTAATACCCTTCACCTATTTCACCTGTCCCCCCCAACCCCTCCTCTCTCTGCTAACCACCAGTTTGTTCCCTGTATCTATGAGTCTGTTTCTGTTTTGTTTTGTTTGTTTGTTTGTTTTATTTTTTAGATTCCACATGTAACTGAAATCATATGGTATTTGTCTTTCTTGTTTGACTTATTTCACTTAGCGTAATACCATCTAGATCCATCTATGTTGTTGTAAATGGCAAGATTTCATTCTTTTTTATGGCTGAGTAATACACACAGCAGATCTTCTTTATCCATTTGTCTGTTGGTGGACACTTAGATTGCTTCCATCTTTATTGTCAGTAATGCCGCAGTGAATATAGGGGTGCAAATATCTGTTCCAATTAGTGTTTCTGTTTTATTCAGATAAATACCTAGACGTAGAATTACAGAATCATGTGGTACTTCTATTTTTAATTTTTTGAGGAACCTCCATACTATTTGCCATAGTGGCTGCACCAATTTACATTCTTGCCAATGGTGTTCAAATGTTCCCTTTTCTCCACATCCTCACCAACACTTAACTTTTTGTCTTTTTGATAATAGCCATTCTAACAGGTGTGAGGTGATATCTCATTGTGGTTTGGATTTGCACTTCCCTGATGATTAGTGATGTTGAGCATCTTTTTATGTGCCTGTTGGCCATCTGTATGTCTTCTTTGGAAAAATGTCTGTTCAAGTCCTCTGCTCATTTTTCAGTTGGGTTGTGTTTTTTTGACATTACGTTGTGTAAGTTCTTTATATATTTTGAATATTAAGCCCTTATCGGATATATGATTTGTAAATATCTTCTCCTTTTCAGTAGTTTGCCTTTTTGTTTTGTTAATGGTTTCCTTTGCTGTGCAAAAGCTTTTCAGTTTGATGTAATCCCATATGATTATTTTTTCTTTTGTTGCCTTTGCCTGAGGAGATTGATCCAAAAAAATATTGCTAAAACCGCTGTCAGATTGCTAACTGCCTATGTTGTCTTCTAGGATTTTTATGGTTTCAGGTCTTAAATTCAAGTCTTTAATCCATTTTAAATTTCTTTTTACGTATGATATAACAAGTGGTCCAGTTTCATTCTTTTACATGTAGCTGTCCAGTTTTCCCAGCATCATTTATCAAAGATACTCTCTTTTCCCTGTTGTATATTCTTGCCTTCTTTGTCATAGATTGATTGACTATACATGCATGGGTTGATTTCCGGGCTCTCTATTCTATTCCATTGATCTATGTGTCTGTTTTCATGCCAGTACCATACTGTTTGGATTACTATAGCTTTGTAGTATCATTTGAAACCTCTAGCTTTATTCTTCTTTCTCAAGATTGCTTTGGCCATTCAGGGTCTTTTGTGATTCCATACAAACTTTAGGATTCTTTGTTCTAGTTCTGTGAAAAATGCCATTGGTATTTTGATGAGGATTACACTGACTCTGTAGATTGCTTTGGATCATATGTATGTTTTAACAATTTTGATTCTTCCAATCCATGAGCATGTATATCTTTCCATTTATTTGTGTCATCTTCAATTTCTTTCATCCATGTCTTATAGTTTTCAGAGTACAGGTCTTTCACCTCCTTGGTTAAACTTACTCCTAAGTATTTTATTCTTTTTGATGCAATCCCGATAAATGGGATTGTTTTCTTAGTTTTTTTCTCGCTCTTTTTTTTGTTTGTTTGTTTGTTTTTTGGTGAGGAAGATTAGCCCTGAGCTAACATTCATTGCCAATCCTCCTCTTTTTGCTGAGGAAGATGGGCCCTGGGCTAGCATCCGTACCCAACTTCCTCTACTTTATATGTGGGATGCCAGCCACAGCATGGCTGACAAGCAGTGCATAGGTCCATGCCAGGCATCTGAACCTGCAAACGCCGGGCCGCTGAAGCAGAGCACATGAACTTAACCACTACACCAGTGGGCCAGCCCCTTAATTTCTCTTTCTGATAGTTTGTTCTTAGTGCATATAAATGCAACCTATTTCTGTATATTAATTTTGTATCCTGCAACTTTACTGAATTCATTTATTAGTTATAATAGTTTATTGGTGGAGTCTTTGAGGTTTTCTATATATAGTACCATGTTGTCTGCATATGGTGACAGTTTTACTTCTTCCTTTCCAATTTGGATGCCTTTTATTTCTTTTTCTTGCCTAATTGCTCTAGGTAGAACTTCCAATACTATGTTGAATAAAAGTGGTGAAAGTGGACATTCATGTCCTGTTCCTGATCTTAGTGGAAAAGCTTTCAGCTTTTCACCATTGAGTATGATGTTAGCTGTGGTTTTGTCATATATGGCCTTTATTATGTTGAGGTACTTTCCTTCTGTACCCACTTTGTTGAGAGTTTTTATCATAAATAGACATTGAATTTTGTCAAATGCTTTCTCTGCATCTATTGAGATGATCATATGATTTTTATCCTTCATTTTGTTAATGTGGTATATCACATTGATTGATTTGTGGATATTGAAGCACCTTTGCATCCCTGGAATAAACCCCACTTGATTATGGTGTATGATTCTTTTAATGTATTATTGACTTCGGTTTGCTAATATTTTGTTGAGGATCTTTGCGTCTGTATTCATCAGGATATTGGCCTGTAATTTTTATTTTTTGTGGCATCTTTTTCTGGTTTTGGTTTCAGGGTAATGCTGTTCTCATAAAATAAGTTTGGAAACATTCCTTCCTCTTCAATTTTTTGGAATAATTTGAGAATCTTATTATTGACTCCTGTTGATAAACCTACATTTATGAGACATATACTATATTTTAATTATTTAGCACTTGTTTTTATAATAAAGGAAGCTGGAAGGATAAGCTTTGGATGATGAGTTTAAGAAAGTTTCTTTAAATAATTTTAACATTAAAAAAGACAGGAAAACAGAAGTAATTTAAAATATGTATTCCCCTTTTCTTCTCAGAAATTGACAATTACAAGATAATTTCATCCACGAAATAAATATTACATCCATTGCATACAGTATAGGTGAACTTCTGATTATTTGCCCTATTTACTGATGGAGAAAATGAAAAATGTTATTTCCCCAAATTCTCATTTTTAGTTCATTGCTCAATTAACAGTCATGTTACGTTACACTGTTTAATGATTCACAGAATTTCTGTGCATTTTATTTGCTATCTCCAAAATGGACAGCTCTCACTAACAAATAAAACTCAAAATTTCGTTAGCATGATCTCGAGTGGAGGTTCCAAGGAGGCAGATTTCAGCCCATTGTGAAGTAGAATTTCCTGATTACTAGAGCTGCCTAAAAGTGGGGAGGCTGGGTGTGCCAGCAGGGGTTGAGATTGATGAAGGGCAATTTCTGCACTGGGTGGGAATTAAAGGAGCTGAACTTTAACATGCTGTCGAACTCCAAGGATGTGTAATTCTAGAAATGTCCCCATGGCCAAAAATAGCTCATTATTGATCTGCTTCTTCTGCCTGAAATTTCTCATTTCCTTTGGGCTTTTAGAGCATTCTGTTCTTCTCCAGGTTAGAAGCCTTTATTTCTCCTAGGCTGCTGCTTTTAAATTATACATGCCTGTGGGAAAAGCAAAACAGTAAAACATAATCAATTTTTAACAATTTAATGTGACTTCCTTTATTAATTAAATACAACTAATATTATGTTTCCAAAGTGTGTTATATTTAAAAAGGGGGAGAGGGTCATCTTGGCAAATAGGTTTGGGAAACTCTGGGCCAAAACAAATTAAATAGGATCCATTAGATAGGACTTCTTAGAGCTTTTACTATGCTAATTAATGTGCGCTGGGAATCTCTGAGAAGAGGGATGTAACACAGAGCATTTCCAAGATTCCTTTAACTACAAACCTTTTTTTTCACAGAGAATATCTAATGGCACATATCAAAGCTACCACTTATTGAACTTAATGCGATGTGTTTCGCGTAGGGGAACTCATATAATATTTACCACAACACTCTAAGATTGACATTATTATATCCCCGTTTCAAAGATGAGAAAATTAAGGCTAGAGATTGACTTGCCAGTAAGTTGCTGAGCCACTGTTCAAGCAGTAAAGAGTGCATTCTTAATCATCCACTATTCTGCCTCTCAAGGAGACTGCAGCTTACTAGGGAGCTAGTCACATGGCTCTGAGTTGTCCTGCTGGTCCTGGATCACTATGCTCAGGTGTCTTCCTCCTTTCAGCTGCCCTTCTGAAGCTCTGCTCTCACTGGGACTCCCCTTGTCCTGCGTCCAGTTTCTCCCTAACACTCAGCATTTACTATATCACACACAGCTACAGCACTTTATAGTAAGTGCGCAGCTATAGGCACAATGAGAACTGAAGGGGCTCCCAGGCGGGTGAGCTCACTCAGGGACTGGAGCAGTTAGGAAAGACTTCAGGAATGAAGAGGCCTTGAACTGGCTTCAGATGATGGGCAGGACTTGGAGTGGCTGAGAGGCAAGGCACGAACATTCCGGATCAGGAATGGCATGAGCAGAGACGTGCATGCAAGAATGAATGTGGCAAATAGAATAGGAGGGAACTTTCCACCTCACTCCATGAGGCCAATGTTACCCTAATACCAAAACCAGGCAAAGACATCACAAAAAGAAAACTACAGACCAATATATCTTATGAATATAGATATAAAAATCCTCAACAAAATGTTAGCAAACTGAATCCAGCAATATATGAAAAGGATTTTACACCATGACCAAGCAAGGTTTATCCCAGGAGTGCAAGGTTAGTTTAACACACAAAAATCAATCAATGTAATACACTATATTAATACAATAAAGGACAAAAACCACATTCTGAATAGATGCAGAAAAAGCATTTGACAAAATCTAACATCCTTTCGTGATAAAAACACTTAAAACTAGAAATAGAAAGCAACTTGAGAAAGGGCATCTATGAAAAATTCACAGCTAATATCATACTTCATGGTGAAAGAATGGATGTGTTCCCATTAAGATCAGGAACAAGACAAGGATGTCTGTTCAACATTGTACTGTACTATAGGTTATAGCAGTTAGGCAAGGAAAAGAAATAAAAAGCATCAGTCTTGGAAAGGAAGAAGTAAAACTATTTATTCGCAGATGCCATTATCTTACATATAGAAAATCCTAAGGAATCCACAAAAAAAAATTAGACTAATAAACAAGGTTGAGCAAGGTTGCAGAATACAAGATTGGAGTTTTTATATTTCCATACTCTAGCAATGAACAATCTGAAAATGAACTTAGGAAAACAATTCCGTTTACAATAGCATCAAAGAGAATAAAATACTTAGGAATAAATTTAACAAAAGACATGCAAGACTTGTACACTGAAAATGACAAAATATCATTGAAAGAAATTAAATAAGATCTAAATAAATGAAAAGACATCCTATATTCATGGGTTGGAAAACTTAATATTGTTAAGATAGCAATATTCCCCAAATTGATCTACAGATTCAGTGCAGTCTCTATTGAAATTTCAGCTGACTTTTTTGCAGAAATTGGCAAGCAGATCCTAATATTTATATGGAAATGCAAGGGACCCAGAATAGCCAAAACAATCGTGGAGGGACCACGCTTTCCAAATTAAAAACTTACTACAAAGCTACAGTAATCTAAATAGCGTGATACTGGCATAAGGATAGATATATAGATCAATGGAATTTAAGAGAGAGCACAGTGGTCAACTGATTGTCACCAAGAGTGCCAAGACAATACAATGGGTAAAGAATAGTCTTTTTCAACAAATGGTGCTAGGACAATTGAATAGCCACATGCAAAAGAATGAAGTTGGACCCCTTTCTTACACCATTCACAAAAATGAATTCAAAATGGATCACAGGCCTAAATGTAAGAGGGAAAACTATAAAACTCCTAGAAGAAAACAAAGGAGTAAATCTCCATGACCTTGAATTAGACAATAATTTCTTAGGTAGCAAAAGCACAAGTGACAAAAGGAAAAATTGATAATTTGGACTTCATCAAAGTTAACTTTTGTGCTACAAGTGATACCATTAAGAAAGTGAAAAGACAATCCACAGAATGGAAGAAAACATTTGCAAATCATATATCTGATAAGAGATTTATATTCAGAATAGGTAAAGAACTCTTATAACTCAATAATAAAAAGACCTCCCCCCAAAAAAAACAGTTAAAAAATGGGGAAAAGATTTGAATAGACATTTCTCCAAAGATGATAGAAAAATGTCCATTAGCATATGAAAACATACTTTCTCAACATCATTAGCTATCAGGGAAATGCAGATCAAAACCACAGTGAGATATCACTTCACACCCATTAGGAAGGCCATAATAAAAAAAAACAATAACAAGTGCTGGTGAGAATGTAGAGAAATTAGAGCTTTCATACATTGCTGATGGTAAAGTAAAATGGTACAGCCACAGTTTAACAGTTACTAAAAATATTAAACACAGAGTTACCATATGATCCAGCAATTCCTCTCCTAGATACCCAAGAGAAATGAAAACATATATCTACACTAAAACTTGTATACAAATGTTCATAGCCGCATTATTCATAATAGCCAAAAAGTTGAAATAATCCAAATGTCTGTCAAAAGATGAATGGATACATGCAATGTGTTGTATATCTATACAATGGAATATTATTTGGGAATAAAAAAGAATGAAATACTGATACATGGTATAACATGGATAAACTTTGAAAACATTATGCTAAGTGAAAGAAGCAAGTTAAAAAAGTACCACTTATTGTATGATTCCATTTATATGAAATGTCTCAAATAGGTAAATCCATAGAGTCAGAAAGACTAGTGGTTGCCAGGCATGGGGTAGGGTGGGGGCTGACTGCTAATAGGTATGGGTTTTCTTTTGGGGGTGATAAAATCTTCTAAAATTAGGTAGTGGTGATAGTTGCTCAATTCTGTGAATATACTAAAAATCATTAAAATGTACCCTTTAAAAGGATGAATTTTATGGTATGTGAATTATATTTCAATACAGACTTTTTTTATAAAAAGGGATGAATGTGGCATTAATGAGGTCATATCTAGCTGTGGTGACAAGTTCATATTGGCAGGAGAGATTAAGGGCTTATTTTCCTCCCCTAAAACCCCAAAATAGAAGGTAGAAATTTGGGGTGGAACAGAAAGGGGTAATTTTGAAGTAGGACATCACTGCAGAGTAGAGCAGGCTAGCTTGGAATCGTAAGCAGCTGCACCTGTTAGCTGAGGGTGTTGAGCCCCTGCATTGAGGGAAGCAGGTGTCTTAATGGGAGAGAGAATATGGGGAAAGAGATACAGGTCATTTCTGAGACTATTTAAAATATATGCCTATGCCTTTTAGGAAACATGGAGTTGTGCCTTTGGCCGCATACGTGTGAATCTATGAGAAAGGAGATATTGTAGACGTCAAGGGAATGGGCACTGTCAAGAAAGAATGCCCCACAATGTTACTGTGACAAAACTGGAAGAGTCTACAGTATTACCCAGTATGCTGTTAGCACTGTTGTAAACAAACAAGTTAAGGGCAAGAGTCTTGCCAAGAGAATTAGTGTATATACTGGGCATATTAAGCACTCCAAGAGCCAAGTCAGCTTCCTGAAACGTGTGAAGGAAAATGATCAGAAAAGGAAGGAAGCCAAAGAGAAAGGTACTTGGGTTCAACTGAAGTGCCAACCTACTCCACCCGGAGAAGCACACTTTGTTAGAACTGATGGAAGGGAGCCTGAGCTGCTGGAATCCATCCCCTGTGAATCCAATTCCCTATGGTTGACCACATGCACCTCCTCCCCAAAAAAGCTAATATAAATCCTACTCTCCACTTATATGATACCCTTATTCAGTAGTCACACACACACACACACACACACACACACCCCAGTGTTAACAGTTGAGGTAATTTTTAGTCCTGATCCAATACCTTCACTTTACAAATGGGGAAACTGAGGCTCAAAGAGATCACAGTGCTGTTAGTGTTAGAGATGTGACTAGAATCCAAGTCAGCTGATTTTGCACATGGTAATCCTTTTGTCTGGAACTACTGCATCCCCCATCTCCACCTCCTTCACCTCGCTAATTCCTCTTCATCCTTCATTTTTCTGCATAAATGTGCCTTCCTCAGGGGAGCAAGCTTTCTCTGACCCCCTCAAGGGGATCGGGCCCCCTTGCCATTATTCTCACAGCTTCCTTTACCTTTCCAGAAGGATAGACCTCGATGGGTTGCCGTTCACTGTACTTCCAGCCTTTAACCCTGTGCCTGGCACATAGCAGGCATTCAATAGTTACTCATTTAGTGAATGGATACATGAGTACAGCTCTTTTTACCAAACTGACTCTTCCCACTTAGTGTTCAAGTCAATGTTTGTCTGATTCATCCTTCAGTTTCCCACCATGGTAAAGAGTATCACTGTCCCTCTCACCTGCTGGAAAAGGAAAATTATACAGTTGGTGTAATGAGACAAAGTGTCACCAATGAACTGACAGTGATGCTCAGGCTCCCTGATTACCCATGTGTGCTTTAAGTCACCTAGCCTTGCTGCTTTTCAGAAGATGAAGTCAGAAAAGACTTATTTTACTTGATCATTTATCCTCTACCCATAGGGACCCGGGATGTGCTTAAATTGAACAGAGACTAGGGAAGAGGTACAAAAACCATTAAATGAATGAAATTAGGGGCTAAGCAGGAGAATTAACAGAGCTGGGCTAGATAAGACTATGGGGGAAGAAGGTTGATGAATCAATTATAGCAACTATTGGAAATACAATATGTGATAGAGCAACAGATTAGGAGCCAGGGTCCTCTTGTAAATGTAGCTACTTTCACTGGTGAGCTGTGTGACCTTAACCAAACCAGCCCCTTCATCTGTTAAATGGATATGATATATCCTAGGATTATGATGAGGACAAAAAAGTACATGTGACATGACACTATCTGCTACAAGATAGCACTTTACAAATGCAGGGTAATTTTATTACTGAGATAAAGAGGAGGTTGATAACTAGTTTTTTATTTCCAGAGCATAGACCAAAACTAAACTGATTCAGATGATGACTAGAGAGGTTTATGAAAAGACCTTCCTCCAAGTGGGGCAACTGAGTGAAAGAGATAGCATGGAAGCCTGTGGAGTCCCTACAGAGCTTCAGAGGCTGGTTAGATGATTGCTTCCCCACGTGAGGCAGACACGGGACTGAGCCTAGGGGCTGGAGCAGATGATCTTTTGACTTCCAGTTCTAAGAGTCTGTGTTTTAAGATTCCAAACTTTCTTCTTCTTCCTTAACTTTTTTATGATGTATCCTGTTTCTGTTGTAATTATCGGGTAATTTGGTACTCTGTGGCCTATTGAGTAGCATATGTTTTCATAGAATACCGAAGTCCGGGGTGAGCCTTCAAGATATCACATAAAATAAAATCTGACTCCCGTCTCTTCCAGCAACTCTAGTTTGTTTGATGAGGATAGTTAATTGCTCTTTAGCATTTCATTTGGATGAGACTCACGGATCTGTTTAGGAAGAAAACTGCTGATCAATTGCAATTGCCCCTGTTGTCATGGAAACAAGCTGTAATGGGACTATAATTATATTTCCTTATTCCTGAAGTGAATCCCTAATCATTGCTATGGTAATTACCCAATATCTATGGTCCCAAATTACATGGTGCTTGTCCAAAAAAGACAAAGGGTAAGGAATAAGAGGTCTGGCCTGAGACATGTGTTAACTGTGCAGCTGCAGAAAGCCTTCTCCTTTTTTGGGTAGGGGGAATGTCCCTCTGTAGGCTCGTAGTGCAAGGTTAGGGGATGTCAGTGGGTCTTAGAATGTGCCCAATGCTTAGAGTAGTGGCTAGAAGGTCATATCAGGTAGGATGATTTCAGCTGTAACAGAAAACACACCTACTAGTATCTTCAACAGTAATGAAATACGTTATCTGATGTACCTGAAAGTCTAGAGAACTTTCCAAATTCCAAAGTCCATTAATGAGGCAACCCAGCAATATCATCAAGATCCAGCCTGGGGCCAGCCCCAGTGGCCTAGTGATTAAGTTCGGCATGCTCTGCTTTGGCGGCCCGGGTTCTGTTCTCGGGCACGGACCTATACCACACGTCTGTCAGTGGCCATGCTGTGGTGGTGGCCCACATACAAAAAGAGGAAGATTGGCAACAGATGTTAGCTCAGGGCGAGTCTTCCTCAGCAAAAAAAAAAAATCTAGTCTGATTCCTTTTTTTTCTCAACCTCAGGGAGTAGGCTCTTGTCCTCAGGCTTCTCCCCTCATAGCCTGGCTGCCACAGTTCCAGGTGTCACATGCAGATGACAAAGACCAGGGACAGAAAAGGGACCATCCCTGTCTTGTGTCATGTTTTGTGAATGAGGAGAACTTTCCTAGAAACACCTCCCCCAGCAGAATTTCCCTAAGTTTTCATTGTTCCTTTCATGCCAGACCCTGCTGCAGACAGTAGTTCCAAACAACAAAAGTTAAAATGGAGATGGCTCTTCTTGACTTCTCCCTGCTCTCCTTAGCATTAAGCGCATAAGGGGTGAGGGGTGGGATAGCATGACTACAAGGCTAACTTGGTTTTGCCTTCCTTCTTACCTTCTCTCTCTGAAGTAGAAGTGACCTTCTACTCCCCTGAGCTCCAAGCCACAGGCCGTCATGCACCCTTTGTTTGATCTCCACCGCTTCTGTAGATAAGCATGGGCAAAGGGCACTAGGCCTGGGCTTGGGCATCCCAGTAGCATGGGGTGTGGCCTCCTTTGCTTTCAGGCAGCAGCACATGCCACCAAGAAGGAAAGGCAGCCTCTTGGGGGAGAAGTAGAATCCAGCACCAGAGAGCTGTTCAAATGAATTGTCCATCCAAGTGAGCTAGGTTGGAAAGGGAAATCAAGACACAGCATAGCAAGATGGCTGTTTTTGGTAATTTAGCCGTTAGCATCCAGTTCTCCTTCTCAACACCACCCAAATTTCCTCTCAGGGAATCAACTTTGCCTTGCTGTGTGTACCTCTGATAGAACATAGTGCCTGCTTTCTATCACAGAAGCCAAAAGGGCCACTTCCCCTCCCACTGCAGCCTGGCATGAGCAAGTGACCAGCCTGGCCAGTCAGTCTTTATTTCCTAGGGCTTTGACTTGGTAGATGTGTCAAGGATGTGAGGGACACAACTATGAGAGCAGCCAGTAACCAGGCTCTCCCTGTGGCATTGATGGCTGCTCTGGTTCCTGATGGCTAGACCCCAGAGCTCTCTTCACTCCTATCTTTTTCCAAGCCTTGACTCTAGCTTCCTTTGTTCTTTGAGCCCCTATTATTCTAATAAATTTTGATTGAGTGAGACTAAGTTTCTGTTGCTTGCAACTAAGAACTGTAACTGACATAGAATGAAACTAGGACAACTTGGAGAGACAGCAGTTTAAGATAGAAGGTGGGAGGCAAAGCCTGAAGCAGTTCCTTGATTTGAGTTGAAAAGAAGACCTGAAGAAACCTTTAAAGATGCTGAATGTCCCCCTGGCTTGCCCACCCATTGGCTTCTCAGAGCTTTCCACAATGGCCTCCTACATAGGCTGCCCTACCTGAAAAATACCCATGATCTGAATACCGCCCCCATCCGTCAACATGTTTGCCCCACGATTTCCATTCTCTCAGTGACCTCTCCATAGGAAACCCATCTGATAAACCAAGTACCCTAGAATATTAATCATTTACTCATCCATTGAAAAAATTTACTCACAGATTTTATTGTATAAAGCACTGTGGGAGAAACAAAGATAATAGATGATGTGATCCCTGCCCTTATGCAGCTCATAGTACTGTGGTGGAGATGAGATGATACCATTATTATTAGAATCACATCTGTACAGCACTTCACAATATGCACAGCACTTTTATTTTCCCTCTTTTTAAAGGCATGATTTTAATAATCATAACATAAAACAGCAAGAGATACATGCATAGGGCTTTCCGAGGAAGAAAAGATCCCTTTCTTCCAGGAAAGCTGCAAAGGCTGTGTGGAGTTAATAAGATTTGAGATGGACCTTCAAGGATGGGTAGGACCTGCACCGAGAGATTGGCATTGGACAGTCCATGGAGAGGAAGAGCTTGTGCAATGATAGAGCCCAGAGGGGATATTTGGGGAACTGAGTGGTTTGCCTTATAGGATACTTGAAGTCAGGTAACATTTTATAATAATGGGTAAGTGCTTACACTATTCTAAATGCTTTACATATCATAACTCATTTAATCCTAACAAAAGCTCCATGAAGTAGGTCCTATTATCATCCCCATTTACAGATAAGGAAACTGAGGCACTTAGAGGTTTAATGACTTGCCCAAGGCCACACAGCTGGTAAGTAGAACGAGGTTTCAGAGGTAGGCACACTGGCTCAAGTCTGAGCCCTAAATCCCTGCATTACATGGCCTCCATTTCATAGAGCCAGTGTAGTTTAGGGCCCTATCGTGAAGATGCTTAGATGCCAAGCAACCATTGCAGCTTCATCTGGTAGGATTTTGGCAAAATGTAACCACTGGAGCTTTTGAAGCTGGCAAATTAACTCCTTTAAAATTAACACAGGGTTTGAGAGGAAGTGGAATTGGAGAGGACTTCAGTTGGAGATTATTTACAGATGTCAATCGTAGCACAATAGGCTGGAAGTAAAACCAGGGCGATAATGACAATTATACACTCACTGGCCCTTCATCTGCTCTCAGCGGTTCCTCCACTTATTTCTGAAGTTTCCCACACATCTCTTCTTATGTGTTCAAGAATAAATCCTCTGAGCCTCCACTGTCTGCTGGGGCAGGGGCGAGAGTATCTTGCCAGCAACTTTCTCTCCAGTGGTCCAGGAAAACAAAAATTCTCTGTACTAAACTTGCAATATTTTTATAAGTCTGAAATGGTTTCAAAATAAAAAATAATACAAATAAAAGCTTCTCCTGAGCAAAGGTTAAAGAGTGTGAACTTTATATTGCTTTGGCATGGTTACTAGCATAAAATCCCATCAATATATTACAGCAGAGTAGGATAACCCATCCAGGCCTCAGCTGAGTTTTCTGAAATCTTTTACAACTTTAAGTGCAGAAATGAGCCCTTCAGAATAGCCCTGTAGTTTGGTCTGTGTGCTGCCAAAGTGTGCCCAAGGGTACTATATTATTTATTGTTAAGTAGCCTTTTAGAGCTTCTAGGTAGAATTATGACAGTCAGTCACAGCCGACTCTGGGTAAATGAAAGAGGAGAAGGTGTGGAGTAGAGGAGAAACAGCAGTGTCTCTTTCCTCCTGTCCTTCCAGACCCATAATGACTTAGATCAAAGGGCTTAAATGTAATAAGATGTAGGTAGAATAAGACTCCCTAAGCTGATCCTAGTTTATCTCAGTGCTGATAAACACACCTTCTCTTAGAACTGACTCAACCTATTAGAAGCTTCTGGTCCTGTTCATGGTGCTTGAACCTCCTGGGATGAGCAGGGTGGGGAGGGAACCCTAGGGGCTGTTGTTTCATGAGTCAGACACTAAGATCAACTTTTCAAGTGTTGCACCTCAAAATTTCCCTTGGTTTTAGGCAAATATCCAGGAATTCTCTCTTCTTCTTCCTCCCTCTTCTCATTTTTCTCCTCCTCCTGCTGCCTCCCTCTGCTTCCTCCTCTTCTTCCTCCTTCTCCTCTTTGTCCTCCTCCCTTTTTTTCTTCTTTTGTCCTATAAAGTCTCTACTAATCTTTATAGATAATGACTGTTCAGTTTGGATAGAGGATATGGAAAAGATGTCAGATCTTTGGTATGAAATGAAGACTTACAGCACACCTACTTACTCTTTCAGCCAGGTCTGCACACAGTTATGAGTCATAATGCTGCATTCATACTTTTTAAAAATCTTGATTGATTCTAATGTTCCTAGCAGCTTATTTACAATAGCCAAAAGGTAAAAACAATTCAAATGTCCATCCACAGATGAATGGGTAAACAAAATGTGATATATACATACAATGGAATATTAAAATGGAAGGAAATTCTGACACCTGCTGCAACATGGATGAACCTTGAAGGCATGCTAAGTGAAATAAGCCAGACACAAAAGGACAAATGTTATATGATTCCACTTATAGAAAGTACATAGAATAGTCAAATTCAGAGAGATAGAAAGGAGAACAATGGTTACCAGGGGAGACTTCTTGATCAATGGGTAGGGAGTTTCAGTTCTGGATGATAAAAATGTTCTGGAGATGGTTGGTGGGGATAGTTGCATAACAATGTGAATGTACTTAATGCTACTGAACTGTACACTTAAAAGTGGTTAAAATGGTAAATTTTGTGTTATGTATATTTTACCACAGTAACAACACTCAGTCAATATTATGTAAATATGAAAAAAATCATGGATGCTGGCATCGCATTTGGTGTTGAGTGATTTGGGATTTAAGCAGTAAAACTGATTTCACCTTCTTTTGTATAAGATTTGCAGTGTGGGTGAACTGGGGCTCTCTTAATGTCACCGTCTTGTTATGGTGCAGCAGCTGTTGTTCACATAGCGTCTTTGTTCCCAAAGAAATCCAAACATTTACCAACACCGTTAAAATGGAAAACTGTCGGCTGTGAGTCAGCCTGAGCTCTGGTTTCAGTTCTGTCTTGGTCAAGTCTCCCTCTTTGCCTTCCTGGACCTCATCTTTGTCCATAAGGATTCAAGTCTTGGCCTCTGTGATCGCAGAGGGCCCACAGGGTCGGCAGTGACTGGTGGCTGTGTGAGGACTGCCGATGTCATAGCCGATGCTGCTCCGGATTAGCAGCTCCCCGCTTTGCTGCTAGTTTCCTTGTAGAGACCCACTAGAGATCCACATCTGTGGAGCAGCAATCCGGGCCTCCCAGCACAGTCACAGAGGAGTGTGGGCAGGCAGAATTGAGTGCAGGCTTGAAATGCGTCCAGGAGCTCAGGATTTACAGTCCTACCCATTGATTTCTACGTTGTCTTTAAAGGATTTCTGAATGTGAAAGGACAGATGATCTTACCTATTAAGGTCTTTTGCACTACAGCTTTCCCCTAACCTGGATCTGACCTCATTTATAAAATAATATAGCACAGAGCCTGACGGATGATAGTAACAAAGAAATAGGAAAGATGGGAATTTAGTGGGAAACACTGATGAGTTTGGTTTCATTCATGTTGAGTTTGCAGAGACAGTGGGATAGCCAAGTGGCAGGGTCCACTGTGTAGCTGGAGACATGTGGGGAGAAGAGAGGGTAGTATTAAAGTCAGATAGACAGTTATTAAAAGTGACTATTAAAGCCAGAAGAGCAGCCTCAGGCTATTCTACTGTCTAGCCTTTGGAAAGACAACCACAGGAGTCAGTGAAGAGTTGAGTGGAAAGACCAAAAAACTAGTCTCTTTGGGCTGATTAGAAGCCTCTGATTAGATGTTTGGAATCCGAACCTCTGTGCCAATAACAATAGTATCTGTGACAACAACAACAGAGCTAGGACAGAAATATAGAAATGAGAGTTATAACATCTCAGCCATGCTCCTTTCTGTCCATAGGGCCCCAGGAGCTTCTGCTGCTTGGATATCCAAGTCCAAAGGGACCATTTTTCTGGCTTCTTTAAGTCATGGCTGTGATTCTTCCTTGAGCTTAGGAAAACTGCTTCTCAGAGCCCAGTGCTGTTAAAAATTTCCCAAGTGGGCCTCTTCCTCTCCTTCAAGAGTTTGCTTTTACCACATATGCTTTGCATTCGACTGCAGATCTTGCTTAAATTAAAATGACTGTTAAATGACTGTATTGCCAATCCTTGAGTTAGAAGTTAAAAATCTGGGGGATTTTAGAGGTCTTTTTACATCTCTTCTCATGATCAAGAAGAGGCTGCTCTGTGTTCTCGGCATCAGAGAGAAGGTTCCCACACAGCAAGTCCCGTTTCTTCCATTTGAGCAGATAGAGTCTGAGGGAAGGTTGCAGCACTGAGGCTCAGAGGCCCCTGCCTCTTAGCTCACTCATAAGGAAGGGGGAGGATTGGCCCCCTTCACAATCAATTGTGCAAGATCTTTAAATGTCAGGAATAAAGAAGTCCAGATGAACTCTGCTAAGGTGCAATTTGTGGTAAATTGCCCCTCCACCTCCCAATCATGTACTTCGTAGTTCCCAGCTGGTTTAGGACAATGATTCCACCAAGCCCTTTGTTCATGAGAACATAGTTTCAAGCTGAGATCTCCACAGGTGGGCTGTTCAGTTTCAATGCCAGCCCTGCCTCAAACTCTGGAACTTTGGGCATCGTTTCTACCCACTCTTTCTCTCAGCTTCTCCTCCAGAGAAAAGGAAATAATCAATGTTGTAGTGTTGTTTGGAGACAGAACTGGTAACCATGATTACCGGAGGTTTAAAATTACACAAATTGACAAGGACTTAATGTTAATTTGCATTATGCAAACTGAATTATTTAGAAGAGAGTGTTCATTCATGTAACTAATAAACCAATTACCATTCTCCTCCACTGTTTCTTCTCAGAGCTTTAAAATGGGACAAAAACCAGATATAAGAAGAAAAAGATGATGCAAATGTTTTTGATCCTCTTAAGCACAATCTTAAGAGCAATGGCCATATCAACAAGTAGGTTCTGACATGTGTAGAAACTTAATAAATATCAAAACGTTATTTAATTACTTACACTTTTGGCTGTAATGAAGTAGCTTGTACCAAATCAGTGCTTGCACCAAGAATAACTGGAAATATGGATAGAATATGAAAACAAAAACATCTGTTTGAAGGCATCAGATTGCTGCTGAGGCACCGGACTTGAGCAATGAGATTCTGGAGAGAAGGGAAGCCGTTGAGTTAAGCCCAACTTTTTGTGTATTGCTTTTCTCTTGTGGGCATGGTTAACTCTTGATGCAAGGCAAGAGACCGAAAAGGCTGAGGGTGGCTGCTCAGAGGAGGAGAAGGCAGCAGAGCTGTGGGAAATTTCATGGAGCCAAGAACACAACTAGAAACTAGAGTTTGAGGCTGCTGAGACAGCCAGGACTTGAGGGACTAAAATCCTCAAGAGACGAGAAGTCCAGAATGAATCTAAATCTAGGCAACAATTTTCCTTTTGAGGCATTTGTTGATAAAGCTGCACAGGGATAGAGGCTGAAAAGCTGGGCAGAGTTTTTGGCAGTCTATGATATTGGAAAGACAAAAATTGGAGTTTGGGGCCTACCAAGAAGGGGGACCTTAGAAAATAACCCAGGCTTTCAGTTGAGACTCCAGGAAGCATATTCCCTAGAAGTGGGGACAAGGCAGAAGTACTCTGAGCCTTATGAAGATAGCTAACCAGTCATGAGTCACCTTGGTCCCTAATTGAATTGAGGTGATCTGCTCCTTTGCTGATTGCCACAGGAGCAGGTGAATCCTCTCTGGAGGGAGAGAACCCAGCCTCTACAAGTTTTCATGCATTATGTGTAGAATTCAATAAAAAAGATTTACCAGGCAGTTGAGAAAGAGACTATGAGGAAAACAAGATAATAGAAATAGACCCAAAGAGACTAAGATATTGGAGTTTGAGACAGAGACTTTTAAATAATTATGATTAATATATTCAACAAAATAGTTGACAAGATGGAGAATTTCACCAGAGAATTGGAATCTATTAAAAAGAATCAAGTGGAAATTCTAGATCTGGAAAATGCTACTGAAATTAAGAACTAAAGAGAGAGTTTTAATAGCAGCTTGGACACAGCTAAAGAGAGGACTAATGGTCTGAAAGCTAGGTCAGTAGAAAATCCAGACTGAATTGTACTGAGTAAAAAAGAATGATTGATATAGAAAACAACATAAAGACCTATGGCTCATGGTGGAAAGGTCTAACATTGGAGAATTCAAGGGGGAATAGAGGAAAAATGGGGCAGAAGCAATATTGGAAGAGATAATGGCTGAGAATTTTCCAAACTGTTGAAAGACACCAAGCCTCAGGTTTAAGTTTTATGTACTCCAAGCTGAATAAATTAGAGTAAAACTGCTAAAAACCAAACACAAGAAAAATCTTAAAATAAACTATAAATAAAAGGCAGACTGCCTGTCTTTTCAAAGAAACAATAACACAAACATATCTACAAAAATTCTATAGTTAACATCATAACTTAATGGCAAAATATTGAATGCTTTTTTTACTCAGTTTGGGAACATGGCGAAGTACACCATCACCACTTCTATCCAACTTTGTCTGAAGATCCTAGCTAACGCAGTATGCCCCCTACCAAAAAAAGTAACACTGAAAATGAAGAAATAAAACTGTCTTTTGTCACATACAACCTGACTGTATCTGTAGAAAATCCAAAATTATCAAAAGAATCAATGGTCATATTGTTATAATTAATAAATAAATTTCATTAAGCCTAGTTATAATATATAAAAATCAACTGTATTTTTTTTATTGCAGTAACATTGGTTTATAACATTGTATAAATTTCAGGTGTACTTCATTATACTTCTATTTCTGCATAGACTACATCATGTTCACCACCCAAATACTAATTACAATCCATCACCACACATATGTGCCTAATCATCCCTTTTGCCCTCCTCTCTCCCCTCTTCCCCTCTGGTAACCACCAATCCAATCTCTGTCTCTATGTGTTTGTTTGCTGTTGTTTTTATCTTCTACTTAGGAGTGAGATCATACAGTTTTTGACCTTCTCCCTCTGACTTATTTCACTTGGCATAATACCTTTGATGTCCATCCATGTTGTCACATATGGCTGGATTTCATCATTTCTTATGGCTGAGTAGTATTCCATTGTGTATCTATACCACATCTTCTTTATCCATTTGTCCCTTGATGGGCACTTAGGTTGCTTCCAAGTCTTGGCTATTGTGAATAATGCTCCCATGAACACAGGGGTGCATGTATCTTTACACATTGATGTTTTCATGTTCTTCGGATAAATACCCAGCAGTGGAATAGCTGGATCATATGCTAGTTCTATTCTTAATTTTCTGAGGAATCTCCATACTGTTTTCCATAGTGGCTGCACCAGTCTGCACTCCCACCAGCAGTGTATGAGAATTCCCTTCTCACCACAGCCTCTCCAACACTAGTTGTTTCCTGTCTTGTTAATTATGGCCATTCTGAGGGGCATGAGGTGATATCTCATTGTAGTTTTGATTTTCATTTCCCTGATAGTTAATGATATTGAACATCTTTTCATGTGCCTGTTGGCCATCTGTATATCTTCTTTGGAGAAATGTCTGTTCAGGTCTTCTACCCATTTTTTAATTGGGTTGTTAGTTTTTTTGTTGTTGAGATGTCAGAGTTCTTTACATATTTTGGAGATTAACTCCTTACCAGATATATGGTTTGCAAATATCTTCTCCAAATTGTTAGGTTGTCTTTTCATTTTGTTGATGGTTTCCTTTGTGCAGAAGCTTTTTAGTTTGATGTAGTCCCATTTGTTTATTTTTTCTATTGTTTCCCTTGCCCAGTCAGACACGGTACTTGAAGATATGTTGCTAAGACCAATGTCGAAGAGCATACTGCCTATGTTTTCTTCTAGAATTTTCATGGTTTCAGGTCTTACATTCAAGTCTTTAATCCATTTTGAGTTAATTTTTGTGTATGGTGTCAGATAATGGTCTACTTTCATTTTTTTTGCATATGGCTGTCCAGTTTTCCCAATACCATTTGTTAAAGAGACTTTCCTTTCTCCATTGTATGTTCTTGGCTCCCTTGTCAAAAATTAGCTGTCTATAGATGTGTGGGTTTATTTCTGGGCTCTCGATTCTGTTCCATTGATCTGTGTGTCTGTTTTTGTGCCAGTACCATGCTGTTTTGGTTACTGTAGCTTTGTAGTATATTTTGAAATCAGGGAGTGTGATTCCTCCAGCTTTGTTCTTTTTTTCTCAGTATTCCTTTAGCTATTCGGGGTCTTTTGTTGTTCCATATAAATTTTAGGATTCGTTGTTCTATTTCTGTGAAAAATGCTGTTGGAACTTTGATAGGGATTGCATTGAATCTATAGATTGCTTTAGGAAGTATGGACATTTTAACTATATTAATTCTTCCAATCCAAGTGCATGGACTATCTTTCCAATTCTTTTGTCTTCTTCAATTTCTTTCAACAATGTTTTATAGTTTTCAGTGTACAGATCTTTCACCTCTTTGGTTAAGTTTATTCCTAGGTATTTTATTCTTTTTGTTGTAAATGGAACTGTATTCTTAATTTTTCTTTCTGCTACTTCCTGGTTAGTGTATAAAATCACAACTGATTTTTGTATGTTGATTTTGTATCCTGTAACCTTACCATATTCATTTATTATTTCTAGAAGTTTTTTGGTGGATTTGTCATATATGGCCTTTATTATGTTGAGGTACTTTCCTTCTATACCCATTTTATTCAGAGTTTTTATCATAAATGGATGCTGTATCTTGTCAAATGCTTTCTCTGCATCCATTGAGATGATCATGTGATTTGTGTGTGTGTGTGTGTGTGAGGAAGACCAGCTCTGAGCTAACATTCATTGCCAATCCTCCTCTTTTTTGCTGAGGAAGACTGGCCCTGGGCTAACATCTGTGCCCATCTTCCTCTACTTTATATGGGACGCCACCACAGCATGGCTTGACAAGTGGTGCATCTGTCTGTGCCCAGGATCTGAACCTGCTAACTCCCGACCACCGTTGGATTCATCCCACTTGATCATGGTGTATGATCTATTTAATGTATTGTTGTATTCGATTTGCTAGTATTTTGTTGAGGATTTTTGCATCAATGTGCATCAGTGATATTGGCCTGTAATTTTATTTTCTTGTGTTGTCCTTGTCTGGTTTTGGTATCAGGATAATGTTGGCTTCACAGGATGAGTTAGGAAGCTTCCCCTCTTCTTCAGTTTTTTGGAAGAGTTTGAGAAGGATCGGTATTAAGTCTTCTTTGAATGTTTGGTAGAATTCACCAGGGAAGCTGAATGGTCCTGGACTTTTATTTTTTGGGAGGTTTTTGATTACTGTTTCGATCTCCGTATGGTGCTTGGTCTATTCAAATTCTCTATTTCTTCTTGATTC
This sequence comes from Tapirus indicus, assembly GCA_031878705.1. Taxonomy (NCBI): domain Eukaryota; kingdom Metazoa; phylum Chordata; class Mammalia; order Perissodactyla; family Tapiridae; genus Tapirus; species Tapirus indicus. The sequence continues at coordinate 42,811,799 of CM062919.1, forward strand.
AGTTTTGGAAGTTTGTATGATTCTAAGAATTTGTCCGTTTCTTCTAGGTTGTCCAATTTGTTGGTATATAGCTTTTCATAGTATTCTCTTATAATCTTTTGTATTTCTGAGGTGTCCATTGTAATTTCTCCTCTTTCATTTCTGAGTTTACTTATTTGAGCCTTCTCTCTTTTTTTCTTGGTGAGTCTAGCTAAAGGTTTGTCAATTTTATCTTTTCAATGAACCAGCTCTTGGTTTTATTGATTTTTTTCTATTGTTTTTTTAGTCTCTATTTCATTTATTTCCTCTCTTGATTTTTATTATTTCCCTCCTTCTACTGATTTGGGGCTTTGTTTGTTCTTCTTTTTCCAGTTCCTTTAGGTGCACTGTTAGATTGTTTGAGATTTTTCTTGTTTGTTGAGATAGGCTTGTATTGCTACAAACTTCCCTCTTAGAACTGCTTTTGCTGTATCCCATAAATTCTGGCATGCCATATTTTCATTTTCATTTGTCTCCAGGTATTTTTTTGATTTCTTCATTGACTGAGTCATTGTTCAGTAGCATTTTGTTTAATCTCCACATATTTGTGGCTTTTCTGATTTTCTTCCTATAGTTGATTTCTAGTTTCATATTGTTGCGGTCAGAAAAGATGGTTGATATTATTTCAATCTTCTTAGATTTATGGAGACTTGTTTTGTGGCCTAATATGTGGTCAATCCTGGAGAATGTTCCATGTGCATTTGAAAAGAATGTGTATTCTTCAGTTTTGGGATGGAATGTTCTTTATATATCACTAACTCCATCTGGTCTAATGTGTTGTTTAAGGCCAGTGTTTCCTTGTTGATCTTCTGTTTGGATGATCTATCCATTGGTGTAAGTGGAGTGTTAAAATCCCCTACTATTATTGTGTACTGTCTATTTCTCCTTTATGTCTGTTAATAATTGATTTATATATTTAGGTGCTCCTGTGTTGGGTGCATAGATATTTGCGAATGTTATATCCTCTTGTTGGATTGTTCCCTTGATCATTACATAGTGCCCTTCTTTGTCTCTTGTTGTCAGTTTTTGTTTTAAAGTCTATTTTGTCTGATACAAGTATTGCTACCCCAGCTTTCTTTTCATTGCCATTTGCATGGAGTATCTTTTTCCATCCCTTCACTTTCAGTTTGTGAGGGTCTTTAGGTCTGAAGTGTGTCTCTTGTATGCCGCATATATATGGGTCTTGTTTTTTTATCCAATCAGCCAACTCTATGCCTTTTGATTGGAGCATTTAGTCTATTGACATTTAAAGTAGCTATTGATATGTATGTACTTACTACCTTTTTTTACTTATTCCTTGATGTTTTAGTAGTTCTTCTCTGTTCCTGTCTTCTCTTGCTCTCTTCCCCTGTGGTTTGATGGCTTTCTTTGGTATTATGTTTGGGTTCCTTTTGCTTAGTTTTTTGTGTATTTATTATAGGTTTCTGGGTTTTTTTATTACCTTGAGGTTCATATATAATAACCTATGTATATAGCAATCTATGCTGAGTTGATGGTCTCTTTAGTTTGACCTCTGTCTGAAAGCTCTACTCTTTTACTCCCCTCCTCCCACATTTTATGTTTTTGATATCACATCTATCCTTTTTTTGTGTGCATTTGTATCTGTTACCCTCTCATTGTGGAAATAGATAATTTTTTCATATTTGTAGTCTTCTCTTTCCCCCTTAAATAAGTCCCTTTAGCATTTCCTGTAGGACTGGTTTCTTGGTGATAAACTCCTTTAATTTTTGCTTGTCTGGGAAACTCTTTCTCTGTCCTTCCATTCTGAATGATAACCTTGCCGGGTAGAGTATTCTTGGCTGTAGGTTTTTTCCTTTTAGCACTTTAAATATATCACACCACTCTCTTCTGCAGAGAAGTCAGCTGATAGCCTTATGGAGTTTCCTTTGTATGTAACTTGTCTTTCTCTTGTGGCTTTTAGGATTCTCTCTTTATCTTTCATTCTGGACATTTTAATCATGATGTGTCTTGGTGTGGGCTTCTTTGGGTTTTTCTTGTTTGGTGCTCTCAGTGCTTCCTGTACCTGGATGTCTGCTTCCTTCTTTAGGTTAGGGAAGTTTTCAGCTATTATCTCTTCAAATAGATTCTCTGCCCCCTTTTCTCTCTCTTCTCCTTCTGGGATACCTATAACATGGATGTTAGTGCACTTGATGTTGTCCCAGAGGGCTCTTAGACTGTCCTCACTCTTTTAAATTCTTTTTTCTTTTATCTGTTCAGCTTGGGTGATTTCCTCTAGTCTTTCATCCACCTCACTAATCCATTCTTCTGTATCCTCTACTCTGCTTTTACGTCCCTGTAGTGAATTTTTCATTTCCAGTATTGTATTCTTCATTTCTAATTGGTTCTTTTTTATATCTTCCGTTTCTTTGTAGACGTTCTCACTGAGTTCATCCATTCTTCTCTCAAGATCAGTGAGCATGGTTATGACTCTTTGTTTGAATTCTCTGTTGGGTAGAATGCTCATTTCTGTTTCATTTAGTTCCTTTCCTGGGGTTTTGTCCTGTTCCCTTGCTTGGGACATATTCCGTTCCCTCCTCATTTTGCTTCTTTCTCTGTGCTTGTATCTATGTATTAGGTAAATCAGCTATATCTCCTGATCTTGGAGAGGTGACCTTATGTAAGTGATGCCTTATGAGGCCCAGCAGTGTGCTTCCCTCTCATCACCAGTTCCCAATGTTCCAGGAGTGACCTCTGTGTGGGCTACTTGTGTCCTTCTGTTGCGGCAGCGTTGCTCTTGCCATTAGGTGCCCAGGGAGCCTGAGCTGTCCCCAGGCCGGCTGGTTGTAATGCTCAGCTATGTGTGGTTGTTGTGGGCCCTTCAATCTCTTTATCAGTTGTGGGGAGCCCCAGCTCAGTTGGCTGTAAGGTCTAATAGCACATTCCTGTCGTAGTTTTTCTATTAAATGAGTAGGCCCCCAACGTGGCTGGTTGTTAGGCTCAGGGGCTTACAATTGCTATGAGCCTCTGGCCTATTAGGCTGTTATCAGCTCTCTGAGGCTTGCAGCTGGGTGGAGCTGGCCCCAGGCACAGGAGCACCCAACTCTTTCAGGCTTTGGAGGGTGGAGCTGATCCCCTTTGTGGCTGTTTGAGAAGCACAAGTCTTCTGCAGCTGAGAAGCCCCACCGCCCACAGGCTCACACACACAGTCAACACAGTCCTGCCCTATGTGACCCTGACCCCCTAAAGTGGACCCAGTCGCTCCAAGGCAGGGGTCCCATACTCTCCACCTGCTCCTGGGGCTTGCCCTGTCCCACAGAGGTGGACCCACTTGACAGGCTGCAGAGACTCCAGGTAGCTCTCTTAAGCAGGCCCACAAGTTGCCTAAGGGCTTGTTGTTGGGTGGGGCCAGTCCCTAGGGCGGGCTGCTTTCCTTGGCTGAGCTGGATCAAATGGGTGTTCTAGTGGGTGGGGCAGACACTGGACTAGCAGGCCACAGGGAGAACTCCAGTGGCATCTGCCAGCATCTGTGTCAGCCCACCCACACCAGGTCACAACAATGGCTGCCACCAACGTCCCAGTCTCACCTCTCACCGAGATGCACCCAGAGCCTATTAGGTGAGTCTCTTTTCACCAAAGGACTCTGTGTCTTTCTTTCTGGAGATTTTAGGTTGCTTTCTGAAATGGGTGAATTTGTGTCTGGGCCCTTTAAGAGCCAGCTTTGATTTCTCTGAGTCCCAGCTTTTCTGGGGGTATTCCCCACTGTTGTTAGTAACCAGCAAAGTCAGATATTATGACACTCATCTCAGTTGTGCTGGGTCCAAAAAGTGCCTATAGTGGCAATTCTGCCCAGCTCACGTCCTCCCCTCCTCCAGGAAAGGCTACATACCTTTGAATTGCTTCCAGACAGCTGTGAAGCATTGTGGTTCATGAAGGTGTTTTTTTTTCTCTCCAGCAGGGAATTCTGCCTCTTCTACCTCAGTTAGGACTGTCATTTGTTGCAGGGGTTCCTCTTATCCAGTTTTCAGTTCTCTCTGAGGGCTAATTTTTCCAAGATTAGTTGTAAATCTGCTGTGTCCGTGGGACGGGGTGAGTTCAAAGTCCGCCTATGCCACCATCTTGACCTCTTTTCCCAATAGTATTTTAATATTCATTTTTATTCAGCATAGTATTGGAAGTCCTAGCCAGAGCAATTAGGCAAGAAAAAGAAATCAAAGGCATCCAACCTGGAAAGGAAGAAGTAAAACTGTCACTATTTACAGATGACATGATGTTATATATAGAAAACTCTAAAGACTCCACCAAAAAACTCTTAGAACTAATAAATGAATTCAGTAATGTTGCAGGATACAACAGTTCAATACACAGAAGTCTATTGCATTTCTATACACTAATAATGAACTATCAGAAAGAGAAATTAAGAAAAGAATCCTCTTTACAATTGCATCAAAAAGTATAACATACCTAGGAATAAATTCAACCAAGGAAGAGGAGGACCTGTATGCTGAAAAGAACAAGACAGTAAGGAAAGAAATTGAAGAAGATGAAAATAAATGGAAAGATATTTCATGCTCATGGATTGGAAGAAATAAAATTGTTAAAATATCCATACTGCCCAAAGAAATCTATAGATTCAATGCAATCCCTATCAAAATTCCAATGGCATTTTTCACAGAAATAGAACAAACAATCCTAAAATTTGTATAGAACCACAAAAGACCTTGAATAGCCAAAGCAATCTTGAGAAAGAAGAACAAAGCTGGAGGTATCACATTCCCTGATTTTAAACTATTACAAAGCTATAGTAAATAAAACAGTATGGTATTAGCATAAAAACAGACACATAGATCAATAGAACAGAATAGAGAGGCCAGAAATAAGCCTACATATATATGGTCAGTTAATTTACAACACAAGAATAGTCAGTGGGAAAAGGACAGTCTCTTCAATAAATAGTGTTGGGAAAACTGGACAGCCACATGCAAAAGAATGAAACTGAACCACTGTCTTACCATACACAAAAATTAACTCAAAATGGATTAAAGACTTGAATGTAAGACCCGAAACCATAAAACTCCTAGAAGAAATCATAGTCAGTCAGCTCCTTGACATTGGTCTTGGCAATGATTCTTTGAATCTCACACCAAAAGTGAAAGCAACAAAAGCAAAAACTTAACAAGTGGGACTACATCAAACCGAAAAGCTTTTGCATGGCAAAGGAAACCACCAAAAAAATAAATAAAAAGGCAGCCTACTGAATGGAAGAAAATATTTGCAAATCATATATCTGATAAGGGGCTAATATCCAAAATATATAAAGAACTCATACAACTCAATAGCTGAAAAACAAACAATCCAGTTAAAAAATGGGCAGAGGATCTGGATAGACATTTTTAAACAGAAGACGTACAGATGGCCAACAGGCACTTAAAAGCTGCTCTACATCACCAATCATCAGGAAAAGGCAAATCAAAACCACAATGAGACATCACCTCACACCTGTTAGAATGGCTATTATCAAAAAGACAAGAAATAACAAGTGTTGGCTAGGATGTAGAGAAAAGGGAACCCTTGTGCACTGTTGGTGGGAATGTAAATTGGTGCAGCCACTATGGAAAACAGTAAGGAGGTTCCTCAAAGAATTAAAAATAGAACTGCCACATGAGCTAGCAATTCTACTTCTGGGTATTTATCCAAAGGAAATGAAAAAATTAATTCAAAAAGATATATGCACCCCCATGTTCATTGCAGCACTATTTACAATAGCCAAGATATGGAAACAACTTAAGTGTCCATCAGTGGATTAATGGGTAAAGAAAATGTGGTGTATATACATATACATACACACACACACACACACACACAATGGAATATTATTCAGCCATTAAAAAGGAATGAAATCTTGCCATTTGCTACAACATGGGTGGACCTTGAGGGCATTATGCTAAGTGAAATAAGTTAGACAGAGAAAGACAAATACCGTATGATCTCTCTTATATGCAGAATCCAAAAAAAATCCAAAAACCAAAAAACAAAATCAAGTTCATACAGAGAACAGATTGGTGGTTGCCAGAGGTGGGGGGTGTGGGGTGGGAGAAATGGGTAAGAGGATCAAAAGTTTAAATAAATAAGTGAATAAATGAAGAAGAATGGGGAAATCCAATAAATTTAGGTACCAGTAGTTATTAGGAGCGTGTAATTGATTTATTATTTGAATAATAGTGAGACTAAAGCATTTTGTAAGAAGCTTTGTTCTAAAAACTGTTCACTTGTGATTTGAAAGCAGAAGATATTAAAATTCACCAAATAAAGGCTTGTTACACATTTATTTTAAAACTTGTTTTACTTGGTCATTGCTGTGAAGGTCAAATTAACTATAGTCAAGAAATGCATTCTAACGAGACAAAATGGAATTGCACACTCCTATTGCCATCTTTAATTTGTACTTAAAAAGAAAAAGAAAGCTGGTGATAAACTGAATGCTTTTGTAAAATAAGTGGTTGTGGGTGTTATATTGCAGCTCACTGAGCCATTGCCCCTTGTATAGTATATGATAGAGCTGGGACTCCCAACCTCTGCTCTTGGGGACAATACCATTTCTTTGGAAATCCAAGAAAAAACAATTGTATTTTAATATTCCACCAATAAACAATTAGAAAAAAAATGTTTAACCTATATCATTTACAGTAGATTCAGAAACATCAAATATGTAGGAATAAATCTATCAAAATATGTATAAGACCTTAACACACAAAACTACAAAACATTATTAAGAGAAAGTAAAGAGGATCTAAATAAATGAAGGGATATCTGATGTTCATGGAGTAGAAGATTGAATATTGTAAAGATATCAGTTATCCCAAATTTATCTATAGATGCAATGCTATCACGAAAGTAATCCTAGAAGTATGTTGGAGTGTGTGTGTGTGTAAATTTATGTAGAAATGCAAAGAGGCAAGAATAGCCATCTTGGGGGGAAAAAAGCTGGAAAACTTAAACTACTAAATATCAAGACTCATTAAAAAGCTACAGTAATTAAGACAGTGTGGGATTATTGCTGTAAAAACAGATGAGTAGACCAATGTCACAGAGGCCAGAAACAGATTCACGTATATACAATCCCTTAATTTATGGCCTGTCACTCACTGTCTTCAAGCCTTAGTTTCCTCATGTATAAATAGGCTTAATAATAGTACTTACCCTACATAAGGTTTAAATATTATATACCAAAAGGATTTAGATATTATATTAAGGAGATTAGCACATATGCAAAGTATATAGCAAGTGCCCAATAAAATTTAGCTAGTATTAATATTACCCCTGTAACCACCACTATTATTATAATTATTACTATTATTAATACTATTCCTTTTCTCTGTTTTTCAGTATGATCATCTGGATGTGGGGAATGGGTGGACATTAAATCCCGGTTGGCAACTACAGGAACATTTGGGGCAACACGGAAGAGCAGGAGAGTGTCAATTCTTAGCCTACCTGGAAAACATAATGGGCGCAGGGAGATAAGCTTCCTGATTCAGTGAAGATTGACTTAGAAACTGGAGCAGAACTAGCACTAGCGTATTGTGGTCACACAACTGTGAGACATTACTAAACATTTATTAAGCATCTAAAATGGACTTGTGCATAAATGTATTTGTAAGAATATTTGAGAGCCTGTGTTTGTATATAAGCCATTTGTAAAAACACTGTGAAAAATGAAGTCAGTTACCTCTTCTCCCATCTGAATCATAGCTAGGGATCTGAGAGAGAAGTTTAGACAGAATAGTAAAAGGTTTGATTCCGTAGCTTTGAATGAAGTTTCTTTCATAGCATCTTTAGGTGAACCTGGAAGTTCATTTTGTGACATAGGTCACAAAGTCTCTGAGAACAGGGAGATAATGATACGTTTAATTTCCTTCATATTCGTATCCTAAACTAATGCCTCGTATTTCATAAAGTGGGTTGCTGCCTATGCAGCGTCCTGTGTTATTTAGCTGAAGGCTTACCCATTATTCTAGCTATTTAGTGTCTTCAACCCTCCCCTATTCCAGCCCACATGGCATTTGCATTCTGTCTTCTCCCACTCACCCACCCATACCCTGTTTCACTCATGGGAGGAAATACTCTTAAGACCTTCCACCACTTTAAAAGACTTCAGCAGGCTGGCATGAGCTTATATTTACCAGATCCGAATTCGATTTCTCACTCTACTACTTCTATTTGGATGACTTTAGATAAGGTTATTAACCCACTGAGTTTCATCTGCAACAAAGTGTTGGTGATGAGATAAATGAAAGTAAAACTCTCAGCACAATGTTTTCATCAAAGTAAGGGTTGGTGATTATTATTATTATTATTATTATTGCCGAAGATCACAGAGCCAAGAGGCTCATGTCCAAGTCTTTTGTTTCTGAACCTCATATGTTTTTTTACCACACTGCCTGTAATCTGGCAAATTAGATGATATAATTTGGTACTCAGTCTTCCCAACTAGGTCTAGACTTGGTCTGGATCCTGCCCACTGCATATCTGTAATTAGTTCAGAGGCACCAGCTGGGGGCGCCTTTTTCCCAGTGCTGGCTCCTCTCTTGTGCACTTGGTCACTGATAGAAAGAGGTGGGGCCTCTTTCTAGGGAGGGGAGGGAGAGAATTGGTGCTCTCTCACTTCTGGTAGTCTGCCTGTGTGCCTGGCATCATGGACATGTGTCTGCCTTGCCTTACGGAGAGTGTATGATTCTGCCTGCCCCTGTGAGCAGCCTCAATGCATGTATTCCTTCCCCAGAGTAAGTTAGTTTCCAAGACCAAGAAAGGAACAGCTGGCTTCTGCTGCTTCCCCTTCCTGCAGTCACCCTGCCTACACCTCACAGTTGGGTAGAAGTTCTGACTTCCTTGAAGTCCAGCCTTTCAATGAAAAGTGTTTATTGTTAGGTACCTGCCACCTATAAGCAGTTCAGTGTGCATGAAGCCCATCAGAATTGCCCTAACACACATTTCTCTCCCCTTTCTCTGAATTCCTACAGAGTCTTGCCCGAGAGACTCTTTATTTCTTTAGTCCCTGTCAGCAACTCTAGTCCTCATCAAGTCTTTTAGATGTATTTACTTTCTTCCAATTTGATTGTAATCTGAAAGAAACTCTTGCATCTTACTTCTAGATCCGCCTGTTACTCAAAAAGTGCTGGCTGATGGGACTTACTGGGGTAAAACTGATAGTGACAGCTCATCAGGAGAAAGACTCCTCCAGTGGAACTTTCTGCCGTGCCTCCTGTTTCGGGTGCTCTACAAATAATTAACTTTGTCCTCTCAGTGAGTGGACTTGAAATGTTGTGTTGGAGGCATGCTCCCTTATTCCTGTGGGACCCTTTCATTAGCCAGCTACTTGGCTGACCCCTAGCAGAAAAGGCACAATTCTGGAAGTGCTTTCTGAGTGAGACAGGGGGTGTGGGTGGAGGCCCCCTGAATCAGGAGGAATGAGAAACTGAATTGCCAAAAGAAATTTTATCATCCTAATAAAACGAAGCACGTGGTTTGCATTCCAGGTCCTTCAACTATTCTATGGGAACCCGGGCATTTTCCCATGACAGTATTTTTATCCCTGATGGGGGAGCAGAAAGTGAGCAGACAGTTCAAGCAATGTCACAGGACAACCTCCTGGGCAAAGTCAAAACTCTTCAGGTAAGACAGCTTGAGACTGGAAGGTCAGAGCCATAGGAGTGGGCCCGGCTGTGGAGGGAAGTGGGAAAATCCTTCGCTTGGCCTTGAGTAATGGATTGGGAGGTCCAGGGGTAGCTCCTGGTGAGAATTTCACTTTGTCTAACCTGACTCAGTTCTCTGGAAGCGTTCTGTCCACCTGTGAGAGATACATTGTCATCATTGTACCCACCTATATGTACCTCTTCTCCTTTTCTCTCAGATTGTTCCCTCATTTTTAACTGGACATCACGTACCTAAGAGAAGCTGCAGGATTGGGATGGGAGGAAAGCATTCCTAACCATTAAGTGTTGGCCATAATTCCTGAGTACAGGGTTGACTGTCAACGGAGGGTGTACACAGCAACCATTCCCTTTCCAGGGCTCCATACTTGGACAGTGAATGGTGAAACTCTTTATTATTCTGCTGTGTTTGTAAATTTGGCTCGCCTGAGCCACGCCATCTCGGGGAAGGCCATGAAGCTCCTAAACCTCCCTCCTGTTCATGCCACAGAGTTGGGCGGTTTTCCTACATAAAATTGACTCAGGTGGTAACTCCTTAATAATGAAAATATAATAAAATAATCCTTCACTGAATGTGATTGAAGTAATGGGGAATCCAGGAAAAGCAAGAGGAACAGACACTTGGGTTCTGATCATGTAGGTTTGCCCAATTGCTTGCTAGAATTCACTCACCCAACAGAAGTGCCTAAGAAGCACTTTTCTGAGATGGCAGAGCTTGGAGGTGATCCAGATTATGAATGGGGGACTCTGGTTTGCTGGTTTCCGTCTGTCTGCAAGTCTACAATAATGAGTGAATAAAAGAACAATTGGCTTAGTAGCTACTGACATGATGAAGCATTGTACTCAAAATTTTCTATTTTCTTGAAATGTTCCTGTTTCTACTCAACATTAGCTATGTATTTTGTGATCTGTGTTTGGTTACATATTCCACATGCACTCAGCTGAATGTAGAATATGGCAAGTGGGGAAACAGCCCACATCTGGGTACCACACCCAAACTTGCCTAGATCTTTATGCCTACTGCCACCACTGCCCAAGGCCAGAGTCCTGCCCTCAGAGCTCACCTAGGCACTTCCGTCAAATTCCAGCATTTCCTAGCCAGGTTCCATTCTTGGTTCTTGCTGGCTGTGCTGTTACACATTTTATAGACTCAGAAGAAAAAGCAAGCTGGCACTGCTCATAGGTTGGAGAGGAGGGAAGAATGGTGATGGCCCAAGAAAACCTTGACCTCCCTCCTCCTTACTTTTCCTTCTTGAAGTCTTTTGATTCTTAGACTATTATTCCTAAGACGTTCTGAACCCCTGGCTCATAATATCCCCTTTCTAAGAGGAGTGACTTTCAGATTTCAGTCCACGAAACAGCTATATTTTATGAGGGCTTTTGAGGAGTTCTTTAAAAATTAGATTACAATCCTCTGTAACAGCACACCACATGCCACTGCCACTCCAAGAAGTGAATTTGGAGTTGTAAAAAAATATATAATTCACAGTATTGAAAATATAGAAACAATAAAAATATGTGAGTACCTATTTTTCCTATTAACAGTATAAGGCACAAGTTTAAAGAATCTGATCTCATAGTTAATAAAATGTAAAATAACCAACTTCCCTGAAGCAACAATTCTATTAACAGAAAGAGAAATGTGAGTAAAGCAGAATAACTGTCTAATTTGAGTGCTCTCCTTTGGAGAACATCTACTCTGCCTAATTTTGTTTCTGCTGTGTGGATTCACAAGCTTCCTTACAGCTCTATAGTTATATTTAAAAAAAAAATAGGCTTTGCTTTTCAAGGAGGGAAGTGGGGACCATTATCATAGAAAATGTGATTTTTGGAGTGACTTCAGATATAACTGTATCACCCCCAAAAGACTGTGTTTTATTTTTCAGTCGACTAAGCAGTATGTTCCTGGTAAGTCGTAGACGCAGTAGTTAACTGTATTAACTTGCATGAATGCTTTGCATTTTTCCATGACAACGTTATGCCGGTATTGATGCTTAGTAAGCAGCATAAAAGACCGCCCCCTCGTAGACTCCAGCATGGAATGAGGGTGTTTAGTTACGTCAGAGGCATGTATGTTTTTTGTCTGAAATTGTCTTTGTGTATGTGTGTATGTTTATTTAAAAAAGAGAGAGAAGTAATGGATAACACCTATTTGACAATGAATGTCCTGGCAAGCTGATTAGCCACCATTATTAAGACATTCTTTTGAAATGAGATTTCTACTGGAATGCCATTAAAAAAAAATAGCTATTTTTCTCTGGCTTAAGGAAACTTCCCAGCCCTTGGAAACCCACAGAACCGCGCCTGTAATGCTGCATTTGGAAAGGTTGCCCTCTAGTGTCCACACGTGGTCGTCTCAGCTAGAACTGTTGTGTGTTGCACCTGTGGCTGTTAGTCCCTCTTACTGAGTACAGAATGACTTAATGCAGCATAAATCAGCCTACACTTTTCTGAATAAACTGAATCTACCACCTGCCAAAATTTCTGTGGCAAATGAATGAAACTTTAAAAGAAAAATTACATTTTTTTCTGAGTATAAAAATAATACGTCTATAGTGACAACAAATTTTAATGGACAGGACAGTTATAGGGACAAAAACAACAATGATGTCCTTTTTGAGGACTCTGTACATAACAGATGCATGGCCAATGGGTGAAATAAAAAGCCTGCACTAGGCTTCTGCCACCACCTGGCTGTGTGGCCTTGGGTGAGGTCATTTAGCCTCTCCGACCCTCGTTTTCCCCCTCTGAAAAATAAGGGTTGCATGTGATGGGTGATCTGTAGGGCCCCTCCAGTTCTTAACATCTGCCATCTATGCGAAATCGCCGTTCACCTGCTAGAGCACGGAGTAGCTTTGTGAGCTTTGCACTTCCTTGCATTTGGGCTGCAGTGACCTTGATGTTCCCTACAGCTGCCCAAAGCACAGATCAGGGAGGGTGCCTGTTTATTTGAGATCAGACCAGGCTGTGAAGTATGTACCAACTGATGATACAACTCAGAAGTAACACAGTCTAAGCCGGCAGGTGATTTTTAGAATTATACCACACCTTTGTCAGGAAATGCTTAGTCTGTTAGTCCACAGACTATTTAGGTCAGGAGGAAAAACCTCCATCCTCACCAGCTACTGTCTCCTGCTGAGATGGATTTCACTAAAAAATGCCCAAGTCATACTTTTGAGGATTTTGACACCTCATGCAGCTGTCAAGGACACAAAGAATAAACACCTGCTCTTAGCCACTTCTTTGTAGAGCAGATGTCTTTAAATCTGTAGGCTTTTTCAAAAAATTACTTTTAACTATGGGAGTATCTACAGTTTGCTCAAGAAGGCAGCAACTTTGTTTTTCGTCTGCTTTGTTCTTACAGACATGGTCTGAAGAACGGCTGTGAAAAGTCTGGGGGAGTCTAAGCCCTGGCATTGTGAGAGCTGCAGAATATGATGTGCGTGGAATTTCCACACCGTAGGCAAAAGCCTCATAAATATGGATGCACATTCCTATAACATCATTCTCCGGCATTCCATATTACAACAAAATGGCCCAATTTGAATGAATAAAATATAGTCCCTTTTAGCTCACATTCCAATCTCAACAGTAACTCCATTCATAGCCACAAGCAACATGGACTCTCAGTATAGGCACGATGTTCCACTCTCCCCTCTGGTTATAATCGCAGGGGGCATAAGAAGCCTGTGGGTATTTTTTTTTTGAAGGTGGAGGGAGTAGTAGTAGTATATTTATCTGAAAACTTAAGGGCAAACTCATCTTAACAGTCTGGTTTGTGGTGATTGCTTATATGAAGTTCCTCTCGTGACAATGCCTGAATAGTGGGCAGAATTAAAGTCACTAAAATGCCATTTATCCTCGTCATCAGTTCACATGACATCTGAGATTGCCAAATAGGTTTTAGCAGTCACCTTTCCATTGTTAATAAGTTGCACACGGTGTCCCAACAGTCCAATCTTCTTGAGTCAGCTGAGGAAGCATTTGGACAGGAACCGCGGGGGGAGGGAAAACATGCAGGTGCAGGAGCCTTGGCCTCGAGACCCTGAGGATCAGTGACCATGGCCTTGGCCCCTCAGTCCTGCCCTGGCCTTGTTCCACTGTCTCGTCTCTGACAGCTGCAGGGTGTGCCTGTGAGGACAGTCCTTTGTCTGGACAGAGAGGCTGCAGCCCTATCCCTAAGCAGTGGCCCTCATTTCTTTTATGACCTGGGTCCCCTCCTCCTCCACCCCTCTCCCTCCTCCTAAGCTCCCTAGCCACCAGCTGAAATTTATTTTCTCTAGAGGGATTTAAATCAGTGGCTTTATGGAGATGCACATTGTCATTCTCAAAGGCAACAGCATTGTATTTCTTTTGCCAGGATGAATATATCTGTGGCATAAATCAGCTCTTTGATATACACACACATTCTCATTCCCTCCCTCCCTCTCTCTCTCTCTTCCTCCCTTCTGCTCCCCCCGCCCCCTAACCTTCAGCTGGTGGACAGGCAATCAGGTCTACAGCTCTTCCTGGGCCTTCTCACTCTTTCTCCCTAGGCATTTCCTCTGCCCCCTGCACCTTCCTCTCAATCTGCCTCTTTTATTTAACTCTGCACTTCATTTCATAACATTACTCTTTCCATTTCCCTACTTTGTCCCGTGTACTTTATTTCTCCTGTTCTTATTCCATCTATTTTTTCCCCCATTTTTCTTTCATTTTCCGTTGGTAGCCACGACAGCCATCCCATCTTTGAGTTTATTTCAGTCTATTACATTTTGCCATATTCTTTTTTATCTCTTAAGTATCACAGTGGACCAATATTAGTATCTTAAAAAGTACCCTCATGAAGAAAAATATCAGCATATTCATTCTTTTTTGTGATGGTGGCAAAAATCCTAACTAAATGGCATTCGATTGTTAGGCCAAGTTCTCCTTGGAAGCTCATTAAAGAATTATTCTTTCCATTGTAGTAGAAGAAATACCCTCCTCTTAGCCTTTCAAGAGCATTGGTAGATGGCAGACCCTGACAACAGGAGGTCTCAGTCTAAGGAGATTTAGAGTGGTTTCCAGTTCTTGGCCAGCACTCCTAGAGAAGGGATAACTGGTAAACCAAAGTCTGGGCTGGGAGTCCCGGACACAGGAACCATCCCCACCTCTTCTGCCCAGGTGCCATCCCTCTCCCACAGAGCAGCAGAGTGAGAGGGCCTGACTTTGTTACTCCGTGTCCTGTTGTCTAACTCCATCGGCTGTTCTAACCGTGCCTGCTTATTGATCTGCTTAGAGTAGATACTAACTGCCGCTTCCTGCTAAACTTGTTTTTAGAGACACCCTTTTTAGGCCTTCTCCTCCTCGAAACCCTTTCAGGCTGCTCAAGCTGTACTTCACTGGCTGAACTCGGGCTTTTGATGTGTGCTCCTTCCTGTGGTGCCAGGGGAGCCAGGCTCAGGCTGAAGTACCAGCAGATCAAACACAAGTCCTGTCTTTCTGTGCTCCTGACGTGGCATGCTGGGGGGCCCGGGGCTGCGGGGAGGGGAGTCCTGGGCTCATCTCTTTCATGTCTCTGCAATCTCACTGTCCACCATGCAAGGCTGAGGGAGAGGTGGGCAAAGGTGGGTGGATTTGGTACCCTTTGAGTTCAAAGGGAGAAGGGGCATTTCCGTCAAGGGATTCCTCTGCCAGGGAACTTCAGTAAGGTATCAAAAATGCTGCATCATCTCTTTATTTCTGGCCCTGTACAAAGAAGGAAGTGCGCTGTCAAATTTATGAGAACCAGTGGAGTGCAATGAAAATAACTCTGAATGTGGTTTTAGAAGACCTAGATTCAGATTCCTTTGGGGCCACTCATACTTTCCATAAGTTTGGTCCGGTCACCTCTCCCCACTGGACCTCTAACCTTTTTTTTGTAAAATGAGGGGGTTGGACTATGTGATTGCTAAGGCTCTTTGCAGCTCTGTGGGATTAAATATTAGCCAGATTAAAGATAAATATCAGATAATGTATCTCTATCCCTTTTTTTGAGGCATAAAAAGACTATAAAACCCAAGTACCTAGATCTAGAGCAGCAGTTCTCAGCCCGAGGCAGTTGTACCTCCCAGGGGACATTGGGCAATGTCTGGAGCATTTTTGGTTGTCTCAAGGGGGGAGGTTGCCACTGGCATCTAGTTTCCAGAGACCAGGGGTGCTGCTAAGCATCCTACAGTGCACAGCACAGCGCCTCACAATGAAGAATTATCTGGTCTAAAATGTCACTAGTGCCGAGGCTGAGAAACCCTGATCTAGGTAAAGGCAGTAGTTTGTACAATGTATTCAATTGGATAGCCTTTCAGATTACCACAGCATACCTCTTTTTCTTCCTGAATGTTGTTCATTTTCTGTACCACAGCCCACTAAATATTTCGCCCCTGCTTTAGCTATTATGTTTATATATTTTTCTTCAGGAAATATGTTTCCTTTTCTAATCTGGCCTTTCTCTAGTTCTAAATACTATTTATCTTCCTAATTTCTACCCCCTGTTTTTCCCTCCCTTCTCCTCTCCTTTAAGCTACTTCCCACCAGTAATCAATTCCTCCTTGGCTCTTTCCTCCTGCCTACTTCTCTGTCCCTTCCCCACTTGGTTCCTTCTGTCCTCTGGTTCACAGTGGATAGCTGCAGCAAGGCAAAGAGGAAGTCCTAGTGGCAGGACAAGATTGCTCCTGTCCCGTCCATGATTTCAGCATGGATCATGCAAAGACTTGCTGGCCCTGGGGCCTTCTTCACCTTGGCAGTGGTACCCACTCTGGCCAGAACATGATGTTCAAGCCAGGGGCTGGTGAGGAAGGTAGTTGAAGTATAAATATTCAAGGGGAATGTGTCCAATGTGTCCCTTGGACAATGTTGGCATCTCCATGAAAGAGGTGGCTGGATGAAAGAGCTTGTGGTTTGAAGGTAGGAAAGAAAAAGAAAAGCTGGAAAACAAATTAACTTATCACAGGACTACATCGTGGTTTACTGGCATGGTGTTTAGTCTAGAAATCAGCTGTGTACAGAATATGCCTCAGTGCCTAGTAGATATGCTGAGGAACCTGGTTGTGGTTATTATGAACTGCTTCACTGCTTCAGAACATCTTTCTTTTGTTTCTCTCCAGCGACAGTTGGGCAAGAACATCAAGTTTGGGCAGCCACCACCCAATGCCATTCCCATGAAGAAGGCAGACAGTGGGGAGGCTAGCTTAGAAGAGGATCTGTTCCTGACCAGTCCCATGGAAATTGTGACTCAGCAGGACATCATCCTCTCTGACACTGAGAACAAAGTAAGTCTCCTCCAGGGAATGACTTGATTGCTAATAAGCCCAGGGAGGATGTTGGGCAGTGGACAGGGGCATCCAATAACCCTGAGGTCTGCACTGTGGGGAGTAAGGTGGGAGAAGCTTTTCTGATGAGTAGCCCAGAGCTGGAGAGTACTTCCTGGGCAGGTACCTTGACCTGCAGTGGGGCCAGCTTGGAAGACGGGGAGGAGGAGGAGACATGTGTTTGCACATGCTTATCCCAGTGTTTTCCACTTACTCTTTGAGAATCAGGTTGGCCCACCTCTTCTGGGAAGCTTACCTCACCCCTAAGCTGTACCATATACTCTGTGCCTTCACTGTGCATCCTTAGTGCTTCTTACGCATCTGTACCCCATCTGTGTCTATGTAACTGTTTTCTCTCCATCTCTAAATGTTGAGTTCCTTGAGGAGAAACTGGATCCTACACATCTCTTGTGTCCCCAGGACTCAGCTAGTGCTCGCTTAGTAGCACTGAATAATTATTTGTCAGATTGGACTAATTTCAAGGGAAATGAGAAAAGAAAGAAGTAGGTGCTCAACAAGGCAAAACATATCAAACAGACCAGCTTGAAATCTTCTTAGTCTGGAAAGAAAGTCACATTGGTCCAGCACTGTCCTATCTAAATTCGGTCTTTGACACTTTGAAAGAAACACTATGAGCATATCCTGAAATGTGAGTCCTTCCAGCAGCAGAAGGGATGCCCTCAGTCCTTTTATGGGAAAAGGAGCAAAGGTCCTCCCATAGTGAGAGTAAGGACTTCTCTAGGTGAGGCACTGAGTCTTCCAGTCTTAAAAGAAAGCATTCTCTGTGCTCTGCCTATCAAGGTGCCTGAAATTACGCTGGGTGTTATTAAGATGGGCATGCCCCCACAAGAAGCCATTGTTTACAGCTAATATGTCATAAGAGTAGTAAGAAAGATAAACAATTTGCAGAGCAAAGTGAGGAAGGAAAGAAAAGAAGCATGGTTTCCCCCTCACCCCATTGCCCATCTCTGCCTGGGCCTGGCCCTGATAAGTCCAGTGCCCACACATGTGGGTGGTGAGTGGTGTGGTGGGTGAAGCAGGGATGGGGTCCATCCCTCCCGCCAGGTCCAGAAATGCTCTCTGCAACCTCTCCAGTGCTGGGCAGCAGCAACAGCCATCAGCCTTGATGCAGGGATTTCCTCCGGACTGAAGCAAATGGTTTCCCTGTTACTGATGATCTAATAAGTGTAAGACTCTGTGGCCTGGTGGGGGAAGGAGAGTCACTTGTTCAGCAGGCGCTGTCCCTGCTGTGGGTATGACAGAGATGAGCCAGACTAGACAAGGCGTGGCCCCCATGTAGTTTACATTCTAATGAGAGGAGAGTCAATGGCAAACAAGTCAACAAATAGATAAATATCATAATTTCGGATCAAGAAAAATGCTGCACAGATAATAAAACAGGGTGATGGAAAAGCAAGTAACTTGGTGGGGAAGAGTTTGCTTCTTTAGATAAGGACGTCAGAGCAGCCATGAGCAGACATAGATGGGAGGCCATGTTCTTGGCAGAGGGAAGAGCAAGTACAGAGGCCCAGAGATGGAACTGTACTTGTCCTGAAAGAGGAACAGAAAGCAGGCCAGTGCGTGGGGGCCGCCCAGTGGCGCAACGGTTTAGTTCGCGCTTGGCAGCCCTGGGTTCGAGGGTTCGGATCCCGGGAGCCCGCCGACGCACTGCCTGTCAGCCATGCCGTGGCGGCGTCCCATATAAAGTAGAGGAAGATGGGCATGGATGTTAGCTCAGGGCCGGTCTTCCTTGGCAAAAAGGGGAGGATTGGCAGCGGATGTTAGCTCAGGGCTGGTCTTCCTCACAAAAAAAAAAGAAAAGAAAAGAAAAGAAAGCAGGCCAGTGAGGATGGCTGGACCCTGGTGGAGGGCGAAGTGTGGGTAAAGCGTGGTGTGGAAGCCAGATGGTGTAGATGACGGATAAAGGGTGACTTCTGTTCTGAAAGCAATAGGAAGCCTCTGAGTAATTTTAAGCAGGGCAGTGACATAATTCGATTTGTGTTTTCTAAAGATGCTTCTAAGTGTGGTGCAGAAAACGGACTGAGGTAGGGCCAGCCGACATTATTGCTCTGAAGGGACGAGGAGACCCTTTTGTAAATATTGGCGATACAAGATAGAAGGTATAGTGGGCCCTCAGAAAGGTGCAGATGTGATGTGGTGTGGGTGTTTCCAGGGCAGGCCAGGTGACTTGGTGTGAATCTTTGGCCTTTGTCTTCTTTCTGCGTTTCTCGCCTCCTCTGGTCATTCATCTGCTCAGCTGAGCCCTTTGCATGTGGCCTTGGTGGAGCCTTCTTTTCTCCTCTAGAGAAGAGGTCTGGCAGGTGAAGAGGGTGGAAGGCAACCCACAAAGCTGAAAGCTCGGAGGTTGGAGGCCATGTGTGTAACACAGCCCTGCTTCCCAGGTAGGGTGGCTGTAGGGCAGCCCCCAGATTCTCTCAGCAGCAGGGAAACATCAGGGACTGGGGTTGGAGATCCCCCAGATGGGAAACATTATTGAACTCGGGGAAGAGGGGAGGGCACACTCTGCCTCAGGAGTGTGGAGTGTGGACATGAACAAAGTCCCTGCCGTGACTCCTGCCGGCTCTTGGAAGCCAGCAGTGCCCCTGTGTGGAGGAGGTGGCGGCCCTTTGCAGGCACCGATGTGTCTGGTTATCTGCCCAGAACTCCCTGTTCTGGTGTTTGACTTGACTGCTCTCTTTGCTGTTCCAGTCCAGTGATACGCCAAGTTCTCTGAGTCCTCTGAATCTGCCTGGAGCCCGAAGTGAGATGGAAGAGAAGGTAATATGATTTGAACTTACGTATTTAGCTTCCTTACATTAACTTCCATTCTTCCTTTTTTCCTTGCAATCCGCTGCTTCATTTTTTCGTTCATCAATGCTGTGTTCACCCATTATTTTAAATTCCTTCAAAATGCAACCAGTGGTAGATGTTGAAGCATCTGTTTCCATGGTGATGCAACTGCTGGAACTGAACCCAACTCTGAAAAATAGCCACACTCCCAGGCATGCATATTTTTGGAGTCTTAGATGTTGATAGTTTTCCTAAATGTTTCACTTCAAGACACTGTTCAGCCATTGAAAAAGACATTCCAGAACACTTGAGGGTACCCGAGCCTGTAAGGAAAAGAGTTTCTTTCAATTTAGAAATGGCAAAAAAAAAGACCTTAGTATTTCGCTACTTGTACGTATTTTTGTTTTTTAACTATTTTGTGTTCCTTTGAGACCTGGGACTTTACCTGCAGGAGTCTATGGAACCCTGTCAAGACTGTGTGCCCCTCTTTTATAGAGACTGGTCTGCTCCCATGAGGACTTTTCACCTGCACAGGGGTCCAAGTGACCTCCCGGGGTTGGAAGACAGTACAGTGAGCAGGGTATGTTCCCAAGGCTTCTGAAGGAGGTGGCTCTAGACAGTGCCACCGTGCAGACAATAAAATCCAGCTGGAATAACTAGAAATGAAACATTGCATTTAAATCTCAGCTTCATGCACTTATCTGTGTCTTCGCTCTATCACATTTGGCCCGAACTCCTTTTACTCATGCATCTATTAGGGGATGGAAATAAATGTTTAATTCGTCTCTTTTCAACTACAGTTCAGAATTTGATACCTATTATAAAGAAAACCATAAATAAATAAAAGCTAGGATACCAAAAGCTGGAATTATTTTTCCTTACTTTGGTGCTTCCTGTTATAAATTAGTATTTACTGAGTGTCCATTTTGCTCTTGGAGTTAGCTTGGTTCTTTATCTTTTGTGCCTAAATATGGAAGGTAATTGCAAAAAGCAAAGCTGTCAGCTAAACCCCACTGACTCTGCATTTACAGCATGAACACAGTCAGACAGATGAACCCCAGCCTGTCTTGTGCTGTCCCCATGTCTGAGAGCGCCTGGCACAGGCAGACAGGGCTGTGAGCGCCCCCTGCTGCACACTGGCGAGGTGTGGCCAGGAGCCTTTGCCTGGCTGCTTGCCTGTAAAGTCTCTGTAGTTACGGGCATGGCTGATTTATTGTGGCTTCTGGGTTCAGGCTAAGCCATGGTCCCTCTGACCTTTCTAAATCTGTGCAGTTCATCTGAGGCTGTGGTTTGAAGTGATCGCATCTGTATTACAGAACTGCACGTGTTGCTGCAGTTCATCCTTTGAAGAGTTGCCTTGTCCCCTGTGGCACATTTCTGCCCCTCATTTTTTTTACCAGGGCCTCCTTTTAACCTCTCTGTGCACTCAGTGCTCTGAGACTTGGAGTGATGCTGCTAAACCATTTGTGCAGGTTGGAAATCTCATGCCCTGGGCATAGATGCTATTCTTTATTGTTCCTTCATTCTTTCAACAAATATATAGTGAGCATTTGCCAGATGAGATTTGCTACTTGGGCATAAAGGGGACAGATATGAAGATCAAAAAGACACATTCCCTGCCTCAAAGGGACTAAGGTAGGAGCTGAGGTCTGCACGCCAGTGTCTGAGGTAGTGGGAAGCTCTTAGAGTCATAGAGTTCTTAGCATAGACATGAGCTAGTCTAGAGCTCAGCTAATCCAGAGCTCAATAAACTACTTATTCTAGGCTTTGTGACCATAAGGTTGCAACTAGAAGACTCTTCTTTGTTCTGCTCTTCCTTTATAGCACAAAAACAGCTAAGGACAATGGACAACGGGCGTGGCTGTGTGCCAGCAAAACTTTATTTACCAAAACAGGCTAGATTTGACCCACCTGGCTATGCTTTGTCAATACTTCCTCTAATCTAACCCCCATATTATGCAGAGTAGGTAAATTAGTCCCTGAAAGGTTAAATGATCTATATAAGTGAATGCAAATATCATTGGTGGAACAAACAGTCAGTATCCTGAATAGTCAGTATTCCAAAAGCAGTGCTCATTTCAAGGTGCCAATGAGCCCCTCTGCTCGCCAGCATTCCCTGGGCTAGGCTGGGCAAGGTGCAGGCTCCACGAATACTGCCATTCCGGGATCCCCTGCAGGTTGTTTTCTCATCTGGACTGACTTTATATCTCAATCTCCACTCTAGGTTGTTCCAGTTAAACCGTCTCGGCCAAAAAGGCACTTCCCTTCTGCTGGCACCATCGAGAGTGTCAACCTAGATGCCATCCCCCTGGCCATTGCTCGCCTGGACAACAGTGCTGCCAAGCACAAACTGTCCGTTAAGCCAAAAAACCAGAGGGTGTCAAAGAAGCACAGGAGACTTGCCAGGGTATGTAGAGCCCTGGCTGACCAGGCAGATGCCCTTACTTGCAGAGCACTCATTCTGCCACGTGGGGTGGTTGGGGCTGGACCTGTGGAAGGAACTAGGTCCTCCCCACTGGGGACTTGGGTGTGGGGCAGCATACAAGGCTAAGCAGGTCTGTTTACTTTCCATCTCCCTTTCCAACATGTTGCCCTCCGGGAGGCTGGTGGACCTAAGAGAGAGAGGCTGCCTTTGAGGGCTCCAGACACTTTGTGTTTGCTTACAATGGGAAGGTGGCCCAGCTTTCCTCTACCATGGCTTAGCCAGAAGTTCTTCAGTTTGATTAGGGTGGACTTCAGAGTAACAAGTTTCAGGAGACAGTGATGAAGTGTAAATCTCATTTTTTTACTCATCTTTCTAATTCTGGACTATGGGTTCTCCTACAATTATTCATTCATATAAAGAAAAAGGAATTTGAGGGGCCGGCCCGGTGGCATAGTGGTTAAGTTCGTGTGCTTCGCTTCGGCGGCCCGGGATTCACAGGTTCGGATCCCGGGTGTGGACCTATGCACCACTTATCAAGCCATGCTGTGGCAGGCGTCCCACATATGAAGTAGAGGAAAATGGGCACAGATGTTAGCCCAGGGCCAATCTTCCTCAGCAAAAAGAGGATTGGCAATAGATGTTAGCTCAGGGCTAATCTTTCTCACCAAAACAAACAAACAAAAATAACCAAAGACAAAGGAATTTGAGAATGAAATAAAGGGACTAGAGAGTAAACATGGAGATGAAGTTCTTTCTTCCCCCCACACAGTTTACTCTTGGGGTGACATGCCCAGGTTTATCTATCTATGTACTTAGAACAACTGCCCCTTCTGTTTGAGATTAAGAGGGCCACCTCCATTGTGAACAGGATGAGAATGGTTGCCTGTGCAAGAAGAAAAGGCTAACTCTGTTTCCCTTACCAACGTTAGGATCGACCAAGTGAGCAAGGTGGCCTTCTGCACCAGCTGTCCCTGGACCAGAACGGACATCCTGCAGAAGACAAGCCAATTTGGCATGAAGAGGAGCCAGAGCCTCTGGAACCTGAAGAAGAGAAGAGATGCCAAGAAGAATACTGGCGAGAACTTGAGGCCAAGTGCAAACGGCAAAAGGCTGAAGCAGCCGAGAGGAGACGCCTGGAGGAGCAGAGGCTCCAGGCCCTGGAGAGGAGGCTTTGGGAAGAGAACAGAAGGCAGGAGCTCTTGGAGGAAGAAGGAGAGAAAGAGGAGGGAGAGGAGAAAGAACTACAGCTAGAGGCAGAAAAGAGTCAGCATGAAGAAGAGAGACAGAGACTGCAAGAGCAAGGTTGCCAAGGCCAAGAGCAGAGGGAGCAAGAGGAAAGAAGGCACCTGGAGGCTGAAGAGCAGAAGCGTCTGGAGGAAGAGGCCAAGCGACTGGAGAGGCTCGCACAGCAGGAAGAGCTGGAGGCACAGAGCAGGCAGGAGGCCGAGAAGCAGCAGCAGGAAGAAGAGGAAAGAGAGTTGAAGGAACTCAGAAGACTAGACGAACTAGAGGAGCAGAGACAGCGGGAGGCCGAGAGGCAGTGTCTGGAGGAGGAGGAGAGGAGGCTGGAGGAGCTCAGGCAGCAGAGGCAGTGGGAGGAAGAAGAGAAACGAATGAAGGAGCTGGAGGAGCAAAAGCGGCGGGAGGAAGAAGAGAAACGAATGAAGGAGCTCAGAAGGCAGGAGGAGCTGGAGGAGCAGAGGCGGTGGGAGGAGGAGGAGGCAAAAAGAGGGGAAGAGCTGAGAAAGCAGGAGGAAATGGAGGCACAGAGGCTGCAGGAAGTGGAAAAGGAGCATCAAGAAGCACCGAGAGTGGAAGAAGAGAGTCAGCTGGAGCTAGCCAACAAAAGGGGCTTGAGGAGCCCACTTCAGACTAACTTCGCAGAGAAACCAGAAGAACAAGAACACCTGAAACCCGAGAATCGAAGAGAAAACTCTGAGGAACCAAGTATTTTCGAGAAGCAGAGACGAGAGGCCGAGCCATCAAGAGATCCACAGGGAAAGCGGGGAGATTTTCATGGGGATGATCATTGTGTACGAGAGGAAAAGAGAGAAGAAACTAACATACAGCCTGCCCAGAAACAAGAGGCGCAAGTGGAAGAGAGGCTGGCTCCAGTGGAGACAAAAGAAGCTGCCTATCCAGAAAAGGACAGAAAGGTGGAGGAGCTCAGGTGGCAGGAAGTGGATGAGAGGCAGACCATGCCCAGACCCTACACTTTCCAGGTATCATCAGGAGGGAAACAAATTCTCTTCCCCAAAGTCAATCTGAGCCCAGTGACGCCTGTGAAAGACACAGGACTTGCCTCTGCTCCCCATGAGACAAAGGCCCCCAAAGCCAGCCCGGCCTCCCATGCCCTGCCTTCCTCCCTGAGCATCCCCCACACTGCCATTTTGGTCACAGGGGCACAGCTCTGTGGCCCAGCTGTCAACCTGAGCCAGATCAAGGACACAGCATGCAAGTCTCTCCTGGGCTTGTCAGAAGAAAAGAAGCATCTGGATGTCCCCGCCATGGAGAACCCACCCCGAGCCCCCGTCGATCCCCGGGCAGGCAGCGGGAAGGCCAGGCCTCCCCAGGAGTCTCGCAGCAGTGTGGCTGCACTAGCCGAATGGGCTTCCATTCGGTCCAGAATCCTGAAGAACACAGACAGTGACCAGCGCAGTGAGAAAGATCAGGGGCGTCCTGGTGATGAGCATACTCCCAGGGGCCGAAGTGATTCCCGAGGGAACCTCCGGAAGACCCCGCCACTAAATGCAAAGTTCTCTATTATGCCTGCCTGGCAGAAATTCTCTGATGGTGGTACAGAGACCTCCAAACAGCACACAGAAGCAGAAGGCATTAGAAAAAGACCTGTGCTGGGACCTGGCGAGGAGACAGCGCCCCAGCCCCTGGCTGCTGATCCTAATGAGCACCAGAAGGGTGCAGAGAAACTGGCGGTGCACCAGGAGCCAACGGACACCACAGAGGGATGCAAATTTGCCAAAGACCTTCCATCTTTCCTTGTTCCAAGCCTTCCTTACCTTCCACAGAAAGCTGTGGCCCATGCAGAGCCCGTGACCACTTTGGACAGCGAGGCCACAAGTGGTATAGGAAAGCCAGACCCCATGATGCCAGGTGGGGAGGAAAAAGCCTCACCTTTTGGAATAAAGTTGAGAAGGACCAACTACTCCTTGCGCTTCCACTGTGACCAACAGGCCGAACAGAAGAAAAAGAAAAGGCACAGCAGCACAGGGGACACTATCGAAGGGGGGCTGCCTGCACCAGGGAGCACAAATGGAGAGAAAGAGACAGACGGTGTGGCCCTCAGGCATGGCCTGTCGCTCCCCCCAGAGAGGAAGCAAGCCCTGTCCACCTGGAAGGACTCTGCTGAAAGCCCTTCCAGCCACTCTGCTCCTGCAGCCCAGCCCAGGCCCCCACTGGCGAGCAGCCAGTCTCTGGCTCCAGAGCAGGACAAGGCAGCAAACAGAATGCCGTTGGGGCAGAAGCCAGCCCTGGCTCCCAAGCCGGCCAGTCAGACCCCACCGTCCTCCCCACTGTCCAAACAGAGCAGGCCCTACTTGGTAGAGCTGCTGGCTCGCCGGGCAGGGAAGCCCAACCCAGAGCCCAGCGAGCTGTGCAAGGAGGGCCAGGAGAGCGGTGCCCTCTGGCCGCCCTCAACACCACCCCCTGAGGAAAGGAAGGCACAGAAGCAGGATGAGGAAGAAGAGGTGGAAACAGAGAGAAAACCGGCTTCCCCAGCTTCCTCTGCTGCCTGGCAAGAAAAGCCTTCCCAACCACCCGAGGCTGGGAGGAAAGGTATGTAGCTGTATGTTGGCAAACTCTGCCTCTCTCCAGCTCATTGTCTATGTCATAGCTAAAGCCAGAACTGCCCGAGGCTGGAAGGAGCCAGCGGAGCTGGTGTGGGAGCATTTTTCCCTTAGAGGCCGGTTTGCCATTCCCAAAGGGCCCTCACTCCCGAGTCATAGTGAGGCTCTTTACCTTTCCACTCCTTTAAATTTTGGAAATGCAGACTGACTCTGCTATGTGCCTGCAGCTCACATCCGTTAATGATACTTACATGAATAATAAGTTGAAGGTGCTGACACTTAAGACTAATACGCTTTCAGTTGACAATGGAAATTGAAATATAGTCCTAATTAATGAAGAGTTCATTAATCATTAATCATTTTGAGAGGGCCGTGCAATGATAGTAAAGACTGGAGTTTCCTAGACCAGGGACTGTTCTGTCTCTGGGCAGTAGCAGCACCAAGGAGGGAGGTCGAGGGGCTTTCGACCTCTCCATCGGCCACAGGAGCTTCAGGAGCCTCAGTGTGGATAATTGACTTTGACTCAGTTTTATGCAAACTGCTCTGCAAATGCATCCCGCTCCACTGGCTTGCCACTGCAAAACCCTCACATAAAGAAATTTTGGAGCGACCCCTGCTCCTGGCTGCTCCTCATGTTTCTACATAGCTGATGTTTGGGGCAGCCCAGTGATCACTGGATTGGCTTTGGGGCCCCTAAGAACCTTCATCTAACACTTGTCTTTTCTGTTTTGCAGAGTAGGAGGTCAGGTGTGGGTCATAGCCCAGGAAGTTACTCATATTTCTCAGAGAAATTCTCCCCTGAGGTTTTTTAGGGAGGGGTCGTTGTTTCCCTTTGTTTTAATTGTTTAGGTTTGGGGTGATTTTTGCAGAGAAAGGAGCTGTTTCGCGAGGAGTGTTGGTTTGGTTACTTGCCTTACAGAAGACCCGATCGTCCTTTTTAACCAAAAGCACTGGCATGTTGATCAGCTGTTTCCAGACGTTTCTCCCCAGTGATTTCTGTTTGTCCTGCTGATGAGGAGCCCATTTTTAGTTTTGTTTTGTACCTCTGTGCTGGGCCCTGGCCAGAGAGCCACGGTGAATCCCCACAAGCCCGTTAGGAACTGTCCCTTAGTTCCCTATAGCCTTATGGGAAGCCTCATGGTCGCAAGCCCCATTGGCTTTCAGAGCTAAGTGTTTGGGGGGCCCACCTCTCAGCTGGAAGTCTTAAAAGTTGAGGTGCCAGATGTGGGGTCCAAACCCTTCACTCCTAGGGAGAAGCTGGGAGTTATGTATTCCCTCCCTGCTGTGGGTCGCTGCACCGGGTGTGGGGTTTATGACGAGATTGCCTCTCAGCCACTCCTTCCTGTTTTGGTGTGGCATTTTTCTGGTGGCCCGATGTGTAGGAGTCAATTAGCTAGTTTCTGGATTTCTTTCAGAGATATTGTTTCATATGTAGCTGTAGACTCAGTGTGTCTGTGGGACGAGGGGAGTTCCAGAACCCCTATTTTCAGTTTTGACGTCAGCTTTTGTGTTGTTAGCTTTCAAGGTATCGTCCAAGTCTCTCTCACAGCCTGGCCTGCTCTGCCACTCTCATATCTTCTCCCCAGAGAAATAATGCTCCTGCTCTACTTCTTTCTCACAGAGATGTCCCTTTGATTCTCATAATTTTCAAGCAGAAACTATCACTGCCCCTGTTTTCTTTCTCAGTGTCCAGATTCTGGGCTGTCAGACTCTGCTAATTGAATTTTTTTTTTATTTGGTAGAAAAGAAGCATGAAAGCAGGAACTTTGTGCCTTATGGGTGGTTGCTGCCTAAAGACCATCAGGGTTTTCCTGTCCAACTCTAGGCCAGGGCTGACCAAATTTGTTTGATTGAACACCCCATCAGAATAAAAGTATTCAGCCTGGACCTCCAATTTATTTGTTAGTTGTGTACGTGTAGTACCATCAGTAGCTAAAACCCCTGGAGCACAATACACACTTAGGTTGTAGTTCATGGAAACAACAGTGGATGTCAATCCACACTGCAGATCACAATGCTACCTTTTATTTTCTTGGGGCAACTTCTTGTCAGATCTGATTTCTTGGTAAAGTGGCAGAAAAAGAGCTTGTCAGCTCTGCTCTGTTCTTAAGTTTGCATTCTTAGTAGCATATTACATCTATAGTCTGTTTGCAGGACTTTACACCATTTGTCCATTTCATAAGGGATCATTTAATTCAATGGAGATGTGATACTCCAAAAACTCTTCTAACTGCAGAACCTCACAGTATCCTAAAATCAAAACAAGTGAGGACAAGATTGCTAGTTTTCTCCCCGCATCGCATCGTAGTACTCCCAGCTTCTCTCGGAGTCTTTAAACACCATTTGTTATACGTGGCCTGATATAGGGGCTGAGGGAGGATGTCAGTGCCAGTCTGAGTAGTAAATATTAGAAAAGCTTGATTTTGTTTTTATTTTTTTTTATTTATTTATTTAAATATAACTCATTTTTATTTATTTATTTATTTTTATTTTTTGTGTGTGTGGGGAAGACCAGCCCTGAGCTAACATCTGTTGCCAATCTTCCCCTTTTTGCTGAGGAAGACTGGCCCTGGGCTAACATCTGTGCCCATCTTCCTCCACTTTTTTTATATGGGACGCCGCCACAGCATGGCTGACAGGCAGTGACGTCAGCGGGCGCTCGGGATCCGAACTCGCGAACCCCGGGCTGCCAAGCGTGAACTAAACTGCTGCGCCACCGGGCGGGCCCCGATTTTGTTTTTTATTTTTATGTTTAAAAATATACAAATAGAGGGGGCCGCCCGGTGGCGCAGCGGTTCAGTCTGCGCTTGGCAGCCCGGGGTTCGCGAGTTCGGATCCCGGGCGCCCGCCGACGCACTGCTCGTCAGCCATGCCGTGGTGGCGTCCCATATAAAGTGGAGGAAGATGGGCACGGATGTTAGCCCAGGGCTGGTCTTTCTCAGCAAAAAGGGGAGGATCGGCGACGGATGTTAGCTCAGGGCTGGTCTTCCCCACAAAAAAAAAAAAAAAATATATATACAAATAGAAATTCTAATCTTTTCTTCCTTCACCCCCAGTGAATTGCCTTGCACATCCCCTAGGGCACACGCACCCCTTTTTTTGGAGACCTCTGCTTTAGAAAGAGGTCTGCATTCCTGAGGCTGAGGCCAGCGAGGACCAATACATAGGCCAAGCCACCCGGAGGGCAGAGACTCTGAACCCACCCTGGTGGGAATTAAAGTAGCGATGATGAGCCCCCTCTGTTTGTCCTCTAACACTTGGATTACAGATATCATTTCATTCTGAAATTCCCCCCTCCTTATGGTGAGTAGAAGAGACAGTAAGTGCCCCTTTCACCAAGAACTAACCTTTGGGAGCAGTGATTAGAACCCTGTAATTCTAGGAGGCACTTGCTCGTCCCTCCTGAACCTGAAGGAGGGAACTTGAGTGGGCTGTGGTTCTCCTTGTTCACTGAGTTTAGGATGAAAGGGAATAGGTTTAAATTGTAGCAAAATTATTTATTTTTTTGCTAAGGAAGATTTGCCCTGAGCTAACATCCCTTGCCAATCCTCCTCTTGTTTTGCTTGAGGAAGATTAGCCCTGAGCTAACATCTGTCCCAATCTTCTATTTTGTATGTGGGACACTGCCACAGCATGGCTGGTGAGTGGAGTAGGTCTGCACCCAGTATCCAAACCTGCAAACCCAGGCCACTGAAGTGGAGCACACAGAACTTTTAACCACTTGGCCACAGGGCCAGGCCCAACAAAAAATTTTTTTAATTAAATATTATGAACTCCCCAACTAAAAAGTTTCCACAATTAACAAAGAACATCTCTGTCTTTCAAACCTTGACTGAAATGAGGGGGTTTCCTGTTTTTGAATGATTTCAACAACACTCATCATTTGTGCTTAATCATTTACAAAGTGCCTTTATTTACACTGTCTCATTCAGTGCTCAGAGCACATGTATAGGCAGATGGTCTTGGCTCCATTTTACAGATGAAGACAACAACCTCTGAAAAGTTAGGGTAAAGCCAGGATGGGGAGAGGGAGTTCTTTCCCCCGATAAATGGTCTTCCCTTTACTACTGCGCCTCCAGTAATTCTCACCTGGCGTTTGTAAAAATGCTGTGAGCGTCTAAGAACACTTTTTCATAAATATCCTTATCACTTCTTGGACTGAATGGCCTTAGTCATATATTTGTTCAAAAAAAAAACATTGTTCAAAAACTGCGTAGGATTTAGCAAAACCTATTTCATTTTTTTTCTTGATGTTTCTTTAAACCTGATCTGTGATTCTCATTTTCTCCCCATCTCTTGGGTGAAATCTTGGGCATAGTTCTTTCAGTCACTTAAAAAAAAATGTTATTGTGATAAAAATGCCTAACATAAAATTTACCATCTTAACCGTTTCTAAGTGTATGGTTCAGCAGTGTTAAGTACATTCACATTGTTGTGCAACCAATGTCCACAACTTTTTCATCTTGCAAAACTGAAACTCTATACCCATTAAACAACTCCCATTTTTCCCTCCCCCTAGCCCCTGGCAACCATCATTTGACTTTCTGTTTCTATGAATTTGACTACTCCAGATATCCCATATAAGTGGAATCACACAGTATTTGTCTTTTTTGTGACTGGCTTATTTCAAGGTTCATCCGTGTTGTAGCATGTGACAAGATTTCCTTCCTTTTTAAGGCTGAATAATATTCCCTTGTATGTATATACCACATTTTGTTCATCCATTCATCTGCTGATGGACACTTGGGTTGCTTTAAAGTTTTTGGCTATTGTGAATACTGCTGCTATGAACACAAGTGTACACATCTCTCTTTGAGATTCTGCTTCAGTTCTTTTGGATAAATACCGAGAAGTGGAATTGCTGGGTCTTATGGTAGTTCTATTTTTAATTTTTTTGAGGAACCACACTACTGTTTTCCACAGCAGCTGTACCATTTTACATTCCCATCAGCAGTGCATAGGATTCCAATTTTTCTACATCCAAACCAACACTTGTTATTTTCTGGTTTTTTGAGAGTAGCCATCCTAATGGATGTGAGGTGATACCTCATTGTGGTTTTGATTTGTATTTCCCTAATGATTAGTGATGTTGAGCATCTTTTCATATGCTTGTTGGTCATTAGTATGTTTCTTAGGATAAATGTCTATTCAAGTCCTTTGCCCAGTTTTTAATTGGCTGTTTGTTTTTTTGTTGAGTTGTAGGAGTTCTTTCTATATTTTCAGTTACTTTTTGAAAATAAAAAGTCCTTAGGCACTTAGAGTAATAACAGTCTCAAGTTATTAATTAATATGTCCCCTCCAGTGCCATAATCAAAACTCCAAACACTATTTCAGATTCAAGTGTCTCCCTTCTAATTTGGCCTGCTTCGGGCTGAAACACTTACAGTGGGGTTGCGGGCATGGTCGACATCTCCCCCTCCTCCCAGCCCAGAAACAAGCTCCGGAGGTGGAGTAAAGAGGGGAGAGAGGTGAGGCATTGATGCTCGCTGCTCTCGGGGCACTTCTGTGCCTTCCTCAGACCCCTCACCTACTGCTTGGGCTCTTTCTCCTTCTCCTGCAGTTCCCTTACTGCACTGGTGCCTCTTCCACTCTAGGCTGCCTCTCCCTCACCCACATGGCCCACACCTGAACTTCATGCAGCACTCAACAAATGGGGGGCCAGTGTCTTCCCAGCACAAGCTCCTCTTCTTCATCTTCTGGTGGGCCGTTGGCAGCCACCGTCCTCGCCTTCAGACTTTTCCAGGTGTGAACAGAACCTCAAGTCTGTGCCCAACAGACTCCAGGAGACACGGTCAGATCATCTGAGGACCTTCTCACTTGGCTTAGGTTCCTTTCCTCCTGTGTGGGGAGAGGACGTGGGAACACATCATGCTTCCACAATCGTTTCCAAAGAAATTCTCTACTCTGGCTTCTTCTGCCTCAACCCTGATTTTTCTATGACCTTGGGGTGGCTGATGGCCACTTCCTGGGCCAGTCTCAAGTAGGTGACCCAGCATTTTACTTCAGCATGTGGGAGTGGGGGCCATTGATTATTTGTTGCAGGCTTTGGGCATGCTCAGCTGAAACCAGACAGAAGTCACATTTTTAACATCCTGTTTTCTGTGTTTTGATCCCCAACTACAATCCAGACCTGTTAGGCCTTTACACGTACTGTGTTATAGCCTTTTTAAAGTCTGATCCATCACTCCAGGAGGTGCTATTCAAACTACAGTTCTCAGGAAGTAAAAATCTGGCTAGAGGTTTATCTTTTAAAATTATTTTAGTCAATTTTAAATTGAGGCAATTATACATTAAAGGTATTTTGACCCTTGTGATAAACACCAAAGTTGTTGGCAGAAAACTGGCCAGTTGCTTTAATAACCTTCCCAAGCAAGTTCAGATGGAATGTTTGCTCTAGGATTCCCTTTTACATAATAGCTTTAAATGGAAATCATTTAAATCTTGGCAGTTTGGTTTTTAGACATTTTACTGCCCTTGAGTAAAAAAACGAAACTCATTAAATTAGTTCCTCTGTATGTAAGGCTTCTCAGCTAAGCAGAATGTTTAAAGTGGTGAATATTTTTTGATTTTCTGGTTAACTAATGATTAATTCAAAATTCCTTTCAGTTTCAGTTTAAAAAAAAAAACTTCTGAAATGTGTCAGTTTTCTGTCTTGTGTTAGATCCTAACTGCATCTTTATTTGATGATTAGGGATGTTGCAATGCCCAGGGCTCATTATAAATATGAATTTGCTTTATACAGCATTATACATCAAAAGGGTATAGGAAATTAAGCAGAATCTGTCCTTTTTTGGTGCTTGAATTCCTAATTCAAGCTTATTTTGGTTCTTTTTCCTCAATATAAAGTCCCGTTGACTGAGAGCCCTGGTTGGTAAGGTTGTGGATCATCAAGTGTAAACTTCTATTGGGTTTCAAAAGAACAGAACTATAGTGAGCCCTTTTCCTTTGAGGTAGTAAAGGATTCAATGCCAGAATGATTATTTCTAAAAGTGCATAATTTTTACTTGAGGGAAAAGAAGGGGATGCCTCTCATAGACATAAATAATAAGAAGAGCTCACTTTTGTAGGGCGGTTACTATATGCCAAGCACTGTTCTAAATGTTCTGATACCCAGGGTCTCTTAATCTTCCCAGCAGCCTGATAAGGCATGTGCCATTATCATCTCCACTTTATGGATTAGAAAACAAACAAAAAAAAGCTACTTCTATTTAAAGAGGTAGCTTTTCTAAGGTCACATAAGGTCAAACCCAGATATGCTCAATTCCAGAGTCCAGTTACTCTGATACCCAGCCCTGGCGAGTGAGTTGCATGGTGAGACAGGCAACACAGAAAGCACAGACTGGAAGTCAAAAGTCCTGGGTTCAAACTTCAGCCTGTGCGCTAACTGCAGCGTGACCTTGAGCATGGCCCTTGAGTGCCGTGGACCCTAGTACTCACATCTGTCAAAGGAGCCGGCACTGGACCAAAATCACGGCTTCCCACCACATGCCTCAGAGCCCTGCTGCCCTCAGCAGCCCACTAGGTGGAGCCGCGCCCCTTTTCCCTCTTTCATACATTGGGTTTCACAAAGGATGTTTGGGGAGGAGAAAAGGTTCCACTGAAAAAATAAATTTTAAAAAGTAATTAAAAAAAGAACAATGAATCAAAAAACTGCCTGGGTCCCCTGTAAACCTGAGATTTTATGACACTAGAGATTTTATTTTTTTTCATTTCGAGGGACGAGAAATGCTGCTGTTTTTTTGTTGATCAAAGATGTTACTTGCCCACCCAGTGGAGTCACTCAGGCATCACCAGAGTTTGTGTTAGGAGGGGACAGTTGAACATTTCATGGACTGATTAATATGTCACAAGTTCTAGGGGGTGAGGGACTGAGATAAGTGAGGAT
This sequence comes from Tapirus indicus, assembly GCA_031878705.1. NCBI lineage: Eukaryota > Metazoa > Chordata > Mammalia > Perissodactyla > Tapiridae > Tapirus > Tapirus indicus. The sequence continues at coordinate 42,845,674 of CM062919.1, forward strand.
TTAGTTTCACTGCAAACCTGCTTTTGTCTTTACAGATTCTGATCACAATTCTAATGTGGCTGTGTGTGGGCGGAGGTTTCCCACACCACCAAGCAATTTTTGAACACTAGCTGGGTGTCTTACATTTCAACTCAAGATAGCATCAGATTCCACAGGTTAAGGGCTCAGTCTCACAAGACTGTCTCCCCTTCAGATGCCAATCGCAAGTCCAGGTTGCCCCTTGTGCTTCTGATCGACTGCCTTAAATCAGAGGTTCCCATGACCCCCTCCTTGGGTTTGATTAATTTGCTAGAGCAGCTCACCGAACTCAGAGAAACATTTTACTTACTACATCATTGGTTTATTGTAAAAGGGTATAACTCAGGAACAGCCAGATGGTAGAGATGCACAGGGCAAGGTATGGGGAAAGGGCAAGGAGCTTCCAGGCTCTCCGAGGGCACCACTGTCCCCAAATCTCCACGTGTTCACCTACATGGAAGCTCTCCGAACCCCGTCCTTTTGGGTTTTTATGGAGGCTCCATTACATAGGCATGGTCAATTAAATCATTGGCCATTGGTGACTGAACTCCATCTCCAGCCCCTCTCCCTGCCCCGGAGGTTAGGACTGGGACTGAAAGTTCCAACCCTTTAATCACAAGGTTGATTTCTCTGGCAGCCAGCCTCCATCCTTAAGTGTGGTCCCAAAATAACCTCATTAACATAACAGGAGACACTTTTATTTTCTCATCAAGTAGGAAATTGCAAGAGTTTTAAGAGCTCTTCCAGAAACGAGGATGAAGACCAAATATATATATTCCTTATTATAAATCACAATATCACAGTCTTTTTTCTCCGCAGAAAAGCCGGTGCTTCAGAGCAGGCACTCTTTAGATGGCTCCAAACTTGTGGAGAAAGTTGAAACCGCGCAGCCCCTGTGGGTAACGTTAGCGCTGCAGAAGCAGAAGGGGTTTCGGGAGCAGCAGGCGACTCGAGAGGAGAGGAAGCAGGCCAGGGAGGCCAAACAGGCAGAAAAGCTCTCCAAAGAGAACGTGAGTAGCCTGGTCTTCAGCTTTAAGGTTGCCTTCCTGTGCTTGGCTCTCTTCTAGGTCACAAGGATTTAAAAAAAAAAAGTCAACGGGGAGTGGCAGATAGTACTTAGAAAGGGTAAAGGAATAAATAAATTGACCACCATTAAACCAGGGAAGTATGTTCAGTTAGTTAGAAATTTGATTTGGTTTCCTTGTGCCCTTAGGTTAACCTGACTTGGCAGAATCCACAATGTAATTAGTAGCAGCAATTCACGCACACAAGTTATGTGAGAAATATGAAAATGATTGTGTTTGTGCAGTGAGCTGGAGGAAATCAGGAATCTTGCTCTGTGGCCCTGATTTTATAGTCAGTTTGATGGGGCTTCTCTAGGAAAGTAGCATTCCCCCTTTGGGACATTTTGCACTGAACTGCTCCATGGTTGGGGGCCGGGATTGAGCACACATTGCTCCCAAGTGCAGTCCGGCTTCACCTTTGGGAGCAGAGGTCAGGGCTTGGCAGGTAGAAGCCCCCAGAGCCTTGTGCAGTTAGTCTTTCCACGTCTTCAGGTAGAAAACATGCTTTCCCTGACCTTCTCTGCCCACCCAGGTTAGTGTCAGCCCACAGCCTGGAAGCAGCAGTGTCAGCAGAGCTGGTTCCCTGCACAAGTCCACCGCTCAGCCAGAAGAGAAGATGCCAGAGACCTCAGTGTCCAGACTGGAGCGCAGAGAACAGCTGAAAAAGGCCAACACTCTTCCTACATCTGTGACAGGTAGAGAGAGCAGGTCCATTTCTATTTAACTGTAGTTACAGGTTTTTCTTCTTAGAGAATGCTTTATTTCCTCCAGTGTAAAAACTAGCACAGCATGTCAGGCATTTCAAAGCACGGGCTATCTCACAACCCCATGCATAAACTTTGACACTGATAAAACACATCTGATGAAGACCACCAGGAACTCTTACCCACTGTCAGTGGTGTGACGGTATATGTTTAACAGCAGCTCTTCAGGGAGTGGGGAGACCTCTGATTTGTAGCATTTGCTGTTTTCCATGGTGTAAATACTCCCACCATGGCCAATTTCAAGCTGCCAATGTGATATCAACTGGCTTGCTCAATTCCTGAACATTTAAACCATCCCCACTGCCTGTAGTCCAACAAAATTAGGTTTATTAACTTGCTGTAGTAAGGGGGACTACATACCATAAGAACCTTCTAAACAAAGGGAGAGACAAGATTATAATAGGATTGGGGGGGGAAGGGTGAAGTTTAGGTAAAATTTAAGTGGAACAGTGTTTTGATAGAGGCTCAAAGCAAAGCAGGGGTGTACATAAAAGGGTTAACAAGCCTGAGCTGAAAAGTGGACTCAGGGTCCTATTTCCTTCGACACAATAAAGCTAGATAAGTGTGTGGAAGCTGCATCTGAAAACCTCTACCTGGAGCTCTGCACCTAGGGTGGAAATGGAAGCTGCTTCTCTGAATCATAGTGACCATGTGGCTCAGATGCTCCAGGTAAAGTGCGATGGTTCCTTCTCACTGAGGTGATTTCAAATGGCAAGTTTCTGACCAGCTGTGACTTTAGCTCTAAGTCCTTGATGTTAATTAACAACAGTCATGTTTGTACATTCATGACACATAAGAGACACATCACATTTTTTTAAGTCTTTATTCCGTTAAAAGGTAAAATGATCCAATAATGTTTCCAACTATTTCCCTGTTACAAATCACTTGAAGGATGGATGAATCTGAATGAGCTTCCTCCCAGGGGTTAGTAGGGCGTCTCTTTTCCCCACTAGGTAACCCTCTTCCCCAGAGGGCACCCAACCCCCCAGACCCAGGCTTTGTATGCCTTTGTTACCTGCTAGCTGAGGTCTGGAAGTGTAAAGAGGTCTCACCATTAAGGCTATATTTATTATTTGGTGAAGGGGGAAAGAAAACAACAACTTTATATTTGAAAACCACTTTGGAGGACTGTATAATTTCTCAGGAATCTCCATGGGCATTATTTCATTTGATCTTATGCTCAGGAATTAAGGGTTCTAAACATTATATGGGTGTGTCAGACAGATAATTCTTTCAAAATAAAGTGAAAGCTCCAGAGTCAGAGATCACACCTTTCTCTGCCTGATTTCTTAGAATTATCAAAGAGTTACTGCAGGTCAGCTTAATAAAGTGAGCCTTTGTTCTGAGTATTTGTCTTTTCAGTAAGTATGTCCCGAGTTCTGCAAATGTGGAGGCCTTTGCCATGGGCACTAAATATGACCCAAAGATAAGACAGCAACCCTCACCTTAAGAAGCCTCTAAGGTCTGGTAAAGAAAGTGATACGGTGCCAAGGGATAGTTAGACAAAGTCATGAGAGCTGGCAGGATCCGTGGGCCTCAGAGGGTGGCGGGACCCAGGGTCTGCTTAGTGGAGAAGGAGGTAACTGTTGACCTCACCAGCTTGATAAATTCACACTTCTAGTTTGATCTTTTTCTTCATGAAATTGACTGGTTGTATGATTAGAATTTTAAAAATTTACCTTTTATTTCTTATTATCATGTAGGCATAGCTTCTGTGCACAGAAAAATTAGGCTTCTAGAAAAATCTCAGAAATTAGAATTGACTGCACTGTAATCTGTGTGCAACAGTTATGATCACATAGCTTTCTTTCTCTAATTCTTCTCACCAAGGATGCCCAGTGGTTCACTGGGTTTTCCTTTCTGAATCTCATACTTCTGATAAATCAAAATGTGGCTCTAACTTAATCCTTTCTCCTTTGCCTTCAAAACGGAATCCAGTGGAGATCTCTGATTCGGCTCCCCCAGCGCCACTGGTGAAAGAAGTCACAAAGAGGTTCTCTACCCCAGACGCCGCCCCCGTGTCAACAGAACCAGCCTGGCTGGCTTTGGCCAAAAGGAAAGCCAAGGCCTGGAGCGACTGTCCTCAGATTATTAAGTAAAGAGTGACTCATCCATTTCTATTGCCAGTTATTGGCTCCTCTCTTGCCCTTTTTATTTATTTATTTTTTATATGCAGTAAAGAAACCAATCTAGGGAAAAGAAGCATGTTTTATAGGCTCTAAAATAATGCTTAGAAACTGAACTGGTGGTATTCTTTGTAAAGAGTGTATTTGCACAACCCTAGGTCCTGGTGCCTTGAGCTCCTCCTAGTTCTAAGGAGAAAATTTTGTCCAAGGGACCACATGAAGCAAAATCTCCAAACTAAGAATTCACGGGAGCCTGCCATGCCCAGTCCACAGCCCTTCTACATATGTACATCCACACACCATTCATAACATGTACTTTTGCCAATATTTGTAATGGTTTCTTGATTCTCTACTCCAGTTTCTTTTATCCAAAACATTTACCCTACCTACGTTTGGGGATTTCTACCCTTTTCTACAGTACTGGTGAAAGGATCATATATAGATAGAAACAAGAATGTCCATTCTCCTGAATGCAGTGAGTAACTGGGAATCATAAGTAACAGTCTGGCTTGCAACTCTGTGCCCTTGTCTGGTTTTCATGAATTTTCCCCATCCTGAAACTATAACAGAGAGAGTGAATCCATTCACACTTCTACCACACTGTTAGTCCACAGGCCCGGTTACACCAGTACTCTCCTTAAGGACATGATAAATTTGGCCCAGTTAGCTCCTAGAGAATATTTTAATTTAATATAGGAAAGAAAGGAAGCTACAAATTCTCTTTCCGTCTCTGAGAATCCCCATCTAGTGCAGTGGTTTTTAAGATGTCCGGGCTCCATCCCAGGCCTACTGAATCAGATCCTGTGAGGATGGGGCTGAGAATGTATATTCTGGCAAAAACTCTTCAGAAGAATTCCAATATATCCCAAAGGTTGAGAACCTCGGGATACACTGCCTCTAATGTAATCTAGTTTTTAAAACTCTGAAGCTCATTTCACCCAAAGAAGCAAAAGTGAGACTGGAAAAATAATAAAACAATCCCCAAACCAGCCATTTATTACAAGATGTGAGAGGCTATTGACATGTCTCTGAAAATTCCCTTAGGTCTTTCGGGAAAGTTAACAAGAAGCCAAGATTTGGAGCCTTTGTACTAAGAACTTCCTGTGGGACGTTTCTTTACCATAATCAAGTAATTCATATTTAGAGTCAAATGTTCAGTAGCGTTTATAATTTAGAGCATTCACCTTGCTACCTTTAAAAAACATCTCCGAGTTTTAAGTGGCCTTGTTACACACATGTGATATAAAGAAGGGACTTGGCAATTTAAAGACACATATATTCACTTTTATTTCCCTAAATTTGCTTTACATGCCAGCAAACCCACACATTGCTGGTACTAACTTTATATGTCATGCTGTTGGCATATATTCTCCTTTTCTTAGATTCTGACTCCAAAATATAAGTACAAATCCTTTGCCCAGTGCAGAAGGAATTACATCTTTTTTTCCTCTCCTACAAAAAACACATTTTACTAGTATCGATCATTTTCCTTTATGCTCACTCAATATGCAATGTGCTGTTATTCTATCACTTACCTTAAAGAAAGGATGACAGCAAAGTTATTTACCATATAGCAGGCATTTTCTTTGTAGAAATGATGGTTCAGCCTCACAGTAGCTGCTGGCAGGTGTGGTCAAGTGGATAGTTGTACTCTTGCAAGCTGTACTTAATATATATCCTGGACCTTCAGACTGTTAAGGATCAATGTAACTTTAATTTTTTTTATTGCTATGGGAGGCAATTAATATTCCCCTGCACATTTTCCACACTGATGTTCATTTCTACATCTAATATGTAAGCATTTGTTAGTTTCAATGATTTCCTCACTAATATAACACTTTTTAACAGGAATCTTTCCACCTAGAGCCCTGGAATTATAGTGCTACAGTAATTCTTCTGCATTGACTCTTCCTTTCATCCTATCAGCTTTGGATAATATCACAGTAATGGCAGAGAACAGGCAAAGAAATCAGATCATTGAAAAGAACGGTAGGTGAGTCAACTCTACTGACTCACATACCACGGAGCCCATACAAAGTAGGAGAAATACCTCAGTTAACAAGTTTCCATCAGTCTCTGAAAGTATACTGAGGAAAAGGACAGTCACAGCACTTACTTCCAACAACTTCTAAATGATACATGTTTAATATTTCATGTAAAAATTACTCCAAATTTGCACTAAATACCAATGAAGTGTTATTTTGCTTTAGTTGTGTTGCAGTCTTCTGATCAACAAACTATGGGGGAAATTCTGTAAAAACATAAAAAATTCAAGACTTTTTTTTTAAATGAATGATTGCTATGTTAAATACACGAGCTTTTTTTTTTTAAACAAATTATAGATGGCAAGGTTATAGATGATTAACCTCTGTTCATAGACTTATATATATAAAACTAGAGTTTTTTTGTTTACTTTTTTAATTTTTCAAGTGCAATTGTTTCTTACACAGCATATTATTAATTACTATTATCATTTTGGTCAGTTAGCAAATTATAGTATGTATTCATTGTCTCTTCTTGTGACATTTAGTTTAATTGCTTATTTTAAAGCAGAAACATTAGAGTTACAAGTGTCTTGCAATATTTTTACCAACAATAAAATTAAGTAGAGACTTAACAATGAAAATACCTTAATGTGATTTTAATATTATTTTGAGATTTTGGTTGTATAAAGTTTAAATGTAAAATGTCCACTATTGAAGGAAAAAGATCTTTCAATAAAAAATACCCACAAGATCTTTGGCACTGATGGAATTTCCTTTCAAGGTGAAGTTTTTACTAATTTCAACGATCATCTACAAGCAAGCTCATATTTACATAGCTTTTGTTGAGAAAGAAAAATTACAATGCATTTTATATGGTTCCTTATTATATCTCACTAGGTGTTTTTGGAGAAAAATAATGAATGGGGGCAAATAAAATATTTATCTAAATCCTAAGTTGGAACTGAATGGACTGTGTCTCAGATAAAATGATCCTACAGCCTCCTTACTCAAAGTGTGGGCCATTGAACAGCAGCATGGTCATGAGCTGCGAGCATGTGAGAAATGTAGCTTAAGGCCCCAGGCCCGACACACTGACTCACAGGGCTGGACTAGGGCGAATGAGTGATGTGAGTGAAGCACTCACCTTGGGTGCCAGAAAACTCAATAATCAAGATAAGTACTATTTTAATGCAATATTTAAAAAAATAAAAATTAGTACATATTCCGTGATGAACAAGTTATCAAAACTTTAAATAAAGATAGGGTATTACTGAGTTTTCCTTTTGCCTCAGGCTATAGTGTGGCTCAGCAGAGCACCCTCCTTCCAACCCTCTCAATTGGAATGTGCATTTTAGCAAGAGCTCCAAGTGGTTAATGTACACATTAAGGTTTAAGAAGCACTGATCTAAAACCTGGTAGAAGATACGTTGTTCTTTTTGGCTGGCCAGCATCTCAATCCCCTTTCTGTTTGGGAAAAATCTCCCAACTCATAGGTTTTAGTGGGAGGCAGCACCATCCTCCTACCACAGATGAAATGCCTGACATGTGCTTTCCTATACTCTCTCATGGGCATGAAACCTACTTTGAATTGGAAGGGACTCTGAATTGGGAGCAACTGACCAAAAGATGGGGAAACTGTAAGGAAGTCTGGAAGTGGTGGGGAACAGTGTCCAGTATTAGTGCTGTCAGCCATAAGTTTGAGCATTTCAGAGCCTCAAGGATAACAGCTATGTCTTCATCAGGCCAAACCTATATGATGATTTCAGGGATTTATTGTTCCTGGCTATACAGCTCCAGCCCTCTTTGCAATTCTGCAAGCTACTCAATATTCTTTTTAAACATTATTTCCTGCTTAAAATAGCCTGACTTGGCTTCTATTGCTTGCAACCAAGAACTCTCTGTCACGTTTGATATATGAGACTTCAGTGACGAATAAATGGACAAATGAAACGATACCACAGTTGACTGTAGACATGGGGGAAAGGTCAGCAACAGAGTACATTTTTGTTACTTTAAGTGCTTAGCACAGAGTCTAGGATGTTATATGCCTTAAATAGTAGTTATTATTTCAACCACTAGTAGCTAAATTCATAAGTGTCATACAAAAAAAGAACAATTGTATTACCTGAGCTATTATATCATGAAATTTCAAGGAAAATTAAGACACTTATTTTTCCATCTATTGAGTATTTTAAGTGACATAGAAAAGAGTAAGACACAACTTCTGTTTCAGTGATCTATTGCTGCATACTACCCTAAAACTTAGTGGCTTTAAACAATTATTGTTTCATTATTTCTCATCATTCTATGGATCAGCTATTAAATGTCTGGCAGCACAGCGAGGACAGCCTGAACAGCCAGGGGCTAGCTGAAATGCTGGGGGCCATATGTGTAGGGCCTTGGCTTTTACTGTTAAACTGGCCTCCTCAGTTCTGAGTGGTCTAGGGCCACTCTACCACATGACCTGTCCAGCAGACAGCCAGACTTCTTATGTGGCAGCTCAGGGCTCCCAGGACTGCAAAGCAGAAGCTGCCAGGCCTTCTTTTTCTTTTCTTTTTTTTTTTTGGTGAGGAAGATTAGCCCTGAGCTAACACCTGTTGCCAATCTTCCTCTTTTTACTGAGGAAGATTGGCCCTGGGCTAACATCCATGCGCCATCTTCCTCTACTTTATGTGCGGGACTCCTGCCACAGCATGGCTTGATAAGTGGCATGTACGTCCGCGCCCAGGATCCAAACCTGCGAACCCTGGGCTGCCGAAGCAGACTGTGCAAATTTAACCAGTGTGCCACTGGGCTGGCCCCTGCCAGGTCTTCTTAAAGCTTAGACTCTGAAGTGGCATAGTGTTACCTCTACTGCATTCCATTGGTTAAAGCAAATCATAGGCGAAGCCCGGGTGTAAGAGAAGGGGACTCCATAAAGGGCATGGCTACCAGGAGGAGTTAGAGTTCACTAGAGGCAACTTACTACCAGGTAAATGCAGGTAGGTACAGGCAAAGTGCAATGGGACTGAAGCAGCAGCATTAAACGTTAGGAGAAATCATGATACTTAGAAGTATAGAGGGTTTTTTTCTTTCCTAGTTTTTGCTGTGTTCCCTACCTCCAACACACTGAACAACAAAAAAGAGATGTTACAACAGCAAAATCTAATAAATTGAGAAATATAGGTGCAAAAATATTCATCAAAGTTCATTTATCAAAAATTGAGAAAAGAGGCTATATCAACTTGAAACTATATAGTATATATATATATATAAAATTCTATATTGGTACTTTATTCATTTAAAAATACTAAATAAGGAGCCTCATTTGATAAATAGATCTTACCTTTGAAAACTTTTTCTTATGAATCTCAGTATAAATGAGCGAATGGTGTATTACATCACAGACTAAGTTTTAACCCACCAAATATATTCTGATCTTTTTGTCACAGAGGTCTTCTATAAAAAAAAAAAAAAAATAGAATATCTGCAGCCTAATTAAAATAAAGTGCTACTAAATACATTGATGTGTTTTGTTCTATAACTCCTTTTAAAAGCATTTGTTGCTCCTATAGGAAGTAAAATATGGTTGTTCTCCAATAAACCATAATAGACAAGTTTCTTAAGCAAAATATAATCTTTAATATAAAATACGAATATCCACATGCTCTATAATGGTAAAACATTTGCAAACATCTCACAGATATGTTCTAATAAGGACTGCACTTAATTATTTTTGATTGCGACCCAATAAATCCAGACAATAAACATAATTATTTCTACATCCAATAATAAGCATTGACTCCCATACCACAGGAGAAGAAAAGACTTCTCCAGGAAGTTCACAAACACTTTGCAATTGCCCACTCTTAGATTCCAAGATCCACAGTTTCCCATCAGTAGATGCTGCTGCCAGCAACATTTCATCGCTATGACTGCAGTTATGGAAAGCAAATGGTGTTGAATACACCCTTGAAGTAGTTTCAAATTTCCACTGGAGGTGACCTTTCATATTACAACAGTAGATAAAGCAATCATGGGAACCAAAAAATATTTCTTGCTCTGATGCTGAAGTACATGGGGATGAAAAAATTGGTTCACCGGTACTGAACTGCCAAACCTGAAAAGGGTGATGAAGGCAAAAATAATTCATTCATCTCATTTCAACAACTCTCTAAACTTTATGAAATTCTTAATAAAAATGTAAGAGATGTAGGCTACTGAATGGTAACTACACAGAGAAAATAATGGCTTTTCTGAAAAGCAGCACCCTCAGATAAGACCTCTGACCCATGGTAAAATCTAGCACAAAAATACACTGGAGTGTCCTTATTACATGAGTCATTGCTATGCACAATATTATGAAGTAAAATTAATTTTGAACCCCATTCAAGAATTATTACTAGTATGTCAGAGACACTGGTTCAAAGATAAAAATGCATTGAGTTTTCAACCTAACTGATTAAAAACTGTATCTTATTCTAGTCTCTTAATGTAGAGAGAAGGAAGTAAGTGTGGCTGAAAGGAAGAGTTCGTGTGCAATAATTTAAATTAAAGCTTTAACAAAAAGCTATGAGTTGTGTGTGTGTGCCCTGTGGATATATACTATTTACTTATTTCAAAGCTACTACAGACAAACCTGTCATCCAACATTTTGAAGAAAAGACACAAGGAAGAAAAGATACAAATCTAAGGTAGTGTTTAAAAATGCACAGTAATAGCAGCATAATAATTTTAAAAAAGTAGGCATATTCACAAAATATAATTTGTAAACTCACTTCTGTCCCTGAGTTGGACAAAAACACTTTAATCTTTCTATGGTTCATCTAAAAAAACAGGAGTAATAGCATTTTCCTCTTCTTATTTCTTAGGAATCTAAAGGTGAGATTATATTCAAACTACTTTGTAAATAAAAATATTACGTGAACATATTAAAAGATTTCATCAGCAAGTAATTGTTACACAGAGCAAAAGAAATGCTAGGCTATGAGGGGGTGAACGTAGAATAAAGAGCACCCACAATCAATCCTAGCCATCAATGGGCTAACTGATGTTGGAGCTAGTGCACTCTCAAGTCCCCAAAATAATCCCCCAAATCAAAAACACAGCAGAAATTGTGCCATAATGATAGCCACTTGTGGGTACTTAAAGAAGTGGAGATTATGCTCCCAACGAAAGATCTAATATAACCCAGAAGGAGCCTACCCCGCCAATCTGAAGTGGAAGATGGGATGACCACAATGAAATGGGTTGTACAAGAGACTTTGGTTTTTACAGAAAAACCAGGGGCTTCTTTAAATTTTCATAACCTCAACAGAAATTTTAATAAAACTGGCTAAAAACTGGTAAACTTTTAAAAATTGGGAGAGGAGGATGGCAGAAGTCTAATAACGTTTGGGTAGAATCTTTTAAATCTACTATAGCATCATTCAAAAATTAAGAAACCCATGGCTTGACAATTAAAATAGAACTAATTTTTAACACAATGTGTTGAATAGTGATGTTTAAAATTTTACTTCAGTTGTCACCAACTACTGTGCCTTTGAGAAAGATATGTAAAACCGAACTAGAAATTTTTACCTGTTCTCCAAAGTGAGTAAAGCACAGTAAATTCCCATCTACACAGCCAATACAAATATACTGTAGGCAACACCGTGGAGAAGAGAAGAGTGGTTTTCCACAGGAATGTTTCCAAATTCTGTTTCCAGTAGCCTGTCAGGGGCAATAAGCAATTTAAATGATAACATTTAAATCATTCCACTAATCAATTACCCTTTATAAAACAAACTCATAAATCTCTCAGAGGCAAAGACATAAACATCAGAAGATTCTATCACAGCATGTTGACAATATAAATGAAGCTAGCACACATACACAGCTATAAAATTAATCTGCTATTTATGAGAGCTAAGATAAAAACTTGCAGTAAAACCAAGAAAGGAATAACTAGCACATAACATCTATCCTTGGAATGGACACAAAGTTTTTAATATGACTTAAGAAAATTCTGCCAACTTAAAAAATTGATAAAAGATATACACAGAACTTAGATTTTTCTCATCTTTCTAGACTTCATGTCAGTCATTTTTAATGAGTTCTGGTTCAGTGATATTTGGACTATATCTAACTGAAAACTACTTCAAATTTTCAGGATTCAAAGCAAAAATAAAAGAATATTAAAGAAAAAAGGTAATAAAAACAATACATATTATTTTATGCCTACAGGATTTACAGCCAGTAAAAGTCCTCCCAGTGTAGCAAAATACAAGTGATGTGGAATCAGGCTCAAACAAGGAGAAGAAAAGACAGTTCCTCCACATTTTAACTTCCAAACACACTTCTTTTCCTGCAAATAAGGAAGCAAATTAATTGGTTTCTGTAGGTGGTTAACAAATCCACATATCCTATCCCTCATAATGTTACGTCTATTTAGTTAATATAAGTTTTTATTTTTAGTATAAAAGTAATACATGCTCACTGTGGGGAATCAAATTGATCTAAAGAAGACAAAGGCCACCACCCAGAGATAACCACTGTTAGCATTTTAGCATTTTCCCTTGTGATCTTTTTGGTGTACACACGCACACACAGTTTAACGTAGTTGAGATCATTCTGAATATACACTTGGTATCTCATTTAGCTCACTTATTTTGTAAAACTCTTTAAATACTACTTTACTACATAATATCCCATATGAACGTAAAATAATTTCTCTCTCTACCTTATCATTGAAAATTGTAACTAATTTCTTGGTATTATAAGCAACTCGGAAATAGACATCTTGGTGCATATATTTGTCCATGTTTCTGATTATTTTGCCAGGATAGATTCCTAGAAGAAGAATTTTACTGAATCAAAGGATATGAAATTGTTACCTATGGCCAAACTGTTTTCCTCAGAGGTCTCACTAGTTACCTCCCACCACTCTCATCAGCATTTAATGTTATCATTCTAATCTAATACCATTTGTTTCTGTATCTCATAGTTTGTGTGTGTGTGTGTGTGAGGAAGATTAGCCCTGAGCTAACATCTGTAGCCAATCCTCTTTTTGCTGAGGAAGATTGGCCCTGGGCTAATATCCGTGCCCATCTTCCTCTACTTTGTAAGTGGGATGCCTGCCACAGCATGGCTTGATAAGCAGTGCATAGGTTCGCACCCAGGATCTGAACCAGCTAACCCTGGGCCGCCAAAGCAGAGCATGCAAACTCAACCGCCACGCCACCCAGCCAACCCCTGTATCTCATAGTTTTAATATTCATTCCTTTGATTATTAAAGGTATGAAACATTTAAATACATTTACTAGCCATTTCTTCTTTGGGGTCTGTGCGTTTATATCCCTTGTCTATTTTTATATCTGGGTCTTTATTTTTTTTTATTAATTTGTATTTGCTCTTTATTTTCATTTATACTTATATAAATATAAATGAGTTTTAACTGTCACATGTTTCAAAATTTCTCCCCAACTTCTTTTAATTTTGTAATTCTTAAATTTTTTAAATTTTATGTAATTAGGTCTTATAGATATTTTCTTTTGTAATTCTTCTCTATTGTCAAGATGGTAATTCTAAGTTCTTTACATTTCAAAACTCTGAGTAGCAAATTTATTTGTGAAAATCTGGTACGGAAGTTAAAAGCATCTTAAGATATTAAGACTGTTGGGGCCGGCCCAGTGGCGCAGCAGTTTAGTTCGCGCTTGGCAGCCCGGGGTTCACGGGTTTGGATCCTGGGCGCCTGCTGACGCACTGCTTGTCAGCCATGCTGTGGTGGCGTCCCATATAAAGTAGAGGAAGATGGGCACGGATGTTAGCCCAGGGCCAGTCTTCCTCAGCAAAAAGAGGAGGATTGGCGATGGATGTTAGCTCAGGGCTGGTCTTCCTCACACACAAAAACAACAAAAAAACCAAAACCAAACAAACAAAAAAGATATTAAGACTGTTAATTAACCCCTTATTCTTCGCTGACCACAATGCTAAACTTGCGAAATAGTTAACACCCGCTCCCCTGGTCAATAGCACCTGACAACTTCACACTATTCTTCACTTATGGTATGAGATTGATGAGGTGAATTCTTACATAAATATCCAAAGCATATGCATGCTGGTCATGAGATCCAATGTAAAGGAGTCCTGTGGTTGGATCCATGGTTGCCGAGCTTTTGACAGCATCATCAGTAGTAAACGTCCAGTATTTTTCTCCACTATTACTTTTCAGAACATAAACTAACCCGTTATAACAGCCTGTTGGGAAAGAAAATATAAAAGATGAGATTTAGATATGTCACTGGAAAATAATTCTTTAGCCTAAATCATGACAATCTACATTTGATGTTCTTTATGTGTTCTTGGGCTCTATGTTCAGCTCAGATTTAGCTTTCAGCAATGTAATGCACCAACTGAACGTAGTCACTTGTGTAAAATACCTATTTAGTAGGTACACCTTATTTTTTAAAAGTAGAACAAAGCCCTTCACTACCGAGAAAAAAATGAACACGAAGCACATGGCAGTGGAGAGGCTCTGACAGACCTAGATTCAAATCTCACCGTGGCCATCCCTGGGCAAATCACCTAGCAATGCTGAGCCTCAGATTATTTTTCTGCTGAATGTGGATACATCTACTTACAGGGTTATTGTGACAATTAAGATAATATAATGTGGACAAATGCCCAGAGCATAGAAGGTGTTCAGGAAATGCTAACATTAACAACTGCCAATGTTTACTGAGCTTTTACCTTGTAAAGGGTGCTAGTCTAAGAATTTTTCATCTATTAACTCATATAATCCTCACAGTGAAGCACATGCTATTATATTAGCATTTTATAGATGACAAAATTAAAGCAGAGAGAGAGATTAAGTTCCTAGGGCAAAACCACTCAGTTAATATGTAGCAGAGCCAGGATTTGAATCTAAGAAGTCAAGTTCCAGAGCCTGTGCGCTTAACAACTACACCAGACTGCTTTTCCCAAACTGCTGCTATGGATGAGAAGAGGGGAGTCCCTAACTTGGTGCAGCCAAAATAACCCCGGTGGAAGTAGGGGTGGTCAAAATCTACAAAGTGAAGATCACTGAGTTCCTTGGAGTGCATGTAAACCAGGGGAAGTGGAATTTGGGCATTGGCTCACCACTCTCTAGGTAGTTCTGCTTTTGGTTATAACTACTGCTGCTCACTTGACACCCAATTTCCAAAATACTTGCTGTGCTGTCTTTTTTCTGGCAGTTACTGCTTAATAGCAAAAGAGTGGCCTACTTAGTGATGGCAAAGAGAAATGTCCTACATGGAGCACCTCAGGACTCAGCTGGGTAATGAAAAATTTCTTTCAGTTCAGTTCAATTCCAGAAGAAAATCTTTGTGACCTTGAGTTAGGCATTAAAAGCATGACCCACAAGAGAAAAAAATGATAAACTGGACTTCATTGAAATTAAGAATTTCTCTTCAAAAGACACTATGTTAAAAGAACAAAAAAACAAGACACAGACTGGGAGAAAACATGCAAAACACATATCTAATAAAGGATTTCTAGCTAGGATACATAAAGAATTCTCAAAACTCAATAAGAAAACAAACATAGGGGCCAGCCCGGTGGCATAGCGGTTAAGTTCGCACACTCTGCTTCAGTGGCCTGGGGTTTGCCAGTTTGGATCCTGGGCGCAGACCAACACATGAGCGGTGAAGCCATGCTAAGGCGGCGTCCCACATAGAGCAACTAGAAGGAGGCACAACTATGACACAACTATCTACTGGGGCTTTGGGGAGGAAAAAAGCAAAAAAAGGAGGAAGATTGGCAACAGATGTTAGCTCAGGGTCAATCTTCCTCAAAAAAATAAATGGGCAAAAGATCTGAACAGACACTTCAAACAAGATATACAGATGACAAATAAGCTCATAAAAAGAGTTCCAACATCATTAGTCACTAGAGAAATGCAAATTAAAACCACAATGAGATACCATTCCATAACCATCTGAAGCGCTAAAATAAAAAATTTTTTTAACTGACAATACCAAGTGCTGACAAGGATGTGGAGCAAGCGGACCTCTCACACACTGATGGTGGGAATGCAAAGTGGGTCAATCGCTTGGAAAATAACTTGGCCATTTCTTATAACGTTAAACGTACACTTACCTTACAACCTCCCCCTCCTAGGTACTGACTCAAGTGAAATAAAAACATTCACACAAAATCCCATTCACAAATGCTTACAGAAGTCTTATTGATAATTGGTAACAACTGGAAATAACCCAAATATGAATGGATAAACAACTTGTGGTACATCCACATAATGGAACACTCAGCAATAAAAAGAAACTTATGATACATGCAATAATATGAATGAATCTCAAACACATTATGCTAGGTAAGAGAAGCCAGACTCAAAGGCTACATACTATATGATTTCATTTATATGACTTTCTGGAAAAAGCAAAACTTAGAGGGACAGAAGACAGATCAGTGGTTGCCTGGGGGTAGGGGTAGGAGGAGGGATGACGACAAAGTGACACAGAAATTTTTTGGAGTAACAGACTCTTGATTGTGGTAGTGGTTACATGACAGTATTCATCTGTCAAAACACAGAATTGGATACAAAGGGTGAATTTTATTATATACAAATTATATCTTAATAGAAAAATGTTTAAAGTACTAAGTGACCACCTTGTGCCACAGGCTTTGAGTCCAGACACTTGGGATGCAAACAGTAACCTCAATGAGCTGACTTTCATGATGGGGATTACTCAGGATCATTTACATGCATAACTGAAAGTTTCCTGTAGTATCATTTTGAAAATGTAGGTGTTCAAAAGGGAAGGATCAAACTCAGATTCAAGGAGATCTCAGCTAGGACAGCACATGCAAATAGGGAGATATATTCCTCAGTACTTAGCCTGAAGAGCTTTGATGAATAGATTCCATGAGCATATAAAGTGAAACCTAATGTAGTTGGGGAGTAAACAGAGAGTGGTAGTCAAGGAGATATTTCACCTGGACCTCCATATTCCTAGTAAAGTACAAGTCATCTACACCTTAACGAAACTGAGTACCAGCTAGTAGCTAACAAGTAATGAGCACTTAGCCCAGCAATGTACTAAAGGATTCATAAGCAATTATGTCATTTAATTCTCTCAAAAGCTCTATGATAATTGTGGCGGTTTTAAAATGTGTCCAGAAATTCTTTGATACTCTTCCTTTCAAGAGGTGGAATCTAATTGCCTTCCCCTGGAGTGCGGGCCAGACTTAATGATGTGCTTCTAATGAACAGAATAAAGCAAAAATGATAGTGTGCAACTTTGGAGACTGAGTCATAAAACTACTGCATTCCTCCATACCTACTCTCTTGAACCACTCACTCTGAGGGAAGTTAGCTGCTATGCTGTGAGGGCATTCAAGCACCCTATGGAGAGGCCCATGTGGCAAAAAAACTGAAGCTTCCTGCCAAGAACCAACAAAGAACTGGAGTCTTCTGCTAGCAGCAATGTGAGTGAGCCATTCTGGAAGCAGATTTTCCAGCCCAAGTCAACCTTTAAGATGGCTGCAGCCACATGAGAAACCCTGAGCCAGAACTTCCACCTAAGCTGCTCCTAAATTCCTGACCCACAGAAACTGTGAGATAATGAATATTAGTTACTCCAAACGATTAAGTTTTGGGATAATTTGTGATGCAACATGTTTTATTTATTATGCCTATCAACTCATGAGAAAACAGGTTCTAAGAGGTTCAGCAACTTGTCAAAGGTCACAGAGCTGGTAACAGCTTTACAGCTAGGTTCAAATCCAGGGACTCTGACCCAAGGCTCACACTATAAATCAGCACACGGTTAACTATTATTATTTGACAGCAATCAAACCGACCACACCCGGGTTTTTCTTTTTTTAATTTAACTTGGTCCAACTAGCATTATCATATGGTAATTAAATTTAACTCCATAAACCTCAAATTCAGAAACTTACCCACTACAATAAAGTTTCCACACTTAGAGACACATGCTGAGGATTCAATTCGATCTCCCAAAATCTGTTCCCATTTCACCTTCCCAGAGTAAAGGTCAACTGCCATCATTCTATGAGAATGGGAGCCAATGTACACAGTTGCAGATGACTTATCAACAGCTGGTATTACAACCAGAGGTGAAGCATCTACACATTTGCCTGTGTCTGACATCCACCTCACACGTAACTCCATTTTCTCAGCCTCTATCACAGGTGTTCCCTCTTTAGAAACTTTTGCAACACAGGATGGATCTTTTGACTTCCCAACAAAGGCTGGAGGATTTAAGCTTTCCACATTTTGAATGTTAGTCTGTGAAATTAAATCAGAAGAACAAGCTGAAGGGCAATGTCCTAACTTAGTTAAAAGCCTAGTAGTATTCAGAGACAAAATCTGACTCCCTCTGCTCAGTGCAATAAAAGCATTTATCTTGATGTCACAATTTAAAGGCATGACAGAGTTCTGATGTAAAGATTTTCCACTGGTCTCCTCTTGACTAATGTCGCTGAATTTTCTTTTAGTGGCATAATTCTTGCTAAATGTCAAATCTTCATCTGGAAACACTGTTTGAAGGATGTGATTATAAATCTCTAAAATGGAACTGTTAAGAATAATTTCCAGAAGCCCAGGTACTGATGTGCCAACAAGTTTTTCAATTTCATTGAGGAGCCGTATGGACTTTAAGGAATCTCCACCACTATTTAAGAAGAGTGACTCATCAGGAATCTTCAAAGTATCTTCTGAGAGACTTAGAATAGACTACAGATGAGAGAAGGGAGAAATATGGTGAAGCAAAGGCCTGAAACCAAAAGAATTCAACATTTACAGGTAATATATAGATGACAGTACCTACATTAATGATATGAACATAAGACACAAAATAAATATTTTTAATAATTAAAATAAATTTTAAAATATTTTCCTTATAAAGGAGACCATCACTATGCTACCAATTCTGTCACAAACTCACTCTAAAACTGCAAATTGTATTTCTCTTTAGAATAGTTTTCCTACCCATAAAATAGGGAATGGAATTACAAAAACATCTGATTTACTAATTATAAAGCCCATAAGATACTAATATCTGATATTTCTATAATATGGGAATAATGCTTATCTTCATTTCCTTTACAGGAATCAAAATTATTTTCCAAGAATCAAAAAATGAAATGGATAAGACTTTTATCTAGATATCCTCTATTTTCAGATAAGACTATACAATTGCATCCTCTTTTCAGAACCCTTTAGAAAACTCCACATTTTATCTAAGAAAAACTGTATTGACCTATGGTTGTAATGAAAAATATATATATATTTCAAAATAAATTTTAAAAATTATTTGCTATACATATATATATAAATATCAATTCCCTTAAGCAGAAACACATGTTGATCTGTCAAGTTAGGTTTTGTCTACTGTGCCTTTTATGACTACTTCACTTCCAATAAATTTCTTTATGGGGAACTTAATCTAATCTTACAGTAGAGAACCTAACTCTTATTTTAATACAAATTGAATAAACAAAGCTAGAGGAGTGGGGAGAAGGGTGGAAGAAAAAACAAACAAAAGCTATACTACTTAACATCTGGGCAGCAATAACATTCTTAGAAAACTTTATCAGACTTATTAGGATGCTATTGTTCCCTAAAGATATAAAATGAGGGGCTGGTTCAGTGACATAGTGGTTAAGTTTGTGTTCTCCACTTCGGCAGCCCAGAGTTCATGGGTTCAGATCCTGGGCATGGACCTACACCCCTCATCAAGCCATGCTGTGGTGGCAACCCACATACAAACTAGGGGAAGACTGGCACAGATGTTAGCTCAGGGCCAATCTTCCTCACCAAAAAAAAAAAAAAAAGGATATAAAATGACCTCTTTATAAACACAAATTTGTATCTTAAAAGTTTACCTTCCACAAATGCTGTAATTTTTCCCAAAGTTCCTCTTTTCCATTGAGCTTACACTCAGACTTCAAGTTTATGTAGTTTAAATAAAGCTTGTTTAACTCAGAAACATCAATTTTGCCTTAATAAAAAGAGAAATAATTTTTAAATTTCAGCTCAAATCCTTTATAATCTTCATTACTCATAAGAATATACACATTTTTCATTGTAAAGGTTAGAAATCCTGTAGAATAGTTTGTCATAGATAATTAATTCTAAAGAAAGCAGTCCCATGCTACCAAGAATGTAGTGGGTAATAGATTAAAAAAAGAAGAAAGGAGGAGCTAATGTTTGTCTCATTTAAAGAGTTAAAGAAATGGTATTATTAATTGAGCAATTACTGCATTTTGAAGTAAATATTAAATAAAGATTTTGGGAAGGCAATATAATATGGTGATTAAGAGCATATGTTTTGAAGTCAAACAGTCCTAGACAGAATTTCAACTCTACCACTAACCAGCAATGTAATTTTGGGAAAATTACTTAACCTCTTTAAGCCCTATTTTCCACATCTGTAAATGGAAATACCACCTACAGCATTTTCTGGAGATAAAATGAGGTAATTATACAAAGCATTTAACAGAGGGTCTACCACAATATATGTTAGTACCACTTATAATAATAAGGATTTAAGTGGTCTTTAAATTAGTTATGAATGCAATTAGTATCATTTGGCACTGAAACATATCTGCTTTAAATTATTTTACCATGAGATGTAAATGGTAGAGAATCAATCAACACAAGCTCATCTGGTATTGCATGACTTGGAAGAAATTTCTGCAGTTCTTTAAAGATGTAATCCTTCACTAAATCATTTTTGGACACCATGAACAGAATTAATTTTTCCTGATTATACCATGTAACTGCACAAGACTCCACTTGCTGAAGACCTTCAGCAACCTAAAAGAGAGATTATCCCAATTTGCCAATGAGGACATTTAAAAACAAACTTCCTAAATGCTCAAACTTATCATGTCTGAAATCAACACAGTCAAATTAAAGTTTGGAATACAGTAGAGATTTTTAAAAAACTGTTTGCTACTATTACTATTATCAGCTCACAGGGTTCTTAATGTTTTTAAAAAATAGTAACTCCTAAAGCAAAATACACCAATTTATTTTAACAGTTACTGAAATCCATTTTGTTACTTATTTAAAAACAACTATTTCTTCATGCTGGGAATAAGGGCACAATAAATTATCCATATTTTTTATTGTAATTTATCACTAATACAAAAATCTTAGGTTTAATAATATTGATGGAGAACCCTGGCACAGAAAATTGGTAGTGGCTGCCTCTAATACCTACATATATTAATAGATAGTTAATATTTAAATAGTTCTACCTGCTGCACAAGTTCAATGTTAACACGTTTGCCATGACGTTTAATCTGACTGTCCTTTCGTCCCAAGAAAAATATCTCTCCATCTTTCAAAGTCACAAAGTCTCCTGTGGCTCTCATTGTGCCAAGTGGTACTGTCATTTCGTCATCAAGAAAACATACTCTGTTTCTGCCACCTTCACAAGATATAAATACCAATGCAATAAAAAATCCATGGAAAACATATTAAAAACCATCAAATCAAGAACATCTCAAAAATAACTGTTTCAAATTTTGAATATTTATATGAAAGGGGGGCTCACTTTTAGACATTGCCTCATAAAATTAGATACAATAACCTCAGTAAAATAAGCAAAAAACAAAATTTATTTCTAAAAATATATATGTGATTAAAAATTCTTAGAATATTGATTACATAGAATTTTGGCTATATAAATAATATAAAGATCCAAGTTACAGTTTATAAATTACTTTTATATATTCCCTTAACGTATTAGATGTTGCTACCTGAAATAATTATGGTAACTTATTAAATGTTTCATGACTTTGAGGATGAGATTAAAAATTATCATCTCTGAAAAGAATACTAGAGTCAAGAAAAATTGGAGAAAGAATAAAATTAACACATCAGACTTCTTTCTTGAAAAAGAAATAAATTACTCCCAATCAACAAGTATAAAACAACCTAAAAATACTTGGCCATCGCCTTCTTGAATTGTGAAACCATTAGTATCTCTGACTTCAACTACTGTTCCAAGCAGTGGAAATCCCAGTTGTACAGGCAATTCACATCTATGAAAACACAACATCCCAAACCAGATTTAAAATCTTTCATTTGAATAGAATATTTTCCAACATATTTATATCACACTGTACCAAATAAATTAAAAAAAAGTTTTTATGGGGGCCGGCCCGGTGGTGCAGCGGTTTAGTCCGCGCTTGGCAGCCTGGGGTTCGCTGGTTCGGATCCCAGGCACCCGCCGACGCACTGCCTGTCAGCCATGCCGTGGCGGCGTCCCATATAAAGTGAAGGAAGATGGGCACGGATGTTAGTCCAGGGCCAGTCTTCCTCAGCAAAAAGAGGAGGATTAGCAACGGATGTTAGCTCAGGGCTGGTCTTCCTCACCAAAGGAAAAAAAAAAAAAAGTTTTTATGATGCTATAATTCAAAGACTGCCAAGAGGAAAAGGTTGTGATTCATTGCTGTTTAGTCACAAAAAGTTCTACCAGGATTTGTAGCGCCAGTTACAAAAAGAAAGGTTCTGGATTACCACTTAAAATTCTAGATAAAATAGTGTTTCTAAAACTATTACCCCAGTGCCTACCAGAAACACTATTAGTATTAAAATACTGAAAAAATACAGTTTCTCTCTACCCTATTTAGTAATCGAAACCCTTACCTCAAAGTAGAGTTAAGAATCTTCTCTGGAATCCTGTAAAAAGTCGCCCAACTTGATACCTCTGTGATACCATAAATATTAAATATTTTTGTTTTATTGCCTACTCCTCTCCAGCTTTTGAGAACAGTCAATGATGGAAATGCTTCACCACCAAGGGCTAATACTCGAAGAGAAGTACTGGTTGATAGAACAGTTGACTTGATAAGCTGAGATCCAAATCTTCTAAGCAATGTTGGTGTTGCCTGTAGATACATTTAAAATAAAAGATTTCTTTTCCTTCACTTCTTAAAAAGCTAAAAACTGTAATAGTTCAAAGCTTACATTGGGAGCCCACATGGAAATTAAAGCTGTGTTCACTAAATAGCAACCCATATTGGAAAACTGATGAGGCAGCATTATTTTCTTAATGAGGATATCAATTTTGCTTTAGCAAAAATATTAGTTATGTTTCATTATACAGTTTAGACAAAGAAGTTCAAAGATAAAAAGGACAAAATCTATAAAATCAATTCACATTTCCTTGCCCATTATCTCTATGTTGAAAAAGCATGTAAAAGGGTTAAAAAATTTGCCTAACCAATTTTTCTTTATTGAGATAGTATAATTGACATACAATAAACTGTACATAAGGTGTACAATATCAATTTTGATTATCAGTGAACCCATCACCAGAATCCAAATAATGAACATATCCTTCAACCCTCCTCCAAGTTATAGACTGCCAATTTCATGCTGTGCCCTCACCTGGTGGAAGGGACTAAGGAGCTCTGTGGAATTTCTTTTAGAAAGGTACTAGGGGCTGGCCCGGTGGTGTCGTGGTTAAGTTCGCGCACTCCACTTTGGCGACCTGGGGTTCACAGGCCTGGATTCTCGGCGCAGACTTACACACCACTTGTCAAGTCATGCTGTGGGAGGCGTCCCACATAAAGTAGAGGAAGATGGGCACAGACGTTAGCTCAGGGCCGAGCTTCCTCAGCAAAAACAGGAGGACTGGCAACAGATGTTAGTTCAGGGCCAATCTTCCTCACCAAAAAAAAAAAAGCAAGGGCATTAACCCTCATGTCTCATTTAGAAGGGCTCCACCCTTATGACCTAAGCACTCCCAAATGCCTCACCTCATAATACCACCACACAGGGCATTAGGATTTTAACATGAATTTTGGGGGACACAAACCCTCAGACTATAGGACTTTTTATTGCTGACTGGTATTCTACTGTATGGATCAGGACTGGCTTTTGCACATCCATATAAAATTTAGGATCAGCTTATCAATTTCTACCAAAAAAAGTCTACTAGGATTTTGATAGGGACTGTGTTTAATTTATAGACCAATTTGGGGAGAACTACAATCTTGAAAATACTGAGATTTTTAATTCATAAACATGAATGTCTCTTTATTTAGCTCTTTAATTTCTATCAACAACGTTTTATAGTTTTCAGTGTACAAGTTTTCCTCTTTAAATTTATTCCTATTTTATTATTTTTGATGCTATTGTGAATATAATTATTTTCTTAATGTTATTTTTGGGTTTTACTTTCTATTATATAGAAAGATAGTTGATTTTATGTATTGATCTTGTATCCTCCAACCTTGGTGAACTTGTTTGTTAGTTCTAGTAGCTCCCCTTCCCCACCTCCTTGGGATTTTCTATATATAGGATCATGTTTTCTGCAAATAAAGTGAGTTTTACTTGTTCCTGTCTAATGTGGGTACTTAATTTCCTTCTTCCATTTTTTTTTTCTTTTTGTCCATTGCACTGGCTAGAATAACCAGAATAATGTTGAAGAGAAGTAACAAAAACAAACATCGTTGCCCTGTTCCCAATCTTAGGGTGAAAGCATTCAGTCTTTCACCAGGTATGATGTTGGCTGTAATCTTTTTGTAGATGTCCTTCATCGTGTTGGGAAAGTTCTTCTACTCCTAGTTTGTTGAGAATTGTTTTTTCTTTCTTTCTTTCTTTTTTTTGGTGAAGAAGACTGGCCCTGAGCGAACATCTGTGCCAATCTTCCTCTATTTTGTATGTGGGACACTGCCACAGAGTGGTTTGATGAATGGTGTGTTAAGTCCGCTCGGGATCCAGGCTGCGAACCCCAGGCTGCCAAAGTGCAGCGTGTGAACTTAACCCCTAGGCCACCGGGATGGCCCAAGAGAGGTTTTTTTTTTTTATGAGTTGAATTTTGCCAAATAATTTTTCTGTATCTGTTGACATAATTACATGCTTTTTGTTCATTATTGTTTATATGGTGTATAACATCAATGCATTTTTACATGTTAAACCAAATGTGCATTCCTGGGATAAATCCCACTTGGTCACATTTTAAATTTACTGAGACTTGTTTTGTGGTCTAGCATATGATCTATCCTAGGAAATGTTCATTGTGCTTGAAAAGAATGTGTGTTCTCCATTTGTTGGACAGAGTGTTCTATACAGGGAATTCGGTTGGTAATGTTCTTCAAGTCTTCTATATTATATGTGCTGATTTCTGTCTAGTTTTTCATTTAACTATCAAAATTGGGGCACTAAAATTTCTAACTATCGGGACCAGCCCAGTGGCATAGTGGTTAAGTTCACATGCTCCGCTTTGGTGGCTCGGGGTTTGCAGGTTCGGATCCCGGGCACGGACCTACGCACCACTTATCAAGCCATGCTGTGCCAGGTGTCCCGCATATAAAATAGAGGAAGATGGGCACGAATGTTAGTCCAGGGCCAATCTTCCTCAGAAAAAAGAGGGAGATTGGCAGCAGATGTTAGCAAAGGGCTAATCTTCCTCACACACACACACACACACACACACACAAAATTCTAACTATTGAATTGTCTATTTCTTCTTTCAGTTCTGTCTATTTTTCCTTCATGTATTTGGAAGTTCTATTTTTAGGTGGATATCATCTTCTTTTTCTTTTCTTTCTTTTTTTTTTGCTGAGGAAGATTTGCCCAGAGCTGACAACATCTGTGCCAGTCTTCCTCTATTTTGTATGTGGGTCACCACCACAGCATGGCTGCTGACAAGTGGTGTAGGTCCAGAGCCAAGAACCAAACTCAGGCTGCCAAAGCAGAGCGCACCAAACTTAACCACTAGGCCACGTGGCTGGCCCCCTGCTCAGTTGTTTTTTAAAATATATACTCTTGTTTTCTTTTTTTTTTGCTGAGGAACATTAGCCCTGAGCTAACACCTGTGCCCATCTTCCTCTATTTTGTATACGGAATGCCACCACAGCATGGCTTGATGAGCGGTGCATAGGTCCATGCCCAGGATCCAAACCTGCGAACCCCCGGCCCCTGAAATGGAGTGCACAAACTTAATCACTATGCCACCAAGCCAGCCCCCTTGTTTTCTTTTCTTTTTTTTTTTTGGTGAGGAAGATTAGCCCTTAGCTAACATCTGTTGCCAATCCTCCTCTTTTTGCTGAGGAAGATTGGCCCTGGGCTAACATCTGTGTCCATCTTCCTCTACTTTATGTGTGGGATGCCTGACACACCATGGCTTGATAAGTGGTGCATAGGTCCGCACCCAGGATCTGAACCTGTGAACCCCGGGCCGCCGAAGCAAAGCACGCAAACTTAACCACTGTGCCACCAGGCTGGCCCCTACCCTTGTTTTCATTTTTAAGTCTTACTTCCTACGGATCACCTCATGCTTGCATAGCTCAGAAGTCAACCAATGATTGGACAGATTGTTCACACAGATGGATCTGTGTGTGGAGAGGGGAATTCGTTCAAAGTTTAGGCCATTTTCAAGCCTGATCCAGCTTTTATTTTCCATGGGCTCTTTTGTCTCTCTTACATGCATGCACAAAGCCTTAGGGTCAGCCAGGAATGTGCTTGCCCTCCCCACCACTGCAACCTCAGGCTATTGGAGCTGCTGGCCCTGAGGGAGAGCTGCCTCAGTCTAGAATGCCACAGATTCTCATTGTTTTTATGCAAAATTTGGCAGTTTTTAAAAACACAAACACTTTTCACATAATTGTATGCCTTTGTTGATTTCTAGTGTTGAAATTGTTGTTTTGTCAATTTGTCCAGCTTTATAGTTGCTTTTTGGGGAGAGGATGTGCCAATCTCCTCACTTGGCCATAGTCAAAAGTTGTGTGTGAATAAAGATATTTGAGTGGTTTCTTTCAATAAAAGCTAGTATTAGCCCTAATGGACAATTTGAATTTTAATTCAGAAAGATTTAAGGTCATGGCTTGTCAAAATATTTAAGTAGTAAGATGATCCTACATCCTAGCATATACTTACTGTTCCAGATTCCTGTCCAGGAATTTAGTACCTCTGTTCACTCTCAAGATTCCAGTTTTTGACAATAAATTATAATGGCCACTCTATTTACAAAGCATCCCAAATCAAGTTCTTAACTGTTCCACCAAGAGTTTTATCATAAGGAAAATCTCTTGTCAAAATGACGGTTAAATGGTCCTGCTCTCCATTTTCACTAATGCAACTCTGAAACATTCTAGCCTAATTTCTGGGGTTAAGGATAATTTCAACTATGAACACTACAAATGAATGCACAAGAGGAGAAACTCCTTACTCCGAAAACAAACAAAACAGGTCCTTAATTTCCTCAAAAGCTTCGTCCCATTTCACTTTGGGGCCTTTCTCCCCAACAATTTTCAAAACTTTAGTAGCATGTATTCTCTTTGAGAGCTTTTAAGATCCTTACTTAATATCCAATTAGGTTTGTATAAGGTTACTATTTATAAATAAAATCTGTAGTGGGAGCTTTTAAAAAAATTATAACATATGAAAAAATACATATCAAGGCAAAAATCCTTGACAACCTATACATCATTTGATAAGCAATCTGATTTTGGAGGGAAAAGATGAACCCTGACAACAAAGCTAAAATTCACTAGAGGACAAGATATGTATCTTTTTGTTTGTTTGTTTGTTTTTGTGGGGAAGACCAGCCCTGAGCTAACATCTGTTGCCAATCCTCCCCTTTTTGCTGAGGAAGACTGGCCCTGGGCTAACATCCGTGCCCATCTTCCTCCATTTTTTTACATGGGACGCCACCACGGCATGGCTGACAGGCAGTGCGTCGGCGGGCGCTCGGGATCCGAACTCGCAAACCCTGGGCTGCCAAGCGCGGACTAAACCGCTGCGCCACCGGGCGGCCCCCCAAGATATGTATCTTATACAAAGGATTGGCTAGACTGTCCGCTTCTGTACTTCTCTTTCTTACTCAAACCAAGTCAAATGTGATTTGCTGAGAATATTTCAAAGTATTGTGAATTAAATAAAATCACTATGAAACTATATGTAAAATTTGCTGTGTTCTGGGAACAGAGTTAGTAAATGTGTATCAGTTTCTCAGAAGAATCTATGACTCCCAAAGGGTAAAAACCACTGCTAAAGTATATTTAGCTGAGACTGTGCTAAACACTAAGCATCGGATTTAAAGAGGTATAATTCATTGATGTGACACAGAAGGAAAGTCTCCTTTCCTTTAGTAACTATTACTCAAATCTATTAAGGTACTTTGCAAATGTCCCCTGAAATATATGCTCCTTAAATTTTGTAGGAAAATAAAAGTTATATTAAAATCTTACCCAGATTCACAGAATGACTCACCAACAGATGAGAATTTACATCCATTGATATGTAGTAAGCCACATTGCTACACTCATTTCATATATATAAATCTATCTATCTATCTATCTATATACACATATGGGTTTTTTTAGGACAACAAACACATTGCCTAGAAACAAAGTCAGTATCACATTTTGTCCTTGGGGCAGAAATTTAACATCCTCTCAAATCTTATTACACTAGATAAAAATGTGACACTTTTAGTTTATCATGATATGCATATAATTTTGTTAATTCTCTCTAGAATCTTTAACTGCTTGCAATGTAATCTTAAGGCTTGTTGCACCTGTCACATACTCTCAGATATATATATAGTTATATATATATTTTTTTTGTGTGGGGAAGACCAGCCCTGAGCTAACATCTGTTGCCAATCCTCCCCTTTTTGCTGAGGAAGACTGGCCCTGGGCTAACATCCGTGCCCATCTTCCTCCACTTTATATGGGACGCCACCACGGCATGGCTGACAGGCAGTGCGTCCACGGGCGCCCGGGATCCGAACTCACAAACCCCGGGCTGCCAAGCACGGACTAAACCGCTGCGCCACCGGGCGGCCCCCAGATATATATTTTTAAAATCTTTAAAAATGTCAAACTTAAAAAATATTTGTTTCTGTAGGTTAATATAAAATATACTGATGTAAAAATCAGAAAACCTATATTTCTAACTCAATTATAACTTTACTTACTTAAACTAGCTTTTAGTGAGAAACACAATAAACTTAAAAACAGGAGAAGCAGCATAACCCAACAGATTTGAAAGTCAAGTTCCTCTAGTTATTACAGTGTGTACAAAATGCAAAGTAAAAGAATTTTCTAGACAGAATTAACTGATTTTTTTCATTCTCAAACAAACAAAAAAGTGACATTATCAGGAGATAGCCCTTGATAATCTAACTAGGTTACCATCAATCCAAAGTAAAGAACAGGAATATAAAATATTCTCTAAAACACTTAAAATATTTAATAATGAAAGACAAAACATTTCATTTACACCTAAAATGTACCTGCAAAATAGTCACTCTGTGATGGGAAAAGAGAATAGCAGCTAATTTTGATGGGAGCACTTTGACAGAAGTTGGTACAATAAGCAGTGAGGCACCACTTGATAGAGCAACAAATATTTCCACAACAGAAGGATCAAAGGTCAGAGGTGAAGCCAGAAACAAAACATCTTCTTGTGTGATCTCGAAAAGTACCCTAAGGCAAAACAGAATGTAGTTAAGAGAAATGTCTACCATTTGGTAAACACATAGCCTAAAAAAGTATTTATGACCATTAAGTTTCTAGATGTTGGCCAGATTTTTATTTTTCTTAGATTAACCAAAATAGTGCTATTAATTCTAGATTAAAATACAATGAATAAAATGTAAGAATTATAAATGTAAGGTTTCAAAGCCATCTGAAGTAATATCTACTTTTTACCATGACATTTTATTATCTGTGATGGTTTTCTGATGGGCCAACTTGGCTGGATTGAACTACAGTCCTTTCTGTAGAATTCCCTTTCTAGTATGTTTCTTAATAGGGTAGAAGACCAGGGATATTCTCTCTTGAGAGCTGGAAGACAGAAGGGAGTCAGCTGCCATTTGGTTGCACACATACCTTCTCCCAGTTATTCAAACACTAACCTAGGTGCTGCTGTGAAGGGATTTTGTAGATGTGTAGATGTGATTAAAGTCCCTAATCAGCTGACTTTAAATTAATCATAAGGTAGATTGTCCTGGGTTGGCTGGATTTACTCAGCTGGAAGGCCTTTAAGAGTGTTTAGGCCTTCTCTGAAGAAGAGACTGCAAACAGCAGCTGGGTCTGCAATTACTCTCCCTTCCCCCCAGATCTTCTTTCCTGACTTGCCTGTGGACGAGCCTGTGCCCATGGGGTTCCAGCCTGCCCATGATCATCCCTTTCTGACTGTCTATCCTACAGACTTTAGTCTTGCTTAGCCAGCTCCCACAACTGTAAGCCAATTTCTTGTAATAAATCCCTGATACATCCTCCTGGTCCTGCACTTCTAGTAGAATCTTGATTTATTTGATCCTGCTTATTCAATGATGCTTAATAGAGACCTCTGACTCCTTTTTCCCACTTTTTGGCATTTTCTCTCAGTAGCTGAACAAAGAGCAGAACAGAATATATGTGGATAGGATATTATGGATATCCATAATTGTCAGTGTTGAGCCTATAGCACTGCTTCCATTTGAACACACAAAACCCACTCTATCTAAAAGCAGGGATTTACCTTAACTTCAAAATATCTCCAAATATGGTATTGTGGAGACCCACTCAGAACCCCAGAATTGGTGTGAAGATTATTTTAAGCTGAAAACATTCTAGATTCAACAGATGCAGAAAAGAAGCCTTCTTGGAGCTTCCCTTATCTGACTAACAGCAGAAACTTCTGGGAAATAAGGCTGCCATAAATTCCCTCTTCAGGGTGGCTTTTACTCCCAGGAAGGAGACCAAAAGCAAACCTACCATAAATCCCCCCTGCAGGGGAGTTTTACGGCCCTGAAGGGAAGACTACTCTCACCTGCACAGACCAACATTATCACAAAGTTTCTTGTCTCCCTTTGTCTTCCCTAAAGAAACCTATTTGTTCTTCCCATAGAAGCCTTTTCTTCCCCTCTCTTTCTCCTACTGTTAGGTATATAAGCCTTTAACTTTAACAATTTAACCATGAAGGAATTCAGAACACATCACCCCAAAATATACTGCTCTAGCATATTGACTATTTTGAGTTAAAGGCACTTGAAAAACAGCACATACAAGAAGAACACTCTGACCTTCCTTTTTTATTCATAAAAGCAGATGAAATTCCCATATGAAAGATGTCCTCCCTATACCAGAAGGAAAGTAACACTCATATCATCAGGCATGAGAAGTTGAGACTGAGAGAATTCTATACAAACAGACCTTGTTAAAATAATTCTTATCTTCCTTTAGCCTCCCTACACAGTTTAGTCACTTTTCTGTAGTTGTCTCTCTGTGTTCAACCTAATATAAAAGCAAGCAGGTTTCATTCATAAGGTCTTCATTCCTTATGAAGGATTCTGTGTCACATAAAACTTGTATTACATAAATTTGTATGCTTTTCTCCAGTTGATCTGTCTTATGTCAATCTAATTCTCAGCCCAGCCAAAAGGAATCCTAAATCGGTAAAAACTAAGTTTGCCTCCCCTACAATGAGCTAGCTACTTCTTGTTAGCTCCCATATGTATAAAAATAAACCTTTTTTCTCCTGTTAATCTGTCTTTTGTCAGTCTAATTCACAGGTCCCTCGACACTGACCCAAGAGGGTAGAAGAAAAGTTTTTCCTCTCAACAGTATAAAGCTTTAAAAAAATCTAATTATAGTATGTATTATATTTGTGTCTTAGGTAAGATAAAAACTCACTGTATGATAAAGGCTACACCCAAACTT
Organism: Tapirus indicus; assembly: GCA_031878705.1. NCBI lineage: Eukaryota > Metazoa > Chordata > Mammalia > Perissodactyla > Tapiridae > Tapirus > Tapirus indicus. Next base: position 42,877,287 of record CM062919.1, read on the forward strand.
CAATTTTTCATGGAATTATTCTTCACAAATATTGTCTGGTTTCCTAGTTAGTATTCAGGGGAGAGCAAATTTTATAGCAGGCTCCCAATAAAGCTTAAACTCTGAAAAGCATTTTTAGTGTCTCAATTCTGTGAACAAAAATGGACAGCATTAAGCATTCATGGAGAATCTGGCAGTTAATTTCAAGAAAGCAGCTAAAGAAGTGTCCAATATAGGCAAAGTTGAGGAAAGAGAAGAGACAGATTTTAAAGAAGGAAAAAGACAGAATGGTACAAAGGTTTGTTGAGCTTACTACCTGTGAGGCTTAGTGCTGTATGTCTAATATATTGTTTCTCATTTTCCAAACTGCCCTATGAAGCAGGTATGGTTATTATGGCCATTTAAAAATGGAGAAAAAGGGAATTCATGGCAGTTAAGTAACTTGTACAAAGTGAGAAACATCAACTAATTCTTAAATATCATTTTTAAAAGACTTTAAAATTGTACCTGCATGTTCTAATTTCAACAGAAGACTATATAAGGTATGTGATATTAGAAAAGATGTCCATCTAACAATTTAATTTTAGAAAGATCAAGTGAGAAGAAAATTCAACAAGAAAAATAACTGTACTTCTCTTCAGGATATGATTACAAAAATGTATTTAACAAGATAATAATCTAAGCCAATAAAAGGATATGTTTTGGTGGGTATTCCTTCAAAGGACTGTATTAAGTCATCAAACTCCAGAAGTAAAAGGAGGCAGAGGGAGAAAAAAAAAAAGCCACACCAAAATAATAGAAAGAAAAGTTTTACTTTTATCTTGACTGTGCTACTTTTCTTGTTTGACTGAAACAAAAGAAGTTCTAAATTTCCATTTCATTTCTGACTCAGCAATTAAACTAGGCAATTGTCCACAGAAAACAAAACGATTCCTTTAAAAACTAAAAGCCTCACAAATATTCATACAACTAAGACTCTATTTGATGCACAGCTATCAAAGAGCGACTTTTCACCTTAACCTTTCTTTTTGGCATAATCTATAAAGATTAGTAAATATTTCAAGGGAAGGTCAATTCCATGTTATCAGTACAGAAGAGGGATACCATATCTGCCTTTGTAAAATGAGTGCCTCTGGGCACGAACACAATTCTTTTCATGTGTTCTTACAATAAAGCAAATGACAGAAGAAAGGAACTCAAACTCCCATAATCTGCTCTCAGAGAGGAGCACTGTCACAGTTGATAAAAACAAACAAAACAAAAACTGTTTACCCCCACAGTTCACTGCCTATATTAACAAGACTTTACTATTCCATTGTCTTCATTAGCCTAATTTTATTATTCTAGAAGACTTCAGACCAAGAAAATAAAAACTGCATTTTATTGTTCATTACTGAGAACCAAATCAATTCTTGAATAAAAGCATCAAAAGTTTAATCCCAAGACTCTCTGAACACTTCTCCTCAAATTGACTCTGCTATTTCCACCAATCCTTAATTATTATATGATAAACCTTATCCAACCCTTAAAATTAAGCCCCTGTATTGAAAGATCTGCCTTTAACTAGACATCTAAATCTCAATAAATCAGATCCTGCCCTTCCCTCTCGGAAACTATCACACTCTTGAGGTAGGTAGCATCGTCTCTCTTACCAACATAAGCAATAAACTCAGCTTTGTCTTATAAACAGGTTATTCTGGTAACCTTTGGGGAGTCAGCAAAGGAAATAAGATTGCTCTAAGATGTGCCTGAAATTTGGTAGTCCCTAGCTTAGTGACTTAAGTCCAAATCAAATAGAAAATTTAACATTACTGTTTTAATTTCTAAATTGGATATCTTAACATTTCATCTCTTCAGAACCCAATTACTTAGCACTTTACTTAATTACGAACCTAAAAGTAAACCAAAATGGATTTTTAAAAGGCAAATAGTTTCATTAAGTTCAAGTACAAAACAGCTATCAAGAAATTTCTATACTTTACTTATAAGTCAGCCCCTCACCCCTCACTAGGCACATATTTGCTCTCACTTTACAGACAGTTCGTGCCTCTGCTAGGCCCAGTGCCTCCTAGTCAGCTATCTCTCCCACCTCCCCCAGACTTCAAATCTGCTCCAGTCTCTTCAGGTTCTCTAATTTCTCCATCCCCATCTCACCTCCTATACTCTTAGCATAGGACTCTGCTTTCTATTTCACACTGAAGTTACAATCCATCAGCTTCCTCTAACATTCCTTAGTACATAAATAAAGAATTTATGTTATTTATTATCCCACTTAGCTTCTTAAGTCTCTCTAAAGAAGAGGTATTCTACCCAGTATTTTAAATGTCATTCCTTCCCGTCTCAAAGTATCTTACTCCTTTACAATACATCACTTAATGATGGACATACATTCTGAGAAATGCATTGTTATGCTAACATCATAAAGTGTACTTACACAAATCCAGATGGTATAGCCTACTACACACCTAGGCTATATGGTACTAATCTTATGGGACCATAGTTGTATATGCGGTCTGTCCTTGATTGAAAGGTCATTACGGGGCGCATGACTATACTTCTACTAATTGATTTTTCAAACCAACCTTCTTTACCTCTCCCATCTTATTATTATTATTATTTTTTTGGCGAGGAAGATTAGCCCTGAGCTAACATCCGTTGCCAATCCTCCTCTTTTTGCTGAGGAGGATTGGCCCTGGCCTAACATCCATGTCCATCTTCCCCTACTTTATACTGGATGCCACCACAGCACGGCTTGACAAGTGGTGCATAGTTCTGCGCCAAGGATCCAAACCTGCAATCCCTGGGGCCGCTGCAGGGGAGTGCACGAACTTAACCCGGGGGTACCGCAGCAGAGCGCACAGGAACTTAACCGCTATGCCACAGGCCGGGCCAGCCCCAAACCTCTCCCATCTTAAAAGAAAGATAAAAAAATCTATACCCTCCCAGAATTCTTCCTTTTCTATTAAAACGTTTCTAGAAAGTAACACTTTACTTTTGTTTTCTCACAGTTCTCCATTTCCTTCTCTCTCATTCTCTTATCTCCAGCCTGTAATCTGTCCTCAACCCTCGGCACTTGGAAGTAAAGTCACTTAAGACCAGACTGTCAGTTACAACAGACACCTCTCTCTGCAGCATTTAACCATTCTCTCCTTCTAGACCTGTGCTGTCCAATACGGGAGACACTAGATAGATGTGCCTACTGAGCACTAAAAATGTAGCTGGTCCACACTGAGATATCTAAGTGTAAAATACATGCTAGATTTTGAAGATGATTAGTATAAAAAAATAATGTAAAATACCTCACTAATAATATTGATTACATATTGAAATAATATTTTAGACATACTAAGTAAGATATATTGTTAAAATTAATTTCACTTACTTTTTACTTTTTAAACGTGGTTACTAGAAAATTTTAAATTACCTAAAACTTACAATGACATAGATTACATATGTGTCTCACGGGGTTTCTATTTCTATTTGTTTCCTCCTTTGATTTCCTAAGACTACTTCCCTCTGGTTCCCTTCCTCCTCTATTTCCTTCTTTCTTCACAAGGTAAGAATCTCAACCTCATAGAGATTTCTCATCTCCCAACCATAACAGCAAAACCAAACTCAACAATGCTACAGGAGTGAACTTAATGAAATGCAAATCTTTTTTAATGGTTCCTCATCATCTATTGGATTAAGTTCAAACTTCTTCAGTAGGGCATACCAGGCTCCTGCCCCCTCAGATCACATGGCTCCTGCCCTCTCACTCTTTCCTTAGCTCTGTCCTAATGGACTCTAGAAAACCAAACTCCTTCTTTCTCCCAAACCTCTGCTGGTACCTCTGCCAGGAATGTGCTTCCTCCCTTCTTATTAATAATTAAGAAGCAAAGCTTCCAACTCTATCATTTGTTTGTTGTTTGGCTCCAGCTCTGGATCGAACAGGTAAAGCTCTAGTCTGCAGGGAGCTAAAGTTCAGATATAGCTGAAACAAAAGGGACCCAATTACTTAGGACTATCAATTTAAGAACAAGAATTATAAAGAACAGGTATTTCAAAATTATTTTTTCCTTTCAAAATACAAGTTCTGAAGAAGGATTCTAAGGACAGAACTTACTGAAAATGCTGGATGTTTGGCACTATACATGCATGAGGGACTCTGACAATCTTAGGTATCCCCGTAGTGCCTGATGTATGGAGAACATAAGCCAAGCAATGCTTTAGCCTCACATCCATGTGCTCTTCTGACTTTTCTTCATTGCTGTTCTCAGAACTCATGCTGTTTGTAATTTTTCCTTTTTCATGTTTCTCTTTTCTTTCATTTAGCATCAAGCTCACCTCAACATTTTTCCAGTGAAGTCTGAAGAGTACTAGGTCATTATGTTCTACTGCAAACGTATCATAGTTCAATGTTTCATAGGAAGATCTGAATTTCTATGTTAGACGGGGAACAAAGTTTACAATATGAATATGTTAAAAGGCATTCTTTTATATATAGAAGTAATATGAAATGTTCATTTACTCATTCAACATGGCTTTTTTTGAGTACTTGCTATATATATCCAGGGATAAAAAGATCAACGAGAAACCTCCAAGAGCAAAGCGCTGTTCTTACTTTCAAACTCACCTTTAAAGAGACATAAAAACACAACTGCAGTGCACTGTGCTAAGTGTGACAATGAAATATGCTTGAAATGTTAATGGAAATAGAGGAGGCTGAACTCTGCCTGGAAGGTCAGAGATTGATTCATCATATATAATATTTGTGTTATAAGTAGCAATTCTCCAAATAAAGAATAGGGGTACTTGAGGCAAACAGCCAATACAGAGTATCTGACCTGACAAAACTGGTGTTGAGGAGAACATTAAGCATTCCAGTAATTTGCAGAATTAGGGGAGAGGGAGAAGGTGAGTTGTGCTGCTGATAGGAGATGAGATGCTAATCCTTAATAACTTTATATACTCAATACTAAGAAGTTTAGATCTTAACCTGTAAGTGATGGGATCCACTTGAAGGTGGCAACAGTGTAGACTAGGCTTTACTCATCAAGGAAAGACTGATAAGCAAGACTCTGATAAATGAGAGCCTTAATGAACCTTTTGCAACAATTCAGATACGCTAAATGGGCCTGAACTAGTCTCTTGCAATAGAAGTGGACAAAAAGGGTCTACGAGCAAAGAATCAATAGGCGTGATGACTTTCTGCATATGGAGTAAGCCTAAGAATATTGTTCAATTTCTGGCTCAGGTATTTGGTGGACGGAGCTATATTAGTACAGAAGTTTGGGTGAAAAGATGCTGAATTCAGTTTGTACACGCTGAAGGTCAGTTTCCTTTTTTTTTTTTGCTGAGGAAGATTCACCTGAGCTAACATCTGTTGCCAATCTTCCTCTTTTTGTATGTGACCTGCCACTACACATGACCACTGACAGACAAGTGGTGTAGGTCCATGCCCAGGGAACTGAATCCAGGCCGCCAAAGCAGAGTGCACCAAACTTAACCACCAGGCCGCTGGGGCTGGCCCATCAGTTTCCTTTGAATATACCTTTTTAGGTTGATAAAAAGCAGTGTAATGAACTTAAGTTTTCACATTAAAGAAATCAGTATCAATAAGAGAAAAAGGTCACAACCCAGGAGCCTGTAGTGTTTTCTGTTTGTGCTTGTTGTGTGCGTATAAGAGGTAGGGTGTGGAGTGGCCTGTAATGTTAAAAAAATTAAGGGCTTAACAATTCTTAAGACCTAGCTTAAAACCATCCTCCTCCATTAAAACTGTCCTATCTCTACCAGGTTAACATTTATTTCACTTAGGGCAATATCACACTATGTAGGCCTTACAGGTGCACGAGTATTAACCTTTTTTCTCCAACTATAAAAGTAACTGGAGGGGCCAGCTCGGTGGTGTAGCAGTTAGGTTCGTGCACTCCACTTTGGCAGCCCGGGGTTTTGCAGGTTCGGATCCCGGGCGTGGACAGATGCATTGCTTGTCAGGCCATGCTGCAGTGGTGTCCCATATAAAGTAGAGGAAGATGGGCACAGATGTTAGCCCAGGGCTAGTCTTCCTTAGCAAAAAAAAAAAGTAACTGGAGGGCAAGAATCAAAGAAGTCTTAGGCTTCTTTCACATAACAATGCCCTCCCAAACACCCTGTCTCTAGTGCAAGCTTTCTTAATCTCAACACTACTGACATTTTGGACCAGATAAGCCTTTGTGGGGGGCTGTCTTGTGCCCTGTAGGATTTTTAGCAGCATCTACCCACTAGATGCCAGTAGCACCCCATTTCCATAATGACAATAAAAAATACCTCCAGACATTGCCAAATGTCTCCTCGGAGGCAAAATCACCCTTAATTGAGAACCACTGCTTTAGTGGATGCTGGGCAAATAACAGATGCTCAATAAATACTTCCTGACTGCTCTTGTGTTAAGTGAAGGAAGAACACTTATACCATCATCAAAGTCATAAAATAGGAAGCGAGGTACTTTCTATGAGATTTTGCTAGGTACCCAACTCCTTCCTATATGCAGTTATAAATAATGGCTTGATATTGACAATTAATTCTCACACACAACCACCTCTTCTATAAAACTTTCACCAAGGTTGTTAAGGAAAATGAATGTCATATCCCCATTTTAGTTTTGCTTACTTATCAACAAAGAAATAACCAACTTGAGGAGCAGAAGAGAATACTTTGGCCAGACACTGATAAATGTGTATTTAGAAAATATTTATTAACCGAATTAATACTTTAGCTGTTTCTCTCTGGAGGCCTTACCCATGACTCTTTAGGAAGTTCTCCAAATATCGCAGGCTCTTGATACACGTCTTATTGCTATACATACAGATACAGATGCGCACTCACACAGGTGGAATGCATTTAAGTTACTCCAATATAAACTGGTTCATGTAGGAAACGAGTAAATACCTTCTAAAATATTCTTCCTTTCTCGTTGGTAAAACAATATTTTACAAGCAAAAAAATGAAGAAATAATAATGAAACATGTGCTGCATCTTGCTGAAAATATAATATCAACTCTTGCCCCTAAAGCCGTATTTCTTGGCTAAATCTTTGGTTGGCAGTCAGTTAAAAATTAAAAAAATAATAAATTTAGTCTTCCAGAAAAGTCTGGTCTAAGTGCCAATCTCTTTTCCAAAATCTAAGCTTGGTTATAACTTTTTAATGTTGTTGACCACTGTAAATTGCCATAAATATATAAAAATAAAAGTTTCGAGTACAGTATTATAAAATTTTCTTAGTATAGGAACAACTTTGGAAAGAGAAAGGAAATTCAAAACAATGCACAATACAGTATTATAAGACTAGAAGATATGTTCATGCCATAGAATAGTGGTTCTCAACGGAATGCGCAGCGTGCAGGGTGCCTCTAGGAGACATTTGGCAATGTCTGGACTCAATTTTGGTTGTCATAACTGGGGGGTGCTACCGGCATCTATCGGGTGGAGGCCAGGGATGTTGTTAAACATCCTATACTGTACAGGACACTACTCACAACAAACAATTACCTACCCAACCCAAAATGTCAACAGTGCTGAGAATGAGAAACTCTGCTGAATTAGTAAATTTAGAAATCAAGACAGAGGATGGGACCCCTTCAATTGAAAGCTGAATGTAACACATTAAAAAAAAACAATTTAAATACCCACACTTACATTAATTTGCTGTTTTTCAACAAGGATATACTTTAGATTACATTTTTTCATAAAATGAATTGATAATGCTGGTGGTGAATCTGGATCAATAGGAGCATAAGCAGCAGGGACTTGGAGAATTCTAAAGAAACAAAGTACAGAGTCAGCATAGAATATCTGTTGACAGTAATCTTACTTTAAGCATTTCTATTTCTCTATGTACTTTACTATTTTATCAGAAATTTCCAATGTTTTTGTTAACACATCTTTGCTTATAAGTAGTTATTTTTATGTTGCTCTTAAGACTGAATATTCTGAGTGTTTACTATTAAATTCTCATCACTCATTATAGAGAAATCCAAGATTTTTTAAAGTTTATGTATTACAGGATAATACACTTGGTTAACTGGCTACTACTAAAATACCAAACAGGTAGCAGAGTCTAATTTCTTCTTCTATGTAGGATAACATAAAATTAGCCAAAATATCCTTATGCAACTTATTAGTGTGCAGATTAATAGAATCTGCATATAAAAGAAATATTTCACCAAACTGGATACCTTAAAGGGAAAAAAACCTTTAAAATTGATTTGTATGTGGCAATATGTGTATAAATAAGATCAAAGATCAGTTAGTCGTTTTAACTAAAAGTACTTTGAGGTACACTCTGGGGACACTAGATACTTGTACATAGTAAATTCTCAATAAATTGTCAACAATTGAATGAAAGTCAACAAATGAATTGAATGTCCAATTTATATAATTAATCTACTAAAACACATACTATGGGATGAATATCAACTTCTCTATTTCTTTAGCAGCTTTTCTTTGCTGCAGAACCCAAGTACAGAAATCACTATATGAGGATAATATTCTAGAACAACTTAAATGATTGAACATTTTACAAGTATGTGTTTGAATTAGTGTCTTCCTCAATTCATCTCTCAATTTTTATGGACCATTATCCAAAACTCTCATGATTCATTCATTCATTTACTGAATACTTAAGTACCTAAAACTTCAGTCTTGGGAGGAAAAACATAGTCATTTTATTTCTGAAATATTTGTTTTCTTTGATCTAACAACAGAATTTATGACTGTTTTCCTTTGGCAGACAAATGAAGCCCTATATTTTGGAGATATTTAAATATTCTATTAGTAAAAACTTCTAGTCTCTCCTAAATAAGATCAGCTTAATTAACTTAAATGATTAAAAATAATCCTAGGGGAAATATGAACTCCTTTAGTCTATCTAGAATTGACCAAGCAATAGAGAAAAAATCCTAGTAAACAGAACAGTAACTTGCAATATATTCTATGCATTGAAGAATTATATATTATGTTAGAGTGACATCATGTTTTTAGTTCTAAAAAATATTACCCTAAAATCCAAGACGGTAAGTTTATCCCAGGATGGCAGTAGAGACCAATTTCCCGAATTCCTTGAAATTCACAGTGTAATAGCAGAAAATTTGATAATTCTGAAGCAGCATTAACCACCGTCTTGTAGGTATAATAAACTGGAGGCTGGTTGTTACATTCGTCAAAACATACAGCTATTTTATCCGAATAAAGGGAGGCAGCCTGATGCACCAATTCCTGAAGAGTCATTTCACTGAAGTTTATCTAAACATCACTGGTAGCAGAGAACTCTACCTACATACAGAAATGTTAGGGGGACAGGGCATTTTAGGAAGCTTGGCTGGGGGAGAGAGAGAGAGAGAAACTTCTATACAATCACTCCTCACAAAAATAATTATATAAAAGACACATAACTAAAGAATCTCTGAACTTATAAATTGTTTATGGTAACTTTGCTGAGAACAATGAGGTTGAAAATTAATCTGATACTATCAACCTAATGTTGGGTCCAAGCTGTAAGAAAATTTGGGAAGTGAATGGTATACACAGATGAGGATGAAACTGGTAAAAATGTAGAATTCTCTCCCAACTGATCACAATGTAAAAAATATATTAAAAATTAACCAATAAAACCAATTAAAGCACCACATGCTTAATTTTTTTCATTTTTCTTCAGTTTTATTGTTACAGATTGATTAAAATAAAGTCGTTAAGGGGTCGGCCCGGTGGCGCAGCGGGTTAGCTCGCGCTTGGCAGTCCGGGGTTCGCCGGTTTGGATCCCGGGCGCCTGCCGAGGCACTGCTCGTCAGCCATGCTGTGGCGGTGTCCCATATAAAGTAGAGGAAGATGGGCACGGATGTTAGCCCAGGGCCAGTCTTCCTCAGCAAAAAGAGGACGATTAGCAACGGATGTTAGCTCAGGGCTGGTCTTCCTCACAAATAAAAAAAATAAATAAAGTCATTAAAATCCTGTATGGTGACTTTGAAAAGACTAATGCTTTTGCAAAGACTGTCTGCTTTTAGGAACTGAACTTAGGTGAAAGCAAAATCAATCTTTGATAGAAAAAAGGAAAAAAACTCTACCTACAATGCAGTTTTAGTCCCCTATATATAAACTGTGCTAATTACTATTTATTTTAATACTTTACAGAAGTCACATAAGTCACTTTTATAATTGTGAAGTTCTTCATACTCTTAATTTGATTTTTAAATTGCTAATAAATTCATTTAAATTTAGACTCTAAATATAGTATTAATAACTCAATAAAGTATTGTATCAATACAAAGTTCTCTGGGCCTCTTAATGCAGATTATATAAAAAAAATTTGAAACAGGGACATGAAATCAACCATCACAAGAGGCTTATGCACCTCTATGTTCACTGCAGCATTATTCACTATAGCCAAGAAATGGAGGCAACCCAAGTGTCCCTCAACTGATGATTGGTTAAAGAAGATGTGGAATACTACTCAGCCATAAAAAAGACAGAATTGTCCCATTTGCAACAACATGGATGGACCTAGAGGGTATTATGTCAAGTAAAATAAGCCAGAGAGAGGACAGACACCACATGATTTCACTCATACGTGGAATATAAACGAACACACGGACAGAGAGAACTGGTTGGTGGTTACCAAGGGGAAGGGGGGTAGAGGGTGGGCACAAGAGGTGAAAGGATGCATCCACATGGTGACGGACAAAAAATAACGTACAGCTAAAACCCCACAATGTTATAAACTATTAAGACATCAATAAAAATGAAAATTAAAAAAAAAGATTTGAAACAGTATTTCATCAAAGAAACTTTATGGATCACTGATAACAAAAAAACTCTCACAACTGCTAGTATTTCTTTGAAAGTAAAAGATGATTTTTTCCCCCCTCCATGAACTCTGTTTTCCAGATTTCAAAGCAAGTAAGATTTATCAAGCAGCCTATTTTAATTACAGGTTTTTATTTGTTCATAGTTATTTGAACCGATATCCTTACTGATTAAAAACTGCTGAGACCCATAAGGTTTGGAAATGCTACTATTTCTAAATATAGTTTAAAAATATAACTTTAGCAGTTACAATATTTCTTTTTAATAAGCATTTCTATAAATATTAGCTCTTTTTGTGATGCACAAGATAAAATTTTTAAGCTTTCCTCATACACACAAATGATCATTACATAAATATAAGGAAGACTTTCCATAGTATGCACTAAAATTATGGAATGAGTTTATTTCACAAGATACAGTTAGTGCAGAACTGTACCTTCCACTACCCTCTCCTGCATATGAATAACAAATTGCCTACACTATAGAATGTATTATACTGAGGCATTTTAACAAAAGTTTATAGTCTATCTGCAAAAAATGCACTTTTTAATGCAAAAACACATACAGCAGATATAGAAAATCTGATTAAACTATACTCTAAAATTACTTGACATCAAAATAAGGGGCAAGATTATAAAATGAATTCTTAAAAAAGAAAATGCGTTTTACGACAAATTACAATACTCACCACAATATCTATACAACGATTAAGATGTTTTTCTACTTTTACCAGTTTCCCAGTGGTTGTTATAGAGAATTAAGCGAAATCTATTCTTGTTGCCAAGGTTTTCATGTTCATTAACTGAATCATAATTACATTCTCTCCAATAGCGAAGACTATACTTATTGGATGCCCAAACATTTCTAGGACCTTATAAGGGGGAAAAAAAGCAAAATCTGACAAACAGGTTTTATATGTAAAGAAATTATTAAGCCTTAAAATACTTGCTACATTACCTACAACTGTGGAGGCTGCTGTTTAGCCATCAGAGGTCTTCAGAGTGTCAACTAATTCTACCGCTTTGGGGACTCTCTCTAGGTTACCGGCTATTTTAAAGACAAATAGATAATCTAGAAACTTTATTTTTCCGTATCCACCGGGTTAATTTACATTACGCGACTACATTTAATAACAATGCACTTTATAGCTTCGAAAACATTATTTCAATTGCTCTCCGAAACTAGGCTAGCAAGTAGGCGGGGCAGGCTTACTTCCAGAGGGTCTAAGGCAGGGTGACTCAGGAGAAATCACACAGGTCAGGTTTACTCTCTGCACCACACCAGCCCGCCAGACATGACCGACTCAAATCCGAGGCCAGGCGGTGGCCCCGAAGCTGAGCAAACCTGAGTACAGCCAGCCCCAGGTCTCGTAGTACTTCGCGCCCTCACACAAGCCCCCACCGGACACTGCCTCCCGCCGAGACTCACTCAGAAGGCCTAGGGGTTAGGGGGTGGGGGGACGGTCAGAGGCCACCCGGATCTTCTCTCCGACCCCGACACCTCTCCGCACACAGCGCAGAGGCAAGTCCCCACAAGCCGTAAAGCCGGCCCGCCGCGCAGCCCGCCGGGATCTAAACGACGTGGGCTCTCTCGTAAATCTTCCGCGTCGCCTCATTGACGTCAGCCCGAGCGTCAGCGTCGCGCTACTCCACCCCCCTCCGAAGCTGCGGAGCCAACCTAGAACTGGCCGCATTTTCGCTGATGGCTCTCGGCTAAGGCACCACGTGTGGTCGCGCTGGGTTTTGGTCAGGTTTTGCAAGGACTTTGGAGCTGTCTGGCTTCGAGTCATACCCTTCCATGCTTGCCAAGAAACTCTGCGCAAGATACTTCAGTTCTGATCTCCGGTCTCCTCGTTCACAAAGTGGGGATGAAGGTATCGCCTAGGGTTGATGTGAAGAAAGATGAAATCATTTTGAAATGCGAGTGACTAGACTTGATCCATTCGACATTTTCTGAGAATCTGCCCTAGACTGCGGGGGACTGTGACTGCAGCGATGAAGCCTGCAAACGAAGTCCCTGTCATAAGTAGGCTATTTTAATTGGAGGACGGATGTAAACGCTAAGAAATTTTCAGCTTTCAATGGCAGTTATAAAGAAAATAAAGCAAGTCTGAGGGGGAGGGAGTTACGTAAGCTATACTCCTGAATAAAATCTGTTTCCCAGGGGGTTGTTAACAGTTGGAGACATATGAGTTAATTATTAAAAGCATCAAGGGCAGGGCCGCCTGGTGGCGCAGCAGTTTAGTCTGCGCTTGGCAGCCCGGGGTTCGCGAGTTCGGATCGCGGACGCCTGCCAGATGCACACTGCTTATCAGCCACGCCGTGGTGGCGTCCCATATAAAGTAGAGGAAGACAGGCACAGATGTTAGCCCAGGGCCAGTCTTCCTCAGCAAAAAGAGGAGGATTGGCGATGGATGTTAGCTCAGGGCTGGTCTTCCTCACAAAAAAAAAAAAAAAAGCGTCAAGGGCAGTAATAATGTAGTGAGATTTTTAAGCTACTGTGCGGTAGCAGAGAGGAAGTGATCAGGGTTTTTTTTGTTGTTGTTAGGGAAAGGACTGAGAAGGCAGCCCAGCACTGGCAAGGATACATGAAAAAGCATAGGATGCTCTTCTGTCCTGAGGTGTTGGTGGCAAGAAACTATAGCAGTAATCCAAGCAAGAAATAATCTCCACTTGCCCATGAAACTTTCACCAGGAGGTACCACAGGTCTTTGGGGGGTGGGGGGCGTTCCCAAACGTGTATCTTACCTTTGTTTCTATGTTTGGGAATGACACCATCATCCACCCAGCAACGGTAAAAAAAAAAAAAAAAAAACTAAATTTTTCCCCCCTCTTCTTTAATCCTTCTCTATCCTATTAGACCCTATGTTCTCCAGTCACCAATCTCTAGGCCAGTGCCCAGCTGGCTACATCAGAATCGCCTGTGGTGATGTTAAAAAATAGATTCCAGATTCCTGGACCTCCATCCCCAGAGGTTCTGAGTTAGTTTTCTGGTGAGGGGCCGACAATCTGCATTTTTTCCCCCAGTCTGCATTTTTAAAATGCTATCATCTTTGTCTTGACTGCTGCTACCTTAGTTCACGTCTTCTTGGTCAGCTTTTCCCTTAAGCCTTTCCAGTCTTGCTTGGCTCCAGTAGACTCTGAAATGCTGCTGGACTGATGTCTATTTCATTATTGCAAATCATCTTTCAATTCTGATGTTAATGATATCCTTTTAAAGTTTTTTCCCTTGCAGTCTCCACGTTTTTTTTCTTTCTTCTGTTGGTTTTGGACTTTCATATTAGAGGCTTCCTCGTGTGTCTGGTAATCCTTAATCACCTGCTTATGTTTAAAAGTGGGGCATTTAAAAGGTGATTGGAAGCTCTGAGTCCATGGGACAAGTTTGTTGAAAGTCAAGTGAGAGAAAAGGGCTGGGGGGGGCGGGCAGGGGAGGAGGGTCTGAAAATTCAGTATAAAATTTTTCATTTAATTCTCCTATTTCAGGTGCCTGATGTCCTCAATACAAAAGACCTTATGTTTTACTATCTCCTGAACAATAAAACGGCCTTCAGAATTAGGATGGTGGCATCAGATGAATGGTGGCATAAGGATATAACTCATTCCTAAATGAACTTCCAATCCTTTTAGTTACCCTCTTCACCCCTACTTCCAGAAGCCAGTTTCTGAGTTTTATAGGGCATTCTGAGATGTAAATAGGATTGCTTTATTGACTTTGCTCACTGCTGGTTTAGAATTTAGCTTTTCCAGTCAGCTGAGCCCTTTGCTTTTGGTTTCAGAATTTTCTCTCTTTCCCTCTCCTTGAGAGTTTGTGACTCCTTAAAAATCCCTTTACTGTCATTTTCAGGGGTCTTAAGAGGAAGCACTTGTAGACGACTATGTTGAAGACACAATTTTTTGCCTGGTAATCGAGAGTGATCATTCATAGCATTCTCCTACTTAAGAAGCTTCAGTCATCCCCCATTTCTCCATGATGATATTTAGACTCTTTAGCAAGGCAAAGATAGTTCATTATCTTTCTAGCCTGATCTCTCACAGTTGGCTGCTGCTCCCACACCCCCATGCTCCACATTCCTCACACCTGGTGCGTAATCTCCAGCTATAATGAGACCCTAGTAAGTCTTCTGAGCATACCAAGCCCTTATCAAATTTCCACACCTGTGCTTTGGCTGAGTCTCAGGCTGAAATACCCTTTCTCTCCCCAGGCCTGCTTGATTAACATTTACTTCTCTTATAAAAACAGCTTAAACATCACCTCAATGCTTTTCTTCAAGCCTTGCCTGAGAGTTTACCCATCCTCCTCCAACCTCCATCCCATGAATCCAGCATACTGTTGGGAGGGCAATGTGCCATGGGCAGAGTGTCCCTGCAAATTCTTGCTGGGTATGCAGAGTGCAAGTTCCTGACTGCTCTTTATCCAGGTCATTTTTCAGGGTGGTTTGGGGTGATCAATCTTCAGAGTTGAGCTAATGTCTTCCCCAAGGAGCAGGCTTGCTTCCACTAACTATAAAAGTAGTGAATCTCCCAAACTTATTATTTTCTTGTAAGGCAACCCACTGTGTGTGCAGACATCCATCTATGCCCACCTCAGTCACCCGAGTGGGACTTGGGAGGCATGGGGAACTGACAGAGACATGAAGCTCTGGGTTTTGCCATGAGTAATAAAGTTCTGTCTTTGACCCAGGAATCTCATGTCCACTGCCACAAAACAGTAACAGGCTAACTATTGGCTTTTAAGTAGGGTACAAGCCTAGATCCTTCCCAAACGGTGACTGATACTTCTCACAGGACCGGTCACAGCTGCATTATGTCCAAATCGACTTCTTATACTAAATAGTAAGTACCCTGACAGCAGGGATTCATGTCTTATGCACCTGTTTCCCCAACTATCTTTTTACTCTTCTCCATGAACTACATTGTTCCAATTCCTGGGAAGCGTCAGATGCCTATCCGAGTACCTTGATGATCCTTTGCACATTTATTGGTACATTCTCATTTCACTGCTTCTCTTCACCAAATTCCCAACTCATCTCTCAGTCGTGAACGTCATTGTTTCTTTCAAAAATAATTTTGAAAATCCTTGATGCTACCCCAAGACAAGGTTAGGTCCCTGTTATGTGCTCTTGTAGCATTGTAGCACATATCACAATTGGGATAATGGTGTGTTGTGTGATTTACTCTGAGTGTTCAGCTGCCCAGTTGAAGGCAGAAAGAAAATTGGCGGTTGGGTTCATTCAGGCTTGGTGTTTTTGTCAGGTGACTATGAAAGAATGGAGGGATAAAGGAAGTCAGGCTGTTTGCAAGAGAGTGAGCCTATTGTATTAGCGTTCTCTAGAGAAACAACCAATAGCATAAAGAGAGATTTTAAGAAATTGACTCACACAATTGTGGAGGCTGGCAAGTCGGAAATGTAGGGTAAGCCAGCAGGCTAGAAAATCAAGTAAAGGGTTGATGTTGCAGTCTTAAGTTTGAATTCTGCAGGGCAGCAGGCTGGAAACTCTGGCAGGGTTTCTATGGTGCAGTCTTGAAAATTCTGTCTTCTTCAGGAAACCTTGGTCTTTGTTCTTAAAGCCTTCAACTGACTGGATGAGGCCCACCCACATTATGGAGGGTAATCTGCTTTACTCAAAATCTACTGATTTAAATATTAATCACATCTAAAAAAATACCTTCACAGCAACATCTAGACTGCTGTTTGAACAAACAACTGGGCACCATAGCCTAACCAAGTTGACACATAAAATTACCCATCACCACCTAACATATCCATCAGTGAAGCCAAACAGGCAGTTTTCAATGAAGCAAATTCAGTGATTGAGGAAGAGTACAAGGACCCACTTGGGTTTCCTTTGTGCAATAATTTTCCATTTTGTCATAGTGCAGGCTGTTCAGTATTATGGTAGATCCAGTGAGAAATTCCAAAAAGGTTAAAAGCATTGTTTCCTGCCATCCAACTTCTCAGCTACATGAGAAAATTTCTGCAGACAAAAATAAATTTACACTGCATCCTGCAGTTTACTCTAAAATCTCTTTCTAAGGAGGATGCAGCTTTTTCTGAGAGGTCTAGATTTTAATTTTGACCTCTTCAAGAAACATGAGGGCAATTTTCCATAGAGAAGCTCACTAGGCTCTACTTGAAACCCAAAGAAGGCATTAAGAGATTAAAGTGAAGCACTAACACAAGATTTTGAGACACAATAATATTAATATGATTGAATAGGGCCGGCCCAGTAGTGTAGTGCTTAAGTTCACATGCTCTGCTTCAGCGGTCTGGGGTTTGTGGGTTCAGATCCCAGGCACAGACCTACACACTGCTCATCAAGCCATGCTGTGGCAGCGTCCCACATATAAAGTAGAGGAAGATTGGCACGGATGTTAGCTCAGGGCCAATCTCCCTCACTAAAAAAAACATATATATATATGATTGAATGGATTAAGTCTACCTAAAAGCACTTTGCTAGATTCCAGAGCAGAACAGAGATGTCTAAAATTGGCACAGTAAGAAATAGTATGAGCTAATTATTTAAAACAGATTAACAACAGAAAAAAAATTTTTTAATGTGGATGCACTAGAGAGGACTGTGACCTCTTCGTTTTCTACCTTTTAAAGGATATACATGTATTTTGATTATTTTTGATTTTTAGAGGTAGGACCCTGGTATTTTTACTTCTAAACAGACTATTTTCTAGAGCAGTTTTAGGTTCACAGCAAAAGAGAGCAGAAGGTACAGAGTTCCCATCTACCCCTTTGCCCCCACATATACATAACCTCCCCCATTACCAATATCCCCCACAGAGGGTACATTTGCTACAAGTGATGAACCTGCACTGACACATCATTATCACCCAAAGTCTATAGTTTACATTAGGGTTCACTCTGGTTGTACATTCTATGGGTTTGGACAAATGTATAATGACATGTATCCCCCATTATAGTAACATGCAGAATAGTTTCACTGTCCTAAAAATCCTCTGTGCTTCACCTATTCATCCCTCCCTCCCTGCTAACTCTTGGCAACCACTAATCTTTTTATTGTCTTTTCCAGAATGTCATACAGTTGGAATCAAACAGTATGTAACCTTTTCAGATTGGCTTCTTTCACTTAGTAATACACATTTAAGTTCCCTCCATGTCTTTTCATGGCTTGACAGCTCATTTCTTTTTAGGACTGAATAACATTCCATTGTCTGGATGTACTACAGTTTATTCATTTACCTACTTTACTTTGATTTTAACAAGTACTCCTCCAACACACACACAGTTTGGGAATCTAAGCCTTCTCTCCTGTGACACCCTCCCTGTTCTTGCTAGTGTTTTCATAGATCTTGCTGCTATCGTACTATTTACTTAGCATTGCATTTCTAATTACTTTATTTGTCCCCTCCTACTCAGCCAGCAATTTTGCCTGGTTCATAAGAGATGGCCTATTTATTGAAATGCCTAGATCAGAGAAATAAGATCTGACTAGCTGGTGCCAAGTATGGAGGCTGGATGTGACTGTCACTGTGCTGTTCACCATAAGGCACTAACTAAAAGTCACTGTTAAAAAAAAAAAAAAAGAGTACACACGCATATTTAAACATACTTATTACAAATATTTGTCACCAACACATCACAAAGAAGTCACAAAAAAGTAGGCTTACTTTAGTTCACAACAATATAGATCCTGTGAAAACACATTTTTCATCTTCTCTGCAGTTTACAATACTTAGATGAATTTAAAGCAGTTAAACATTTGAGATTAAGTTTGTAAAAAAAATTGTAATTTAATTCAGACTTCAGAAACTTGTGAAATAAAAGGCCATGATGGAGAAACAATAAGAAATCTGTAGAACTACCAAACTGTCACAATACCATTTTCCTTTATAAAAGTATCTCAATAAAACAAAAACTATGGAAAACAAAATAATAACTATGGAAAACACAAAAGTCAAATCAGAGATTTTGGTTTAGTACTTTCCCTGAGTCTCTTGTTTTAAAAAATCAAATGTAAATAAGGCCAGTTCAAAATTGACCCATAGCTCTTTCCTCCTCCATGCTGCTATGAGGAATACATTTAAGACAAGAAGCTATACACTCAAATGGACACAGGGCTTTATTCAAACACCAGTTTGCTTGTGTCACTACCACAGGGTTATCTGACCTGCTGCTGCCTGCTGCACGTGGGCTTAAAGAGCTGTCTCAAGATTTTATCTTGGCCTGTCGTAACATAACACACAAGACGATATACCAAATGAAGACAAAAGATTTGTTATTAATAAATATTAAGGTTCTAAATGGATTTGCATACTATATACATCAAATTATGGTAACAATAACACAAAAACACTTATGTTTTAAAAATCTAACATAAACGGGTTGGGGACAAGTCATCTTAAAATTTTAAATCTCAGATGTTACAAGAAAAAGCTTCAAAAAAAATCTAATTCATTACATCCCAATAAAACAAAGTAGAAAAAAGTGATCTCCTTGATCCTTAAACAAAATTGGCCCCTACAGTGTTTCTACTTGATCATTTAATTGCAATGCTATTTGTGTGTATGTACACATATATGTATTTATGCTTGCAAGTGATCAAGCACTTCATTAAAAAAGCATATAATCAAATTAAGGATAGAAGTTTTGTTAGAATCTAAAAATTTATTTTTTTACTTCAAATGTACTAGGTTACTTGCTGGGCTTATACTATAAGGGCACTAAGTAGTATGGATCATACTTTCTAGTCAAATGTAGGAAAACTTTTTCCACAGACATGTTTTTACAGTCATTCTTAGGGCATCTCAAAGTCAGGTGGCAAAGCACTGCTAGACTGTATGTCTCCCTTCATCATAATGAAATCTCAATTGCAGACTAACAGCCAACATTTCAAAAGCTAATAATCATGCACTATTTTAAAACTGAGGGGTGAAATGATGGCTTTAACCACCCAAAGTATGACACTTATTCACATTCCTATTAATTATTTAATTTAGTAATATAAGTTCCCCATTGCACAGGTGGGGAAAAGTCAGGCACAAAAAGGTTTTTTTTTTTTTTTTTAAAGATTTGTCTAAAGTTAGCCATGTCCAAAGTCATAACTACATTCAGAACTCTAGAGGCTTGACACCTTTGGGGTATAATGGATTCAAAGTTTGCATGAAATGTTATATTTAACTCACATGTCCTACTTCCATCACACTGTCTCAGTTTAACCTCTTGCACACCTTTTAAAGCATGGACCTGGCAAATGCCACTCTGACAGGATACACTAGCTGATGCTTGTGTAAAAAAAGAATACGAATATTGTATCATATGCAATTAGCAAGGTTCAATTATGAAAATATTCCATAATTGAATTCCAATAACTCTTAAGAAACATTCCACAAAATTCTCTAAGAAGAATTTTCACCAAGTACCTAGCAATTCCCTCTAAAACAGAAATTTACATATTCTTTACATTACTGTTGATCTGAAATTAAAAGCACACAATCTCATAACTGGTAGCCTCAAAGTACTAAACTACTAAATAAAACTGAAAGGATCATCCAAGTTCCTAGGTAACACCAAAATATTTACCTAGGATTATTAAAGAAAGCATAGCACTTTGGTACCTTTTCCAGAAAAAAATCTTAAAACTTATAAGGGTAAACATAAGCATGTGGCCTTTTATATTGTATCAACTGTGTAACAATAAATAGATAAGGTGTAACCACTACAACTTCTGCACCAACTTTATATCTTGAAACATTGAATCTGCCCCTACCATCTACCATTCCAATTCCACAGGGTATTTTCCAGTGAGACAAGCTGTACAATGGCCGTTCTTTTCAAAACATTCCAGACCATTCCCATTTTCTTGAATTATAATATCCTGCTTTGTACAATGACCATTCTTTTCAAAACACTCCAGACCATTCCCATTTTCTTGAATGGTATCTTGCTTTGTACAATGACCATTCCCATTTTCTTGAATTATAATATCTTGCTTTTTCTCTTTCTGTTTTTTAAGGTTTATCCCTTCTCGTACAGATGAAACCAGTCCTTCTACTGACAGATACACAACACTGTTTGCTCCTATAGGGAAAAAGAAAAAGGTCATGAGACTTCCTTTGGAAAGGAAGAACTGCTTCATGAGAGAATAGTTACAGACACAAAAACTTAAGCCAGGATAAAAATTTCTTTTTTAGCCTCTCTTAAAAAAAAAGAAAGGAGGGTGTGTGTGTGGGGGGGGGGGGATCAATAAAACTCAGCCTTTATTATTTTTTCTTAATTTTAAATTGGAATTTAAGGGATAACATAGTTTAGCAGTGGAGGCTTCAAGTCTAGAATGAATTCAGAAGGCTTCCGGAGTAATTTTGATAATTAAGAAAATAAATTTTGAAGTCAGGAAGATCTGGGTTCAAATTTAAGTTCAAGGTCAGTTACTTTTCCTAAGTCTATGTTTTCATCTATAAGATAAAGGAAGCACTGCCTAATTGTAGAGTTTTGTGATGTTATTACAATAATATAGATGTGTTCCTGGCAAAAAGTGAGTGGTCACAATATGATATCAATTGGGTGATATTCAAATTATTTAAATAGAAAAGGCACAGGCAGGACAAGTCAAAAGAAACATCAGCCATAAACAACCAGTGCAGAGGTACCAAGGCACACTGGCTGGACATTTATGTGATATTTAAATAGTTTATACCTCACTGGAATTTCAAAGGCAAATGTCTTACCCAGGATAACCTAGATCTCCAATTCTCTTGGTCTCATTATTAAAGATAAGCTACATAAGCTTTTCACTTTTTGATTTGTATCGACATCTAAATTATTCTGTTAGAATCTGTGGTAAAATTGTTTTTGTTTTTTCTTGGGATTTGACCTTTGTGAGGCTTTACAGACTTACAGATCCCCCTACCTGGAAAGCCTTTCTTTTCCTCTGATCTCACCTTGGCCTACCTCTCCAACACAGCACTTACTATGGTGTCTATACACACCAGACACTCTCACTATTCAGAATAGTGTTCAATATCTGCTCAACATACACATCTACTTTTAACCAACATTGAACACTATTTCTTATTAAAAGTGTAAAGACTGACAAGCTTTGGATTTTCTCTATTAATAAACAAATAAAGACAAAGTTTATAGAAATTTTAATACCTACCTAGATATTCTGCAAGATGCTCAAATTCTGGTTTATTGGCAATAAGCTCTTCTTTTGTTGGTATGTTTATTCCCATGAAACATGGATATCTAATTGGTGGTGAAGCTACTCGAATGTGTACCTTGGAAAGAAATCATTTCACACATTCATTATTTTGACATTCTTTGTATGAATAATTATGCAAAATTCTGACACTGACAAATGCAACATAAAATAGTTTCACAGAATATTTAATAACAACATATGGTAATAAAGCAAACTACAAAATTTCTTTCATTGAATAATAGGTGAGAAAGAATCCTGGAAAATCATGTGGGAAACATAGAACTCCAGTGTTCAGTCAGAACTACTTTTAGAATTAATTCATTACCAAGAACGCTACTTGAGCAGCCCTGCTCCAGACTCCGAAGTGTCCTGGACAAGAACTTCAAAATGTAAGCTACTTGTAAGGAGTTCCTTTTACAGAGCTGCCCATTGTTTCATTCTGTCATTTATTAATGAGGAAATTTCTTTCTTCTGATCTCCTATTTCTCGTTAATGACTTTATATTCCTAGGACCACCTTCAGTTTCTCTTGTAACATTTGAGTGGCATTCTTGCCTACCTCTTATTTTACCATTTTAAAAAAGAAAAAAAATATGATCTACCAGGATATTACAAAAACCATACCACTATAAAGAACTATTTTTATCTATTATTATTTTCTGCCTTTTGTCAAGGTACATTTACACGGCTGTAATTGATGTCCACATTTACTTTTTACCTTTTTTATAACAGCAAAAATTTTCCCATGTTATGCAGTCTTTATAACTACAGTTTTTAATGGCAGCATCATATTTCATCATACTGATGTATCAAAGTTACTAAACTATTTCCTGTTGGTAGATAAATAAGCCATCTCCAGTTCTTTTGTTTGTTTGTTTCTGTCTATTCTTTTTTACTATTGTAATCGATGTTGAATTTACTTTACATCTCTGTTTTTATTACATGATTTTCACAGAATTCCAAAAAGAGACTATCATAATCACAATCAGTCATAAAAAAGGCTAGAAAGTCATAATCATAATTATCTTTGAATCTTTCTAAATAGACTATCATACTGCTTTCCTTACCACTTTCTCCTACAATAAATTTTATTTTTAAATCCACTCAACACTTAGTTGCAAATGACATCTCACTTCTGTAATTTGAATTACTGAAATAGAGTTAGAATAAGCTTTGAGATTTAAGAATATAACCTAATGTGTCATATTTATTACACTAGGATTGGTTCTGTATCTTCAAAAAGAGAAAGTAATCAATTCTCTACCAATTTAAAAAGTATTCTATTTTGTGGTTTTTAAATTAATTTTATAAAAATTTTAAGTTTTGAAATTGAACTTTTTATTCTATTAAGGATTAAATTTAGTACGTAGTTTGAAAGTGGCTATTACATGTTTTCCAAATTGCTGCAGTTATTCCTAAACCAACTTAATAAGAAAATATCAATTCATTATACTGAACTATTTTCATTCATTTCATACTGAATTGCAATTTTTATGCCCGTATCATATTGTTAATTATTGATGCTTTAGGATATGTTTTAATATTACTTACCTCTTTTGCACCAGATTCTTTGAGCAATTTGATTATGGGTGAGATAGTATTGCCTCTCACAATTGAATCATCTACAAGAACAATTCTTTTGCCTTTGAAGTTGTCTGACAATACTCCAAATTTTTTTGCAACACCAAGTTGTCTTAACCTCATGTTTGGCTGAATGAAGGTTCTTCCTACATACCGGTTTTTACACAGCACCTCCACATAGGGAAGCCCACACTGACAGAGAAGAAATAAAAAAACAATGAGCAGCAATACATAGAGAACTCTAGGTTCCTATTTTCTCTAGGTCATACTTCCATTATAATAGATATGTAAAAAATTTTAATGAGGTTGTTATTCTGAACTCTCCACCATCACATTACAATTTTCCTTCATTATTTAAACTGGAGCAAAAAAAGGCAAAAAGAAAAATCACTGAAAGTAATATAGCAAATTCATTTTGCTAGAATTTGTAATGCTTCTCTCTTAAATATTATCTCTCTGTCTTGGAGGAAAACACTAAGCACATGAAGATATGACAAAGAATAAATCACTGTCAGAAAAATTCACATATTTAAAAATTATCAGCAAGAAATGAAGTAAAACCAGTAGGCTAAGAAGATGCTTTTTGAAGGACAGGAGGTGATTTATCCATCTTTCAAGGTAATACTTCTCTAAAATGTGTGCGTATTATTTCTTTTAAAAATTAATAAACTTTTCAACATAGTGAATGTTGGGTATTATACCCTAGAATCACTAGTTTATATAACCTACCTGGTTACAAAAAATGAAATTAAGCATAATACTAAGAACATTATACAAAATGAACATAATTGGCTTTGTTATCACTCATACTCAGTAAGGTACAAATATACCAGTGCCTTGTGAGGGTACTTCAAGAAGCAGGTTTTAATAATAAGTAAATATTACCACTAAATTCTATATACTATATTCATGATGTCATCTATTTAAAATGAAGGGGATCATTCTCCTAGCCTTTGGGTGAATCTTTTTGTGGACTCCACTAAAATAGTGCCATTGAATGAAAAGTCTGGAAAATAAGTAACTCTTGGAAAGGAACCAACATTTTTTTTCCTTACAATAAACTGAGCTCCTCTTTATATACAAGGATTTCTAATTCCACTGCCAGAAGAACAATTCACCGCGTGTTAATTAAAAGAAAATACCTTTCCTGCGTAACCAAGAGCAGCGGGTGTAGCAGATTCCGGAACAGTGCTAACCAAATCTGCATCCACAGGTGCTTCAATTGCCAGCTGCTGACCACAACGGTATCTTACTGTATAAACCATTTGGTCTGGAATGTTTGAAAAAGGAAATAGATTATTTTTACTTAGTATAACACAGCATAATATCAATATTCTAAGAAACTCGCTTGTTAGAACTCTACAGATTGAGTACAACAACAAAAAAGCAAGACACACAAAAACACTAAAGTGGAAATACATAAACTGGGGAATTCACTAATTTAAAAAAATTGACCTTAATACAGATATGAAAATCATAATCCTTACTACTAAAAGAAAAACAAAATCCCAGTCAATTGAAAGGGAAAAATAGTGACCTTATGACTTGTAGGCTCAGTCCCATGTCCACAACATATAACTATGTGCCTTCCAAAAGCTAGGTTAAGTCTTTGGGCCAAGAACTGCCATGTTTCAATGAGTTAAATAACAGATTTTGTAGTTAAAGATATTTTACTTACTTTCAAATATACTATCTGGTCTTGCAAAATAAACATATTCAAAAATACAAAAAGCCATTGGGTTTCCTTCAGACCTTGGTATAATATCAAGAGTTTGGACATTATGTCTGGATATTTCCACAATTTCTCCAGGCAAGACTTCACGGTAATATCTTGGGAAACAATGTTAAAGAAAGAAGACTTTAAATAAACCACTCCTTAAGACTGATAATAACATCTATTATGAAGTACACAGATTCCTTCCCTTATAAAGGAAAAATGGTTCAGTTTAATATAAAGTCTCCAGATGGCTAAAAAATAAAAAGTTAATATTCCTCCAGCAATAATTTTCATAAATCTGTTACCCTCTAAATTCTAATTTAAAATGTTTTTAAAAACCCTAAGTTTTACTGATTTTTGAAAGAATAAAGGCTAAAGAGAACATTTTTATCTGGCTTAAATTTTTCAATCATAAATATTCTTTGTCGAGATTCTTCCTTTTTAAAATAAGTCTCCAGGTATTTTGAAAGCAAGATGCCAGTTTTAGAATTAGGAGGTATTAATGGAACTTTAAAGTCAGTGCTACTGCTGAGCACAATGTACAAAGTAAAGTGCATTTATAAATATGTCTCCTTGCAGACATCAGAAAGAAAACTGTTACGTAAAAATTTAAAAAAAAATTTTTTATCAATGTGGAAAAGCTAATATGCTGAGTGAGATACAACTTACCTTGCACCAATAGATAAAAAGCTACAAGATTCTGAAGACACTACCCATCCTTCGGTTTCTGAAGACTTTTTCTCTATAAATCACAAGACAATCAATTCAGTTAATGGATTCAAGAAATTTTAAAAGAGGCTACCTATTTCAAGAGAACAGTTAAACACCAAATAGATAAATAAAATAGCTCACAGAATATCCATTTCTATGATTTTAAGAGCACATGGATCCTCTTTTGACTTGAGTCAAAGATAAAATCAATGATTCCAAGATTCCTTCAAACATTATGATTTCATGGCTCTAATAAGACATCTGATTAGTCAAAAAGAAAATCACTAAAATCATACTACATGAATGAAAAAGCTGGGCAAAGAATATGAATAGGCAATTCACACAGGACAAAATAGGGATGTCCATTAAATATATTACGCCATGCTGTGGCAAGTGTCCCACATATTAAGTTGAGGAAGATGGGCCAATCTTCCTTAGCAGGAGGAGGACTGGCAACAGATGTTAGCTCAGGGCTAACCTTCCTCACACACAAAAAAGTAGCTCATCCTCAGAAATACTCAAGGAAATTTACTTTAAAAACTGTCAGCCATGCCGTGGTGGCGTCCCATATAAAGTAGAGGAAGATGGGCATGGATGTTAGCTCAGGGCCTGTCTTCCTCAGCAAAAAAGGGGAGGATTGGCAACAGATGTTAGCTCAGGGCTGGTCTTCCCCACAAAACAAAACAAAACAAAACTAAGTATCATTTTTTTCTTTTCTACCTAGCCCCTTCTCCCTCATAAGTTTACTATAACTAAAGATTTCAGAGTGTGCCAACAGTAAGACAAGGACTTGGAAAAGCATTATGAAGTTATATTCCATTTGAAGGTCATTACCTTTATCATTTATATCAGATATCGGAATAAGACGACCAATGCATAGAGGACGATTTCCATAAGGATCTCGTACTGCATAAATAACATCTCTGTGCATTATAAGCAGGGAGTATGCTGTAGGTGCTTCCTTCATTAAATTTTTAATCCTGGAATTAATTAAATAATTGAATGAATAATTTCAGTTATAAACACATGCAAAGTAAACTCTCATTACCAGAGTCACAAGCTTAGCCTAGTTTTACAATTACCTTGCTACCCAGTCTGGGGTGTCATCCTGCTCCTGAGGAGGGGTATATGCCAGTAACTGGGTAATCATTTCACTATCGGAACTTGTTGACAGACCAATACCATGACGCAGAAGCTATTTAGAACAGAGAAAAGTGTAATCATTAGAGGAGAAGTTTCACCTCACCCCTCGCCCAACAGCCCACCACAAGAGAAAGAGATCAGGCATTGTGGATGCTCAATTATGAAAATCCTGTATTCTACAAAAGGTATGTGTATATAATAATGGAGAACTGCTGCTGGAAGCAATGGGAAGTCTCTGAAGGTTTTCAAGCAGAAAAAAAATAAGTGCTTTAGGAGGTATATAGAAAAGCTTTTGAAAACTAAGTTTGAAGGAATGTAGACCTGCAGTGGGGAGGGTGGGGGCACAGAAGGCATGAGGATTTGGGATTGTGGTTCTTTTTCAGCCACTGACGTTCCTGACAAATATGACACGTTCCTGTAAGAGTGGCACACTACAGTGGGGACAGTCAAGCCAGGTTTGTTGGTGGTCGTGACAGTGGCTACCCAGCCTCACTGATTATCACTGAGAGAGTAGAAGAAAGGAATCGACTGTACTGAACAATTAAATGTAGGAGATGTAATAAAAACTGGTTGAGTGCAGTCTATGATGATTACGAGGTACTGAGCAAGACTGACCAGGAAAAGAGCATCGCCATTGACATGCACAGGCTGAGCTTAAACTGATGCTACAGAACATTTTCAGTATGCAGCTAAATGTGTAGAGGTGAAGTCTAGCATCTGGGTAAGAGGTTATGTCTAGAAATAATAAGTTAGGTATTGTTTAGAATTGAACTTTTAGTGGTTATCTCTAAGTGGTGAGTTTTTTAGTAACTTTTACTTCCTAGTAATACTTTTTTGGTTGCCTGAATTAAAAATTTTTTTTCATTTAGGAGCAGAAAAGCATATGATTGTCATTAGAATGCCAGAGCCTAAGAAGGGCACAAGGCAAAGCTCTGGGAAATAACTAAAGCCAGAATCAAAAATAGAAGGACAACGAGTGGTACAGAAGCGTGGGTTTTAGATATTTTAACACCGACCAATTCACCATCTTTCGACTCCTATAACTGTTTATCCCATGTGAAATGCCTGGTTCTAGGATGATAAGGGGATAATAGGTATTACCATCCTACTACTAAATACCACCTGAGGTTTTCATTTCTGAGATTACCAAATCAAGATTACTGGAATCTAATGAACTAAAGAAACTTGGCATCAATTAATAAATGGCAAGAACAGATAAATAAGAAGCTATCAAGAATGTCACAATACCAAGAATGTAAAGAATATAATTTTAAAAAAAAGGAAGATGAAATGATGGAAGAAAGCATAGGCACAAATTAACACAGAAAGCTCCAAATAACATGCTATGAACAAAAAAGAATATAAGTAAACTCTCTTTGCCCTTTTTTCAGGCTGTTTCCTGTAATTGTTTCCAAATTACTTTTTCTTATATTTATCATCTTCAAGTTTACATTCCATTTTCTTCTTATGCTTTGACCATAGGGACAAAGTTAAAGGGATAGCAAGACTCCATAAACCCTAATTTCTCTGTGCTTCCAATAGCAACCATAAATCAATGTTTCTAAGTCTCTACTCTAAAGCAGTGCATCAGAATCACATTAGGAGCATATTAAAATGCAGACTCGGCAACCCCCACCCCAGACTCTGGGATAGTATCTTAGAATCTATAATTATAACAAGTACTCCAAGTAATTCTGATACAATCGTTCTTTGCAGTTAGATAACAAGTGGCAACAATTAGAAAACATTCTCTACCAATTTCATTAATTTATCCCAATCATGAAAAAAAGCATTAAAAAACTTACCTTTTTCCTTAACTGAGCAGCATTTATCAATTCGCCATTATGTGCCACAGCTATTTTCCCATGAAGTGTTTCAACAACAAAGGGCTGACAATTTTCTAATTCACAGTTTCCTGTAGTGGCATACCTCGTGTGTCCAATTCCAAGATTTGAAATATATAATTTCTTCAAATTGTCTTCAGTAAAGACGTGATTTACAAGACCCATTCCCTTGCAAAGTCAAAGTAAAAGCTCATCTTAGAAAAAAACAGACTAGTAGCATTAGTGAGCCTCTGCTCAGGCAGTCCTAAATTAGACAATGCAGCTCACTTAATTTCTCTGTGCTTCAGAATTCTAATCTTAAGGAAAAAACTAACCTAATTGTAAGAACTGTGAAACACTTAAAAATTTTTTTTGAGGTGAAATTCACATAGCATAAAATAAAATTAACCTTTTTAAAGTAAGCAATTCAGTGGCATTTAATACTATCACAATGTTGAAATGCTTGTTTTATGAGATACTTTTTGTTAAAACATTCAAGAACAGACATACTAAGCAATAAAATTTGTCAAATGTTAATAAACAAATTATTTGCTTTTTAAAAACCCAAAGCATGTTCAACTATTTAAATAAATGACCTGTTTGAGTGAGTCAGTCTAGCAAACTATCCTGGGAAAGAAATGCATCCTAATTTGACAAATAGAAACAGCTGATCCAAAGAGTATTCCTTCTAAATTCCAATTATTTATTCAAATTTCCTTCCCCCACGCTCATATACTAGTTATCATCTGGTCATGGTATTCTTTATAATCAACATTATTTTATGTTCAAATATACCTTGTGTGTTTTGAATGTTGGTACTGAATTCCCATCACTGGTCACAATACCAGCACTCTCCTGACCCCTATGAAAATAAAAAGGTATCAACAGTTAAATTTACCCTATTGATAAGCTTCTTAATGAACTTATGAAACATACTTTTCTCCAAAGCATCCCTGAACTCAGTCTGACAACACATTAAATGCTACTAGTACTAGCTCCACTTCTACTCATGATGATGATGATGATGTCGATTAGCAGTAGCAGCAGATGATATTGTCTGAGTTCTAATATGCCAGGCACTGTCCTAAGCATTTACCTGAATGATCTAATTTATTAGGCTTTCACAACAATCCGATGAAGTAGGTACTATGACTACCATTCCCATTTACAGATAAGGACACTAAAGAAACAGAAATTAAATACTTGCCCAATTTCACACAGAGAACGGTGGCACAGCCAGGACTGGAACACTGACAATCTGACTCCAGAAGCTGTATGTCTAACCTCTGTATTATGTGACCTCTAAATAAGGTTGAGTATGTAAATGTGTGTGTTGATATAAATGAAAATCTCCAAATAGCAGGTAAAATGCTTAGTTGTGGGTACTGGAATTATGAACAAAATTTATTTATGATTTTTTTTTGCTTTTCTGCACTTTCCAAATTTTCTCCAATGAATATCTATCACTTTTGTTATCAGAAAAAAGTAAATGCTGCTTCTAAAAACCCTAAGCCAATCAGGCACTCTATCTCAATTCCTGTGTTAGTATTTTTAGGTGACGATACAGAGAAGAAAGCCAAAAGCTAAGCTGGAGGTAGGGTAACACATGGTAAGACTTAGCGGATCTGCACCACTGTGGAGTATAAACTCAAATGATAAAGTAAAGGTTCCAATTGCTCAACAATTTTTAATAATTCTGAACATGTGTTATAAATACTAGATGTTTATTAACAAATTTTTGTTCTAAAGATGTATCAGGGTAGAAATAAAAAGTAAATCTCTACCATATATGTATGTATACATTAATAATTAATACATTGATTTATTTGGTAAAAGATCTCTTTCAAAATTACACATTGTAATTGTTTAAGCATTTTAATAACAAGAAAAACTACAACACTAAATGGACTTGCAAAGTAAAAATGTAAAAATCAGAATTGAAATAATTTTACTAAATTATCAATGCATTAAATACTACGCTGAAAATAGATATGCATAATACTATATACCCCATAAGACTGAAGAGGATTTCTTTATTTAGTGAAATGATGAGGTCTTTAAGTAACAATGTTAGAAGACTAAGTGATTTATATCAGAGGAAAAAAAGTTAACGTTAGCCATAAACCTTAGGGCAGAAAGAACCTCTGCCAACCATTTCCGAACCAATTTTTTAAAAATCAACAATCACTTAATAAACCAGAGTAAATTATGTAAGAAAATAAACAAACAAAAAAAAGGTTTTCTTTCCCTTTTGTCTCAGGGGTAATTTTTCCTTAAAGCTGAAATTAGTAACATTAGGAATCATTTAGGTCCAGGCTTCTTTAATCACAAAGCCTGTTTATTTGGCAGTTTCTCAAGTTACTCCCCTCAGGCAGCTTGAACCAGTTAAACTAGATCCTTTCAGCTCTTTGGAGCTTATTGACAACCAGCCGTCTTGTTTCCTAGGAAACAAAACCTTGGCTAGAAATAGTGAATCATTTCCAGGTCACTTTCAACATGGAGAGTGGAGCAGGAAAGCACTGGACTGAGCAAGAGGTTAAGGCTTTGCTAAGTGTCTGGGCAGAAAAAAATATCCGAAAACAACTTTATGGAACACTGAGAAATAAAGGAATATTTATTTACATTGCTAAAAGGCTGCAAGCACTAGGAGTATACAGAGATTGGAAACAGTGCCGGGCAAAGTACAAAAATCTCAAATATGAATACAGAACAATTAAATATGCTCACAACTCTGGAGACAGCTCTAAAACAATGAAGTTCTTCCATGATTTGGATGCAATCCTGCACTATGAACCTGCCTCACAATTAACAAAGGAAGATGCAAATGGCAGGTGCCTGGCAACGCTGAGCCAAAGTACAGCCCCAGAGACCACTGAAGGTAAAAAGAAAAAGTACCATTCTTTTGTTTTTACCTAACAAACTGTAGTACAGGACTTCCAAGTCCATATGATAAATATAGCATGAAATATCAAGGTTGAGAAAAACAACTGACCTGTTATGCTATTTTGCACAAGGTAAAAATTAATTTAAAAAAGGTTAAATACCACCACTTTTAAAATCTGTATAATACAGAAAAAGCACATTAAAATGACACTAACAGGTAGTGCCAACTGCTCCTTATGCATGTCTGATTATGTTTTTGGAAAACAGATTGGGTTCTGAAAATATTTTAGGTTTTAATTTTATGAGTGGCAAAAAAAAATATATATATATATATATATATACACACACATACATACAGCTCAACTGTTTTCCCACAGTTCCAAAAAGGGACTTTCTGTTCTATATTAATGTTCCCATTTTCCTAAATTTATAAATAAAAGCACTAAAATACTAAGAACTGATAAACAACTTCTTCATTACTTGTTTGGAAGAACAGCTCCATTTTAACAGTAAGTAAAACAAAAATAAATTTGATAGATTAATGATTTAGATATTAAAATAAAGTTCTTGACCTGCTGTGTTGTTAAGCCCAACACTATTTATATAGAATTTGCTCACTGTCTGCAGGAGCTGAACGCACCGCTAAGCAAAGTGGGGAAATTAACGGCTAGATTTCTCCCATAACCAAAGTCTTAAAGATGCTATTTTTAAGAGAAAGTTGTTCAATTCAAAGTCTGTAATACCTACTGTCTGTGTGCACCACGTGCAAAGCACCAAGCTACATGCATTCAGTGATGTGTGACCTCAGAAAGGAAGGAACTATGAATAAACCTAACACCCAAGAGAAAATAGTAAGTGGTATAATAAAGGTACCAAATGAGAAGGAGGTTAAAATGACAGAGATTACAGTTGGGTTAACTTGGGTTATCTGAACTTTGTGTTTACAGCTCAATAATAAATCATTTGGTAAAAAATCCACCCTACTTACACACTCCCTTTACATTTGTAATGCTATACCAAATCCTGAGAAAGCTTGGCAGTCATTACCAAGTTAAATAGCAATTATATTATTTGATTCAATTAATCACCCTGCACTCTTCATCATGTAAATGCTTTAAATATTGATTAATGATAAGTAAATCACCCAGCTTCTGGAAGGCCTTGATTTTAACCAGAGGTTGGTGTAATGAAGATGTGGGTGCTAATATCTCCACTTCTTAACAGGATCTTCTTTTAGCCCTTTCAGCTACCCCCATGGCTCCAAACTCCCTAGTTTCACTCATAAGCAGAGCGCCCATAATTACAACTTAACCATATATGTTTAAGGTGTCTCAAACCCCACTTCTAAAACCAAACTTTCTTTTCCCATCAAAATTGATCCTCCTACAAATTGCTTCCACCTTAGTATCACTGTATTTCTGATCACTGAAACAGAAATGTTTGAGATATCCTTGACCTTTGGTCATCACTAAGTCCTTAAAAAACCTACTGACATGTTTCATAAATTCTCCTCTCTGCTCCATTCTCATTACCACCATCCTGAACATCATCATCTACAACATGGAATACTAAGATAACCTCTTAACTGGTCTCCATAGTTTTCAGCCCCTTCCCACACATCTTCCACAATGCTACTGGTTGTTGTTCTTTAACTTTTTTAAATTATAAAATTACAAGCACATTAGCATTTTGTTTACATTAAATATAATCGTTAAATTATACCTAGAATTAATCATAATTTAGGACTAAATGTTACTTTTAACGGTTCCATAATATTTAATTGAGTGCATATACCAGAGTTTAGGTCTTTGACTCTCATACAAATGATGTGTAATCAATACCTTTGTCCATATTTAATATTATTACTTTAGGACAGACTATCAGAAGTTCAATTACTTGTCAAAGGGGTATGATTACTTTGAAACATATTGCTAAAATAACTGCTTTCCAAAAGAATTGTACTTCACTAACAATGAGAATGCTCCTTTTATAGAACCTTTTCATGCAAGATTATAGGATGGGGTAGGAAAGGGAAGAGACTTTGCTAATTTAATAAATAATGGAGTATACAAATTTAATAAATGTCTATAATATTGTATGCAATCAATATTATCAAAACCTGTATAAAACACCCAAATCATAAATAGTATGCAATCAATAACTTTTTACTTTGCATCTGTTTAATCACTAGTGATGTGGAACATTCTTCTATAATATTTATTCACTTTTACATGAATTGACTGTTCATGTCAATTGCCATCTCAGAAATTTGCATGACCTCTTTTGCCTTACAATTTTGGCTGATTGTTATTTGAACAACAGAATTCAAGTTTTTAATGTAATCAAATAGTTTCTTTTCTAAGGCTTAGAAAGCCCTCCCTTCTCCAGGTCTGCTTCATTTATAATGTCTTCTGGTTTTTCTATGGTGGAACCAGCAGAATTTCTGTTGGTGCATGGTAAACTGAAGAAGGGAAAAAAATGAATGTGCCTTTTCCACTGTGGGATCAACCTCATCCAAGTGGTAAGGACAGAGGACCTGGTCCCCTCTGTTTGGCAGCAGGTAGTCTGGCTGAACCTTGGCAAAGGACCCAAATACAAACTCTAAGAGGCTTCAAGTTCTGGTAATTATAATCATCCTCAACCTCAGAATACCTTTGGCCTACTGCTGCTGAATCACATTCCTTCAGCGACCAAGTTTCTACTCTATTTCCTTCCTCTTACTTTATACAAATGCATGAGGAGTAATGATTTAAGAGTTTCAGTTTAAAATCTCCAGGGCACGAGGCCCCTGCGTACAACTTTGAGATTCATGCTAGGAATGATCAACTTAAAAATTTCCTGAACAAGTTGGGTAGAGAGATTTTCTTTTTCACCCTCACCTGTATGCTCAGCTCCAGGCCCTTTTCTACAGACATAAAACTAGGCCCTAAACCAGATAACAGCAGAGCAAACCTTACCTTTCCTCACTGTTCTTATAATCAAGCTCAGGTGTTAAATTATCTGGTTATGTCAGTATCTTCCGCACCTCTCTCTAAAGAGAATTGTTATGTAACTCTAGATTTTTATTTTCCACATTCCCAACTAATTCTAAAACACTTCCTAACTGCAATTTAGCCTCAAATAATTATGAAACCTAATTTAAAATTTTTGACGATTACTCTGAGAGTTTTAAATTTATACAATTAAGCCACTGGAAAACTTCCCTTATTTTTTGTTTTCCTATTTTAATATACGAATCCCTAATATAAACTTTAAGATGATAAACAGCATTCTTTTTTATTCTTTAATTGGAATGCTTCCAAACATAAGGTGAATCAAGATTTTAAATGAATGTTTATGCCATTAAAATCATACCTAACATTTGATTTCCTAATTTAAAATATAATGCTATTTCTGCTACTCAGTAAAACAAAATTGGAAAAATACAAATGGAAATGATATAAGATGAATAAATCTTTAATTCCAAAAATTACAAAGAGCAATCAAAATGTTCTTAACTACCTCCTGACCAGTCTAAAATCTCACTGTAATTGTGATTCATCTTCAACTTCATGTTGCAACTGAATTCAAAATTCTGTACGCTGGGTTCCTTTGAAAGATGTACTTTACTTTTTCCTCAGTATTACCCTCCTTTGATTACTATAAAAAGTAGACTATGACTCATTTTATGAAAACCTGTATATAAAACACCCAAATCATAAAACAAGGAAATCAAGGAGGGACTTCATTTTTCAAGGTTGGCATGTTTTTTTTTAAAGACACATTCCTTAGTCAATTTAAGCATAATTTAGATTATTTTCTGCAAAGGTTAGTATGTATCAATCAACTAATTACATAAGATACATATAAACTCTTATTATCTGACCATATGTGCCAACAAAACAACATTTTATGATTATCTCATTACAGTGACCTCTTTTTTACATTGCTACTGTCATTTATGAAGTGCCTACTATGTTGAAGCACCTAAAATACAAATATAAAGAAAATACCTCAATTAAGAAATGTAATTTAATTTGAAAACTAACCACAACCATCTCTAGAAACTTACAAAATTAGCAAACAATTCTAGTAGAAGTTGAAAACAAACCATGTCAGTGGGATGTAAGAATTGATTTCTCTTTATATACGCAAGTATTAAAACCATATTATACCACTTTGCTAAAAAATATGTCTGTCACAAATCCATAATACTTTGTGAATATGATCAAATTCAGCTCAAGCTAGTAGCACTACGGTTATGTTAACCCATTTTTTATTTCCTTAGTACTTATTTCTAAAAGGAATTCTGTTCTCTTTCCAGGCAAAATATCAGTCACATTAGAAGATAAGGAAGACATCTCAGGAAATCCTTTACTTTTGGTTTCTCATGTCAAACCAACAGAACTAGGTATAGTATGATCAGCCAACAATATAATGAAACTGATCCAATCTCAAACTAGAATATGAGATTGGTTTCTAATCTGAGAAATGGATGATTTTTTCCTGTTAGAAACACTTAGGATTAATTTGTTCCCCTCCTTTTACCAATCTATACTAAAAAAAATCATTTCTAAAACAAATAATTTCTTTAACAAATTATAAATTGCCTAGAAATATTAGCCTTCAAATTTCCAACCTTTATTCTTTTAAGAAATCTGATGGCCAAAATTACACATAGTAGGTGCTTAATATTTAATGAGCATATCACTTTAGCATTCTGAGGGGTCTAAGACAAATAGAATTTTACATGAAAGTAAATAATAACAAATCCATTATGAGGTCAAGAATGATTTTATTCACCCAATTAAAGTCAACAGAAATCTGCTTTTTGCTTCTAAATTCTTATTGAAGGTTAACCCAAAAAAGGAAAAATACTGAAAAGCATCTCAAAACAAAGACATTTTGTGGTATATATACCACAAAATAAAAACGACTCTCTACCCCCAGGTAAATGCTACAAACTGGTTTTTAATGACTTACTTATAGATGATGGGATCTGAACTACCTTTTTATTAAACATGAACATGAAATCTGAGAAAAACACAAGATAATATGGTTGTCAAAATAACCAATATAATGGCAAGTAATGTTATTACCATGAAATGAGTTGCAAAACTGTGCATAGAGACTCTGTCTGGAAACAAGGCATTATGAAATTTCTGGCACATTTCCTTGCATTAAAAGAACCTAATACTTAAAATGGCATTTGGTCTTGGACCAATGAAACATCTTTTATTGTCACAAGGAGTAAGAAGTACCAATTGTTAGAACATGCCTCTTCCAAGCCCTTCACTCATGACTTGGTTCTCAACCCTGACTGCACACTAGAAGCACAATCTGGGGAGGAGGGGTGGGGGTGGCACACCAGAGTAGTGGTTTATAAAAGCTCCCCAGGAGATTCTGATATGTAGCCAATGGAAACCATCAGATAAAGAAAAAGAAAAGGAAGGAGATAAATTGCTTGCACCTATCCTATCACAAAAAAATTGTCTTGAATGAACCATTTTCTTATTTAATTATATTACTTTCCACAAGTAGATATTGCAAATTTATACATCAACTTTCACTATATACTGGCATATACCCCACATACTAAAGGAGTAGGATGGAAGAGAAAGAAATGATAGAGAATAAAGATGATCAAAATGTGACTAAAAACACAACTTTATTAAAGCCAGTCATTGTCATAATAAGGAACAGATTCAGGTTCAGTACTTCATTTCCCCATTAGTTTAAGAGAAAAAGCTAAGCTATGATCTGTTATTCCATCTCCTATGGAGAAAATTACTTTCTTTTTTTACTAATGTTGCATCCAATTATTTATCTTGTCTGATGTATATAACCCATATTTATCTCTTTTCCTTTCTACCTGATACAGGTAACTCTACATCAGTAATGGAAGCCCCTAATAATCCAACTTTTATTCCAACTGTAGCAAATGAAGGAGGAAAACACTGGACTGTACCAGAAGTCAGGGCTCTAATAGGCATCTGGTCTGATAAAAGCATACAACAACAACTAGAGGGAACAGTGAGAAATAAAAGGATATTTGAACAAATTGCTGCCAACCTTCAGAAATTTGGAATAGAGAGAGACTGGAAGCAGTGCAGAACAAAGTACAAAAACTTAAAACATGAATATAAGATTGTAAGAATGGCTCAAGACCTGGGCATGACTAAGAGTATGAAATTTTTTACTGAGCTGGATGCTATTCTGGGACACAATAAAACAGAAAAATTGCAAGAACAAGAGTCCCAAGATGGAGAACAAGCTACAGAATGTGCCAATGTAAAAACAGAAGAGGACCAGACAGGTAGGAAGATGAAGAAAAGTAATCTTAACATCATCTACACCATATAAAAATGTTCAGTAGCCTGAAAACATGAATACAGTCTTAAGTTAAATAGGTTTCATTAAATGCTATTCAACAAGCTAATTGCTGAATTTATCATGAAATAGATTTAATGTATATTTGGTCTCCTCCAGAACATAATAAAATTGGATTTCCAGAGTGAAGTTTAAAATAGATCAATTTTAATAAAGCAAAAATTAAGCTCTACATGGCAGAAGTTAAAACAAGTTTTCACACCAATTGTGGTAAACTGTGAGTAAACAGGAAAAGGGTATTAAAGAACTTAGAAAAATACAAAACCCATGAGAATGTCTTTGAAGTATAAGTTCTTCTGGGACACATCATAAAGTTCTTTAAAAATGAGTTTAACCCAAAGGATTGAGATACAATACACATAAAGCATGAAATAAACTAGATGACTTCTAGACCAGGAGCCAGGAAATCCAAGTTTCAACTCAGTCTCTCTGGAAACCTGAACCAACCAAGTGTCTCCTGTAGACCTGACACTGTAAAATGGGGGACTGGACAAGGTGGTCTTAAAGACCTCTACTAATCGTAATGTTTCTAGATCTTAATATCTGCTTTAATGATGCAGCCCTAATTCTCAGAGTATGACTGTGTGTCTAGGAGAAAGAAGGGGGAATGATAGAGAGGATTGGGAAACGGTGAGAAATCCTAAAATGTTTCATTGGTTGGCAAGAAAGAAATTGGTCTGCTAGAGAACCATATACCTGCCCTATGAAAATTAAAATGTAAAATGACTAGAGATAAAGTAGCCCAACAGCAGTGGCACGATTATGTTCATACAGTAATTGCTGGAGAGGCAGCTGAAGATGACTCTATCAGTCATATGTCAGAAGACCTAATCAGAGACTTATAACACCAGATATCTTAGTGACCTAAGACTAAAAGATGTTTAAGAGTAGGGAATCCAAACTACAGAAAAGCAAACAACCAGTATTTA
Organism: Tapirus indicus; assembly: GCA_031878705.1. Classification (NCBI taxonomy): domain Eukaryota; kingdom Metazoa; phylum Chordata; class Mammalia; order Perissodactyla; family Tapiridae; genus Tapirus; species Tapirus indicus. Next base: position 42,916,412 of record CM062919.1, read on the forward strand.
GTATCAGGTTCACTCTAAAAGGCAAAACAATATATTAGAGTTTAAAACAATTCTGAAAGTGAATAAAAAGCAAACCACTACATATCTCGTTATGTTCATACAGTCATTGCTGGAGATACAGCTGAAGATGACTTGCTCAGTAATATGTCAGAAGACCTAAGAGAGACAGATATAAAACAAAGTCCTGGCACAGGTAAAACAGTATTCTTTGTTTTTTTGTGTGTGACAAAATACATAAGACGTTACTATAAAATGTGGCTATGGACTGAATTGTGTCACCCCCAAATTCATATGTTGAAGCCCTAACCCCCCCATATGATGGTATTGGCGATGCAGCCTTTGAGAGATAATTAGGTTTAGATGAGGTCATGAGGGTGGGGCCTTCATGAAGGGTTTTATAATATAATTATATATAATACATAATAATATACTAAGATGCTGCAATACCTAGATATTATTTTAAGATGTTATAAAAATATACACAAGAATATCATAACATTATGTGAAGTATTGTTGGAAAATACTCATATTTACAAAATACAGAAATGGAAGGTGGAAATTATTAATGAAAGTTATGTTCCCTATGGCTGTTGTTCTCAAAGTGTAGCAGCATCAGCATCATCTGGGAACTTATTCAAAATGCAAATTCTAGGGTCTGGCCAGTGGTGTAGTGGTTAAGTTTGGCATGCCCCACTTCAGTGGCCTAGGTTTGCAGGTTTGGATCCTGGGCGCAGACCTACACCACTCATCAAGCCATGCTGTGGCAGCAACCCACATACAAAATAGAGGAAGACTGGCACAGATGTTAGCTCAGGGCCAATCTTACTCAGCAAAAAAAAAAGCAAATTCTAGGGCCTCATCCAGAATCAGAAACTCTGGAGTTGGGGCCCAGCAATCTGTCAAGTCCTCCAGATAATTCTGATGCATGCTGCTCTATAGTATAGGGTACTAAGGGGGTGGAAGAGAGCAAGTGCTTCCTATCTGATGGTTTACCTCTTTTATGCAAACTAAAATTGGGGGTGGGGGACTACCAACACCCCCCCACACCCCCAGGCAGAAGCCTGGTCCTCACAGACCTTGAACATAGCCTTTCAGTCCAAAGCTTCATATAGCTTTGGAAAGTGTAAAGATCATTGTCAACTAACAAGGTAATCTAATTCCCCACATTCTTGGCAAACTTCTTTTTTCTGACTTCTCAGATATGACAGATTAAAAGCTCAGTGGAAGAAAGGAAAGCTGCTAGAACAGTGACAAATGAAAATGGAAACGGAGAGAGATTAAGGAGACTAGCTAGATAGGAACATGCAGTTGATTAGGGGTAGGATGACAATGGTAAACAATGCTGTGTGCTCCTAAGGTTTCTGAGGGCATCATAGCAATGACTCCTGTCATTAAGAGTTAAAATCAGGGGCCAGCCCGTAAAGTAGTGGTTGGGTTTGCTTGTTCTGCTTCGGCAGCCCAGGGTTCACCAGTTTGGATCCTGGGTGTGGACCTACTCACTGCTCATCGGGCCATGCTGAGGTGGCATCCCACATAGAAGAACTAGAAGGACCTACAACTAGGAGATACAACTATGTTCTGGGGCTTTGGGGAAAAAAAAGAGGAAGATTGGCAACAGATGTTAGCTCAGGGCCAATCTTCCTCAACAAAAAAGAAAAAAAAGTTAAAATCAGATTACTATACTGTGTAACAAGATAGAAAGATTTCCAAGAAAAAAAATTAAGAGCTTTAGCATGCAGAAGGTTTTAGCTTGTTAGTCCTCTCGAAAACTCACTTAAGTACAATACCTCAAGATAACTTTTTATATGTAAAAGGAAAATATTAAGTCAGATATAAACTGATGGTTTTTTAAAAAATTGTTTTGTGTGTCTACATGTTAATTTTGAATAATTCAGAAAGTATGAAACAGGATATATTTACAGTCATTCTAGAAATTACATTATTTTAATTTTTCACATGAAAATAAAAATGAAAGTAAAACCCACAAGGATCCCAGCAGCTAAATACTTATGAAAAAAATTTAAATAGGCAAGGATTTTAGGCACTGCAATATATACCTATGGATGCACAAATCACCATTCCACTATTTAGAAAATTGTTGCACTGAGGTATAAAGATACAGATGTTTATCTTTAGGAAATAAATTCACATCCAATGTTCTTTCTTTAAAAACAAAAACACACAGGGGCCGGCCCGGTGGCGCAGCGGTTTACTCCGCGCTTGGCAGCCCGGGGTTCGCTGGTTCGGATCCCGGGCGCCCGCCGACGCACTGCCTGTCAGCCATGCCGTGGCGGCGTCCCATATAAAAGGTGGAGGAAGATGGGCACGGATGTTAGCCCAGGGCCAGTCTTCCTCAGCAAAAAGAGGAGGATTAGCAACGGATGTTAGCTCAGGGCTGGTCTTCCTCACCAAAAACAAAAACAAAAACAAAAACACACAATAAAGTGATAGATATTTTCATGTAAAAATAGGTAGAGGTTACCTCATTTTTATATTTTATATTTTACTGATGAAATATTGTAATTGGAGTTGCTACTGTCCATATTGTTAATGTTGATGGTCATAAAACTGATCCCCCCAAAGTAATTTCTTTCCTATCTTAAACGTATTCTATAAGCTTCTTTCTAATTTCAAACAAAAATCCAGCTAGAGCTCAGGACTCCCTGGATTCTGGATAAATAATTAGTTCCCAGTTTAGAACTCCTGAAGATTTTGGTCTATTTGTAGAGTGGGGTTCAGGCACCTGTATTTTTATAGATCATCAAGCACAGCCAGGGTTGAAAAGCATAGCTAACTAGGTTGTCATGTGTAGAGAATAAGATCAGCAGAAGAGTGAAGAGAGTAATAACATAAATTCTAATTTGATTCCATTCAGGGGAGGAAAAATGAGCTAATTCTAGTACATTATCACTTTAAAAATGCATGAGTAATGCAATATGAAAGAAGTTAATCACTGAGAGGAATCATAGAACTCCTGGGCTAGGCCTATTATACTAAGTAAAAAGAAAAGGCCCAGGAAAATTGAGTTACTACTTCTTTCGATCTAAATTAAATTAATTTTTCTCCCCAGTCTGACGCACAGGAAGAGAGGATAAAAGGAATGAGAAAGTTACCAGAGGAAAAAAGACTGTTTGCCTAAAGAGAAATTTGTGTTTGACAATCTTATCAGCTACCTGTTTCTTCTGAGTAGGAGAAACAAAATTAACTTAATTCATCTCCAAATCAGTTGCCATTTATATGAAATGAAATACCTCAATATCTTAGTATTCTTGCAATTTACTGCTTTCTAGCATAGGACAGTCACAGGTAGATGAATTTTGGCTTGGAGGGGTGGAGACAAGCATACTTAGCACAGAAGTTCTATAGTAGTAAATTATATCCTATTAGAGGAGGTCACTCTTCAGCCTAAAAATCACAAGTGAAAGACTACATTGTTCTTTTAAGAATAATCGTAAAACTATTTTCCTTTTGGCTGTAGTAAAACGTATTTCCAAAATTAAAATTATCACTATCTCCGTAATTGAACAAAAATTAGCAATGTGATGGCCAGCAGAGGGCATTAAAATATTTATTGTTAGTATCTCAGAAGGTATGCCAAGCTTCTTATTTTCTCCAATTCATTTATTTCTTTTAACAGATCAACAATTGGAAATAATTTTCTTTAAAATGGAATATTTAAATACTTTTGTATACTTTGCATACAATTTGGATAATCTTAGTGAAATCATTATATAAATTAATGCACTTTAGACATATGAAACAATATGTTGAGAACTTTTACAATTTTAATCCAATAGGAGATCCAGATAAAGAAGACTTGACTGTTAGAATTTCAGAAAACCTAAGAATTATAAATGTAAAAAAAGAAAGCTCAGACATAGGTAAGCTGATAAATTTAAATACAAGCAACTTGTTAATTATAAAGGCATAATTTTTCTAATTCTTACTGTTTTATATTTTAATAAACTTTTAAGAAGCTATGACATAACAAAGAATATATCTGGTCTTTGTCCCCAGTTCCTAGCACAGAGCTTCAAAAACCTTCAGAATTTCCAGTGATAGAAGTGTGTTTTTAATCTGAGGAAACCCAAGATGGACTCCTAGACGGCTTCAGGATAGGGCTGGTCACCAGAAAGACCAACCTTGTGATTAGAGGGTGGGAATTTTGGGGCCAGTCTGACCTCCAGCAGGGGAGTGAGTGTGGAGATTGAGTTCAATCATATGGCCAATGATTTAATCAATCATGCCATAATAAATCATGTCAATAAAAACTCTGGCTCCAAGGAGCTTCCTGGTTGGTGAACACATTGGGAGGACACCTCCTGGCTCCACAGAGAGACAGCAGGGAAGCTCTGAATCCAGGACCCTCTCAGGCCTTGCCCTGTGTGTCTCTTCATTTGCTTGTTTCTGAGTTCTATCTTTTATAATAAAACTATAATCCTAAGTATAGCACTTTCCTAAGTTATGAGTCATTCCAGCAAATTATCAAACCTGACGGGGGTCATGACACACCCAGAATTTGTAGCCAGTCAGCTGGAAGTGTGGCTGGCATACAAAGTAAGAGCAGTATTGTGAAGGATTTAGCATTTAAAGCTGTGGAGTCTGATGCTAACTCCGAGCAGTTAGTGCCAGAATTAAATTGCAGTACACACAGTTGGGGTGGAAACATAACAGAAACTAAATGCATCTCTTTCCTTAAAAGATGCTAAATTTAAGGATTCCTCTGCCTATATGACATCTTATTTTCTAGGACAAATTACTCAGAATTTCTACATAATACACATGTTCCTATTTCTCAGAAGTAGGATATGTACCTGAGCCTAGAACTGATGGTTTTAGCCACTTAAGTAAAATGTTATAAATTCATATTCTGCTGAAATAAGGTTTGAGCTCAAAGTTTACCTTGGACTTGTGCTCTCCAAAAAGTAGCCATTGGGGCAAGGGTATGGGAAGGGTTTGGGCATGGAAGGTGGTAGGTGTAGTTACAAAAGGGCAACCAGAGAGATCTTTATGGTGTTGATATGGTTGAGTATCTTGACCTTGACAGTGGAGACATGAACCTACACAGTGATAAAATTATTATAGAACTTAATACACAGAAAAAACCCATGTATGCACATGCGCGCGCACACACACACACACACAGACACACACACACTCGCGTGCGCGCACGCGCTCTCTCTCTCTCACAAAGGAATACAAGTGAAACTGGGAAATTTGAATCAGTGGTGGATTTTACCAGTGTCAATATCCTTGATGTAACAGTATATTATGGTTTTACAAAATGTTACCATTAGAGAAAACTGGGCAAAGTGTAGAGGGGATCTCTCTATTATTTCTTACAACTTCATATGAATCTACAATTATCTCAATAAAAATTTCAATTAAAAAAAGTAGCTTATTAGGTAGCCCTATGTGGCTCCAGAGTACAACGTGTCATTTATATGACATAGAAATATGACATATATGACATATAAATGTCATATAAAGACATATAAACATATGTCTTGATATTGCCAAAAGCTAAACTTCATCCCAGTCTCACTGTGCAAATGTCTTTAATAAGAAGATCTGTCGTATCTTTATGTAAATCTCCACATATCTACTGCTGAATATGCTTATGTGCCCCCTAACCACCTTTTGCCTCACTAGTTTATTAATACAAACCATTGTCTAGTTTTACAAAAATCATTACAAGCAACTGCATAGACGCCTATATTTAGTCATGTAGAATGTTTTTTAAAAAAGTCATGTCCCAGGGGGCCAGCCCAGTGGCGTAGCGGTTAAGTTCATGCACTCCGCTTCAGCAGCCTGGGGTTCGCTGGTTTGGATCCTGGGCGTGGAGCAACACACTGCTCGTCAAGCCATGCTGTGGCAGCATCCTACGTACAAAGTAGAGGAAGATGAGCACAGATGTTAGCTCAGGGCCAATCTTCCTCAGCAAAAAGAGGAAGATTGGCAACAGATATTAGCTCAGAGCTAATCTTCCTCAGCAAAAATAAATAAATAAATAATGTCCCAGTGTATAGGAAAGTACAGCCAAGGCAAAAGAATACTATCATAGCCTTGCTATACTTCAATACAGCAATCCAACAAATGCATGAGGAGGAGCTTTCTCCAAATTACAAACAGCTGATTTGTAAACATCCTATACGTACATTGGTACATTAGACAAATCCATGTTATATTTACCAGGCTAAGCACCATCAGTTCCTTAAAATGTTTATCACCTCTCTGCTGTTAATGCCTCAACATGAAAATTGCTAAAACCACTTAATCTTACTGTCTTTTCTCTCTTTATATGTATTGCAGTAAGGATCACTCTTAGTTACAATGAGGATCAAATGAGCAAACAGATGTTAAGAGCTCTTTGTCAAGCATTAAAATGTAACAGTGAAAGGTATTACCCAATTGTGTCTAAAAGTTCCATCATACTCCCAAATATAGCATACTGCCTTGTGACTTTTAAGGCAAAATACTTCTAAGATTTTGAAGGTGGTGAATCCTCATAAGGCCATTTTAAAATTTGGTTAGAGATGGCATATGTTCTTGGCTTCAAGGTTACAGTTTTGACGCTGGAATCCAGCCTTACTAGTTTTTAGTTTTGCAGCACAATCTTCAATTGCAAAAGCAGATTAGAGTTATGTAAACAACAAATTTAAATTGCTATTCTATTTGTTTGCCGACAGAGGAAGATACCATAAGTAGTGCCTCACAAGAGGTGGGCGGCCCCACAGCACCACAAAGTAGCAATGGGTCAGGTACAGGTAAAATTGTTGAATTTTAAATGTTAATTTGATATTTAAAGTCTAATATATACCAGCTTAAGTAGTTATAGGGAAGATTTCTATTGTGTATAATAACCCCAAATGCCCCATACCTGAGCTGGCAGATAAACTATGGTAGTGGAAGAAAGAAAATGTCTATTCCTACCTCTTACTAAAAGAAATTAGTAAACACTGAGACTCTTCATATTCATAAATATCCAATGAAGATCACTTATTGATGAAAAGCAGCTAAATTATTCTCCCTAAGTATTAGAGAGAATAATTATGTCTGCCTTATAATTTTTTAAATATTTTATTTGAATATGAATGTATAAAAAAACTTGTGACCCTCATATTGAAATTACTGTAATTCTCAGTGCTTTACATCAGTCCAGGTTGTTTTAAATGAATGACATTCAAATACAAGATTTATCTGTAAGTTTGAATAACTGTAAATCATGTTGACTTATAGGCAATCCTATTCCTTTAGAAGATGCTAAAAATCATATACAGATTATAACAGTGAGTGACACAGAGGCTGGAAAACACTGGTGGGACAATGAGCTCAGAGCGCTTATACACATGTGGTCTGATGAAAAAATTAAGCAAATGCTTGAAGGGGCCACAAGAAACAAAGAAATATTTGAGGAAATTGCCAGAAGACTAATGCAATTTGGAATAGACAAGAGATTGGAAACAATGTCGTACCAAATACAAAAATTTAAAATATGAATATAGAGTTTTATAAAGGAAAAATGGCAACCCTCAAAGAAAAATGAAATTTTATGAAGAAGTTGACTGCATCCTAAGACGACCAACTCTCAGAACTGCCAAATGGAAACGTGGTAACCTTGGAATTGGCTTTTTCATCTTTGCATTTTAACTTAGCAAGAAATGACCCAAAAAATTATTATAAAATACATACCTAATTTAAGTCAATAGTTTTAATTTCTTTCCAAACCTTGTACCAAAATGTTCCTAATTCTTAAATTTATTCTTATTTATCTGTCCAATTGCTTAAATGTTTTTACTTTAGTGTACTTGAATGCTTGAAGACTAAAGTATTTTACATGATGTCATAATGATTCTTCTCCTATGTTCTTTTATTTGTTTTAAGAATTATTTGAAGGTCATACCAAAAACCCAAGAACTTTGAGCATAAAGAGAAAAGCACACGAAGATGGTAAGAGCCTTAGAAATGCCAAGTTTTTCCACGTTGAGAAAAACTTCTGTTGCTGTCTCCTGATAAGAGATGTTTATTCCTGTCCTTGAAAATTAGACTAAATATACTGTTTATGAGCTGTATGAGAGCAAAAACTGCTGAGACACGGTATCTTTCTTAGCTCATTATGAGTGAAAGTAACAGAGTAAATGGAAACTTTCCCAGAGTCAGAAATTTCTGCACAACCATGCATTTATCATGAGCCTTTAAAATTACACTTCACAGTGACCGCTATCGGAAGACTGGGATGTAAAAGGAAAAAAACTCCACAAACCAATAGGTTCTGTATTTTGGTTTTCTCCAAAGGTAGTTAGTAATGGGTGTAACGTTTTAGTAATTCTATAAATGGGGCAAACTCAGAAGCCAACCTAATTATGTGAGCTGTAATTGCAAACTGACCCATTACAGATATCAGAAAAGGTGATGTAATGTAGTATAGCATAGAGAAGAAAAACAGAGTATAGAAGAAAAAGCAGGAACTAAGAACTGAAAACCTGCATGCTAGTCTCTCTCTGACCCTAATTAACTCAACACAGAGCAAATCACTCCATCTCTCTGGATCTCTACGAAAATCCAGCTCCAGTATTTTAAAGATTTATAACTTATCAAATTGTTTTCAGTACAAATAGTTGAAGAGCTCAATTTTTAACACACCCATATAACCACCATTCAAATAAGATATAAAACATTACCAGCACCCTAAAGGCCTCTCAGTCATTAATCATCTCCCTAGCCTCCATACAGGTCATCACTATTCTGACTACCATCACCATAGATTAGTTTTAGAATCACACAAGATGTACTTTTTTTCCTGTATGTATCTTTTTAATGTCAAGCTTCTTCCACTCAACATTGTTTGTGAGATTCATCCATGATTTTACTTGTAGCAGGAGTTTGTTCCTTTTTATTGCTGTAGAATATTCCACTATAGGAATATACATCCTACTACCTTCTTTATCCATTCCACTGTTGGACATTTCCATTGTTTCCACATTGGGACTATTATAAATAATGCTGCTATAAAAATTCTTGTGCATGTCTCCCAATAAACATAGGTATGCATTTCTGTTGAGTATATACCCAGGAGTGGGATACACTCATGAGGTATGTGTAAATCCAAGTACTGTTCTAAGTACTTTACATATATTAATGCATTTAATCTCCACTGCAACTCTACGAGGTAGGTGGTATCATTATCCCCAATTTGCAGAGGAGGAAATGGAGGCAAAGAGAAGTCTGTACTCTTGAACCAGTTGGCTACGCTGCCTCTCTGTGAGGGGCAGGGAATGTATCTGTCCTGTGTGGAACAGTATTCCTAGTAACTACCACAGTGCCTTGCATATACATAGTAGAAGCTCAACAAATGTTTTTTGAATAAAGTATTAGAGAACATCAGGAAACACGTCCTCACCCTCCCCACCCCCTACCCAACATCCTTATATCTCAAGTGAGCCGAAAATTTTATTCTCCATTTTTGGACATAAATTGCAAGTCAGATGAGTTACTCTACCATTGCCTTCTCTTAATACCCTCTATTGGATATGCTGTTGAAAAGGGAAATTGCTAAGGGTTAACCACACCAAAGTATCATTCCCAACCCACTGAAATTGTGCAGTGGATCCTAAATATATAAATCAAGTCCAACAGATGAGAAAACAGACTCAGAAGTTAGGAGACTTGCCCAAGATCAAACTGATGTTACTAGGAAACTTGGGACTAGATTTCAAGTCTTATGTTAAGGAGCTGTTCCCAATGTTTACCAAAATGACAAAGTAGTAGCACTTTAAGACTTTTGGGGATAAATTCTGATTCAGACTAATGCAAAATACAAAGTTCTAAATAATAGTTATAACTGGGAGAAGTGAAAACACATGACTTAAAACTAAGAATCATTAAATCACAAAAGTAATTGAATTAAAAGTTTTTCAAAATCAAACACTGGAACAATTAGTAAGGACAGCTTTAAAATAAGTCTCTTCCCCAACCAAGGGGATATAAAACACTATAGGAATGTGACAGATTTAGTCATTATTACTAAGAGATGAAAATCAAAATAAAGTTATCTCCAGTGTTAATTTGGCAACTCAAAGCAAGTTCTCTCACAACCTACTCGTGGTCTCCAACAAACCAAATGAAGATAATTGGGAACTAATTCCATAGAGGTTTGTCTGAGTGCATCTCTCCTTCTGACAAGTGCCTTTCTAGTGATAATGTTATATACTCTGTTTGCAGAACCACTGTCTATATCTCTTAAGAAAACTGCTCCTGAGACCATTGCAAATCAGTTTCCTCAAAGCATAACAGAACCAAAAGATTCTACAGAATGTTTCTGCAGACAGGAGTCCCCTTACGTGATGCAACTTTATCAGGTAAATCTCATAAATTTTTAGAAGAGGTATGAAAATGTTTATCAGTTGTAGAGTTCAATTCCTAACCCAGGGAAGTGATAATTCACTGAAGGTAAGGGCATTTTCATCTCCTAACTAAGCAAGGGAAGGCTAACTAGTTAATTCATGGGATAATTCTATGAAATTTTAGTATGTAATTCCTTTTACAGAATCTTCAAATGAGCCCATGTCATTCTAGTCTCCATAAAATGTGACTGTGACTTAAAGATGAAGATTTTTGATCTATGAGGGGGTGTGTGGTTTGTCCAGAACTCTGCAAACCACTGATGTTTTCAGGACTGAAGAACCACTTGGTAATTATGTGAAGCTGGCATGAACATGTATGCAACCACAGCTTACAGCTAAAGAGGACAACTAGTTAGTTTAACATTAAAAATGTTAAATTAAAATTCTCCCTGACAGAAAGTAGAGCTGTAGAATAAATCTGCAAATAGCCAGAATGACCACTAAAAAGAAGTACTTCTGGATGAACCCATCTGGATTAAGTATCCAGTGCATGACTGTCTAGCAAGTGATACTCCATTTGTAATACATAGTATTATAACTTTCAGGTATTCTGTTATCCCTGAGACTAAATTTTTTAGGTAAGATTATGCCTAGACAAATACAGAACCAAATACAATGCAAAAGTGATAGAAATCGCACCTTCTAGATTCCATGTTATAGGAAGATAATGTATGAGAAAAATTCCTTCATCAAAAAGGAAAAAAAAATCGAATCTTGTTGCTGTTGTTTTAAAACTAACCACTGAATGGAGGGAGGTGAGGAGGTAGAGCCTACTGCAAGAGACCACACATGCCAGCAAACAGTGGATATAACTACAAGGTATATAACTCTACTGTATACTAAGCTGTCACAACCTATCTAGCTTTTACAGTCCTTGATTCAATGACATATAAAAACCTTAGCTCTTAACCTTTGACCCCAACCTATCAATTTAGAATAGCAGAAGATTTTATCTGTTTCATTATTCTTCCAATCAGAATCGGTTTCCCAAAGGGTGAAGACTTTTGCTAATTTAAAATTTTCATTTGGATAGGACTATGGGCAAGAACCAGGCCTCTCAGTGCACCTTAATGATTCTATGCCTACACAAGGAAAATCTTAAATAGTTTTCCACTAATACATTTGCTCTCCAGGAGCCACTGTTATTGAAAATATCACAAGGTCAATTTTCAACCTCACAGTTTAGCAAAGTCTTGTTTGGTCAAATGAATGGCCTAACAGAATCCACTTAGTATTGCTCTATTATCATATAATCACATTTTATTGCCTTCATCTTGTATTATCTAATCTCATAATTCTTTTACATAAAAGGAACTGTAGAAAAATGCATGTAACTAGGAATCAAATTGTATCCATTAAAAAAAAAATCAGCCCCTTTTTCTTCAGACACATATTTAAAGAGGAGAGATTGGTGATGGACTTTCTGAGTTATTTTAGCTAAAAAGTAAATAGTTAAGAAAAAACAATTCAAGGTCAGTCCATACATTTCCCACAGACCATAAGGCAACTCTAAAGATCCCTAGTTTCTGCACACCTCTTCCCATGACAGAATATCCAAAATAACTTCTCCTAAGAATGTTATAAACTAATGTTGCTCTGGTCTACTATATAAATAGATTTTAGTTTTTCCTTGGATTATATATCTAATCCTCTCAATAAATGTATTTTAAAACAAGATCTCTATTATGGTCAACCCACAATTATCAAAGATTAGAGTCATTCAAGTTAAAAATATTCTTTTTGATTCAGCCCAGATTCCTTTTTTTTTTTTTTTTTTGGTGAGGAAGATTAGCCCTTAGAAACATCCGCTGCCAATCCCTCTCTTTTTGCTGAGGAAGACTGGCCCTGAGCTAACGTTTGTGCCCATCTTCCTCTACTTTATGTGGGAGGTCTGCCACAGCATGGCTTGATAAGCGGTGCTTAGGTCCGCGCCTGGGATCCGAACCTGTGAACCCCAGGTTGCCTCAGCAGAGCCGGGGAACTTAACCACTACACCACTGGGCAGAATTACTCTCAGCTCTTAGTAAACAGTGAGTACACAAGATGTGAAACTCAAACTCAAGTATTTCAGGAACCCTGAAAATAAGCAACAAGACTACTTCCAACTTAAGTTTGGTGAGGGAAAGCTAATCATTTGGAATGCCTTTAAGCATGTTGCTGCCATATTGCTGATAAGTGTTCTTGCTAAGTCCTTAACTGTTCCAGAAGTTGTTGCTACAGTAATGCCTTATGGAAACTATGTAGTACATTCAGTGATGATGTCGAACCTAGGTTTGTATTTCTTAACCCAACGGAATTGTTTACATCAACTTCCAGTTAGGTCGGGTAGCAAGAAATGGAAAGATAATGGAAACGAAGTTATTTTTTAACTCAAAGGGATCTACCAGTTTTTCAAAATCAATGTGTATCTTGCCATATAGGAAATACTCCCCTCTCCTTCTTTTAAAGAAGGGAGTTACTTTCTGGCACTCTTCTTACTAATATTTTCATTCATTATCTAAAACATTTACCAATGAATCTTTTGCAGATGCATTATTCCCTGTGATCGGTTTATTTTCAGTTAATTTACATAACATCTTCAACCGGTAGTTCCTTTTGAACATTAGTCCTGTTTCCTAAATTCCCCTACCTATAACTACCTCCAAATCCACAATCTGCTCAATAGCTCTGCCCTTGCAAGCAAACAAAAGCTTGTGGTGTTTGGAGGCTCCGCGCCAACATCTCAAGGTGTTTAGGTCTTGTACCAGCAGCTACCGCACACAAGGCTATATATAAGGAGAGCAGCTCCAGGCTCTGAGATTAAAACGAGCAAGCAGCCGGGAGGAACCCGCCAGGGCTTACAAACTGGTCAGACTTAAGAGGCATGCACAAACTGGAGGAGGGGAGAGGGCCCCTAGGGAGCATCATGAGTTGGGGGGGACAGGCTAAACCCCGCGCACGACCTGGCAACCTGGTCGATGCCACAGGCAAGTACCCGTCCAGCTAAGAGAGGTCCGGCCTCCCAGCCCTCAGACACGCGCGAGATCGCCAGTTCGGTCCGCGGGAAGCGCCTTGGGCAAATGGAGAAGCACACGCGCCGCCACCCCCACGCCTCACCCGGCTGCTCACCGGTGCTGTAACCCCACGAGTCCCAGAGTGATCACATGCGGCACATCTAGCTGCGTGGGCCACTCTCCTGAGGCTATGCATCCGAACACGCCACATTCCTCTCGGATCCCCAACTCCTCCAGCTCCATGTGGCCGTCAAAAGCACGTGAAAGGATCTGGCGTTGCAGCAGGGGTCTGAGTACCAACCAGCTACCCCTCTCGGCCCAAACGCCTCAGAAGCTCCCGCCCGCAAGACCTGCTTCCTTCACAGCGGCTCGACCCTCTCTTCTGCGGCGGCGCGAGTTTTGCCTAAGTGAGCGCGATTAGCTCGCCCCCGTCACCCTGCCCCGCCCCCTCCGTGCCCACCAATGAGCGAGGTCGGAGGGAGAGGCCCTGCGGCTACGGGGCGGAGTCATGAATTCTGTGGGGGTGGAGCTAGTCCTCCACCAGAGTCCTAGGGCAACTAATTTTTCTGCACGTGGAAATCTCCGTTATTTTCCAGCACCTAAGGCTGGGGTGATGCGACTAGCGGGGTTAACATCATTTCTCTCCCAGAAGATGTAAACTTTGTGTGCCCTCCCCACGGGCTTTCCCCCGGCTGTCACTAGTTGGTACGCTCCAATCTATGACCTGCTCACGCTGCGGAAATGGGGCCCGGGTCGCGAGCTTCTGTAGAATGCGGAGGGGTTTCCTGTGCGCGCCACATTTCACCTTGCCTGCCACAGCTCCCGCGCGGGTGAGGGGCGGGTCCGCGTTGCTGCGCTTGCGCGGCGGGAAGCCTCGTGGGAAGCGCTCGCTACTGGAGTGTAAGTTCCTGGGTGTCCGCAGACAGACCCTGGGTTCTGCCGCTGCGGTGGTGCTGGCCGAGAGCGCGGGTGGGCGTCCTGGGTTACGGGACCCCGCTGGGGGCGTGTCCGTGAGCCTCTCTGACCACTCTTTTCCAGAGTCCTGCCTCTCTTCCTAGCGCGGCCGCGGCCGGGAGCCCGCTCGGGATCATGGCGACCGCTGAGGGTGAGTAACAGGCGTCCCCAGGAGTCCGCCGGGGCCTTGCTGCCCTCCACGGTCTTCCGCCCCGGCCTTGAGTTCGCGGGCTCGGCGCGGACACTTTGCGCGCCCCGCGGCGCTGACGGCGTACTTCTTGGGGCGGTGCTGGTTCTCCCTGCAGCGGCTCCTCTGGGCGGCTGGGTCGGCAGACACGTGGCCTGGGCTCCGCGGAGAAGTGCATTGAACAAAGCGCTCCCGGGGCTCTCTGAACTTTCTGAAACACCCACGACTGCCCCCGGGATGGGGAAAAAGAACAAGAAATGGCCAGGGGTTGGAGAGGTGCCTGGAAATCGCGTTTGTAATCAGTAGATGTAAAAACAATCACAGGAACATCTAGTGTTGACTCTTCAAACCAAAGTCTTGCTTTTCTTGTTAGGTTAATAATAACCTGCGGAAAGTTAATGATTGAGCCTTCCCAAAATTTTGCTATTTTCTGTCCAGATTTTGTGTGTGTGTGTTTAAAGTGGTCTTTTGATGCCATGATGGCTTTGGAGAGCTCCAAAACCAGCCGGCCAAAAAAGTTTTCCTTGCTTTGCCTTGCCTTTATTATATTTGCTTACGTAAGCATTTTGTCCACGAGTGGTCAGATCCTTAGGAAGGATCGTTTGTGCCATTTATGCTGGTAAAACGTTGGTTTTTTTCCACACACCCAATTTCTAAATTTGTGGTTGAACCAAATTGCTGGTGTTCGCCGGTCAGTACATGCTCTTCCACATAGAAAAATTGAATTTAGTAAAAAAAAAAAATTAGAGACTAAACAAAAAGATCCAGATGATCACGAGTAACAATTCCATAAAATCAAGGTGTTAGACCAGAATTTTTCTTGCTGTACCTCTAGACTGGGAAAATCTCTGGGGTTTTTACTCCTCCACTTTCTTCCATCTTATGTATTCTTGGCAGGTTAATTTTTCTAAAATTGCACTTTCATGGTTTCTAAATGGAACTTAATTTGCTCAAAAATGTTCAATAGCAACCTAAGTGCTATTAAAATCCAGTCTGAAGACACTTTAATTCACATCCTGCATAGTGCTTCTTTCCACACTCTTCAACCTTAACTTTAATTTTTCTTTATTGTGATTCCTAAGCCTACGTTCCAGTCAGGTTAATACACCAAGCTTACCCTTCTCTATGTTTATTATGCTGTTTCTTCTAGAACAGTGCCATCTAATAGAAATATAATATGAAACTATGTGTAACTTTGTTTTCTAGTAGCCACGTTTTAAAAAGTAAAAAGAAACAGGTGAAATGAATTTTAATATATTTTATTTATCCTGATATATCCAAAATAGTATCATTTCAATATGTAATCAATATAAAAAACTGGGATATTTTGCATCCTTTTTTTTTCATATTGAAATGCATTGTGTATTTTACTTAATTCACATCTCAATTTGGAGTAGCCACATTTCAAGTGTTTCATAGCTACATGTGGCTAGTGGCGACCTTATTGGACAGCACAGTCCCTAGATGTTCTTACCTCTTCTTTGTGGAAGTTTTATATTTTTCAAGACTCTTACATTTCAGTTCCACAAATTATTCTCAGTCTTTATCAATCTCTTCTGAATTCCTCTGCAAATTTGTAGCAGGCCTTTTGGCACTTGTAGCATGTGTGTCCTATGATGGATTCTTAGGTTATTTCTACCTCTTAATTGAAATTCCTACCCTATTTATCCACTAGGTAATAAATACTGATTCAACTAAATTGGGAGGGAGGGGCTGTAAGTACAAACTTTCTTTTGTCTTTTATCTAACTTAATCAACATCCTTAACCCTCTGTTTTATCCTTCATATTGAATCAATTGTTCTTAAAACTTTTACCTTTTAAATATCTTGAGTCTTTTCCCACTGCTTTTTCCTTAGACCAGTACATGTCTTGCCTGGATTGCTGCAATTAGCATCCTAACTGCTCTCAAAGTCTCTAGCTTTCTTCCACCCACCCCTTCCTTATTTCATTCTCCACGTAGCACCCATGATGATCTTTCTAACATGGAAATGTGTCATTTTACTAGAGTGCTCAAAAGACACATGGCTGTTCATAGGATAAAGTCTAAACTCAACATGGCTTATGAGGCCTGAAGGATGAGTTTTGACATGGGAGGTAAGGGAACAGTGTTCCAGGCCTAGGGGATGAGCATGTCAAAAGCCTGGGAGGGGGATATAGAAATTCAGTTACAGAAGTTGGAGTTCTAGAAAGGGAAGAGAGAAATCTGAATTTGGAGCACTAAGATGAGGCTATATCTTGTAGGGCCTTTTGAATTTTGTCAGTGAGACAAACATTTACAATAGAAGGATGAGAATTCATCCTCTAAATTAGATATCCTGCAGTGGCAACTGTTAAACTGAATTGTAACTGGTTTGTTTAATGGTTACCTCCACTCACTGGTGATCTGACCCCTGCCCAACTCTTCTGTCTTATCTCCTGACTTTCCTTTCTACTCCTTAACTGCCCCCTCTTGCCTGCCCAACAGCAATGTACACACACACAGTGGTCCAATCATACTGAAATTCTGCCATGCACTTCTCATCCCATTTCACCCCATAGTGGTCTTTTCACCACTACTGCCTACCCCTTTCCCTCTTCTGGCTGTATTGTCATCATTCCTCAGATCTCAGTCTAATCCTCACTTTGTTCTAGACTTCCTTCTGTGATGTCTACACTAGGTTAGGTGGCCCTGCTATGGACCTGTGATCCCATAGTCTGTGTATTTCTCATGTTATACTTATTATGATGTCTTGTTTAATTTCAGCTTCCCTCAGACTCAGGTGGCTTGAGAGCAGAAACTTGGGCTTGTTTACTTGTTTATCCCCAGTACCTGGCAGATGGACACTAAAAAATGCTGATACTGAGAATGAGTCACTGTTCTGAGAGAAAAGGGGTGATTTCTCCCCTTGGAAATTTTAGGTTTAACTTCTTTTATTTCTGATCTTCATCTAAATCAACCTTTCTAATAATAACCAGGGTCTACTTTTCTTTTAGGTCTTATGACCTGCATCCAAACTGGGTTCTCTTATCCTTACTTCCTCATGGTTTCCTACAACTGTTAGCGAAGGGAAAGGATTAATGGTACGAGGGATGGGGAAGCAGGATTAAGAAATAAGAAGAGGTGCTTCCAAATGGACTAACTTCAGTGGGTGGAGGTGCCTCCTCTCACACATTAACTTGAAATCAAGAAACCCATCTGGCTGAACTTTCCCGTTTTGCCTGCCATGGAAAGCAGAAATCAAGAAAAATTGAGCAATTTTTTTCTCTGCAAGCTAATTTAGTTATTGTATTATCAGTATATATTTATATGGAAATACTAGTGTTGTTACATTAATTTTAATGTATCTTAATTCTACTTCTTGTCTGTTGTGAAAGAGGCAGGTTGATAGTGGAAAGAGCACAGAATTTGATATCAAAAGACAGGATTTTGTCTGGCTCTGCCATTTCCTAATTGTGTGACCTCCACCTTTTGATACATAATTTCCTAATCTCTATAATTATTTACATACGTATTATTCTTCATAAAATTGTGTGAGTCAGAGGTAATGATGCATGTGAAAATACTTTGTAGAGTAAGGCTCTATGCAGATGAGTTAATTTTTATTAAAATTATTAATCACTGTATGTTCACTGCTTCATCATTCTAGATAATTTAATCTTCAATATTCAGGAAATTTCTTCCTGAAATTTGATGTTTCCATTTTATTTCTACAGTACTGAACATTGGTAAAAAACTCTATGAGGGTAAAACAAAAGAAGTCTATGAATTGTTAGATAGTCCAGGAAAAGTCCTTCTGCAGTCCAAGGACCAGATTACAGCAGGAAATGCAGCCAGAAAGAATCACCTGGAAGGAAAAGCTGCAATCTCAAATAAAATTACCAGTTGTATTTTTCAGTTGTTACAGGAAGCAGGTAAGTGGCTCTTCCCAGTAGCCTCTCCCTTCATGTTCTCTCTCACACATATTGGTCCTTTTATGGGGAAATGACATTATTTGAATTAAGAACATGTTGATTACCAGTTATATATTTCAGTTGATACAGGAAGCAGGTAAGTGACTCCCCCCACAACCTCCTCCCTTTCACATGGACACACTCTATGATTTCTTTCATGGGGAGATAACATTTGGATTAACGATGTGTTTGAGGATGTTTCACAAGCTAAGCTTATTTAAATCAAGCCAGGAACTCCTAAATTTCGCTGCAACACTTTACTTGGTTTGGAATTAGTAAGTAGTATCATTTAGTTAGTAAAAAGGACTCTTAACAATTTGCTGTCTTTGTCTAGCATGGTATCTTCTCTGCAACTTCTCTCTTCTACAATCTTCAGTCTTGAGGAACTTACGTATGAAGGAAGCCTATTCTGATGTTAGGCAGCTGAACTGAAATTTAGTCCCTGTAATTTTATGCAATTATTCTTTGCTCTGCCCCTTGGAGATAATAAAAAATTTCAAGTCCCTCTTCCACCTGAAAGCCCTGAAAAGTATTTGAAGACTGCAACCACACCTTCTCATCCTGCCATTCCACAACTGAGAGATTTGTACTAGATCAAAGATCTCCGGGAGTTACCGCCTACTCTAAAACTGAATGAAGACTATTTCCAAAAGAGAATTCTATTCGAAAGACGAAATTAAGATCAGAACCTTATGTGGAGGGCATAAGGAGTATAAGAAGGCAAATTAGGATAATGAGTTTTTGCAGAGATTCAGTCAATAGCTGATTGGTCTGTAGTGTATGAAATCTCAACTAGTAAAAGATTCGAGCTCTTTCCCTCTGGTGTACGAGGCCCCATGTCTTTGGATCACGCAGCCTTTGAAGCCTCTGGTTCCTTATCTATAAAATAAAAGCTTTGTTCCTTATTATCTTTGTTCTAATTTTATAATTTAATAACTTTGTCTCCTTCTGCTTCCAATATTCCTTTCATTTCTTAGAGCTTCCAGTAAGCATTAATCTTTCTTAAATTAATTTTTCTTAAATCCAAAGTGGAATTTAATAGTTTCATTTCCAGTCAAGATAGATGTACCTGCCTTCCACAAAATAATGAGGTAATTCATGTTAAATCCATTCTGTCACTACAGAATGGGTGCTTTAGTAGTTTTGCCTCTTCTAAAGTACCCTGTTGTACATTTTTAAGTTAGTGTGAAAAAAAAAATATGTTTAATTGCCAACCTAAATTGTCATCCACATCATAAATCCCTCTATGCATTGAAAGGGAGTATATTGCTATAAATTGAAAGGACCTCCCACAGTTCCTAAGTAATGTGATCCAAAATTTTTATTTCAAGGCTTCCTTTGATTGGTGGTTTCCCAATGACTGAGTTGATTTCCAGAAAGAGTGTCAAGCTAATTTTAAGTTCCTTTTGCAGTACAAATAAAGTGATCCCATTTTGGACCTCCCAAGTTATCTCCTTCTTCCCATATACATTAAAATCTTAAAAAGTTGCTTAACCCTATAAGTTAACAATAAAAAAATTAGCTTCTGTGTACCCATAGTAATTGTACATAGCTGTGGGGTTATATATATTTTTTTAAGTAATGGAAGATAAGTACAGGCCTAAGTTTTTATTTGCTTATTCAGTAAGGCACCATTCAGTGCATTTTCTGGGGTTTAAGGACAAGTGAATTAGGGTGATCCAAGCTGTCTCTGTTTGTCCAGAACTTTCCTAGTTTTGACTGTGCAAGTCCTGCATCTGGGGAGACTGGGAAAGGTGGTCACCCTAAATGAAGTGCTCCAACTGTTTTCTTTAAAGTACTGTTTTTGGCAGACTTAACATAACTAAAATGTACTTGGTTCACAGGAAATGTTGAAAGGTATTTTCCAGGTTTTATATATTGTGAAATAAAGGAAAACCTGTTTTAAAAAATTCTTCAACAGATTAGTTTTAGAGGACAGTTTAGGAGTTCTTTTAAGCCTTATGTAATTTTATCTGCTAATGGTTAAATAAATGCTATGTCTAGTTGACCACCAATGCTCTATTTTAAATTGCTTTCTTTATTACCAGGTTATGTTCCAAATTTAGGTATTTCCAGAAATTAAAATAGAAAGAGCACCAGAATAGAATCAGTAAATCAGGATTCTAGTTTTCTCATTGTCACTCAAGAGCAAACTTAAATACTGTACAAATAATATATGTGGGTAATATTGTTTTTCCATGGAAATATTATACAAGCTGTACCTGAGTTAATGAAATTCGTGGATTTGGTCTCAATACTTAAAAATTGAAATTTAACCTTTTAAGTGTCAGTTCCCCCACAGACACCCACTGTAATTACATTTAGGTGTGATAGTACTGCTAGAGTTAACAGTCCTGCAGTTGCTCAACCACAGATGGGAAGCTGGGCAGCCTTAATACATGGGTGGCCCCACACATGGCCATTCAATTCAGAGTGTGAAGTGACCTTTACATTTTCTTATTAATCTTGGTAGGAGTTTTGAATTTTGTAGGCAATTGAGACAAATGGGGGAAGTTCTTTTTCTCATTGTGCGCAGTCATGAAATTTACTTCAATGGTTAGCATATGTATTAGAAGCAATTACTATATTATCTAAACTGAATCTCTTTTTTAGAAGTAATTTTTTTTTCTGTATGAGGTCATTACCATAAGTTGATTTTGTGGTTCTCTTAGATGTGGGGGAGGGTTTTCCTCTCAGTAAAACTAACTATTGTTTATATTTAAACAATAGATTTGGATACTAGTCTGTTACTCGTGGTATACAAGTGAGCAAATATAACTAATGATTAACAAACCTAAAAGAGAAGAACTCTTGAAGCCAGGCATGTAGTTACCACCTCAAGTTAAGGATTGATATAAATTACCTGCCTGCGCATAAGCCCAATCAGTCATTAAAGGTTAAAATGTCCATTTTACTTATACTCTTAACATTCTTTCCCAGAATTCCTGTTCATGCAGCATACCACAATTTATTCTTTTCCCTGTTTCAATTGAATCTTACTGGTCAAACCCAGAGGGAATGTGGAGAAAACAGTACAGATTTTGGAACTAGACAGTACATTTCAAGTCCAGGCTCCATTACTGATTGGCAGCATGACATAGCTTTTCAAAGTACTTACCTTCTTTGAGCCTCTGCTTCCTTCACTATAAAATGTAAATAACACCTACCTCAGAAATTTTATGTATGGTTAAATGAGATAACATGTAAAACACTTAGCACAGTGCGAGGTTTCCATAAATGTAGGTTCCCTTTATGGATACAAACATAAGATCGAGGATCCCCAGTCCTTCCCTGATAACAAGAAATTGATTTTAGAGGATTAGATTGGGATTGGGGTACTAACATTACATTCTGAAGATGAGCATTATTATGTTAAACTCATACATGTTTCCAGAAGATGTTTTAATTCACGTTAATGCTATAGTATTACTTTGTACTGTGATGTAATAACACTTCTAGGAGAGGCAGTATACCATAGTGGTTATGTGGGCAGCCCACAGAGTTCAGACAGTGTGGGTTAGAAACCCTCCATTACCTAGGACTAGCTGACATAACACTGTGCCTCAGTGTCCTTATCTGTTTTCTTGGATGATCATCATACTATCTACCTTATCAGGTGTTATGAGGATTAAACAAAAAGAAAATGAATTTACAATGCCTGACCTAAAGTAGGTCTTGATACTTTTTAAAATTAAATTGTGGTGGGGCCAGCCCAATGGCATAGTGGTTAAGTATGTGCGCTCTGCTTCAGCAGCCCAGGATTCACAGGTTTGGATCCCAGCCACGGACCTACACTCCGCTCATCAAGCCACGCTGTGGCAGCATCCCACATACAAAAAACAGGAAGATTGGCACAGATATTAGCTCAGGGACAATCTTCCTCAAGCAAAAAATAAGAAAAATTAAATTGTGGTAAAATATACATACATAAAATTTACCATTATAACCATTTTTAATTCAGTACAATTCAGTGGCATTAAGTACATTCACAATATTGTACAACCATCACCACTATACATTTCCAGAATTTTTTCATCATCCCAGAAGAAACTCTGACTCATTCAACCGTAATTCTTCATTCCCCCTTCTCCCCAGCCCCTGGTAACCTCTATTCCAACTTCTGTCTCTATGAATTTGCCTACTTTAGTACCTCATATAAGTGGACTTGTACAATATTTAGCCTTTATTTCACCTAGCATAATGTTTTCAAGGTTCATCCATGTTGCAGCATGTATCAGAATTTCATTCATTTTTATTACTGAATAGTAATCCATTGTATGTATATACTACATTGTGTCTATCCATTCATCTGTTGATGGACACTTGAGTTGTTTCCCCCCTTTGGCTATTGTGAATAATGCTGCTGTGAACATTTGTGTAAAAGTATCTATTTGAATTCATGCTTTCAATTCTTTGAGGTATATATCTAGAAGTGGAATTGCTGGATCATATGGTTCATGATACATTGAAACTATTATTACAGAGGTTATTTTCCAAGGCAACCACATAAAGTAGCTCCCATCCCACACACCGCAAGTCAGCTCTTTATGTTAGTTTTCCAATAACAGTTTGAGTAAGAGACAAGGGAGAGGAAGGACAAATATTTTCTTTCCTCTTGGCCAAATTGGCCACTGTGTTCCTGCTGCTACCCATTGGATGCTTTTTTTCAAGGATTATTTGCTTCAAATATTAAGGAAAAAAAGCTCTCTAAAATTTAGGGCTGTATCTGATTGTGATAAGTACATTGATATTTTATAAGGCCCATATAATATTAAACCATAGAATATGAGAATCTTGCAACCCAGTCTGATTAAGAGAGATAATTTAGTGCCACTTAGATAAGTTGAATGCCTTGTGCAAAGTTAGGTATGCAGTGGCAGAGGAGGTAATCAAGTATCTTTTGAATGAATGAATGTTAAAGTCACTAGACCCCAGATCTTCTGATCCAGTATATACTTAGCCATATGATATTAAAATGAAATATTCCTGAATATTTTGATAATCACTAGAAAGCCATATTAAAAATTTGTTTTCCTACCTCCACATTTTTTTTAAAATTACACTTATTTTTGATAGTGGCAATTAAGGATAATGCATTTGGCTAGGTAGGATTTTTTTTTTTTTTTTTGGTAAAAGGTCGAGTTTTATTATGCCTCAGATCTACCTTTTTAAATACAATTTTGATCTTTTTGTTTTTACTTTTTTATCATCAATACGTAGGCATCAAAACTGCTTTCACCAGAAAATGTGGGGAGACAGCTTTCATTGCACCTAAGTGTGAAATGATTCCAATTGAATGGGTTTGTAGAAGAATAGCAACTGGTTCTTTTCTCAAAAGAAATCCGGGTGTCAAGGAAGGATATAAGTTTTACCCACCTAAAGTGGAGATGTTTTTCAAGGTAATTATTTTATGCTTTTGTGTCTTACATATCAACAAACTTAAAATCACAAAGTCAACAGATTTGAACATTATTAAAGCTTTTGATACTGCAATAGTGATTCTAGAAATATATGCCAGTAATGTACACTAGCAATGATAATTCAGGTTTTTAAAACATCTGTGAAAATCTACTTATCTTACTTTGGACCAAGATGACTAAGAAAATGAACAAATTAAAATGAGCATTTACTAGGAAGAAGAGAAAAGTAATAATTCAAAAAATTTTGGAATTTATTGTTGAAGAGTTTGAAGTAAAGGCTAATATGAGGGCTCTGTTTATATTCCAATACAGAATAACTATATTATCAACGTCTCTCAAGCAAAAACATACACAATATAGGATGTAGGAATTGGTGGTTATGAATTTGTTTTGGTTTTCTTTATTGAAACTGCTTTTCTCTTTCCATTGTTGTTGATGCTGTTAAGCATAGTTGTACTTCAGAAGCAATGTCAGTGTTGCATTTTTAATCAGTGAACTGCACAATCTAAAGCATTCATATTATAATTACACAAATCAAGAATCCTTAAAAGAAAAATTTCATGTAAAGTTGGGACACTGCTTAGAATAAAATGAAAGTATTTTATTTTTTTACTAATCTCTTTGTATGAAGTCTCTTGAATTATCAAGTAATGTTTCTAAAGACTGTGGTCTTGTATAAATTCTTATCAAAAATGAGATTAGGAGGTTATGAAAACTGCATCTGGAAAAGTTTGGTGGACTGAAATATGTTTTGGCCTTAGCATCTCTATTGACTGTTTAAAGAAAAAAAATCATAAACTTGTGTTTAAATTAGTTTATAGAGAGAGAACAAATTCTTTCAAATACTTTATGACCTAGAATAAGTTACTCATCCAAATATTTTGAATTTTAAAGTAGCTGTAGAAAGCAGAAAAATTTTAAAAATTGCTGTGAATTAAAGGTAACTTAAACAAAAATTAAATCTTTAAAGAAAATGAATATTTCTGATGAATTCATGCTCAAGGAAAAAAGGACTTCGGGTTATCTGAAAAGTTAAAAATTTCTATATCTAAATTAATTGTACTCCTATACTTTATTCTCAGGATGATGCCAATAATGATCCACAGTGGTCTGAGGAGCAGCTAATTGCTGCACAATTTTGCTTTGCTGGACTTGCTATAGGCCAAACTGAAGTGGATATCATGAGTCATGCTACACAGGCTATTTTTGAAATACTGGAGAAATCCTGGTTGCCCCAGAACTGTACCCTGGTTGATATGAAGGTACAAATAAAATGGATATTTGAAAAGAAAGACTGTAACTGAGAAATGTCTTTAGTAGTATAGTTTTGAAAAACTTTTCTTTGGTGATACTCTGTTTCTAGATTGAATTTGGTGTTGATGTAACCACCAAAGAAATTGTTCTTGCTGATGTTATTGATAATGATTCCTGGAGACTCTGGCCATCAGGAGATCGAAGCCAACAGAAAGACAAACAGGTAGGTAATGCTTGAGGTTTTTTTATCCTTTGCAGGATCAAGCTGGGATGGAGGAGGAAGGGAAGATGGGAAGAAAAGAAAAGGCAATTATTGTTTCTTATGAACTTGAGTTGTTGAATGCTATTTCTTTTTAGAGATAAATATCTCTTATATTTCCTATGTCCTGAAAAAAATGATAGGAATTATACTTTACATTTATAAAGCAGATTTCTCATTATTATTTTAATAGATGCTCACACAGAGCAAGTATTACCCTTGTTTGGCTAACTGAAAACTAAGGCTCTGAGAGGATAGATATCTTCACAATATAAGTAAGTGGCAGATCTGGAACTCTATCCAAAGTCTTCTGGATCTTATCAGGTTCCATTTTTGCTCTTTCCTATAAAAAACAAAATTAGGGCAAGACCCTTCATACTTAATGTATAAGAATTTTCGGGGAGTTAATTGTAGTTGGTAGTATAGAAAGCACTTGTCTTTAAGTGAAAATATAAGTATACTTCACAGCTGAACTTTCTCTAGTCTGATTTAGAAAATCAATGTGTAGACTCAGATACATTTTCAGATATATTTTTTGCTATGTCAGCTCTTCATAATCTGTACCACAAACTCAGAAACCAAATAATTTCAGATAGGAAGAATATTACTAATAGAATCCTTGTATTCTAAACTTTCTATCTTATTTTCTAGTCATATCGTGACCTCAAGGAAGTAACTCCTGAAGGGCTCCAGATGGTAAAGAAAAATTTTGAGTGGGTTGCAGAAAGAATAGAGGTAAATCTTTTGTAATATATCCATACTATATTACGTGTTTTTCTCCAAGAAAATCTTGCTTCAAAAAGAAAAAAAAGTGAGAACGTGCAGTGTTTTTTTTTTCCAGTGATTTCAAAGATTAAGGAGGACCTTTAAGAAATGTGCCGGCTGAACTTTCCTCACTGGCATACTGGAACCCCCTGCTGTTCAGCTAGCCAGTATCCTCCTCCCAAATCCTGTTGGGGAAACCAGGAATCCTTGCTTCCTCCCTGCCCCTACAGGAGAAGCTTTACGTTTCCTACCCACCTCCACACTGCAACTCAGAGTTCCAGTAGCGTGGGTTCCATTAGTGGAGTTCAGAATTGGAACTCCATGTGACACTAAAATGTCGCTCTAAGATTTATGGTATTATTATTATTACTGTAATTCCTTGGAAATGGAATGGGCTTGTGATTCTCTAAGGGTCATCCATCTTTTAGAACATCATTTCCATGGAAACATGCATTTTGAATTCCAAGCAACTAACTTACAAAGATTTATAACATGACCTCGGTAGTTTGGCTGATTATGCCTTAAAACCTCCATTAAACAGAATGTACTAAAAATCTTAGGATGAAATATAGCTTCCTGAATATTAATTAGAATTTATTTATTTATCCTTGCTTTTTATTGTAATAGTAAACATAATTTATCTGATTAAAAATCTTAACTCTTTAGGTCTTAATTATGAAGACTACTTTCCTTTATATATAGAGGTTATCTTGAAAAATAACTCCTCTGGCATTTTGTTCTATTTGTCTCTGTCTTAAATTTGGCCTATTAAGAAAGAAAATATTCTGTGCACATGTAATTTTACCATAAACTGTAGCTCTGTGAACTGACTATTCTTATGGTACTCATGCATATATTTATCCATTTTGGTCCTTATCTTCTTTTGCATGTCCATGATTTTCTTTTCCAGTTGCTTCTGAAACCAGAAAGTCAGTGCAGAGTTGTAGTCTTGATGGGCTCAACTTCTGATCTCAGTCACTGTGAAAAAATCAAGAAGGCTTGTGGAAATTTTGGCATTCCATGTGAGCTTCGGATAACATCTGCCCATAAAGGACCAGATGAAACTCTGAGGATTAAGGCTGAGTATGAAGGTAAACGTCAAATAACTTGAGCATTTCAGGAAGTTACCCTGATTTTACCAAAAAATTTAATGTTTAGACTAATGATGCTGAAAAAGAGCTTTGCCACATTTCCAAGAGAAAAAAAATGTGATGTTTTAGGCTTTCGTGATACCTCCAGAGAGTTTAAGGTGCTCTAGGAACTTATAAAAGAATGGATCAGGGAGAAAGAATTGAAAATTGAAGCATGAAAGGAAAATACAGACTAGAGTTAGTCTGTACCTAATAGAAGCCCCTCAAGCATTGTTTCTAATATGCTGCAACAGAAAATAGGCCCCATGTAAATTATGGGAGGCCTGAGATTGAAGCAAAGTATCTTTAATGGCCAGCCTTTCCTGGGAAGCAGTCAAACATGAAATGAAGGAATAATTGCAGAATTTACTATATAAAACAAATGTCTTGATGGGATAGCATTGATCTAAAATAATGGCGCCCTGGAGACCCAACCAAATGTTTCTCAACTGGAAAAAACGTTGATTGAGTATTCCTTCTAAACGTAGTTGCCAGAGGAACATAGTCATTAAGATTTTTTTGTGGGGGCGGAGGGGCTCTCACACCCCTTTGATAAGCTAATAAAAGCCAGAACTTTCTCCAGAAAAATGCAGCTACATTAAATTTTGGATTCCAGATAAGGAAACTCTGCTATAAAAAACAAAGGAATAATTTATAAATTTATCAAAGAATGAAATGTTTAAGAGATATGTTAGAAAATATTTGAAGGATTTTAAATATTTGGGTACTATATTACTGAGTTTGCCTTCAACTCTTGTTCCAAGAAGTGCCCCTAAACCTCTAGTCTCTATTAACTGTGTCTCCCTATACCCTGTTGGTTGAAGGACACCAGGACAGACACTGGTTTGGGTGATGTTATTATTCGTTTCAGTGAGCCTAAGCAGCAATAGTAGAAGGGGCCTTTGAGCCATTCCCTCACTAACACTCTGGTACTCCCTTTATACTATAGATCTGGAAGATGGCCAAACCTGTTCTTGCTGCTTAATTACTTGACATACAATAAGAGGCAGAGTGAACTTTATATTTTGAATGTATATGCAATAATAGTGTCTTATTTAGTGTCATATTTAATAGTGTTGTATTTAAGACACATAGTCCCTTTTTTTATTAAAGCTATCTTGAAATCTCTTTTGAATGTTTAACGTAATTATAAACTGTAATTTCCCCAGGGGATAGCATTCCCACTGTGTTTGTGGCAGTGGCAGGCAGAAGCAATGGTTTAGGACCAGTGATGTCTGGTAACACTGCATATCCAGTTATCAGCTGTCCTCCCCTCACTCCAGACTGGGGAGCTCAGGATGTATGGTCTTCTCTTCGACTACCCAGTGGTAAGATACATTGAATTTTTAAAAATTGTTTATTAAAAAATTTCAAACATACACAGTAGTAGAGAGAATAACATAATGAAATCTCATGTACCCATTACCCAGCTTCAACAAATAACATCATGTTGCATCTGTAGCCCTCTCCTGCTAGATTATTTTAAAGCAGTTCTTAGACATTATAGCATTTTATACTTAAATATTTAAGTAAGGCTCTCTAAATGATAAGGACTGTAGTTTTTAAATCATAATCATGTAAAAAAAGTTAATGGTAGTCTCTTAAAATCATCTAATTTCTAGTAAGGGTTCAGATTTTTTTCTAGTCTCATTTGTTTTTACAATTGGTTTCTTCAAATTAGGATGCAACACAATCTTTACATTGTGTTGATATATCTCTTAAGTCTCTCTTAATCCCCCTCCTTTTTTCCTTTACATTTGTTCTATTTAATTTTCCACATTTTGCATCTGGCTGATTACATTCCTGGATGTTTAACATGCTCTTCCATCTATATTTTCTATAAACTGGTGGTGAGTTCTGTAGTTAGATCAAGTTCAGATTTGCTTTTTTTCCCCAAGAATATATCATTCGTGGTACTGAGGGTTTTTAAAGTATTTTGATTATATTACTTCTGTAGAGGAAATGAATTTTACTTTAAAAATTAGAGACCAGAATAATTAACATACAAGGAAATTTTATCGACCGGCTGATTGAGCAGAATCTCATAGAATAACAATATTGTGGCAGGCTTATCATGGTCCAAGATAATGATCTGATCTGCAAGCCTTGAGAGTCAGTATTGTTTCAGTGAGACTTGATTTGCTTATTACTTAAACACCAAACTTTTCTCTTTTCTCACAGTTGTGTAAATCCGCTCTTGATATGTGTTGAGTCCATTAAGTACTTGAGCCCTCTGATCTATTCCAATATAGACTGGCTCTCTAGGCCTATTGCACAGCTGTTGTCTTAAGATCTCTCTTTACCATCATCCTGGACATTCATTTTGCCTTTCTTTAGTCTTGGATCTCTTGTTTCCTAGGTCCCATGTCTTTCCCTCTCTTGATTTACTCATTTTGTTGGACAGCATTCTTAGTGAAACTTCCTGAGGAAAGGTTATGAAAGGTAAAGTTTTGAGACCTTGTATATCTAAAACGTTTTTATTGTAGCTCACACATACTTGGTAATTTAGGAATAGAATTATAGGTTGCAAATCATTTTCCAGCAGAATTTTGAAGGCATTACTCCATTGACTTCTAGCTTCTCGAGTTATTGAGAACTCCAGTGCCTTTCCACCATTTTGACTCTGAGGTCATTTATGAATTTTGTTTCTTTTTGGAAACTTATAGGATCTTTTGTTTATGCATTGTTAAATTTCACAAAGATGTGTTTTGATGAGTCTGTTTTCATCCTGGGCTTTCAGTGGGCTCTTTTATTTATTTATTTTTTTTTATTTTTTTATTTTTTGTGGGGAAGACCAGCCCTGAGCTAACATCCGTTGCCAATCCTCCCCTTTTTGCTGAGGAAGACTGGCCCTGAGCTAACATCCGTGCCCATCTTCCTCTACTTTATATGGGACGCCGCCACGGCATGGCTGACAGGCAGTGCGTCGGCGGGCGCCCGGGATCCGAACTCGCGAACCCCGGGCTGCCAAGCGCGGACTAAACCGCTGTGCCACCAGGCGGCCCCTCAGTGGGCTCTTTTAATCTGGAACTCTGATTCTGTAGTCCTAGGAAATTTTCTTCAATTACATAATTTCCTTCCCCCTCCATTTTCTCTCTTCTCTCATTCTTGGATTTATTATTCAAATTTGGACCTTCTTTATTTCTATTCTATTTTCTTTCTCGTTGCTATAATTTCTGGAATATTTCTTCAACTTTACATCCAGCCCTTCTATTGAGTTTTTCATTTTGTATATGGTATTTTTAATTTCCAAGAGCTCTTTTTTGTTCTCTGGTCTCCTTCCCCTGCCCAAACATTCTTTTCTTGTTTAATCTTTGTAATAACATCTTTTCTCTCTTTGAGATTATTACATAGTTTTTTCACATAATCCTTGGCTGTTTGCTTTTAAGAGTGGAACACTGTAAAAAAAAACCAACTGGAAGGTCTGTGCAAGTGGGTGTTGCTTGTCAAAAATGGGCTCCACTGTGGGGTGATCTGGTAGGGTTGTTCTTTGAATAACCCCCTCACATCAGTGTCTTTTGATATTTCCTCATGTTGACAGAATTACTCAGAACCTTTCTAGTCTCAAGTCTCCTCCCTGGAGGAATAAACCTGGCTGCCAGCATTCAGGAAGCTGGGGATCTTAACATACATATGTAAACTTTGATCTTGTTTTCACTATGGCATTCCTTGCCTTAACTGTGCCTGGTGTCCTCCAGGCCACAGAAGTCTGGATTAAAGTCTGTTTTACCTTCAGAAAAATTTAAAACTGTCATGGTGCGGCAGGGGGCAATTGCTCAGGCACATAGAGTGGGGAAGGGGATCTAATGGCCTAATTGCTTCTTTCACTCAGTCCTTTTCTTTTTAGCCCCATTTTCATCCCACTCCTCCCTTCAAAGGTATCTGGTGCCACTAATTCCTGAACCTTTGAGTGGGGTCTGTAAAGTCAGTCAGGTTGCTTTTCATCTTTCCCTGCTTCCAGATTAGGATTAAATTTTCTTGGTCTGCTAAATTAGTTACCACTCCATTTGCTTTTCAGCTGCCAAAATGTTACTGCTGTTATCTCTTTGTTCTTATATGTTTGTCTACTTCTTTATTCCCTTTACTGTTGTTTTTATCTGACTTCAGAGATACATCTTGTGATTAATCCAACTAGACATCTGATTGTATCAACTTTTCAAGTTAAAAATCTACTACAGCTATAAATGAGGCTATAACTAAGTTTATGCCAGAGGAATAGTGTAGGTATTATCCATGGAGCTTAGGAAAATGGGAATGTGATAAGCAAAAATTGGGCAGTTTTTATGCAGTACTGTCCATGGAGAGACAGGGAATCTGGAAGATTTGTACATTCTAATCATTGGAATTGGCCTGTGTAAAATCCTGAAAACTCTAGTTCTCTTTCTCTTATAGCGTGTTCACTAGATAACCTAATTTTTTTGGCTAATTAAGCTTTCCTGATATCAAAAAGGGAGTCCTGGGCAGTAGGCACTGGAGTGGAACACTCTACTTGGTATACTACTACTAATAATGGTTGACATTCATTAAATACTTAACGGTGTGCCAGGCAATGCTCTTAGCACTTTATCTGTATTAACTCATGGAATCCTCCCATAAGGTAGCTACTAGTTATCATTTCCCTTTTACAGATAAGAACACTAAAATTAAGTAACTTGACCAATGTCACATAGTAAGTGGTAGAGCTGCATAAATTATCTTATTAATACAAATTAATAAAATAACCTTGTGATTTGTACTTGAGTCTGTTCTTATTGTGGATAGTGAGAGTCAAAGAGCCTTATGAATTCCAAGAATATTGGGGAAATGGAGCTTTTGGATCTATAAGCTAGCTTGTCCTTGACTCTGATGTCACAGACATAATAGTACCTCCTCAAGAAACTGTGTGAGCAAACATGTGGCTCTCAAGGAAGTTACTTTCTTACTCTACTGTCTTTTTGATCTTATTACTATTGAATTTATTTATCACCTGATATTACTTAAGTTATTCTTTGGATTTGACTTTTTTACTGTTTAAAAATGTTAGAATAGTTCAAGTGCAAAGACAAAAGTAGATATAAAATTATTAAAACAATTAATATACCTTAAATTTGTCTAAGAACACTGCTTCTATCCACTTACCTTGTCCCTTGTTTTATTTCCATTGCTTTTCACCAGGGCTTTACAGGGATAGTGTATGTGAAAAGAACTTTGAAAAAGGTAAATTTCTTTGCAAGTGGACTCAGTGAGAAGAGTGATAGATGATATATATATAAAGTATCTGTTCATGGCAGATAAATACTACTCATCTGGTAATAATCACTTTACCACTCCCACAGAAAATATGGAAAATCCTTCCACAGATCCTACTTTAGATAAGGATAATACAGTTGCTTTTACAGTCTGTGGCTAACAGGACTTCTCTGAATATAAAATAGTTTGCTATGTGGTATTTTCATTACTAATTGATAGTTGTTTTCTGTCTTTTCCTTTCTGAACCAATAGGTCTCGGCTGTTCAACCATACTTTCTCCAGAAGGATCAGCTCAGTTTGCTGCTCAGATATTGGGATTAAACAACCATTTGGTATGGGCCAAACTGCGAGCAAGTATATTGAACACATGGATTTTCTTGAAACAGGCTGACAAGAAAATCAGAGAGGGCAACTTATAGGAAAGAACATCATTGCATTTTTTAGGAGAAAAACTAAATTTCTAGTTTAGCTGCAGAAAAAAATCAAGATGAAAAGATTTTAAATCAGTCAAAGCAAACAATTTATTATTGGATAAATGTTTCTCTAGATTCATGGGTTAGTAGAATATATGTACATATTTATTAATATTGCTTTATAAGTAGTGAAATTATTCCAGTGATCTAGTGGTTAAGATTTGGCTCTTTCACCACCGAGGCCTGGGTTCGTTTCCTGGTCAGGGAACCACACCACCCAATTGTCAGCTGTCATACTGTGGCAGTTGCATGTTGCTGTGATGCTGAAAGCTATGCCACTAGTATTTCAAATACCAGTAGGGTCACCCATGGTGGACAGGTTTCAGCAGAGCTTCCAGACTAAGACACACTCCAGATTTCCAGACTCGACAGAACTAAAAGGGAAATTATTATAAGAACATTTTAAAATTAATCTCTTTTACCCACTATATGGTCATTGGTAGGTAGGTAACAATCAAATATATTTCTTAAATGCTAATAATGTCCTATTATACAGCTCTAAAGTTACTACTTGACCTTCTGTATCTCAACCCATAAGTTTTAGAAAATTAAAATGGTTGTATGTTAGAAAGGGTGACAAAAGCAATATAGTCCTCTTTCACATTGTCTCTACAAAATTCTAAGGGCGTGGTTTTTTATTTGCAGTCAGTATCTCAGAAATGACGTGTACTTAGCTATATAGATAGAGATGATGTTTTGTTTTGATTTTGCTTTTTTTAAGAAAAGTTGAGATTGGAGCTAGCGGTAGAGAAGACACACTAAATAAGATGAAGGGGCACTGTGGCAGCCATAGAAAGGGGACTATTTGGAGAACTTCTCTGATGGGTGTCAGGGCAATTTCCCATGGGGAAAAAAGTAGAGTCACCTTTCCCATTCCAAATGAAATTTAGTACATCTTACAGGGCTATGGTGGGTCCCTCTGTGGATCATAAAATTCTTTTAATTCTGATAATACATATTTTAGCCATACTAATAATCCCCAGCCTACCATCATTTTCAGAAATTGGAACCTCCCAGTTGATACCGTAACTAGTTTCTTTCTTGTAATAGTATAAGTCAGGGCAGTGTACCCAGCAAGATTCACTTCTAAAGGAGTTGTTACTGAGAGATTGACTTATCATCAGGCTATAAACTGTATTTGGAAATGAGTTACATTATGCAGCTCTGATGATTTTATAGATCACTAAACTTGAGAGTGTCCATGAACCCGTTAAACTTACATGTAAAATTTTATGTATACATTCACTGTTATGAAAAGAAGACAATCATAGTTTTTATCAAAAGGATCTGGGTCTCCCAAAACGTTAAGAATCTGCTACACATGAAATCTCAGTAAAACCCTTGCCACTAGCCTACACTTTTTCACCTCCCTCTTAACCATTAACAAGCTAGCATCTTTTTTTCTTTCTTTCTTTCTTTTTTTTTTTTTTTTGTGAGGAAGACCAGCCTTGAGCTAACATCCATTGCCAATCCTCCTCTTTTTTGCTGAGGAAGACTGGCCCTGGGCTAACATCCATGCCCATCTTCCTCTACTTTATATGGGATGCCGCTGCAGCATGGCTGACAAGCTGTGTGTCATCGGGTGCCCGGGATCCAAACCCACGAGCCCCAGGCCACCAAAGTGCGACCTAAACCACTGCGCCACTGGGCCGGCCCCAACAAGCTAGCATCTCTCACCACTTCTTTCACTTGATCTCTGTGGGGTACGATTGACCTAACCACTCCTTTCTTGGCTAGACAACAAGATATTCCAACCCTAATCTTGATCATTTCCCTTATGCTACTCTTTCCCCTTAAGTATTGATGTTTCCTAATATTGAATCTCTCCATTTTTCACCAAATTTTGAGTACCTCCGTTTTACCAAATGGTTGGATGATCTTAATTCCTTCAGCTAAAACTAGCATTACTGACTCTCAGCACTGTCTCTATAGACTTGTGTTTTCAACTGTCCATTTCTATCTGAATACTTCAAACTTAATTCATCTTCTACCAAGCCTATAACTCTGGCAACTCACTGTCCCAAATCAGAAGCTTGATTTCATCCTTCATGTTTTTCTCTGACCTTTCAAATCTAAGTCATCACCAGGTCTGGAATTTAACTTGTTTATCCATTCTCTGTGCAGAAGCCTCAAGTAGAAATCAAATTCTGCATTAGTAGCCTGATCTAGAAGGTCTTCATTCTCAGCCCAACCTTTTGGAAGTTGGTTCAAAGGACTTACAACATAAACTCAAAATCTCTTTTGTAACATAGACTCCTTTGAAAGTATGAATGCCGTTGACCCTCTCCCTAGAAAATTGCACACAAAATTTACCAACAGATTCCACTGGTTCTTGGGTTCCCTGGTCTGTAGGTTAAGACTGATATAACCCATCAAGGGAACTCGTTTTCCTCATAATTTTCGGACTGTCACATATCTGTACCTTTAGTTCTTAGAAATGTCCTCATTTCTGTCATTAAAATCTACTTGTTAATTACTAGAGCTTCATCTTCACTGTCTCTATGATACGTTCCCTAATCACCTCTAGCTACAATGGCTACAAGTAGTTCTTTCTCTTAGATTGTAAGCTCCAAGAGAGGAGAAAATATAAACACTTTATTTCCTTCACACTGCCTCATGCTCTGCTGTGCTATGCTTAGCTGTCTGCCATGGATGGGGGAATTGTAAAAATCATGTACTGTTTAATTTTCTATCATATGTTCATGAGAACAACTAAGAAGATTTGATTTTAACATATTTAAACTTTGGCTTCGTGGTCTCTGAATAGTCACTGGCTGCTATTTCAGGTCTTCTATCCCTACCTAGCAAAAATTCTACTTGTTTCTGTGCAGTACATGAAAAATTTCAAACACTGATTTAGACTGGTAGACAGGACTGACCATTATCAATTTCACTATTAGTTTCTTATTAGAGTACATATATCCTCAGTAGTATAACTCAACAGTGCTAGAGTAAATACTTGTTTGAAAATATTTTAACTGTTGAAAAAGTAACTTACCCAAACATACCTGGTTTGCCATCTTTGGGTATTTATACTTTCTATGGGCTCTTGTAGCTAAACATAAAAAGGGGAAGAAAAATTGTGTCCAAATAATGTGGTATTTAAACTTTGTATCATAAAGACATGCTTAGAATTGCTATTGCTGTAATGCCTTCTGAAATTTAAACACTGCGGCCAAATAAAAGACAAAGATAAGCTCTTGTGTGAAGCTTTATTTATTCGTCCATTCGTGAAATACATGTTTTGCCTCATTTTATTTGAGGCCCTAGGAAAGCAGCACTGAACAGAGACAAGGCTCCACCCTCACAAAACTTAAATTTTATTGGGGATGACAAACCATAAAAGATAATTCAGGGACGTATACATGCATATGAAGAATAACCAAAGTGAGAAGACAGTGATGGGGAGAAGAGGAATGTTTTTGAGGAGAGTAGAGCAATGATGTCAAAAATATGGGGGAATGGCTTTCCAGACTAGGAACAGGAAGTAAAAGAGCTTCACCTTTTTGAGGACCTGCAAACATGCCAGTATTGCTGGAGCTCTGTGAGCAGTGGAAGGAGAAAATGTTGATGTTAAGTAAAGGCTAGATCCACTTAGGGCCTATAGGCCACACTAAAGTGTGACAGGAAAAAATTGGAAAGTTTCAGCAGGGACATGACATAATGTATTTAACATGTTTTAAAGTTCTCTCTCATTGTTATATGGGCAAGAGAAGAAGCAAGGAGATTGGTTAAGAGGCTCTTGTAGTCCAGGGTGAGGGATGATGTGACTTTCAACAAGTTATTTAAATTTTTTGTGCCTCAACTTCCTTATATGTAAAATGGGACTAATGGTACCTACCTCATAAGGTGGTTATGAGAATTAAATGAGTCAATATATGTAAAGTCTATCCTGGCACATAAATGCATTATGTAATATCCATCTGGCAGACTGCAGAGGATGGAATGAGTGGAATTGATTCACCATGAAAACTTACCTTGGATTTGATATTCCCCTCCAGCTGATTTAATTTCTAAAAATGGGAAAAAAGGGCAGAGAACATAATGTGGCTTAAAAGAAGCATGGTGTGCCAGGGAACATCCACAATCTCTCCCTGCCATCTTCAGCCCAGCAGTCCTTGGAAAGCCAATGAAAATGCTTGCTTTTAATGGTGCTTTCTGCATTTAACTTCCCACAACCTCAAATACTTAGGGTGGAGTTGTTAATCTAGCATTGTGGTACAGTGAAAATAGGAGTGGAATGGAAATGAAAAGATTTCCTTGGGCACATCACTCTGAGCTTCAGTTCTCATTTATAAAGTGGGGCTAAATATTTCTTCTCCCTGTCTCAGTGGATAAAAGGACAAGATAAGGTACTGTATATGGAAGCTTCTCAGAAATCATACATGACTAAATCCATTAGTGCAAAAATTCGTTTTGAGTATTTACTGTGTGCAATACCCTGGGGATGCAATAATGAACAAGATCCAATTTTTGCCCTCAGTGAATCTCGGAGTCTTCCAGGGCAGATAATTCCAAACACTATATCATCTTAATGTGGAATAAAGGATAGGGTATTCTGAGTACACAAAGGAAGAGGGAATCTAAAGAACAAGTGTCTGAGTGAAAAGGAGGGACTCAACTCCTCGCACTCTATCCTCAGTCCCTCTTACCTTTCCTTAATTTTCTTCATAGAATTTATTACCACCATAGTATTTAACTGTTTATTGCCTGTCTCTCCCAACTAGAAAATACCATGAGTACACTGGGTTGTCTTTTTGTTGTTGTTAATTGTATCTCTAGCTACTAGTGTAATGCCTGACACCAACACATACAAGGCATTCAAATATTTGTTGAGTAAATGTGCACATACCAAGAGGTATGGCAACATGGAACTACACATAGGTAAATATTAGAGGATGATAACATGCAAGAGGAGTAACAAAAGATCTACTTGGGTTGGGGAGGTGGCAAGCAGAGGCTAGATCACAAAGGACCTTATGTGCTAGGCTTTGTATCTTGGATTTTATCCTGAGGTTAGAAGAGTGGCATTAGATACATGCTTTAAAAGATCACTCGGGTTTGGAAGACTCCTGTTTCAAAACTGGCAGATTAAATCATTTTTTTATATCCTGTTTGCCACAAAACCCCATTAAAATGACAGGAAGTAGAAACAGGAATCCATAGCAGAATTCTGAGGAATTTCTAGAAGCTACAAAGTATATGGGATCAGATTGATAGAAAAATCAAAATTGTGAATCCTTATATAAAGGAAATGTTCTGAAAAGTTAGAAAAGCACTACTAAGGGAGTGGTTCTTAACCTTTGGGGGGAGGCGGGAGAGAGGAGGTGGTGTAAACACCTCTGGAGACTGACAGAAGCTACAAAACCTTTCCTCAGAAAAATTCACGCAAAATTTTGGGTATACCAAATGTCATCTGGAACTCCCTGAAATCTAGGTGTAACTGGCTTGAAACCTGTGACAGTTCCACAGCCACTGCAAGTCCACAGCTCTTCCCAAGACTCTTACTAATTCACAGATTACACCCTCCTGAGCAACAGTTCACTCAACCATTAGTGCTGTTTTTGCACTGTACTATATTGACCAGACATGAAATGTGCCGGGCAACATAGGACGTACTGTCCTCAAGGAACTCACAGATTAGGGAAGAAATAAGAAGCAAAAACGCGTTCAGTTACAAGTTGAGCACCAACTATGTGCCAGGCAGTGTGCCAGATCCCAGGGATACTGCAATGAGCAAGGAAAATACAGTTCTTGGCTCTTGGTTTCATGGAGACTACCGTCCATCTAAAGAGAGGCCTTAATGATCAGTGCTCAGAAGTAGACAGCTCTATAAGCGAGTGTAATGGTGAACACTGCCTACTCTGCAAGGTCAAAGAAGTAACTTTTAATCTGGAACCAGAGGTTACAGAAATATTGGAGGATGAAAAGGAGTTAGCCAGGTTGCCGGGAAACAGAGGAGAGGGAAAGTGGCAGGAGTTGGTAGGATCGTGACAGGATAGTAGTCTGTAGAGTAGGTGTTCAATAAAATGTCCTGTCATCCTCATCAAGAGTACTCAATAGGTATTCCCTCTGTTCTGACATTCAAACACATCTTGATACTTAAGGTCTTAAAAAACGCTAAACCCCTGTGTCCATGTGTTCATTGAGTGTGTACTATGCCAGGATGCATGAAGTATCTTTTATCCCTAGAACAATTCTATATTGTCCCTATTTTACAGTTGGGAAAACTGAGACTCTGATAAGTAACTTGTTCACAGACACCTAGTGAGTCACACAGCCAGGAACTGAACCTGGGCATTGTCACTCCAAAA
Organism: Tapirus indicus; assembly: GCA_031878705.1. Taxonomy (NCBI): domain Eukaryota; kingdom Metazoa; phylum Chordata; class Mammalia; order Perissodactyla; family Tapiridae; genus Tapirus; species Tapirus indicus. The sequence continues at coordinate 42,955,724 of CM062919.1, forward strand.
CACATTACCCTTCCGGCCTTACTGCCGACTGCTCCTGAACTGGAGCCCAAAGGGGAGCCAAGAGGTTTTTTCCAAACGTGCTTTGCACTTGGAGATTCTTTTCTTCTTCTGTGCCTTTCCTCGTACTCGCTTCTCTCCCGGAACTTTACCTAGAACCAACCCTAAGGTCTTCCTAATCATCTTTCAAAATCCCTTTCAAATGCCAATTCCTCTATGAAGTATTCTCAAGCAGCAACGAGAAGCCGTCTCTCTCCCTCTCCTTCTCTCTGCCTCTCTCCTTCAAATGTCTCCCTAAGGTTTCTAGTTGGTATTTTACCAGCCCACAGACCTTTCATTTATCTTGCATAGACTGTCGCCCAGCTCCGCCTCGTAGGACCAAGACACGGCTTCGCCCGAAGCTGTCGCTCCGGAAACGCACTCCGCTTTGAGCTGAAACTGGTGAAACTCCACAACTCCCTCTCGGGGTCCGACGCCTCGTTCCTCCAGACTGGCTTCAGGAAAGGGGCATCGACTCTATCCACGCAAATTTCTAGCTACGCGAGCTAAGATTACGGTGTCCACCGCGGGCTCCAGGATAAAGACGCTTCCGACTCCGAAACGCTTAGCAACCTCCGGCTTCCTCCTCCTCTGGGCCACCTCCGAGATCCTCTTCCGGGGTAGAGGTCGCCCCTCCCCTCTCCGCGTCTCCTCCAAGATGGCGAGTGGCGGCAGCGCGGGGGTTTCGGTGCCTGCGCTCTGGAGTGAAGTGAACCGTTACGGCCAGAATGGCGACTTCACGCGCGCTCTTAAGACCGTCAACAAGAGTAAGTGTCGGGACGGGCGCCGGGGCGAGCCTGGGCTGGGGGGAGGATGCGGCCTCCTTCCGGCGCGCGCGACCCCCCTCCGAGTAGACGCGGGGAGGAGAGACCTCCGCCGCCCGCGGCTCGGGCCCGAACACCCGGCGGGCGTGGGTCGCAGCCCCTCCTATCGACCCGACCAGCCCGGGGTCCCAGCTTGCTTAGAGCCACGTGTACTTCCCTCTTTACCCACCGCGGGAAGCGAGGGAGGGATTTAAAGAGATCGTATCTCCCGGCGCCTCTTCCAAACTGTTCTTTTACTCTTCCGTTTTCACGCCTTATTTCGCAGATATACCACATTGCCTTCTTTCTCCTTGCGTTTGCTGGAGGAATCAAGACAGTATTGCTAAAGGAGCTTTTTCTTTGGGGCCGCAGCAGAGGGAGGAACCTCCCTGGGACACGTAATTTAGAAGCTGGTGCTGACAAGGTGGAAGCTGTACAGACTCAGGGTGGAGGGAAGGGCTGGATCTGGATGTCAGGCCCTTCATTCCCACAGATAGAATCTCTCCAGCGTCATTAGACCAGAAAATGTGTGTGTAAAAGCACTAACATTTGAAAAAACGGAGAAAAGTTTGGCCCGTGTTTTGCCCCGTAACTGATCATTTCAAGTAAACTGCCTTCGTTGTGAAGTTCACTGATTATATTCTTTTATTCCTTGTTATGTACCTGTAATATGGCCATCCTTTTTAGTGCTGTTTGTCGTGCTCAATTCTTTTTTACTGAAGATGGAGCTTATGTTTGTTAGATTTGGAAATGCAGTTACCAAGGCGAGGTTTGGCTGTTCAAAGCAGTAATAGCATACAAGGTATGGCAGTAACATACCCAGCTGTATAAGTAATTTTCAACAACTTATTGCTGGGTTAACGCAAAAAGAAGTGATTGTGCCCACAATGCACTTTTGGTGATTTAGACATTGAGGAAAATAGCTACTAGTTAGAATTATTTGATTCTTAAACTTATTTTGAATTAACTTTAGCCTTTGGCTAGACTTGCAACCAGTACTACTCAGCAGTGTAGTAAGTATTTTGCAGGAATTCTTTAATCAGCAAGGGCTGTCAGTTTGTTCTCCAATATATATTTTCTTAATTGCTAGAAATTACTTTGATTCTTAGACTGAGAATTGGATTCCTATAGTTGCCCAGGAAACATGGGGAGTGATCCTGGTCATTTTGACCCTGAACAGCTGTTTGGTGTTGAAACTTGGTCACCGGAGTCCTTTAATTCTCTCTGGTCATCTTAGGTGAAAAGGGAAGTTTTGAATGGTTTTTGGAAATATTGCCAGCAAGATAAATTGTGTTTGTATACTTTACAGCTTATAGACTTTTTCCAAAATATTCTCATTTAATCTTCTTAATAACCTTGTAAAATAAGTAATGCTTTCATACTGGTTTGCAGATCAGAAAATTGAGATTTAGCAATTACATGACTTGTTTAAGACCTCAGGGCATTTAGTGACAAGCTTGTACTCAAACCTAAGTCATTTGCTTCCAAATTCTACCTGAACTTTTTTGTTTCCCTGTGAAAAGTAATAAATTTGCCTGTGAAGTAATAAAATATGTAGGTTGTTGCATGGGTCCCAGGAGAAAAAGCTGTAGAAAACAGCTTCTTTCTTGCTTCTTTATTTCAGTCTACTTTTTTTGGTACATGCATCTTGGGAATCTCTCATTGAAAATCAAATTATAACTCTCCTTATTGTCGTTTCGTAAGTTAAAAATGAAGATCAGCTATTTTTAAAAATATTTCAACTATGCTGCAATAAAATTGGAAACGTCAGGGGCCGCGGTGGCGCAGCGGTTTAGTCTGCGCTTGGCAGCCCAGGGTTCGCGGGTTCGGATCCCCGGCACCCGCCGACGCACTGCCTGTCAGCCATGCTGTGGCGGCGTCCCATATAAAGTGGAGGAAGATGGGCACGGATGTTAGCCCAGGGCCAGTCTTCCTCAGCAAAAAGGAGAAGATTGGCGATGGATGTTAGCTCAGGGCTGGTCTTCCTCACAAAAAAAAAAAAATTGGAAACGTAGCTTCCTGAGGCGGAGGGTGGGAAAATGTAGTAAAAAAAATGTGAAAGGGGAGTGGATTTAAAAATTACTTTCCTAAAATTGTTCTCTAGTACTGCAGATCAACAAGGATGATGTAACTGCCCTACACTGTAAAGTGGTATGCCTTATCCAGAATGGAAGTTTCAAGGAAGCCTTGAATGTCATCAATACTCACACCAAAGTGTTAGCCAAGTAAGTGATACAATTGGTTGGTTGTGCAGTTATTAGAAATACTTTTCCATAGTTATAACCATTTCCATGGTTTTTTCCCCACTGTTCAGTGATTTTTGACCTTTTTCTGTTCTTCCTTCTTTTTTTCTTTTCTTGCCAAGAGTATTTCTGAAACAAGAAGGAGCGATAGTAACTTTTGTTCTTTTCTGCCTCAGAGAGCCTTTTCTTTACCCCTGTGTTCCCTTTGAACCACTAAGAAGGAGATAAACCCTGGAGGCCTGTGGGACATAAGTGTAACAAGAGTTCTTGGAAGACATAGGGAGAACAACTTAGCAGAAATTAAATTAAAAAAAAAAACAGGCAGAGGGAGGAACATGTAGGGCAGGAATTTATAAGTGTTTAGGTTGATAGAGATCTCTAAGATGGTATGGCAGTCTTAGCCATACCTACCCAGAGGTAGCTCCTTTGAGAATTTTTTGAGGTGAGTGATTTTAGGCCAAGATCTTTCAGTGTTCAGAGTTCTTTAGCAGTCTTTAGAATATATAGCAGTTTTTTTGTTGTTATTAATCTTTTTCATTTATCATTTCATGAAATATGAACTTATATTCTAAATTGTTACCATAATTAGATTTTTCTTTACAGTTATACCTAAGCCCCAAAACAAGTCTGTATTGAAACGAAGTTTGTAGCATATTTATTCTTTAATGAGATACTGGTTTATAAGGTGCAGAACAGTATCTAGTATACCTTTTTTTGTATAAGAAAAGGAGGACATAAGAATTTATATGTATATTTTCCTGTATTTGCAAAAACAAACAGAAACAGTGAATAATAGTCACTTGTAGGAGGTGAGGGAGAACAGGGTAGATCTGAATAGCAGTGGGAGTGCAACCTCTTAGTGTATACCTTTTTGGTTTTTTATTTGAGCCATATACATGTATTACAGATTGAAAACTAATTGGTAAATGTCATTAAAAATAAAAGGGAATTAAAGGGGACACTGCTTTCTACCAGTAAACATGTTTATGCTAAAATTCAATGTTTTGAATTTTGGCCATTTTGTAAGATAGGGAAATTTTCAGATGATCTATTTTAGGCAAGTGAATGAAGCTTATTGCCATTTGCCTTGATAAATATTTTTCCTCATGGGTTACGGTTGAAACTTCAAAATGAGTTTCCGGTGTCATATTAATGTAAATGAATTTTTAAGTAAATGTATGCAAGTAGTGTTTTTGTAATTGTGTGTTTACCAGTTTGGTTATGAGTACTGTGTTTTTAAGATTTCTAGTTACTTTTTCTTTGCAAATCATTTGCTTCTTGAACATGTTAAAGGCTGCTTTATATGGTTTATTATTTTTTTTTTGGTGAGGAAGAGTCACTCTGAGCTAATATCTGTTGCCAGTCTTCCTCTATTTTGTATGTGGGTCGCCGCCACAGCATGGCTTAATGAGTGGTATAGGTCAGTGCCTGAAATCCAAACCTGCAAACCTGGGCTGCAGAAGCAGAGCACACCAGACTAAACCACTACGCCATGGGGCCCGCCCCCTATATGGCTTATTTTTTGATTAGTAGATTTAAGAAACTTCTGTAATAACCCATTTAAAATAATGCTCAGATTGTCTTTATATCTAAGATATGTTTAACTGATTTATGATTTCATTCTTAAATGTTTGTTTCAAAAGGCCAATAATTCTAATAAGAATATCCATGAAAACAAGAGAGGTTAGGGAAATGGATGTAATATTTTCTGCCACTTAGGAGCTGTCTAATTCTCAGACATGTCACCTTTGTCAGTTTCCTCATTTGTTTTTTTGTGTGTGTGAGGAAGACTAGCCCTGAGCTAACATGCGTTGCCAATCCTCCTCTTTTTTGCTGAGGAAGGCTGGCCCTGGGCTAACATCCATGCCCATCTTCCTCTACTTTATATGGGACGCCACCGCAGCATGGCTTGACAAGTCGTGCGTCTGTCCGCGCCTAGGATCCGAACCTGCAAACCCCGGGCCGCCTAAGTGGAGCGCCCGAACTTAACTGCTACCGGGCCAGCCCCCAGTTTCCTCATTTGTTGTTAATGGGGATTAAATAGCTTAATATAGTTCCAGTGCTTAGAGCAGTGTCTGGCAGGTAATGGGTGCTCTGCAGTGTTAGCTAATACATAATCAGATATCGGTTTTTTCCTTTTTCAGTAACTCTCTTTCCTTTGAGAAGGCATATTGCGAGTACAGGCTGAACAGAATTGAGAATGCCTTGAAGACAATCGAAAGTACTAATCAGCAGACAGACAAACTGAAGGAGCTTTATGGACAAGTGGTAATTACTGCTTTAAAATACCTCTTGACAATTGTCCTGAGTGAGCATGACTACTTGTAGGAAGTAGCAGGGATGAGGAACCCCAGCCCATCCTCATGCTCCAGGAAACTTGCCACCAAACCAGTTGCTGAGGTTTGAATGTATTCTCTCTTTTTGATATTCATACCAACAATTGCATATATAATGTTCTATGAACAAATGACTTCCTCAGGGTAATTAGAAAATTAAAATTAAGAACTATCCTATGAAATTTGGACGTTTCAGTTGGAAAGATGAAGGCCAATGAGCTTATATACTTAACGCAGTTTTGACTTTGTATTTCTTTCTACTTTTCAACTGGTATTTTATTCTAAGTTTAAAATAAAGCAAATCATGATGGATAAGAATTTGAATGAATTCAGCCAGTTTATGAAATCCCTGAAAATATCTTATTCTCAAAGGGTTTTGAGACATATAATTAAGCCTGTTGTAAAATAGGGCTATTAATGATGAGAGGACAGAAATGTTATAACTAGCAAAACCCTCTTAAAGATTTTTAAAATGTCAGTTTAGGGCAAATAATGTTGTATTGAATGCATTGTCCCCTTCAAAGAGATAGTATAAATTTAGCAATTCAGATGAGTTGAAGAAAGTTCATGAATTACAGGTCTGTAAAGAACTTTTAAGGTAAGCTGGGGAAGTTTAGGGTAAATTTCAGCATTTTGAGATTGATGAAGGGGGTCTGGGTTGTACATGGTGAATAATTGATCCAGAGTGTCAGTTCTTATTGCCTTTTGAGAACAACTGAACAAAATAAGCAGGCATTATGTTTTGTGTACTTGATATTACCCTATACAATAGCTGGTTTCTGGGAAAGAGAAAATGAAGATTAAATATAGTGAACTCCTAGGAAACATTAAGTCCTTTTGTTAACATCTAATTTTGTTCCTGTTTATTGGGGCTTAGTAATTGTTTTGTGTTGTGGGAAAATTTTTTCATCATAAGTCAGAGTTAGGTAACAGGATGATTTTTATCGAAAGTTTTTTTTTTCACAACCCACTTAGGCACTTACCTAATCTTAATATAATGACTTTTCTAACTGAATCATGCCTACAAATCTGCGATATAGTAGAGATTCATTGCAAGTAACTTTGAAAGTATTAGTAGCACAAAGAACTAATTGAAAAATATAAAGGAAAAATGGTTGTTTGCCCATGTTATACTGAATAAGGTTTTCTACTTAGTGGTTCCAAAAAGGGTTTGTATGGTGTTAGAGACATAAAACTATATTTGTCTTCTCTGATTTTTTTATTTGCTATTTGTCTCTTCAGTTATACCGGTTAGAACGCTATGATGAATGCTTAGCTGTGTATAGAGATCTCGTCCGAAACTCCCAAGATGATTATGATGAGGAGAGAAAAACAAACCTTTCAGCAGTTGTTGCAGCTCAAAGCAATTGGGAAAAAGTGGTTCCAGTGAGTATCTCTGTGTACTCACACAGCCATGAAATAATATTCCTGTCTGGTATTTGACTGGTATTTTGCTCTGTGACAGGAGAACTTGGGCCTCCAAGAAGGCACACACGAACTGTGCTACAATGCTGCCTGTGCACTGATAGGACAAGGCCAGCTCAATCAGGCAATGAAAATCCTACAAAAGGCTGAAGGTTGGAAGTTAATTAAAATTATATGTAACTCTAATGCACGGATAACTTTGCAAAATATTCCCAAAAATCGCATTTGACTTTTGTGAAGTTTTTAAATGGAAATTATTGATGCAGTGGAAATTTCTCAAAGTTCATCTAGCCTTTCTCTTGAGTTTTTGACCCTATCTCTCCTCTGTTTTTGTCTAATCCCTATGCCAGACTACTTTGTCCATTTTCAACCACACCAGACCTTAAGGTCTGAATTTTGAGGAGGATTTTGAACAAGTTACTATAGATGTTAAATGTAAATTAGTGAGTTAATATCAAGCACTCACAGTAGTACATGGCATATATGTATTCAGTAAATGTTGGCTATCATTATTGTTGTTAAACAGGTACTCAAGTATAGTAATAATATGCCGTGCTCATGTATGTGTATACATACACACATACACTACATTTATACGTTGATAACACTATTCAAGCACATTTTAACTCCATTTAGTATGTTTCCGTATACATATTTGTATGCTGTGGATTTTTTAAATAAGAAAAAAACAATTAGAGAACTTATGTCAGGTCTTAACTCCTCAAACATTTACTTTTCTTCTGCATACATTTTCCCTGGAAGCTATAAAAGTGATATAGGGACTGCAGTGATCCGTGGAGGGGAAAAAAGGTGAAACAGGGTCTGTTTTACTCTTAAATGTTGAAGGTTAAAATAAGAGCAGAGGTGGGGCCGGCCCAGTGGTGTAGTGGTTAAGTTCGTGTACTCTGCTTCAGCGGCCCAGGGATTGCAGGTTCCAATCCCAGGCGTGGACCTGTACACCACTTATCAAGCCATGCTGTGGTGGCATCCCATATACAAAATAGAGGAAGACGGGCGCAAATGTTAGCTCAGGGCTAATCTTTCTCAGCAAAAAAAAAAAAGAGGGAGATTGGCAAGGGATGTTAGCTCAGGGCCAGTCTTCCTCACCAAAAATAAAAAAATAAGAGCAGAGGTTAGAGCATCATGAGAAGAAAAATATGTTTGAAATTATAATTTCTTGATCGTACCCAGTATTGACAGTGTTATGGGAGAAGGACATTCTCATGGATTGCAGGTTTGAGAGTAAAAGTAGTACAGACTATCAGTGGGCAGTTTTGGTGATGTATAGCAGATTTTAAAATTTGGATATCCTTTGATCCAAGGATTTTATATCTAGAAGTTTAAGAAAATAATTAGATAAATTCATATATGTATCTGTATGAATGCTAACTGAAGAGATGTTCATAAGAAAACATTTAGAAACATCATGAGTTTCTGTTCTATTAGAGGATTGGCTAAGCTTTACTATAACTACAAAATAGATTACAATGCAGTCATTAAAAGTAATAGTAATGTAGCTCTATATTTATTATAACATAAACATGTTCACAGTATATTAAATGGGGGAAGAGAGGTGTAAAACACTATGTAGAATATACTTTCATTTTAAAATGCAACTGCATTTACATTTAAAAAACTGAAATGCTAATAGTGGTTATCTCTGGGTGGTGGGATTTTGCCTTAATTTTTTTTTGAGAGAGAGATTGGCCCTGAGCCAACATTTGCTGCCAATCTTACTCTTTTTCTTTTTTTTCCCCAAAGCCCCAGTACATAGTTATATATCCCAGTTGTAGGTCCTTCTAGTTCTTCTATGTGGGATGTCGCCTCAGCATGGCTTGATGAGCGGTGAGTAGGTCCGCGCCCAGGAAATGAACCGGCAAACCCCAAGCCGCCAAAGTGGAACACGTGAACTGCTATACCACCGGACCAGCCCCTATTGTCTTTATTTTTATACTTTTCTATAATTGATTTTTTTGCAGTCAAATTTATTACCTTCTTTTTTTTTTTTTTTTTTTTGTGTGGGGAAGACTAGCCCTGAGCTAACATCCATTGCCAATCCTCCCCTTTTTGCTGAGGAAGACTGGCCCTGGGCTAACATCCGTGCCCGTCTTCCTCCACTTTATATGGGTCGCCACCACGGCATGGCTGACAGGCAGTGCGTCTGCGGTCGCCCAGGATCCGAACTCGCGAACCCTGGGCTGCCAAGCGCGCACTAAACCGCTGCGCCACCAGGCGGCCCCTACCTTCATATTTTTTAAACGTTCTTTAAAATTTTTTAACATAAATTACGAATGAAAGAAAAATGCCAAAGAGTTAGAATAATCAGGGACGAATAATATTTATGCAATATAGTTGATGCTAATGATAAATTTCAAATTTGCTTGTTATTAAAATTATCTTGAAATCCTCTGTCCAAAAATTTAGTTCTCCCTTTTTTAGAATGGTGAAAGGAATGGGAGTTACCAGGCAATGTTAATTTTAAAATCATTTTTTCTTATAGATCTTTGCCGCCGTTCATTATCAGAAGATTCTGTAAGTATTCCATTCTTATTAAACCTGACTTTTACATTTCTGACTAATAAAAATTTGTAGGAGGCTTCATTGTAGTATTTATTGACTTTTTGGAATAGATAGTGATTTGTTAATTAGGAATCACAGTAGAAACCCTCTTGATCAGTTACTTGATGGAGTCTTTTAGAATGAGAAATTACAATACAAAAATTTGTATAGCCCTTGCACATTTTATTTTAAATTCATATAAATATAAATTCATTTTCCTAGTTTAGGTGTAGCACTCAGGTCTTTGAGTATGGGTCTATTCACAGGAATTCCATGCGTATTTCTTACATAATCCAACGGTTGTGATTTTCAGTTCTGTTTTTTTTGAAGTGCAACAATGTCTTAAAGACAATTGTGAAGTAGTTCAGTACAGAGTTCTTATTAGATGTTAACTTTTTCACCAATCTCTTAGCGTTTTCTGGCTCACATCTAATTAGACAATAATTTTCCTTAGGAACTCACCTTTATCAAATATTTCTGAGCATTCAACATAATTTTTATTGAAACAAATCTCTTTTCACACTCATGGTTCTTCTCTTACTATATTAATTTTTGTCATTTCCTTATCAAATCCAACTAGCCTCATGGGATTGGAAACAAACATATCTGACTCCTGGTCAGCATACACTCACCAGGTGAGAGCAGGAGTGCTGGATGTGGTAAAGGAGAGCAGCCTTGAGCGTCCATTGTGGGCATCAGTCAGCCTTTCCAGAGGAATGGAGAATCTGGAGTGTCGGTTAAGAGAGCTGCTGCTTTAATTACAGAATCGTTTCAGCTTTTTAAGCTGTATGATGATAACTAGAACTTTGTAGTCTTTGCATTGGAGTTATGGTAGAATTAAGAGTGAAGCATTTTTAAAATGTGTTCTTATGAGAAAATTCTTTCCAGAGTTTAGAGGTATTGCTGTAAAAAGTTAAACCTGCAATCTGGTTTTTTACTTTTTTTTTTCGTTCTTAGGTTTTAGAGAATAATAATGATCAGTGAGTTGTCTTCCTGAGCTTGTTGCCATGTTCGTCAGGATCTTTTTGTCATTCTTATTTTAACTTCCCTCTTTCAGAGACAATTCCTAAATTTTAACAAACTGACTCTAAGGGAAAATTCCAGAAAATTCTGTCTTCTTTAGGATTGTATATCTTTTGAATGTTTGGATCACTTGGTAAATATATGGATCAATTTGAAGAATTCACACACAAAAAAAATGTTTCTTCTGCTTAGGATGTGACTGAGGAAGACCCACAGGCAGAACTGGCCATCATTCACGGGCAGATGGCCTACATTCTGCAGCTTCAGGGTCGTACAGAGGAGGCTTTGCAACTTTACAATCAGATAATAAAACTAAAGTAAGTGAATTATCTAAATGAAGTATCTTTTATAGGAGATGACGTTTCCCTTTAAAGTTTTGTTCCTTTTTGACTGTTTCTTGTTCACAGGCCGACAGATGTGGGATTGCTAGCTGTGATTGCAAATAACATCATTACCATTAACAAGGTATGGAATAACAAAGCTTTTCCACACTTATATTTTACACTGAAAGCATGTTACTCCAGCTTTGTCCTAGGATAAGTGTTCTTTTTTCCATGACAAAGTCCAGTTACAGTAAAAATCATAATGGAGAGTGTTATTTAACTCTCATAATAATGATGATTCTGCAAGGTATATTCAAGTAATAAAACTTTTTTGTAGTTACAGACCCTGGACTTTAAAATCTTACCCTTTTCACAATTTATAGTAATATGGAGAATCTCTATTTATTAGAGAAGTAAATTGTTTGGACTTTTAAACTTTAAGTGTGTGCATGTTTTACATAATTTCTTCATCTGGTGAGTCTGCAAGTTTTTTGTATATAATTTTTTCTTTCCAGTAGTTTTTATTTTGGGGGAGGGAAGACATGGACAGGTTCTCTCTTTCTCTGCCTGTCCCCACCAACCCATGTGTAAAATATTACAAGTATCTATATAGACAGCCCTAAGGAGTGCTGTACTAGTGAAATTAACCACTATTTGGAACATTGTTTTAATGGGAAAACATTTCAAGTTCAGATTTGAAATTCAAGTCAATAGGAAAATAAGAAAAGTAACATTTTATTTCTTTTGATATGCCATGTGATTTTTCAAGTGCCATCTTATTTCATTCTCACAATTATCTTTTTAGGTGGCAGTACTTCCCTCCAATTTATACAAGTATAATCTGAAGTTGAAAGGAGTTACATAATTTTTATAAGGTCATAGCCAGTAAGAGAGAGAACTTGGATTCAGACTCTAGTCTCTAAAGCTGCTCCTTCTAGTCCTTCATGGTACCTCTCTACTCCTATAGCAGAAATTCAGAGGGTCCCCAGATGTAGGATAATGGCATTAAGGGAGATAGCAGTTATAGGATGTTGCAGGCCATTGGCATGGTTTAGGTTTCCAGAAATTGATGCTGGCATTTGAATTTTGGCAACATATACCTGCCTGTTTATGAATAATTTGACATGCCAGTGAGGACAAATTCTTTTTATCTGATATATAATTGTGGGGAAGAGAGTATGTGAAATACTAAATATCTCAGTGTAAAAATAAGCACTGAACTTTATTCAGTCGACAGGTATTTATTTCTGACTTTTTATTCACCACGGTGCTGGATGCAAGAGGTAATGCAAAAGAAATATGAAAGATGGTCTTAATCATTACATAGTTTAAATTTTCTTTCTAGTATTGAAAAGAAATTGTGCCTGTTTAAATTTCTTGTCTGTATACCTTGTAACTGCTGCAGTATTTGGTGAAAGAAAAGTTCTCTGGGTTGGCACATTTTGAGCTGACCCTTGAAGGAAGGGTACGATTTGAAGGTTAAGCAACAGTATAAGCAAATGAACATATGAAGAAATATTTATGATTTCTGGGGGGAATGCGAGAAAACAGAAGATAAGAGGATACATACATGCTGACTAGTTAAAAAAAATAGATTAGATTGAATGATAGATATCAAGGTATGGGAGGCCTTGAAAATCAAATTTTTGAATAAGTGCCAGGAGAGCAAAGTTGAAGAAAAGTCTGGCAGTGGTATGCATGATGAATTGAAGTATTAAAATAGTGGCATTGGAGAGCCAACTGGAAGTCTGGTTTTTGAGGATTGATTTATATAAAAGCCAGTTTCTTGCTGTACGTTAAAATAATTTCACATTGGTTTGGAAGTTCACACTCAGAAAAAGTAGAATTTATTTTAGATTTCTTCTTTGCCTCCTTTTAGTCTTTAAACTATAGAAGATCTGGTTTAAAAAGCACGGTGGAAAAAAAAAGCATGGTGATATCACTTATTTGCAAATAAATATATCATTTAACAAAGCTAGAATGCTGTGCACATAGTAGACCCTCATGCTCAGTTTTTCCTTTTCAGGATATAATATGACTTAATTGTCTTCCTTCTTTGAAAGGTCTGTGACTTTCTGTAATTCTTGAGTTCTTTCTGTAGGCAGATAATACTGTGTTGTCCTACAGAGAAATTTTGGGAATTAAACTTCCTTGCACTTCTACCTAGGTGAGAAGGGGCTTAAGAAAAGGAAAAACAGTAGCTATATTATATTAGTATTTTCTGCTAAAAATGGATTCAAAAGAGGTCTGAGTATATTTCTGAATTTTACTGTAAGAAAAGCTTACATAATGACAGTATTTCAAAGAGGAATGAGTTACTTTCCTCATTTGTCATCTAAATTCTAAAGGACATAGTTTGTAGAAATTGCAAATTTAGGTATCTTTGTAGTTTGAATTTCCACTGTAAGATTTGTGCTCTCCCTATGTACTTTTCTTGAAAAAGGTCAGAACAATCAGTTAATAGTGCAAAGATTAAAAAAAAGAAAACCAAGCACCCAAGACATGTATGTGCGTTTTAGGAGCATAGGCACCCCAACCACATAGACGTATTATCTTCCAAGCTCTCTTGTCATGTTTATATAAAATAACTAAATGAAATAGGAATAAGGCCTTGGAGTGTTAAAAGAGTTGAAGTCTGAGGTTGCTGTTAATGGTGGATTAACTTTTCTTTGTCAGGACCAAAATGTCTTTGACTCTAAGAAGAAAGTGAAATTAACTAATGCAGAAGGAGTAGAGTTTAAGCTTTCCAAGAAACAACTGCAAGCCATAGAATTTAACAAAGCTTTACTTGCTATGTACACAAATCAGGTAGGTGACAGACCTCTGGATCCCCTGGCTAAACCTTTTGGAGTGTGGCTTATGAAGCATAATGGATGTATCAGTCCAATCTATTTATATTTTTTGTTTATATTTTATTTTAAGCGCATGTATTCTACAGAATGTCATATATCATAGGTTTTATTTGTTAAACAAGTAATTTGCCCAATTCTTTGTAAAGGTGTGCAGTTGGTGGCTTTTAAGAGGAAGAAAACACTATTCATACCTGTAAATGAGATAATTTTCTCATTACCTTATTTCTAATCGCTCTAAATTAAAGTAAAAATCAACAAAGATGCCAATCATGATTACAGATTTAAGATCCATCTCTCATTTTAGTTTGTGCTTGATCATATCAAGTTATAAATGTTAAGGAGGTCAATTCTAAGTTAAATGTGGATTAATTCTAATTAAATTATGATTTCATACTCTTCTAGAATAGAAGTTTTCAGTGGGAGAATGAGAGGCAGTAATATTATCATTTAGAACCGAGTTGAGTTATTCTTAAATTCTTTAGCAAGAAATACCTATACCTTTTGTTGTTTTGAAGCAAAGGCTAATACTTGATATAGTTTTTCTAAACAAAATTTTGGAATTAAAGCATCCAAATGAATGTTTAGAACTTGTCCTTAAATGCTTTTAGAGCTCATGGCTTAAATTGAGTAAATGGAAATCTTTTTCTTACAGGAAAAAATTGAGTATAGATAGTATAAACCACTTTACTCACCCTAGGCAGTTCTTCACTTACCATCTTGTTTCAACTGATTTCCTTCTCCCTTCATGAATCTTTCTTTTCTTTTTGGTCATTCACTTAATGTTTAATTTTATTAACCAGTTTCTTTTTTATGGGACTGGGGGATATTGTCTTTTAGGCAGAACAATGCCGCAAAATATCTGCTGGTTTACAGTCCCAAAGTCCTGAGCGTCTCCTGCCTGTGTTAATCCAAGCTGCCCAGCTCTGCCGTGAAAAGCAGCACACAAAAGCGATAGAGCTGCTTCAGGTAAAGGAATTACTTAAATTTTTAATGAGGTCAGGTAGTTGCCGCCTTGTTTCATTTTCATTATGTTATAATCTACAAGCTTGTAAATTTCATGTGAAAGCTAATAAGTAATGTTCCACTAGACAAATTCCAGAGTGTCACTCTAGTTAATTCTTGGACTGCAACTTTGTTTATATAAATTTGCATTAGTAAATAGTTTGCCATAAACCCTGAAGAATGCTTTTTGTTTGGAGATTTAACATGAGTTAGGGATTTGTTTTAGGCGTATAGTATCAGAACATGCTAACCCATTTTTCAATAATGTATTCTGCAGTGAGTCCCAGTCTAAAACCTCAAGCAATTACAGAGATACTGACTTGGTTTTTATCAACCTAAACTAGCTGTTCAATTACATGTTTGAATTTCCTGAGGATAGACAACATTGGAAAGTTGGAGAGGGTAAAATTAGGATCATCCTGAGGGGCAGTGTTGCCCAGCTGGGACCCTCAGTAAGGAGGCATCATTTATTGGAGTATCTTTCTTTAAAAAAATAAAGTAAATCTACATAGTAATCTGAATTATTATTTCTCTATTAGTGACTTCTTGGGAACTTGACATATTGTACTTTCAGAGCATAAATTTAATTTCCTGGAAACGTGACATCATTGCACATACTTTCAGAGCAAAGTGGATGTCAAATAAAATATTTTGAAGTTAAAATTGTGACCTGAAACCAGAAGTTAATATTTTAAAACTGGATTTAAATTTTTATGTTGCTGAGATAAGTAACTGGCATGTGTAAATTAAATGTGATTTTTTTTTTCCCCCAACTAAAACAAATTTTAGGAATTTTCAGATCAGCATCCAGAAAATGCAGCTGAAATTAAGCTGACCATGGCACAGCTGAAAATTTCCCAAGGTATTAACTATGATTTCATCATGATTAAAATATCATTTTAATGAAAACATATGGTTGGAATGATTCTCAAGTATTTGTGGGCTATGCGCTTTTAAGATTTTTGCATAATGGTAAAGTGTAATTATTGCTGTAAAAATGAATCTAGATTGAGTGAGCTCCAATAGATGTAGTAGTGATTGTTGGGTTATTCCTAAATTGTTAGAATAATTCTCATTCTATGCCTTGAAAGTCAGTAGAAGCAAAGAATTCCTCTGTTCCAAAAGACCATACTTACTCAAATTTCCTGGGTATGTCATGCGTAGAAATGCTTATATCTGTCACTTGGTAGTATTTGCATGATGTAAGGGTTACTTTGCATCCTAGTTTTCAGAATCGCTTTTCCTTCATTTATATTTTATGACCCTTATCTTTGGGTCTTTTTGAGTCTTACAGAAAACTGCTAGTATTTTTGTCCTTGATTTTGAACTAAACTTGAGTGATTGTCTAGAGCTGTGTTGTCTGTATTTGATAGCCACTATCCATACATAGCTATTTTAAGTTTAAATTAAAATGAAATGAAATTTAAAATTCAGTTCCTCAGTTGTGCTAGCCACATTTCAGAAGTTTTGTGTCCACATGTGACTAGTTGGACAGCATAGATATAAGATGTTTCCATCATCATAGAAAGTTCTATCAGATAGCTCTGGTGTAGACCCATGCATTCTCAATGAGGGTAATGGGGGTTTGGTGGGGCGGGGGGGTGGGTGTCAAAAAAAATCTTAGATATTACAGTGACTGAAATGAAAATTTTGTGGTTAGAGGGAGGGGGAGTTGGCAATTAGGGGGAAAAAAATGTCTAAAAAGGCTCCTTAGTGGGTAGTAAAGAAAACAAGATTGAGAAACACTGCTGGTCTCCCTGTTATCCTGTTCTCACATTTCCGTACTTTTCTTCCCTTGTTTCTTTTTTCCTTTTCCCACCTCTCTTTTTCTTGCTCTCTTTATCTTCTTTCCTCATCTGGTTTTCAGTTTAAGTTTTGCAAGGGTTATTTTTCATTCTACAATTACTGAGAGAGGCTGCTGTGGGTTTTGTTTGTAAAGACTTTGGAAATTTTATATTATTGAGGTTTGCAATGAGTGGAAAATCAGAATTTTAACACCATAGGAAATTTTCCATTGTTCTCATATCTACAGTAACGTATTTCAAGGCTTTTAGTGAAGGACCCCACCTTTAAGTCATGGCCTGAAAAAGGAGAAATAGGACTCGGTGGACTGGGAGTTGGGAAACATTTTTTTCTGGTAGCAGCTCTGCCATTAACTTTCTTTGTGAGTGTAAGCAAGATATATTGTTTCCTTGGAACTCAATTTCCTTATCTGTATAATAAATAAATAGAGTACCTTGTCCACAAGACCCCAAAGCTTGAGTATTTAGAGATGTTATAAAATATGACTCTTAATTTCTTTTTTTTTTTTTCATAAAATAGTTTCTTCAATGTGATGCTGATTGTTTTTAATCTCTTAAGGTAATATTTCCAAAGCATGTCTAATATTGAGAAGCATAGAGGAGTTAAAGCATAAACCAGGCATGGTGAGTTCATAACTAAGTATTATTAGACTGAAAAGTAATGGAATTAATAGTCCATTGGTATGTTTGCTGTTTTCTTTTTTAAATTTCTACTTATTTATTTATTCATGATGTAGGAGTAGTAAAAATAATAATTACTTATCTGCTATACATTTAATTTCATTTTGTGCTCTGCTTTGCATTGATTTTTTTGTTTAGTCAAATGTGCCAGGCACTATGTAGGCCTTATATTATCACTAAAAGCCAACCTCAAATAACCTAAGACCTGTTTAGGGAATTTCTTAGCCTAAATTATTTTATCATGTCTTCAGTGTCATTTCTTTGGGTTAAAACAACTTAGTAATAGTGGCCAACAAATTTAGTTTTTAGCTCTCTGAATATTCAAGCATCACAGGTTTAGATTCCTAATATAGCTGCAAAAGCATCTACTTCAAAGTAGAGACTACTTCTATAGTGGTGGTATGTGTATTTATTGAACAGGGACTGTGTTATTCATGTCTGTGTCCTCTAACACAGCTTGTTTATAGTTGGCACTCAGTAAACATATAGTAATATTATGGTAGTGCTTTCTCTTTAGAAGAGTCATTTTAAAGACTGAGATACAGTTACTTTATATTAGAATCAAATATAATATATGGCTGAAAAGAAAATGTTTCTAATATTTAATATCTGGCCTTCTGTTGCCTTTCAAGAAATATGTCCACTTCCTCCAGGTTATTGAATTCATTTGCATAAAAGTTGTTCAGAAATTCCCTATTTTCTCTTTTAGTCTCTGTAGAACTTCTCTCATTCCTAATATTGGTTATTTGTCTTCTCTTTTTTGTTGTTTTCTGATCAGTTTGGCCAGAGGTTTATCAGTTTTATTGATTTTTTTCAAAGATTCAGCTTTTTGTTTCTGTTTCCTGTCTATCCTCATCTCCTGTTGCTCCCCGCTCTCTTGCTCCGTTCCAGTCACATGGGCCTTCTTGCTATCCCTCTAACACACCAGGCAAGCTTTTCACTGGCTTTGTGTAGCTCAGGCCAGATGCAACTCATCATGGGAGTTTAACCACAGTAGTGTGAACCTTGCTGATCACACACTTGGATGTCCCAACAATGTCTTATTATATAAACTAGTTTTCTAAGCATTCTCAAGTTCTGTACTTACCTTGTGGACTGGTAACCATTTGTGAATTGGCACTGCTTTAGAGGAAAGGTGTATTTTATAAATAACTGCCTTTGTGTTTGGAAAACACTGTTGTTCATGGTATTTCTAGTTATTATGCTCTATAAAGATAGTAATTTTGATGTTGAATTACGTGCTGACTTTATTTGCCTAGCAGCCTTTATTTGCTATTTCTTGAATGTTTTTCATTTTCAAAAACTTGTTCTGAGAGAAGGGGGAATTTTATTCATTAATTTATACCTTTGGCTGGTTAGGTGTCTGCATTAGTGACCATGTACAGCCATGAGGAAGATATTGATAGTGCCATTGAGGTCTTCACACAAGCTATCCAGTGGTATCAAAACCATCAGGTAAATAAATGGAGTAAAATGTTATGAGGGCATGTTTTTACATTAAAATTAAAAGCTGCAGTTAGTGAACTCAAGATTGAAATATTCCAAGTCACTTTTAAAAATGGAATGCTGTCAGATTCATTTTTTTAAGTATGCTAGATGCAAATAAAGTTATTAGAAATAAGAAATAGCTGCCAAATGAAAAAAACTAGCTCAGCTCTGTTTTCTGAAGCTTCTTCTCATGTGTGTATGTGTTTGTATGGGTAATCTCAAGAAATAAGAATGCTAATAGTACATGATTGCATATGAGAGAGCCCATCTTTAGTGGCTAGAAAGCCTATGGATGGTAGTAATTGGTGGAACAGTAGTACATGGAATAATTGTATATCATATCTCCATCTAATAGGAACATCTTCATTTTTTTCCAGTATGGGTTTCTGCATATGCAATGTCCAACTTATAAATATACATACACACAGGTGGCATTTATTCTGTTAGCAGTATTAGCAGTGAAGGGATATCAGTGTTCTGGGAAGTATTGTGTTAAATTAATGTTTGAATACTATAGTGACATATGTTTAAGATTTGATTATGAGGGAATATTTCTAGTTGTAGACAATCTAAATAAAGATGGATTGTGTTCCACATTCATAAATTCGTCTTCACTTGTACTAATTTGTCTACCACCCGTCCATGTATATGTGTATGTGAATTTGTTTTTGTTGTCTTCTGCATTCAATAAAACTTAAGATGAGGAATTTAATGGTCTATTTTAATGGTCTAATGAATATATTAACTTGATTGACTTGCATGATATTTAGCTTAAAACTTTTTTTCCTCTTTTTATTGCACCTATAGCCTAAATCTCCTGCTCATTTGTCCTTGATAAGAGAAGCTGCAAATTTCAAACTCAAATATGGGCGGAAGAAAGAGGCAATTAGTGACCTAGAACAGCTATGGAAGTAAGCTCTGAAAGGTGGAGATGTAGAAATCCAAATTTTACTGCTGTTATTTGATATAAGGGAGTTACTTTACTTGTTTATGTTGCTTTCTCCAGTTTTATAAACTGTTTGGTAACTTTCTTATTTCTTCTTTTAGACAAAATCCAAAAGATATTCACACCCTGGCACAGCTTATTTCTGCATACTCACTCGTAGACCCTGAGAAAGCAAAAGCGTATCCTTTTGATTGTTGTTCCAGACAGCTCCCAAGTAGCACACAAGATCTGCAATACCTGTTTTGACTAGGGCTTTTTCTATTGTAAATTTTAACAAACAAAACCCCCTTCTAACCAGTAAAAGCAAAAATGAGAATTTATTGATCAGTGTGGTCTATACAGTGATAGATCCAACTTGAGGTACAATTTGATCCAGAAGCAAAAGTGAAGTCAACAAGGTGCAGCCTCTATCCCTCCAGGTTCAAGTCCAGCAGAAAAAAAAGAAAAAAGAAAAAGCATATTTTATTTGGGTAGTTGTACATGATTCTGAAATGTAATTCTGATTGAACTGTCTTTGGTTACCTGCCCATCTCAAACAATTACTGAAGATAAGAGGATTCAGTGTCCTCGTTGGCTGAGTTTGTGATTGTGTGTGCTACTCCAATCCAGGGTGTGTTCCCAAAACTGAGGTGAGGTGGTGGATGCTACAGCCACAAGTCAAAACTTGCATTGATCAAGGCTGTGTTTTATAAGCTTGATAGTTGTTTTGGAATGGAGTTTCTATTAACCTACAACTTTGAAGTACATCACTGAGTTAAGGAATAGATGATTGGTTTATGACTCCTTTCTCAAGTTCTCCTTTCAGAATATATGATATATAATTGATCTTATGACCTGCTGATTTGTTATTCTATAGAAGATTTAAGAACATTGTTTTGCTTTTGATGAAGGGCATCAAAAAAAGTGTGTTTTTCTGTTGGCATATATATATTGGCAGACATATGTATGTATATATCTTGTGTTCCTGAACTCCTATTGGATCCCCAGTCTTAGTAAACACTTGCCTTCGTCAGATAGCATGTCTCTAAAAGTAGATGTTGAGGCTCTTGAAAATTCTCCTGGTGCTACGTATATTCGGAAGAAGGGTGGAAAAGTTGCTGGAGATAGTCAACCAAAGGAGCAAGGGTAATGTTTTTCATTGTAACATTCACTAATACTGATTTTAAGTTATATAAGGAATGAAAAATACATTCTTATAAAAATTCCATGTGAATAAAGTTTGTCACCTTTGTTCCTTTTCCCTTCTCTCTTTTTTTTTTTTTTTTTTTAATTGATGTCTTAGTTTATAACACTGGGGTTTTAGTTGTACATTTCTGTTTGTCCGTCACCTTGTGGATGTAACCCTTCACCCCTTGTGCCCCCCCCACCCCCCTTCCCCTTGGTAACCACCAATCAGTTCTCTCTGTCCGTGTGTTCACTTATATTCCATATATGAGTGAGTTCATGCAGTGTCTGTCCTTCTCTCTCTGGCTTATTTCACTTAACATAATACCCTCTAGGTCCTTCCATGTTGTTGCAAATGGGACAATTGTGTCTTTTCTTATGGCTGAGTAGTATTCCATTGTATGTATATACCACATCTTCTTTAACCAATCTTCAGTTGAGGGACACTTGGGTTGCTTCCACTTCTTGGCTATAGTGAATAATGCTGCAATGAACATAGGGGTGCATACGCCTCTTGTGATGGTTGATTTCACGTCCATTGGGTAGATGCCCAAGAGTGGTATTGCTGGATCATACGGTATTTCTATTTTTAATATTTTGAGGACTCTCCATACTGTTTTCCATAGAGGCTGCACCAGTTTGCATTCCCACCAGCAGTGAATGAGGGTCCCCGTTTCTCCACAACCTCTCCAGCATTTGTTGTTATTTGTCTCTGTGATTATAGCCATTCTAACCGGTGTAAGGTGATATCTCAGTGTAGTTTTGATTTGCATTTCCCTGATGATTAGTGATGTTGAACATCTTTTCATGTGTCTATTGGCCATCTGTATCTCTTCCTTGGAAAAATGTCTGTTCATATCCTCTGCCCATTTTTTGATCAGGTTGTTTGTTTTTTTGTTGCTCAGTTGTATGAGATCTTTGTATATTACTGAGATTAATCCCTTGTCAGACAAACGATTTGCAAATTTGCAAACGATTTCTCCCAGCTGGTGGGTTGTTTATTCATTTTGATCCTGGTTTCATTTGCCTTGTAGAAGCTCTTTAGTCTGACGAGGTCCCACTTGTTTATTTTTTCTTTTGTTTCCCTTGTCTGGGTAGACATGGAATCTGAAAGGATCCCTTTATGTCCAATCGCAATTAGTGTACTGCCTATATTTTCTTCCAGGAGTTTTATAGTTTCAGGTCTCACTTTCAGGTCTTTGATCCATTTTGAATTGATTTTTGTATATGGAGATAGGAGATGGTCTACTTTCATTCTTTTGCATGTTGCTGTCCAATTTTCCCAGCACCATTTATTGAAGAGACTTCCCTCTCTCCATTGTATGTTCTTTGCTCCTTTGTCGAAGATTAGCTGTCCATAGGTGTGTGGTTTTATTTCTGGGCTTTCAATTCTGTTCCATTGATCTGTGTGTCTATTCTTGTACCAGTACCATGCTGTTTTGATTACTGTAGCTTTATAGCATATTTTGAAATCAGGGATTGTGATGCCTCCAGCTTTGTTCTTTTTTTTCAGAATTGCTTTAGCTATTCGGGCTCTTTTGTTGCCCCATACGAATTTCAGTAGTTTTTGTTCCATTACCATGAAGAATGACATTGGGATTCTGATTGGGATTGCATTGAATCTGTAGATTGCTTTAGGTAGAATGGACATTTTAACTATATTTATTCTTCCAATCCATGTGCATGGAATGTTTTTCCATTTCTTTATGTCCTCCTCGATTTCTTTCAATAGTGTCTTGTAGTTTTCATTGTATAGGTCTTTGACCTCCTTGGTTAAATTTATTCCCAGATATTTTATTCTCTTTGTTGCAATTGTAAATGGGATTGTCTTTTTGAGTTCTCTTTCTGTTTTTTCATCGTTAGTGTATAGAAATGCAATTGATTTTTGTAAGTTGATTTTATACCCTGCCACTTTACTGTAGTTGTTGATTGTTTCTAGTAGCTTTCCGATGGAATTTTTGGGGTTTTCTATGTATAGGATCATGTCGTCTGCAAATAGTGAGAGTTTCACTTCTTCATTGCCTATTTGGAGTCCTTTTATTCCTTTTTCTTGCCTAATTGCTCTGGCCAGAACTTCCAGTACTATGTTGAATAAGAGCGGTGAGAGTGGGCTTCCCTTCTCTTTTGCTGTGCCCAGCTCTTAGTCCTTGTTTCTCCCCTCCTCCCCAGCCCAGAATTAACCTCTGATATTAATTTAACATGTATCCTTCAGGATCTTCTTTGTGTTTACACACAGAAGTGGTTTAGAAATATTTTCCTTGGACTGGTTTACTTTTTGTTTTTTAATTGTTTTCCAATTTGCTTTCTTTCATTTACTAAGTCTTAGAGATTTCTGCGTATTCTAAATGTAGACATATTTCATTCCTTTTATGCATAGTATTCTATAGCCTGGATGTGCCCTGCTTTATTTATCTGTAAGTTTTTGATGTACATTTAGTGTATCATTCAGTAATTCTAAACCAAAGTTCAGATGAGGTTTATTTTGCTGATTTGGAGAAAAGGTTAGCCAGCTTCATTAACTTACAAGAAGTCAAATACCGATTCTTTCCTTGTTCTCCTACATTGCCATCTCAGAAACACAATTAGCAGAGGCCTGCAGTAAAATGTTGGAAGTTCTGTTTTTGACTTAGGATGAATAGAGAATAGAAGAGATATAATAGTTCCCTAGTTTTGTGGCTTTCATAATTTTTCACTATTTTTTTTTTGTGTGAAGAAGACCAGCCCTAAGCTAGCATCAGTTGCTAATCCTCCTCTTCTTTTGCTGAGGAAGAGTGACCCTAGGCAACATCCTTGCCCATCTTCCTCTGCTTTATATGGGACACCTGCCATGGCATGGCTTGATAAGCGGTGCACCGGTCCACGCCTGGGGTCCAAACCCATGAACCCCGGGCTGCGGAGGCAGAGCGCACGAACTTAACCACTACGCCATCAGGCTACCCCCTGTTTTCTCCCTTTATGAATGCCTTTTGAAATGTAGATTTTTTTCCTAACTTAAAAAAACTATCAGCAACAGTATATGATTGACTTCATTATGAACTCTATTTTTAGTAAAACATTATCATCCTCATAATAGATTTTAAAAAGTTAAATAAGGAGTTGAAGTCTCAGAGATGCTACATTGTTCTAAATTCCATTCCATCATATGATTTTGATTTCAAGCCTTATCAAGAACCCCAAAATGAAATAAATTCAAGCCAGATCTTAAGGGGATTTTCAAATAATGGCTATTTAAATATTTTCAGTATTTTTTCTTCCCCTTCCAGAACAGGGTTGGGTAATTAATAAGAACATACAGTTCTTTTTTTAATCCTTTAATCTTCTTTCTCTTTTCCTGTAGGCAATTATTAAGATGTACATTGACTTTTTTTAGCTTTTAAATTTTAACAAGGTATTTTCATTAGGCATTATTAGTGCTTTTTATTTTATGCTAATTTTTGGATACAAAGATTTAGTTTCTTTTGAAGATACACTATATTATTGACAAAAAAATAAATCATTGTCCTTGCCCTCAGAAGAACTTAGGTCTAGCAGAAGGAAATATATTTAAGCAGTAATTGCAGTGAAGGTCGCGTGTGCTGTGATTGTGTAGGGCATAGAGGAGTACACCAGAGGGCATAGTCAATGCTTCCTGGGGATAGTGGGAGGTTAGGAAAGGCTTCATGGAGGAGGTGATTGTGTTGACTGCTGAGGAGAATGAGGTAGGCAAAGTGTGAGCAAAGGCAAAGAAGTAAGAAATGGCAGAGAGCCTTTGGGAAATTGCAGGAATGGCCATGGAGTATAATTTGTAGGGAGACAGTTTAGAAGACTATTGCATAGTCTGCATGAAAGATGAAGTTCTAAAGACACTGTATGTTGCATTTCTTTTTGTTCAGGGTACCCTGAAAGAACTTTCACAATTGAGTGACTTGGTAGAATGAATTTTTGGCAGAAGTTGTTGCTGTCTCATCATTTAGTTCACTGTTACATAGTTCACACAGAGGTATATCACATATGATTATGTACAGAGACATATTTTTTAACATCTTCCTCTTATAGCTCAGAGTACTTATTTTGAAGTGTTCTTGATTTCTTATGCTCTTTTCAGCACTTTTTTTTGTCAGTGTACTTAATAAAGATTTTACTGACTTAAAAAATTTAGTAAATTCACAAGGTTCAAAATTTGGAAGATTAAAAAGTACAGAGTAAAAAGTCTTCCTTCTACCCATGTCTGCCCTCCTCCCTCCCAAGGCCACGCCAATGTTGCTCGTCTTGCACATCCTCCCAGAGATGTTCTTTGCGTGTATTATACCTATACCTGCTCTTCTGGCAAAGAGTTTAATGATATGTTTTCTAGTTTTGCCAAACATAATGTAAGTTACCACAGTACTGTATATTTTCATGCTTGTGCAAACTTAATACGTACCAATGTAAATGGTATCTGTTTTCTGGAAACACTTGTCACCGCTCTTTTCTAAACCACCTTCCAAAAACTACAGTGTATGAAACTTGATTAAATTTAACCAGAATTAATATCCCAGCTAGTTTTTTTAGCTTTGATGAGCCTGCACCAAGTTGTAAATGCCTTGATGATAAAGTGCCCAGCTCACTCTTTTGCACATGCTTAATGCTATATAAATATTTTATCACATTGATGGCAATGATTTTTCTTCTCTCTGTAGACAGGGAGATTTGAAAAAGAAGAAGAAAAAAAAGAAGGGTAAGCTTTTTTTTTCCATGTTTACATTCCTTTCTACAAGATAAAAGCTTGAGTTTAGCCCTATATAAAAATCTTCAGATATAAATATCCATTCTTGTATCTTTGAACACTAACTTTTGTCTTGATGATAGCTAACGTTTAATTTTTATTGCTTTAAAGAGCGCAACTCTGGAATTTGGTTGCCTGAATTCAAATTGTTGCTCTAGTAACATTGCTCTTTGGCTGCGACTGTGAACAGGTTACTTAACATACCTGCCTGAGTTTTTCATCTATAGAATGGAATATGATGGTGTATACCTCATAGGATTAAATGAGATACCACTTGTAAAGCTCTTAGAACATCTGCCACAAAGCAAGCCCTTATACATTAGGGTACTTTCAGCTACAAGTACCATAGAACTCCATCAAACTGGCTTAAGAAAATTTATTTACAAAACGGGCAGTGTAGAGGAAGGTTAACATCAAGGTTGGTTGATCCAGTAGTTCTCTCTTTGTTCTGGTGTACACAAAACTGAATCCCCTTAGAGTCATAGCATGTTTCCTAGAAACAGTCAGGGCCACATAACTTGTCATTTACATCCAGCAGGACAAAGAGAGTTTCTCTGCATTTGGCACGTCTTTCCCGTTAATCTGATTGGGCCAACATAGGCCACTGTCCAGCCCTGGACCATTAACCAGAGGAATGCCATGCATTGATTGGCTTAGGTTGTGTTAATCCATGCAAGAGTGTGTGGAATTACCATGCTTGGCTTCAACTAGTCAGAGGTTATCCCTGGAGCCACCTACCTGTTCCTGAGTCTTTGGGAAATCCGTGGTATAAATCAGGTTTTTTCTTGATTTTTGCCCACTGCCATCTTAGGATTCAAGTTTCCCAAGTCTGCCAAGTTTATTACCACTCCTCCATCTGTTTTCCTGCTTCCAAAATTTTAGCGATAGTACCTTTTTTCCCATTCTTCCTTCCAATGTGTATGTTACCATTTTAGTGGAGTTTTGGGATGGTGCAGAAGCTAATGTTTGCATTCAACTCACTATCTTGAACTAGAAATTTTATTAGTACTTGGAAATTGGTAAAAACTCAATAAGTATTTGTTTTATGTATTAGTAATACTGCAAGGGAACAGCTGGTAACTATAGGTAGCAATAACCTGGTATTTCTCTTTCTTCTAGTTTTTGTAGTTCACAGATGAGCATTTTTAAAAACTTACAAGTGATATATGTTCATTCTAAAACCAAGAGAAAACAAAAAAACACTAAAACTTCTATCATAAAGTGGCATAAAGAGTGGAAAATTCCCTACCCCAAATTCATGCACCTAGAGATAATTACTTAACTTTTTTGTATATAGAAACATGCATTATTATATGTTGACATGCTCAGTCAATAAAAGTTTTTACAAAACTGATATGAATGTGTCATCAGGGTAATTTGTTTTGATCTTCTACTTTAGACTGTATTGTGCAGACATTTTTCCAAATTATTAAATATAGATGTACTTTTTAACCCATAGCTATAGCTTACTATAATGTGGATATACTATAATTTATTTGATCATTCTCTTATTGATAGACATTTAAGTTAGTTTACTATTTTAAAGAATGTCATAGAGAATATTCTTACACATGTAACTTTGTGGCTTATGGATATCTACAGGATAAATTTCTAGAAGTATAAATTTTGGCTGGTACTGCCAAATCAAATTGCTGTCTACAAAGGCTTCACCAGTATACACTTCTGCCAGTAGTGTTTGAGTATTTCCCACTATCTTGCCAATACTGGCTATTACTACTTTTAATATCTGTTAGTTTGATAGAATTTGTTACCTTTTTCATTTTTAATTAGTGAGGTTGAGCATCTTTTCACATGATTAAAGACTTTTTACCCTAGTTATAGCTGTGCCCGTTTTTCATTGTATGATTTGCCTGTTGATTAGCAATAACTCATTCTTTTTTTTTTTGGTAAGGAAGACTGTCCCTGAGCTAACCATCTGTTGCCAATCTTGCTCTTTTTGCTTGGGGAAGATTGACCCTGAGCTAACATCCATGCTAGTCTTCCTCTATTTTGTATGTGGGATGCTGCCACAACCATGGCTTCATGAGTCGTGTGTAGGTCTGAACCTGTGAATGCTGGGCCACCAAAGCAAAGAGTGCAAACTTAACCATTACGCCACCAGGCTGGTCCAATAATTCATTCTATATTAAGAATATTAATTCACTCTATTATACACTATGTGGATATTTCTCTTAAAAAATGTATCTTTTACCAAATGAAATTTAAAATTTTTTATATTTTAAAATTTAAAATCTTTTCCTCTATGGCTTCTGAATTTCATGTCATGCTTAGAAACAAGGCCTTTTCCCCTGCTACATTATACAAATAAAACTTTCTCAGGTAAATTTATATCAGTTTTAATGTTATTTATTCCCAGGCTTGGACACATTGTTTAAACAATCTGTCTTGAAAACATTATGGACAGATCTCTCATTTCTTTGTGAATTAATTATGTAGGAAAACTGCCTAAGAATTATGACCCAAAAGTGACCCCCGATCCTGAAAGATGGCTGCCAATGCGAGAACGTTCTTACTACCGGGGAAGAAAGAAGGGTAAAAAGAAGGATCAGATTGGAAAAGGGACCCAGGGAGCAACTGCAGGAGCTTCATCTGAACTGTAAGTCATTGCTTGCCAGTTGAAGTCACTCAGCGTAGGTGGGTTCTTTCTGAGATTGAAAAGTCAGGGTCAGTCTCATACTAATGACTCAGGATCTTGAGCAAGAATTTTTTAAGATATATTTTAAGTTTGAGAAGTATAATCAGATATCTTTGAATGTTTTGCAATATTCTTATGTAAAGGAAAGAAAATGTGATGTTTCTGGTTTGATTGTATTGTAAATGCCAGAATTGTAGGATTGTGTTGTAAATATTAGGATTTCGGTACCTTCACAAGGAGACTGAGTACACTGAGTTGTTCAACTAACTAAATATCTAGAGAAACAGATAGAAATAAATAATGTGACTAGAAGGAGTATTAAAAATGTTACTAAATAAGTTATTTCTACATGGTAGGATATAAGTCATTTTAAAATTTGTTCTTTATTTTCCGAGCTTTCTAGAAGTTGGCATGTATCATATATTACTTTTTCTTTAATTATAAAGCAGTAAAAATTTTATTCAAAAGAAAAATGTATAGGGAGTTGGGGAACCCACCTTAAAAGAAATAGAATATGTGTGGGAGATTTTTAGGGATAGACAGTGAAATCTGTGTACATATGATGTTTTATAGCCTTTTCCTTAGTTGAATGACCACCACTTTCCTGATCTGATGATTTCAGGGATGCCAGTAAAACTGTGAGCAGTCCACCCACCTCCCCAAGACCTGGCAGTGCAACAACAGCATCTGCATCTACAAGTAATATCATACCCCCAAGACACCAGAAACCTGCAGGGGCTCCAGCAACAAAAAAGAAACAGCAACAGAAAAAGAAGAAAGGTGGAAAAGGTGGCTGGTGATTAGAACATTCTTGTTGCAGGCTGTTTTTAAACCAGTCTCATTGACATTAGGAACATCATAAAGGTGACACAGCAAGAAGCACAGAGCTGCTCCATCTCCCATCCCCACGTTTTCATATAATTATTTTCTTGTACATCAAACAGGAAAACATCTGCAAACTTTGCCTAGTCAGACTTGGCCTACCTGTACGACCTAGCTTTGCACGGATGATAAGGACTCAGAATAATTGGGCATTTACCCACCTTGATATCTGTTGCATCTTTTCTCTTTGTGTGCTGATCTGGTGGTGGTTTCAGTTTTACAAACAAAGCATGTTATCCAAAGTTTCCTAGGATTTAAACAGAAACCACTTCTGTTTCAACTAGAGTCTGAAGATACTTGTTCCCATCAAGTCCCACTTTAAATTATGTCTTAGAAGGCCTTAGGAGACTGAAAGTGGAATCTTCTGAGCATTCCAAATATCTGCTTAGAAATATCATGTGATAAAAAGGGACCTTATTACACTGGTGTTCTTCACTTCATTACATGAGTGGCCACAGGAAAACTAAAGTAAATGTCTTGATTAATTTTGACCCTAAGTTTTGTCATGTGATACTGGAATATGGGATAGTGTGTATATGTGTGTGTGTATACATATATATGAATTAGGACTCCTTTGCACCCCCATATTGTTTTCAGATTATGATAACATGTTGATTTAGCACCATTAAAGAACTCAAGGAAAATATATCAATGTTGTAACAAGTTGACTCTTATACCCAGTATTCTGAGTTCAGATGGCTTTGGACTGTCTCAGTCAGAAAGTTTTAATGGCCCCTATAAGAGCATGAACATTGACCTTCTACTTAGAAACAAAATCGATACCAGAGTTCAGTAGTAGCAGTATTAAAACTTAACAGAACTGTTTGGCCCAATTAAGATACTCAGATGGCTTCTCTTTCTAGTTAAGGGTACATTCATTCATTACACTTCTCAGAGTAGGGAAATATTATACAGTCAGTCTGTGGTATCAGTGTTGCTTTGGTCTGTCCTTGCTTACAAGCCGCTTTCCCATTGAACAGCTGCGAGACAGAGTCACTAGGGTGCCCACCCTTGTTAGAATTCATTTTATGCAGCCCAAGAGAGTATTGAATTTAGACTTACGAGTATTTCTTTGTGGTCATATTACTCCATCCTTGTTAATAAAGTGCTGCTGTGTTTGACTCTGAACATATCTACCGAAATTTCTTTAAAGAGTTTTTTTAAAAGGCTTCCCTCCTTTACAAGAGCAAGAAGTTTGATGCTGCCTTTCTGTTTAATCAGAATCTGCAGTGGCATCTAAACAAGAGACCTTATATATGAATGATTTATTATGGCATAGTACTTTTTGAGCTCTCAGAGAATAGTCTTTTGGTAAGAGTGACAGTTATTTATTTTTGAAATATATACCCCATTACAGGAATAATTATTAGTAAGTTTGTTGGGATTCATTAAATTTCTGTGATGAAAGATAATCATTTTTTAGGTTCACTAAGCTACAGAATTTTGGTGAAAATTATCCATCATTGAAAAAGGCACAACAGTGACATTTACAGTTCTCTATTTACTCATTGTAATTGCCATTCATTGTTATTATTAGTCTTTACTAAGCAACTGAAACCTCAGTTTAAATAAGTTGTAATTGTCAAATGAAGTGTAAACATCTACATTAATTATTTCTTCTTTTGGACAGGTCTTTAAACAATGACATATATACTTTGTATATTTGTGTGTGTGTGTGTGTGTGTATACATTTATAGAAACCAACATGGATACATCCATTCACTGTGGCACATTTTAAAATAAAATATTCTAGCAGTGAATATGGATTAAGGTGTTTTGGGTGTTGGCATTTTATGGAGGACTTCTTGGTTAATATATCTAAGAATTTTTTAAGCTGAGTATCTAAAATTGTCCCCTGCCCCTACCAGCAAGCCACAAAACTAATCTAATGGGATTAAGGGAACCT
This sequence comes from Tapirus indicus, assembly GCA_031878705.1. Lineage (NCBI taxonomy): Eukaryota > Metazoa > Chordata > Mammalia > Perissodactyla > Tapiridae > Tapirus > Tapirus indicus. The sequence continues at coordinate 42,986,595 of CM062919.1, forward strand.
AGTTTTAACTTCACTGAAAATTCATCATGTGCTATATGTAAACAAATTGAGGAGTAAACATTTTTTAAGTTACTAAGAAGGACAGCATTTTCAAGACTACTTGTTACTGCTAACCTTAAAAACTGTTGAATCACTAAAGCCTTCTGGAACCTGCCATTCATTCATTGTTCCTTACAAGGCTGTTTGAAACAGATCTGATGAAGGAAAGTTAGTTTATTCCATTAAGATTATCTTGTTAGATTGTGAAATATACTAAAGAGTTGTAGGGAAGGAAGAAACTTTCCTCTATCCTCTAGGTTCTGGCTAGAATAAGAAATTGACATGAGACAATAACAGGAGAAAATCAAACAAATGTAATAACGTATACATGGGAAAACTGAGTAACTCACCAACATGGCTGAAGCCATCACCTTAAAAACCATCTTCAGCTAAAGACAGAGGAAGATGTTGAGGGTAGTGGTTTGGGACTTCAAAGGGGAGGAAGGCAATTCACATGGAGATAGAAAAGCAAAGGTTTGCTAAACGCTTGCCATACCTTGAAAGACAATGGGATGTGGGGAGGACTTGGATCAAATGGGCCTTGCTAGGTTCCTCATTGTCTATCACACCTAGTTTATTTTATACTACAGTTATCTATGGTGATAGCTCCTTCCTGAAATAGGCCTTATATCTTAAATACTTTTAGGCAGTTAGAGGGAAGTTCAAAGTTTCTTCCTGAGCCTTTTGTTCTTAAAAATAAGCCAAAAAGACACATTCTGGGGGGGCAAATTCTGATCCCCCACAGGGTGCAGTTTAACAATAAGAACCATCCATATACTTCTCAACCAGTTAAAGAAACGTGGGTACCTAATTTGCTACATGTTAGATCTTTGGGGGTGACAAGACTAGTTGTGGTTTTAATACCTGGCATTACTAGTATCCATGATCCTGGCAGACTACTAATTTAATCTCCAGAGAATTTTTTTTTTAATTGAAGTGTAACGGGCATTTAAAGTAAGGGAACTGTTCTTGTTCCTCTATTATTTTTCCTGAAGCATCCTGGATAGCAGCCTCTAGTCACTCCAAGTGATGTTAACACGGGACGGAGGGCGAGGAGATACTCAACTTCACTTTCCAGGCTTGTGATTACTAGCTGGAGGAAGGCAGGGAATCCTCTGGGGACGCTCAGGATTGGCGCCTCGAGCGTTCTCCCATTTGGAGACACCTGGGCTGCGCAGGCTCCGGGATGATGCGGGGAGGTAAAATCAGGTCTTGCGTGGAAGGCCTTTCTGAGATACTCTGCCCAGCCTGAGGGAATCGCGCCATAGTGCGCCCTCCCGAGGGAGTGGCACCTGGGGACGCTTTTCCTGCACGGACGATCTGCCCCGCGGGTCTTTCCCAGCTCACGAAGCTGGGCCTCCCGAATCCTTGGCTGGGCTCGACCTTTCCTCTAGCTCCCCAGCCTTCCCCTCTCCACTCTTCCTGCCGCCCCCAGGTTCGGTGAATCTGCTGCGCAGCCCCCCGCGAGCGACCGCGAGATGCCAGGCGACAGACGGCGCGCCCTGGGGCTGGCCGCGGCCGCGGTGACCGCGGGTGTGGTCTACGCCGCGTGGACCTACGTCTCCGCTCTGCGCCCCCCGCGGGGGCCACACCTGCCGGGACCCAGGGCCGCGGCTCCAGCGCGCGGGCGCGCGGAAGGAGGGAAGGAAACAGGGTCGGTGGGAATGGAGAGGGGGAAGGCGAAGAAGAAAGAGAAAGGAAAGGAGCCGGAGAAGGAGAAAATTCGGGAAAAAGCAAAGGAGGAGACAGAGAAAAGGAAGGAGGTGGAGAAGGAGAAAATTAAGGGAAAAGAAAAGGAGAAAGAGAAAGGGAAGGAAGAGAAAAGTAAGAGTAAAGAGGAAAGGAGGAAAGAGCGGGAGGCAGAGAAAGAGAAGGAACAACTGAAAGGAAAAGAAGAGAAAGAGAAGGACAACTACAGCGTCTTGACGAAGCCCCCGCTGGAGCCGCCGGTAAGAGACCGGTGCCTCGGACCCTGTCCCCAGGGCCGTTGTGGGCCTTCAGGCGGGAGCGCCCGCTCTGTTACGTCGGAGGCCCCGACCCGCGCGGGAGGGAATCGCACCTTGTTTGCAGGCTTTTTACCTGTGGGTGGAAGGGGATGTGCCGAGCTTCGAACGACCCATCGCTAGTCCCTTCTCCCTGGCCCCCTGGCCACCCTCACCCCTACCCCTGACCCTGCATCCCAACCCTCGTCAGGTCTAGTGTTGAGGAAGAGGAGGTCTTAGCTGGTCTTCACGGGGACGCGAGGAACGGCGCTTCTCGGGCCCATCTCTGTCCAGCGCTCAGCGCTGATCGCAGACCGCCCACAACGCAGAAACCAGCGCCGAACCCTCGCCGCACACAGGCTCTCTATTTGGATCCTTTCTGTTTAATAAATTCTTTGTCAGAAGGTGCAGGGTTCCTGAATTTGCGCAGGATGTGTTTGGGGGCTGTCTGGACTTTTTTGTGCGCCCCGTGATCACTGCTTCCGTTGTTTTCAGATCATCAGCGCCCAGAGGTACGGTTACAAACAGGCATTGTAGTCACGAAAGGCAAATACCTATGATTCCACTCATATGAGGTACCTAGAGTAATCAAAATCATAGAGACAGAGAGTAGAAGGGTGGTTGCCAGGGGTTGGGAGAAGGGAGAATGGGGACTTAATGTTGAATGAGTATAGAGTTTCAGTTTTACAAGATGAAGAGTTATGGAGATAGATGGTGGTGATGGTTGCACACATTATGAAATGTATTTAATACCACTAAACTGTATTTTTAAAAATGGTTAAGATGGTAAAATTTTTAAAATTATTTTATTGAGGTCATAGTGGTTTATAACATTGTGTAATTTCAGGTGTACATTATTATTTATCAGTTTCTGTATAGACTGCATCATGCTCACCACCAATAGTCTAATTTTTATCCATCACCATATATATATGGCCCTTTACCCCTTTCCCCCACCCCCCCAACCCCCTTCTCCTCTGGTAACCACTAATCTGTTCTCTTTATGCATGTGTTTATCTTCCATATATGAGTGAAATAAAAATGGTTAAGATGGTAAATTTTATGTTATGTGTATTTTCCCACAGTTAAAAAATAGGCAGGGAAAAAAAAGAAAGAAAAACCAGGCATTGTTTGGATTGGCTTAATGGGCTCTGTGCTCCTGGAGTTCCTGGGCTCAGAGCTGCTTTCTGGTTCTAAACAATTTGAATTATTAATGGAGATCTGATCTCTGGTAGAACACAGACTACATAGATCCATATGTAGTTAAAGGAATAACTTTTGACAAGGAACAATGGTGTTCAGAATCACATTCCGTGTCTGAACTCTTGGTTTACAATAATCCCAGCTTTCCTTATGAGATGATAAACATGAGGAAGCATGTATTTTAGAGTGAAAAATAAGCAAGATGTAAAGCATCAGTGACTGCAGAACTTCTAGATAGGGTGGGCTTAGGGGTAGCAATGTGGTTGGAAAGGGACTAGGGAACTGTTTTTACTCACAGTATTTCATAGGATCTATGATGCCGTTATTTTAGGTACCACTAAGAAAGGAAAAAAATGTGCCAAACCAAATATGACATACCATGGATTGTAAAATCCTCATTTCAGAGATGTTAAAATATGAAAAAAAAAATGCATCTTGGAATTGATAAGATACATTGGGGTAGCCTGAGTGGGGCCATTGGTGGAGATAATGAAGGCAACACAGCCCACACCCTGCAGCCATTTCTTTGGGCTGCCATTGCTTTAAAGTATGCAATTTCAAACCATCCAGTGAAGTCTCCTTTGTGCATCTGGTCCTTCTTTTTTTTTTACCGTCACTCTCTCAGAATGACATTATAATATTTAGATGCAGATGGGAGGGAATGGGGAAGGTGGTGGGAATGGAGCTAGGAAACATCTATGGAAATACCATTCACTCTAAGAGCCATCAAGAATTCACTCCAGGGGCTGGCCTGGTGGCATAGTGGTTAAGTTTGTGCACTCCGCTTCGGTGGCCCAGGGTTCACGGGTTCGGATCCCGGACGCAGACCTACACACAGCTCATCAAGCCATGCTGTGGTGGCATCCCACATACAAAGTGGAGGAAGATTGGCCCTGAGCTAACATCTATGCCAATCTTCCTCACCACCAACAACAACAAAAAAAGAATTCACTCTAAAAACATGCACTTTTTCAAATTCACCACAGTCCTCATAAATCATGCTTTCTACATAAGTCTCTATTAGACCAGAACTTAAAACATCTTAGGGTCCGCCCGGTGGCGCAGCGGTTTAGTTCGCGCTTGGCAGCCCGGGATTCACCGGTTCGGATCCCGGTCGCCTGCCGACACGCTGCTTGTCAGCCATGCCATGGCGGCGTCCCATATAAAGTAGAGGAAGATGGGCACGGATGTTAGCCCAGGGCCAGTCTTCCTCAGCAAAAAGGGGAGGATTGGCAACGGATGTTAGCTCAGGGCCAGTCTTCCCCACAAAAAAAACAAAAACAAAATCTTACTTTCACATAGATCTTATAATTAAAAAAAAAAAAAAAAGGTGGGATAGACATTCCAGTGCTGTTCAGGATCACTGTTTACCAGAAATCCCATTGCAGTCTAATGTCAACATTTAGTGTTCAAGCAGAAATGTTTAAGATTAATGTTATTTTTAAGCCAGTGCCACTGAAGACATTTACTAGTGGTTCATTTTTTGGTGTGAGAAACTTCTTTAGTAGGCTGTTTGGGAAATAGAATTGAATTCTTGTGAGCAGTCTGACTGTACTGTTGCTCATTTATTACAGTTTACATTAAAGGTTGTGCCCTAAAAGCCACCTTTCTGAGCACTCTGAACTTTCTGTTTCTGTCTTCATACCAGCCTGCCCTTCTTATACTTCAATCACTTGTCATAAAAATTTCTAAGCCTGGTATATTCGTGGAATGCTTCTTCCTAAAGTTTATGTCTAGTACAACAGGTTTTAACATCAAGTTTTTAAATAAATGCTCATTTGTGACTGGAACTGGTTTAACAATTTCTATAATCTTAGCCTTTTCATTTAGCTATGATACTTATATTAAAAAGTAAAGGAGGGGAAGCTTGCCCTAAGAGCTTTTAATCTAGTGACCCAATTGGGAGGACAAGACAGGTTAATAATATGACACCTTAGATGTTTACATGCTGAGTGGCACAGTTAATACATGGACCATGAAGATGCCAAGACCCCAAACAACAAATTGAATTCTGGTGCAACCCCCATGAGCATGAACTCAGGAAAACAAGTGAAGTCTGAAAATTGGCCCTGTGCTCTATGGCACCTCCCATAAATCATGACATATATAAAGTATTTATCTGATAGATTGACCAGGAGTTGGGGGATGGAGAAGGGATGTACAGTTAATATCACATAACTAATGGCTGATTATAAAATATAAACTGGTACAGTTTGTTCTAGACCTATTAAATTACTTGTGAAGTTTTGTTCTGGTTTACAATTCCGCAAATATTGTTGGGTACTACCACAGGCAGGCACACTGCCAGGAGCCAGGAAAACAAGGCCCCCAATAGTGTAGGTTTATTGATTTATCTTTTGTTTCACAGGAGAAAAATAAGCAGATCCTAGTGTTGGGCCTGGATGGAGCAGGAAAGACCAGTGTTCTCTGCTCTCTGGCTTCAAACAGAGTCCAGCACAGCGTGGCACCCACCCAAGGTTTCAATGCAGTATGCATCAACACTGAAGACAGCCAGATGGAGTTCCTGGAAAGTAAGCCCCCTTTCTCATTAGTTACGGGATAACCGCATTTATGTACCTTAAGCCAGACATAATGTTTTCAACACTGGGTCCTTGTGAAAGTAACACTGGGTCAGATTTTCCCAGACTTTTAGAATGTGTGTGTAGTGTAATACTAGGGTGCACTGCTGTGGGGGAAATCATTTTCTGCTCTATTTTCTCCTTTTTGCAGTGGTGGTGATAAAGGGGAGCTGAGAGGAAGGCTTTAGCACCCCCCCCATAACAGCCTCCCTCCTCCCTTACTACCCCAAATGAACATGCAATCTAAGTAAATACAGTGTGCTTCCTTCTCTGCAAATGCAACCATAGACAAGCCCCAAACTTCTTCTTGTAACCAGAAAGCAGCCCAGAAGCTCCTACTTACTCTATAGTAATTCTGGAGTCACCACCTCTCTAAATATTGCTGTTCTCCAAAGTTGCATCAGATCTTCTTGTCTTCTCTTTACACTCTCTCATTGGATAATTTCATCCATCCTCTTGGCATTAACTACCATCTATATGCTAATGACTACCAAATTTATCTATCCAGCCCAAACACATTCAAATGTCACCTGTCATCTCCACCTGGCTGTCTAACTTGCTTTTCAAGCCTAACATGGTCAAAACAAGATGCTTGATTTATCTCCATATCTGTTCCTTTCCCTGTGTTTCACCGGTCAGTAAATGGCTCCTCACCCATCAAGTTGCTCAAGCCAGAAAACTGGGAGTCACCCTTGATTCCTCTTTCTGTACCCCCACCTCCAGTCCACAAGTAAAACAGTATAAATTTTTCTACCTCTAAAACAAATCTCGAATTCATCAGTTGGATCCTTTCCCACTGCCCCTATTTAAGTTGGAACTTCCATCATCTCTTACTTAGATTACTGCAGTCACCTTTTTATTTTTGCTTTCATCCAGTTAAAAGGAGAAAATAGTGGGCAGGGAAATTGGTAAACCTTGTAGGCAAATCTTTAAGCTAAAAGCATTATTAGAAAAAGAGGTTTCAATTTGCCCAGAAGCTATAGAAGAAATAATAATTTTAACCAAATATATAACTAAGAAATTAGTCTCAAAATATAAAAAGTGGAAGGAAGGAAGGAAGGAAAGAAGGAAGGAAAAAGAAAAGAAAAGAAAGAATTCAACTAGGGGGAGAAATGGACAGATCTACCATTGGAGTGAGGGATTTCAACATATCTTTGTCAATTAACTAATAGGATCAAGGAGAAAAAAATCAGGAAAGATACACAAAATTTGAACACAATTAACAAGTTAAAAATAACAATATAAAATTAGTCAATATAAAATAAAGATAGTAAATAATTTAGGCTTTGTGGGCTACATGATTTCTATTGCAGCTATTCAACTCTGCAGTTGTAGTGTGAAATCAGCCATAGACAACAGGTAAACAAATCCACGTCTGTTCTGATAAAACTTTATTTGTAGACACTGAAATCCAAATGTAATATAATGTTCATGTATCATGAAATGTTATTCTTTTTTTCTTCAAACACTTAAAAATGTAAAATTCATTGTTTGTGGGCTATACAAAAATAGGCAGTGGGCCAGATTTAGACCGTGGGCCATAATTTGCCAACCTCTGTCTTAGGAGAAAAATAGAAACTAAATTCCTTGTGTATATATAATTATCATTACCAAAAAGTTTCTTTTGGGATGAATCAGCAGAATGAAATAATCCAAGGGCATTTTTTTCTGAGGCAAGTATTCCTGAATCCCCACAGGATCATATTAACTCTTAGTGCAATATTAAGAGGAGAAATTCGTTATGGGATTTTGACAAAGGAAAAAAAATTATGCAAATGAGCCTAGCTAATGAATTCAGTCCATTTAAAACTTTAGAGGGGCTGGCCCAGTGGTGTAGTGGTTAAGTTCACACCCTCCACTTCAGCAGCCTGGGGTTTGCGGGTTCAGATCCCCGGCGTGGACCTACATACCACTCGTTAAGCCATGCTGTGGAGGCATCCCACATACAAAATAGAGGAAGATTGGCATGGATGTTAGCTCAGAGACAATCTTCCTCAAGCAAAAAGAGGAAGATTGGCAACAGATGTTAGCTCAGGGCCAATCTTCCTCACCAAAAATAAAATAAAATAAAACTTTAGAGAAATATGTTTTAACCCACCACCCTCAACTATTTTAGTAGCTTCTTCCTATTTTTTGAGCTATAATTGATAGACATGCAGTGGCTGCTATGGCTGTTATGTATAACAGGATCAGAAGGCATTCACTGTAGAATCTAGTATCTTTGTGCTGATCCTTTGTGTTCCAGAATGAATGAACCACTTGTGGAGGGTAAATATTCCCACCAACCGTTTCCCCAGTAACATCTCTCTGGTCATTCTCAGAATTGGGTACATTCTAACAGAATGGTATTTTATCAGAACACCTGTCCAGTGTTCAGAAATTATCTAAATGTGCCTTTCCTGCTCTCCTCAGTGGACGCTTCTGCGATTTTTGTGTATGTCTTCTTTCTCCACTATTCTCTGTAGTTGGTGGCAGCGAACCGTTCCGTTGCTACTGGGAAATGTACCTGTCCAGGGGATTGCTGCTCATCTTTGTGGTGGATTCAGCAGATCACAACAGATTACCTGAAGCTAAGAAACACCTTCATCAGCTAATTGGAACAAACCCAATCCTTCCTTTGGTTGTTTTTGCAAACAAACAGGTAAAAAACTGCAAATATAAGTTGTACTCAATAGTTTTATTGTTAATACAAGAAATAGAAATGTCTACTTTTAATAGCTAGATATTCAACAATATGCTGCATATTCAGTTCAGTTTATACTGATTAGATCTACTGGATCATAAACGCATTGAAAATAGAGACTATTATTCATCTTTGTGGCCCTTGTAATACCTAATATACTGCCTTATGCATAGTAGAAATTCAACAAATATGTTAAACTTAATTCAATAAACATTTACTGATTGTTGAATTGATTTCAACAAAATATTTGAGTGTCTACCATGTATAAAAAAGTAGTTATTTTAGATTAATGAGACTGACCTGAATTTATTTCACACACAAGCATTAAAAATATTAAACATACATGGAGAAATTAGAACCCTTGTGCAGTGTTGGTGGGAATGTAAAATGATGCGGCCACTATGGAAAACAGTGTGGCAGTTCCTTAAAAAATTAAAAATAGAGTTCCCATATGATCCAGCAATTCCACTTCTGGGTATATGCCCCAAATAATTGAAAGCAGGGACTCAAATAGATATTTGTACAACCATGTTCATAGCAGAATTACTCACAGTAGCCAAAAGGTAGAAACAGCCCAAGTATCCATCCACAGATGAATGAATAAACAAAATATGATATATACATACAATGGGATATTATTCAGCTTTAAAAAAAGAAAGAAATTCTGTTGCATGCTACAACATGAATGAACCTTGAGGAATCATGTTTAAGTGAAATCAGCCAGCCACAAAGGACAAATGCTATATGATTCCACTTTTATGAAGTATCTAGAGTAGTCAAATTCATCGAGACAGAAAGTAGAATGATGGTTGCCATGGGCTGGGGAGGAAGAATGGGGAGTTATTGCTTAATGGGTTCGGAGTTTCAGTTTTCCAAGATGAAAAGCATTCTGGGGGTGAATGGTTGAACAGTGTGACTGTACTTAACTGTACACTTAAAAATGGTTAAGATGATAAATTTTATGTGTATCTTACCACAACAAAAAAAAGGAAAAGAAAATATTAAACACCTATAGCATTGTAATACCAAAGCCCCTTTCTCAGTTGCTAGGATTGCCAACCATAAGAGAGCTGAATTCCTTCCTGCCTTTTCTCCCACTACTTCTATGGGTGAATGTTTATGGAAGTAAACTAAGTAATTACAATGATGACCTAAAGTAGGAGCCTATGGTAAAGTCCATCACAGAAGCTAGCCCAGCAGATTAGATTACTTTTAAAAGAAAGGATGGAGCCTTTTTTTTTTTTAAGTGGAGCATCTTAAGTACTACAAATCACAGAGATGTAGAAGATCATGGTACGTGTAAGTCAGCATGTAAGTGAACTGTATAGCATGAATTATCACAGTTTAACCATTTTCTTGCTGGGCATTTGGGTTATTTCCAATTTTTTATTGTTATAAACAGTGCTACAGTGAAGCTTCATGTATGTGTCTCCTTGTAGCTGTGTATCAACACTTCTCGAATGCACGTACCTAAAAAAGGAATTGCTGGGTTTCAGATTTGTACATATTCAATTTTACTAGATATTACCAAGTTGCTTCCAAAGATATTGCACCAATTCATTCTTCCACCAGCTGAATATGACAGTTTTTGCAGCCCCACATCCTTGCTAATACTTGGTATTGTCAAACTTTTCCATTTTTGCCAATCTGATGGGGCTGAAATTTTATTTTATTATTCTAATTTGCATTTCCTTAATTACTAGTGAACTTGAACATCTTTTCAGATGTTCATTGGTGGTTAGTTTCATTCTTTATGTACTAAAAATATCTCCTCCAGCTTATCATTGGCTTATCATTTTACTTTGCTTGTGGTTTTCTTTTTTATACATTTGTTGTTAGATTCCAACTCCTAGTGACTCTGTGTACAGCAGAGGGGAACCCTGCCCAGTGTTTTTGTGCCATCCTCTTACCTTCCTACGCTATATCAGACAAACCACCACCCCTATTTATAGGGTTTCCATGGCCATGTTTTTAGAAGTGAGTGGCCAGGTCCTTCTTCCTAGTCTGTCTTAGTTTGGAAGCTCCGCTGAAACCTGTCCACCATGGGTGACCCTGCTGGTATTGGAAATACTGGTGGCATAGTTTTCAGCAGCACAGCGACACGCAGCCACCACAGTATGACAAATGACAGATGGGTGGTGTGGCTCTCTGACTGGAAAATGAACCCAGGCCGCAGCGGTGAGAGCGCAGAATCTTAACCACTAGACCACCAGGGCTTTTTATACATGAGGTTTCCATTTTTAACAGTCAGATTTATCAATACTTTCCTTTGTGGTTTGTATCTCTTATCTTCATCAAATTGAATAAACAGAGCCATTTGGTATCAAATTTATAGCTTTTCCTGGGGCATAATAATGAAAGGTTTGGATATTCTAGTTTGAGATTAATGCATCTTTGTTGATATTCCTTCGCCAAAGTAATTTATGCTTTTAGATCAAGTTGTTATGTAAGGGTTTTTAAAAAGTCCTCTTACTATCTTTACTTTTTGAATGGTGACCTCTATTAAGGCACAATTACGTAAGTTTGGAATAAACCTGGTATTTAGCCCTGATATGCTTTTATCATTACAAAGAGCGCTTCCTCCCATCCAACACTCTCCTTCTCCTATTTCCTTCCTCTCCAGTTCCATCAGGGAATTTATTAACTTGAGACATAGTCTACGTGTGACTGGATCCATTAACACTGCTACAAAATCACTGCAGGTTTAGGACTAAATGAATTCAGATTTTAGACAGGCAATATACTGGGATGACCAACATCCAAAAAGGTAATCAACTGGTAATCAACAGCCAGAAACCATGTACTGCACGTCAGGATGTCTCACAGGCTTCCAGTAACGGAACTTGATAGGTTCATATTGGTACAAGAGAAGAAATGACACAACATTGGGATTATTTCCAGAGATTAAAAGTGGTCCCCTAAAGCTTAAGGAGAACACTATGGAACAACAACAAAAAGCCAATTACAAATGCAGTTTTAGAAGTGAAAATGCTAAAACTTTTGTAAAGGACTGAAAAACTGTAGCTGAATCTGTGTGTGTATTTAGAAAAGGAAATATCAGAGGTCATTTGCATAAATAATTCTTGATGTGTGAGAGGCAAAGACGTATGTTTTGACCTTTCCATTTTGACCTCAAGAAGGTTTTGACCTTCCCGTGGAGCATAAGCAAAGGCTCTCTGTCTCCTCATTTTAATCACTCGTCTCTCTGCCACTCCCTGTGGATTTCCCTCCTTTAAGCCTTCATCATCTCTCCATCTTGTCCTCTTTGTCTTCACCTGTCCCTCCCCTCTTGGCCTCCTTCTGCCACTACTCCATTTTCTAAATCCACTCCCTCCCTGCTCCCCTCTCTGTCTCCCCCCACCCCCCAAAATTTGATCCAAAATTTTTTGTTCAGTAGAAATAATGGTCACAAAAGAAAACTCACAATGGCAAATGCTATAATCAATAAAATATGATATGGACAAAAACCAATTAATGAATCAAATTTCTGTTGTTAAAAAGTTAAAAATAATTGATCCTATTGAATATAATCTTGGGAAAATAAAAAGGAAAATGGAAAAACAAAATTAGAAGCAGATTGACTGCACTGTTTAGAAAATTAAGATATTATATTGGCTTAACTTCATTCCAGAAAATACCTTTTTGATGGTGATTCATAAACTCTGGTATAATTCTGATGAAAATCTTGATATTCAAACAACCACTGGGGTCATAATAATGGGGTCACAATATCCTCTGTATTAAAATGGAGCTGGAGTCATTGAGAGCAATAAATGAAAGTAATAAATATATCTACCAAGAAGGATTGGAAAATAACCCATTTTTTCTATTCTTTTTCCATTCTGGGTGAAGGATCTTGAAGCAGCCTATCATATTACAGATATCCATGAAGCTTTGGCATTATCTGAGGTGGGAAATAACAGGAAGATGTTCTTGTTTGGAACCCAAGTGACTGAGAATGGCTCAGAGATACCCTCCGTCATGCAAGATGCCAAAGACTTAATTGCACACTTGGCTGCAGATACTCAATGACCAAGCCCAGGCCCACTGTTCAGCTCACAATCTAAATGTCACCAGGGAGTGCTGAATGGCAGGCTGGAAGCCAAAGACTTCCACTTTCAAATAAAAAATAAGCCATTTCCTATCTTCTCAATGCACTATATATATACAAAGATAATGTTAATTGATTAAGAGCATCTCTTTATTTAGATTTTGAACTTTAAAAATATTGGTAAAAACAATGTATTTTGGGGGGATTTGGATTTTTCATCAACAAAATTAAAGTGAACTTTAGCAAGCATTCATCCCATTTGTAGTTTTTCAATGGCATGAGATTTATATTAAAATATTTTCATTTTCTCTTTTCAAGTAAAAATCCAGGTCTCTTTCCTTTAAGTAGATCCATTTAATACCACAGGGAAAGAAATATTTGGATAGGGCAATGAGAAATGTAAGTGCTATCAAACCCATATAGAAACATAAATTAACAGCATTCAGAAAGATTTAGGAAAGGCTTCTTTTAGGAGCCTGTTACACTAGATGAGGAACATTGTGGGGATTTGTTTTTTAAATTCTTGACATTTTGCTTTTATATATAGATAAGCTTTCTTCATTAGAAATTTTTGTAAGAGTAATAACTCTGTTTACCTACAGATATATAAATCCAACTTTTAAACTTAGTGTCTTCCCTTGATTTTATAAAAAGGACTTCCAGTTCCTGTCTGGCATATAAGAAGCTTGGAAGCCTCCAGTCCATTCTAACAACAAGTAAAAAGCTAAATAGACTGAAAAATCAACAACTCTTCCAGGAACCATAAGAGAGGTGAGAACACAGGGCAAAGTGCTGCCCCCAAGATTGGAGAGACCAACAAGAGAATACAGAGGAGAACAATTTATCAGAGCAAAGACTCACGAGCAGAAACCACCCTGGGGAACCAGTGCCAGGGTAGGAAAACCAGAACTGTGGTTGCTGAAGGCTCTCCAGGGGGATCCAGTCATAGTGGGGGCCCCTACAACTCTGTGAGATTTATCTCCAGGAGCTCAACCAGATTCCCATAGTAGGTGTCAGAGAAAAATTCCCTGGTGCTTTGAGGGGAGAGGAAAAACAACCATTTCTGAAATACACCAGACAAGGCCTGCCCTCAGCAGAAACCAGTTAACCAGAGCCTAACCTGCTGGGGTATTATCAGAGCCTAACTGACCTGGAGAAGAAAAATGCCCAATTCCAGCCCACACTAGCTATCCTGTCCCACATAAGTGGGGGAGAAAATGAAGACATACACATGAAGTTTGCAGTCCAGAGGCTGGACTCACTAAAAGATGGAGACCTAATCATAGGACTATAGAACACTTCTTCTCTCTCAACACCTTACCACCATTTTAATAAAGACCTATTTATAGTAGTTCCTTTTACCTAGTACAACATGCCTGGCTATCAAGAAAAAATTACAAAACACACTAAAAGACAACAAGCAGAAGAGACAGAGCAAGCATCAGACCAGACTCTGATATGGCAGAGATGTTGGAATTATCCAACAGGAAATTTAAAACAACTATGATTTGGGGCCGCCCGGTGGCGCAGCGGTTTCGTCCGCGCTTGGCAGCCCGGGGTTCGCTGGTTCGGATCCCAGGCGCCCGCCGACACACTGCCTGTCAGCCGTGCCGTGGCGGCGTCCCATATAAAGTGGAGGAAGATGGGCACGGATGTTAGCCCAGGGCCAGTCTTCCTCAGCAAAAAGAGGAGGATTAGCAACAGATGTTAGCTCAGGGCTGGTCTTCCCCGCAAAAATAAATAAATAAATAAATAAAATAAAAATAAAAAAAAAAAACAACTATGATTAATGTGATTAATGTACCTAAGGGCTCTCATGGATAAAGCAGACAGCATGCAAGAACAGATGGGCAATATAAGCAGAGATGGAAATTCTAAGAAAGAACCAAAAAGAAATGTTAGAGATAAAAAACACTGTAACAGAAATGAAGAATGCCTTTGGTGGGCTTATTAGTAGACTGGACACAGCTGAGGAAAGAATCTCTGAGCTTGAGGATATCACAATAGAAACCTCCAAAACTGAAAAGCAAAGAGAACAAAGACTGAACAAAAAAGAACAGAATATCCAAGGACTGTAGGACAACTACAAAAGGTGTAACATGTATGTAATGGGAATACTAGAAGGAAAAGAAAGAGAGAAAGAAACAGAAGAAATATTAGAAACAATAATAAGTGAGAATTTCCCCAAATTAATGTCAGACACCAAACCATAGATCCCAAAAGCTCAGAGAAGCAGGATAAATGCCCAAGAAACTAAACATAGGCATATCATTTTTTAACTGCAGAAAATCAAAGATAAAGAAAAAAATCCTGAAAGAAGTCAGAGGGGGGAAAAACACCTTAACTATACAGGAGCCAAGATAATAATTACATCTGACATTTCCTCAGAAACAATGCAAGTGAGAAAGAGTGAAGTGAAATATTCAAAGTGTCGAGAGAATAAAAACCTAGAATTATGCACCCTGCAAGATTATCCTTCAAAAATGAAGGAGAAAGACTTCTCAGATGAACAACAATTGAAGGAATTTGTTGCCGGTAGACCTGCCTTGCAGGAAATGTTAAAAGAATTGCTTTAGAGAGAAGGAAAATGATGTAGGTCAGAAATTTGGATCTACATGAAGGAAGAGCATTGGAAAAGAAATAAGTGAAGATAAAATTAAAACTTTTATTTTTCTTATTCTTAATTGATCTAACAGATAACATTTTCTTCAGAATAATAATAGCAACACTGTATTCAACTATGTATGCTCTCATGTATATATATGTTTATGTATACTTATGTATAAATGAAATGAATGACAGCAATGAAACAAGGGATGGGAGAGAGGAATTAGGATTATTTTGTTGTTATGAGGTATTCGCACTTCCTATGAAGCAGTATAATGTTATTTGAAAGTGGATGTGGATTGGTTGTAAATGTATATTGCAAACTCTAGGACAACCACTAAAAAAAGTAAAAGAAGCTTAACTGATAATGCTAAGAAAGGAGAGAAAATGGAATCATGTCAAATGCTCAATTAAAACCACAAAAGGCAGAAAAAGAGTGGAAGGCTTTAGAAACAAAGAACAAAGGCAACAAGTAGAAAACAGTAGTAGATATCGTTGCTATTAATCCAACTATATCGATAATCACTTTAAATGTCAATGGTCTAAATGCACCAATTAAAAGACAGAGATTGTAGGGGTGGATCAAAAAACAAGACCCAGCTATATGTTGCCTTCAGTAAACCCACTCTAAATATAAAGACACATGTAGATTACAAATAAGTGAAGAAAGATATGCCATGCTAATGTTAATCAAAAGAAAGCAGAAGTAGCGATATTAATTTCAGACTGCAGACTTCAGAGTAAGGAAGATTATCAGGGATAAAGAGGGGAATTATAAAGGGGCAACTCTCTGAGAAGATATAACTGTCCTTAACATATATGCATTTAACAACAGAGTGTGAAAATATATGAGGCAAAAACTGATATAACTTCAAAGAGAAATAGATGAATCCACTATTATAGTTGGAGACTTCAACACCCCTCTATCAGAAATGGACAGATCTAGCAGGCATGAAATAAATAAGGACATAGTTGAAATCAACAACACCATCACTCAACTGGATATGATGGACATCTAGAGACTACTTCATCCAAAAAATCAGAATACACATTCCTCTCAAGCTCACATGGAACATTCACCAAGATAGACCACATTGTGGGTCATAAAATACACCTTAAGAAATCTAAAAATTTGGAAATCATACAATGTCTGGTTTCAGACCACAATGGAATTAAGCTAGAAATCAATAACAGAAAGATAGCAGGAAAACCCTAAAATACTTGGAGACTAAACAACACACTTCTAAATAACATGTGGGCCAAAGAAGAACTCTTGAGAGAAATTTAGAACTATTTTGAGCTAAATGAAAAGAACAACTTATCAAAACTTGTGGGATGCAGCAAAAGCAGTGCTTAGAAATTTATAGCACTGAATGCATATATTAGAAAAGAAGAAAGATCTAAAATGAATCATCTAAGTTTCCACTTTAGGAAAATAGAAAAATAAGAGCAAATTGAACCCAAAGTAAGCAGAAGAAAAGAAATAACAAAAACAATAGCAGAAATCATTGAAACTGAAAATAATAAATCAATAGAGAAAATTAATGAAACCAAAAGCTAATTCTTTGAAAAGATAAACAATATTGATGTCTGTACCCAAGCTAACTAAGAAAAAAGAGAGAGAGAAGACACAAATAAATAATATCAGAAATGAAAGAGGGGACATCACTACAGATCTCATGGATATTAAAAGGATAATAAATAAACAACTATAGACAACTTTATGCCCACAAATTTGGTAACCTAGGTCAAATGGACCAATTCCTCGAAAGAAACAATCTGCCAAAACTCACACAAGAAGAAATAGACAATCTGAATAGGCCTATATCTAGTCAAGAAATTGAATCAACAATAACCTTCCAAAACAGAAAGCACCAGGCCCAGGTGGGTTCACTGGTGAATTCTACCAGACATTTAAGGATGAAATTATACCAATTCTCTACAGAGGGACTACTTCCTAACCCATTCTATGAGGCTAGCATTACCCTACTAGCAAAACCAGACAAGGACATTACAAGAAAAGCAAACTACAGACCAATACCTCTCATTAATATAAATACAAAACTCCTCAACAAGATATTAGCAAGTTGAATGCAACAACTTATAAGAAGAATTATGCACCATGACCAAATGGGATTTATCCTAAGTAAGCAAGGCTGGTTCAAAATTTGAAAATCAGTTCATATAATCCATCACATCAATAGGCTGCAAAAGAAAAATCACATGATCATATCAATAGATGCAGAAAAAGCATCTGACAAAATTTGATACCGATTCATGAAAAAAACTCTCAATAAACTAGGAAAAGAGAGTAATTTCCTCCACTTGATGAAAAGAAACCTACAAAAACCCCTACCCCTAACATACTTTTTTGTGAGAAACTTGAAGCTTTC
This sequence comes from Tapirus indicus, assembly GCA_031878705.1. Classification (NCBI taxonomy): domain Eukaryota; kingdom Metazoa; phylum Chordata; class Mammalia; order Perissodactyla; family Tapiridae; genus Tapirus; species Tapirus indicus. The sequence continues at coordinate 43,004,132 of CM062919.1, forward strand.
CCACTAAGATCAGGAACAAGGCAAGGACACCCCTCTCACCACTGCTTTTCAGCATCATACTGGAAGTCCTAGCTAATGCAATAAGACACGAAGAGAAAATAAAAGGTATATAGACCGAGAGGGAAAAAATAAAACTGTCTTTGTTCATAGATGACATAACTGTCTACAAAAAAAATCCTAAAGAATCAACAAAAAAACTCCTGGAACTCATAAGCAATTATAGCAGGGTTGCAAGATACAAGGTTAATACACATAAGTCAATCACTTACCTATATACCAGCAATGAACAAGTGGAATTTGGAATTACAAACACAATACCATTTACATTAGCACCCCCCTCCCAACAAATGAAGTACTTAGGTATAAATCTAACAAAATATGTATAAGATCTATATGAGGAAAGCTACAAAACTCTGATGACAGACATCAAAGAAGGACTAAATAAATGGAGAGATATTCCATGTTCATCAATAGGAAGACTCACCATTGTCAAGATGTCAGTATTTCCAAATTGATCTATAGATTCAACACAATACCAATCAAAATCCCAGAAAGTTATTTTGTGGATATAGATATATTTTGTGGAGGACTGACACCACTAGCTTCAAGACTTACTATAAAGCTCCAGTAATCAGGACAGTGTGGTACTGGTGAAAGAAAAGACAAATAGATCAATGGAACAGAATAGAGAGCCCAGAAATAGACTGACAAATGTAGTCAACTGACTTTGACAAAGGAGCAAAGGCAATACAATGGTGCAAAGATAGTCTTTTCAACAAATGGTACTGGAAAACTGAACAAATGCAAAACATGAATCTAGACACAGACCTTACAACCTTCACAAAAATTAACTCAAAATGAATCATAGACCTAAATATCAAATGCAAAACTCTAAAACTCCTAGGAGAAAACCTAGATGACCTTGGGTATGGTGATGACTTTTTAGATATAACACCAAAGGCATGATCTATGAAAGAAAGAATTGATAAGCTGGACTTCATTAAAATTAAAACTTTCTGCTCTTCAAAAGACACTGTCAAGGGAATGAAAAGACAAGCCACAGACTTGGAGAAAATATTTGCAAAAGAAACATCTGATAAATGTCTGTGATCCAAAATATACAAAGAACTCTTAAAACTCAACAATAAGAACACAAACAACCCAATTAAAAAATGGGCCAAAGACCTTAGCAGACACCTCTTGAAAGAAGATATACAGATGGCAAATAAGCATTTGAAGAGATGCTCCACATCATACGTCATCAGGGAAATGCAAATTAAAACAGTAATGAGATACCACTACACACCTATTAGAATGGCCAAAATCCAGGACACTGACAACACCAAATACTTATTAGGATGTGGAGTAACAGGAACTGTCATTCATTGCTAATGGGAATGCACAATAGTACAGCCACTTTGGAAGACAGTCTGGAAGTTTCTTACAAAACTAAACATACTCTTACCACACGATTTTGCTCCTTGGCATCTGCCCAAAGAAGTTGAGAATTTATATCTACACAAATACCTTTACATAGATGTTTATAACAGCTTTATTCGTAATTAACAAAACCTGGAAGCGACCAAGATGTCCTTCAGTCAGTGAATGGATAAATAAAACTGTGATACATCCAGACAATGAAATATTATTCAGTGCTAAAAATAAATGAGCTATCCAGTCATGAAAAGACATGGAGGACACTTAAATGCATATTACTAAGTGAAAGAAGCTAATCTAAAAAGACTACATACTGTATGATTTCCAACTATATGACATCCTGGAAAAGTCAAAACTATGGAGACAGTAAAAAGAACAGTGGTTGTCACAGGCTAGGTGGGAGGGAAGGATGAATATATGGAGCACAAAGGACTTTTAGGACAGTGGAACTACTCTGTGTAATACTAAATTGGGGGATACATGTCATTATACATTTGTCTAAACTCATGGAATATATAACACCAAAAGTAAACCCTAATGTAAACTATGGACTGTGGGTGATAATGATGTGTCAATGTAGGTTCATCAATTGAAACAAAATGTGCCACTCTAGTGGGGGATATTGATAACGAGGGAGGCTATGTGTGCATGGGGTATATGGGAAATCTCTGTATGTTCTGTTCAATTTTGCTGTGAGCCTAAAACTGCTCTAAAAATAAAGTCCATTAAAAAAAAAACTAAGAATACTGTGAGTTAAAAAAAAAAAAAGATTCGGAAAGAGAATTTGTTCTGCAAATCCTTCCTTTTAAAATTTGGAATCTGTGGCAAAACTAAAAACCAAATTTGGTGAAGACGGTTATCCCCTCCCAATGTTAGCACCTTACCTTCTCTATCAAGTTTTGGGTTGAAATGGAACATAACAGAACTTAGGCGTGTGTGTGCAAAATGATAATTGCCCTCTGAGAGATGAGATGTTAGAGTGTGTGCCTTTAAGGTCACTAGTTTTCTCACTGTCAGACCTGCAGGATAACGTTTAACAGTATCATATCACAACAGCTACTCGGGTGTCTAATGTCAGACCTTCTTTTGTCTGGACTATGGAGGTTGAATCACACAATGATTCAGGATTGTCAGAAACCCTGGATTTCAGTCTCTGCCCCAAGGATTGCCATGTACTGGCCCCTGGACAAATCCCTTAACCACCTTGTGTCTTCCTCAGTCTTCAGTCTGGAAAAGGATTAAGTCAAATGCAGACTACTTCTCACCCCAAACTCTGATTCTATGTAGTTATTGCTTCCTTATGTTTTCTAGAGTGGTCAGGGACATACATAAGTTCCTGGATGCCTATTTCAAAGGTGATGCCAAAAGCTTTCAGGATAGGGAATGATATCTCTGTTCTTCCTTGTTGAGTCTTGTTTTGCTCACATTCTGATTTCAGCTTCTACATTTTGTCAATAAATATTGTAGCTGGAGTTTTTCCTTCAGTGAACAGCTATTGAGTGCCAACATGGCGGCCACTGCTCAATGCCAGGGATGATTAAAGCAGGGACTTGAGATGCTCTCAGGCTAGTGAGAAAATATATGACACAGGGGTTCCTAATAGAAATGGCACTCAGCCAAGACAAGTTGGAGTGTGGTCAAAGAGGCTGCCTGGCTGGCAGTCTTCCCAATAGGCCTCATGGGGTGGCATTCATTACCTTGGAGAACTTACCACAATCTGGCATCTGTTGCCAGCCTTCCAGACTCAGAAACTATGGGTTTAATTAGCACACTAAGAGTGGATCTGTCTTTTCATTTATTCATTTAGTCAACATTTATTGAGCACCAACTATGTGCCCAAAAATGTGCAAGAACTCTTTCAGTAAAAATGATGGAAATTCAACTTAAATTTATGCGTGCCAAAAAAGGGAATATTTTTGGGCTCATCATACTGGACGATCTGGGCATAGGCGGATTCAGGGGTACAAAGATAACAATACTGTCTATCTCTCGGCCCCGCTAACCTCTGCTTTGCTTCATTCTCAGATTCTCTTTGCAAGGGACTGCTGTCAACACCAATCTCTCATGATCCCAGAGAAAAATGAACCCTCCCTTTTAAAGCAGCCATCCAGCAAATCTCATAGAGGGACACTGATTGGCTCTGCTGGGGTCACATATTCATCCCTGAACCAATTCTTGTGGCCATATTGCCCACAATGGGGGGGGAGCAAGATTAGCCCCCTCAAACCATATGGAATGAGTTCCCCACAGAAAGGAGGGATTCTACTTTTAGAAGGGGGAAAGAATTCTAGGCAGGAGAGCAACAGAAACAATGACAGCTATCTAAGGTCATTCACTGTGCTCAGCACTGGGCATGCACCAGCCACCAGGACAGAAAATGTCCCTGTTCTGAAGGAGCTTACATTCTGTGGGGAGGCATACACAAAAATTAAAAAGCAGATGAAATAATTATAAATTGTGTAGAAGCAAGGATCTGAGATAGAAAATAAATGCAGGAACATTTTTTAAAATTACTGTGGGCTGGAAAGACCTCTCTGAGTGGGTGATATTTAAGCCAAGCCCTAAAGAACAGAAAAGAGCTGGTATGAAGAGGGGGAGAAGTGGGCTCCAGGCAGTGGGGACAGATGTAGGAAGACCTGAAATGGGAAAGAGCTTGACATGTGAGAGAAGAACAGGGAGGTGGGAATGTAGACAGCAAGGGTGAAGCAGCCCAGAGTGGACTGGAGAGAGAGGCAAGGAGCAGATCCAGGGGCACCTTATGGTACAAAGCTTGAGATTTATTCTAAATAGTTTGGAGTATCATGATTGGAGGTAGGCCAAGTCAGAACACCAGTTGGGAGGCCACTGCAGAATCCAGAGAGATGACGATGGCTTAGATTGGCATGGTGATGGGGGATGGAAAGAAAAGCATGGACTAAAGACATATTTGAAGAAGGAACTGGAGTTGCTGATGCATTAGAGGTGGGGAGGGGGGTGAGGGAAAGAGAGAATCAAGATTGATTTCTAAATTTCTCCCAGAAAAGACATGTCAGATGCATGAGGTTAGTGTATAATATCAGAATGCCAATATATAGCTGTGATGTGAACTAGAATTCATTCTGTGTGATCCTAATTTCTCCCAGTAAGCAGACTCCCTGGGAAGCTGTGTCATGTCAGACAGTTGCCTGGTGAGTATGAATCTGTTGATATACAGTGGCATCAGGCCACACATCCTTCTCAAGAGGGCCTGAAGAACCAGCTGTAACAATGGCAGTCTGTTGGCTTCAGTCCCTCTCCCCTCTGCAGTTTTTGAATGGGCGCAGCCACTAGGATACACAGACAACAGAATGGATATCCTTCTGTATCCCTATGGGCTGAACTCCTCTTCCAATGGATATTTGAAGGCATTCCATTTAGCGGTGGACTAGTTGTACTGATTTAGGGGTCATCCTGCCTCTTTAAGGTGAATTTACATAACTCTTCCCTAATTGTTCACATGTTGAGTTAAAACTTTCTCTGGATAGTTTATTTCTCCTTTTCCCAAGTTTTTGGGAGATACTTCTTGAATTTCCATACAGTACTCCCATGTCTATATGAGGGTGTGTCTGAGGGAGCAGATTTCCCGATTCATACTTGGCACTCTCTTCTAGTTCCATTTCCAGATGACATCCACAATCCAAATGTTTGTCTTTTAACTTTTTGCATCTATGAGACAAAGAACATCTAAGGAGTACTCAGTAGGGTCCAAAAAGTATACTTGGGTTTACCACATACTTGGGCAGATGACTTGTTTTTTAACACCTCTAGTCTCTTCTTTTGAAAAGAAACATCACTGAAACTCTACCACTGCTTTTCTCCTCTACCACTCCATCATGGCCATAAAAATTAGCTGAAAGCACTCAAGAAATTGAGAGGGTCTGGCTTGGTGGTGTAGTGGTTAAGTTTGAGCACTCTGCTTCAGCAGCCCGGGGTTCTCAGGTTCGGATCCCAGGAGTGGACCTACACACCACTCATCAAGTCATGCTGTGGCGGCATCCCACATTCAAAATAGAGGAAGATGGGCACAGATGTTAACTCAGGGACAATCTTCCTCACACACACACATAAAGAAATTGAGAGAGGTCCAGGCCACTTACCTTTTATAAATCTCTTGATATAATAATAATGATTTAAAAAGAGGGGGGGTTGCCAAAAACAGAGTTATAAAAATTCTGGTATATTGTATTTAAAAGATATCACATCTAACAAATTAATGCTATCATTACACACACATACACACAAATACATTACACTAAAAGTCGTGCTGTTCACAAGATAATTACAAGATTTATAAAAACGATTTACAGTGCACTTCAGTAGACAGTGTACCCTGTAATGACACGAGTTGTAGATGAATATATTTTTCTTTTAATCCTGTCAGTGTTTCTTTGTGACTGTGTGTAGAACTTTATGTGGAAATAAAGTAAAAAATCAAAATTTGAGACTTTTCCTGAATGTTAAGCTTGGACCAAATGACATGCTGGTGTCGCCCTCCTCCCACAACCCTCATTTCTATTGCCACGCTTTTACCAGAAATTGATGGAAGTCTCAGTGATCCATGGCCTTAGAATTCTAGCAGTATCGGCATCCCCTCCCAGCATGATTAGGGGACAAAGGCCTATGAACACCCTGTGCCAGAGAACCTCTGAAACCTGAGCGAGACCCGGCTCTGCCCTCTGAGCGGTGCTGTATCTAGACTATAGACTGATTTATTCTGCCCCAGGGCCTCGGCAACTGCAACGGAGAGCACTCGAGAGTCCTCACCCTTAACACAGGGAACAGCTGGTCAGGAGCCAGCCCCCGTTCCCCACGGACGCGCCTCCAGCTCCTCTCTGTCCCGCAGAGCGCGCCGGCGGGTCCCCGGAGCGCGGCGCGTCCCCTTGGCAACCGGGGAACGTGCAGGGAGGGCGCCCGGGGCGGGGCTTGTCGGGGGTCGGCCGGGGCGGGGCGCGGCGCGGGCGGCCCCCCATCCCTCTCCTGTCTCGAAGAAGGAGAACGGCGGCCCGGCGTCGCGCAGCGACAGTCAGCGCCGCGCGCAGCCGGGGCCTCTGGGCACCAATGGAGAAACGAGAGTTTTCGGGTTCATCCTCACTGCCCGATGGGCGTGACACAACGGAAATACCCGCTCGCTTCAAAGCCCGCCAGAAGCCCTTTGTACTCAGGGTCCTCAACGTGCGCAACAAGTTTGAGGAGTCTGAGGAGTCGGGGGAACCCGAGGAGACCGACGAGTACGACGAGTCCGATGTGTCCGTCGAGGTCCCGGAGCCCCACGAGCCGCATGCTCCCCATGCAGCCCACGAGCCCCACAAAACCAGCGAGCCCCATGTGCTCCGCGAGCCCCGTCAGCCCCAGGGGCCCCGTGCTCTCCGCGAGCCCCACAAGCCCCACCAAGCCGAGTTGCTTCCCAGCGCCGCCGTGATGATCTCCCCATCTCTGGTGACCAGATTCCCGCCACGGATTCCGCTATGTTACCTGAGCGGTAGGTGTTGGGGCCCCTCCGAGGCACTGAGCAATCCCGCCCCATCTAGAACTGGGGGTCCTGATGTGAAGATTTGCATGCAAGAGCTCACTTTGTTCTAAAGGAAGATAACTCTTGTCATTTCATTTACTTGCTGCTTTGCAGTCACCTATGTTTGGACCTCATGGGACTCTGGTGGGAAATGGAGACTCTGGTAATGAGAGGAACTGAATCTCTTCACTCTCCCCACCTGATGACCTCCTAGCTGTCCTTGATTATCCATTGTTACTTCTTTTTGAAGCCCTTCTTAATTCTTCTCTACAGTTAGTCATTTTTTTCTCCTCTGGGTTGCCACTTTGAACATTACCTCCATTACAGCACTTAAGATTGTGTATTACATCGTTATCTTTCTCCCCAACTAAAGGGAAGGATCCTTGAAGGGAGGATATTTTTGTCAGTGTTTGGCACATGGTGGCACTCAATAAATGCTACCATTACATTGTTAAAGTTGTAGTAACAAAACACTCATTGAGCAGGAATTCAAAAAGTACATTTACTAAGTGCTTACTATATGCTCAGTCTTCACCAAGTTCACAAGGTAACAGGGCTGATGGGACTTGGGTATAAACATCCTTTGCTCTGACCATAGCAGCTCTCACCTGATGACCTCTCATTGATGACCCCACTCAAAACAATTATTTGGTGCTTGTTTCAGCAGCACATATACTAAAATTGGAACGATACAGAGAAGATTAGCATGGCCCTTGCACAAGGATGACACGCAAATTCGTGAAGCGGTCCATATTTTTGGGCAAAAGGGATGATTAGGCACATGTGTATGGTGATGGATTGTAATTAGTCTTTGGGTGGTGAACATGATGTAATCTACACAGAAATCAAATGATGTACACTTGAAATTTATATAATGTTATAAACCAACGTTACTGCAATAAAAATTTTTTTTTGTCCGCATTGGGCTTCCAGTCCCTTGGCTGACTACTTTTTGTCTCATGTTCTCCTTGACTCTTCTTTATCAGCCTCGATTCTGTGGTCTGTCATTTCAGTTGCTCACTCACAGCGTCTTCCACTACCCCATTGGCTCTTTAGGTATCCACCATACTTCTCCTGGCAAAACCCTAACCCTGGCTGACTCTTGCTGTACAGGATCACACAATCAGACTGACTGCTTTTATTTCTGTTTCATGACTGCAAGTCTCAATTGGTCACTTGGCACTGCCTAGCAAGCCCACTTTATTCACCTCGTAAGTTAGTTCTCCTAATCTCTGAGAAGATGATTAAATGCCTTCTTTACTCTCCTCCAACCTTGATACCTTTGACCTCTGAACAGCTGAAGACTTTGACTCACACTTGACTGAGAAAATAGAAGCAAACAGTCATGAACTCCCTTATTTTCTTACCACTAATCTATTGCCTTACCCAAATCTATACCCATGGATTCTGTCTTTTCTTGTATTTCAGGGAAGAATTGTGCCTCTTTCTATGAAAAGCAAAACTCTCCACTTGTGCTTTGTCACTCTTGTCTCCTGAAGAACTTTGTTCCTGGGGTTCTCTCTCTTACAGCATCAATTTCTCCCTTTCTAATGAATCAGTTCCATGAGCATACACATATACTCTAGAATCTTCCATCTTGAAATAACCCTTGACCCCATGTCTCCTGCAGACCCCTCCTTCTCCCACCATTGCCACTATTTTTCTTCCCTGCAGAATTTGTTAAAAGAGTTATCTATACTCACTGACTCCATTCTCTCGCCTATCATTCTCTCCTCAACCCACCTAGTTAGGCTTCTTTCCCCTCCACTCCACTGAAACTGCTCTAGTTTACTGCCTTTCTCTCGACCGTTAAGCCTGTCATCATGCATAGATTTCAGTTATCCATATGGATGATCCACTTGACTGCTTAGCTCTTTGACCTCCTCTCTTTGAATGATGGGGTCCTTCACCCCATCTTAGGCACCCACTACCCTAGCCTTTGATAATGTCAATTGCTGTGCCATTTCCAAAATCTCCATTTCAAGCACTCTAATCTCTAACCATGTCCTATCTTTCCAGCTCACTCATTCTTCCTGTACCCCCTCTATCAATTCTTCAGTTTCAAAGGGACCTCTAACCCATTGATGCTATTAACTTTTCATTATATATCACTTTTGTCTGTCCTCACTTTGTAGTCCATAGTCCACCAGTGGAATCACTCCCTTGCAAATAACTTTAACTCCTTTGCTTCATCCTCTATCATTCTTTCCTAGCTAAATCCAATTCTTCCCTGCACTTGAAAAACATGATGACAAGAGAAAAACAAACAACTGTGCTGACTGATGTTTAAATTCATGACCTTGAACTTCAAGTGGGCTCTCAGTGCTGCTTGGCAATCATACTACATTTGCCAGTCAATTCATTTCCAACATGGAATCTACCAAACTACTAGTATCTGTACATATATACTCTACCTTTTCTCCTGTTAATAATGGACGAACTGTCCCTGTTCCTATTAAAGGCCGTTCTCTCAACCTGTATGTCGGATCCCATCCCATCTAACTTTAAGCCTTTTGCTTCTAAAATTAGCCCTTCTCTCTCCTGCATCATTCCCATCAGCACATGAACATGCAGCAATAACTCCTATCTTAAAAAAAAACAAATCTTTCCTTTACTCCATGTACCCCTCCAGGTACAACTCATATTTTTCTGCTCCTGTTTAGAGAAAAATTCCTCAAAATAGTTGTATATAAGTTATTATTTTCATATCCTCTCCTCTCATTCTCTTGAAAACCCACTTAAGCTTTTATCTCATCTACTTAGCTGAAGTACTCTCGTTGAGGTCACAATGACCTCTGCTTTGCCAAATTCAGTAGTTAATTCTCCATCCTCATCTTACTCATTTGACACATTCACTCTTCTTTCTTAGAAATCTTTCTTTACTTGACTTCTGAGATACCACTGCCTTCATTGTTGTCCTACCTCATCCTGACTCCGTTTCCTTTGCTAGATCCTTCTCCTCTTCCCAGCCTCTAGGTTGAAGTGGGTGATGGCTCAGTTCTTTAGAACTTTAGAACTTTCTTTGTTCCCTGGGTGATGTCATTGGTTCCATGCCTTTAACTGTATGGTGGTGACTTCCCAAATTATCTCTAGCCTCAATTTCTCCCTTGAGCTCCAGAGTTTTATAACCAATTGTCTATTTAACATCCCTACTTGAATATCTAGTAGGCATGTTAAATTTAACGTGACCATAGCTGAACTCTTTCTTCCACACCCCAATTGTTCCATGTTTCAGCAAAGGGCACCATTATTCATCCATCCAGGTGCTCAGGTCAAAAACCTTGGAGTCATTCTTGACACCTGTTTTTCTCTTACACTCTGCCTCCAAACAATTGGCAAACCCTAGTTTTGAAATATATCATGACTATGACCATTTCTTAACATCTAAATCATCATGTTTGTAAGCCACTATCTTCTCTTGCTTGGTCCACTGCAGTAGCTTCCAGCTTGACTCTTGCTTCCACTCTTGCCCCATTCCACCCCCTCCCCCATTCATTGTTCATATAGTGGTCACAGAGATTCCTTAGAACATACATTATATGCACCTCTCCTGCTTTCACCTCTCCAGAGGGGGTTCTCATCTCCAGTAGTAATCTAAAGTCCTTACCAGGCCTACAAGACCTCACATGATCTGGCCCCTGCCTGCCTCCCCAACCTCAAGTTCCACCACTCTCCCCACCGTGTCTGCTCTCCAGCCATGTGGTCCTCCTTGCTCCCACCTCACAATCATTTCACTTGCTTTTTCCTCTGCCAGGACACTCTTCCCTCAAGTATTTGTCACCTCTGTCAAAAGAACACTCTTTGGCCTGCTCATTTTCTTTAAAGCACTTATCTAATATCTATTGTTTACTGTTTACATTAAGCTCTCACAGTGCACAACCTTTGTCTTCTCCACTGCTTCATCCCCAGTGTGTCAAGCAGTGCCTGGAACAAGTCAGAATTTAGCAATTATTGTTGAATGAAAGAGCTCTCATTCAGCCTCTATGTCATCAAATCTGGTGGTTTCTTCTCTATCCTTAGGGTTGTTAAGAAGATTACATGAGTTACTACTTGTAAAGCATTTAGAACAGATTGTGGTACCTGGTAAATGCTTAGTGGATGTTAGCCATTATTGTTAGTAGTGTTAAGATTATTATCTTATTTGACCTCTTGGCAGCATTTAATACAATTGGCCACTCCCTTCTTGAAACATATACTTCTTTCTCTTGATCTCTATGACATCACAATCTCCCAGTTCATCACCTACCTGACTGGTTGCTTCATCTCTCATTTGCTGATTCCTCCCTGTTTTCCTGAACTCTAAAGGGCTCCATGTTGACCCTTTTTCTCTTTATTTACATTTTACCCCCTATGTGGTCATATCTACACTCATGGCTTTAAATAGATTCTCTATGCTGCTGTCTGCTGAATTTATAAATTCCAGCTCTGCTCTCTCTCCTGAGTCCCACACTCATGTACTCAGCTGGCTACTTGACATCTCCATTTGGATAGATCATAGGCATCTCAAATGTATAGGCTTTGAGGCAGAAGTCTTGATTTTCCTCCCAATCTTGTTCCTCCCTCAGTCTTCCAACTGGATGCTTCCAGAAAATAGCATCCAGTTGCTCAAGCTAATAATAAAAAAAAAAAACCTATTAGTTTTCCCTGATTCCTCTTTCTTCACCCTCAAATCCAATATGTCCAGTGTAGGTTCTGTTGGTTTTCTCTCCAGAACATTTCCTGAATTCACTCATTTCCACTTCTAACACCCTCATTCCAATGATGGTCACTCATCACCTGGATTTTTACATGAATAGTAGTCTCCCTGCTTCTACTCTTATCCCCTGCAATCTCTTTCCAACTGCAGCCAGAGTGGGTATTGTAAAAACCGAATCAGATCACATCTTTCCCTCACTATATAGTCCTTCCTGTGGCTTCTCATTGCTCTCAGGATAAACCCAAACTTTTGCAGGAGCCTGTAGAGCTCCCCTCCTACTACTCTGCCCCAGTCATACTGGCTTCTTTTCTGTTCTTCTAAAAGGCCAGTCCCATACTTGCCCCTGCTTCAGAATCTGCATGAGTAGTTCCCTTTCCCTATATGCTTATTGTTTTCCCAGGATTGTCTCATGGTTAATTCCTCAGCCCATGTTTTTAAAAGGTGGGAAAGCCTACCTTTTAGAGGTCTTTCTTTGTCAATGCTGCTGTCCTACAGTAGCCCCCCTAAAGTAGCTTGATGATGAGACTCTCTCTAAAAAGTTTTCAGACTCTGCTTTAGAAAACAACACTTTAAAACTTCCTATCTTCTCACTTGTCTTCTAGATTTTTCTTGTTAAAAATTCCAATGTCTTTATGCTAATTCCCTTAGTAAAGCTCAATAAGCATCAAGCATATTTATATAATATTTACATAAAATAGTGTAAACAATAGGCAATATTTAGTCAGCATGTCACCACGCCTCTGCTGGCTCAGTAAAAATTCCTTCCTCTAACATTTACTGAGCATCTGCTAAGGCATCTTCTGTGTCCTATGGGGGTGTGAAGATGACTAAGACATAGCAGTTTGGTTGTGTGCAAATTTTTAAAATTTATATTATAGAATAGGTCCCATCATTAGTAAATCACCTTACTAATTTATCATCACCTAATCATCACTGTCATTATTAAATTTTATTGAGTGCTTCCAATGTTCAGGGTGTAGACACTGAGATGTAGATGAGTAAGACATGGATCCCATCCTCAAAGGACTGTTAGTGTGGTTGGAGAGGCTGAACACATCCACAACAATAATACATCCATAGCATACTAAGTCAAGTGGACTGGAGTGGCCTATGGAACAGTCACTTCATTTTTCTGAGTTAAATGGCAATACTAATCTCTTTTTTTAAAAAAGAAGAAAGGCTAAGAAAAAATAGACTCAAGGTACTCATTAAAGCTACTTACCTAAAATAGGTTGACATAGAGACTAAATATTTAATCTCAAATATACACAACCCAAAGTATTTAATCTGGATTTATAAAGGGTTAGAGAAGTGATTTAAAAGAAACAGGATCTCAGGCAAGTGTGGGAGTATGGAGGAAAATCATAATGAGTGAAAAAAAATTTTAATTTAGAACACTTTTGAAATTTGTAAGGCATTCACATGATTAAAAAAACCAAAACAGGAGTGACAGCAGCATCATGGCAGAGTGAGCTTTCCCCCAAGACTCCCCCACCTAAGATACAACAAAAAGGACATTCGTATATCAACAGAGGATCTTCACACAACACAAAAGATGTCTGAGAGACCCATGCAGCCTTACATCTGAAGGAACCTCTGGAGGAAGTGGAAGGAGGTAAGGAGAACTCCTCTCCTTCCCCAATAACAGTGACACTGGGACCAGGACCAAGCAGCTCTCGGGGGGGGGAGGGGTGGCCCTCTGTGGGAAAACTGTTGCTTTCCAAGTTCTCTCACAGCCTGTGGGAAATTCCCATATGGAGGGGACTGAACTGTTGTAGGGGTGTCTTCATCAAGCTAGCACTCCAGGAGAGCAGATAGCAAGGGAAGAGTGAGAAGCCCCTGGATCGGGCAGGTGAAAGAAAGAGCCCCTCGCTCTGCCCAGTGCTTCAGCACAGCCAGTCAGCCAGAGCACCCACAGATCACAGCAGGCTCAGAATACACAGCTCTTGACCCCCACCCAGTGGCAGTAGGTGGAAGCTGCGACCAGATGTTTTCAGCATGAGGAAAAATAAGCCCATGCCCTCAAGCACTATGCAAAAATATATTAAATCTCCAGACCAGAAGAAAAATGACAAGCACCGAGAAATCAATCCTGAAGGCACAGAAATCTATAACCTAGATGACAGAGAATTCAAAATAGCTTTCATAAAAAAGCTCAATGAATTACAAGAAAATACAATTAAATGATATCAGGAATTTCTTCACAAAGGGATTGAAACCATAAAGAAAAACCAATCAGAAATATTGGAGATGAAAAACACAATGGAGGAGATAAAGAAAAATCTGAAATCTTTAAAGAACAGAGCTGACAATATGGAGGAAAGAATTAGCAATATTGAAGATAGGAATGCAGAAATGCTCCAGATGGAGGAGGAGAAAGAACTAAGACTAAAAAGAAATGGAACAATTCTCTGAGAAATATCTGACTCTATTGGGAAATGCAACATAAGGATTATAGGTATTCCAGAGGGAGAGGAGAGGGAAAAAGGAGCAGAGAGCTTATTCAAAGAATTAATAGCTGAGAACTTCCCAAACCCGGGGAAGGAACTGGAAATACAAGTGAATGAAGTCAATAGATCGCCTAAATATATCAACATGAAAAGACTCTCTCCAAGGCATAAAGTAGTAAAGCTGGCAAAAGTCAATGACAGAGAAAAAATATTAAGAGCAGCAAGACAAAAAATAAAGAAACAAATAATGTACAAAGGAATTCCTATCAGGCTTTCAGCTGATTTCTTGGCAGAAACTTTACAGACTAGGAGAGACTGGAATGATATATTCCAAATTCTGAAAGACGAAAACTTTCAGCCAAAAATACTCTATCCAGTGAAAATATCCTTTAGATATGATGGAAAAATAATAACTATCCCGGATAGACAAAAGCTAAGGGAGTTCATTGCCACAAGACCCCCACTAAAGAAATGCTCAAGAAGGCCCTCATGCCTGGAAAAAAAAAAAAAAGAGAGAAAGGGGATACAAAGCTTTGAGCAAGGAGAAAAATAGTAGACAAAATCAGAAAAATTGCAGCTCTCTATCAGAATAGGTTAGCAAATGATTAATTATAACATCAAAGATTAAGGGAAGGAAAACACCAAAAATAAATATAGCCTCATCACTTTAAACACAAACTCACAACACAAGATGGAATAAGTTTTGACAATAATAACTTAGAAGAGGAAGAAGGAAGGGATGGAATTGACTTAGTTTAAGGACATAAGAGGCTGTCAGAAAATGGACTATCTCATCTACGAGATTTTTTTATACAAACCTCATGGTAACCACTAAACAAATAGTCAGAACAGAGACACATATAATAAATAGAGAGAAAAAAACTAAGAAAACCATCATACAGAACTACCAAACTGAATTGGTAGTCCGAAACACATGAGATGAGAAACATAGAAAATGCAAAAGAACTGGAAAATGAGTGGTAAAATAGTAACATTAAGTCGTCATATATCTATAATCACTCTAAATGTAAATGGATTGAATTCCCCAATCAAAAGACACAGAGTGGTGAAATGGATTAAAAAACAAAATCCAACAATATGCTGCCTCCAGGAAACACATCTCAGCTCTAAAGACAAACACAGGCTTAGAGTGAAAGGATGGAAGACAATACTCCAAGCTAATGGCAAACAAAAGAAACCAGGTGTTGCCATACTTATATCAGACAAAGTAAACTTCAAGATAAAATGGGTAATGAGAGACAAAGAGGGGCAATATATAATGATAAAAGGGACACTCCACCAAGAAGACATATCACTTATAAATATTTATGCACCCAACACAGGAGCACCAAAGTACATAAAGCAACTATTAACAAACCTAAAAGGAGATATTAACAACAACACAATAATAGTAGGAGATCTTAACACCCTACTTACATCAATGGATAGATCATCCAGACAGAAAGTCAATAAGGAAATAGTGAATTTAAATGAAAAACTAGACAAGATGGACTTAATAGATATATACAGAGCACTCCACGCAAAAACAGCAGAGTACACATTCTTCTCAAGTGCACATGGAACAGTCTCAAGGATAGACCATATGTTAGGAAACAAGGCAAGCCTCTATAAATTTAAGAAGATTGAAATCATAACAAGTATCTTTTCCGACCATAATGCTATGAAACTAGAAATCAACTACAAGAAAAAAACTGGGAAGGTGACAAAGATGTGGAGACTAAACAAGATGCTACTGAACAACCAATGGATCACTGAAGAGATTAAAGGAGAAATCAAAAAATATCGAGACAAACAAAAATGAAAATACACCCTACCAACTCATATGGGATGCAGCAAAAGCTGTCTTGAGAGGGAAACTCATAGCAATACAAGCCCACCTTAAGAAGCAAGAAAAATCCCAAATAAGCAACCTTTAACTACACCTAACAGAATTAGAAAAAGAAGAACAAACAAAGCCCAAAGTCAGCAGAAGGAGAGAAATAATAAATATCAGAGCAGAAATGAATGAAATTGAAACAAACACACAAAAAAAACCAAACAGTAGAAATGATCAATGAAACAAAGAGCTGGTTCTTTGAGAAGATAAACAAAACTCATAAGCCCTTAGCCAGACTCACTAAGAAAAAAAGAGAGAAGGCTCAAATAAATAAAATTAGAAATGAAAGAGGAGAAATTACAAGGGATACCACAGAAATACAAAGGATTATAAGAGAATACTATGAAAAACTATTTGCCAACAAATTGGACAATCTAGAAGAAATGGATAAATGCTTAGACTCATACAACCTCCCAAAACTGAATCAAGAAGTACAGAATCTGAATAGACCAATCACGAGACATTGAAACAGTAATCAAAAACCTCCCCAAAAAGTAAAAGTCCAGAACCAGATGACTTCTCCGGAGAATTTCACCAAACATTCAAAGATGTAATACCTATCCTTCTCAAACTATTCAAAAAAATAGAGGAAGATGGGACACTTCCTAACACATTCTACAAGGCCAAGATCACCCTGATAGCAAAGCCAGACGAGGACAATACAAAGAAGGAAAATTATAGGCCAATATCGCCAAAGAATAGAGATACAAAAATCCTCAACAAGACATTGGCAAACCGAATATAGCAATACATCAAAAAGATCATACACCATGATCAAGTGGGATATATACCAGGGACACAGGGATGGTTCAACATCCGCAAATCAATCAATGTGATACACCACATTAACAAAATAAGGAATAAAAACCACACGATCATCTCAATAGATACAGAGAAGGCATTTGACAAGATCCAACATCCATTTATGATAAAAACTCTCAAGAAAATGGGTATAGAAGGAAAGTATCTCAACATAAGGTTTTGTCATATATTGACAAACCCACAGCCAACATCATACTTAATGGGTAAAAACTGAAAGTCATTCCTCTGAGAAAAGGAATAAGACAAGGGTGCCCACTCTCATCACTCTTATTCAACATAATACTGGAGGTTTTGGCCAGAGCAATTAGGCAAGAAAAAGGAATAAAAGGAATCCAAATAGGCAACAAAGATGTGAAACTCTCGCTGTTTGCAGGCGACATGACTTTATATATAGAAAACCCTAAAGAATCCATCAGAAAACTATTAGAAATAATCAACAACTACAGCAAAGTGGCAGGGTACAAAATCAACTTCCAAAAATCAGTTGCATTTCTATACTCTAATAACAAACTAACAGAAAGAGAACTCAAGATGATAATCCCATTTACCATCTCAACAAAAAGAATAAAATATCTAGGAATAAATTTTACCAAGGAGGTGAAAGACCTATACAATGAAAACTATAAGATATTATTGAAATAAATCAATGATAACATAAAGAAATGGAAAAATATCACACGCACATGGATTGGAAGAATAAACATAGTTAAAATGTCCATACTACCTAAAGCAATCTACAGATTCAATGCAATCCCCATCAGAATCCCAATGACATTCTTCACGGAAATAGAACAAAGAATACTAAAATTCATATGGGCAACAAAAGACCCTGAATAGCTAAAGCAATCCTGAGAAAAAAGAACAAAGCTGGAGGCATCACAATCCCTGACTTTAAAAATATACTACAAAGCTATAATTAAAACAGCATGCTACTGGTACAAAAACAGACACACATATCAATGGAACAGAATTGAAAGCCCAGAAATAAAACCACACATCTACAGACAGCTAATCTTTGACAAAGGAGCTAAGAACATACAATGGAAAAAGGAAAGTCTCTTCAATAAATGGTGCTGGGAAAATGGGACAGCCACATGCAAAATAATGAAAGTAGACTATTTTCTTTTGCCATGCACAAAAATTAACTCAAAATGGATCAAAGACTTGAAGGTAAGACATGAAACTATAAAACTCCTAGAAAAAAACATAGGCAGTACACTCTTTGATATCAATCATAGAGGGAACTTTCCAAATTCCATGTCTACTGGGACAAGGGAAACAAAAGAAAAAATAAAGTGGGACTTCATCAGACTAAAGAGCTTTTGCAAGGCAAATGAAACCAGGATCAAAGTGAATAGACAACCCACCAGCTGGGAGAAAATATTTGCAAATCATATATCTGACAAGAGGTTAATCTCCATAATATATAAAGAACTTACTGAACAAAAAAACAAACAACCCAATCAACAAATGGGCAGAGGATATGAACAGACATTTTTCCAAGGAAGATATACAGATGGCCAGCAGGCACATGAAAAGATGTTCAACATTACTAATCATCAGGGAAATGCAAATCAAAACTACACTAAGATATCACCTTACACCCGTTAGAATGGCTATAATCACTAACACAAAAAATAACAAATGTTGGAGAGGTTGTGGAGAAACAGGAACCCTAATTCACTGCTGGTGGGAATGCAAACTGGTGCAGCCTTCATGGAAAACTGTATGGAGATTCCTCAAAAAATTAAAAATAGAAATATCTAAGGATCCAGCTATCCCATTACTGGGTATTTATCCAAAGAACCTGAAATCAACCATCCCAAGAGGCTTATGTACCCCTATGTTCATTGCAGCATTATTCACTATAGCCAAGAAGTGGAAGCAACCCAAATGTCCCTCGACTGATGATTGGATAAAGAAGATGTGGTGTAGATATCTATCAATAAATTAATCAATCAATCTATCTATCTATCTATCTATCTATCTATATACAATGGAATACTACTCAGCTATAAAAATGGACAAAATGTCCCATTTGCAGCAACATGGATGGATCTGGAGGGTATTATGTTAAGCAAAATAAGCCAGAGAGAGAAAGACAAACACCACATGATTTCCCTCATATTTAGAAGATAAACTAACACACGGACAGAGAGAGCTGTTTGGTGGTTACCAGGGGCAAGGGGGTCGGGGGGTGGATACAATGAGTGAAGGGACTCATTTATATGGTGACTGACAAACAATAATGTACAACTAAAATTTCACAATGTTATAAACTATTATAACATCAATCTAAAAAAAGTGAAAAAAAACTCCAATACTAAAAGAGTACAAGGAGGGCCAGCCCCAGTGGCCTAGTGGTTAAGTTTGGTGCCTTCTGCTTGGTGGCCCATGTTTGGCTCCCGGGTGCGGACCTACACCATTCGTCTGTTGGTGGCCATGCTGGGGCGGCAGCTCACATACAAAAAGAGGAAGATTGGCAGCAGATAGCTCAGGGAAGATCCCCCTCAGCAAAAAAAAAAAAAAAAAAAGACTACAAGGAAACGTCTCACTCTCATCCTGTCCCTTCTTTTGCCTTTTGCAAGTAACCACTTTTATTAATTTCTATGTTTCTTTATATAAATACAAGAAAATATACAAGCTTGTGTGTGTGTTCCCCCTTTCTTACTCAAAGGGTAGCATACGCTTTGCTGTTCTTCACTCTTCACTTGACAGTATATCTTTCCATATAAGCACACATAGAGTTTCCTCATTTTTTAAGAGAACAGCTGCCTTGTGTTCCATTACATAGATGTGCCACCACTAATTTAACACCTCTTGGTTGTTTCCAGGATGTTGCTATTACAAGCAATGCTATAATAGATAAACCTGTACAAGTGCAGGCGTATCTGTAGAATAAATGTCCAGAAGTGGGATTACCGGAGGGTAAATGTTTGTGTAACTTCGATTTAGCAACATTGCCCTTCAGGGGAGTTGATTCATTTTGTATGCCCCCCAGCAGGGGAAGTGTCTGTTTCTTCACAGCCTCGCCATTGTAGTGTGTGGTCAGACTTTTGGCTTTCTGAAGATCTAACAGACAAAAATCTGGTATGTCAACTAAGTTTTAGTTTGCATTTATCTTATTATATGAGTGATATTAAGCATCTTTTTTGATATATATTTTTTCATGTCCTTTGCCTATTTTCCTTTTGACTTGCTAAGGTTTTATTTACCGGGATATTAGCCCTTTGTCTGGGATATGTATGACGTAGTTTTTCAGTTTGTTGGTAGTCTCTTTGTCTTTGCTTATCTTTACATTTTTAGTTTTGTCATAAAAACATTTTTATAGTAAAATTTATCAATCATTTATAGCTTCTGTATTGAATCATAACTAGAAAGGTCTTTTCTACTTCCAGGTTATGAAGGAATTCACCCATGTGTTTTCTTTCAAAGTCTTTTTTTAAACATTTGAATCTTTGATCCATTTGAACTTTACCCTGGTGTACGGTGTGAGTTATAAATCCAGTTCTCTTAGTGGCTACCAGTTGCTGGTGCTCTTCACACAGATGAAATTGGGCAAAAGTGGACAAGAAAAATAGATTTGAAATTAGAAAAAAAAAGTCACAAAATTGCAGACTTAGGGGTGTGAGAGGAGGCAGAGCTTAAGAGTTAGCTTGAGGATGTGCCATTTTTGAGCTCTAGTTTGCAAAGAAGTCCCAGATTTATTGTTGTTGTTGTTTTTTAACCAGATGGAAAGGCTTGCCCTCTTCCTGCAGCTGCCTCCTCACTATCAAGCAAGACCCTTTCTCATGCTATCCCATCTCTTGCCAGATGACCCTGAGCGAAGGCAGTGGTAAGGAGCAAGGAAGGATGAATAGTAGTAACAGACCGTTTAGCTTAGTAGCTCATAGCAAAGAACATCCCTGTGTTTGTTCACATAGTCATACCTAACATAGAACTGCATTGCTTTCAGACCAGTCTTCAAAACAACAGTGTCCCTGAAATAAGCGTGAATTTTACTTCAAAAAACCTTGAAAATAATGTAGGTCTTACTGAAGTATCTTCAAGGGAATTATACCATCCAACACAGAGCACAACCTACTAAAATGTTCTTGAGGCATTTCTCTTCCCAAGTCCCTGTCACCATGACAGCTGCTCCCGCAAATACCTTTCTTGTTTCTCTGGAGCTCCAGCTTGCTCCTCTCTAACCCTCTCCTCCCCTTCCCCCTAGATCTGCTCTGAGACGTGCTCCCTGCCTTTCCTTTGTAGTCCGCCGTACCCCATTAGGTACAACCGGGGACTAGAGGCTGAGCAGCTCAAACATGGGCTCCTTAGGAGGCAGGGAAGAGGGCAAGGTGGAGAATAGTTGTACTTGGACGTTTCATCTTTGTCATGTTGCAAAATGCTTTACTTCTTGCAACGGGACTCCCAGCGTAGGAGAGCACCATCGCCGCCAGGAAAAAGCGGCTTTAATCGTGAACAGCTTTCTCCCAGCAGATGGCAGACTTCCCCATCAGATGGCTTAGAGCACAGGCCGGATCTTCCCATTTGTTAGTTCAAAAAGGCCACACGAGCAGGATGGTTTATGTTTTACAGAATACAGTTAAATACAAACATTTAAAGGGCATAATACAGCCATAATGTTCTGATTATCTCTTAGAGGGAGATGCTATTCATTATTCTGCTCAAAATCCTTTAGGGGTCTCTTCCTGTTGGTCTTAAAATAAAAGTCAGCTCCTTCAGGGCTCATTGTCATCTGGCCTGACCCCAAATCTTGCTGTCCTTTCTCTGGCTCTCTTCATTCCAGCCACCCTGACCAACTGTCTTGCTGTGCCTTTCACTTGATTCCACCTCAGGGCTTTACACTTGCTGTGTCCTCTGTCTGAAATGCCCTTCCTCTCTCATTCCCCCTTCTCCCCTTAGATCGCCATATATCTGGCACCTTCTTGTCTTTCATTTCCACAGTTAAAGCATCATTTTCTCTGAAAGATGCTTCCCTGGGTATTCTCCCTAAATTGGGCGCCCCCTTCCTTCTTACCTTGCGTGACGGTAGGACAGGGACTTTATCTTGACCCTTCTCTGTGCAACGCTTAGAATGAATAGATGAATTAGCTAAAAGTCACTCATATGGGCATTCCTGAACATTTTCTAGATTCACGCAATAGTTATTGAGCTCACAGTAGCTTATATTCACTGAGTATTCTACGTATTTAACATCATCTCATTTTATATTTAAAACAACCCTTTGAAGTAAGTCCTATTTGTGCCCCCACTTTAAGATGAAGAAATGGAGGCACAGAGGAGTTAAGTGACTTGCCAATGGCCACACACACAGTAACAGAGCAGAGATTGAACCCAGGAAGTCAGACCCCGCACCCTGTTCAACTTCACCCCCACACTGTTTTACCTGGGCTGGGTGGGTGGAGTGACAGAGGTAAAGGTCAGTAAGAGAATGAAAGGAAAGAGCCCAGCACAGTGCTTGGTGCATTGTAGGTGCTCAGTAGATATCACAGCACGTAGTAAATAGTACCTAGTATGCCTGTTAGAGTTGGGGAATAAGACGTCTATTCAGCTGTGTGCACTGTGTGCTCTGAGGAGTACAAAATAAAGCGGAGTCTTTCCTCAAGAGTTTACAAGGTAAGGGAAATAATAATATAGACATAAATCTGACAGAATCTATAATTAGACACCAGATGAGTGGTGTGGGCATTCAACCCAAGCATAACAGACCCTCTACATACAATTCTCTCTCATTCTTGTATCACCCTATGAAATCCCTAGTTTATTTTTGTCCCCAGTTTATAGGTGAGGAATCTGAGACTCAGTCTTTGTCTGGGGGCATTTGGTAGTGGGACCCGCATTCAAAGCCCTATCAGTTTGATCCAGAGCCTGTGAAATATTGCAGTGTCTAGATGGGTGGGTGCCAGCTTGACCTTGAATGGGAGAAAAGAACTGATATTGCTCTCTACGGAAGAAGGAGCTGGGAAATATTTGAGGGACAGGGAGTGATGCTGGAGTTGTGCTACAGGAAGATCTGCTGATAAGGATGGATTAGATGTGTGACATCCTCCCCTCCCCCCAAGAAATGTGATACTTGACCACTGCTTGTGCCCAAGAGTCATGGTTCCGGCTATGTACTGGGGATTTCAGTTTGAGCGCACACTTAGTAGAAGAGGAAACTTGATGCTATTAGAAAGATCACTGAATCAAGAGGTAGGAGACTTGGAATTTACTTTTGGTTTTGTCATAGCTGTGTGTCTGTGTCCTTTCTAGTGAAATGAAGTGAGTAGACTAGCCACTCTATACAGACATCTCTAGTACTAAGAGTCTGTATTTTAGTACAGCTGCTTAATTTGATATAACAGGATGTTGCCAAAGTGAGATTGCTATATATTCTTGAATATAAGGAAATTTTTTAAAATTCTGGCCAATTTGAATATATAAACTTTTAGGGATAAAGATAATAGACATATATAAAAGTTTATTTATAATTGTGTGAATTTAGCTATACATATAAAATTAAAATAACATTAAAATAAATGATGTAACAGAAATAGTTATTTCTAGTATCATATTTCATGAAAAAGTTTTACTCAGTTTTTTCACATACATTTGACATCACTAGAGTCACTTTTTGAGTAATTTAACACAATTTTTCAGGGCATATCATTTTTATTTGTAAGTAAATTTTTATTTTTCAGTAAAGTTTTGAGACAGAAAACTTAAAAGTTTTTTTTGTTATGGAAATTTTCAAACATACACAAAATAGAGAATGTTATAATGAACTCCCATGTACCTATCATCTAGTTTCAATAATTATTAACATTTTGTTAATCTTGTTTCATCTAGGCATCCTTCCCCTACCCCCTCACCTGCCCCCTTCCCACAGAGATTTTGGGCATCCTGTAGGACAATTTGTTTTAAAGAAAATACCAGTTACCATGTCATTTCACCCATGAATACCTCAGTATGCGTTTCTAATTGCTAAGGACTTTTTTAAAAACCATAATTATCATGTCATTATTATAGGGTAGAAAATTTATGATTATTCTTTGATATCATCTAATACCCACTAAATATTTAGGCTTCCCTAAATGCCTCAAAAATGTATTTTTCAGTTGGTGTGTTAAATTAGGCCTCAAACAAGGGCCACACATTGCATTTGGGAGTTATGTCCCTTCTCTGTTACTCTTTACCACTAACATTTATCCTCTCCCTTTTTAAAACACCATTTGTTAGAAAAATTTGGTAAAATATCCCATATTCTGAATTTGATTTGTTCTTTGTGATGTCTTTAACTTTTTCTTCTATCTCCGCTATTTCTTGCAAATCTTACAGATTAACAGGCTTGCTTAGGTTCAGAATAAATCGTTTCAGTCAAGAAGTTTTTGCAGGTGATGCTGTGCACTTCCTCTTGTATCAGGCTTCCAGGCACACACTGTGTGGCTCACCCATTTGTGGTGGTTCTAAGATTGATGAGTGGGTTCAGGTGAGGTCAGCTTGATCCCTCCATTATAAAGTTCCCCATCCACCTTTCACTGAATGGTTTTAGCATCCAGTCTCATTCATTGCCTAGATTCCATTATTTTATTAGGAGTCAGGTAGGGCCCACTCAGAACCTATATTTGATGCTGTCACTGAAAATTATGTTACAAGCCATCAGAACCTATTCACATAATGTAACAGTAAGAATTTTTTTTAAAAATTCATGTTATAGGTGAAGGGGAGAAAGAGCATTCTCTACCCACTCTGGGCCCTTTCTGGCTGGGCTACAAATTAAATTGACATGAGCCCGAACAGCAGGAGAAAATCAAACAAAGCTTTATAACATGTATACATGGGAGAGACTTGGGGAATCTGAGTAGCTCTTGACAAAATGGTGGACATTCTCCCCTTAAATAGACAAATGAAGATATTGGGGGTTGAGTCAGTTATGGGAGATTAACAGAAAAGCACGGTAAGGTTATTATGCAGACTTAAGGCCTCACCTTCCACATGGACAAGTTTCTAGAGATGAAGTCATCTGTCCCTCTTCCCAATACAGAGAAGGAGATACCTTTACAGAGATTTCCCTTGCAAATGTAAATCTTTGGTAAACAGAACTTTGATAAGAACGGGCATAGCAAGGACCCTCCCAGTCTATCAATACCCAGAGTTATCCAAGGTGATGGTCCATCCCAGGGACAGGCCTTCTGTCCCATATCCCTGTAGACAGTTGTGGGGGGGGGGGGAGTGAGGTCAAAACCTCCTTCAGAGAAAATAGACATTTTGAGGGGGCCAATTCTGATCCCCCATATAGGTGTGCTTTTATCTTCACAATACAATTACTCTATTCTTTGTGTTTTGTCTATTTTGCTTTTTAAAATGATGTTTAAAGCTTGTTTAGAGCAACATCCAACACTTGGGATTGAAAGATCATCTCCCCAAGAATAATTACTAAATCTATTTTAAATTTCTTCACCTCTCCCCTCTAAATACTAATTTTTGTAGAGAGAGCTCTATAATTATTCCATTCTAGCAATAATGAAAGTTGTTTCAGGCTAATGTTTTCCTTGACCAGTTCTTTGTTGGGAAAATAAAGTAATTGAGAAAGTCCCTCATAAAATAGGTTCTTGTGAGAACTTGCATATAAGGTAACCTCCTCTTCCCTGAGGAATAATTTTTGGGAAAAAATTTTTGCCTTATATTCAGTCATTTATGATATTTTACTGGAAATTTTCTTAATTTAACTTGGTTTTGTGAAACACATGTATCAAGAGTAAAGTTTGAAGAAGGATAAAAAGTAAGAAAGTAGGATTCTCTTCACCATTCCATTAGCAAGCCTGATAATTTATTTTGTGCCTGTGTAATACCAGTGAGACCTCACAAGAAAAATTTATTTCAGATTTCAATATTAGGAAAAATCGTTGTTTTTTTTTTTTCTGAGGAAGATTGGCCCTGTGCTAACATCTGTTGCCAATCTTCCTCTTTTTCTTTTTTCTCCCCAAAGCCCCAGTACATAGTTATATATCATAGCTGTAGAGTTGCAGCTCCTCTACATGGGAGGCCGCCTCCACATGGCTTGATAAGCAGCGAGCAGGTCCGCACCCGGATCCAAACCAGGGAACCCCAGGCCACTGAAGCAGACCATGCAAACTTAACCACTATGCCACCGGGCCAGCCCCAAAAAGTTGGTGTGGTTTTTTGTTTTTGCTTTCAATGGTAGAATGCTCAGATACAACTGTACTGGGCTTTATTATACATTTTTCTTTTGTTTCATTTTATTTTCCTTTCCCTTCTCCCGTCTCTATTTTTCTGCCTCTCTTGAATTTTTCATCTTAAAACAGATAATATCCTCTTGTAGTGTATGTGTTTATGTAAGCAACCTCAACTCCATTCAGAAATGAGGGGAGGGTATAAATACATAAAGAAATCAATGAAAATGCATATGAGTACATGTTCACAATTAGTTTCTCATTTCACCAATATTAATTTTCATAGTTGGAACCCTTAATAGTAAATGCTTCCTGAACAGTTACTTAAACAAATGTTTGGGGTTTTTTTGGTGAGGGAGATTGGCCCTGAGCTGTTGCCAATCTTCCTCTTTTTGCTGAGGAAGATTGGTTCTCAGCTAACATCTGTGCCCATCTTCTTCTATTTTGTATGTGGGATGCCACCACAGCATGGCTTGATGGGTGGTACGTTGGTCCACACTTGGGATTCAAACCTGCGAACTCCAGGCCGCCAAAGGGAAGCATGTGAACTTAACCACTATGCCACTGGGCCAGCTCCTGTTTGTTTTTTTTTTACTCACAAATATTTAAGCAGAATCTTAATTCTTGAATTTTTAAGATTAATAATAGCTACCATTTGCTGTGCATTAACTGTGTTTTGGGCACTATGCAGAGTGCTTTACACGTATTATCTTATTTAACTTTCACACAAACTTTTGAGGTAAGAATGCATTTTACACATGTGAAGACTAGGGTACAGAGGGCATAAGTAAACTTGTCCAAGATCAGGTTTGAGCCAGGCTCTAGTTTCTGGCAGTCTGATTCCAGAGCCACTGGTCTTACCCATGAAACAATATAGTAGTAGTCCCCAAATTATCTGCTTCAAAAAATAGCAATACCTGTGTCCCCCACTCCCCCCATTGTGATTTAATTTGTTTGGGGCGTGACCTGGGACCGGCAAGTTTAAAAAGATCCCCTGGTGATTCTAATGTGCAGACAAGTTTGGAAACCACTGTAACACTGTTTGCTGGGACATTGGCTAACGACAGCCACCTGAGAGCTCTTCCACCCTGCCAATTGGTGCGCTAACGTCGAAAGTGTGTTTTCTAAAATAAAGAATGAAAACTCTACCTGTGGGAGAAGTTATAGCATGCAAGGGCGATAGAAAATTATTCATTCATATTATCAGTATTTATAGAAGTTTTTTAGGACTGACTCAGTATTATACTGACTCTCTGACCTGTGTACATAAAGCTGGAAACTAAGCTTGGAAAAACATGAAAAGTCCGTAGAACAAGGGCTGCATCTTTCAGAGGTGACAGCATGACTGGGCACAAAGGGCATTTTCATAGACTATTCTCCCCTTTTCCTCAGGTCTGAGTCAGTTTAGCCTTAAAAAGTAGAGCAATAGAAAATATCTGAATTCAAAATTCCATTTCCGTTTTCTTTCTTTCTTTTTTTTTTTTAAGTTTATAACCTTCTCCCACTAGGCTGTCAACTCCTTGAGAAAAGAGACCGCTCATTCTTGTTCTCTCAGCCCTGGCACCATGCTGCACAGGGTTGAAGCCCTGTCCATACTTGATTGCTCTTTTTCCTGCAGTGTTCTATGAAAGCCATTGATACACTGAAGTTGTAACTAATAGTTCTAACTACCATTTGTCTACTCTCTGCACCTACTATATGCAAGGTGCTTTACATATATGTCACTAATCTTTACACAGACCTAACTATTATCCTCCTATCTGGGAAGGGGAAACTGAGTCTCAGAGAAGTTAAGTAATTTGCCTGAGACCGTACAGCTGAGTAAGTAACAAAACTGGGGTTTGAGCTGGGTCTCTCTGATGCGAGAGCACACCCACTTCCCTTTACCCAAAACACTCTAGAGGGTAGAAAATGTTACTTCAGAACTCTTGGATGGGATTAAAAACTCCCAAGAAGAAACTCTCTGGAACAATCTGTCATTATGAGGCCGATTATAATAGACCTTTGGATAACTTGGCCTGTATGACCTCCTACATTTTCCCACATTTAAAAAAAACTCCTTCTACACATGCTTTTTAATTTGCTGAACCATTTCTTCTGTTTCGGACATTTCAGCTGTATCCAGTTTTCCGCTGTTAAAGATACTGCAGTGAACATTTTTGTGCATAAATCTTTGCACACACTTGGAATTATTTCTTTACGGTACATTTCCAGAAGTAGAATTGGACTAAGGAACACTGTATAAGGATTACTGATTCATACTGCCAAGTCATTTTTTCATAAAGTATACTAATTTAAATTTCCACCAGCAGTACACAAGACTACTCATCTCACCCTTACAGCATCATTATCCTTTGCAAAAAATTTTTACTAATTGATAGTTTAAAAGACATCTCATTTTTGATTTGCGTGTTCTGATTACAAGCAAGTTTGAGCTTTTTCTTAAGTTTATTAGCCCTTTACAGGTCTTCATATATGAATTCATCTCCTATCCTTTGTCCATTTAACTTTTGATACCTACCTTACTGTTTTCCTCATTCATCTATACTTTTATACTCTTCAAATATTAAGACTATTAAGCCTTTATCATATTTGTTGCCAAATACTTGTCCAAATTTTTATTTCCTCTTCAAGTTTTAATTTTTCACACAGAGAAGTTTTAAGTTTCAAATATTTTAATCTGTATTTTTCCTCTATATCTTTTGTCACCTTTAAGAGATTAAAATCCAGCGATTAAGTAGATATTCTCTTATTTTTGCTCCAATTCAATTTTTAAAAAATATTTAACTCCTTGGGGCCGCCCGGTGGCACAGCAGTTTAGTTCGCGCTTTGGCAGCCCGGGGTTTGTGAGTTCGGATCCCCGGCGCCTGCCGACGCACCACTTGTCAAGCCATGCTGTGGCAGCGTCCCATATAAAGTAGAGGAAGATGGGCATGGATGTTAGCCCAGGGCCAGTCTTCCTCGGCAAAAAAGAGGAGGATTAGCAATGGATGTTAGCTCAGGGCTGGTCTTCCTCACAAAAAAAAAAAAAAAAAAATTTAACTCCTTGATTTACCTGTGGTTTATTTTGCTACATGGCATGACAGATTTAATTTGTCCATTTCCCTAAGTAGTTATTTTTCCTAGTGCCTTTGATTTGTGATGCTATCTTGATCATCTCTTTGATTCTTATTGAATCTAACTTTTGCTTTTACTTTTCTCTTTGCAGATTCTGGTCCCTGTGACTTTGTAAGGAAATGGTAAGACCATAGGTATAGTACTATTCTCCCAGACTTAAACTAGTGGGCCAGCCTGGCTGGATGGGACAGACTCAAGGTGGGACATTTGAAGAGAAAGCCTGTCTTGGATGTTTTGAGAAGATTCCTATGCTTTCCCTTTTTCATAAGGCCCTTTTCTAATGACAATTCCTGTGGGAAAAGGAAGGAAGAGAGAGAAAGTGATTTGGAAGTGAGATGGAAAAGAAGATTGAGATGGAGAACTCTCCTTATATTCTCTGTGTTTTGCTTGTTTGCTCAATACTAGGTGTGTTACCTACGAGGTCTGAACCTGTAAGGAACTTGGATTCTACAATGACAAACGCATGTCATAGATTTTGTGAAGCGCCTGGTCAATGTATCCCAATCTCCCCTTGCCTCTCATTCAAGTACAGTAGCTAATGAAATCTCAAGAAAGTGCCCTCTATGAGAAAAGAAAGTGTGTGTGTGTACATAAAATGTACAAAATAGGTGCCTCCTGAAAATAGATACTTACTCTTGGTTTGGCTAAGATATAGCCGAATAGAATCATTAAAGAGAAATACCAAAGGTTCATATCAATGGTTCATATAGATGAGAAGTAAATAATACCAGATTTTATTTCTATTGACTCTTTTAATAAATTGGTTAAAAGCATTCATATTTATTTTTATTGTTTAACATTTACATTTACTGTTATTATTTGGACTTATTTTGCATTTCCTATTTGTACTATACTTTCTAGTTGTTTTTTTCCTCACCTCTTTCAGGCAGTAAATACTGCTACCTTGTTTTTATGTAATGCTTTGGAGTTAAAAAAAATTTTTTTTTTCTCACAAGAATCCTGAGAAGTCTATAGGGGAGATATAATCAAATAGATTTTACTGAGAGGAAATGAAATTGAGAAATGATGTCAATGTCTCAAGGTTGTATCGTGGCTGAGATAACAGCTGGTAGAACTAACATTTACTGGATGTTACCAAGTGTCCACTTAAAATACCACATTACTTCAAATAAACGTATGCTGAGTGAGCAAACTCTCCTGTGGCTAAATAGACAGTGAAATAGTTTATACTTAGTAAGTTTTATACTTAAAAAAAGACTGTGAAGAGAGTGTCTTGTAAAATTTTTGTTGTTGTTGTTATACTACTTCTTGCTTTTGTATGATTGGTTAATTTGGTTTTTTTCTTTTGCTGAGGAAGATTCACCCCGAGCTAACATCTGTGCCAATCTTCCTCTATTTTGTTTGTGGGTTGCCACCACAGTATGGCTGCTGACGAGTGGTGTAGATCTGTGCCCGAGAACCAAACCTGGGCTGCCAAAGCAGAGCATGCTGAACTTAACCGCTAGGCCATGGGTCTGGCCCCTAATTTGGTTTGATTCTATGAGGAAATTGTGCTATCTCCACTATCTATCCCTGTCCCAATCCTCTAAAAATTCTTGTTAAACAAATGTGCTATCCCTGATTGTTATGAAAGAAAATATTTTCTGAATATAAAAAAAATAGTTAAATGTAAAAGAGCATTTTGACTGAAATAAGTATTTGAATTACCCATCAATTTAGACCTGAAATCATTTCCACAATTGTTGCTATGTAAATGTATATTTATTGCTCTGCACCCAAGGTAAGGATTTCAAAAACTTTCTTAGCTAATGGTAAGCTATAGGAGATTAATGGGACAGCAATGTAATCCTCATTTTAAAAAATCTGCCTTCAAGAGTTAAAATCCCTCAACCACATTCTTTTGTTTCTGCACAGGATCACAACTACACATTGTGAGGTAACACAGTACCCAAGAGAGAAGGGAGGCCTGTGTTCAGATGAAGAGATGTAGGTTGGAGATGTAGCTATGGTGACATAGGGCACAATAAGTGAATGAAAAGGAAAAGTGTTAGTCAGAACTCTACAGAGAATTAGCAAATGTTAATGAGATTATTTCCAATTGAAATAACAACCCTATTTAAGTATCTCCAGGAATAAACTAGGAAACTATCAATAGTCTTGTATAAAATGACACATTAAAAAAACATTTAGCTGGTGAAGAAAAGTTAGCGAGGGAAATCGGCTTGGAGGTGATGATGAAAGCCAGAAGCTAACTTGCTTGAAAAGATTAATATATAATAAGATGTTTGCCTGCAATTATGACTTTCTTTCTCCTCCACCTAGCTACCCTCCCTGGAAAGCTGGCTCAGGCTATCATGCAGGGCTCAGGCAGTACCTGCATGGCAAAGCCATCCTTCAGTTGAATAGGAGGTGGATTTTTTTTTCTGTCAAAGAACAGTATCTTCATTGTTGCTAGATATTAACTGGCATAGCTTGGGGGTTGCATCATTATCAATAATTTGGCAGATTCCAAACGTTTCACTACCAAACAATCTTTTAGTTATCTCTACCCACTACTACAAGCTCATGTTTTGAAAGATTTTTGTTGTTCACAAAACAAACTACATTTGTTAATTTTTTTAAAAATTAAGGACACATATAAGTATTAATCAGGGTCCCCTATCAGTATGAAGTAGTGTATGGAGATGATATAATTCAGAAACAAATTTGGTATTTTGGGCAGTGTCTACAGCCTGACTGTGGGTGGTATAGGATTCTGTTTGACTTTTTGAGATGTTCTGAAGTTGGT
Source organism: Tapirus indicus (assembly GCA_031878705.1). NCBI lineage: Eukaryota > Metazoa > Chordata > Mammalia > Perissodactyla > Tapiridae > Tapirus > Tapirus indicus. The sequence continues at coordinate 43,036,003 of CM062919.1, forward strand.
GGACTCCCATTATTATCTTCATAGATCCTCTGAGGATTTGGGAACTTCAGGCTGGGAACTTGCATTAAGTAGCAGAATCCTGAGGGACAAAATGCAATAGGATAGTTGCAATAGAAAAGGGAGGAGTTAGAAGAGTCCAGAGTATGAGACATTGGGGGGAAAAGGGTGTGGTGGTGGGGTACCATTCTTACTGACTGCAAACCTATATTTTATCTAGTAACCTCTCTGAGTGATAAAACAATTTAAATAATCTTAAATGTATCCTTTATCTGGTTTGTAGATAGTTCCATGATTTTCCCTTACTGGGCACTTAAAATAAGTTTATGTTTTAAACAATTAAATACCAATTCAGTTCAACTCAATTGGCGTATACTGAGCATTTAGTACCTACAAGGTATCATGTTAGGTGCTGCGGGTGAGAAAGGAAAAATGAACTAACATTCACTGAGTATCCACTCCATGGTTAGAATGTGCTAGGCACATAACCCTTTGAGATGGATACAGTTATTTTTGTTTATAGTTGAGGCTAACCACACTGGCCTCCTGTTATTTTTCAAACATACAGCTATGCTTCTGCCCCAGGGCCTTTGCATTTGCCATTACCACTGGAATGGGATGATCTTTCCCTGAAAAATCTTTATAGCTAGTCATTGTTCAAATGTAACCTGATCAATAATGCTTTTTTTGACCACCTATTTAAAATCGTAACCCTCTCCCCATCACATACTCCTTATCCCCCTTGCTTGCTTTATTTTTCTTTACAGCTCTTATTGCCATCTAATATACTATATATTTATTTCATTTATTGTCTTTCTGTCCTGACTTGAAGGCAAGGATTTTTGTCTGTTTTACTCACCAATGTACTCCCAGCCCTAGAACACTACTTGGTACATAGTAAGTGCTCAATAAATATTGGAATGAATGAACTAAAGCTCAGAGAATTAAGTAACTTGGTCAGTCATAAGAAAATGGCACTTCATTTTAAAATAATAAAACCCAGAATCTCCAGTGTTGGTACTGGAATAATAATCTCTTCTATGAGCAGAATTGTTGGACCAAGTGTTTCATGTCCCCAAGATTGGTTGCTGTCACCACCACACTAGCCTCGGGGGAACTGTTCCACTGTTAACACTGTGGCCTGGTTTGTGTGCATAGAATCCCTACTTACATTACTCCCCTAGTACAGACAGCTAAGGCAAAGCAGTAAGGGGCAAATAAGTCATTACTAAAGGCTAAGGGGCAACACAAGAGTATTAAATAGAATGCCATGAAAATAGATAATCTGATTTAAAGATTTTCGCTCGATGTTCAGGGTGGATGACCAGTTTTGTGAATGTGCAGTTTGGGGAGTTCCTGACTATTAATCCCTCCTTGCCTCCTCCCACTTCCTGAAAGGAGCTTCGCGATGCATCAGTCACTATTAATTGAGGAGACCATGTCTCCACATAAGGGTTTGCACATGCTGTGTCAGGCCCGAATCCTACGCAACACCAGGGCCAGGGCTTATTCTAACACAAAGAGTTTAGAGCCTGTTAAAGAGCTCAGGTGAGTTTTAAGTGGAATGCTTTGCCTAGGTCGCCTCCCGTTTTGTACATAGAAGCACTTCCCTTGAGTAATTCTCCTGGCCTCTTGCCTTATCCCTTAATTAGACTCCCCAGGGAGTGGGAATGACATCTGTTTAATGGAGTTGGGAGAGAGAATTGGCCCCTATCCCTTTGGGACCTACAGTGAGTGATCTTTGTGATCTGCTTTCTGTCACATAGCAAACTTAGCCCCTACAGGGGGAGGGGGGAGGCTTGCAGCTTTGGGGGACAAGTTCAATTCAAGGATGTCAGGGATCCCTACTACTGTCTTCAGTATCACTCTATCAATAATAGAGAAAGTATTTTTATTCTATTTGTCCAACTCCTGTGCCTATTTTTCAGTTGGTTCCTAATTGGTGGGCAAAAAAGGGTGTTGTTTATTGGGCCCTTCAAACTCCAAGCAAGTGCATAAATAGTTGTAATATGAGCTACAGTAACACAGGTGGTATATTAGTCTGCACAGGATAGGCCATGCTGCAGTAACAAACAAGATACAAAACTCTCAATGACTTAATGCAATAAAAGTTTATTTCTCCCTCGTGTCACAGCCCAATGTGAGTTGGCTGGCCCTCCTCTGCATTGTAGCTATACCATCTAGAAAATGGGGCTTCCATAGTCACTGCAGCAGGGAAAGAGAGAGATGGAAGAGGCACACTTGCTCTTAAATGCATTGCCCTGGAAGTGATACCCAACACTTTTGCTGAAGTTAGACAGAACTAGTCACATGGCTCCAAACAGCTGCAAGGGAGGCTGGGAAATGTAGAGGAACCAAAGGACACTTGGGGAGCACAAACTGTCTCTGCTGTAGGGGGATTCAGAACAATCAGGGAAGGTCCAAGGGAGGAGAGTAGGGAAGAAAGGGGATTGAGTGGTACCCAAACCATATTTTGCCTATTTCATAGTTTTCCCAAAGCCAGATATTCTGTCTGAAATTTATCTGTACAATCTCTTCAGAATCCAGTGCCATCAAGCCATTTGCAAATTAATGTGAGAATTGAGGGTTTTTCCCATTAGGTGTGTATTTTATCTGGGGTCTTCTGAAGAAAATATACTCTTGGTTTTATTGCATATTTATTGCCTTTGTTTCATTATGTACTATATAGTTAATGATTCTAGGAGTGAGAATTTTGAGTCCACAATATTTTTTAATACTTTAAGCTTTTCAGCACTCTTCAGATCATATCAAATAGGGCATTGGTGGTTTGGCTTTTTTTTTTTGCCCCTTGGATGGGATTTGTTTGAGCAGGAGTCATCTAATGTAACCATATTTGTTAAGCGTTCTCTTTGAATTAATCAGCTGGTATTTGTTAGTTTTTTTTCTAGGAAGAGAATGCAAGATCTTTCTAGGCCTAAAAAGCAATGGAGAGTCCCAGATAGGTAAGGAAATATTGTGTAGTCTTGTTTGTGATGATTGCGTTGCTTACATTAAATAGGTAAATATTATTCTTACCTGCCCACTAACCCTGCTTTCCAGGTTTGTCCACCTCTCTGCTCAACTGGATCCACTGAACCAATATTGTCACCTCAGTTAAGTCAACATAGGGAAGGCTAACCTTAGGTCAGTGGTTCTCAAATTTGTCTGCACATTGGAGTCACCTGGGGACCTTTGAAACTGACTGATGCCTGGGTCCCATCCCCAGAAATCCTGATTTACTTGGTGTAAATCAGGGGTTTAGCCTAGGCTTCGGGAGTGTTAAAAGCTTCCCAGATGATTCTAGTAGGCAGACAGATTTGAGAACCACTTTGACACTCTTGTGTCCATTCTCCAGGTTCAACTTTGCTGCTTCTAGCATCTAGTCCTGCTGTCTCTAAGCCTCTGCCCAGAGTACACCTGTTCTCTGGATCTCTGGAAGGCTGGACCCTCTGTCCTTCTACCCTTGGCCATAGGACTCCCCCTTTTTCTTCTTTGGCTCCAGAGTAAAGTCTGAATTTTTTCCTTTATTCTGATCTCCTATTGCTTAAAAAAAAATTAATAGACTTTATTTTTTAAAGCAGTTTTAGGCTCACAGAAAAATTGAGCAGAAGTACAGAGTTTCTATATTACCACCCATGCCCCTAGTTTCCCCAATTATTAACATCTTGCATTAGTGTAGTCCATTTGTTACAGTGGATGAAGAAATAGTGACACATTGTTAACTAAAGTCTATAGTTTACATTAGGGTTTATTTTTTATGTTGTATAGTTCTATGGGTTTTGACAAATGCATAATGTCATGTATCCACCATTACAGTATTATACAGAATAGTTTGACTGCCCTAAAAGTTACCTGTGCTCTACCTGTTCATCCCTTTCCCTCTCCAAACCCCTGACAACCACTGATCTTTTTACTGTATCTATAGTTTTGCCATTTCCAGAATGTCATATAGTTGAAGTCATACAGTATGGAACTTTTTCAGGTAACAGTTTGCTTTTAAGGTTCCTCTATGTCTTTTGATTGCATGACAGCTCATTTCTTTTTAACATTGAGTAATAGTCCATCGTCTGGTTGTACCACAGCCTGTTTATCCACTCACCTGTTGAAGGACATGTTGGTTACTTCCAATTTTTGGCAATTACAAATAAAGCTGCTATAAACATTCACGTGCAGATTTTTGCGTAGATGTAAGTTTTCAACTCATTTGGGTAAATATCTAGGAATGTAATTGCTGCATCATACGTTAAGAATATGTTTAACTTTGTAAGAAACTTCTAAATTGTCTTCCAAAGTGTCTGAACCAATCCCACCAGCAATGAATAATAGTTCCCGTTGTTCCGCATCCTCATCAGCATTTGGTGCTTTGTATTTTAGCCATTCTAGTAGGTGTGTAGTGGTATCTCATTGTTTTAATTTGCAATTCCCTAATGACATGATGTTGAGCATATTTCATATGCTTATTTGCCATCCTTGGTGAAATGTCTGTCAGGCTCTTTTGCCTCCTTTTAATTGGGTTGTTTGTTTACTTATTGTTGAATTTTAAGAGTTCTTTGTATATGTTGAATACCAGTTCTTTATCAGATGCTATAGATTGAATGTTTGTGTCCCCCAAAATGCTTATGTTTAAACCTGATCCCTAATATGGTGGTGTTTGGAGGTGAGGTCTTTGGGAGGTGATTATGTCAAGCACTCACGGACGGGATTAGTGCCCTTGTAAAAGAGACCTCAGAGAGTTCCCTCTCCTCTTCCACAACGTGAGAGGTGAAAAGACACCTAGCTATGAACCAGGAAGCAGGTCCTCACCAGATGCCAAATCTACTAACGCTTTAATCTGGGACATCCCAGCCTCCAGAACTGTTAGCAATAAATTTGTGTTGTTTATATGCTACCCCATCTATGGTATTGTTAGAGCAACCTGAATGGACTAAGACATCAGATACGTGTTTTGCAAATATGGCTTGTCTTCTCATTCTCTTAGCAGTGTCTTTTGCAGAGCAGAAGTTTTTAATTTTTTTTCTTTGGTGAGGAAGATTAGCCCTGAACTAACATCTGTTGCCAATCCTCCCTTTGTGCTGAGGAAACTTGGTGCTGAGCTAACATCCATGCCCATCTTCCTCTATTTTATATGTGGGGTGCCTGCCACAGCATGGCTTGATAAACAGTGCATAGGTCTGCACCCAGGATCTGAACCTGTGAACCCCAGGCCACCAAAGCAGAGTGTGCGAACTTAAACACTATACCACCAGGCTGGCCCCAGAAGTTTTTAATTTTAATGAAGTCAAATTTATCAATTTTTTCTTTCATGGATCGTGCTTTTGGTGTCATGTTTTAAAATGCATTGTAAAGTCCATTGTCACCTAGATTTTCTCTTATATTATCTTCTAGAAGTTTTAGAGTGTTGCATTTTACATTTAGTTCTATGTTACATTTCAAGTTAATTTTTGTGAAAGGTGTAAGGTTTGTGTCTAGATTCATTTTTTTGCATGTGGATGCCCGTTTTTTCCAGCACCATTTGTTGAAAAGACCTTTCTCTATTGCATTGCCTTCACTCCTTTGTCAAAGATCAGTTGACTATATATGTGTAGATCTATTTCTAGGATCTGTAATTTGTCCCATTGATCTATTTGTCCATTCTTTCACCAGTTCCACCCTGTGTTGATGACTATAGCTTTATAGTAAGCCTTGAAGTCAGGTGGTATAAGTCCTCTGACTTTGTTCTCCTTCGATATTGTATTGGCTGTTCTGGGTCTTTTGCCTCTCCATATACACTTTAGAATCAGTTTGTCAATATCCAAAAGTAACTTCTTGGGATTTTGACAGGGATTGCACTCGGTCTATAGATCAAGTTGGAAAGAACTGATATCTTGACAATATTGAGTCTTCCTATCCATGAACATGAACTCTCTCTCCGTTTATTTCGTTCTTCTTTGATTTCTTTTGTCAGAGTTTTGTAGTTTTTCTTTATATAGATCTTGTACGTATATTGTCAGATTTATACCTATGTATTTAAAATTTTTTGGTGCTAATGTAAATGATGTTATGTTTTTAATTTCAAATTCTAATTGTTCATTGTTGATATATAAGAAACCAGTAGAATTTGGATATTAATGTTATATCCTGCAACTTTGCTATAATCTAAAAACTGAATTTTCTTTTTTTTTTTTTTTTTTGGTGAGGAAGACCAGCCCTGAGCTAACATCTGTTGCTAATCCTCCTCTTTTTGCTGAGGAAGACTGGCCCTGGGCTAACATCCGTGCCCATCTTCCTCCACTTTATATGGGATGCCGCCACGGCATGGCTGACAGGCAGTGCGTCGGCGGGCGCCCGGGATCCGAACCGGCGAACCCCGGGCTGCCAAGTGCAGACTAAACCGCTGCGCCACCGGGCCGGCCCCTAAAAACTGAATTTTTAAAAGGCTTGTTTTTAAACATTAAAAATACAATATGCTTTAAATTCTCTTTTTCATGGATGGGTACATATACATATACATTGATGAGAGGTACACATTGATAAGAGATGTGTTAATGAATATTATTAGAACTGTCAATAATCTTAGAACACTCTCCTCTACCCCACCGCTATTTGAAACCAGTAGAAAAATTGAAGGAGTGATTTGATTAGGGTATTGAGCTCGGAAAAGTTCATCCAGCTTGCAGGTACGAAAACTGGGATTTGACTCCATGTCCATTGCCCAGAAGCCCATTTATATACATTATATCACACTGACTGTTTTAGAAAGGCATGATCCCTTCGATGGCGTGGAGAACTAGAGTTAGGAAGATTGATTTGGGGCTATTACAATAATGCAGGAGAGAAATAATGAAGGCCTGTCCTAAGAGAGTAGCCTTTAGGGTTAAGAGACAGGTTAGAGTCAAGATAGAGATGGACAAGACTTAGTGACAGATGAAGTATAAGAGTCTGAGGGAGAGAAGGCATCAAATATGATTCCTAGGTTTCTGTCTTTAGAAATAAGGTGGAAAATGCTGTTATGAATGCGAAAGGAAATATAAGAGGGGAATGGCTTGGAGAGGAAGGTACATTTGGTCATGTGGGATGCTTTTGAGACATCCAGTAAGTATTTGGAAATACAGATTTAGTGCTCAGGAGAATAGTTGAGAATACTTGGAGACACTATTTTGGAATCATCAGTATTTAGTAATAATAAAAAAAATATATTGAGGCAGATGGCACCATAGGACACATGCCATTGTTTAAGTTGTGAAAGAGGCACTATCTAAGGAAACTGAGAAAGAGTAGGCAAGAGAGAATCAGGAGGAGAGGGCCTCAAAAGCCAAGGAAGAAAACTGTTAAAAGGAACATGGAATCTGTGAGACACATTCAAAGAATTTGTGGTTGGCCAGACTGGCAAAGAAAGATTAAAGACTGACTTCTAGCTTCAACTATGTAAAGCAGTTTAAAGAGGTTAGAGCTAAATAAATATTTGTTTTATAATAGGAGAGATTATAAGAATTTCAGAACAATAACACTCTGGAAATAAACTGATGAAAGCTGATTTGTGTTTTCTGACTCTGGAAATCCGTAAGAGACTAGAGATTTAGCTGTTCAGAAAGGGATGACTGAACACAGAACTCTCAAGAACCCTTCTAGTTCCCTATTCTAGAATTCTAGGGTGTGATTGTGCCAGACTTTATTATATTTCATGGATCCTTCGAATAGGTACGATATGGATAAGAATCCTGTGCTCTGGGGTCAAGTCCTTAATATGGATGATAGAAGATTAAAATGTAATTTCCTTGATATTACTAGCCATGTAACAGCTAAACACAGGTGATTTTTAAATGCTGACACAGTAGAGTGAAGAATTACCTACATAATATGCTACTTTAACATGTTGGTTAGTCTCCCCCCTTCCTGATGAACTTTGCATCCACATTTTTCTTGACTGTACTGTCTCTGCTCTTTCTTACCCCACTGATCCTTTTCTGCTAATTTACCTTGAGCCAGATCTCCTGCCTTTTACATAATCCTCAATGATTTTAGTTCACACTATGTGTTTTCTAGTTTTTATGGCCAAAATTTTCAAGCAGCTAATAATCTCATGAGAGTTCAGTTCCTGGAAGGCATCATCAGGACCATATTTTATGGACTTATTTAATTGTTGTGTCTAAAGTAACTTTTGCTTTGAATTTGAAACAATGAATACAAAGCCAATATATTATCTATCACCCCCGCTTCCTAACTCCTAACCCCCTTAGCCTCTTCATCTGAGCTCTTGTATTTCCCTTAAGGCACTCTTCACTTTTTCTGTTACCACTGATGTTCTCCTGGCCAAATGCTATTGTCTTTTGTTTTTTCAGTTTCCATCCTTTTTGATGTCTAAGTTATATTTGATGCTTTTTGATCTATTTCATGCATCTTGTCTCGAAGTCTTGACTCCCCGTGGTGCTCGTACCTCTCCCCACCAGTCTTTTCTTCAGGAAGCATAGTTACTGTCTTTCCCGCTGTCACTCACACTCTGGCCCTCGTCACCTGAGGCCCCAACTTCTGCTTTAGCCTCTTATTCTCCCTGTGGTCATTCTCTCCTCTCTAATCTCTTTCACATCACTGTCAGGTGGGTCCCCAGTTTTCACCATTCATTCATTCACCAAACTGTGATTGAGCAACTGCCAGGTACAGCACTGAACTATACAAGGGGGAAATCTCCACAAGATTAAGACATGATCGCTCCCCTGAAAGAACACAGGCTGGAGAGTCAGGCTCTCTTTGTCCGAATTGTGGAGGGCTTTGTAAGCCACAGTCAGGAGTTGGGACTTTATTCCAAAGCCAGTGGGAAACTTTGAAGTGTCTTAAACAAGGGGGTGACTTGGTCAGATTGGAATTTAGAAAGGTCACTCTGGCAGTGGTGTAGAGAACAGAGTGGGGATGATGGACTCTGACAAGAGAAGTAGCAACAGGGATGAGAAGAAATGCACAGATTTGAGCCATATTTAGAAAGTGGAATCAGCAGAATTTAGGGGGTGGGTATATTAATTAATTAATTAATATTTCTAATAGTGACTCTGGCTGATGCTTACAGAGGAGAAAAAGAAACATTATATATAAAAATATATACAAAGTTAAAAAAAAACAAAAACTGGGCCTTTTAAAAGGATAAACTCAACTAGTTGGCAAATTCAGTTATGTGCAAAGTCGGGTTACCGAGGTATCTTTTTCTGACTCCTTCTCCAGGCCTCCAAGGCCTCCTTCTGGCTTCCCCACCCATTCCAGCAATGTTACTTAATTACTTCCAACATGACTTTCTGCCTCTGCCCAGACATGCCTTGTCCAATCCTTGATTATTCCCATATCTCATGGTTACCCCAACGTGGAAGGTGCCTCATTTCTGGCAGTCTGTGCCTTTTACTTTCCTCCGTGAAGCCTTTTTCAGGTTACTCCTGGGCTGATTTCTCCTTTTCTCTTTACCTCCTGCACAGTAATCTTACTTATTTCGCAGAGCTATTGAGACTAAAAGATCTGATGTCTGTAAAGCACTCAGCCCAGTGCCTGGACCACAGTAAATATTCCACAAATGGAAGCTATTAATATTACCCTGATGCTGTTTTGTTTTCAGATCTGTTGTAGGGCTTTATCCAAATGGGGAGAGTAGTGTAGATAGGTGGCATGCCCATTTTATGTCGACCTGATTATAAATTACAGTGTTAATTACATGATGGCAGAAACAGAACTCTTTCTAATAGGTTCACTTTTGGTCACCATGTTTTAAGATGGTAGCTAAAACAGTCCTATTTTATTCTTATTTTAAGTTCCATCTGATTGAAGTTTATCTGTTTCTGATGCCCATAAATTGTAGGATTCTGTAATAAAGATAGTTCTGGAAGTGAAGTAAAATCAGTATAGAAGCCATGAAGAGTCACCTCTAAGTTGTCCATTAGTAGTGAATTCCTTACCATTTTATTTTTCTGCTTTTTAACAGAAAACTATTTTGGGGGAATCAAGATCCTATTCGCCCTATTTCCCAGAGTGCTCTGAAGGCTCATCTGACCAGAAGACTTGAGGACCTTGCCCAACCCAAGGAAGTCTCCCACCGATACGTACCTAACAGGTTAGTGTTGGTATGTGATCAGGTTACTTTATCAGGAGTCTCTAGGGAGAATGAACACAGAATCCAGCCCTTTTATCTAAAAGCCATAAATTGTCCCATCTGTAGTCAAAACGTATTGAGGATTAGGGATTCTATATCTGTTTCCGATCTGATACTACAGTAAAACTTTTCCAGAGCAAGATCTAATATTTAGCTATTGCAGACTTGTATTATATCTTATAAGGTTTTGGCTTATCAGGATTTTGATTTTTTAAATAAAGTTAGGGTATTGGGCAAGCATATGTACCATATATAACATTGTAGTGAATGAACTTATTTGTGCATGAAACTGCGTGAATTTTGTATGCCATGCATGAGTTTGAGTATCATGAGATAATTACTACATCTAAAGGTAAGAATAGTGTTAAAGCTTTTGATGCCCATTGCCAGTTTGCTTTTAGTGCGTGTCTGTTGAATGACTAGGCTTTCTGCTAGTTGGCTCTTTGAAGAAAGACTGTGGGGAGAGGGAGAAATGAGTGCAGGCAGCGAGGAAGGTTAAAATAATAAGAAAAAGGTGAAGATACTATTATTTATCTGAAGTTTGGTTTCCAAGATAATTGAGGTGGCCATTTCTCTATCTCTTTCAATACACAACTTCAGTCAAAAGTCAGAAAACTTTTTCTGGAAGGGGCCAGATGGTAAAGTTGGCCACAAGTCCCTGTTGCAGCTACCCAAGTCTGCCATTGCAGCGAAAAAGCAGCCGTAGACACTTTGTAAACTGAGCATGTCTGTGTTCCAATAAAACTTTAGAATTTTTGCATTTATGTTCATGAGGGATATTGGTCTGTAATTTTCTGGTAATGTCTTTGTTTCTTGTAATGCCTTTCTTTGTTTATGGTAATGCTATCCTCATAGAATCAATTAGAAAATGTGTAGAATTGGTATTTATTTCTTCTTTATATATTTGACAGAGTCCACCAATGAAATCATCTGGGCCTGGAGTTTTTTGGTGGGAAGCTTTTTAACTGTAAATTCAATTTTATTTAATAGATAGAGGGCTGTTATGAATTTGTCAAATTCACACTTATTTAGTGGCGCTTAGGGCCATGGTTCAACAACAGACCACAACAGAAATTGAAATAGAGTTTATTACTCACAGGTCCTAGAGGAAGTACCTGGCATGTCTCAAGGGGCCACAAGGAGAGGTCATGGCAGAGTATAGACAGAGAGGCAGGACCTGGGGCCGATGCATTTATTAGGGCCCCAGGTGGAGTGCTTTGGGGTTCCTGGGCTAAAGCTAGATTGGTCAATTCAAACCGAAAGAGCAGGATTTTGGTAAGCTCCTCAGGAGTCTTATCTAAGGAGTGTGACAGGGGAGGGCATTGGGAGTCAGGGGAGACTGTTGGTCACAGAGCTATTAGGGAAGTCATATCAGGAACGTGCATTTGCTTGTGACTCTGCTGGCTGCTGTCTAGGGCATGTGCTTGCACGAGCAGCTAGTGTCAATTTGTCACTGCAGGCTGCTTAGCCAAACAAAATGAATGCCGAGGCAACAATACCATGGAGGAGCTTAGTTAAGCTCTTGACAAGGGCTGTTCAGGTTATTTCTTTCTAAATGAGCATTGGTAGTAGGTGTCTTTCAAAGAATGTATCCATGTCATCTCAGTTTTAAAATTCGTTGGCATAAAGTTGTTCCTATATTCTCTTATTTTCCTCTTAATATCTATCCAATCTCTAGTGATTATCTTTTGGAGGCTAAGAAAGTATTTGGTTTTAAAAGCAGCAAATTTTCTCTTTTCATCAGTGTATTTTTGGTCTATTTAGAAGATGCAAATTATTTATTACAGAAAATTGTCTGTTTTGGAATAGGATAGTAGAAGCCAGCTGAAAAGTTGGTGGCTGTAACCATATCTGATTTCTCCCCATGCGGAAAATAACTCAGCAGTAAAGGGGTAAACTGCCATACCCACTCCCCTAGACCCAGGGGTCAATGTTGGAAATTACTATGATAATTTAAATTCATGCTCATTTCCCTCAATTCTTTACTCTTCTACAACTTGCAGGGCTCAATATTACTACGGCTGTGGTAGAGAGTCTGTAATCTGGCAGATTCCTTCTCCTGCACTGTTTAGCCAACCTTCCAAAAGGATCCAGAAGCTGGCACAGCCCAACAGATTCAAGAAAGAGTGTCTAATAAACAGGTAGAGTACCCTGAGAATTCCATAAATTCTAATCAATTTGGTTAAATGTCACAATGTTTTTGTTCATCTTTTAGTGTATGCAGTTTCATAAACTAAAAGTCCACTGTGTTTCAAAGGATCAGGGTAAAAAAAAATCAAATATTTGCAGCAATTGTAGGTAATCAGAAGGTCGTCAATAATTATATTTGACTCAAATTGTGGTGAAGCTAAAATTTACCCTAAATTTACCATTGTTGGCCAATCGAAAGGAAATGCACAAATGAAACATTACAGGTTTTTGCAATTTGTAGAACCTGATGTTCTCTTATGCCTCTGTGACTTTTCAGTGCTCTTCCTTTTGCTCTGAAGGCTGAATTTCTCCTTGTCTTTAAAAGATAGCTTAGGGGATACCTTTCACGTGGGAGCTAAGGTTGTGACTATACTGTATTACTGTACACTACTTTAGCAGGAGCACATTAGTTGTATGTGTCCATGTATGGATATTATACCTTTAGAAACTTGTAATAAATTTGAGATGATTCAGGAGGAGATGAATGAGATGTTGAGGCTTCTAGAAACTGTTATATGAAAAATGGTTAAGAGAACTGACATGTTTAGCTTAGAGAAGAGACCAAGGAAGCAGTGATCACTGTGTTCAAATGTTTAAAGGGTCAGCATCTGAAAGGGGAAGAGAAGGCACAAGTAAAATTACTTTATGTTGATCCTAGAACTAGATGTAGAACGAGGAATTTACAGAGTGGCAGATGTCAGCTAAGTGTAGGAAAATCTTTCTGACTAGCTATGCAGCAACGGAAATGTTTATCTGGAAAAGTCAACTGCCATCTCCATCCCAGTACCTGAAAGTGTTCAAGCACAGGCTGGAATGATGACTTTACACGGATTTTAGAAAAGATTCCTGCCTTCAGAGAGAGGTTGAACGAGACAACTTGAGTCTTTTTTCATCATAGAATCCGGCAAAAGAGGCCTAATTCTTCCCACAAAATTTCTTCTTTTGCTTATTTATCAGTTCATTCAACAAAATCTGCTAATTTAGTTAAAATGCACATATAAATTTGGTAGTTGTATAGCTATATATAAAAACCAGAGGAATACTTTATCTGCCACTACTTTTTGAGAGACATGAGTTTCATATAAGTTAAACCCCCTGGAGTGCTAAAACTTTTTATATACATATATTTTTAAAATTTTTATTGATGTTTTAACAGTTTATAATGTTCTGAAGTTTTAGTTGTACATGATCGTTTGTCAGTCACCATATGGATGCATCTCTTCACCCCTTGTGCCCAGCCCCCACTCCCCTTGTCCCTAGTAACCACCAAACAGTTCTCTCTGTCCATGTGTTAGTTTATATTCTACATATAAGTAAAGTCATATGGTGTTTGTCTTTCTCTCTCTGGCTTATTTCGCTTAACATAATACCCTTTAGGTCCATGCACATTGTTGCAAATGGGACAATTTTGTCTTTTTTATGGCTGAGTAGTATTCCGTTGTATACATATACCACATCTTCTTTATCCAATCATCAGTTGAGGGGCACTTGGGTGGCTTCCACGTCTTGGCTATAGTGAATAATGCTGCAATGAACATAGGGGTGCATAAGCCTCTTGGGATGGTTGATTTCAGGTCCGTTGGGTAAATGCCCAAGAGTGGGATTGCTGGATCATAAGGTATTTCTATTTTTAATTTTTTGAGGAATCTCCATACTGTTTTCCATAGAGGCTGCACCAGTTTGCATTCCCACCAGCAGTGAATGAGGGCTCCCGTTTCTCCACAACCCCTCCAGCATTTGTTGTTTTTTCTCTTGGTGATTATAGCCATTCTAACGGGTGTAAGGTGATATCTTAGTGTAGTTTTGATTTGCATTTCCCTGATAATTAGTGATGTTGAACATCTTTTCATGTGCCTGTTGGCCATCTGTATATCTCCCTTTGAAAAATGTCTGTTCATATCCTCTGCCCATTTGTTGATCGGGTTGTTTGTTTTTTTGTTGTTTAGTTGTGTGAGTTCTTTATGTATTATGGAGATTAATCCCTTGTCAGAAATATGCTTTGCAAATATTTTCTCCCAGCTGGTGGGTTCTCTATTCATTTTGATCCTGGCTTCATTTGCCTTGTAGAAGCTCTGTAGTCTGATGAAGTCCCACTTGTTTATGTTTTCTTTTGTTTCTCTTGTCTGAGTAGACATGGAATCCAAAGGGATCCCTTTATGTCCAATGTCAATTAGCGTACTGCCTATATTTTCTTCCAGGAGTTTTATAGTTTCAGGTCTCACTTTCAGGTCTTTAATCCATTTCAAATTAATTTTTGCCTATGGTGATAGAAGATGGTCTACTTTCATTCTTTTTCATGTGGCTGTCCCATTTTCCCAGTACCATTTATTGAAGAGACTTTCCTTTCTCCATTGTATGTTCTTAGCTCCTTTGTTGAAGATTAGCTGTCCATAGATGTGTGGTTTTATTTCTGGGCTTTCAATTCTGTTCCATTGATATGTGTGTCTGTTTTCGTACCAATACCATGCTGTTTTGATTACTATAGCTTTGTAGTATATTTTGAAGTCAGGGATTGTGATGCCTCCAGATTTATTTATTTTTTTTCAGGATTGCATTAGCTATTTGGGGTCTTTTGTTGCCCCATACTAATTTCAGTATTTTTTGTTCTATTTCCGTGAAGAATGACATTGGGATTTTTGATTGGGATTGCATTAAATCTGTAGATTACTTTAGGTAGTATGGACATTTTAACTATGTTTATTCTTCCAGTCCATGTGTCTGGGATATTTTTCCATTTCTTTATGTCATCATCGATTTCTTTCAATAGTGTCCTATAGTTTTCATTGTATAGGTCTTTCACCTCCTTAGTTAAATTTATTCTCAGATATTTTATTCTTTTTATTGCAATTATAAACGGGATTGTCTTTTTGAGTTCTCTTTCTGTTAGTTCATTATTACCATATAGAAATACAACTGATTTTTGTAAGTTGATTTTATACCCTGCCATTTTGCTGTAGTTGTTGATTATTTCTAATAGTTTTCCAATGGATTTTTTAGGGTTTTCTGTATATAAGATTCTGTCCTCTGCAAATAGTGAGAGTTTCACTTCTTTGTTGCCTGTTTGGATTCCTTTTATTCCTTTCTCTTGCCTAATTGCTCTGGCCAAAACCTCCAGTATTATGTTGAATAAGAGTGACTAGAGTGGGCACCCTTGTCTTGTTCCTGTTCTTGAAGGAATGGCTTTCAGTTTCCCCACTGAGTAAGGTGTTAGCTGTGGGTTTGTCATATATGGCACTTATTATGTTGAGGTACTTTCCTTCTATACCCATTTTGTCACGAGTTTTTATCACAAATGGATGTTGGATCTTGTCAAATGCCTTCTCTGCATCGATTGAGATGATCATGTGGTTTTTCTTCTTCATTTTGTTAATGTGGTGTATCACGTTGATTGATTTGTGGATGTTGACCCATCCCTGTGTCCCTGGTATAAATCCCACTTGATCATGGTGTATGATCTTTTTGACGTAATGCTGTATTCGGTTTGCCAATATCTTGTTGAGGATTTTTGCATCTATGTTCATCAGCCATATTGGCCTGTAGTTTTCCTTCTTTGTATTGTCCTTGTCTGGCTTTGGTATCAGGATGATGTTGGCCTCATAGAATGTGTTAGGAAGTATTCCATCTTCCTCTATTTTTTGTAATAGTTTGAGAAGGGTAGGTATTAAATCTTCTTTGAATGTTTGGTACAATTCTCCAGGGAAGCCATCTGGTCTGGGACTTTTATGTTTTGGGAGATTTTTGATTACTGTTTCAATCTCGGCACTTATAATTGGTCCATTCAGATTCTCTACTTCTTGATTCAGTTTTGGGAGGTTGTATAAGTCTAAGAATTTATCCAGTTCCTCTAGGTTGTCCAATTTGTTGGCATAAAGTTTTTCATAGTATTCTCTTGTAATCCTTTGTATTTCTGTGGTATCTCTTGTAATTTCTCCTCTTTTGATTCTAATTTTATTTATTTAAGTCTTCTCTCTTTTTTTCTTAGTGAGTCCAGCGAAGAGTTTGTCAATTTTTTTAATCTTCTCAAAGAACCAGCTCTTTGTTTCATCAATTGTTTCTACTGTTTTTTTTTTTTTTTGTTTCAATTTCATTTATTTCTGCTCTGATTTTTATTATTTCCCTCCTTCTGCTGATTTGGGGCTTAGTCTGTTCTTCTTTTTCTAATTCTGTTAGGTGTAGTTTAAGCTTGCTTATTTGGGATTTTTCTTGTTTCTTAAGGTGGGCCTGTATTGCTATGAGCTTCCCTCTCAGGACTGCTTTAGCTGTATCCCATATGAGTTGGTACGGTGTATTTTCATTTTTGTTTGTCTCCAGATATTTTTTGATTTCTCCTTTAATTTCTTCAATGATCTATTGGTTGTTCAGTAGCATCTTGTTTAGTCTCCATGTCTTTGTCACTTTCCCAGTTTTTTTCTTGTAGTTGATTTCTAGTTTCATAGCATTATGGTTGGAAAAGATGCTTTTTATGCTTTCAATCTTCTTAAATTTATGGAGGTTTGCCTTGTTTCCTAATATATGGTCTATCCTTGAGAATGTTCCATGCGTGCTTGAGAAGAACATGTAATCTGCTGTTTTTGGGTGGAGTGCTCTGTGTATATCTATTAAGTCCATCTCCTCTAGCTTTTTGTTTAAGTCTAGTATTTCTTTATTGACTTTTTGTTAGGATGATCTATTCATTGATGTAAGTGGGGTGTTGAGATCCCCTACTATCATTGTGTTGTTGTTAATATCTCCTTTTAGATTTTTTAATAGTTGTTTTATGTACTTTGGCGCTCCTGTGTTGGGTGCATAAATATTTATAAATGATATATCTTTTTGGTGAAGTGTCCCTTTTATCATTATATATTGCCCCTCTTTGTCACTCATTACCTTCTTTGTCTTGAAGTCTACTTTGTCTGATATAAGTATGGCAACTCCTGCTTACTTTTGTTTGCCATTAGCTTGGAGTATTGTCTTCCATCCTTTCACTCTGAGTCTGTGTTTGTCTTTAGAGCTGAAGTGTGTTTCCTGGAGGCAGCACATTGTTGGATCTTGATTTTTAATCAATTCCACCACTCTGTGTCTTTTGACTGGAGAATTGAATCCATTCACATTTAGAGTGATTGTTGGTATATGAGGGTTTACTATTGATATTTTATCACTCATTTTTTGGTTCTTTTGCATTTCCTTCATTTCTTGTCCCTTGTGTAAAACTTTTTATATTTTTAAAGGTTTGTTTCTCAGCTTTCCCAAGCAGACTTTTCTGCTGCTGAACATACATGTAACCTTTGTTCATTGGCTTGAGATCTTTATTATGAACATCAACTATTATACTTTAATATAGAAAACCCGTCAGGAGTTATTTGAGTACACAGCATAGTTTTTCTTAGGCTAAGTGGTCTGACTTCTGTGCTCTGAGATTATGAGACATTCATTTCTCATAATTTTCTTGTCATTTCTCTTTTTGGTCAAGGGAATAGTCTCTAACCAGTCTCTTTTTTGATCTTCTGTGCATTAGGAATGGATAACCAAGCTTGTTAGAACTGTGTGAAGGGGGGAAAAAAGCAAGTGCTTAGTGAAGACACACAGAGCTCTCCAATAAGTGTGCTATATGAGCTTGGACTTTGTGTCATATATTTTAACTGATTCACTAGAGGGGCTCAACAGCAGATTTGGGTAGTCAGAAGAAAGAATCAGCAGATTTGAAGATAGATCAACTGAGATTATCAAGCCTGAGGAGCCAAAAGAAGAAAGAATGAAATAAAATTATCAAAGCCTCATAGACCTATGGGATATCATTAAAAGTATCAATGTATCTATAATTGGAATCCCATAAAGAGAGGCAAGAGATAAAGGGGCAGAAGGAATATTTGAAGAAATAATGGCCCCAAACTTTCTAAATTAGATGAAAAACATTAATCTACACATCCAAGAAACTCAACAATTGTCAAGTATGATAAAGTCAAAAAGATCCACAACTTGACACATCATAATCAAACTCTCCACAGCCAAAGACAGAGAGAATCTTGAAAGCAGCAAGAGAGAAGAGACTCATCACATACAAAGGATCTGCAATAAGATTAACAGGTGATTTCTCATCAGAAACCATAGAGACCATAATGCAGTAGAATGACATATTTAAAGCACTGAAAGAAAAAAACCTGTCAGCCAAGAATACTCTAGCTAACAAAACTATCCTTGAAAAATGAAGGAGAAATTAACACATTCTCAGATAAACAAAAACTGAGAAAATTTGAAAGAATTGAATTCATACAAAATCAGTTCTCTGACCACAATGGAATGAAATTAGAAACCAATAGCAGAAGGAAATTTGGAAAGTTCAAAAATATGTGAAATTAAATACACTCTTCAACAGTGGGTCAAAGAAGAAATCACAGGGAAGAACAACAATGGGTCAAAGAAGAAAACACTTTGATAAAAATGAAAACATAACATACCAAACTTATGAGATGCAGCTAAAGTAGTGCTTAGTGGTGAATTTTAGCTGTAAATGCCTACATTAAAGAAAAAAAGAGATCTCAAATCCTAATCTAATCTTCCATCTTAAGAAATTACAAATAGAAACAAGCAAACTAATTCAGAACAAGCAGAAGGAAGGAAATAATAAAATTAGAGTGGAAATAAATGAAATAGAAACTAGGAAAACAAAATCAACAAAACCAAAAGTTGGTTCTTTGAAAAGATAAACAAACCATTGACTAGACTGACCAAGACAAAAAGAGAAAAGTCTCAAATTACTAAAATCAAGAAAGAAAGAGGAAGTCTTTCCAAGGGGTCATTTACAAAATAAGGGTCATTACTCCTGATCTTGTAAAAATGAAAAGGATTATAAGGGATTACTATGAGCAATTGTAAGGCCAACAAATTAGATAACCTAGATGAAATGGACAAATTCCTAGACAGACAAACTACTGAAATTGACTCAATAATAGAAAATTTCAACAGACCTATAACAAGTAAAGAGATTGAATTAATAATTTTTAAAACTTACCACAAACAGCTCAGGATCAGATGTATTCATGGATGAATTCTATGGTGCATTCAAAGAAGAACTAACACCAATCCTTCAGACTCTTCCAAAAAAAAGACACTTTCCAACTCATTCCATGAGGTCTGTTTTGCCCTGATACCACAACCAGAAAAAGCCATTATGAGAGAAGAAAACAAAAGACAATATCCCTTATTGAATATACATGTAACAATCCATAACAAAATACTATCAAACCAAATCCAAATATACATGCAACAATCCACACCAAATCCAATAACATATAAAAATAATTATACACCATGACCAAGTTGGATTTATCACAGGAATGCAAGAATACACTAAAATCAATGTAATACACCAAATTAATAGGATAAAAAAACTCCAAGCCACATGATCATCTCAGTAGACTCATAAAAATCATTTGACAGAATCCAACACATTTTATGATAAAAATGCTCAACAAACTAGCAAACTGAGTATAGAAGGGAACTTCCTCAATATGATAAAGGGCATCTGCAAAAACCCGACAGCTACCATCATAATTAATGGTGAAAGACTGAATGCCTTCTCTCTAAGATCAGGAATAAGACAACGATGTCAGCTCTCATCACTTCTATTCAACATCATACTGGAGATTCTAGTCAGGGCAATTAGGCAAGAAAAAGAAATAAAAAGCACTCAGCTTGGAAAGAAAGAAGTAAAACGATCTCTACTCATGGATGACATGATCTTGTATATAGAAAATTTTAAAGAATACACATGAAAACTATTAGAGCTAATAAATGAGTTCACGAGGGCACAGAATCCAAGATCAATATACAAAAAACAATTGTATATCTATCCATTAGCAATGAAAAATCTAAAAATGAAATTAAGAAAACAATTCCATTTTCAGTAGCATCAAAATGAACAAAATAATACATGCAATGGAGTATTACTCAGCCTTAAAAAGGAAGGAAATTCTGACACATGCTACAACATGGATGAACCTTGAGGACATTATATTAGATAAAATAAGCCAGTCACAAAAAGACAAATACTGTATAATTCCACTTATATGCCGTACCAACTGTGGTCAAATTTGTAGAGACAGAAAGTAGGATGGTGGTTGCCATAGACTAGGGAGTGGGGGAAATGAGGAGTTGTTTAATAGGTATAGAGTTTTGCAAGATGAAAAGAGCTCTGGAGATTGGTTGCACAGCAGTGTGAATACACTTAACACTACTGTACTGTACACTTAAAAATGGTTAAGATGGTAAATTTTATGTTATATGTATTTTTCTACAATTAAAAATAATAAAAGAACAAAATATTCTGAAATAAACTTAACAAAAGAAGTGCAAGACATGTACACTAAAAACTACAAACGTTGTTGAAAAAAATTGAAGACTTAAATAAATGGAAAGACATTCCCTGTTAATGGATTGGAAATCTTATTTTTCTTATGATGGTGATTCTCTCCAAATTGATCTACAGATTGAGTGTAATCCCTATTAAAATTCCAGCTTCCTTTTTTGGTAGAAATTGATGAGGTGATTCTAAAATTCACATAGAAATGAAAGGGACCTAGAATAGCAAAGAAACAGTCTTGAAAAAGGAGAGCAAGAGCCTGCTGGGTAGTTTGCACTTTGGCAGCCAGGGGTTCCCGGGTTTGGATCCTGGGCGCTGCTGATGCACTGCTTGTCAGCCATGCTGTGGTGGCGTCCCATATAAAGTGGAGGAAGATGGGTACGGATGTTAGCCCAGGGCTGGTCTTCCTCACAAAAAATAAAGAGAGCAAATTTGGAAGATTTATAGCTCCTGGTGTGAAAACTTACTAAAAAGCTACAGTCATCAAGATAGTGTGCTACTGGCATAAGGATAGACATATACATCAATGGAATAGAAGTGAGAGTCTGGAAATAAACCCTTATATTTATGGTTGATTGATTTTTAACAAGGCTGGCAAGACAATTTAATTGGGGAAGAATAGTCTTTTAAACAAATGGTGCTGAGATTACTGGATATCCACAGGCAAAAGAGTGAAGTTGGACCCCTACTTCACACCATTCACAAAAATTAATTGAAAATGGACCACAAACTTAAATATAAGAGCCAAAGGTATAAAAGTTTTAGAAGAAAACATAGACATAGATCCCTGTGACCTAGGCAATGGTTTCTTAGATATGACTCCAAAACACATGATAAAAAAATTAATAAATTGGACTTTGTCAAAAGTAAAAACTTTTGTGCATCGAAGGACACTATCAAGAGAGTGAGAAGACAGCCCATAAATTGGGAGAAAATATTTACAAGTCATACATCGGATAAGAGACTAATATTCAGAATATATATATAAAGAATTCTTAGAACTGTAGGAGAAAAGACAACCCAATTTAGAAAATGGACAGAGGATTTGAGTAGCTGTTTCTCCCAAGAAGAAATACAAATGAACAAGAAGCATGTGAAAAGATGCTAAATATCATTAGTCATCATGGAAATGCACATTAAAACCACAAGATACTACTTCACACCTTCTGGAATGGCAATAATAATAATTAATAAAAAGAAAATAACATGTTGATGAGAATGCGGAGAAATTGAAACCCTCATACATTGCTGGTGGGAGTTTAAAATGGTGCAGCTTATGTGGAAAACAGTTTTCTAGTTCCTCAAAATGTTAAAAGTAGAGTTATCGTATGATCAGCAATTCTATACCTAGGCATGTACCCAAGAGAACTGAAAACATATGTTCACACAAAAACTTGTACATGAATATTCATAGTAGCATTTCATAATAGCCAAAAAGCGGAAAAACTAAAATGTTCATCAATGGATGAATGGGTAAACAAAATGTGGCACATCCATACAATGGAATATTATTCAGCCATAAAAAGGAATAATGTACTAATACATGAATCTTAAAAACATGTTAAATGAAGAAAGCCAGACACAAAAGGCTGCATATTTGTATGATTCCATTTATTTGAAATATCCGGAACAGGCAAATTCATAGAGACAGAAAGTAGATTAGTGGTTCCCGGAGTGTTGGGGGGTGGGTGATGGAGTAATGGGGAGGGACTGTTAATTAGTGTGGGGTTTCTCTTTGGGGTGATGAAAACATTCTGAATTTTAATTGTGATAATGGTTGCACAACTTTGTGAATATGCTAAAAACCACTGAATTGAACACTTTAAAAGGGTAAATTCTATATATGTTAGTTATTTATCAATTAAAAAAACTAACACAAACTACTCCTAGAGGGTATACCTATATTTATTTGAGAAAAACTTTTTCCATATAGCTTTTTAGGTTTGTTGGTTGATGAGTTTTTGTTCTGGGAAAGGAATATGTGGGGAACTGCCTATGAAAATTGGCCAAGTTGCTGGGAGTTTTGACCAGCCCTGTTTCAAACTGCACTGCAGAGGAGACTGGCCATCACAGAGGGGTCCCTGGTAGTGACTGGAATTTTTATCTCAGGGATTTAATATGAGGTTTTGGTAGGAAGTGAAGTGGGTTCTTGTAGGAAGATTGGCCCTGTGCTAACATCTGTTGCCAATCTTCCTCATTTTCTTTTTTCTCTCCAAAGCCCCAGTATATAGTTGCGGATCATAGTTGTAGAGTTGTAGCTCTTCTATGTGGGACGCCGCCCCAGTGTGGCTTGATGAGTGGTGAGTAGGTCTGCGTCCAGGGTCTGAACCGGGGAATCCTGGGCTGCTGAAGCTGAACGCACAACAAACTCAACCACTACACCACTGGGCCAGTCCCTGAAGTGTTTTTGAAACTACAAATCTCACCCCATCAGTGGATCTTGAAATCGATTCCAGTTTTTCTTAAGTGACATTTTAAAAATCAGAATACATTACCCAGGGCAAGCATTGTTTCATGATAATTTTGTTTCAGATACACACACACACACACAGATTTGCATATACTGTATCACCAGGTAAAATGTATTTCTTACTGTGGATCATAGTAAAAAATTTTTGAGAAACACCGATCTGGTAGAAAGAGCACTAATGATTATGGGAAAAGATGTTCCTAAGACAGAAGCAATGTATATAATTGATTGGAGGTTGATTATAACAATGAAAAATGCAGTTATTTCTCCTCCCATGATCATAATATTTCATGTTCCATTTAAATTTAGGCCCTTCAGTGATTACCTAACAAGAGAGTCTCTTCGAATCTCTGATCCTTCTCCCCGGATATTACGACTCTCAATAGCCAAAGGCATAAATCCAAACTATGTTCCTCCAAAAATCGTAAGTGGGTCCACGTGAAAGAAACAGGCTTTCTGTTTCCTGATTGCTCTTCTAACACGTAACATGTTTGTAACTGTAACATGCTCCCCTCTTATTTCGAGGTATGTATTTTCCTTTTTTCCTGTTTATTTTCCTCTCTCATCAACATGAACTTTTCTGACTACCTCCCTTGTGCCTAATGTATTAGGCAGGATTTGATCAGAGAAGCAGAACAACTATGATGATAAAGGATTAGACCTTAAGCAATTATGGGAGCTGATGGGGAAGTCTATGGAAGGCTGTTATGGCAGTTGAAACTTGGGTCTGGTTATAGATCTAGAAGCAATGAGAGAGAGTAGGGGTAGGTCAGCAGTTCCCTGGAAGGTGTTTACTTCCGGGGAACCCATTACATGTTCTTCAGGTAAGGGGAACCTAACCTCCTCAGGCAGGGGAGGAAGCGCTGGTTCTATTGGTAAGGAAGGCCCAGCAGTATTCAGGGGTTTAAAGTCCCCATCTTCATTGGAATCTGCCTGTATATCCCCATTCCAATTTTCAAGGTACCTTTCCTTCTCAATCAATGCCCTGACTTTAACATAGGAGAATATACAAGTCTGGGGATTCAATTTGTACTTTAATTCACCTAATCACAGAATTCAATTTTGAGTTTGGTTTCAGAATTTTCAGCCCTGTGACCATAGAAGATAAGGGTTTCTTTTAGGGAAGGCATGAAAACGTTCTGGTCCCTTACCTAGACCTTAAGGTGGGAATTGAAAGGCCTGAGCTGATCATTTCTTTCCTCAAGTTCTTCAGTGTACTTAGAAGCAACCAACCAACCCCACTATACTTCATTTCACTAAAATGTTCTCTGGCAGCAGCTGCTTGGTCACCCAAAGTCTTGCTTTCTGTTTTGCCATTTCATGCATGGACTACCAGTGTCTTTTTTTTTTTTTAATTGCTGGCAATAGGATCATCCATACCTTTAAATCTAATCAGCTCAGAAAACAAATTCCAGATAATCTAGAACCAATACAGAGGACTCATCCTTAAAGTTCTGATTCGGTTATCTGTTGCTTTGTACCAAACCACCTCCAAACCTGGTGGCATAAAACAACAAGCATTTTATTATGCTCAAGGATTTTATGAGTCAGAAATTCTGACAGGGCAAGTAGGTATGGCTTGATTGTCTCTGCTCATGTCTGGGGCCTCAGCTGGGATATCTCCAATGGCCTGGGTCTCTGAAATGGTAGGGAGCGAAAGGTTCCTTCACACCTGTCTTAGCCAGCTCGGGCTGCTATAATGAAATACCATAGACTGGGTGGCTTAAACAACAGACATTTATGTTTCACGGTTCTAGAGGCTGAGAAATCCAAGATCAAGGTGCCCACAGATTCTCTTCTTGATGAGGGCCCTCTTCCCATTTTGCAGACAGCCGCTCTTGCCGTGTGCTCACGTGATCTCTTCTGTGTGTGAGCTCAGAGAGAGAGAGAGAGAGAGGGAGGGAGAGAGTTCTTTTCTCTCTTCCTCTTATCTTATAAGGACACTAACCCCATTATGAGAGTTCCACAGTCATTGAAAGCTAATTACTTCCCGAAGGGCCCACCTCCTAATACCATCACATTGGAGGTTAGGGCTTCAATATATGAATCTGTGGGGATGGGCATAAACATTGAGTCCATGACAACACCTATGTGTGGTGCCTAGGCTGGGATGACTTGAAAGCTAGACTCAGTTGGGTATGTCTTCCAGGAGCACCTTCATTTGGCCTCTCCATGTATCTTAGACCTCTCAGCATGGCAGCTGTATTCTGAGAAGGAATGTCCTAAAATGGAGTGTTCCGAGGGTGAGCATTCCAAAAGAACCAGGTGGAAGCTGCATGTTTGTTTATGATTTGGCCTTGGAAGTCACGTAATGTCACTGTAGTTATACTCTGTTGATTCATGCAGTTACAAGTCTGGCCAGATTAAAGGGGGCAGGGACACAAACCCCACCTCTCAATGAGAGCAGTGGCAAAGAATTTACAGCCACATAAGAAAAAAACTGCCACACCCAATGATGTGAATCTTTTGGTATCCTAGAACATGGTTTTTGTATGCAGAAAAGACTGTTTAGAGATATGCTGTTGATTTAAATAGCGAATAGTCAATTTTTTAAATTTCGAATTAAAAAATCTATTCCTTTCTTAGCCTTTAAGTTTAGCTTGCGAGTTTCATTATTCTATCTATAGAATAATTCTAGCAGTTTTTAAAAAATTATTTTATTGAGGTCATATTGGTTTGTAACTGTGCAAATTTCAGGTGTACATTATTATATTTTAGCTTCTGTATAGACTGCATCATGTTCACCACCAGTAGTTTAGTTTTTATCCGTCACGATACATATGTGCCCCTTTACTCCTTTCGCTCTCCCCCTACCCCCTTCCCCTCTGGTAACCACCAATCTGTTCTCTTATCTATGTGTGTTTCTTTGTTTATCTTCCAGATTTGAATGAAATCATATAATATTTGTCTTTCTCTGCCCGACTTATTTCGCTTAGCATAATACCCTCGAGGTCCATCCATGTTGTCACAAATGGCACAATTTTGTCTTTTTTTTTTTTTTATGGCTGAGTGGTATTCCGTTGTGTATATGTACCACATCTTCTTTATCCATTCATCCATTGATGGGCACCTGGGTTGCTTCCGAGTCTTGGCTATTGTGAATAATGCTGCAATGAACGTAGGGGTGCATATATCTTTTTGAATTAGTGTTTTCGTGTTCTTTGGATAAATACCCAGAAGAAGAATAGCTGGATCATATGTGTATTTCTATTTTTAATTTTTTGAGAAATCTCCATACTGTTTTCCATAGCGGCTACACCAGTTTGCTTTCCCACTAGCAGTGTCATACTGGTATCTCTGATATCTCAAGCCCCCCCCCCCACTTGGTTGACCCTTCTCTTGGTGCTCTAATACCCTGCTAGGGGCCTTCTTCCTTCCCATGAGGCTCAAACACTTACTTTGCTTTCCTCTCCCAGTTGATCAGGAAGGGACGAGGAAGAAGTGCTTTCCTTCTTTCAAGGGTCATGTCCTCTCTAGTTTCTGCCTGCTTTTGATTGCTCTCCAGGGACTTCAAAGAGTTTTTTCTGTTGTTGTTCAGAGTCTATAACTGCTATCAGCAAGAGAATTAGTTCAATACAAGCTACTCTGCTATTACCGGAAGCAGAATCCCCTAATTTGTCTTTGTTTTTGTTACTTTGGGGGCATTTAAAGTGTTAAAATTTTATGCATGGTAAAATCTACTTATTTCTTTGAGGTTTCTTCCATTGCTTTATGTTTAGAAAATCCTTTCCCAAAAAGAAATAAGAAAATCACCTCCAGTGGTGTGCTTGTACTGGCTCACAAGATCTGATGGTGTACATCTCTTTCCAACTTTGGTTAGCGACATCACCTTGGTAGTTTGAAATTGGCCATGGTGAGAATTTTTACATCACAGAAATTGACAAGCTCTCCAAGCAGTCTTTTCTCTGATGAGCTAGCTGTTAAACATTTACCGGCACACCACTGGTCACCTATTTTCTTGTGATATTTTTGTGAATACTTTTAATTTTTAAAATAGTTAATTCCTCAATCTATTTGAATTATATTTTTACATAAAATAGGGCTAAGAATCTCCCCCCTACTATTGCTGCAGTCTTATTCACTGCTATAGTGATTATATACCATAATGTTATTTATACTAGGGCATTGGTTTTCAAAAATGTGGCCCAGGTATGTATAAAGGTTCCCCAGACCCTTTTAAGTAATTTGCAAGTTCAAAATCATGCATGAGTAAAAGGTTCATTCAAAGTGCAAGATAGACCAATGGATTTTAAGATAATGGAGTATGAAAATTTCCTTGACATAGTTTCAGATTGTACATTGCAACAAATATTTAATAAACTACCATTTGTCAAGTTTTATCCTAGTATCAAAGAAGAATATTCACAATTATCTTAAAAGGCTGCTAAAATACACTTTTTTCTGGCTACTGTGTGAGGCTGGATTTCTTCATACACTTCAACCGAAACAACAGTGTCCTCTTAAACCAGATATTAAAGAAATTTGCAAAAATGTAAAACATACCAATCTTCTTAGAATCTTTTTTTATTTTGGGAGAAACAGTTATTTGTCATAAAAATATTGATATTAACAGGTAATGGGTTTATTATATTTTTTTAAGATGAAATAAATTTTCTTAACTGTCTCAGTTTTGGGGAACCCTCAGTTACTTTTAAGAGTATAAAAGGGCTCTAGACCAAAAAATTTGAGAACCAATGTACTAGATTATATTTCTGAATTCCTCTATTTGGTTATATTGATCTCTTTTTTTGTGCAAGTATCATTTTGCTTAAATTACTATAACTTTAAAAAATACTTTAGAGTGGGGTAGGGTATGTATATCCCTGTTTCTCTTCTTTTGGCCGTAACTTCCTTATTGTCCTTCTGGCTTCTTGTGTCCTTGCTTCAGTCCTTTTCACACACACCTGACAGGTTAATCTACCGCTGTCATCATGTTTCCTCTCTAGTAAAAAGATGTGATGATTCTTTGTTGGCTGTGAAGAATGCCCCCCACATCTAATCTAGTTTCTGGTCTCCCTGCATAACCAGATGCAATCTGCTCCATGCTTTCTTGCCTCTGTGCTCAGTCTTTCCCTTCCACCTTCCTTCCTTCATCCTCCCTGTCTTTCCTTCTCCCTCTGCTTGTCAAAATCCGATCCTTCCTTCAAGGTCCAATCTAATGTCTCTTTATCCCTAAAAAGAGAATCCTTCTTGGATTCTTCCACTCTTCCTCTGACATCTCTCAAAATTTTATTTATTCTCTTCTATGGACATCAAAGAATCTTAATGAGTTGCCAATAGGTCCATGATTCCTTCTTAGTTGAAAATTCCTCTAAGGAGAGGGACTGTTTTATTGTGCTTTGTTGTGTCTTACATAATATAATTGGTTAAGAAATATTTGTTTAATGAATTGAATTAATGAATGATTGTTTTATTTCCTTTTTGATTGTAAGCCTTAACTGAAGGCAGTGGTTGTCATATATTTCTTTGATTTTCCCAGAGCCTGATAGGAGACAAAGCTTTACTCATTGGAAATGTTTAATTACTAGTACTTCATGGTATTGTACAGGGATAGGACCTTAGTTTGAATCCCAGCTCTGCCACTTACTAACTATATAGGCTTAAATAAATTGCTGAACTTCACAGTACTTTGGTTTCTTCATTAGTGAAATAGAAATAAAAATGATACCCTAGGTGAGGAATAAATGAATTAATACATGTAAAACACTGTCAGTGTCAGTATCATCATCATTGTTTTAAACAACACAAAAAGGGATTTGTATATATTTTGTGTATTATTTTCCCACCCACAGATAAAACCCTATTTTACTTCCAGTTATTGATTATATTCCCCCTCAAAGTGTTGTGGTAAGTTTTAAGTTTGAATACAAGTAATTTAAATAGAAGACCATGTAATCTGAACACATTTCCACAATTAAGATAGTGAGGAGTGACTTGGGGGACTAGTACAACATTGTCTGTGGAGATATATGGTTCTGCCCTTCTTTCTCTTGGCTTTGGTTTCTTTTTCTTAACTGTTCCAATTAGAAGAGAGCCACTTAAATTCACCTTGAGCTTGGGGATTTGTGATAATGTGAATCCCAGTTTCCAAGGGGAAAAAATAGTCAGAACAAAGCAGAGCTCTCCCCGTTATAGCGTTCTCATGTGGTGAGGCTGAGCCTTCCCTCTTGGCTGAGTTTATCACTCCACAAATCAGTATTACCATTTATTTCTCAGTCAATATGTAACATTGCCATTTTTCCTCCATCTTTAGTTTAACAGTAAGTTCTTGAAAAGCTGGGTTGGAATCCATACAACTTAGTTTGAGAAAGATGGAAATTGATCCTTTCAACTATGACCACAGGTTACTGCAAGATTCTCATTCTTTCTGTTGGGTTTGCTTAGAAATCTTGTCCAGAGGTCAGACTGTACTTTGTAACCTTGATTGAGACAGTGTTTATTATTTGATACTTACAGGCACTATTTTATTTTTCTCCCCTAGATTGAAACCAACATTTCACTTTCTGCCCTGACTGCTGTCGCAACTCCAAGAATTGTGGACCTTGCCCATCCAAGGATCAAGATAGAGGGTCTATGTTATGCGAGAGAAAGAAGTGAAATGCCCATCCATCCTGTAAGCCATCACTGCCTTGGCATCCTTCAGCTCACTTTCTCATTGTTTCCTAGGGCGCTATTTTCCCTCTATAGGGCATAGGCCAAAGTCATTGGAAAAGAAAATCTTGAAAGAGTAGTCTGTGGTGGGAAGGAAGACCTAGCTGCAAGATATGGAGAGAGACTGGGGGGTAGAGGGCAAAACGCATGGGCTTTGGAGTCAGTAAGAGCTGAGTTCAAATTCCAGCCTCACCACTACTAGCTCTATGAGGTTGTGACAACCTTCCTGAGCCTTATTCATTCAACAAGTATTTTAATGCCTACTGTGTGCCAGGTACCATTTCCAATGAACAAGATGGTGGGAGACAAAAAATAAATGAGTAAACAGATAAGATAAAGTCGGGTAGTGATAGGTGCTATGAAGAAAATAAAACAGGAAATGAGTGACTATCATTGGGGGTGGGGAATAAGCTATTTTGCATATGGTAGTCAGGGAAAGCCTCTCTAAGGAAGGGAGAGTAGAGCTGAAACCTGAATGATGAGAAGGAGTCAACTAAGTGAAGATCTGAGAATATTTAGAGAATATTCTAGTAATTGGAAGAGTACATGTCAAAGTCCTAAAGTTGGGATGACCTTGAAGTTGAGTGGAGCAAGATGAGTAAAGATAACAGTTCCCACTGGGAGGATGGTTATGACTTGTAATATTAGGTAAGACATGGTGCTCAGCACAGAACCTGGCACATTCAGTGGCTTCCATCTCTCTCCCTCCTTGACACTCCCCTCCATTCACTGTAGTTGCAACTTGGTGCCCAATCCCAGTTGAGTTTTCAGTAAATATCTAAGGGTTGTGTTGCCAAAGGAGGTTGGACAAATTTTATCCTCTTTCTAGAAACCTGAAGATTTGGTATGGAATTCTATGAGGAAACAATCTGGGAATCAAAAACCCTTGGGAGGGTGTCTTGAGTTTGCTAAAGTGACTTGACTTTTGACCTGCAGGCAAATCACTTTATTCTCAGTTCTTTGGTATGTAAAATGGGAATTATAGGCTTCTTTCTTTAATTGTTAGCATTGTTTGGGGGTTAAAAAATGTATTTTTTTAAAAGTGATACCACTGCAGATAATCAAACTCTTAGAAACCAAAACAAATCTGTACCAATGTAATACAGAGCACTTTCAGGGCCACTGAATGGTGTCTGTTGTCCGTCCTAATTCTTTTGAATGAGCACTTAAGAGAGAGGATAGTAGCTATATGTCAGCCTTCCTATTTTACCAATAAAACAACATAATAGAAAGGCAATCTGGTAGGTGTGGTTTTCAAAGTAAGATCAAAATAGTTGATCAGTCAGTCAGTCAGCATATGTTTATTCAGCACCAATTATGTGCCAGAGGCTATTCTAGCTTTTGGCAAACAAGTACTTCTCTGAAGCAGCTTATATTCCAGTGGGGAGAAGCAGGCGATAAACATACCAACAATGAGATAAATGAGCTAGGTCAGATGTCAATAAGTGCTATGAAGAAGATTAAATAAGCACTGTAGAAGAGGGTAATTAGAAAGGCTGATTTATCTTGGATGCTTAGGGAAAAACAACTTGAGGATGTGATGTTTAAGTCTAGAGACTTGAATAATGAAGAGGCAGCCATGACAAGATTGAGGAAAGGGGATTTCAAGCTGAAGAACTAGCAAGTTCAAAGGTCCTGAGATAGAGAGAGCTGGGCCAGAGGGGCCTTATATGGCTAGGATTGTAGTGATCGAGGTGGAAAGGGAGGAAAGGTGAGGTCAGAGGAGTGGGAGAGCAGCCAAATCATGTAGGGCCTTCTAGGCCACAGCAGGGGGCCTGTGTTATTCTTAGCAAAATAGGAAGCCACTAGAAGGTTTGAAACCCCGGGAGTGACGTGACCTGAATTGGGCTTCAGAAGGTACTTACCTCGTAGAGTTGTTGTGATGATGAAGTGGGAATGATATAAGTAAATCACTTAGGATACTGTCTGGCTCATGGAATGCACTCATTAGAATGCTCCTTCTCTCCCTCATTAACTGCTGTGTGAAGGTGGAATCCTACAGGGGCAAGAATGGAAGCAGGGAGACCACTTGGGAGTCTGTTGCAGTAATCCAGGAGAGAAATGGTGGCGACTCCATGAGGGATATGGCTGTAAGGAGAGGGAGACGTGGTGAACTCTGGGATACATTTTTGTGTCTTTTTGTTTCCACTATAGGTATCCCGTGCTGCCTTGCTAGCCACACCTAGCCCTCGAATAACAGCTCTATCTAAGGCCAAGCCTCTTCCTCAAGATTATTTACCTGCCCGTGATGCCTACTGGCCAGTGTCTTATGCTGCTATCCATTCCAAGATATCTCCCAGAATTCAAGAACTAGCTAATCCAAGTACAAGGTATGTCAATTTAAGGCTAAGATGGGACAAGAAAGGCTGAGGGTGCAGGGAGAGGAGAAAGTTGACCTAATAGGGCCAGTGAAATAAATTGTGGAAATACAAGAAATTTTCAAAACCCACTCAGTCACATGTTACATTTATTGTGACAAATCTATGGTCTTCGTACCATAAATATAAGGCTACAGTTAAAGGGTTAATGGACTAGTATTGAAACTCAGATCTAGGAGCCAACTCTGTGAGTATGGATGTGGGATTATTTATCTATCATATATTGTTCAGTGAAACAACTTGCAGAACAGAGCACATAATATGTTGCAGTTTGTGTAGGAAAAAATACATATGTGCCATATATTTGCTTGCATATGCCTATAATATCTCAGAAGAGTATAGAGAAGCTAGTAACAATGGTTACTTTTGGGGGCCTAGGGAACTGGGAAAAGACTTATTTTTCACCCACTAGGCTCTTGTATTTTTCAATGTTTTTGCATCATCTCCATGTATGACCTATTTCAAATAAATAAGAAAATATATTCAACAAAGAGGAAATTGCCTCTACTTCCTGTTTATTTTTTAGAAGACCTCTCAACTTGCCTGAATCTCAATTCATTGTGTTACCTTCAAGGGATAATATCTGATGCCCCTTTTTGAGCATCATCAGGAAATCCGAGGAAACACTGAAAAGGTTGTAGAAGTCTTGAGCCCAGGGAACAGGAAATATGTTAGTTCTTACATAATAAAATATTTTTAGATTTTTGCCATGTGATTTTCCTTTTAAAAAAAAGATAAAGTTCAACATCAAATGAAATGAACCTCGTTCTTTGTTCATTGACAAAGGAAAAGGAAGAGTGAGATCAAGTGTTCAAGGTTCTGTCCTGGTGGCAGTTATTACTTGGTGGTAAAGTGCTAAGGGTGGAAACGTGAAAAATTTGATTTCTTTAAGTCCACCAGAGGACTGTCTAGCTTGTTTTAACATTGCCAAATTATTGAGAAATTTCCAGAATTTACTTTCTGCGGAAAGAGAGCAAAGGTTTTAGAATCTGACAGATACAGGAATCTGGATTTACCACAGATCATTCTTACAACTTCCCAGAGCCTTCATTTCCTTATCTGCATAGTAGAGGTCACGATTCTTGTTTTGTGGGGTGCTTGTGAAAATCAAAATGGGATAATATCATAGCGCCTAACACATAGTGGCTGCTTGAGAAGTATTAGTTCCATTTTCTGTTCATCTTATTTTAGGTTGAATTCTTTTTTTCGCCCATTTCAGGAGTCCTGTGCGTATTGTATATTATGATCCGGATGTCTTTAAAGTCAAGCCAGCTGCTTTGAAAACACAGTGTTCTCCGAGGATCCAAGAGTTGGCAGAACCTATTAGGCGTTAAATACAGAAAGCCACATCAAACTCTAGTTATGTATATCTAGAGGACACATTAGATGACTTAGTTCCCAACTCTGGTACTCTCAGTTTGTATTCCCCCACCCGCTCAAAAAACCTATGAGACTTCCAGGGAACACAACACTGACCATCAAATAGCAATTGCTCCTGTTACCTATAATCGTGGCTTTAGCAGGTTTGGGGACTCCAGCATGCAATAAAAGAGAAACTGACAGCCTGCCTTCTTACCCTTCCTGTCTCCTCACAAGCATCTTGGCCGTCTCATTGCCGTGACTGACCTGAAGAAACTCTTCCTTTTATTTGCCAGTGAGATCCATGTTCCCCAGTCACTGATCTCACCTCAGTCCCTTCTCTAAGTTCTGAGAATTGAAATCGTTCTTCTTCTTCTTTTTTTTTTTTTTGCTGAGGAGGATTCACTTGAGCTAACATCCATTGCCAGTCTTCCTCTTTTTTGTATGTAAGCCACTGCCACAGCATGACCACTGAAAGACAAGTGGTGTAGGTCCGCACTGGGGAACCAAACCCAGGCTGCTGAAGCAGAGCATGCCAAACTTAACCACTAGGCCAACAGGGCTGGCCCAAAATCTTTCAGTCCCCGATGCATCTGCTCACCTGCCACAGGGGATTTACTGAAAGACTGAGCAGCTTTGTGTTACTTTTCCAACCTCCTCTCATTACCAAGAAATAACACTGACATGATGAGGACTTTTTGGATAAGTTGAAATGCTTTTTATAATCTGTGGATGAAATTTAGGGAACAGGTTACCTTAAATGATCACATCTCCACCAATCTCTGTTCCTTCCCTCATGCTCAGTGTCATTGATCGTGAATGACAGAAAAAGCAAGGCATTTGGTACATGTTATAATTCTGTCAAATTACATCTGCTCAGAGTTTTTAATTTATTTTATCCTCTCTGTGGGTCACCATTTTAGAAATTAACTTTCATGGCATATCTAGATTTACATGAAAATGAATTTATTTGAAAACCCATTTTACAGATGAATGTGTTCTATCTCTGAGGGCTTTGTGTTAAAGAGTCAACTCGTGTTATGGAGAGGCAATACCATATAGTAGTTTTGAACCTGAGTTTTGGAATCAGACAGACCTGGGTTTTTGTCCTCCATGCATCATTTACTAGGTATGTGATTTTGAACTAATTCCCTAACTTCCTGTGCCTCAGTTTCTTTATGTGTAAAGTGGGTCCTGCTGCATTATTGTAAAGATTAAATAGGAAAATTATGTAATAAAGTATGAATTGGAAAAAAGATGCTTAAAATTTTAGCTCCTTTTTCCTCTAAGGGAGGGGTGGCATAATTCATATCACTGGGAAAATAAATATCTTCATGGCTTGATTAATACATTAAATGAAGGTTTGTCGAGTGTCTTTGCTTCGCTGGGCACTGTGCCAGGCCCTGAGGTATCATGGTAAGCCAAATGGGTACGGGCTCTTCTCTCACGGACTGTTTAGCCAATTGGGAGAGATGTATGTAATTCAAACATTCACAGATAAATGTAAAATTACACCAGTGGCAAGTGCTATGAAGGAGAAAGTATAGTGCTATGAAATATCAGAATAGAGAACTTTGACTCCTTTGGGAAGGCAAGGGAAGGCTTCTTTAATGAAGGGACAATTGGGCTGGAATCTAAATATGAGTAGGATTAACTAACCAAAGAAGGAACAGGAAGTCAGTCCAGGTAGTGGCAACGTGTGGTTAGTGGATATTCGTTGATTTGAGGACCATTGTGCATCATTCTTCCTCCTTCTGGTAAGAATTCTCCGTTTTCTTTTGGGGAATTACTTTCTCTTCACTGTTTAAAGCTTTACTGGGAATTTTATTCAGGTGCCCTGGCCAAGGGATGGGCATGTACCCAAGCTGGTCAGCTCATTGAACAGTCCTCTGGGGCTTTGGTTCTTAAGCAGAGCGGTACAAGGGGCGGGGGTAATTGGAACTGATAGTCCCAGAAGCGGTGCTCTGGTGAGACTTCATTTTGCTCCTACTACCTGTGTCCCTGGAGCTGCCCTGGCCCTTCACCTACTCCTTTGCCTCAGGAGCTGCTCAGTCTTTCAGTAGATCCCCCGTGGCAGGTGAGCAGATGCATCAGGGACTGAAAGAGGGCCAGTGTGGCTCAAGTGAAAAGAAAAAAGGGGTTGTGTGATGCAGGAGGAGGCAGAAGGATGGGAACCAGGCCATGCAGGGAGGCCTGGAAGCCATGTTAAAGATTTTAGTCTTTATTCTAAAACCAATGAAAGCTGTTGAAGTAATTTACGTGTAGGGATAATGTAATCAGTGTTGCCTTTTGGAAAAAATTACTTTGACAAATAAATTGGGGAGAGGTCAGTGGAGGTAGGTAGACCAAGTTAGGAGGCTATTTAGATCAGATGAAAGATAAAAATGGTTTGGTGGCATCATGGTGGAGATGGAAAGAAGTGACAGACCTGAGAGATATTTGAGGAGGTGAAGTTTTACAGGATTTGGTGATGGGTTGGATATAGGGTGGGAAAGAGGGAAGCATTCAAGATAACCTCGATTATAGTGAGAGTCTGAATATACAAATGGAAATGGCTAGGCCATATATGGCAATAGATCTGGCTCGTAACCTCTGCAGCAACTGGATCAGGAATCCAAACCACAGCCTCTGCAGCCCAGATAGTCAGGATCTGGTTAATGGCCCTTATTGGTGCCTATTTTTTGCCCCCACTTCCAACTCAGAACGAACCAGGGAAAGAGAGCCAAATATACTCCCTAAGCCAATCACATAGGATGCCCTGTTTCTAGTTAGCCCGTCTCCAACATCCCCATGCCAACAGCCTCTAATCAGAGCATACCCAAAGCCTTCCCCCTACACCTCCCCACTGTAAGCTTTCCACTCCTCTGCCTTTGAGTCTCTGCCAAATGCAAGTGATGGTGGCTGACTCCCTTGCTATAGCAAGCTCTGAATATATAGCCTCGGTGTATTTTCATTTGGGTGATCTTTCCTTATTTATGCAATAGTGAGCCCTTCACTGACCCAGTAGGGAACACTGGGAGAGGACTAGAAGAGAAGAGTGGAGAAGCAGGTGTCCAGTTCTGACACTCAGATTTAGAGGATGCCTTTGAGACATGTAAAAGGAGATGTCAGGTGCAGGGCTACATAATGCCTTTCACAGACATTAGGCACTTTTGCCTTTCTGGGTCATTTTTTCCTTAAAATAATATTAAAGATTATATTTTATGACTGCATTGGCATAAAGATGGACATATTAATATTATATATTAAAACATTTTTTTACCAAAAGTTCATTTTTCCCTTCTCATTTAAAAAGAACTAAAACATCTTTGTGAGCTCCTGAAAATATCGTGGGCTGTAGGCACTGGGCCTACTGTGCCCAATGGGGTGGTCTGCCCAGTTGAGGTGGGCAGTCCTTATATAGGTCTGTGTCGCAGCGAGGAGACCTGCGATCTGCTGGAGATACACATGTGTGAGTCATCTCCGTTAGGTGTGATTGAAACCCAGGGGTGAGCAAGGAGGGACCGGGAGAATGTGAACCCTGGCTGGATATAGGCTGATGTTGAGGAATTGCTATTAATCATATTTAGGAGGATATTGGTCTGGCGGTTTGCTTTTAAAAGCGGTTCTTTTAGAGATATATGCTGAAACATTTGTGAATGAAGTGATATTGCTTCACAATAATCCCCATGGGGGAGTGGATGAGCGTGCAGATGAAACGACTCATTCTTGTGAGTTGGTGATTGTTGAAACTAAGTGACGGGAACATAGGGTTCATTATAATATTCTGTTTTATTAGATATGTTTGAAGTTTTACATAATGAAGTGCAAAGTGGGAGGGGAGCAAGGATGGACAGTTACAGATCTCAGCAGAAGCTTGAGGGGCCTGAGCAATGCAAAACTCGCCCGGCACTCTGCACCTCAGGCAGGTCTGCTTCACTCCCAAATGTTTGATGTGAGGGCTGTTTAAGGGGGGAAATCAAGGCAATGTCTCTCTATTCCAGGTCTAGGGACAGTTTGGAGGAAAAACAGCACATATAAAATGGTGAGATAATTTATAATTTGGTGGAAGTAGGGTCGTGGAGTTGCAACCCAAGAGGAATAAGGTAAAGTAAGATAAACTGGTGCTCCCGCTGCAAATCCAGGGGAACAGGAGGGACTCAGGACTTTCCACACTTATGATGGGGGAAGGGTTTCAAGTCAATTCTAATTGAATTTTTCCAAGATCAGGGTGCCTCTGTTGCCCTCTGGGTTGCAAGTGCTTCACACACAAGATGTGAAGAATAAATGGGATCGGAGAAGGTATTAAAGATTTGTTTGTTAACCTGGACTTGGTTGAAGGAAGGAAAATGGTGACATAAATGTTAAATGTCTTCCTGCAGTCAGGGAGAGAGGGAGTGAAGGCAGTCCTGCTTCTGGTCAAGGAGGCCGGTTCTGGAATGAGGCTTCATCAAGTATTAACTATGCAACCTTGTACAAATTACTTAACTTTTCAATGAAAAGGGACTGATAGTGTTTACTGTTGGGATTTGAAAGCTTCCAATAAATTACACCCCTCCTTTCTCTGCCTGGGTTTCTCAATTTTCTCTAAACTCAGGCAGAGTTCAAAATAATTCATTTACAACCAATAAAGCTGTTTGGAGAATGTGATTTTGGTGGACCAAATGGACTTGCTAATATACCCCTCCTCCTGAATTCTACTCCACAGGGCACACCTGCCCCCAGAGCAGACCGAATGCACTCTACCTATGGCTCTGAGATCTCAAGGAGGAAGAAATGCGCTCCTTCTAGATTCTCCAGTAAAGGAGTCACTGCTTCCGTGGGAAGGAGGAAATGGGGGTGGTGAGGGTGAGAGGCAGGAAGTCCTTCTCTAGGGAATTCTGTCTCTCCACATGGAAGCAAGAGCACTGGGAAATAAATTGTTGTTCATCCCTAACACCTACCTCATTGGGTTCTTGTGAAGTCCTTAGCACAGTATCCAGTATGTAGTAAGTGGGTTTTGTTTTCTTAGTCGTTATTACTAGTGGACATTAAGAAGCTTCCCACATCTTTCTTGATAACGGAGTTGACTTCCTCTGGTGGTGCCAGTTACAATCCCAATGAAAACACAATCCTCCTATCCAGAGGTGGCGTCTACTTCCCCACTCTTTGAATTTGGGCTGACCTGTGACTTGCTAAGACCAAGAGAATGTAGGGTAAGTGACATCGTATGACTTCAAAGCCCGGGCCTCAAGAATCCTAGTGGCTTCTCCTCTTGCCTTCTTGGAACGCTGCTCTGGGACTGCACAGGAAGAAACCCAGCCTCCCTGAGAGATCACGTGGAAAGAGAGGCCCAGCCTCCAGCTCACCCTCTGCTGAATGCATCCACGAGAGAGAGTCAGCAAGACCAGCAGAACTGTCAGAATTGTCAGAAAAAAATGGTTATTGTTTTATGTTACTAAGTTTTGGGTTGATTTGTTATTCAACAATAGTTAACTGAAACAGGTAATAAGCTGGTGGAGCAATAGACTGAAGCCAGTGGAGGTGGGGTGGGCCAAGGGGTTCTGTCTGCAGCTGGTTGATTTCCATAGGTTTATGAGCACATTCTTGGTTTTCGTCTGCTAGACAAGCAAGCAGACATTTCTCCCTCAGTTAGGTGTTTTAAGCCCCTTTATCAATTTGTGTGAATTAACTCGTGGCGGATCTAAACTTAAGGAACCCATGGTTGGCCAGTAAGAACCTACATGAATTGAGGCAGAAGAGTGTGCTGTTCGCTGACATAGTGGAGTCTCCCACTTTAACTAACTTCCCCCTCCTCCTCCCAGAGGGTTTTGCTTCCTAAGGACCTATCTAAGGAGGTCCTGGCTCATGGCCACCCTTGGCAGAGAAGACATACCAGACAGTAAGGAGAGGGAGCCTGAAGACACACGTTCTTTCACAGTTTGTGTTGACTTTTCTTTTCCATCTGGGAGGGGCTGCCAGATGGGAAAATTTCCCCACCCATAGCAGCATGCATCTGCCTGCCTGCCTGCTCTCTGTTGCCAAGGTGTGGTCTGCTAGAACTTCCAGGATGTTGGGCATCCTAGACTGGATTGCAAGACAGGGCAGGCATAAGTCTGGAGACAAAGGTGGCTGTGGGGAGCAGAAAGAAGCAGCTAGTCTTCACTGTGAAGTGGGGAGCGAAGTCACCCCAGGATACCACGGACACAATGTTGGTGGGCAGGCAGCCGCTCTGTGAAAAGCTGTGGCTCAGGCAACTGGATATCAAAGGAAAGCATTAACAGACATCAGGTAGCACACTTCTTTTTGTGTAATGATCTAAGCAGGCAGGAGTGCCCTCAGGCTTAGATGGTTTGAAAGCACTGCTGTCCTGACATCAGCAACCTTAAAGCATGGCCTAGGTCAGGGAGCCATTTTAAGTTCTGGCTTTTCTGGATTATTACCACATGGTTGACCATTGGTGGAGAAAGAATAAGTGACTGTACTGTATGATTTCAAATTTATAGGGAGGCAGTGTAGACATGACTGGGAGTGTACTTTCTAGATCAGAACAGCAGGATTTGAACCCTGGACCCACCACTTACTAGCTCTGTGTCTTTGGAAAAATTAATTAACTTCTCTGGGCCTCAACTTCCTGACTTTTAAAATGGAGATAAGAATGGTACTGTCAAATGCTGCACCCCAGAGCACCACCACATAGCTTGTGGACAAAGCAAAGCTGAGTTTCTAGCTTACTGAGAGAGGGGAGCTCTCTATCTTGACAGAGTCTTAGCAGCATGGAGAAAAGGGAGAGCAGAGGTGGGGCATTTATGAGTTTGAGGCTTGATTAGGACTGGGCAAGGGCTTGAAAGACACCACAAGGTGAGGACTTCCAAAGGAGCCTTTGAGAATTGACGAGACCAGTGGAGTACTTCAGGACAATAGCAAAATTTATTTGTAACTTCATCTTCCTGGGCAAGAGTTTCCTAAAGCGGTAGTACTGAAGGCAGTAGAACCATAAAAGTCATATTAATGTCGATGTAAACTGTGTGGGTGTAGATGGTTTAGGTTCAGAGTCTCCCAACTTCCCTCCAGCGTTGCTGTGAAGAGCAAATGTGATAACGGATGAAGTGGTCTAAGTACAGGCAGGGCACGTGGTAAATGCTCAGTGATTATTACCACTAGTAGAAGTATTTTGCTGCCCTACCCCATCTCTCCTGTCAGTTTGCTAATGCATAAAATTCTACCTCCAGAATTGTTTTCTCATAACTAAGATTTTATCCTTTTTTTAAAATGCAAACACAGGCAGAAAGGGTGCCTCATTAAACATAATCAGGCATTTACACCTCAGCATGGAGGAGTTTATAAAATCCTAAACAGGGAGCCCGGAAGCTTAGAATATAAGCTTTAATAGAAAGCTTATATTTTTCCCTTAGGAGAAATGACACCATACACCCTTAAGCTATTCTGGAGGGGCCTTGCACAAGCCCAATTCCATGTGAGACAAAAGGACAACAGCACTAGATCCAGAACCCCTGAATTTCTCTCTTTCAATATGGCATGTCAGGCTGCTCCCATCTGTTAAGATGGTCTCACCTACTTAGTGTTTGTGCTGGCCCAGAGTGTCAGTCAGGGTTCTCCAGAGAAACAGAACCAGTAGGAGATTCTCTCTCTCTCTCTCTCTCTCTATTCATCCATCTATCTATATCTATCTATCATCTACCTATCTATATCTTTATATTTATCTATCTCTCTGTCTATCTTTCTATCTAAATGAGTTGTCTTATGAGGAATTGGCTCACACAGTTATAAAGGCTGAGAAGACCATGATCTGCCATCTGCAAGCTGGAGACACAGGAAAGCCAGTGGTGCAATTCAGTTAGAGTCTGAAGGCTGAGACTCAGAGGAGCCAATGATATAAATCCCAGTCTCAAGGCTGCAGATGATGAGATGAGATGTCCCAGCTCAAGCACTGAGGCAAGAAAAAAAGAAAAAAAGAGGCAAATTTCTCCTTCCTCTGCTCTTTGTTCTACTCAGGCCTTCGACGGACGGGATGATGCCCACCCACAAGGGGCAGGGCCATCAACTGAGTCCACAGATTCAAATGGCTAATCTCATCTGGAAATACCCTCATAGAATGCCCAGAGATAATATTTAGTCTGGGCACCCTATGGCCCGTGAAGTTGACACATAAAATGGAACACCACACCCAGTCACAGAAAGGAGCTAGGGTTTGCATGTGGAAGAAGGGATGCTTCATTATCTCTAGAGAAGAAATCCAGTTTGTTCTTAAAATCACACACTACCAACAAAGCTCCTTAGGCTACGGAGTTAGTGAGCTGCCTCAGTTTACCCCAAAGTACCTGTGATCAGTCATCTCTCCTGCAGATTTCTACACCATGCCGACAGGCTCTAGACCTGGCGATCTCAACCCTGGCTGGACCTTAGAGTCAACAGGAGAGCTTTAAAAGCATACCTAAGCTGGGTCTGCCCTCGCAACCCCTGACCATCCAACCCTCAATCAACTGAATCAAAACACTAAGGTGGGGCCCCAGGCACTGCGCTCTTTGAAAAGTTGCCCAGGGGATGCTAATGTGCGGCTTGAGAACCACTGCTGTAGATCAGAGCTATTCAAACTTCAGCCGCACAAGAATCACTCAGAGGACTTGTTAAAACACAGATTCTGGGGCTTCACCCCCCCAGAGATTCTGATTCAGTAGGTCTGGGTCGGGGCTTGAAGATGAGCACTTTTAAGATGCTCCCAGGTGATGCTGATACTTCGTATTAGTTTACGAGGCTGCCATAACAAAGTACCACAGACTGGGTGGCTCAAACAACAGAAATTTATTTTCTCACAATTCTGGAGGCTAGAAGTCCAAGATCAAGATGTCAGCAGGGTTGATTTCTTCTGAGGCCTCACTCCTTGGTTTACAGATGGCAGCCTTCTCTCTGTATTTTCATATAGTCTTCCCTGTGTGCATGTCTGTGTCCAAATTTCCTCCTCTTAAAAAGGACTCCAGTCATATTGATTAGGGCCCACCCTAATGACCTCATTTTAATTTAATTATCTCTTTAAAGATCCTATTTCGAAATACAGTCGCATTCTGAGATACTGGGGGTTGGGACTTCAACATATAAATTTTGGGGGGACACAATTCAGCCCCTAATATGCTGCCTGCTGGATGTGTGGACCCCACCACTTTAAGTCGCAAGTGTCTAGATTCCACACATCAAAGAACCAGTACGGGTTCACCAGTTAATAGTTATTTATAAGAAATATGATCTCTTTTGGCTTCTTTTATATATTCCTTTGATATTAATGAGATCTCTGAGTTCTCTTTGCCCTTCCTTCTTCCTAAGTGAGCAAGGGGGAGAGAGGTAGACAGAGGTAGAAGTCTGAGGTCAGAGAAATAGTCAGGAGGCAAGGCTTTGTGGATTACTGTGAGGACTTTTCATGCAAGAAGGAGATGAGGGCTCTCTGTCTTCTGACCCTCTGCTGAATATTCCAAGGTGTGGGAGATCATAGTTCAAGATCTTCCTTGACCAGCCTTCGTTAGCCAACTGAGATTTCAATAGCAACGTGTCTGTATT
Source organism: Tapirus indicus (assembly GCA_031878705.1). Taxonomy (NCBI): domain Eukaryota; kingdom Metazoa; phylum Chordata; class Mammalia; order Perissodactyla; family Tapiridae; genus Tapirus; species Tapirus indicus. The sequence continues at coordinate 43,079,016 of CM062919.1, forward strand.
TCCCTGTTTTGGTCTGCATTTTTTTTTTAAATTTTATTTTATTGTGGTAAGAATGCAACACGAGATCTACGCTCTTAACAAATTTCATATGTACAAGACATTATTGTTGACTATAGGCACAATGTTGTACACCAGGTCTCTAGGGCTTATTCATCTTGTTGGACTGAAAATTTGTGCCTGTTGATTAGTAATCCTCATTTTCCCCTCCCCCTTGCCCCTGGCACCACCATTCTACTGTTCAATTCTATGAGTTTGACTATTTTAGAGACCTCATATAAGTGGAGTTATGCAGTATTTGACTTTCTGTGACTAGCTTATTTCACGTAGCATAATGTCCTCAAGGTTCATCCATGTTGTTGCATATAGCATAATTTCCTTCTTTTTTAAGGCTGAATAGTATCCCACTGTAAGTATATACTACATTTTCTTTATCCATTCATCTGTTGTTGGATATTTAGGTTGTTTCCACATCTTAGCTATATGACAGCAAAAGCACAGGCAACAAAACCAAAAATAAACAAGTGGGACTACATCAAACTAAAAAGCTTCTGTACAGCAAATGAAACCATCAGCAGAGTGAAAAGGCAACCTACAGAATGAGAGAAAGTATTTGCAAATCATATATCTGATAAGGGGTTAATCTCCAAGATACATAAGGAACTCTTATAATTCCATAGTGAAAAATTGTTTCATTGTTGGCAGCCAGGATTCTGCAACATAGACATTTACCTAAATGAATGTAAGAAGTTGGCTGAAAAAATGGCTGTTTCAAAACCTCTGCCTGGGCCTTCCTTCAGCAGTGAGGTTGTAAACCCTGTGTGGGAAGTGGTAGACCACAGCCACAGCCTTGCTTATAATCTATGCAAAGTAACTTCTCAAGGGAGAGAAAGTCACAGCCCAAGAATCAGACTGATTCCTGCACAGTCAAGATGAAACCTCTTTAAACTAGTTGCTGTTGCCCAGCGCCTTGGAAGTTTTTCATGATGATAAAAAGAAAACCCTAGGATATTAACTCAATTTATTGTGGTGATCATTTCACAATATACACAAATATTGAATCATTATGTTGTACACCCGAAACTAATATAATGTATGTCAATTATACCTCAATTAAAAAAAAATCCCAAGCTTACATTCCAAAAGAGATTTTTTTTTTTGATGATAAGATAAAATGAGTTGCACCTTAAAGGGAACAAAACAAACTTCTAGTGTTCTTTTGGTACCTGAAATTCAGAGGGGCAGGCTGACAGCTGCATTCAAGCTGTGGAAATGCATTGTAAGCAAATTTGATTTTTGTGAATTTAAAACGTGAGGGAAGAAAAATTTTTCCCCTACCCTGTTAGGTAGGTTTAGTGTCTGGGGGCCTGCGAATTAAACTGACAAAAGATAGATTAACAAGAGAAAAAGGTTTATTCTTATGTGTATGAGAGCCGACAAAAGTAGCAGCTGGCTCTTTAAATGGTTCAAGTTCGAGGTTTATAGACCTAACTTAGTAGGGACAAGGGAGGGAGGAGAAAGGCTCTATAGGAAGAACAAATAGGTTTCTTTAGGAAAGACAAATGGTTTTGGGGAGAACAAATGGGAGATAAGCAAGTTTGTGATGTTTGTTTATGCAGGTGTGGTGGTCTTTCTGTCTTTGTCAGAGCCGTGAAACTCCCCCAGACAGCGGATTTATGGCAGCTCATTTCCCAGAACTCCCTGCGTTTAGTCAGATAAGGGAAGCTCTGAGAAGTCTTCTTTCTGCATCTGTTGAATCGCAAATGTCTTCAGTTTAAAATAATCTTCATATCAGCTCTGAGTTCCCACAACAGTAGAATGACATAGAATTATTATCTGGCTGTGTAAGGAAGTGACTTGTAAACTGTTCTCTATTGCTGCCTAGCCCCTGGCAGTGCCCTTTCGCTGGCAAACTGTAATCATCTTCATTCCCAATGTCAGGAGAACTATGATTATTTGAAGTCGTCTGAAGGTTTATGAGTGATTTTAACATTTATTACATTGTCATCCTAACATTTGCTATTACTATAATTTAAAGGATTTTATAACTCCTATAAAAATATTATTCAAGTGATGATATTGCCAAAATTAGGCTTGAAAAGTGCAACCATATATCAAAAAGTTCAGAATAAAAGTTAGATATGATAAAATGGTATGACTAAGGCCAATCAACCAAATTCATACTCTGCTATCAATTTAAGAGACAAGCCCTATGGGGAAAATTTAAAATAGTGTTTAAAAATTAAAAGCATCATTAAAATAAAAATCCTCACCAGTAGTTATAGATTTTTGTACTCTAGGGATGCATCCCTCATATTTTTATTTATTTCTATGGGAAATGAGTATTGACTTATGAGACATCTCCAAAATCTTGTTCTTTGAGTAAAATAGGACCCTCTGTATAAGAGCGTGGACAAAAGCTAGGCACCATTTAGTTCACAAAAATCAAATTGCAATTCAATGGCCATTTTTTATGTAGAAGAGCTAGAACTTGAACAAACATCTCAAAACTGTAGGGCAATTCATCCTGCAAAATCATGGCAACTATAAGGTAAGTCATCCTTAAAAATTAAGGCAAGATTAGAGATGATAAGTATGTGAACTCTGCTTGTTCATGGAAGTAGATCTATGAAATAATGTTAATTGAAAACAATTAGAATTCACAATAGTGCAACTATTACAGCTATAGAAAAAATATAAGCTTGTTTACTGATAAGTTAATTTAAACCTATGTAAGTGGTGCTTGTATTCATTGGATCCTCATTTTCTTCCATTGTTTGTGTGAATAATAAAAGCAAATTGGAGTGGTTGCCATGTTTGGGAGGGGATAGGAGGGAGGGATGAATTGGTGGAGCACAGGAGAGTTTTAGGGCAGTGAAACTATTCTGCATGATATTGTAACGGTGGGTGTGTGTCATTACACATTTGTCAAAGCCCGTAGACTGTCCAACACAAAGAGTGAACCCTAATGTAAACTATAGACTTTAGTTAATAATAATGTATCAATGTTGGCTCATCAATGATAACAATCGTATCACACTAATGCAAGCTATTAGTAACAGGGGAAATTGGGCAGGGGTTGGGGTGAGGAGGTATATGAGAACTCTCTGTACTTTCCACTCAATTTTTCTGAAAACCTAAAAGTACTCAAAGGAAAAAAACCAAAGTCTATTAATTAAAGAAAAAAGGTAAATTGGTGGAAGAGGAGATTGCTGCATGATACACTCTTGGGGCAATCTTGAATCATCCAACACAAATCAGGCTAAAACATGTTTTTGGTTCTTTATTTTGCATTAGGGTGCATTGTTTATTTTGCAAGGACATAAGGATTAAGAACAAAATGAGAGCAATAAAATGCCTCGTACCCATTGCCGAAATAAGCTTTCTCATTTGGTTGATTATCATGAACATTAAATCAATCTACTCAGAGGAATAAATTTCACACTTTACGGGAAAAGTTCCAAATCTCCCTCAGTTTATTTAGTAAACAAACACTGTATCTTAGCAATTCTCACTATAGGAGAGTCAATAAACATGTATGAAGGTGTTTAACAAGGTGCTTTATTGTTAGTATCTTGTTCATCAGCAATCACGCATTTAACTTTGTCAGAACACACATTTGCTCAGGCCGAGAACCAAGTCTTTAACGCCCTCTCTCTGGGGGAAGTTTGGCAATCCAGGAGAATTCAGACTTGCTCTCCATGATCAAACCCCAATTTCCTTCAGCCCTGGGGCCCCTAACATCCTTCTCCCTCATGTCACTCACCACCTTCTCTGCCTTGAATCATGGGCATAAACTCAGGTCTATGAAAAACATACCTTTATTCTCTATAACTCAGTTTGCTTTCTGACCTCGAGGCTTCTTCCACTGATGTGGTGGAAAAACAGCCTCACGTGTTTCTGGGGTTCCAGGAACCTCTCGAATGCAGAGATGTTGAGTGGTGGGGCTTGGGGGTGGGGCGGGGTAGGATGGGGAAGATTCTCTGGACCTTGGTCCACACAGGTTACTGCTAAGACATGTTATCCCTCTCTGTATGTTCCCTACAGGTCCTGCAGCTTTCTACTGCTTTTCTGCGGAGACTGGGATGTGGGAGTCTTTGGCAGGGCTGTCTTTGATCATATCTGCCTAGAAACAGCCATTTTTTCTCGAGGATTTTTTTCCTTAGTAGCGACCATGTTGCAAAGCCAGGCACAGATCCATTCTGCTCCTGGAATCCAGGACCTCTCATTTTTTCCTCTTTACTCCCACCTATAAAAAACTCTTTCCAGTGTGGGGATGACACAGATTCTCTTTCTTTAATCTCCTCCACAATGCCCCACCCCTAGGATTCCCTAAGGGCTTAAGCTTTTGGAACAGGGAACAAAAATACTTTCAAACTATATTTGTTTTCTCCCTTGCTACATCCCTCCCTCAAAGCAAGGAGGGCAGAGCCTGCTGGGATAGAAGGAAGGGACAGGAGCACTACGGAGAGAAAAAGGAAGAAATCCATATTTCAAAATATTATTTGGCCATATATTTTATTTTTACGTAGGTCTTATCTCCCTAGTATATTTTAAGCTACCTGTTGGCACAAGTTGTTTTCTCGTGTCTTCCACAGTACCTGTGGAGTGAGGAGGTGTGTCCCCTGACAATCTCTGGTTGTTCTTCCCTAAGCCTTGGCCAGCTATGAGGAAAGCCCTGGAGCTATCCCGTGGGGTCATGGTGGTCACATCCCTGCTACTAAATCATAAGATGTCCCTTCCCAGTCATTGCCAACTATGACATTTTTGGTCACCTTTGGAGACATTGGATACCTCTGAACACAGTTCTCCAGAATGGATGGAATTTGAAGACTGTTTTTCATCTGATGGAAAGGTTTTGGTTCAAATCATTAAAGAAGGTGGTGAACATAGTAACCAGAAGGGAAGGAGGTAGAAACCTTCATGGCTTGAGTCTGCTACCCCAAAATGCCACAGTGCTTATCCAGAATTCTCACACCAGGTACTCCTTTAAGCTGAGGCACTGAAGGCCTATCTTAAAATATAAACGTGCTATTTGGTGATGCTCTTAGGTTACCTTGGTAGTTACTTGGCAGAGCGCAAACTCTGAATGAATTGAAGCTGGATACCTGAGGGTTATGGTAAATATTCAATAAGAACATAATTACCCTTCAGCCTTATTCCCAATACAGACACAGATGGAAAGAAGTTAATCCTATTAATTTGTTGTTCTCTTGTTTAACCTGACAGGTGACTCAAGGGTCACAAGGATTTATGAGCTTGTTTTGCAGAAGACAAAGAATGCCTTTAAGGAAGTTATGACCACCAGATAACCAGCCCCCAGCTGCACTGAGGCCTAGAAGTCTGGTTGCCCAAGGGCTTTTCTGGAGCAAAGGAACACAGATTTTCCCTTTGTTTCTCCAAAACTCCTCCTCCCAAGCCCCTTAGCTTTATAAAAGCCCCTTGCCTTCTTCTTTTGTTAAGGCAGATTTGAGAGAACGTATCCCCCTGCCTTCTCAGTTGGGCCAATTCAAATAAAACTTTCTCCATCTCCAAGCAGTGGTGTCTCAGTGATTGGCTTATTGTGTATGGGCACAGGAACTTGAGATTAAGAGGTTCAGTATCAGAATGAGACACAGGAGAGGTAGGTTTTGATGGGAAAATGTTGGGGACAGGAAAAGGAAAAGGCCATACTCTCCCATGGAGACTCGGGTGAGAAATGAAATATGAAAGTGTCTCGGAAACCAGTCCAAGAGTTTATAATTTTGTCCAGGGTAGGTAGGCCCTGCATCTGTGGAAAGAGGACTGTGTAAGCCTATCAACTTTCTTTTTGTGAGTTGTCCGATGAGAGCTTTATTCATTCTCCACTCAATTCAGTAGGGAGCCTGTAGCTGTGGTATTCAGCTCCGCAGGGTTTCTGCTGTGTGGGCTGGACTCGCAGGGCCCTGGGTCAGTGGCTCACACTGGGAGGTACCATGCTGATGGAGAAGGGAGAATAAACTCTTCTTTGCTCCAACCACCCCTCTTGCTTCAACCGCCCAGGGCTGAAGGTGTTCTCCATGCCCCTCCCCCCGACCCTTGCAGCCCTAAACCTTGTCAAGGCCATTAACTCTTTTTTTAGATATATCATTTAAAAAGTTTTTTTATTAAGATATAATTGGCATATAACATTATATTCGTTTCAGGTGTACAGCATAATGATTTGATATTTGTATATATTACAAAATAATCACCAGAAGTCTAGTTAATATCCATCACTGCACATAACTGAAAATTTTTTTCTTATGATGAGAACTTTTAAGATCTACTCTTTTAGCAACTTTCAAATATACAGTACAGTATTATTAGCTACAGTCACCATGCTGTACATTACATCACCAGGACTTATTTATTCTATAACTGAAAGTTTGTACCTTTTGACCCCCTTTACCCATTTTGCCTACCCCCCACCCTCTGCCTCTGGCATCCACCAATCTGTTATCTGTTTCTATGAGTATTTTGTTTTTGTTTTTTTTAGATTCCATGTATAAGTGAGATCATATGGTATTTGTCTTTCTCTGTCTGACTTATTTCATTTAGCATAATGCCCTTAAGATCTATCCATGTTGTCACAAATGGCAAGATTTCCCTTTTCTGTGGTTGAATAATATTCCATTGTATATATATTACACACTTTATCTGTTTATCTATTGATGGACTCTTAGTTTGCTTCTATGTCTTGGCTATTGTAAACAATGCTGCAATGAACATGGGAGTGCATATCTCTTTTTGAGATAGTGTTTTTGTTTCCTTTGGATAAATACCCAGAAGTAGAATTGCTGGGTCATATGGTAGTTCTATTTTTAATTTTTGAGGAAATTCCATACTGTTTCTCATAGTGGCTGCACCAATTTACATTCTCACCAACAGTGCACAGGGTTCCCTTTTCTCCATATCCTCACCAGAACTTGTTATTTCTTGTCTTTTTGATAATAGCCATTCTAACAGGTGTGAGATGATTTCTCATTGTGGTTTTGACTTGCATTTCCCTGATGATTAGTGATGTTGAGCACCTATTGGCCATCTGTATGTCTTCTTTTATTCTAAACCTTCCTATTCTTCTAGCATTTCCTCTTGAAAGAGAGGTCCATACTCAGCTCAACCTTACAGCTGGGCCAAGACAAGCTATTTCAGTGCCCAGCCCTCTCCTGCCTGCTGGGAATGGAGAACTGGGGAGTTGGAGTCACCACCTTCCCCTCCCCAATTCCCATTAAGTGGCTCTGGGATGTGCCCTGATCTCAAAATGTGAAAACCTGGTAATGAGGCCCCACAGGGATATCTCACAGTGGGATGAGCTTATATAATTCTGGCTTTACACCTTTTAGCAAGGAAAACAAAGACCCTTATTCAAATCCCATCTGAGCTTCTGCTTGATCCTTAACCTGAGTTCAATTTTGAAGGTGCACGCAGATTTGGGACAACTGTACTGTATAAGGCGGGATTACACAGTCCTTGAGAGCTCAGCTGAAATGCTGAGGCTGGATGCTGAGCAACCTATCTAGTGAGAGCAGGTCCAGGCCTATTCATCCTGCACCCCGGTGCCCAGCCCTGTGTCTGCTGCCTTGGAGCCACTCAGTCAATGTTTACGGTACTGAAATGAAACTGCATTTAATCCACATTTATGGTATTTGGGTCTACCTTACCAAGCTTTTAAATATCCTTAAAGAAGTCTCAGGCTCTAAAAAAGATAAATTAATTTTATTAATTGACTCAGAAGATTCTAATTCTTTGTCATTGCTTTTCTTACTGCTCTCCATGCCCCCCAAGCATTAAGGAGTACATAATGCAAAGGAATAGGAAGTGAAGGGAAAGGCCTCTTATTGTCAGATCAGACTCTCGTGTGCTTTTATAGAATAAGTATTTTGTACCAGGGCTGGACAGCATAGCAGATTCCTTATGAGGGAAGATGAAAGGAATGACAGTGTTAGCCAGGGCAGGCATACCAAAAGTTTTCTCTTCCCTCCGGCCAGCTGCTCAGTTCCTCAGAGCAGAACAACCCTTCCATCTGGGATTTGTGTTGGACCTGACCCTGCTGTGGCTTTTTCCCCAGACAGTATAAGGCAAGTTCCCCGATTATTATCCTTGGGTAGACTCAGCTAAACCCATACACAGGACCTCTTAGGTTGCTGCTATTGCTTTGGAACTTTCTGGTCTTGGGAGACAGTCTATGACTTATTACTTACAGAATCTCAGATTCTTGGTAAGGTTTTCACTCATTAACCCTTACAGCTCCCAGTTGTTGGTGCAAATGGAATAACTTAACCAAACTGGAATTGAATTATCTAAACCTGCAAAAGATTCCAAATGGTTGCTGTTTGACCTTGTGGCATATATATGGCAACCCTGTTTTCTGAACCCCTAACAGGACACATTTGGACCATGAGAAAGAAGATTTGAAATCAAGACTGTCCTGAGAGCAGGTCATATGGTCACTTTATGGATATTGCATATTATTTGGATAACTAAGTCATTTTCCTAATCTTGTTTTGCTTAGACAGATATTATAATTATTTGTATTCTGTAACCTCACACCAGTTTGAAGATAGCACAGACAGTTGTGGGTAAGAAGAGGAAGGGAGGAGAGAAGCTGGTTCAGATGTTCTGAATGAATGTTTCAGAGATACAGGTGCTACTGACCTAAAATTAGTACAGATAGCCATCATATTATTTCTATTATATATCATATATGAATAGATTTTATTTATATATTATATTATTATAATAAATTTAATATGTTATATTAATATATAATATATTAATTAACATATAAATATACTTATTTATATATTATATTAAAAATATATGTTTTATTAAATATATTTTTTATATATTTGATGTTGGAAATCCCTCTGGTAAGTAAAACAACTTGTGCTGTGATGACTCAGTGAATACCATTTGGTTAACCAGCTGAATTCCAGTCATCTTATCTTTAGAGCAAGAGTGCTTTGCTGCCAGGGCTTTAGTTTAGCTTATTATTTTGCCTCAGTTTGCCTTTGCAAAAAGTCATTATATGAGTTATCTATTGCTGTGTAACAAACTACCCTAAAACCCAGTGGCTTAAAGTAGTAAGTGTTTATTCTCTCAGTTTCTGTGGGTCTGGAATCTGGGTGAGGCCTAGGTGGTTGCTTTAGCTCCTTGTTGGCTCTTGACTGGAAACTTCCTTTGGTTCTTTGGCATGTAGGCCTCTCCATGGGGCAGCTCACAACAGGGCAGCAGACTCTCTCAGAGAGAGTAGGAGAGTGAACAAAAGAGAGCAAGACAGAAGTCATAGTCTTTTTGTAACCTAATCTTGGAAGTGACGTCCCATCACTTTTGTCATAGGGTCAAGCCCAATCAAGGGGAGGGCATTCCAGAAGAGCATGAATATCAGTTTGTAGGGATCATTGGAGCCATCAGATGCTGCCTACCACAACTAAAAAGAGAAAGTGAGCATTTTATTTGTTATCAAAATTAGTATGACCTAGATATGACAGCAAATACATTAGTAATCAAAGAAAAAAAGATAAATTGGGCTTCATCAAAATTAAAGACTTTTATGCATCAAAGGTTATTGTCAAGAAAGTGAAAAGGCAATCCACAGAATGTGAGAAAATATTTGCAAACCATATATGTAATAAAGGTCTAGTATCCAAAGTATATAAAGAACTTTCATAACTCAACAATAAAAAGACAAACCCAATTTAAAAATAGGTAAAGGATTTAAATAGACATTTCTCCCAAGGTATACAAGTGGTCAGTAAGTGCATGAAAAGATGCTCAACATCATTAGTTATTAGGAAAATACAAATCAAAACCACAATGAGTACCACCTCATACACATTATATTTTTAAAAAATAGAAAATAGCAAGTGTTGGCAAGGACATAGAAAAATTGGAATCCTCATATACTGCTAGTGTAAAATGGTGCAGCAACTGTGGAAACAGTTTGGCAGTTCCTCCAAACTGTTTGCCACTCCTAGGTATGTACCCAAGAGAAATGAAAATGTACATTCACAAAAAATCTTGTACACAAATGTTCATAGTAGCATTATTCATAATAGCCAAAAAGTAGAAATAATGCAAATGTCCACTAATTTATAAGTGGAAAAAAAATGTGGTATATCCATGGAATATTTTTCAGCCATAAAGAGGAATGAGGTACTGATATATACTACAACATGGATGAACCTTGAAAACATTATGCTAAGTGAAAAGGCTGGACACAAAAGGCCCCATATTGTATGATTCCATTTTTATGATATGTCCAGAATAGGTAATCCATAAAGACAGAAAATAGATTAATGGTTGCCAGGGGCTTGGAGGAAGGGAGAATAGGGACTGACTGCTGATAGTATGGAGTCTCTTTTTGAGGTGATGGAAATATTCTGGAATTGTATAGTGGTTCTTGTTGCGCGACTCAATATACTGAAAACCACTGATTTGTACACTTTAAAGTGGTGAATTTTAGGTTATGTCAATTGTATCTCAACAAAAAATCTTTTTTTTTAAGTTACTATGACCAACAGCAACAAATATTATTGAGTGTTTGGTAGCCTGCTAACTACACTGCTGCATCTAGGTTCTAGAACCTAGATCAGTGGTTTTCAACCTGGGCTGCACATTAAAATCATGTGGGAGATTTTAAAAATCCAGATGCCCAGGCTGCACCTCAGACCAATTAAATCGGAACCTCTGGGGTGGGATCCAGGCCTCAGTGGGTTTTAGAGCACCATATGTATTTCCAGCGTGCAGCCAAGTTTGAGTACCACACCTAGAGCATCATGACTCCTTAGCAAGTTGAGTTCACTCAAGAAGTGACAACTCTAGTATTTTCTTTCCACTAACAGTAATCAGCAAAGAAAACTGCATGCCCTCAAGGACAGATTCCTCTTCCAAGTCAAGACGGCTCCTTAATTTCTCCTAATTCACTGCTCTTTTCTTTTCCTTGAGTGACTCAGAATGTTCAGTAATTTAAAGAGGGCCTATTTTACACTTTACAGTTTTTTTCTCATTTTGGATTAGGTTGCTGTGATTCAGCTGTGGGCAGAGAATCATTTGCTCCACTTTGGAACAAAAGTTGGATTCTGTCCAAATGAGTTGGCACTTTTGCCCTGAAAAACCTGGATTTTAGCGTTTGTGAAGTTCTGAACAAAAAATAAGATACAAGGTGCTAGAAATGTGAGGATTTTTACACTGGGCCCATGCTCTCCCCCTGGTATTCATCATCTAACTGTAATACTCTAGTTTACTTAACTGTCTTTAATCTTGGCCTCCCAGAGTCTTAGCCTTTGGTGTTCTCAACCCTCCATTGCTAGCGGCTGACCAAGTTGCTTTGGCACCACATTGACTCTGTTTGGCAAACCCATCTGGCCTTGTGTCCCAAACCACAGAAGCCCTAATTAAATCCACCAACAAAAGTATTAACTTTTTTTTTCATTCATCCCCAGAAGCTGGAGGCAATTTGTGAAAAAGATAGAAATGGGTGAAGAAATAGAAATTAGAAGATTTAAAAGAACCATAAAGAAAGGGTCAGCAACAGCTACTTTAGGCTATAGAAGGGCCATGCCTGTGCAGTTCTAGTTAGTGACCCACTCCGGTGGTAGGCCATGGGAGTAGATAGACAGGATCAGCTCTGGTGCCATTCACCAATAATAATGAGAGAAATAACAATGAGAGAAAACTCTAGAAGGGAGACTCAGCAAAGACTGGCAACTGCAGGAAACTTCCAGTAGGAAGACAAAAAATTGCAGGGCCTGTGGAGTGGAGGAAACCCAGACAAGACAGGGTAGGGAAATAACAAGCAGAGGCTTGTGGATCTGCCCCTTGAGAGTGGTAGAAATCAGACATCTTTCTAGAATTAAATAAAGTAGAATGCACAAGTTCCATGTATACAGCTCAATGAATTTTTACATATGAACACCTGTGAAACCACTGGCCAAATCAATAGTTAGGACACTTCCATTTTCCCAGAAAATTCTCTCATGCCCCTTCCAGGTCAACAGCCCCCTCCCCTCACCCGGAAGTAGCCCTGTTCTTATATATATTACTGTAAATTAGTTTTGCCTGTTCTTAAACTTCGTATGAATGGAATTGTACAGCATATATTCATTTGTGTACGGCTTCTTTTGCATGGCATGTTTCTGAGGTCCATCCATATTGTTATGTGTATCAACAGTTTGTTCTTATTGCTGTGTAGTATTTTGTGATATAAATATGCCATAATGCTTATCCATTCTCCTGTTAATGGACATTTGGGTTGTTTCACGTTTGGGGCTATTAAGAACAAAGCTGCTGTGAACATTGGTGTACATGCCTTTTTGTGGGCATATACATTCATTTTTCTTGGGAATATATCTAGGAATGGAATTGCTGGGTCTTAGGGGAAGTATATGTTTAACTTTAGTAGATACTGCCAAACAGTTTTTCCAAAGTGGTTGTATCATTTTACACTTTCACTAACAGTGAGAATTCCAGTGGTCATTTTTGGGATGAAAAGGAAGTCAGCAAATACCTTAACCTGGGCCAAGCTCCTGGCAGCATGAAATTTGCAAGGACCTGTGAGATATGGAACCAGCAATGCTTTGCAGCTGAGTGATAAAAGAAAAACAATGAAAACAGAGGCCAGAGAGGGCACTTGTAACTGTCCCACCCCAACCAGTGCCAGCAGGAAGGAAACCCTGCAGCTATTTTTGGGTAGTTTCCTGGCATGGACATTAGCTAGTTAAAAGGGGAAGGGATTTGATGGAATGAGAGATGCTAAGGTTGTTTCCAATTAACCTATTGAAAAACAATAACACACAAAAAAATCAGGGTAGGTAGCAATATTTCTCATACTTTACAGAGCAGGACAGCTGGTTAAAAATACAGAATTTGCATTTTTAAAGAGATCTCCAGGTAAAATCATTGGTGTTTCAAAAACCACTAAGAAACACTGTTTAGAGGTCAGCAATGCTTGCACATGTGTGACAGGGACAATAGCAGGAATATTCCCATCTCACTTGACTTTACAGCATAGCACCTTGTTGACACTGTTTTTTTTTGACATTTAAACGTTTTGTTGAGTAACCTTTAAAATACACGGAAATTAGGGGAAAACTTCTGCCATTCACTTTGTCCCCTGCGGTGCTGCTTCCTAGTAATGCAGGTTTCAAAGTGAGAGGCAGCTTTTTCCCTCCTTTTCTTGTTGCCAAGGAGGATGATTGCCATAGGGAACCCACAGGGCCCTTTTGAAGGGATTTACGGTTAGTTTCAATGTTGAGCTATAAGAAGATACCAGAAATTGCTGACTTAACATTGCAAAGTTAAAGCCATTTTGGCACATAGTACTTGACACACATTGAGAGAATGACATTTATTTCATGAAAAAAATGTATTAAGTGCCCATTACGTGACAGGCACCATGCTAGGGCGAGGAATACCATGGTGCAAAAGAGAGAGGAGGTTTCTATTTTCAAGAGGTTTTAATTCTAGTGGGGAACTGTATTAGGCAGGGTGGGATAACTGCTCTACCAAAAACACACAAACACCTAATTCTCAGTGGCTTAGCACAATAAAAAATGTACTCCTCACACATTTCATCTCAGTCCAATTCTGGCTGGTAAGAAGACAGGTGGGTGTTTTGCTCCATGCAGTCATTCAGGGTCCCAGACTCCTTCCACATTCTTTTATATCCACGGAGCCCTCTCTACTCAGCCAGCAGATTGATTGAAAAGAGTTAGGAGACTGCGTGGGTCGTTTTTACGGTAAGGCCAAGCCTGGAAGTGGCATACATCTCTTTACACACAATGCATTGACCAGACTTAGTCATATAGCCACACCTAACTGCAAAGGAGGCTGGGAAACGTAGTTGGGTGCACAGAAGAAAAAGGAAACAGAGTTTAGTGAAGCCATAACAGCTTCCACTGCAGGGATGAAGAATAAACAGGGAAGTGTAATCTCGTGTAGTAAGGGCTGTACTATGGGGAGGTAAAGAGTGCTGGAAAATACACAGGAAAGACACCTAACCCAGACTGGGCTGGGGCAGACAGAATATCCTGAAGGAATTAATGCCTAAGCTGGGGCAGAAAAAAAAGTTCATTTCTTTCTAGAATATGGTAACTTGTTCACTAATGAAATACTCCCCTTGCATGAACAATTTGTTTAAATCCAAAAACATTTTTTTCTTCAAAGTAAACATTAGAAAATAATAAGCCCTTTCTGGATTACTCTCGGTCTCTGCTTTAAGAGCAAATGGCGTGACGTGGCATACATTTTTGGCTGACCGCCCTAAAGCCATTCCTTCTTCCATGATAAGAAAATGCCAATTTTCTTCAGCCATCAAGCGACAATGTGTTCTAGGAAAATGGATTCTAGGAAATAGACTGTAATTATTCTAAGGCAACCATGGTAATCCAATTCACCTTTCATTCATTTGACAAATATGTAATGAACTCCTGCTGTGTGCCAGTGTGTTCTAAGTGCTGACTATCTTTGCCAATTATAGGCCTGGGGTGGGGCATCATGTCTGGGGATCCAGACGATGAGGGGTAAGGGGAAGACCACTGGGGGTCTTCCAGGAAAAGGCTTTTTCTCCTTGATAAAATAAGATGAGAGTTGCCTGAAGAGAAAGCCAGAGCTTTTCCTTTCTGTGTTTGAACTGTGTCATGTAGGATGTGATGCTTGGAACTGGAGCCGTCATCTTGCAACCATGAGGAGAAAGAGAAGAGAATCCCAGAGAGGATGACTCAGAGATCTGGCCTAGTTCGGCAGTTCAATTAGCCAAACTTGGAATCACCTACCCTTGTTATATGAGAAAAGAGAAAGCCTGATAAGCTACTTTTAGTTGGCTATTCAGTCACTCGTAGCCAAAAGCATCCTGATAAAAACACATGATTTTGTTGGTATTGTTTGTTTTGGATTAGAATGGGTGAATATTTTAATAAATGAAGACATATTTCATTTTCTTCTCAGCTGTGTTGTTTGATCATAGAGGAATTTCTATCCCAGACATTTTTATGGATAAAAATCATCTTCTGTGATCTTATTGGCTCCTCCTTTGGCCACTGCAGATACCCCATCGGAAGCTGACATGTTTGGAAGCAAAGCCACATTTTCTTCCAGGTCCCCTAGCTATGTGCCCCTTGGGGAACACTCCCAAGTGAGGGTTCTTTGGTTTTTGTTTTTTAATGTAGAAGAGGCAACTCCTCACTTGAAGAATCATCCTTCTTTCTATGAAATTGATAGGCAGGTTCCTTCCTCTCCTCTCCCTCCCCGCGTCCTTCCTTCTTTCCTTCCTCTCTGTTTCTTTCTCTTTTTCTTTCTTTCCTTCTTTCACCATGGAATGAGTTGGGCTGTGAGCTGTACTCTTCGTGGCTTGTGAGACTTTTGGAGGCTCCCTAAATCTTGTTCAAACAGACCTGCCAAACTCCACATCCTAATTCAGAGCTTCCTGGTTGAACTCAGTGGAACTCCAGCTAAAGAATTAAGTTGGTAAGCCAGTGATATTTGAAATGAATAATGGAGATACTTGAGGATCAGCTTTAATTTTGGAAGAAGTATGTCAAATAGCTTTTGCTAGAACGATTTGGCATTAAGTTACAAATGCCACTTGGCTTCTCACCATCTTGATGATGCCAGTAGAGAGGGTATCTTTCCATGCACTGTGAGATTTGGATGCTAATGCCTGTTTGCTCTGATTATTATATTGTTCATCTAAAGGATCATCATCACACTTTTGGGACTTTCATGTCTGCCCATTTCTTATGTTTTTTTGGTTGTTTTGACTAACAGCTATAATTTGAGGGATAAATGTTGTATTGATCAGGGTACTGACAGGAAATAGATGGCAGAGGTAATTGAAGACAATTTAATGAAAGGACTCTACAAAGATGTGGGGAATATTAAGGGAAACCAACAAGGGGTAGTGAAACATTGGGGCTAATAATAGCTACTACTTCTAGGCTTGGAATGAATCAAGGAGGGGGAGAGGTTACTGGAAGCTGGAGAGATCTATAGCTATGGAGAGGGCCTCCCAACAGAAGCTGTGGCCTTGGCTAGAAGAACATAATCACTGTCAAACAGTGACTCTGGATGGACGCAGCAGGGAAAAAATACCTGGGCTTTACTCTACTATCCTCTGACCTCCTGCTAGTGACTCTCATTGTCTAAACCCAACCAGAAGGCAAAGAGCAAGGGAGCCGGGGTGAATTAATCTGTAAAAGTCACCCTCTGTGGCCGCAGAGTAGGGTAGAAAAGGAAGGAGAGCAGATATGGAAGGGCAAATAGGACCATCCATTTGTGTGTCTTCATTTTCTTTGTCAATAACTTTAGAACCAGTTAATAAGTAGGCAAGTCCTAGATCCATGCTTTAATCTATATGCCTTTATTGCTTATGATACAGGCTAGGATCTATAATAAGAGATCCCCATGTACTGTGACTTAACTAAGGTAGAAGTTTATTTTTCTATCAGGTATCTTCCTGGATAGAAGTCCAGGGCTGGTGTGATGACTTGATGGTGTGGAGTGCTTTACTGAATATTAGTTCTGCTGAAAAAGTATTTCCAGTCTCCCTCCTCTGGAAATAAGGAAGGATTGTACTTCTCTGCCCTCTTGGGGTTAAGTATGGTCATGCCACTTTCTTTGGCTGGTGAAGTATGGGTGAGTGTGAGGTGTATCACAGAAGCATTTAGTTGCCAATACAAGGCTCTCTTGCTCTTGTTTTCTCTCTCACCAAAATTTGTGGAAGCACTATTGATATGAAGGACAGCCATCCTGAAAAATTTCTCAGAGCTGCCACAGATTTGTGGGAGTGAGAAATAAAGCATTGCTTTTAGCCACTGAGATTGGAGGTTGGTTGTTAGTGCAGCTAAACCTGGTATTTCCTGACTAATACAGAGACCCAGGCTCTTTCTATTTTGTTGCCCTCCAAACCCTAAGGTGTTGCTGTCATCTTCATGCTCTAAGACAAGTTCATTACCACAGTCACATTCTAGTTCATGAAAAGTAGGAAGGAGAAACAAGAGAGCACATGTACACTTTTTAGGAGCATGACCTGGAAGTAGCGTGCATCACTTCATTTGGCCACTCCTGGTGCTTTAGTTGTCTATTGCTGCATAGTACATTATCCCAAAGCTTAAAAGCAAACATTCATTATATCAAACCATTTCAAGAGCAGCTTAGCTGGGGGTTGTGGCTCAGGGGCTGCAGTTATCTATAGGCTAGACAGGGGCTGGAGGATGCACATCCAAACTCACTCACATGGATACTGGCAGACCTCAGTCCTCAGCGGCTGTTGTTAGGAAGCCACAGTTCCTCGCCACATGGGCCTCTCCATAGGGCTGCTCCACGTGGTAGCTGTCTTCCCCCAGAGTAACAAATCCCAGAGAGAGAGAGAGAAAGAAGCTGCAAGTGTTTTTTAGAACCTAATCTCAGAAGTGACACACTTTCATTTCTGCTTTTTTTACTGGTCGCACTGACCAACCTTGGTACAATGTGGGAAGGGACTATGCAAAGGTATGACTACCAGGAAGCAGATATCACTGGAGGCTGGCTAAAAAACCTGACTATATGAGAGGTGAGAAAATTTAGTCTTTAGCTGGGCAGCCATCTCTTCAGATGAAACTACAGGAAGAAGGAGAGAAGGGCTAAGGGAACTTAGCTCTGCCTGCCTCTGCTCTCCCCTCTGGCCACACAAATAAAGATGTGCACTCTCCTCATACACAGATACACATTCTGTGTCCTGGAAAGATTCTATGCTTCTGGATTATAGTTCCCGTGCCCCTGAGGATTCTTAGCCTTAGGGTCACTATCCCCAGAAACTTGCCTTCATCACCCCAGACAATGCCAAATTCTCAAATAAAAAAATTTTTTTAAAAGGAGTGGGGAGAGGGAGCTTCCATCCGGAAGAAAGAGAAAGAAAATCCTTCTGCATTGCTAATCTGGAACTCTAAGGATGAGTCATATGAATTATGAGTCAGTTTGTCGTTGTATTTAAATAGTTGGATGAGTTACATAAATTGAGATTCAAATCCAACGTTTCTTTTGTTTTTTCTAAGCTTAGTTGGTAAACTCTTATAAGAAGCCACATTGAAATTTATGTTTGCAAGAGCACATCCTCAGTGCAGCAGTGCTCAAATTTTTCTTAAGAGTACAACTGATGGTGAAGGTGAAGGGAGAAGTTCTCCAGAAACCTTTACTTCTTCGTGACTACCATTGTTTACATAGACCACAGCATCATAGCACCAGGCTTCATAAACCAAAAAATCTTATTCTCCTGCCTTGCCAATGTAAACAATGGCTGATGTCCCAGATCCTTGCCTGACTTATGTCCACTTCACTACCTCTTAGTGCTTCCATCATGGGAAAAGAATGTGAAGTTTTAAATTATTTTCTTATTATCATTATTATTGTGAGTTACTTTGGCATTGAATTTGGGCAGGGATACGTTTGAAACAGTTGGTATGAGGTTTTATTTATTTATTTTTTTTAGGGAAGGAATTTTTTTTTGAGGGAGCTTGGCCCTGTGCTGACATCTGTTGCCAGTCTTCCTCTTTTTCTTTTTTTCTCCTCAAAGCCCCAGTACATAGTTGTGTATCATAGTTGTAGAGTTGTAGCTCTTCTATATGGGATGCCACCTCAGCATGGCTTGGTGAGTGGTGAGTAAGTCCGTGCCCAGGATCCGAACCAGTGAACCCCGGGCTGCCAAGCAGAATGCGCGAACTTAACTGCTATGCCACGGGGCCAGCCCCTGCTATGAGGTTTTTAAATGAACTCTTAGTGGGCAGTGGAACATGTGGAACAAGATTTCTACATGGAGATGGCAAGGGTTGAGAGAGAGTAGCAAAATGTCCCCCAAGAAGATGACAAAATCATATCCACCATACATTTGCCCTTAATTCAAAAAGGTATGTACTTGATGTCCATAAATTATCTACTTGTCAGTGGTCATCTTTTCCTTTAATATGAAAAAATAATCTTTTTCTCAAGTCCCCATTAGCTGAGAAAAGTCTGGTACTCTGCCCAATTATTTTCAAGGTTTGGTGGCCTATGTATTCCTGGCTATCTTTTATTCTGAATTCCTGCTTCTCCTGGATTCTTAATTACCCTAGTGGCCAATATTCCTCCTTCCATGCACTTTTCTCTTTCTTCACTCTGCTATTACTCAGGACTTTTTTTGCTGCAAAGGACGGACACACACCAGGAAAGGAATTCACTAGTTCACAGAGCCAGGAGGGCTGGTGCAGCCCAAGAGAAGAGTGGGAGCCAGGGCCTCAGGCCTCTCTTTTTCTGTCTCTTTTCCTCTCTAACTCCCTTCTCTGCTTGGCTTCATTCCCTCCCATTACAGAGTGGCCTTCTCTATGTGGCTGGGTAGATGGCTGCCTGCAACCCCAGGCCTCCGTCCTCACAACTCTCTGTGCAGGCAGATAATAGAAAACTACCCCTCCAGATCCAATTTAGAAGACTCTGGTGAAGGACTTTGATTGGCCCATGGAGGTCAAGAGCCCATACCTTGGTTCAGTCGCTGTGTGCAAAGGGATATGGCATAGTGATTGGCCAACCTGGGTCACGCGTCTAACTCTGAGTAGAGAGGAGAATCTGGGGCACTGTGATTAACTGCTCTACCAGGACCACGTGAAGTGGGAGGAGTTCCCCAGATATCAAGGGTTACTATTACCCCTTTACAAGAGACAGAGAGCAGACAGAAACAAGCACTTCCACAGTCCATGGCGTGCCACAAACATGGCTCAAGCAGCTCCTTCCCCATCCCACAAAGTACCACCAGTGCCAGGCCATTTTGTGTAATAGAGCTTTCCTGAAGGCCGAGGATAACAAAGAGCAGTGACAGCATGTCAACAGTAGGTCCGGCGCTGCACAGACTTTAATTTAAAACAGAATGTTTGACATTTTAAAGTCCCTGAGCCAACTCCACCAGCCTTCTGGGTCAGCTGACATGTTGCTGGAGCCTGCTCTCTCCTACCAGATCATTCTCCTCCATCTCTCCTCTCAGTGCTGGAGGATCCCAAATATCCTCTGACTTAAATTTCCATGGGACACAGTTCTACATTCCTCCTACTTTATTGTGCACAGCCACTGAATTCTTCATTTTTTTCCTCCTTCTAGACATATGTTTCACAGCCAAAAAAACTCATCAAGGTGTTGTCATAAACAAAGAGCAAATTTTCTCCTTAGGAGTGTGGGGGATCAGAATTGGCCACCTCAAGATGTGTCTCTTGACTATTTTCACTGAAGGGGGCTTTGACCTTCCCCGCCCCCTGTCTGAAGGGATTTGGGATGGAAGGCCTGTCCCCAGGACAGGCCATCACTATTCTTATCAAAGTTGTGTTTACCATATATTTACGTTTGCAAGGGAAATCTCCATTTGTAAAGGTATATCCTTCTCTGTACTTGGAAGAGGGGTGGATGACCTCATCTCTAGAAACTTGTTAGTGTGGAAGACAAGGCCTTAAATCTGCATAATAACCTTACTGTGCTCTTCTGGTAATCTCCCATAATTGACCCACCCTCAACATCCTCCATTGTCTTTCTATTTAAGAGGAGACCTTCCACCATTTTGCTGAGAAACTCAGTTTCCCTGGTCTCTCCCATGTATACATGTTATAAAGCTTTGTTTGATTTTCTCCTGCCATTCAGCCTCATGTCAAGTTAATTTGTAGCCCAGCCAGAAAGTACCCAGAGTGGGTAGAGAAAGCTCTTTCTCCCCTTCAGGAGGAATCCTTCCATTCTGTGATATTGTGATTTATAATAAGAAATATAAATTTAGTCTTTGTCCTGCTCCTAGCATGCAGCTCCTAAAACCTTTGTCACGTCCTAAGTGATAAGAGCAATGGGAGCATCTTTTGTTATAATATTTGATCTTTTGTCCTCAAATAGCTCCAGTTCCTGAAATAGCTCCAGAGTGATGGAGGTGAAAGGAGTGTCTTGTTATTTATAACAAGCCCCTTTCAATCACACCTGAGTTTGTGCTAATGAGGTGATTTTTGGCAAGCCACTAGATAACCACAGGATGGGGGCTGGTTGCCAAGGGAACCAACCTTGTGATTAGAGGGTTAGAACTTTCAGCCACCCTTCCCCTGACCTGCAGAGAGGGGAAAGGGGCTGGAAACTGAGTTTAATCATGAATGGCCAATGATTTAATTAATCTTGCCTACATAATGAAGCCTCCATAAAAACCCCTTAAATACAGGGCTCAGAGAGCTTCTGGGCTGGTGAACACATTGACGTACTAAGAGGGTGGTAGGCCCAGAGAGGGCGTGGAAGCTCCACACTTCTTCCTCCATATCTTTGCCCTATGCATCTCTTCCATCTGGCTGTTCCTGAATTATATCCTTCATAATAAAATGGTAATCTAGTAAGTAAACTGTTTTCCTGAGTTCTGTGAGCTATTCTAGCAAACCAGTCAAAACGGAGGAGGGGGTCATGGGAAACTCTTTACAGCTGGTTGGTCAGAAAAACAGTTAACAACCTGGGCTTGCAATTGGCATCTGAAGTGGGGGGCAGCCCTGTGGGACTGAGCCCTTAACCTGTGGGATCTGATGCTGTCTCCAGGTAGACAGCTTTGGAACTGAATGGAATTATAGGACACCCAGCTGGTGTCACAGTATTGCTTGGTGTGGGAAAACCCCCCACATTATCTGGTGTCAGAAGTGAAACATTCTGTGAGCAGAGTGTTGTAGTAGAGTAGAGAAAAACAAAGACTTTTCCTTTACCCATCCTCTCAGCAATGATTCACACTGCAGCCACCTTCTAAAATGCTTTCTTCTCCCTGCTCCATGTGCATTTATGCACCAAAAACATGCCTCCCCTCAATATGGCATACCATCATATTAAGGTTACCTCTGGGTGGTGAGATTATGGTTAATTTTATAGGTTTTGTTGTATGTTTCTTTTTTTTTTTTTTGCTTATCTCTATTTCTACAATTAACCAATGAAACTGGTGCAAGGCAAGAAAAAAGGACAGGGCCTGCTGCCTCCGTACCTTTTAGCAAGAAACACAAAACTCTTCCAAAAAGCCTCCCACCCCCCAACCAAGTCTTCAACCTAAGCCTCATTGGCTAGACGGTGTCACATGACCACCACAGCTTCAGGGGAGGATGGAAAAAGAAGTATTTCGGTTTTCCAGCCTCTGTGACCTTGATAGAGAAAGGTGGCAACAGAGAAGGGGGGTGGGAATAATTATCAGTCTAAGCGGCCAACAGCGTCTGTAATAGCAGAACTAGGACACAAGGCGAAGAAAGAGGGGATTGTGCAGTTTTTCTCAGTCTGGGGTGGGTATTATCACTTTGGTGTGTGACCCTGGGAGTCCGGAAGAGTCTCCTGATAATAAAACTTAGAGCTCTGGGTTCTCGTGAAGACTTACCTCGGGCATCAAAATGAACCTTGCCGTGTCCTCGTTAGTACTTTGTAGCAATAGCAATTATTACTATTTTTTACAAAGTCCTTTTTCCTTTTTTAGTAGAGTACTGCTATCCTTGTATTACAGTTGGAAAGTAAACTCAAGAAGGTTATTGGAAACAATTTCACAGCTAAAAGGGCACCGCCTCTTCCCTGACCGCGCTGAGCCGAGCAGAGGAGGAGGCTCGTTACCCGCAGGATTCGCCCCGCCGGCACCCACTGCCAGGGCCGAGGACGGCATTGCAGCTGGGGGCGTCATGGACGTTAACACGGTTTCGAAGAGGTGCTACGGCCGGGCCTCGTCCACGATGGCCTAGTCCCTGCAATTCTCGAAGCAGCCAGAGCCTGAGACAAGTGCCAATCCCATCTCTGTGGCCTTGCATCCAACTGGGATGAACATAGCTACACACATCAAGTTGGTGGAGGCCCTTTGTGCTGTAACCGAATCAACCTAATCAAGGTCATGACAAGAAACCAGGGGAATGGGCAGGCCTCTGTAAAACCGACAGAGAGGGAAAACTCCCTAAAGTGGATGTCGCAGTTGTTAGTAGTTAAGGACTATGGCAAAGACTCTCAGGCCAAGGATGCCGTGGAGAAGTAAATCAAATGCAAGAAATGAGCCAATAAAAAACTTGGCTCTTGTAAAAAAAAAATAATAATAATAATAAATAAATCAAAGGACAGGAATCCTCATTCCTTTCCAGCACCTGCCATTTGAAAAGGACTCTTGACTCGGGCCTGATAAGCACAAGAAGTGAATATTCTGCCAGAAACAGGGCTTCTCAGTCCCAGGCTAAAGGCACACTCTCTGCCCAGCTGGTTAACTCTTCTTGTCCCGGATGGATTAATCTTGAATCGTGTCTCTGGTGTGCTGGAAAGACTTGACCTGAGGCTCAGACCTGGTTTAGCATCTGTCTCATTGCCTGACATGGGCCAATCACTGTGCTCTGTGTCTGCTTTGCCCGTAGTCATATTAGCAGCACTTTTTTTCCTCCCCAGGTTAGCCAGTGTCTATGACAGTGCTTTGAAAGGTAAAGAATGCTCTCTCTATGCAGGTATTTATTATGTGCACACATTCTTCCTCATCCCCACATTCTCCCTTCTTTCTTTCCACAAAGTGATGTCAGCATCCAGCTCTGGGTGCTGGCTGATACTCGGACCACCACTAATTAGGTTGCAGGGGAGCATGCCAGATGAGGCTGTTCTGTTCAGACGCTGGTTCACTGCGTATTGTTTACAGAAGAAATGTTTTAAGGTAGAGGAAGAGGAAGTTTGCCAAGGATGTTTAATGGGATCTTGTAAACATTTGTATTCTGAATAACTATTGGTGTTTCTTATTCTGAGCTCTTTATTTTAAAACAATGAAAAGACCATGCCTGCGTTTTTGGTAAGAGTTCAGAAGTGTATACCAGCATCATTCCAGGCTGGGTTGGCAGATGCTGCTAATGGCCTTTCCAACATCCATCCTCCCCTTTCTTTCTTACCAACAGAACCCTAATTTTGCTCAAGGCAGCAATGTGCCCAATTTAAGATGCTCACCTTTCCAGACTCCCTTGCAGTTAGGAGTGGCCATGTGACTCAAATCTGGCCAATGAGATGTAGGTGGAAGTTGCTGGTGGAGGCTTCCAGGAAACCTGTTTTAAAGGGGAGAGTCTTAGCTGTCATTTGCCTTTTTCTTATTCTTTTCTTTTTCTTTCTTTGCTTGAAATACAGACTCAATGCCCAAGCTTCCATCTTGTATCCATGAATACAAGAGCCACATGCTAAAGATAGCAAAATAGGAAGATAGAATAACGGTAGGTCCTTGACAGCATTTAAGGAACCACCTACCTGTTGATGTCTTATGTAAAAATAATCAATCAATTAAGCAAACAAAAAGCCTATCTGGTTAATCCATTGTAATCAAGTTATTGTTCCACGCAATCAAACACAATCCTAATGGATAGACGTTTAATGTGCCATGAGAGAAAATGGATGCAAATTGACTGTATAGAGTCCTCTAAACAGTGCTGCTCAAACTTTCATGCACATATACAACACTTGGGGACTTTATTGAAGATGCAGATTCTGATTTAGTAGGTCTGGATTGGAGTCTGAGATTCTGCATTTCTCACAAGCTTGTCCTGGACCACACTTTGAGTAGCAAGGATTTTAAAAATGACAGCTCTTTTGTCAGTCTGCTCCTATGTTGAAGCTATTCTGCTTTTCTTTGATATGCTTATTATTAGTTTAAAATCAACAGATGACTCACTCAGTACATTTTCAACAAAAAGTTAAGGTTTTATTTAGAATATCATTTTAGAGACAAAAAGCAGTTCATTTTGTTTAGCAAAATAAATTTTAAAAATGCATTTAAATAAGGTAAATTCAAGACTTTTGTGGATTTTTTTCTTAGTGACTTGCTTTTCTGTCAGTTGGAGTTTCTGTCTTCCAGCCTAACTGGGTTCTTTCCAAGTTAATGCAGCTTTAATCCAAGGAACTGCTTTATGAAATCTGAGTGACTCAAATATCCCTCTGTATTCTCACTCAGCCTCAATGTATTAAGTGAAACATAAGGAAAACAACTTAAGGAAGTAGATTCAGAAGGAAATGTTTCTCCCTCTTGGTCATGTTATCTTTTCAACAGAGAACTTGCCTGCTCTGAAATGGATGCTGAAAGTAAATTGTTACTGGGAGCTGATGGTCAAAAGCAAACTTAGATGGTTTTCACACCAACTGTCATCACGACCCAAAGGGAAATGCAAACCACACCACTTTCCTAGCCAAGCCACTGCTTTACACAGAAGCTGCACATAGCTTCCTTTTGTTATTTTCTTCTCTAGTTATGTACATTAAAAAAATACAACATGGTGTTAAATAGCAGGACAGCTAACAGTGGAACATACAACACTACACTGAAAAACCAAAATAGCTTGTTTAAGCCGAGGAGAGAAACAGCGGATGGTCTTCATGAAGGGAAGCTGCCAATGCCCACCATCTCCTTAGTCTGTGACGGATCTGCACTCTGAGGGCAGGCCTTCCGACCGCCGCCACTGGGCCAGGCGCTGCTTAAACCATTTCTGGAGGAGGGAAACGTGCAAAATTACCTGTCACATACTGAAATAATGAAACCATTATTTCCATAAAAGGAAAGGAAGTCCATTCTCTTCTAAAAGGTAGCCTCTGTGGCCCAAATGGAAAGGAGGAGAGCAAGGAATGTGTCTGTGGGAATGGGTCTTCTGTGACACTTACCTTTCCTGCTTCAGGACCTTTGCACATGCTGTTTCCTATGTTTAGAATGTTCTATCTTCATTCTTTATCTGATAATCTCCCTCTCATTCTGAGGTCTCAGCTTAAATAGAACATTCTCAGTGAAGCCTTCCCTGACCACTTTATCTAAACTAGGTTCTCCATCCATTTTAGTACTTTGTCACCTTCACAGAGCTTTTAATATCTATAATTACTTATTTGTGTATTCACTTTTAAGCTGTATTTCCTTCCAGAATATAAGATCCATGAAAGCAGAGACTGTATGCATCTTATCATCATTGTGTCCTTAGCATCTAGCACAAGGGCTTAACAGAGATTAATCAATATTTGTTGAATGAATACAAGAAATCGAAGCATCTCCTTCAATTGCCCCAGATAGATCTCTATGGCTACTATATCTCATCAATGTGTGCTGATCTCACCAAAGGCCTTGCTCATTGGTAGCGCCTAGTAGGTATTTGTTGAACACAATGAATGGACAACTGAGCACTGGACAAGCCCAGAGAACTCCTTCTTGGGGATCCATGGAGTAGGCCAGCTCTATCTCTCCAGCTCCAGGGCCACTGAGCAGTAGAAGATAAAGGGGGCCTAGTACAGTTTACTCAGAATCTTGTAGCTCTTCATGACCCAAATACTCACACTTCACAAAAGTGACCATGGATTGAGGGAAGACCCCAGATGGGATGCTTCTACACAGGGTACCTCATGAAGGCTAAAACATTTTTATATGTTGTAAGGCAATGGCTGCCTTTATCATGCTCCTGAGGGAGTGGGGGAGTCTGCAAAGAGGAGATAAGGAAACCCATGCTGGGGAAGAGGCTAGGGGTATGCACTATGTTGGCCAGGAGGAAACTGGGATTTTTAAAAAATAGCTTTGAAGAGGAACTAGTGAGGAAACAGAAGCAGCAAACATTGATCCACATCAGAGAGGATGAGTTAGAGAGCTCTGTGGGAAGTTAGGACACCACGCTCTATTCTCCCCTGTGCTTCCCAACTTTTCACACATCATGGTGAACATTGAGAATGATGATATTTTCATGTCACACTGGTGTAAACAGGCAAGCTGCTTGGGTAGGTGACCACAGGGGGCTCTGCAATCCTGGGCCCTGCCAACCAGAAGGTAACCAATTGACTATGAGAACTTGAAGGAATCCCTAAAAATAGAGCCAGTCAGCTCAACTGGAAATGATGAGGTGAGCTTAGGGGGTCTCTTTTGTCCCTTCTGGGGTTTCTAAAATTCACCTGTTCTAGGGGTAAGAAGATGGGAGGACAGAAAGGAAGCAGAAAGAGCACAGCTGTGGAATGCCAGACCTGGGATGTGCTGAAGGAGATGGTGTGGTAAGAAACATCTAGGGGGCTCCTAACTTAGCATGAGTCGACACCTGCCCAGACACAGATTTAACCTCAGAACAAATAGGTGGGCTCTAGGGCCATACTTGTGAGATCTCATCTCTGCAGAGATCTGGAGAGCTGGAAGGCAGTTCGGCATAAGCCCAAGACCAGAAGAAAGGGTGAGAACCACAGGGGAAGGAGTGCTTCTAAGGATCAAGGATCAAGAGCTAGAAGGGAGTGAGGCCACAGGACCTTTTAGGGCTCTGCACCAATGCTAAGCTGGCTGCAAAGCATGGGACCACATCTACAACTCGCCGTAACTATACAACAGCACTTACACACTGAAATGCCTTACACAGCTGTCAAGATCAGTTGTCTTACACACCTTTGTACTGTGGGGTGGCCGCAGGGGAAAGTAATCTAAAGCCAGGGGCAGCAGACTACCTTTAGGGACATCTTCCCTTTGGGGGTTGTTCTCCGTGAGCCATATTTAGCTCTCAGGGATCACTAGCCTTAAGGAGAAGAGAGAGCTCATGTAGCTTTGGGGGCTTTAACCAAAGTTCTACGGCTAAAGGTAGGCACCTTTTCCTCTGTAATCCTTGTGTGTGTTCAGTTAACTCGGGGATCTGGAGGGAGAGCAGCTTGGCTCCACTTTCATTAATGAGGTAGCTCTGTGGGGGTTTCAAGGCTACAAGGTCTGATTCAATAGGATTTCCAGTTACTAGAGCCAAATAAATAGCAGAGTTTTAAAGACTGACTAATTAAAACTCGGAGGAGGAGAGTCTCATTTTCTATCAGGATTCGTTTAAGACAAAATGATTCAGCTGGCCTCATTCAGAAGCGCCACCCACAATTTCACACTAGTAATGAAGCAGAGTATTCATGTACGGTTACTGAAAATAACTTCAGCAAGGACCACATTTGTGAACTGGTGAGTTGGCATCCAAATGCTTAACAAACTGAGCCCCAGCACTGGGGGATGGGATGAGGTTTAAGAAAAGCTCAATTATTTTCTGAAGATATATATTTTAAATCAAGTATGTATATAATAATTTTGCAAACCAGTTGCTGTCCAACAGAAACCATGGAATACCTTGCTTCCTTTTTCTCCCTAATCTTATCACATCTCACTCATATTGATACTAATTTTCCACCTGGCTTTATCCTTCCCTTCTTTGTTTCAGTCATCCCCTGGGAAAGACATTCATCCCTCGCTTGCTTATAAATGAATGCCCTCGTTACCCTTACCCATTGATGGAGATTTATTTACTCCAGTGAACTGATGATAATTAGACACTGTGATGGGGAGGGGTTGAGGCAAAATAACATTGTTCTGTCCTTTTCCCTAGTAACTAACATTTCATTCTTTTCAGGAGGAGACTTATAGAGGTCTTTATTCCACTGATAAAACATCTAACAACTAAAACAACTGAGCTCTGGGAATAGTCCCAGGACATCAAGAGGAGATAAAAATACTGGAAACCTCTCTAAGAACCAATGCCAGCTACACTGGGCTTGAATTAGTGATAATAGAAAACGCCAGATCATCCCAACCTCCCAAGGGGCTGATGAAAGAGCTTTCCCAGCTCCTTCTAACACTGACTTCAAATAAATAAAAGACACAGGGGTCAGGATTCTGTGAGGCTTATCTAATTTAAAGGTAAGAGATATCTAATTACTGTCATGAGAAAAACTCATTCTAGGATCCCAGCAAATGCAACTTAAAAAGTTATTTCCATTAGAGCACCCTTCACCTCACTCTGTGTTCCCATAGGTGTCCCCCCATTGCAGAGAACATTGTCCGACAGTGGGACAGTTTAAAGAGGACATGAAGTCCTCCAGTCAGAGAATGTTCCAACCTTTAATCCCTCTTGCCTCTGCCAAGGTATCAGCAATATGAATCAGCTCTGGTTAAATCTCTCATAGGGGCATCTCATGCTTATTTTTCTTCTACTAAAGTATTACTTATTCTAGGAAAATGAAGAATCTCGTTCCAATTCTGGAGGTGGATGGTGTTAGGTATGAGGGATCAGGCATACGGAATAATATTATTTTGGCTTTGGTGACCTTTCCTCGTGGAGATGGGCAACAAAATAAACAATAGAAACAGGGGAAGTGCTGATACCAGATGCTGCTTATATATAGACCCAGCAGACCTTGGCCTTCATGGAGTTATTTAAAGGGCCCCTACAAGGCTGTTATAAATAAAAATAATTTTATTAATGCTTGAAAGTTCATCATTGGGCATTACCTCTCCAGAAGACACTTTTCATTTTTTAGAAGACACTTTTAAAAATGTAAATGCTGTTTGAGAAGATTATAGAAGAAACCATTCTCACCCACCAGTCACATGGTGGAGAGGGTTGGGAAGGGGTTGGGGTATAAAGGATGGGAAGTTGGAAGATGAGACCCAATCCAGTAAGGAGTGACAGAAGGTAGGCACTCTTAGGCACCTGGGATGGCTCTTTCCCTGAACTTGCTAAATTTTGCATCTCTCTGGGCTCTGGGGTCTCAGATGCTTCTCTGCAGGTCTAGGCAGGAAGACAGAGGGGCAAACAGAGCTGTGGCAGCCTCAGGGAGGAAGAAGGTGTTGCCCCATGGCAGGAAAAGGAAGCCAGAGGCCCTGCTATGAGGCTGACTCACCCCCACATCTACTCATTTCAGGGTTGGGTCTACCATTTGAGGATGGTAGCAGGGGGGAAATGGGAGAAGGGTTGCCTGAGAGGGGCAGACGAACCTGCTGTGCAGAGGTAAATTAGCTGACCTCAATCACAGAAAGAAGCAGTTGTCCTTTCTTTCTTCCTGCCCCTCACTTGATTTCATTTCAGTTCTCTTATATAAGCTGAATCTCAAGGAAAGATTGACTATAGCCTGGAATGACTCTCATTTAATGCATGGATTTTTTTCAGGAAGAAATATAACATAAATGAAACTTTCAGTCCTTCCTTCCCTCCCACCCTACCCAGTGATTTCCATTCTTCCCCTGTCATGGCAACATAGCATGGTGGTTAGGAGCCTGGATCATGACCCAGACTGCCAGGGTTCAAATCCCATATCTGCTACTTCCTAGTTGTGGTCTTGGGGAAGATTTTCAATTTTTCTGTGCCTCAGTTCCCTCATCTGTACAATGGGGATACTAGTACCTACCTCACAGCATTGTTGTGACAAATAAATGATTTAATACTTGGAGGGTACCTGGAACAATATGTGGCAAGTATCATAAAGATCAACATAATTATTCTGCCATACAGGTAAGGGAATGATGGTAACTGGCCATGGGAGAATCAGAAGCTGAAAAGAGGTTAGACCCCTAGTTGGTACTGTGCCCACAATAAATCCACAGCCTTCTTTTTAAAAGATGAGTTATTATTGTCTCTGTGATCACTCCTCTTTTCTAAATATAGTGTGAGATTGTAAATGATAAAATTTCAGCAGGCTGCCTCCTCAAGGGATTCCAAGAAACATGAGCTGTTAGACTTGGGTTACAGTAAATCACTCTCCATTAAGTTCTGGTTCTGGTTAGCCTGTTCCCTTTTGCTAAAAACAGATATGCTTGACTTTCTATGTGACCCAGGAATGAGAAGATTTTCTATGGGCAGGTTTTCCAAAGTGCATCTGGCCTAATTACTAAAAAATAATTTTGGATACGGGGTCTTGGTTCTAGGATCCACTGGAGCACCCATTACAAGCTTTTAAGCCTCCATTGAGTATGATTCACAGTAAGGAGAGGACAAAGTGCCTGACCTCTGGTCTGTATAATGAGAAGAATAAGAATGTCTCTGCTTTAGGGCTGAGGCTAGAGGGGTGAAGTGCTTTGGGCTCCCACAGGAGAGATGTTAGAGCAGTTCCAAGTGGAATTGTCATGCATCACTAATTGTCTTTCCATGACCAAAGGGAAAATAGAAGTCAGAGTTCAGACAGGGTTAAAAGAAAAAAAGTCAGTTAAAGGAGCCTACACTGAACCTGGAGGTTAATAATCATGGGCAGTTTTGCATTCTCTACCCTAAACAATTTTCAGAATAATATAGGAGGTTTAAAAAATAGATAAATAAATTAATGCATTTAACAGGACATCTGCCTCCACTCCCTTCAGACATGTCAAATGTCTACCTTCTTGGAAAAAATCTAGAAAAAGACTAAACCTTGCAGCTGGAGAATTTTAAAAAATCTGAACCAAATCTCCCTGGCTCCACGCAGTGTTAGCTCTGTAACGAAGGGGAAGCGGCTGCGTGGTGTGGCGGAAAGAGCATGCTTAACGACCCGTGCCATCCTGGCGTTTCCTCCCTGTGGGCCTCAGTTTCCTCGGTTCACCAAACCCGAGGACTGAATTTACAGCTGAATGCTAAGGTCCCTTCCAGCTCTGACATTCCCGCCGAGAAGAGACACGAGGGCACACGGCACCTCTCCAGAAGGTTTCGCTCGCAGCCCAGAGGAGAAACAACCCGCGAAAGCGACAGAGTGGGCCGGGGGCGCTGCTCCCAAGCCGGAGGGAGGAGAGCGCGCTTATCCCGGGCTGTAGGGGAGACTGGAAAAGCAGGGAGAAGGGAGGGTGGACGTGAGGTTTCTAAGCAGCTCCTGGCGGAGTCACCGCGGGTTGGGGGTGGAGGGGCAGACGGGGCGCCCTTGAAGCTGGGAAGCTGGGATGCGGCGGTGGGAGCGATGTAGGGTCTGAGCTCCCAGGATGGGGCTCCCGCTGTGCGGGCAGAACCGATGAAAGATCAGGGGGAGGGCGGGAAGCGAGGGCGCGGCGACCCCGACATTTGCGAGACCGCCCAGGCGAGGGTGGGCGCGGCGGTCTCGGAGGGCAGGGGTCGGGGCGCGTGCCGGGGCTCACCTGGGTCTCCTCCTCGGAAAGGCCGGCCTCGGCCGCGATGAGGCACAACGTCGTGGGGTCCGGGTGCTTGTTGACCTTGTTGAAGTTGTACTCCAGGATCTCCACCTGATCCTCAGTGGGGCCGCTCGCGGTCTCCGCCGACATGGTCCCGGTGCGGCTGCAGGGGAGGGAGAAGCGGTGGCGGTGAGCGAGGCGCGGGCGGGCGGGACGCAGGGAGGGACGGAGATCCGGGGCGCGGCTGGCTCCCCCAGCCCGCGGGGCTGTCCCCTCCCGCCGTCGCACCGCCGCGCGAGTCCCCGGCGGCTGCAGGCTGCGGCGGGAGCCTTCCCGGGGCGCGCCCGAGTGGTCCACAGCTGAGCTGCGCGTCCTCGGCCTCCGGGCCTACCTGGGAATTTCTACAGCAACTTTCCCCGGGGCCCTGGTCTGGGCTGGTGGGAGGAAGATGACGCCGCGCGCCCTCCCGGCCCTACGACTCTAAGGAAGGAGTGGAGGAGGCGCGGGGTGATTTTGAAAAGCCGCCTTCAAAGCTTCCCTCCGGGGAGAGGGCGCTCCGCTGGGCACAGGCTCTACAGATCGCGTGGGTGGGTACACCCGAGTCCGCTGCGGGGACGCCTCACCCGTACGCGTCGTTCTGCTGCTAAAGTGGTTTAGCACTTTGGGGCCCTCGCCAGGGAGGTCTGTACACCCCACACTTCTTTCAAAGAAATGACCCACAGGACAGAAGTTCCTTCTCAAAGTTGGTGAAATGAGGGCGGCGCTTTTAATCTCTCCCTTTTACTGAGGTAGAGAGAGGTCCACAGAGATATAAGATTTATCCCTGGAGTTCCTCAGGCCAGGAACTGAGCATCAGGAGAAATTTCCACCTGAGGGCTTATGTGAGTCACTCCGCAATCTGCAACCTCCTCCCCCTCCCCCCCGCCCCGCCCCGCTTTTTCTAACTAAAGCCATGAGTCCAAGGCCTCCAGCCAACCTGCTATTCCCTGCCCAGCATGGCCTGGCCATTGTTCCACAGAGTTCGGTAGAGAGCCCACTTGACTATGTGCTCCCCTCGGTAAGGACTTCCAAAATAGAGCCAAAACCCTATTAAGAAGGGTCTACAGCAATGGTCTTTTAAAATCTCAGACTTCCCCCGTGATTGTGTTAAAATTTACTGCAAAGTCAAGAGAATGGGTCCCTTACCAGCTTCAAGGTCTCTTGTATTTCCTTCCTTTAGAACCAAACATTGCTCTAGAGGATTTTGGGTGACATGACTTCCTGCTGCATCTTCTCCGTTCCCAAGTACCTCTGAACTGGAGCCCCTGCCCCCCCCGCCCCTCCCCCAAATTGGCAGATGTGCACCCTCCTCCCCCTCCTCCCAATTTAAGATATATTGAGATATCAGAAGTAAGAATCTTCAAGATCATGGCTGTGGATTTGGTACAGACAGGTTAGGACTTGACCTTGCTGACAGTAAAAGACCGGTACAAGAGTGGGAGTCACGTCGGTTTGTTGTTTTAACAAACAATTACAAAATCACCCAACACAATCCCGAGTAGGTTTGGATGTGGTTTGTGCCTGGGGATGAGCCATACTCTGCTGCTCTGCCTGCATAACGCACCCAAAGCAGTTACAACCTTTTCTACTGTGACCTGCATTTTGTGCTCCCTAAATAAATGCCTTTGCCTCTCCTCTAGGTCACTTGAAGGGGTGCTCAGGTAGCATAAGAAGCCATTCTGCTGTGAGAGAGTCTTGGGCTCAAACCACTTGTCAGGTCACTGTGAAATCTCCCCGTGTTTTTAGGGAACTCTGTGCTCTTCAACCTAAAAATCTGTACCAGTGATTGCTGGCACAGCCCCGAGGCAGGATGGGGTCAAGCTAGGTCAGAAACCCATCCTCTCCTGTTGACACCCATCTCCTCCTTTCTTTGACACAGAACTTCAGAGCTAGAAAGAACCTTGGAGATTAACTCCTCCAGTCGTCTCCTGTAACAGACCAGGAGAATGAGGCACAGGAAGACCTTTTTTCCCAACGTTGCCTGGTTAGTGATCGGCACCCTAGAATGGAAAGCCTTAGCTTCAGTTTCAGTCCCAGGCTCTGCTAGACCCCTCTCAGCAGGTCATTCTTTTTGTTTGGCAGGAGGGTAACAGTCTAAATGCAGGCAGGGACTTGTTACCATTTTGAATGGGCATTAACTATCCTCACAGGAGACCAATTCCAGCCAAGGCTGCCCATTGGAACCACCCACCACTGCGCCTTTTGCCTAAAAGAACATAGGAGAAGGAAAACTGCCTCCTCTGGTTTTATTTTGTGCCCTGGAAAGGTTCCATTAATTCCATCGACACAGATATGCTGGCTCTTCCATGAAAATTTTTGCTGCTTCTTTGTAGAATCTTCAGTCCTTCAGAAATACTAATCAAACATAAAGATTTCTAAACTGGACTCGGATTCAAGGACTGTTCTGCATGTACTTCTTTCCCTCTTTGTGTTATTTAATTGCTATTATATAATTCAAGGGCAACTGATGTTTGTGCATTTAATCGGGTCTATTTTCTCTTATATCTTTGTGGCTTCCTGTTACATACAGGACTTTGTATGAGGTTTCATGGGTAGATCCCGGTTGACTTAAAGTACTCCTTGGGTTAGTTGGCTGAGGGCCATTGGACTTGGTTGGCAGCTAAGGAAACTTGTGGGAGGACCATTTGAAAGCACCTACTTCTCCTAGGTACACCAAACAAACAAACTTGATTTCTAGAAATGAGAATGAAAGATTTAACCTTTAAAGTCAGATCTATCTGTTAATTCTCCACAATGCTCAGTCTCTTATTTCAGCCCTCTTCAGTGCACAAGTGTTTGCTGCTGCTGCTTCGCTTCTTCCCTCTGTCTCTCTCTTTTAAAGGAAACTTATAAAGCAAATCACCCTAGTAACCTTGGCCTCATAAAACTTCTCAACTCTTTCCAGTAAGGAAACTGTTGAAAAGTTTCTCTGAAGGCAGTCTAAACAATTTCAGATGAAAAGAAGTAAAAATATTTTAAAGCTTCTTAAACTTTAATCTTAGCACAAGTTCTATTGTTGCTGTGCTTGTTAGTATCTTATGAAACATTCAAAGAGTAATTTGTCCTGTGGTTGTGTTTTCTTTTGTGGTTGGGGGAAGATAATACATAACTCTTTTTGAGAGGTTAAATGAAAACTGCTGGCTTTTTTCTGAATTACATCCA
Source organism: Tapirus indicus (assembly GCA_031878705.1). Taxonomy (NCBI): domain Eukaryota; kingdom Metazoa; phylum Chordata; class Mammalia; order Perissodactyla; family Tapiridae; genus Tapirus; species Tapirus indicus. The sequence continues at coordinate 43,114,009 of CM062919.1, forward strand.
ATTCCTGGGTAGACAGTTGTGCCAATCTGACAGCTTTACCTTGGTCCCCTAATTCTATAGTCATTTATTTTAAAAGTATCTACCTATATGATCTAGCTCACGAAGAGTGCTGCAAACTGATACCCTGCAGAATTTTTTTTTTTTTTTTTTGCTTTGGGCTCACGTTTGCCATCTTCTCCTCCCTCTCCCAGCCATTCTGAACTCTGTAAAGCCACTCTTATCAGACCAAGAGAAAAAGGTTATCAGTGGCAGGTAATCCTCATAAACAGAGTCCCATGGTGAGCTGGCCGAGAGCAAAGAAAGCAGATGGATCATTTTTTAGGGCCGTCTCCCAATTGTCTTTCGGCTGAATTCCCTTTATGTTCACTGTGGACTTCCTAGAAGCAATGGGCTCTTGAAGCATTTTGTATTTTCTTCAGTGAGAAAAATTATGTGCTGCCATTTCCCCAAGAGAAGTGGTGGGTCTTGGGAAGGAGATAGGGTGCGGGTAACTTATCACTTACTGCACTACTCTGGACTGGGTGCTGGGGTGGGGGTGGGGATCACCCAAGCTGTCAGTGTCTCTCAGAAATTGATAGATAGGAGTGGAATGTTGATCTGCCTCCCCAGGCTAACACAGGGCTGGTTTTAAAAGAAAGGATTTGTTTTTGTTTGTTTTGAAAATATGAACCAGGTGGTTAACGTCCTTAAGCTTAGAGCAGTAGCTCTCTTGCCTGGCTGGGCCTCAGAATCACCCGGAGAAATGTCCAGGCCCACCGCAGACCTCCTGAATCAGAACCACATTGTAGGACTCCAGCATGGGAGAGACAAAAAAAGTATTTCAGCTCTTACAAGACTTTGCAATTTAATCATTAAAATCAATTATAAATGTTTAGAACTTCTTTTATCTTATACCTGTAAAGATGCATTAAAATATCTTCTAACTCTGATGCCGTGTATCATCTCAACGTTTGAATAGATGGTGGGTTGAAGTAGTTTTAAAGGAATAAGCTTTTAAAAATATACATTGAAGAGAAAATTTAGAACCACACTATTTATCTTCGGTATATATGGTCAAGAATGGGGATATTGCCTTTAAAATTATGAATCATCAGGAGAAATTTTTCCATGCTTTCAAAAATTCATAAATAATATAAAACTCTTTAAAAAAATCTTTCCAAAAAATATATTCTTGTGTTAAGATCAGAGTTTAAGAAAGCAGGTCATCAAAAGAAAAATTCCTTCCACCTCATCATACAAATTTCTATAATTGATTTAGAAGCCAAAAATTATAGTGAAAGAGATTTGGCAACCTTGACAAATGATTGTCTTTCTCTAGTTTCTTAAATTTTCCAGTGAGGGAAATGCTAAAATTTAAGTTATTATTTATAACTTGTATAATAGAACTAAAATCTGAACATTAGACTATGAATACACCATGTACACATAGCATCATTGCTGTCTTCAGGGAAACAAGATTCCAAATCTAAATAGGAAAATGCATTTTAAAATGCTATATTGATTCCAATTTTACATATTAAAAAAACTGGAGGAAAAGACAGTAAAATGTTAACAGTGGTTATATTTAGACTGTGGAAGTACAGAGGACCTAACATTTTTTCTTCTCATATTTTTTCTGGTTTTTCACATTTTATTACTTTGAAATTAGAAATTTTTTCTTTTCTTAAAAAAAGATGTCCTTGATCAGACCAATGGTCCACCTCACCCAGAGTTTCATCTGATTATTGGTACCAAATTACATTTTCAGAAAAAGCATGGGAGTTGTTTTCCATCAACTCTATTTGGAAGATTCCGGAAGTAAACATTTTGGTTTTCCACTCAAAGATCATTATGCATCAAAAGGAAATATGTAATGGACATGTAAGTTATGAGGCATAAATTAAATAAACACTAGTGAACCCCACCCAATTTAAGAATTATATCATTACCAAGACTATGGAAGCTCCATGTATTTCCTTCCCAATCCCACCCTCTGCCTTATCTGCCCCTACAGGAAACCAAGGTTCTAATTTTTGAATTAATCACCCTTTGCTTTTTAAATTAGTTCTATCACATACATATGGATCCCTAAAAGAACATATGTTTTTCAGTTTTGTATATTTTTGAGGTTATAAAAATTGTTTTACATCATACGTAATTCTTCTGTGAATTGCTTTCTTCATCAGCATGTTTCCAAGATTCATCCATATTTCTGCATTAGGAGAAGTTCATTCGTATTCAGTGCTGTTCCCATTTTGTGACTATATAATAATTTATTCATGTCTTTTCCTTTTGGTGGATATTTAGGTTGTTTCCAGTTTTTTTGCTGTTATGAACATTGCCTCTCCAAACATTTTTGTATATGCCTTCTGAAACACATCTAGGAAGGTTTCTCCAGGGTGTATACGAGGAATGGAACTGGTCATAAGGTATGTGGCTATTAGCTTTACAACAAAATATCAACGTCTTTTCCGAAGTTGTTGAACAAAACTATACTCCTACCAGCAGTGTATGTAGCATTTCCTTTCCTCCACATCCTCATCAACACTTGTGTTGTCAAACTTCTTAATCTTTGTCAAAATTGTTATGTATTCTTTTTATCCATGAATAATATCTAAACCTTCTTGAAGCTATGTATCTTTTCAGCCTGCCTAAAGGTTCCATATGTTTACTATTTACTGTATAAAAGTATTTCCTGTTCCAGCCCAGAAGGAGATTTGAGGTATTTTTTGAGAGTTTAGACTTTGTCTCCAGGCTAGCTCATTATTTCCATTGGTCACCAAGAACAATACCAAAGATGTATGGAAAACTAATTACAGCAGACCTAGTAAAATGTTACCATTTTACCTTCTACAGAGCTCTTGGGAGTTAGGACTTCATTCTGCACTTAAAAAAAATGTGTTAACCATATCAATTATTCTCCCCCCCCCCAAAAACACGAATATTAAAGTCTCCAAATGAAAACCACAGAGATCGATTTAAAATGACTGAATAAAGAAGAAAAAAGGATGTAGGGATAGACTGAAGTGTAAAAGACTGAGACTATTAGACTGTGAATTTAAAATAGGATAGAAACATGTAAAATCGAATAGTGGGCTCAATACCATGATCATGGGGTGCTGAGCTCCAGTTCAAAGCAGGTTGGTATTCGTTCTTTTAGTTTCTCTCACAATCCTCTCTAAGAAATCAGAATGGAATTAGTCCTGTTTTGCAGTTGAGAAAGGTTAACTAACTTGTCTGCAAGGTCAGAGGAAGACTCAGAATTCTACCTTTTATTTTGGTTATAGCAGTAAAGGCAGTTCACGATGTCATGAGCATCAAGACTGATTTATACCTCCAAAATATATTATTCTCTATTAATGTCAGAAATTCTAAGATATCACTGAATTACCTCTTTGGATCAGTGAACTCTGATTTTAGTCATCATCTGACACTTCAGTGAAGAACTGGGGCTGGGGGCAGCCAGTCTTTCCCAATGTGGGCCAGGCCATTGCTGACCTACTGTGGTCTCTCCAGCCTCATTCCCTAGCTGCTCCCGCAGCCTTCTTACAGACCTCCACATACCTCCTGGGAAAGCCCTGCTGTCTACTTGAGACCAAGGCAACAGAGATAGTGGAATCGCCCCTTTCAAGTTTTGTTCTGACTCCATTTTTTTGAGATGCAGATAAGTTGGAGAGATTTGTTCACGTTCGTCCAATAAGATCTGAGCTCTTAACTTTTGACCCAGTGTAACAGCGACAGGCACATGCAGAAACACCTGCCAGCTCATAATGACAAGGACGCTGTTCTCCCAGAACATGCCGCACTGGACTCGATGAGGCAGGAAGGCTAAGACGCCAACTAGTACTTGAATTCATGCCATTCCAACTGGTCGCCAGCGACCATACCATCCCAAGTACCTCTTATTCCCCACGTCTTCTCAGGCAAAGGTGTCATCAGGTTTGTTTTTGATATTTCAGCCCCGCTCTCGGATTGCATGTCTCTCAGTAGTTAATCTAAGGCTTAAAAATATAAAATGCTGCCTTCTTTTATTTTAACTTCTGCACATCTGTTGTGTGCTGCTATATGTGCTCTGTGTAGTTGCTAATTCAGCTTATTACTTTCCAGGTCCTTCTCTTTAGATTCACTTTCCTCTTGCCTTAGAAGCCCCTCTGTTTCAGGAAACCCAGCAGAATTAAGAGCAAGTTGACATTTGAGTTAATGTAGTAAAAAGGTCAAATAGTTAGAAGTCCTGAGTACTAATCATTCAGAACATCACTTTGCCGAGCCTCCACTGTCTCATGAAGAAGGGATCTAATGACACATCTTTGCCCAGCTCACAGCTTTGTTGTAAAGTTCTTATGATATTATTGCAGGGAAAGTGTTTCTAAACTGTAAAGTGCTTGCTTACAGAAGATATTATTGTTCTTTAAATGGCTGTGAGCTAGGCGTTCAGTGGGGCATCTCCTGGGTGGCAAACTGGTAAGAACGATTTATAAGTTTCACTCTTTCTGGGTTACAATCTCTTTTTTAAATCTTTCTGGAATGGTAAAGCATGATGGTTGAAATCAGAACCTTTTTTAAAAAAATCAAATGCTATATGTATTGCCTCATCATAAGATGTATCCCAGGACGGAACTTCTCAACTCTAACAAGGTGGGGGCGGGAGGGGGTGTCACATCTTAAGCATGTTTTCTCATTGGCATTTCTGCATTGTGCATTGATTTGAACTTAGTTGGTATTTTCACTAAAACAATGGTTTCTTTGCTCATTCCTCACCACCATTCCCCAATTTATCCTTTCCTCTCATCTATTAATGAGGAAGCATTAATAGGACAGAAGATGAATAAGTGAGGAGATTAAAAATAAGCAGGAACAAATACTCTATGAATTGGTGAGTAGATTTTTCTAGGCTGTCTTGGCCTATGAGAATAATGACCAAATTGAAATTGGTTTGAAATAATTTGCTCATGGCCTGTCTGTACCACTAAATTATATGCTGTCCTATGGGAGATATGTCATCTCATATACATTTATCTCTCTCCATCATTCATTCGGAATATCTGACACTTAATTGGTGCTCATTAGATGTCTGTTGAACTGAACTTAACCAATGGCATATGGCATGACTTGATTTAGGACATAAGTTAGGAAGACACTGCTCTGTGCTTTTAACAATGAGGACTGGCTATGTTCAAAACTAAAACATAAACATTGGAAAAAATAACTTTTCAGGCTTCTAATACCTTTTGGTTCTCATTGCCCCAAACAGTACAGAGTTGATTCCTATTTTTGAAGTGCATACAGAAACCTCACCCCTGTTATAACAATAACAACATTTATTGAATAATTACTGTGTGCCAGGCACAGTCCTAAATGTCTTAGATGCATAAACTCATTAAACCATCAGAGGAAGTAACATTATGTGGTAGGCACTCTTATTGTCTCCATTTTACACATGTAGAAACTGATATAGATGGAAACTTATGTACCTTTCCCAAGGAGATGTATGTAACATTCCCCAAATACAAATCTAGTGAGTGGCAGAGCAGGGATTCAAACCCAGAAAGTCTATGCATGTTCTTAACCATGACACTATATTTCCTTTGTATTGAGTAGCGATGTGGACAGAAGAAACTTGATGGGTGGGTTGTGGAAAGAGGGGCGGTAAAGCCGGGTCTTGCCACCTGGGACAGGAGTGAGGCAGTGTCCTGTGTCTCCTCTGGCTCCCCTGTGGGGTGGGGCTAGTCTGGGAGCAGTGCCTCCCTCCCTGTGGCGTGTTTCTCAAGCTTGGTGACCAGACACGGCTCTGACCCAGCTAAATGGATTAGCTGGTGATTTCAGTTACTACCACCAGCACCACCAGCCAGGCTGGCTTTCTTTCCCCACATGCTCCTCTTTAATTGGTACAGACATAATTGAAAGATGATATGATGTGAATAATATAGTATACAAATGAGAAAAAGTTACAACACCTGACAGAATGGAATAGAAAAGTTGGCTTCAACCAGACGAGCTGGATCTTAGTGACTATTGTTGCTGCTTAATCCCTAAATGTACAGAGTTTTGTTGAATTGATTAAGGAACTTCCTGAAAGTGTTGTTGGAACAAGTCCCTCCATGGTCCAGACTTTCTACAGCTACTTACAGAAAATAGCAAAATATTGTGAAAGCTATCGGAGGAAAGGGTGTCTGTGAATGACTTCCAGCAATGAATTAATCATTAATTAACCCTCAACATGAAATTCTTTGTATACATACTGAGTTCTTTTCATTGATAGCCCAACTCAAGTCCTAATCCAAAATTTGTATGTGGAAACATGGGAAATGGTGAAAGACAATAATAAAACAGGCTTCTTCTTTGATGTGCTGTGAAATAAGTGGCATATTTAGTCTGCCTCCTTAGAAATAAATGGGCAAGTGAAAGAGAGCAATCCCATTTCTAAATCTCCTTATAGGAGATCTCCATATTGTAAACAGGTTGCTTTTCCAAAGGTCTATCTCTATGATGATTGTTAGAAATTTAGAAAAAGTTTTCTCAGAAAGAACATTATATATTGTAGATAGAATCCCAGGCTAACCCACAAAAGGGAGTGTAACTAAAATGCTACATATTTGTTACTGAAAAAAAGTAGAAAATAATCCTGTTGAAATATCCTAATGAAGTTTAATAAGAAATCATTTCTTTATTTTGAAAGCAAATGCTTAAGAAAAAGCAGTTTTAATTAAAAGTTGGCTTAGAGAAATGAAGTTTTGGTGCAGATATTGAAGGGGTTTTCAGGGACCTTTTGAGGATCTTGGAGGTTTATAACACAACTGTGATGTGAACCAAGTATTCAAAATAGTCCCTGACACATTGTTGGGTGTGCAGCGAATACCTGTTGAATGCATATTGATGGACCTTTATTTTCACTTCAACAAGTGTGACTTTCCTTTATCTTGATATAAAGGCATAATAATTAGAGCTGTATTTGTGTCGTAGATGAGATAAAGAGGGGGAAAGAGGAAGAAGGGGAATGCTGAGAAATATTGATGTAAGAAGTAGGTTGCCTGAGATATAATTAATGAATGATAAAGAAAAAGCCAGAGGTTACTTTGCATGGTCTCCTCCTCATCCTTCTACCCAAAGAACAAGGAAGAAAGGGATAGGCAAGATTTTGTGCCTCGTGTTTCCTGAGCCAGCCACCAAGTGGCGCTGTCAGACAAGAACAGTTGAGTTGCTGGCCAGAGCTCTTTGTTGGTGGGAAGAGAGAGAGAGAAGCAGAAATAAAGCGCTTTTAAATATATGGCCTTAATTACAGAAGGAATGTTTGTATATCTTTCATGGATAAATTATATGTAGGGGATACATTTTAAATCCTTGTTAATGAGTGAAAATATTAAACTGGTATGGAGTGATGGAAAGAGCGTGGGGCAAGGAGTCAGACCTGGATTTCAATTTTAACTTCTCTACTTAATAATCATATGACCTTGGCTGAGTTTTTTAACATGTTTGAAACTTAGTTCTCTTCTTTGTAAAATACGGCTAAAAACGTAACTTCCTTGCCTGTTTACACCAGTTGTGATGCAGTGAGATTATGCTTACGAAACAACTTAGAAAACTGTAAAATGACATACACATTTCCAGAAGTGTTATAATTATTTCTTCATCCAGAAAAGTGAAGGCGTTGGGCCAGATGACCTCTGAGATCATTTCTCCTCTAAAATCCTGATGATCAGAATGGCCTGAGTTTTAAATGATCACGTTATTCCTCGTCAACAGTTCACTAATGTCACTGACCCGAGAAAAGGGTGTACAGTGGCCTGCTCTAGGCTATGTCTCTGATTTGCTGAACACATTGTGCCTAGTTTTTACTTCAAGGGAAACTGACGAGCCCATGAAACATTTTGAACCAAGGTGCTTTTTAATATTCAGCCTATCTGTTAAATTAACATGATCATATAATTTGTCATCCATCCAACCTGGAACGCTGAAGTATAAAAGGGATGCTATGAATAATCACACCAAGACAATAGGCATACATCAGAAGTGTCCCAGGCAAACCTGAATATCTGGTCCCCTTTTTTTTAACTTATTTTTTTTGCGTGAGGAAGACCAGCCCTGAGCTAACATCCGTTGCCAATCCTCCTCTCTTTTTTGCTGAGGAAGACAGGCCCTGGGCTAACATCCGTGCCCATCTTCCTCCACTTTATATGCGACACAGCCACAGCATGGCTGACAGGCAGTGCATGGGCCAGCGCCCAGAATCCGAAACTGCGAACCCCAGGCTGTCTGGTCCCCTTTTTATATGTAAAATGCTAAATTTCTCACTCAGGTGTGGGATAGTGAAAATGTTCCTGTTGAATTTAGGCATCTGTACTGCTGTTATACATTAGCAAGATGCAGGTCTGTTAGGATCTTAGAGGACAGAACCACATATACCTAACCACAGTAATGAACAGGAGGCTGTTTTTTGCTCTCAAGAAAGCATATTGTTGCAGCCCTATGGTTAAAGGTAAGAGGATACAGTATAGCTTCATATTTCCTGATCTTTCATTTTTATTGCAGTTTGAATATGGAGGGTAGGAATGTGTCTGGTAGGGGGAATAATGCTTGGGCCCTTGCCTGCTTTGGGTATTGTTAGTATGGTTGTGCTAATGCTTGGTAAGTGTGAATATCCATTACATCTCAGTGTTTGGGCCTATGATCAAAAAGAAACAAAGGAACAAAAACGGCTTGTACTAGAGATTTCCACAGCCATGTGCTCAGGGCTTTTCAAACCAGATTAATACAGAAGGGGTGAGACTTGTGAAGTAAACTGAATTATCAAATCTCCTCTTTGAAAATATCTGATGCTCTAATAGACCAAGAAATTAGACAAATAGATTTCTGCTATGGGGGGAATCTCAATATTTTCTACAGAAAACCATTAAACATAGAGAGAAATTTGTGTTACTAAGCTTAGAAGCAAAAACCAAAAAGATCAACTTTCTAAACAGTTTGTTTAGAGAGGAAAAATGGCACAAATAAGTCAGAATGACAGATAATAAATATTACTTTTATGTTTTAGAGTATGTTATTAATTTTTGGTCCCCCATTTAGCTTCCTAATTATGTTTTATTTAGGAGAGCATTAATTAGATTAATTAGATCAATAGATTGCAGGGTAGGAAGATGTATGTGTTTGTTGCATAGAAGAGGAGGGATGATGATAGAACTTAATGCAAAAACTTAAATGCTGATGATAAAAATCACTCTGGTATTTTAAAAATCTAATACAGATAAGCCACACACAAATAATTGAGAATCAAGTAGATAGAGTTGTCATATTGCTCTGTAGCCATTCAGTCACTTTATCTATTTATTTTTTTATTAAAGTTTTGGGGGGGTTTTTTTGGTGAGGAAGACCAGCGCTGAGCTAACATCCATTGCCAATCCTCCTCTTTTTCTGAGGAAGACTGGCCCTGGGCTAACATCTGTGCCCATCTTCCTCCACTTTATATGGGATGCCGCCACAGCATGGCTGACAAGCCGTACGTGGGCAGGTGCCCGGGATCCGAACCCGCGAACGCCAGGCTGCCAAAGTGTGAACTAAACCGCTGCGCCACCGGACCAGCCCCCATTCAGTCACTTTAGAATGTGAAAAAATTATTAGAGTTTCTTTCTGAAAATGTTCCCATTTCCAGTGCCTGACTCTGAAAAGGGCTGTTTATTTGTAATTCTGCGAACATGTGATCATGATTTATTTTTTTGAAAATGTGTGCTGGGTTCTACAATATTTTTGCCTGAGCTCTAATTACATAGTAAGGAACAGTAGTTAGTGACGTTCATGGTATTGCACATGCTTGATCAGTAGATGGTTAGGCTGCCCCTTCATAGGCCATTGTAACCTGCCTAATGCAAGTGGGCACAACTCCCTGAAGTTGTTGGTGCATTTTGAAATGTCCAGGAAAGACTCTTTGAGAGAATGGAATTATCTCTTTGCACATATATACTTGAATCAATTACTATTCTTTATGGTCCAACGACCATTCTTATTTTATGACTGTAATTAGGTAAAGGATAAAATGACACACACCTGGTACTTTGCAGCGCTCCAAATTATGCCAAAGTCCAACCACGCATGCTGCTTGTTGCCATGCGACTCAGTTACATGGGCCTAATTTTTTCCCCAATTGAGTTGTTTTTATGAACAGGTGTTCAACTAATGGGACAAACAGAGGGTGTGCAGCTCTAGCCTACTCATTAACATCACAAAATAATTGAAAAGGACAGATAATAAATATTCTGTCCACCAGAAAGTCCAGCTCAGGGGGTGACTCTGAACATCAGACATCATGTTGCAGAAAGAGGCTGGATGGAGCCTCAGAAGACCTGTACTCTCCCTTCAGCAATATCACTTAAATCTCCAAGCAACTTTGGACAACTCACTTAATTGCTTTGAATCTCCATTTCTTCATCTATGTCTATTTCTTCATCTATAGAAGCTATAATCCTACCCCCACCTATCTCACAGGGTTGTTGTAGGATTCAATGAGATGGATTATGTTTATGAATAGCATTATAAATTACAAACACTATATAAATACAAGATACCATTATTAAGGTTCTAATCTCGCTTTCCCAGTGAGTCAGGATATAATGTTGGGCAACTGAATGACATCAGGTTTTACAATCATTAAATTGGAAAACATTTTAGAAACTTCACTCAACCTTATAATTAATAAAATTTCTTAGAAAACTTCACTGGATTTGTCCAGGTAATCAATGACCAATATGGAGAAATGAAGTGCTTTTAAGACTGATTAGCCCAAGTTTTAGAAAATGACATTGAGAAGGAGTGATCACCGAAGATCACACCCTTTAAATTCCAGAAAATTATTTCAGTCACTATTGAAGTCTTAGTAAAGCACTAAGGAACTCAGAGAAGCTTCTAAATGTTTGAAATACTAGACTAGAACTTGTGATATCATGTGTCTCCATTTCTCATGGACAATTCAGTATTCCATATTGCTTAAAGGAAACATAGACCATCTAGCCTGCCCCTCTCCCTTCCCCTGTCTGCCATCAACCAGATCTAAAGGGTGATGGAGTATCTGTATGAGGATATTCATTATGGCATCATTTGTGAGAACTGGAGGCAGCAGAAATGCCCAACACTAGAGGATCAGGTAAGCAAAGAATGTCTATAAACAGCAGACTATTAAAAAGCAGTTAGAAATAATGCATTAGAAATACTAGAAATATAATCAGCAACACAGGTAGATCTTAAAGACATGGTGTTGAGTTAACGGAGAGCAAGAAAGAGGGAGAGTGGGGGACCAGAAGAAATAGAATGAGATATAAAACCTAAAAATTGTCTTGTGTGTGCTATGAATTAAGGAACATGTTAACTCAACATGAACCTAAAGACAAAAAAAAGACTTTAAAAATTAAAAGACTGTTGGACTGCCCCATCTTTCAGAGCTTCCAATGTATTTTTTGCATAATGAGGGAATACTTTTTGGCTCACTTAATCCCCTTCATGCTACAGACTACACCAGTCCTCAAAGGGCAAGGTGAATAGCTGGTTATTGGCCTCCATGGCCACCCTCCATGCTTTTCAACACCGTCATCAAATGGCTTTCTAGCCTTCTCTTATTCAAGTTAAATAACATCAGGTCCTTTTGCCACTCCTTATAGATTTGATTTTACTATTAGTTAGTCGCCTAGGAGCTCTTTTGAGCTCGTTCCAAGGACTCTCCTTTTTAAATTGGGGAAACCTTAACCAGGTACAATGCTCATGAAAATTGGAGATGGCCTCCCGCTTTCTTCACTCCTGCTTCATAAACCCCAGCTCTAGTCATCTCCAAAGGATTCTATTCTACTCCCCAAGAAGAGTGTGAAGAATACTTAATAACGTGATAGACACTCCAGGCCTAAGTTATTGAATTAAAGTTTTTTCTAAAACAGATTTCACTCCTGGGTACCAGTAGACTGAAAATTTGGAAAGAAGTGATTGGATATATAAGCTAGGGAAGATTGTTTATGTAAATTTCCTTAAGGAGAAACCACATAGGAAGGAAATGAAAATACATCAACAAAGACTAGACTATCTAAGCAGATCTGTCATGTCCTTAAGAATTTCAGAAAACTTCCATCATGATCCATCTAGATCTAATGGCTAGAATGACTGCCATTAGTTTCCTGCCCAGTGTACACTATGAGATTAGAACTGATCAATGTCTGCCTTAAGTTGTTTCTGTTTTGCTTTTGTTTTTAACATAAAAGGACAGAGTAACATAAAAGGACGGATGAAAGATCTGGCAGAGTTTTCATGTTTGGTCACATTTTATCAAAACTACCAGAAGCAAATTACAAGAAATTATGTGAGGATGGGTAAAAATTGACTTTTCTACTTTTAAAAGAGCTTCTATCGCTATCCAAACATGGCCGTAAGCTAACATTAGAACATGAAGCAAATAGAGTAACTTGACCTTGTAAGGAACAATTCCTTGAACCCCCAGCATTCACACTGAACTTCTTTTTGGAAAGCCAGTATAAATACACCAGCTCTCTGGGCAGTACGGAAACAATGCTTCCCGCAGGGAACCTGAGTCATAGGGGGAGTGAGTGACTTGGCAAAGAGGCCAGAATGAGGCATGGGGAGGCCTAGGTTCCAGAGCCAGCTCAGCTACCAACTAATCCTGAGATTCAGGACAACTTACTTTACTCTCTTGTACCTTCATGTATTGTATTCATAGGTGATCATAAGGTTTATTGTTCAGGCCAGGTATTTTTGAGAATGAAAGGGGGTGCTATTGATAATCCACTGGGACTACTGATCTTCGTGCTCCCTCCTGCTTTAAAATTCCATTACAGCTGAGTTAGAGGTGAGAAGGACTTGGGTCCTTCTGACCACCAGACCCGTACTCTGCTTGCCAGGCTAGGCTGTCTTCTGCTAGGGCTTGCCTACACTGGACTTCTGTGGAAAAGTGTTCAACATATCACCTAAAGATCGATAAACGTACTTTCCCAGCAAATAAAAAGGACAGCCCGACTTGCACCCGCTTGGTCATGTACTCACACACCCCAAATCTCACGTGTGTTCAAAATCAACAGCACTGGAATGCCAAATACACAGCAGGGTCACTGAAAGGCAGGGGCAGCTGAGGGAGCTGGGGCCAGGAAGAGAGTGGATGCAGGCACCCCCTGCATCAGGAGAATCCCTTCTATTTGCAGCTTCAAGCCTGTTCTCCACCAGCCCACCCAAGTGAGCAGATAGGATGGGTATGATCTAGGGTCTGCCTCAGGATCCCCAGATGCTGGTTTTTAAATGGGCAGGTTAGTACTTTATAAATCACTCCAAGCCACAAGCCACCCTTCTGCCAACAATTACGTCTTTGCATAGCCCTATCCACTATCCCCATTCCCTTGGCTTTTTAAAAGTTTAAGGAAGCCATCAACAACATCTAAATATTATATGACACAGCCTTAAAAAAATATCCAAGTGAACTAAGCCATTCCAAGCTAAGAGAATTTGGAAACAAAGGTGAGGGGAAAATGTTCAAAGAAAAGTCATCCAAAGAAGGCAGAAATTCTGTCACTGATATACAAACTTATTTTATCAGTTGTGCAAACCTGTCACTCATTTTCTTAAAATTATTACTATTATTATTATTATTTTGGTGAAACTCTGCATGGCAAGAAGAAATATTTGGCTTCCTAACAGCAGCCTTAAACCAGTGCTGGCTGACACCCTGATGCCAACAGCCTAATCCTTTCCCCCAGAGCTCGAGTCCCCTGTCTCTTGGTCTCCCTGGGCTCAGGATTGTGCTTACCTCCCCCCTCCCCTCCTCGATGCTGTTCTCACCAGTGAAGACTCTGTGACCTCTGGCTGCCTATCTGCCCTGGGCTCCCAGCCGACTGCAGACTTTACCTCCCCAGAGAGAGGTTAATTACACACCTGGCCACGCCCCTCTTAAGAGGCGAGACGTGCCACATGCCGACAAGAGCTGCAGCAATCTCAGCTGTCTGAAAGGGCTGTCAAGGGCTCAGAGTCACAGGAACTGAGGGGGCTCCTTGCCCCAGGCTGCAGGACTGGGTGCCTAAGGAAGGAGGCCCCTTGTCACTAAGGCTGGGTGAGCTGCTCTGCCAGTGCCAGCCTTCCGCTTAGGAGAAGAAACACAGTAATGTTTATAAAACCATGTGAGCAGAATTTCTTGATATTTTATCTCCACTATAGGGACCTTAAGGTGGCTTTCCATTTTTCAGAAAGATAAATGCAGCCATCCCTGATGAGGATGGATGCATTTAACAAATAGACTGATTCAGAAAAAGAAATCTCTCAGGGCCCACGGGTCTGTAGGGAATTCCCTATGGGATGTGATTTGAGAAATTCTACTGAAAACTCCCAATCTTGCTATATTTTCCCCCAGCAAGTTGCTTGAAATTCTGACCAATAGGGATTATAAATTTTGCCTAAAACTTGCTTCTCCTGATTGGCCCAAATTGTAATCATATTTCTATAACATTTCAAAAAACTCCGAGATACGTTATCTTGCTCAAACCTATTTAATATACCAGGGAGGGACATGACTCATTAAACAATTATTCTCCATTAATATCATAACTTTAATTAGTTTTCCTGAGATGGGTAAGCAAAACCCTGAGGGGATGAAACCCAGGAAATTGGGCACCTTTGGGTTGGAGGGGAGCTGGGACACCATCTAAAGCATGGCCAGCTGGCTTTGGCAGAGCAGTGAGGCACTGTGGTCCCATGGGCACCCCTGCATCCACTCCTGCACCTGCACAGGTGCCCAAGTGAGGAACAGACAGGAAGAGCAGAAGCCACAAAGATAGACTTCCCCTGCTCACACTTCTGCCTGGGGCTGACCTGGAAATCACAATGAAAAGACCTTGTGGTGCCAAACAGACTCATTGCAATGCTGAGAACTCACGTTAGTTCCTGAAAGAACTTGGCTGTCCCCCAGAGTGGAGCGCCTGGTGCATCTGCCCCGATACTTTTCAATAATTATAATCCTCTGGCTTATATCAGATATCATGTAGGGAACAAAAGGAAGCTTTCGTCTGGAAACGTCCCTTCTCACCGTCACTTCTCATACATTAGCACAATCCTTAGTGCACCTTTCAGGCTCTGAGTAATTCCTGCCTCTGGCTGACGGGGAGCGTGTCTGGGCTCCAAGAATTTGCTTGAAATGTGCCAGATACCCTATCCTAGCTAGAGCTGAACATCAGAAGCCACGGTCTCAGGGGTCCGTCCCTTTTCCTCTGTTGCCGTCCTCCCTGGACCCTGGGACACGGTGGCTGTGTGGCCAGGGGCAGACCCCACCCTCTCCCTGGGCCTCCCTATCCTCATGTGCCAAATGAGGGGTTGGGGTTTCACTGGTTCTCATCCTGGCTGCACATTAGAATCACCTGGGGAGCTTTAAAAACAATGCCAGGGCTGAACACCCAGGGATTCTGATTTAATTGGTTGGGGTGAGGCCCAGTCCTGGGTATTTTTTAAAACAGTTCTCCAGGTCTGCAACCGCTGAGTTGGATGATTTCTGGGACTCTCCCAGTTCTAGGAAAATCCACAATCCTGATGGTCTGCTCCTCCACTTTATACATTGAATTAATTTTTGTCCAAACATACTCATCTTTTATTTTTAAGATGTTGCATAGGCTGATTTTTAGAAATGCTTTTAATTATTTTTAAAAAAGATATATTGTTACACTATTGTTGAGGTATAACTGGTATTTAATACTGCACATATCTAAAGTGTACAGTCTGATAAATTTCACATATAAGAAAGGGTTACCACAATCACGATAGTGAACATATCCATCACCCCCAAAAGTTTCCTTTGCCCCTTGGTAATCCTCCAACCCTCTTCTCCCTCCCTCCCCTTCCCCAGGTAACCACTGATCTGCTTTCTGTTACTATAGAGTGGTTTGCATTTTCTGTCATTTTATACCAATGGAATCATACAGTATGTACTATTTTTTGCCTGACTTCTTATTAATTATGTCCTTGTGCTTTAGATTTCAAGCTCTTTGAGAACAGGTGCCACTTTTTATTTCTTTTCTCTTCCTCCCTGCCCCCAACTTATCTTTGCTTTGAGAAGCCCTTAAATCATTATTTGCTTGATCAAAATCAGACCTTTATGACCTTACAAGAGTTTCGGTTTGGTGGCAAAGAAGGGCCTGCCATGTTAAGGGTCTCAACTTGCCATGACTTCTCTGTAGGTTCCTAGTCAGCAGCTTCAGCTCAGTTAAAATATAATGCATTAGCTTAACCCAGAGATCTTCATTTAGGATCTGTGGACTTCAAGGCGTCCAGAAAATGAGCATCAAGGCGTGTGTTGGAGGCAGGGGGTCAGGGGAACTATCTGGGAAAGGCTCTTGGCTTTCACCAGATTCTAAATCTTAATCATCAGATTCTTGACCCAAAAGGAGGAACTGTGGAATTAATGTCATGCTTTATTCCTTATTATGTTCCTATATGCATTTTATGAATATGATGTCAATTATAAATCTTCTACCGCCTGCTCCCCCTTCTCCTCCCTTTCCCCTCCCCATTACCTTTGTTTTGCTCTCTGTTTCCTCTGGTTGTACTTAACTCTGCTTAACTCATTACACTACAGGACCTACAGAGGGGCAGTGCTACTCATGGGAACTTTTTGCATTCCTCTTCTCTTTAAGACCTTCTCACCTAAGCTATGGGGTGTGTTGTGCCTTTTTATTCAATGATTCTTCTTCCACTCTGCTTAACAGTTTACCTGAATACCTGGATAACATTGTGCTCAAATATCACAAACCTACATTTCCTCAAAACCCCAGAGCACGGGATTCCTTTTCATCTTAAACAAGATCAATGTCTTTATTGTTATAACTGAGAAGTATTATAAGAACCAGAAGTAATAATAACACAGCACTGCAAATTCACAGTCAAGCCACCTCTACTCAATCCAGAGACACTTCACTTCCTCCTGACACTGAACACAAAAAATATTTTTAAATGATACTATGTCTGATTTTAGACTGAGATGTAGAATAGCAATACCAGCTTCTAAATGATAAATTCATATGCATCTGGCACAGTCAGACAAGTGCTGGTTTCAGTGTCTTTCAGAGATAGGAGAAAGCAAGATAAACATCTTACCTGCTGGGCGAAAGGCCAACATGGACTCCCCCTTGCTCCAAATCCACCTCAACCCCACACACGTTTGCGAGGGTCTGATATCTTACCCCCAGCAGCATTCTCTGGCTCCCTGCTTGGGGCCAGCTCTTAACTTTTATTGTCCCTCACCTCTACCTTTTTCCAACTGCATAGCAAATACGTAACTATAGTATTTCAGTCCAGTTTCTACACAAGCTGATTCCCCTGCATTAAAGGCAAACCTCTGAGAGCTACTTACGTGGACGTGGCAAAGGCAAGCCTGGGTTTGGAAGCTGGGTGTGCCGATGCCAGCCTGCTTAAATAGCCGGGCTGGCTGACGCAGGCTGTTGATAGCACGTTTATTTACGCCTGCGAGTGCACGCTCAAGCATGGACCTGAAAAACCTGCAGCCTGGGCAGGAAGAAAACAACGGAAAGTAGGCCGAGGTTACATCTCTCCCGGTTCTTCAGGTTTAATATTCAGGCGGTGACTTCTGAGAGTCTTGTGGAACATTCTCGGCACTACCTTTAGTCCCTGGTCTCTTTCTTAGCCAAGTGAGATGCTTCAGAAGATTGGATGAGAGAGATGCAGCTGAGACAAGAAGGAAGAAACATGGGACCCTGGACTCTTGTACCAAGTTCCTTATTTTGAAAGGGATTCCAGTCAAATGTTGCCTCATTTCAAAGCAAAGGCTTGGTGAGGTTGATTTCACAGCTCTGTGGGCTGGATGCCAAGCTAAGAGCCTGGACAATTGCCCAATCAATGAAAAGTTGTTTTTTTTTTTCAGGCACAGAACGTACAAATAAAGATCAGTTATAAGGGAGGTTCAGGCTAGGATGATACAATTTTAGGTCTCCTTCAAAACTGTCTTAATTTCTTTCCCCTGCATCTGTACTCTCCTCCTGATGTCCCCTCCCCTTCCTTTGTTAATGAAATTCCTATCTAAGTTGAAAGATTCCCCATGAGAGCTCAGATAAAAAGCCAGTGTGTGAGTATGCCTGTGGGAAGATGCACTCTAAGTGGGAGAGAGTGTTGGGTGGTTCGTGTGACCATCAGTGGAAATGTTACTAAGGGTGAGGGCATGTGCGTGGGTGTGGGGACCTGGTTAGTTGATGTTTATCTTTATCTTATAGCTAGATATGGCAGTTAATAGTCAATTGCAGAACACTAAACACACGAAGTGGGCATGATTTTGAGAGGATGAAGGAAGGGAAACAGGGTTTGGTGAGATCATTTATGGGAGTATCTGTGTGTGTTTGCTGGTACGTAACACAAACTTGTAAGTGCCACCCAGATATACACATCCTATATTTTTCACTTCATTGGAGAAAGAAAAAGCCCACTTGATTCTCTTGGGAACAGCGGCTGTATGTGAAAGAAGAGCAGCAATCATTCAGAATATTTCTTTCCCTCTTAGAAAAGGGGGTAATGGTTATAAAACATGTGTGGGAGAAAAGTAGAGACAGGGGGCCTAGCCTACACCAACCCTGGTTACCAGAGGAATTCTTTTGTTTCCTACTTAATTCATTGCCTAACTTTTGACTGTTCTATGGCCAAATCTGGATTTTTGCCTCCCAGATTTCTTGAATGCAGTGTCTATGTCTTGTTCATCTTTTGACACCCACAGTGCCTGGCACAAATTATTATGACAGTGACAATAAAGATGACAATAATTATCATTATCATCATCGTCATCTAGAATCTAGAGAAACTGACTACATGCCAGTCTCTATTTAAAGCACTTTACCGAAAGTTTGTTTGCTTATTTAATCTCACAACTGTATGAGTTAGTTTTTCATTATTGTCATTTTACAGATGAGGAAACTGATACTCAGAAATATTAAATGACTTTCCCAAGGTCACAGCAAGTGGTAGAGGTTGAATTTGAATCCAGATCTATCGGGCTGCAGAGTCTGAGTTTACATTCAGGACTGATTTGAACCATATTTAGAAAGCTGCCTAAGAATGTTTGCACCTATCCTTACTGGTTTACTTGTTTACCATCTGTCTTCTGGAATGTGATTTCCATGACCTCAATGACCTTGCCTGCCTTGTCTCCTCTCATAATCCCAGCCCCTAGCATACTGCCTGGCATACAGTAGGTGCTCAATAAATATGTGCGATCGGCTCAGTTTCTAAATTCCTTTGAAGGCTGTGCAACCCAACAGACAGAGGGTCTGGCATCAGCAGACTCTCATCTTGATTCAGACACATTTCTTTTGCTCTTGCATAATGTGTTGGCTTCAAGCTATTTCTCTTTACATCACTTAAGAACTCTGCAGGTATGTGGTTTCAGGTTCAGTGGTGCAATGAGGTCACCAAGAGTCCAGGCTTTTTCTATCTTCATTCATTTTGTGGCCCTCACTATGACAGCATTGCCTCCCCTCATTGTGGCAAGGTTGCTGCAATCGCTTGGTACATCGCGTCCTTAAAAAAAAATCTAAAGAAAGGTAGGAAGGACATGGGCTTTCTCCTTAGTATCCTTTTTTGTTTGTTAGAGAGGAAAATCTTTCCAGAAGCCACTAGCGGTTTCCCAGTTATGTCTTCCAGCTGAGAACTCGGTCACATGACCACAACATTGGCTAACTCCATCATTTGCAAAGAGAAAATGAATCAGGCTGATCATGGTTCACCTCATGGGCCTGAGGGAAGGATCCACCTTCTCTAGACAAATTTCCTAATATCTGAACAAAATCAGGATCTAGTTAAGAGAGAAGAAGTAGAAAAGTGCTGCCAACAGTTCGTCCAATCCAAGAAACCCTTTGAAGTATGATAACCTAAATTGCTTTAGTGCTTGGGCACCGGCCCAGGCCGCGGCAGTTGGGTTTCACTACATCAGTTCTCTATTTCTGTGCCCCCCTTTTTTTTAAAAATGAAGAAAGCTTGCTCAGCTCTCAGCAAAATTAAAACTATTTCAACAACCCACAAATGAGAGAAGTAGCTGGCCACAGCAATTTTTTTCCTACAGGTTTAGATCCTAGGTCTTTATATCACCACTGTTATTCTGCATCTCCGAGGAAGAGCACACAATCTGTCATCCTCTTGTCTTCTCCTGTGTCAAGTGGGATTGATGATGCTGTTGATTTCTTAGAAACATCCAGTCCAATACTACAACTGATTATAAAAAGATTGCAAAACAGGGTTTAAGACTCATTTTCCTGCTACTTCTCTTGTCTGTTATATTTCTGTAATATAGGAATTCTGTAATCCCACATGTTTGCATCTCTCTCTGCCTGAGAGCTCCATTTACTGCATGGGTTGTGTAAACTAGAAATATATGGCTGATACTGTACTTCTCACCGAGTTTTTTTCTCCTGGTGGTTAACAAACTTCAAATTAGCACCTGCAGATAGGTAATTATTTTCCTTCTCTTTGCGCTTCTAGACTTTTTCTTTTGGTGGGCTTCAGGAACTCTCTTCTTCATTGTCACAGATCAAGAGAATTAGAATGAAGGAGGAGGTGAGCTAGATGTAACACTCTACAAGGAAAGAACAATGTCTGGGAGATGGTAGGTGCTCAGTCAGTGTTTGCTGAGTGACTGAAAGAATGGTGGAAAGGAAAGAGTATGGGCTTCTGAATCATGCAGACTTGGATTCAAGTCCCACCTCTGCCACTTACCATCTATGTGACCCAGGGCAAGTTATGTAACTTCTCTCAGACTTGATTTTCTTGTCTGTAAAATGAGAATAATGATGCTTATCTCACAGGTTTTCTGTAAGGACTAAAGATAATATATGTAAAGCACTTAGCATAATGCCTAGAACATAGTATATGATCAATAAATGATAGCTACAGCTACTAGTTACAATAAGAAACTAGGTTTTCCTTAGTCATCTTTGTGAAGCCTACACATGGTGGTCACAGAATGGTTAAACCTAAACCCCCTGTTGCTATAGCAAACAGGGGTGTTTGGTAGAGCTACACAGAAGGCAGTGATATCTGGACATTGGGGATAGCTATTCTCTTCCTGCCAAAAGCTAGAGATCACTGAAGTGCAGAGAACACTTTATGAATGGGGAGCATGTGGAACCAAGCAATGGTGCAGACAGAGAAAAGTCAGTCCTTGGGGGACAGAAAACTACCAAAGGTGTTTAAGAAAATTCACCGTGAAAAATATAAAATTCCCTTGGGGGCCGGCCCGGTGGCGCAGCGGTTTAGTCCGCGCTTGGCAGCCCGGGGTTCGCTGGTTCGGATCCCGGGCGCCCGCCGACGCACTGCCTGTCAGCCATGCTGTGGCGGCGTCCCATATAAAGTGGAGGAAGATGGGCACGGATGTTAGCCCAGGGCCAGTCTTCCTCAGCAAAAAGAGGAGGATTAGCAACGGATGTTAGCTCAGGGCTGGTCTTCCTCACCAAAAAAAAAAAATTAAAAAAAATAAATAAAATTCCCAATGGCCAAAATTTGACTTGTACAGAAGCAAATTAGGAAGCGGGGTAGCCAGAGTGAGGAAGCCTACTTGCTGAAAGTTCTGCCCCCAAGATATGAACTTGCAGACAGACAGACTGAGAATTCTCTGCAGTTGATGGGACAGTTCTGACTCTCAGAGTGCCCTTCCTGGCCCAGCCTGTTCTTTGTGGTTTGTTGCATACCTAGTAATGATTAGGTCATCCTTTCAGTGAACTGTAGGTATTTCATTCTAGGTGTGGATTCCATCATCTTACCTAATCCGTTTGTTGTCCTTGTGGAGTCCTGAGTCAGCCGATGATGGGGAGTTAGGATGCTGCGGCCCATAAGCAGCACCCATTACAGAAAGTGCCGGGGAAGGCTGTTCCATCTGGTGTGGCTCATGTTGCCTTTGCTCTTCAACTTAAGAACCAGAGTTTCTTCTCATTCCATTTAGTTTCATCTGGAATCTAATAAACGGGGCAGTCACAAGCACTGTTTTCCTTGAGATCCCACTCCTGCTATTGGTCAAAGGAGGGGAAGGTGCTTGGTAAGGGGATGCATCACCCTGTTTGTGGAAGGACGGCGGGAGGAGGCATCTTTCCCCACCCATGGATGCCTCACCTCTCTCCCTCAGCTTTAGGACTTCCTGTGTTGAGAAGCAGCATGGCGACATTCTCAAGAGGGGTGGGGGTGGAGCCTCACCTCTTCCATGAATGGTGCGAAGGTGTTGCAGGTTGGGGCCACTTCAGCCTGACTGTAATCCCCTAACATACAGGGGGAGGAAAGAGAGTCCCCACACCCACTACTGAAATTTCAGGGATGGGCCCTGTGCTTTTAGAAAGCAAGGGGTGAGGAGCTGGGGTAAAGAAAAACAAAATCCTTTGCTAAAAAGCTTTCTTGACTAGGCATCAAACCCAGGCACAGTCCACGCTCCTAACCACTGCAGGGTGTGGCCTTGGTGGCCACTTCTAACAGAGACTGAAGACTCACGGCCCCTGGCGCCCCAGGCAGGAGAAGAAAAGCAGGCCCATCCCCTCCCCACGGGTACCCCCAACTCAGAGCTCCGTCTGTTTAAGACATTTGACTTCTGTGAATGATTTTTACTTGGGAACAGAGAGGAAGAAGAAAGGAGGACCGAGCTAACAAAAATATAAAGTTTGAAGACAAACCCCCTGCCCTAAAATTGCATGTTTGATACAGTAGAGAAAGAAAGGGTTGAAAATAATTTGGGCTCAAATTGTGAATCAACTGAAGGGAGAGAAGAGTTTTGATGAGAAGATACAGATCTGTTTCTTCCTGCCTCCTGCTCTCCACCCCAGAGGCGCCAGGTGGACTCACGTGTGACTTTGGAAGCTCATATCTCTCCAGGCCTCAGCCCCAGTCTGTATAAGGAGGGAGTGCAACTAGATGATCTCGCTGAGGTCCTTTCTGTCTCAGTCTCTGTCATCAAGGGGAGAGAGTCAGGGGCAGATGGATGGAGAGGAGAGAGCCCGGAGCAGCCGTAGGTGGAGGGCGGCTCCCCCCACTTAGGGCTGAAAGAAGCCTCAGTGCACAGGTACAACTTCACCAACTGTGAGAACGTTGAAACACTCCACTGCCAGTGGTAAGCAGCCACTCCCTGAGGCTCCCTCTCAACAACCTGAGACTCCCCAGACCTCCTAGGACCCAGCAACCAGAGGGCAACATCCAGCACTCGTGTGTGTGTGTGTGTGTGTGTGTGTGTGTGTGTGTGTGTGTGTGTATGTAGGGAGGGAGCAACTGGGACTCTTCTCTAGGTACAACCACATGTTTGGTCAGTGCCTGGCCTTCTACTGCAGTCCTGAAAAAGAAAACCCCCAGGGGGAGAGGGAAGGAAGGAAGAGAGGAAGGAAGGGAGGAAGGAAGTGTCTAAAGGTCTTGATTTCTACTTTTGGGAAAAATATACTGTGGTCTGATTTTGTTAACTGATTCAGTGCAGTTCTGCTCTGTGCATTTTAGCAAAAACCTGCCTCCCCCATGGCATCCTCTAAGGTTTCTGTAATGAAGTCCTGGCAGTACAGTGGGTAATGATTTAAAGTCTCTTGTAAAATGTCTTCTAATGTGGTGAATTACATAAATGGTGGTACACACTCTTGCATCTGGCTTTTACCTCTCTGGAGAGTCAGCTTCTGGACTAGCCCTGCCAGTGAGTTCTGAGTAACCTGCAAGAGGGCCTGGTGTCCTGGGTTGATCTCTCAAAGCTGACACCCCTGACTTTGTTCCCTGACTCAGAGGGAAATGAACTCTGCTGCCACGGAGGCCCCTTCTGCCCCAGGGCCAGCTCTCAGGCTGAGGACAATTTATGGTGGTATCAGAGTTTAGAGGGAAGGCTTTGGAGACAGTGTGGACCTGGTTCAAACCTAGGGTGACAATCTTCCTGGCTTTCCCAGAAGTGGCCTCGTTTCTGAAAGTCCTGGGTCCCAGAAAACCCCCCAGTCCGGGGCAAACTGGGATGTTTGGTCACCCTATCCTAATTCTCTCGCCTCACAGCCAGTAATTTAACCTCTTGGAACCTTAGTTTCCTCATATGTGAAATGAGGATAATGATAACCACATACGGTATTTAAGGACTAGAATTGATATCTATCCAAAGATTGTTCGGGAAGAAAAGAGAAGATTGGGTGACAAAAATGTCTTTCTGCCTCTGTTCCAAGTAGTAGATATCTCCTCTCCCCAATGTATTTTGACCTTTCCAAGTGTAGGTGTGAGGATAGCACTTGAGGATTCTGGAACAGTCTTCAGAAAGTCTTGCAGGCCCTGGCTAATACAGAAGGTTGGGCTAAGGGCTCTGCCAGCCCTCTGATTATCTGATTAAGTGTAAATGGCAGAAGCAGCTGCGTGCTTGCAGAAGTCACCTTTAGCAGCTACCACTTGGGAGTCACAAATAAGGGATTGTGAAGCCTTTTCTTTTCAGCATCTTTGTTGCCCCTCAGCTATTGTCTGCAGAGATTCTTAACTAATAGCCGTGTTCTGAATGACTATTTCCTGGTCACTACTGTTTCAGGGCTGAAAAAGGAAAAGAAGTCAATGTTTTCAAAGGACTTCCTTGCAAGACATTTGCAGTGGCAAGGATGGATTTCACAGGCGTCTTAATCCCTGGCAGCAAGGGCCAAGGGCTGTCTTGGAGACCAGAAGCAGCAAGCAAGAACTCCAATAACAAAAGAGAGGCGGGGGGATTATTTATTCAAATGTGCTGACAGAAGAAAGCCTTTAATCAAAGACACCATAGAAAACAAGCTGCAGGCTGATACGGAGCATTTGGAACATGAAGGTGTCAAAGGGATCCAGGCCTTTTCTGAACGGAAGGAAATTACTGGGGGAAATGGTGCTTCATAATTGAGCAGAGCTATGTCAGCACTGACAGGAGGGGGCTCTTATTAGGAAGATGCCAAGGGCTGGGGATTATTCAAAGTGCAAATATCTTCACTATCCCATCCCTCCCACTTCCATCACAAATGAAGTAAGAATCATTAGAATTAGTGCCAGATTCTGATTGAAAATAGGTCTTCAAAAGTTGGGAAATTCAACATGCAAGACTGCGGTACCAGTAATAACTAACTAGTTCGTGTCCAAGGCAATTGATGGCACAATTTTGCATAATTAGACACCTTTGGGAGTAGAGAGGAAAAAAAACTCTCCAACTGGGAATTTGCTGATTCACATAAACCTTAGTGTGATCAGGGGTTTCAAATCTATGGTACCTCCTTCATATTTACATTCTAAATTAACGGTGGGGCAAATGCCAAGGAGAGCAACACTGCCGGCTTTTGGCTGCACACAAAGCTGCCCATCAGACTCTGGGGAAATCTGCAAAGCAGATGGTTCTAGGTTACCAAAACATCTTTTCTGCTGTACTTCCCACCCTTTTCTAAAGAAAATTAAATTCTGGGCCAGTTAATTCAAAGGTCAAGAAATTTGATTATCAGAGTAATACATTAAGGCATGCCCGTTAGCCATGGCTGAGTATTAAATCACCCCAAAGCTTAGTGACTTAAATCAACCAAAATAATTTTATTATCTCTCCTGGTTTCTGTGGTCAGGAAGTCAGGGAGGGCATGGTGGGGCAATTCTGGTCTGGGGTCCCTTATGCAATTAGACAGAGGCTGGAGCTAGAACAGCAGAGGAACTGGGGCAGGTCAGTCTTGCTGGGTATCTCTCTCTCTTCATGTAATCTCAGGGCCTCTCTGTATGGTCTCTCCGTAAGAGCTGGTTTGAGCTTCCTCACGACATGGCAGCCTCAGGCCAGTTAAGTTCTCCCATGCAAGAATTTCAGCGCCCAAGGCAGCAGCTGCATCAACTTTTAGGATGTGGCTTCAGAAGTCATGTAGCATCACTTCTAGCACATTCTGTTGGTTATAAATGAGTCACAAGCCCACCGAGATTCAAGGAGAATTACACTTCTTAATGGAGATATGGCAAGGTTCTAGAAGAGCAATGTGGGATGGAGATATTGTGGCCATCTTTGGAGAACACAATATGCTATAAGGCATAAATAACTGATGATCATAGCCTTTAAAGGAAATTTTTGTGTTTTAAGAAAATAATATGTTAACCCAAACAAATCGCTAAATTAGTGGAATAAGGACTAAAGAACCTTGTGTTAACTGCCTTGAATCCCTTCTCTACATTACCTCTGATTCTTTGGGGTAGAACAATTGGGTGTAATGTGCTGCATTAGTTTGCTAGGCCTGGCATAATGAAGTACCACAGTCTGGATGGTTTAAACAACAGAAATGTATCGTCTCCCAGTTCTGGAGGTTAGAAGCCTGAGATTAAGGTCTCAGCAGGGTTGATTCTTCCTGACGGCTGTGAGAGAGAAACTGTTCCATGCTTCTCCCCTAGTTTCTGATGGTTTGCTGGTAATCTGGGGCATTCCTTGTCTTGTAGAAGCATTCCTCCAATCTCTGACTTCATCTTCACATGGTGCTTTCCCTGAGTATGTGTGTCTGTGTCCAAATTTCCCCTTTTTATAAGGACACCAGTCATATCAGAATAGGGGCCCACCCTACTCCAGTATGACCTCATCTAAACTAATTACATCTGCAATGTTTCAAATAACATCCCTAGTTTCAAATAAGGTCAAATCTGAGGACTGGGGGTTAAGACTTCAATGTATAGATTGAGGAGGGGGATACAATTCAACTCATAACATTTCTCTTATTTTCTGAAGGAAGGAGCTTCTTTGGATATGGTTTCTGAGAGTATGAATGGGGGAACAGGGTCCAATTTCAGGTAAAATTTTCAAATTTTATATCTATCTTCTCCTTCCCATGGCCCTTGGCATTCTCTCTTACTTCCTAAACACCTTCTTTAAATTTTAGATAGAAGTTTTCACTAAGGTTATTAATGCCATTAGAATGTTTAGGATTAAATGCCTTTTTTATTAAAATGTAATTATCAAATGTTGGTTATTGGGTCTCATTCTCTCCTAAATTTTCTATCGTCCTGATGCCCCTTGTTATAGAACTTCAAGTTACATAGGATTTTTCAAGACTTTATCCTCCTTGTAACCTGGGGCTCCCTAGGCAGCAACTTAGTTCCTTAAGGAGGCTTAAAGAGCAGTTTATTGACTCTGGGGATTCAAGACTGTTCTCTCTCTATGTTATGCAGACATTTTAAAATTTATTTCCTTTGGGTGTTTAAAGTGAAAAGTAAAAAAGACAAGTACATCCCGCCACCTCATTAGGGAAGCCACAAGTCTTTGGCTTTGTTGTCCTAGCGCTTATCTTGCACTTGATATTTTCAAAATACCGTCCAATCATGAAATAGCCAATTCCCACTGCATCTTTGTGAGCTGTGAAAGTTCTTGCCATTTTTAGTAAAGGAAATTGAAGCAAAAAGCACCAAGGTGACCTGTACAAGGTGGTATAACAAATCAGGAGCAGACCCAGGTGCCTCCCATTTCATGAACTAAAACTTTGTCCTGTGCAAGCCCAGGGACAAGACTCTCATGGCCACATCCCTTTCTCCTCTTCCCAGGAGCCAAACACCACTTTCCCCTTTGCTCTGCAGGCACTGGAGGAGCAGTAGGAAAGGCAGGAGTTAGCAGATGCCTGGCAGACATCCGCTGCGAGCAGGCTTGTTGTTAGTGTTTCTGGAGAGCCCCAGAAATCTTAAGGGGAAGCCTTGTGATATGAAGCCCTGAGTCAGCAGGTGGGCATCTCAGTGCAATCTCTTTTGTACTCACTGGGCGGTGGGATCTGGGATATTCAGGTCATATGACAGTAATGCAAAGGATATGGAAGGTGTTCTAGTCCTAGAAAACTGTAATCTTCTTGATCATAGGCTGGGTTAGAAACAAGCCCCCTGAAATGCTTTGGTCTAGTCTTAAGTCAATAAACAATAATAGCAACCTTTCCTTGGTTCTAGGCAGGTGCTGCACGAAAGAATCCCACACATGTTATGTGGCTGCTTCCCCAGAAAGTCTGTGAGGCACCATAACGCCCTCTAGTATTTGCAAAGCTCTCATTTTTTCTCTAGTGAGAGAAGATTGCATATAACTTGTCTGGTTCTATACTTGCATGGAGGGAAATCAATGGCGTGCAAATTATCTTATTCAAGATAATTGAAGATGCCACCCAGGCCTGCATTTTACTCTTAGGCAGGCCATTGAAGCCAACAGCAAATTCAAATCACATTCTCCTCTCCTGAGGTACCAAGCATACCCTTTCTCTGCTTTTTTCTTTAGTCACTCACTTTAAATTGTGACTGGTTTCTCACCCCTCAGAGATATAACTATTAAGGTATGTTTCCCTTTGATTATATGATACTCATGTGAAGTAGCACATGACGTGGACCTCCTTCTGAGCAAGAATATAAGTTGAGGCTTCTCATCTTCATATCAAAGTGCCATTTTGGTCCTGCACACCTAAATTCTAAGTATAGGGATCTAAGCTTTTAGGTCTATTTTCATAATCAATACTAGGAAACTCGTCCTATTTCTCATTTCATCTTGGCTGCTGGCAATCTCAGAGCCAAATTTAGTGCTCAGTTTTACTGTGTATTCTTTGTTTAGGTTTTCAGATATAAAACCTTTACATTCACAATGTTTATTATTTATCCATATCTTAATGATTTTATTTTTAAAGAGTTATTTACTCTAAGGTACTTCAGATCTTTTTTTAAAACAATTTAAGCATGGTATTAATAATAAATAAAATACGTTTTAAAAGCCAACATAATATTCCACACTGAGAATGTCCTTTAAAATCATATTTTGTTTTGTCCACAGGTTGATTAGAGCACACTGGTAGGAAATTATCAGTTCTGATATTTTTCTGGGACACACCCATACTGCCATACTGGACATGAAGACATTGAAATATCTCTGTATGGATTGTTTAAAGCCACTGCCCTGAGCCTCCTGAGGACCTGCCATAGCCACTTAACTCCGCGGGTCCCCTGGGACCACCCCCTCATACACTTTCTCCAGGATCCAGCAACCAAAGGGGCTCTAACAGACCAGCTCCAAGCTATGACCAGTGGCCCTTCTCTTGGGTCGGTGGTCTAGCCATTCTGGTTATGTATTTTAATATCCCCCATAGAGGGAATGTTTTTGCTACTCCTACCTCCTTTTAATGCAAACAATAGCTTTGCTTATTAATATAGGGGCAGGGTAGTGGTGAGGAATGCAGACTCTGAAGCTGGACTGCTTGGGTTCAAGCCCTGGTTCAGCCTCACATTGTCCCTGTGACCTATGTGAATTCTGTGTCTTCTCTCTGCCTCATTTCTTCCTCTGTGAGTTGGAGGTAATAGTGTACCTCCCTCAGAATTGCTGTGAAGAATGAACAACTGAAACTAAGTAGAACAGTTAGAGCAGTGCCTGTAGGAAGCTCATGCAGTAGCCATTATTATTGAGCATCTATTATGCACCAGGCAAGTACCGAGTTTTTTGTGTTTGTTGTCTCATCCCCCGAATATCTCATCAAATAAGTATTATCAGTCCTATTTTAAAGAGACCTGAATCTCAGAGAAATTAAGAAACATGCTCAAGGTTTCTGTGCTGGTGACAGACAGAGCAGATTTAAATTCCTATCTCTTTGACTCAAAGCCCATGCTTCCCCCTCCGTCCTAGAGTCTTCTCTAGGAGGACTCTAAGTGGAAGTAGCACTTTGCAGCAAAGAAGAAAGGGAAGATGGCCGGCTGGTCTAGGTACCTTTGGTGAATGCTGAGTACGTGAAGATGCTCAGAGGATCAGAGACTTCACAGAGGATGGATGGCAAACGGAGTTCCCTCTGACGAGAAGAGTCAGAGTTTCTGTTTGTAACAATATTCTGCCATCACCCAGGCTTAACACCTGGCGGTCATCCCTGACCCCTCCCGTTCCCTCACTCCCAGATCTGGTTACCAAGCACCTCAATTCTGTTCTAGTGATGTCTCTCACATCCCTTCCATTCCGCTCATGCCTTATGCTAACACTCCATTTCAAGTTCTCATTACCTCATGTCTAGATCATTTCAAAAGCCTCTTAACTAGTCTCCCGGCCTCCATGTCTCTAAATCACCCCTCCCGCAACCACATTCTTCCTAAAGGAACTGCTTCCATCAAATGATTTCATTACTCAAAACCCTCCAATGACTACTCAGTGTCTACTGAATACAGTTCAGCTTTTTAGAATGACATTCAAATTCCTTCTTTTTTTTTTTTTTGGTGAGGAAGAATGTCCCTGAGCTAACATCTGTGCCAATCTTCCTCTATTTTGTATATGGGTTGCCACCACAGCATGGCTTGATGAGTGGTGTGTAGGTCTGTGCCCAGGATCTGAACCTGGGAACCCCTGGGCTGCTGAAGCAGAGTGTGCGAACTTAACCACTATGGCACCAGACTGGCCCCTCAAATTCCTTCTTAATCTAATTCCAACCGTCATTTCCAAACTGCACTCTCAGGATTCCTCTGTAAGAATTTTATGAGTTAGCCAGGATTGCTTCCTTCTTATTCTTTAGCCATGCTATTTCCTTTCCCACCTCCAAGCCTTTATCCACTCTATTCCCCATGCCTGGCATACCCTCCCCCAGTCTTCTAAGTCCTGTACATCCATCACAACCCAATTTGGATCCCCTCCCGGATGTGACACCTTCCCTGCCCACTCCAGAGAAGTGGAACCCCTCCCCTATCCGAATTATACCACTCATTTAGCACTTAGCCCCCACTACCTATACTATGAATTAGCTTTTTGTTCGTAAATGCTCTGCTTTCCCAATTACATTGTGACTGTCTTGTAGCCAGAGGAATGAAGGAGATGGATGGTGGGAGGGCTCTGACATGGGGAAGGGGTGGTACATCCTGATGGTTAGGTTATTGGGCTGAGAAATCAGACAAGCTGGGTCTGAATCACAACTCTGCACTAACTATCTAGGCAATCTTACCAAGACATCTAATCTCTCAGTGTCCCCATCTGTAAAATGGGGATAATGACCGTCCCTTTCTCATAGAGGTATTGTGAGGGTAAGAGCCCTTACCCAGGGCCTGGCACATAGATAAAGCTCAGTTAATATCAGTTATTATTGCTTTCATTATTGAACAAGAAGAGAGGGTTTATGATGTACTAGACACCATATAAATGACCTTAGTTAATTTGTATGGCAACCCTATGAGGCAATAGGATCATGCCCTAGTCATGCCCCAGCTGTGGAGCCCTCTGACCAGCTCTGAACCTCTGAATCTCTTTTACATGAGAGAGAAATACACCCCGGTCATGTTGAGGTCATGTTTAATGTCCCTGTTGCAGCTGAACTTGATTCTAACTGGCACAATCCCTGTCACTGTAGTGCCGGAAATAGCATTTCTCTCTGGTGGCCATCAGGAACTTCATTTCTAGTATTTTACAAAAATTCTATTCAGAGAGAATGACTCAATTTAAGTCTTTCCCACATTGATCAGCTCTCCCCTTAGAGTGAGCAGGAGAATAAGAGATTGAAGAATAAAAGAGAGAGACACAGAGAGAGATCCTTTCTACATGCGTGGGGAGGGGGCGGGATAGGACCACACGCGGGGCCCCTCGACTGCCACTGCCCATTACACCCTGGATGCTGGGGCAGGTGGAGTTTCACTGTTGACACAGGTTCTTCAGAGAATCATGCAGCTGGTGTCGGAAGTCATATTGAAGAAGAATATCGAAGGATATTTCGAGCTGTGTAGATCTTAAGGCCAGCCTCAGGTCAGAAACATGTCTGGAGCTGGCGATGGGGTTTTTTTGGTCATGATTCAGCAGTTTGCATTAAATCATGACCTTGATTTGTCCTTTGTGCATCTACACCGTACAGGTAGAGAAAAGTAAAACAAAAACACTAAGTAGGTGGTCAAATCAGTGGCACCACATCCCTCATCTCACCTTCTTGCTTGCTGGAGGAGCTTATCCTTTCTATAGAGCTGTGAATTCTAGCTATTCACATTCTCAGCTTACCTTACAGCTAGGTTATAGATACGAGACCCAGTTTAGTCCAACTGACCTGCAAAGTATGCTGAAGGTCCTATGGGAAACTTCTTCACCAGATATAATCTTGTTGACACCTGTGATGCCTGGAACTGCTGCAGCCATCTTATTAGTATAAGGGAGGGAGACATAGTTGATATATTGAGGAGGGCAGAGCCAAGAGTTGGAAAATACCTGGATCCTTGATTACATCATTGGTCCAATCCTCTAAAGTGGGACTGAATCCAGACTTATTGCTATGTGAAATAATAAATGTCATTGGTTGAATAATTTTGGTTGGGTAGTCTGTTGCTTTCAGCCAAAAGCACCGTTTCTGATGCAGTGGCCAAAGCATTTTAACATTCTAAGCTGTAATGCAGTATGTTTATAAGCCACCCTAGTTAAAACAAATGCATCTCACCCTTGCTACCATGTTATTGCCCCATTTTCTAATTGGAGACAGGCTAGGGAAATATTCTATATCCACTTAATAGAAGATTATGCCGCTAGGCAATCTGAGTTTGAAACCTGGCTTTACCTGTGTGATTTGGGGCAAATTACTTAATTTCTCTGTACCTCAGCTTCCTCATCCATTAAATGGGGAAAATAATCATCCTGCCTCATAGGTTTGTTCTGAGGATCAAATGAGCTAATACATATAAAATACTTAGCACAGTGCCTGGTCCATAGCAAGTCATCAATCAATTTACATTAGCTTTATTTTCATCCTCCCCACTAGTGCACTCTTCTGCACATTTCCAAGGCAATTTGCTGTCACTTTCCACCCATGTTTTCCTTTGCCAAACACTTCTGGGAATAGCTGAAATGTGGGACAGCCATGGCCAGCTCAGCCCTCTTGCTAGTATGCATACCACAAGATCATCAGAAAAGAAGTTTAACTAATAGAAAATAACAAGTATTTTGTCTGGAAATGCCACATAGAAGCCAAAATTCCCTATGCTTCCCAAATCCCACGCTCTGGATGTCCTTCACCCCATGC
This sequence comes from Tapirus indicus, assembly GCA_031878705.1. Taxonomy (NCBI): domain Eukaryota; kingdom Metazoa; phylum Chordata; class Mammalia; order Perissodactyla; family Tapiridae; genus Tapirus; species Tapirus indicus. Next base: position 43,146,903 of record CM062919.1, read on the forward strand.
ACAGAGACAGAGGTGGCAAGGACTCCTCAGGGTTGGTTTTCCCTGGGGTGTGCCCTTAGCACTGAATGTGTCCCCCATTCATCTACAGCCCTAGTCAACAGAAATGGGAAGCCCCACAGATCCTCTTACAACACTATCATTTTTTACTTTGCTACCTGCATTTCTCCCACTTTTTAGATTTTTTGCTGGGCCGAGAATCTCTTCTTGTCTTCTCTTGGGAGATTCCTTTTCCTGTCAACCCATGATTGTACCTCCCTTGTCTGGCTACCACCCCCCAGGGACCGCAGAGGCTGTTTCAGCTTCTTACATCTGCATCATGCTTGCCAATCTATGGTGGCTTTCAGCCAACACTTCTGTGTATCTCATCTGTAGAGCCCTTGGCAGCTTCCAAAATACTTTGGCCCAAGTTATTTAATCCTCACAAAAATCTTGTGTGGTGCATGTTTTCATTCCAAACCAGAGTCCTCAGGCTTTTTCCCTTTCCTGAAGAGATCAAGGGCAGAGGGAGGTAGGATAAAAATATTTCACTTTCTTCGCACTAAGGATCTGGGGTGATAAGGACCTCGTCCAATTTTACCTCAGCAGTGAATATTTCAGGTGGAGAGAAAGCCGAGGCCCTGCAGAAATCACCAAAGTTCACCTGAAACTTGAGGACTTGGCTTTTGAAGGAAAAACAGAGAACTGATACTTCTCTGGGTAGAAGGATCTGGTTCTGACTTCTGACAGATAGTCCAGTGTAGAATAGAGGGAGAGGGAGGAAAAAGGCTCTAGAAACCAGCTGGCTTGAAGTACTTCCTGGTATGAAATCTTTTGCCATTTCTATGAGACCGAAGAGGCACAATGTTTGGCTCCCTTAAGATTAAAGACACTCTATTGATTTATTTATCAGAGAGCCCCTCAAACATTTATATTGGCAACAACTAGGCTAGAAACTAAGGAGCTGTCCCCTTCGGAAGGGAGGTTTCAGATTCTCTGTGAAGAGCTGATGTGCAGTTGAGGTTTGCCTAAATAGGACTGCTGGTTTGTGGAGCTCTCGTGGCTGTGTTCTGGAAGGTAGGAGATATGGGCTGGTACCACACAGCTCTGCCACCTCAGCATCTGTCTGAGCTGCCAGAATTGTGGAAAAGTTCCTTTCATTTCTTCAATTTTATTCAGTGCCAGGGTGGGAGGCCTGGAGAGGAGTCAGGGGCCCAACCACTGTGTTAACTAGGGCAGTACAAGTGACAAATAAATGCTGTTCTCTCCTTTTTTTCTTTGTCTTTTCTGCCTTCCAGGAAGATTAAAAAACATACCCAACTCACTTTCTACTTTCAAGCACACCCTGTTCCTTCACAAGGGAGAAAGAAGCCCACAGAGCAACCTTTATTCATAAAGTCTCTATTCAGCTCTCCTTGCTTGTTTTTGGCTCAGGGTTCAGCTAACTGGTTCCCACAGAGTGCAGACCAGCGGGGGAGGTGGGGTTCACAGAGGAGAACGGTAAAAAGATCTGCTCTTCCAGAATGCAATGGAAAACCGCAATAGTTCTGGATGAGTGGCATGGAGCACAGCAGTGACTTTCTTCCCTATTTCACCCCTTGGAATGGAGCCTGCCCACCTCAGGGCCGGCCAGGCTCACCCGCCTGCCCGTTCCTGCCTGTCACATCCTCCCTCTGAAAGGGGCTTCCTTCTGGGGAAATGGGGCTTCTTCCTTCACTGTCGCTTGAATGAGCTCTTCTGGGTGGCTTTCATGGTAGAGTGATTCCTACCCTAGAAGGAGACACGTGAGCCATCCTTCCAGCTGCTCAGGGTGAAAATGTTGGAATCATCCTTGATTCCTCTCTTTCTCACATCCCACTTCCTGTCCACCAGCATATCCTGTCGGCTCCAACTTCAAAATTTACTCAGTATCTGTATCTATAACAATCTAAATCACAAAATTCATTCAGTATCTATATCTATGAGTGGTTCAACAAGAGAAACAGAACCAGTAGGAGATACATATTAAGAGATTTATTGTGAGGAATTGGCTTACATAACTGTGGGGGCTGGTTAGGCAAGTCTGAAATCCGAAGGATGGGCCATCAGGAAAGGCAGGTGGGAACCCTCAGGCGCAAGCTGAGGTTGCCGTCCATGGCAGATTTTCTTCTTTATCAAGGAACCCTTGGCTCTGCTCATAGGGCCTTTCAACTGATTGAATCAGGCCCACCCAGGATCTAGGATAATTTCCCTTACTTAAAGTCAACTGATTAGAGACTATTTTTTTTCACTTTTGTGAATAGGTGGGTTTTTTTTTTTCAATTGCGGTAACACTGGTTTATAACATTATATAAGTTTCAGGTGTACATCATTATATTTCGACGTCGGTGTAGATTACATCATGTTCACCACCCAAAGACTAATTACCATCCGTCACCATAAACATGTACAAATCATCCCTTTTGCCTTCCTTCCTCCCCGCTTCCCCTCTGATTAGAGACTTTAATCACATCTACAAAATATCTTCACCCAGATTAGTGTTTGATTGAATAACGGGACTGTAGCCTAGCCATGTTGGCTTATAAAACCTACCATCACATTATTCTACTTCATCTCTCTCCTCCACAGCCCCTCCCCTGGTCTAAGCCACCATCATTTATCCCCTGAATTATTGCTTTAGCCTCTTTAAAAGTTTCCCTGTTTCTTCTCTTGTCCTCCCTGCCTCTCCCTCTGCCCCCAACTATTTTCAACAGAGCATCTAGAGTGATCATTTCTCCATTGCTCAAAGCCCTCGTGGTGGGCAAAATAATGGTTCCCCAAAGATGTCCACATCCTAATCCCAAGAACCTGTGAATATGTTACCTTACATTGCAAAAGGGACTTTGCAGATGTGCTTAGGGTATGGACCTTGAGATGGGGAGATAATCCTGGATTACAGGTGGGCCCCATCTAATCACGTAAGTCCTTAAAAGTGGAAGAGGGAGGCAGAAGAGTGGGTCGGAGAGATGTGCTGTGAGAAGGACTTGACCCTCCACAGCTGGCTTTGAAAATGGAGGAAGGGGCCACAAGCCAACAGCAAGGAAAAGGAGACCTCAGCCCTACAACTGCATGGAACTGAATTCTGCTAACAAACCGAATGAGCAAGGAAACCGATTCTCCTCTAGAGCTTCCAGTAAGGAATGCAGCCCTGCCAACAGCTTGATTTTAGCCTGGTGAGACCCATGTTGGACTTCCGATCTATAGAACTGTAAGATAGAAATTTGTGTTGTTTAAGCCACTAAATTTGTGGTAATTTGTTACAGTAGCAATAAGAAAATGAATACAGCCCTCCAGCAACTTCCCACACTACTCAGAGTAAAAGCCAAGCTCCTCAGAATCCTCATCTCCCCTTCTCTCTGACATCAATCCCTTCCACTCTTCCCCTACTCACCCTCTCACCCCCTACATCAACTCCAGGGCCTGGACTAGAGTGAAACTTGTGAGCCACTAGTCCTGAGATGCCAAAAAAACTCAGTAATTAAGATAAATAATATTTTAATGTAATATCAAAATTAATGCCAAAAAATCCATGATATACAAAATATAAAAATTTGGGGGAAAGACAAGATTCAACCCTGTATTTGCACAACTCACCTCCCTTAATCCCAGTCCTGATCCTTGTTGCTCCTAAACTTCCAGGCACACTCCACCAGCAGAACTTTTTCATTTGCTTTTACCCCGAATATTTGCAAGTCTTCCTCCCTCACCTGCTTCTGTCTTTGCTCAAGTATCACCTTCATAATGAGGCTTCCCTGACCCTTTATTTAAACTGTAGTGCCCCTCACAAGGACTCCCTGACCTCTCCCTTGCTTTATATTTCCCCGAAGCATATTACATATCTAACATTGTATTTTATTTATTTACTACTGTAGGGGAGGTAAAATTTATGCTCTACTCAGAGTTTCTGCCTGGGGCTGTTTTAACAGATTAACAGGAGAAAAGCATAAAAATTTTATTTCAATAAAATTTTACGTGTACATGGGAGTCCTCACAGGAAAATGAAGACCCAAAGAAATGTCTAGGACTAAGTGCTTATATACTAGGTTGAACAAAGAGTGGCAACTGTGGAAAGGTAACTGAAATATATAGGGAGACTAAAGGAAGATAAGAATTATTTTAACAAGGTCTGTTTGTACAGGTTTCTCTCGCTTCGACTCTCTGTCTCTGGTGATAAGAATGTTCTTTTCCTCCTGGTGTAGGGAGGGCATTTTTCACATGGGACTTTCATCTCCTGTTTTCAGGAAGAAAAGGGGGAGGCCAGAGTGTCCTTCTTGCACCTGTTGTTTTTCAAATGCCTTTAGCTCAAAATAATCAATATGCCAAAGAAGCATGTTTTGGGGTGATGTATATTGAACCCCTTCACTACTTTTTGTCAACTGCATTTCATCAAGGCCTAACAGTTTGTGGCATGTAGTAGATGTTCAATAAGTATCTATGGTAGGAATGAAGGAAGGGAGGGAGAGAGGGAGAGAGGAAGGAAGGAGAAGGAAGAGAGGAAGAGTGGAAGGTGTCAGTGAGGGAACGGTGTGAATGTACATGCAAGGAAGAACTTTCCCATTGCTTATCGAAACCTAAAATCCCTGAAGAACTGTAGTAAATTTCAGTCTGTTTAGGGAAACATCCATTTATAAGCAGGGTTATTTTTTCCTCTCCCAAAGGGGAAAAAGCCATCCAGAGCCAGTGTGTTCTACTAGGCTAATTAGCAGATTTGAATTAGCTGTGTACTTTCTTTTCTAGGACATTAGCTAAATTCTGTTTCTACAAAATTCTGGGGAATGTTTGAATTCCACGCAGCTTGTCCAAAATCCTCTGAGACAGAGTCTCTGCAGCCCTGTGTTTAATAATGCCTAGAGATTTTGTTCTCTTCTGGTTCCCTTCAACAATTAAAAATTCAATTTTGATGATCTCTTCCTCCAATTTTTTATGAATAGATCTAATAATGCTATTGTCAAAAATCAGTGATAATTTGCATCATAGATAAATTGATTTTTCTGCCACAATAACAAGAAAAATTGTAAAAGATTTATTTCAAGAATGGAAAATAGACCCAAGTTTTACCACCATCCATTGATTGACTAACACTCATATGACTTAGGGGTTGACTGGAATACACGAGCTGGGATTTAAGCAGAGTGAAGTTGCAGTTGGTGGCACAGGATTAATTATGTGGATTATGGGCCACGGTGGCCAGTGTGGGCATGTGCAGGACAATTAGGCAGAGGAACTAAATTAGGAGAGAGAAGAAAAAAGAGAGGTGCAGAGGGAAGCAAAGAAGAGAGAGAGGGAAACTCAGAGACAAGGCTGAGAGAAGAGCCTCCACTCCTGACAGCTCTTCCAGTTCCCGTCCTTGACTCCTTGCTTTCTGTCCATGAATTCCACGGACTCTCTCCTTGACCTTACTGAAGCTACTTTGAGGGGTTCTCTGTTCCTTGTACTCAAAAGAACTGACTAGACTGTATATTCCTGAGGACGGTCATTAAAAAAGCAGAAAGTTCTTTGAGCAGACTTGGAAAACCACAGTCGGAATTGTGCAGTGTTTTCCACTGGAATTAAGCAGCGGGTTTTGATGTTTTTAGTATATGAGAGAAAAATGAGTTTCAGCTAAATGTAGCATCTTGGATTGCATCCTGGAACACAAAAAAGATATTAGTGGAAAAACTGAAATCTGAATAAAGTTTAGAGTTTGGTTAATAATAATAGTAATAGTAACTTCTTAATCTTGACAAATGTACCATGGTTATGAAAGATGTTAACATTAGGGCAAACTGGGTGAAGAGTACACAGAACTCTCTGTACTACCTTTGCAACTTTTCTGTAGGTCTAAACTGATTCCAAAATAAAAAAAATATATTTAAAAAATAGGTTTCAATTCCTGGATAGAGAAGGAAGTAGAATGATGGAATGTAAACAGCAACTATAAATAAAAGTTGGAAAAACTAGGGTCAAATCTGGAGAACCTTGGGTTCAAGTCCACGCTTGGCTTCTCCCTAGCTGTGCAGCCTTGGCCAAGACATTTCACCTCTCTGATCCTCAGTTCTCTCACAAATTCATAGTGTTGTCTGGGTAGGCAAACACTGACGTTGATGACGATGGCATGGCATGATGAGCCAGGGTGGTGGTGTAGGAAGGTGAGGGAGCTGGTCCAGCTTAGAGACCTCAACTGTGTATGAATGAGTGCAACCCTCGGCTCATGGTTGACACTTACTTTTTGCACTTTGACAAATAAAGAGGAAAGATCACTATCACGCATACCACAATTATAGCCTCTTCAGAGATGCATTTTACATACATAGAAAATCACAAATCACGGTGTATGGACATTTTATTGGTCACTAGGTAACATTATCTCATTGACCTTTTTAATGTTTGCAGTTGTCCTCATGAATATTTTAACTGCAAATTAAAACACACACACACATACACACACACTCTTATATATACATAACATACTATATAAAATATGCCACTTTGGCATATATAACATATATGTCCATATAACATACCAGTCAAGACTGTGGCCAGTCAGGCTCTGGGTTTGAATCCTAACTCCACCACTTACTGTGTGATGCTCCTGCTCTCCTGGGCCTCATTTTCCTCCCACAGGGAAAACGATAGAACTTGCTTAAAAGATGATTGAGATAGCTGGATGAGGTAATGCATACAAATAACAGAGCATGATGTCTGGCAGCAAACTCTCAATAAAATATTGGCTTTTACTATTACTAAATTTTTACAGTTTGTAATAATTTGAACATTACAGAAATGTGAAAATCCTCCATAATTCCACCCACACGGCCCAAGATACTACAACAGTTTGGTGCCTGTTCCTCCTCTCCCCCTCCCCATTTGGGGTCTCTGTGTTTTTCCTGTCTATTCGTACGGACGACTCATTAAAAATTGTAGTCCTTTGTATTGGCTGAATATTTCCCCCAATCTATTGCTTGTTTTTTGTTTTGATTATTGGCTTGGAGGTCACATGGAGGTTTGATAAACATGATTTTGTAGCCTATGTGAATGAGATTTCTGCCCATTTACAGCCTGATCTCCTTTACTTGAGGAAGTTTGGGGTGGAGGGGCATGGATAGTATCAAGAGGGGCTGGGGTTTGGTGCTCAGTGTCACCGTCCATCATGGTGGCACCTTCTGAGATGCCCTCCTTCCCATCTGGTCTTCAGCTGTGGGTCCACGCAGCTGCCAACCCTGAGGCCTCTTCAGGTCCAGCATCTGCCAGTGCTACATCTGGGACCCTCCCGACCACATGATCTTGTACTGTTCTGACGAAAGCTCAGGCCTGTGGGAAACACTGAGACAGGCTCGGGCCTTAGCCTAAGTAAGCCACGCCTCATTTCTCCTCTACTCTCCTGCACTAAGCTGAACATCAGGAACTCTGGGGGCCTCTCCAGGCTCCTTCTATTCTTCAATTTTCGTGTGTATCTTCCCAGGAGGTGTCAGGGCCCCATCTGAACTACTTTCTTAGGTAGATAAATATTTGTGTGCAAGAAGTTAGTGGGGGTTGGGGTGGGGAGGCTTTTGGGAACAACAGCTATGATTGGGCAGAAGGAGAGATTGAACTGGGTGCAGGTGCAGCAGAGGCCTCCACCAGCCCCTCAGGGAGCTCGGAAGCTGGATGGCCCCTCAGAGTTATTCTAAGCTGAGGCAAGAGGGCTGGACCTTTGCTCTTCTGCATGGAAGAATCATTATTCCTGGTTGTCGCCAGGGAGGGGGCATAATCTTGGGCAAGGAAGACTCTTGCAATTCCTTGGAGGGACTGAGGTGAGAGCCATCAGCAGTCAGCACTCCTGAAGCTGGAGGGAATGAGTGTTCCATCCTGAAGGGGGATGTGGGCAGCCTCCACAGTGTCCACCACTGTGGCCCACTGGCCTTCAAGCTTTCTTTGTGCCCCTGGCCCCTCTAACTCTCTTTTCACTCCTCAGGCTGCAGAATCTTTATTTAGCCTGGAGGGGTAGCCTGGCTTTTTTATATTCTTCTTAATTCATTGTGTTTGCCCCCAGGCCTGGGATTTTGAAAGTCCAAAGCCAAAAATGAGCTGCCTTCGTTATCTACGTTTTGCTGTGTCATTCTTTCCCCGAAACAACAAAACGAAATGCCTCGCTGCCTAAACGTGGGGCTGGAAAAGGGTAACAGGAAAAACCAGGGCAAAGGTTCAGGTTATTACCCTGCCACATTCAGGAAACAGTACACAACATGAATCCAATGTTAACATGATGCAAATGACCCAAAGTGAGCTCCACAGATTCTTCTTACCTAGTGAGGACTCAGAGAAGAGAGAGGGATTCTCAAAAGGGCACCAGAGCACACCTTGCTCAGGGAAACATTTCAGAATCTCCAGGGGATGGGATGAGAAAGGGTTGGTGAGATCTTTATATTTAGCCAAAGAGAGCATGGTTTAAATGCGAGAACATGGCAAAAGAATGACATCTTTTTAGAACCTAGAAGAGATGGGATCCAGAGAACAGAATGGTTCTTGGCATAAGGAGGGAAAGCTCTTCCATTTTAACTGGAGGGGGAGAGGAAAAGTGGGAGGTGCGTAGGAGGAATGGCAGGACACTATAGGGTCCCCTTCAAGTGGCATCTTTTTCACTGAGAAGTTGGAGGCAAGGTCATTTGATGAGAGTGAAGGAGGTAATACTCTCGTGGAATGAATTTTGAGGAGAGAAGAGAACTTTGAAATAGCCCCATGGAGAGCAAGAGAAAGCCCTTCTCAGAGACATATGGAAGGACTGGTGGCAGCACAAGAGCTCCACAGAGATAGTCGCCACTCCCTGAGGGTGCGAGGGTTTCTCCAGCACTGAACAGCACAGGTGTGGGCTCAGATAAGGAAAAGTGATGATTCACTTATTAATTTTTATTTTAATTTTTTTTTACTTTTATTGAAAGTATAACATACACAAAGAAGAGTACATACATCATATATAGCTTGATGGATTCACACAATGAAGGCACTTGTATACCCAGCATCCTAGAACCTCCTGTATTAGTTTCCTAGGGCTACTGGAACAAATCACCACAAACTGGGTGGCTTAAAACAACAGAAACTTATTCTCTCTCAGTTTGGAGGCTGGAAGTCTAAAATCCAGGTGTCAGCCCTAGGGGAGAATCCTTCCTCGCCTCTTCCTAGCTTCTAGTGGTTCCCAGCAATCACTGGCGTCCTTGACTTGTAGGTACATCACTCCAATTTCTGCCTCCATCTTCTCATGGTCTTATTCCCTCTGCGTATGTCTGTGCCTCTGTGTCTGTCTGTCTTCACAAAGCCTTCTTATAACGACACCAGCCGTTGGATTTAGGACCCACCCTCACCCAGTATGATCTCCTCTTAACTAATAACATGTGCAAAGACCCTATTTCCATATAAGGAACTTTCTGAGGTTCTGGGTGGACATGAATTTTGAGAGGACACTGTTCAACCTAGTATACCCCCTTTGTGTCTGTTTCCAGTCACTAGATCCAAATTTGTTGGTTTGTTTTGATTCATTTGGGGTTTTTGCCACAGGGTATAATGGAAGGGAAACGAAGCAAGGAAGTTGAAAGTACGAGTGAAGAATTGTTGAGATGAAAATACATGGAGTCTCTATTATGTTGGGAAGGAAGCAAAGGCAAGAGATGAACAGGTAGGGATAGATGGTAAGAAGCAGAGGGGTCAGGGAGTCAAGGTTTTGATAAGGTTGAACAAACAGGTCTACAGAGATAAGTAAAGAAGACGGAAGGATTGGAGATTGTGCTGAGAGAATGGTCATTTGAGTTTGACTATTTCTACTCTAGATGGTTCCACTGAACTACCTGTTTATTCCAGAATAATTAATGTACTGTTTTAATCACTGTAACTTTAAAATAGTCTTACCTTTCAAAATGCCTAGCCCCTTCAGGGTTATCTTTTTTCAGAACTTTCTTTGATATTCCAAAATGTTTACTCTTCCAGATTAATTTTGAAATAAGGTCAAGTCACAAAAAAATTCATATTGTGATATTAATTGGAATTGCATTAAACTTGTAAATAGTTTAAGAAGAATTAACATCTTTATTCCATTTAATATTCCTATCTAGCAACCTCTCCAAAGGCTCATATCTCTCCAATGACTTTGGAGTAAAATCCAAGCTGTAGTGGTGAAAGAGGGAGGCAAAGATGTTCTGGGGCTGCTGCCTCTCCCCAGGGCTCTGCAAAATCCCTGAGGCCTTAACCTGTAGTTCTGCAATAGGTTCTCACATCTCCAAACCTTTCCTTACCTTAGGTTGACAATAGCCCCGCCGCCCACTGTGTGAGAACAGTTAGTGCTCCCCAGATTTTCCGTGAGCTGTCGTCTTAGTGTGAGTTCCCCCAAGAGCAGAGCCTGACAGAAGCACTTGGTACTGGTAGTTTACTAAGGAGGGGTCACCTGAAGCAGGAGTGAGGGAGGAAGGAGCGTGATGTCAAGAAGGAAAGTGTGTTATCAACGGGAGAAAGGTAAAGGCCTCCTACAACTATTCACCTAAAGATGATAGAATTTATCCACTAGCCTCCATGCCCCAGTGGTTGGAAGTTGCTGTGAGGGACGTTAACTCCCCTGCACTTTTGGGGTATTCTTACCTGTGGGCTGAGCACAGTCCCAGGGTGTTGGAGAAGGCCCTGGGGCAGAATGCTGAAGGACTAGACCTCACACTAGAGGAGGGATGCCGTCAGCAAGAAGAGCATCTGGGCTCACATAAGAGGACTGTCCACTATAGCATGGCTGAGATCAGAGGTGGCCAAGAGGATGTGATGTGAGCTACCAAATGTGTTTGTTTCAGTGCTCCTACACTGCCCAGCCTCTTCTGCAGCTAGGTTGTGGTCATGTGATCCTGGAGACTGCATGGAGGACATGTGACAAACCCCAAACCATACTCTTTCTACTCATGGCCACTTCACCAGGGAGGCAACAACCTCCAGTCAAGTGAGGGATGGACGTAGGAGGGAGTTGTTTCTTAGAGTCAGGCAACAGCTTCAGTACAGGAACTGTGAGGATTAGGAGGTCTTTTTTCTGTTCTTTTCTCTCTGAGGAGCTGGATCTAACAACAGGCAGTTGACATGTGTCCATAGAACCTCTCACCTTCTTGTAAATGTACACATGACCTTAATATTTGTTTAAAAAGTTCTGGGTTTGAATCTCATTGGTTTGGCTTAAATCATATGTCCATCCCTGAACCAAATACTGTGGCCAGAGTGTGGAAAACTCTGATTGACCAGTCCTGGATCATGTGACATATATATCAGCCTTGTCTACATTCCCTGAGGGCAAAGACCAGAGGTAAATCAGGGTGAAATTACTTCAAGAAAGGAATAAATAATTGCTGGATAGCAAAAGCAACAGATATATACAACATACTCTTCTTTTTTTTTTAACTCTTTATTAAGGTATGACATAAAGACAGTGAAGTATACAAATCTTAAGTATAGAGCTTGGTAACTTTTTACATACACAGTTGGGTAATCACCACCCAAATCAATATTTAAATATTTTCAGCACCTTCAAAGTCTCCCTTGTGCTTCTTCCCAGTCATAACTCCCCAAAGAAAACTACTACTCTGATCTCTAACACCATAGATTATTTTGCCTGTGCTTGAACTTAATAGAAATGCAATCATACAGTATATGCTCTTTGGTGTTTGGCTTCTTTCATTCAACATTATGTCATAAGACTCATCCATGTTGTTGTGTATAGCAATAGTTTGTTCTTTTTCATTGCTGTGTAACATTCCACTGTATAGAATATTATCCAATCTACTATTGACATTTGAATTGTTTCCAGTTTTTGGCTATTATGAATAAACCTAGTATGAACATACTTGTACATGCCTTTTGGTGGATATAAGCACTCATTTCTCTTGGGTGTCTACTCGAGAATGGAATTGCTGGGTCAAAGGGTGTATAAACACTTAGCTTTAATAGGTATTACCAAACAGTTTTCACTCCCACCAGCAATGTGTGAGAGTTTCAGTTGCTACATAGTCTTGCAACTATGTAGTCCTTGTCAGTCCTTCTGATTACCTCCTCTTCTTGATTTGTCAAATACCATTCTACAGAGATACAGATATTTGCTAGTGGACTGCAAAACTCCCAGCCATGGAACAGGCTCCACAGACTAACAGTTAAAGGCTGAACTTAAATGCTCCGTCCTGACTCTAAGGGTGACAGGAACTCAGAAATGGGAGAGATCAGCATGGACATGGAAAGATATGAACCTTTGGAGAGGAAATGAGCAGGGTTTTGACCTGTCGGTGGAATTTCAACAAAGAAAGGGGAATAAGGAAGGCAGCCTGTCAGAGTGCACTGCTTGAACAAAGACAGAAAGGTGGAGAAGAGTTTGGAGTAGAGATCAGGGAGAAAGCTGACCTCCCTTGAGCAGAGAGAACCTCTTGAGAGGAGCAGGGCATGTGGTCGGATTGGTAAGGAGGAGTCAGGCTTGAGCAGAGGGCTTTGAAGTCAAGAAGCAGGCTTGGGATTTGCATGACTGGAGTAGAGGAGGTGGGTGGGATGTTACCGAGTGTGTACAGCCCTGAGTGGAAGTGAGATATGTTAGAAGAGAGCCAGTCTCTCGTTCAGTCTCAGTTTCCTCCTATTTCTCACAGGGAGAAGCATCTCACCATGATGAGTGTAATAATTATTTTTCTTTCAACAGGGCCCCTGAATGCGAGCCAACTACTTCATTTGGTTCTCAACTAAAGAAATAGATGTGTTCCTATGCTGGAGAGAAAACCAGATGTGCTGGATTGAGAAATGGTATATCTGCATACTGTACTTTAGAGGCATTTTAAGGGATTCTCCAAGGGGCTAACTTTGACTTTATGTAATTTATATCTTATGGGCTGCCTTCACTAAATTAGAAGTCTTATGGCAGGTATATCTGTATAAAGCGATGAACACAAGCCTGGGCTGCGAGCCCTGAGAATGGAAAGGAATAGCTCCTCTTCCCCTGTTCTCCTAGAACTCCCCATGGTTGGGCCCATTTATCCTCCCACCCACAGATTCAGCACTGCACCGACCAGTCGATTCATTTATTCATTCATTCACTTATTCATTCAGCAAACTTTCACTGGATGCCTAGTGAAGGCCAAGTACTGGAATTGAAGATGAAAACACAGGGTTTCTGCCTTCAAGGAGTTCACAGACAAGCAAGGAACACTGACATGGAACAACTGACTGCAAATAAGGTGTGAAAAGAGCTACAATAAAGGTAATGCAGAGGACAGCAGGGGACTTCGATTCTACCTGAGGAAGTCAAAGAAGTGTTTAAAGCTAAGTCTTGAAGGATGACTTGGAGTTCACCGGGTAGACAAGATCAGGAGAGGGCCTTCCAAGCAAATAAGAGCAAGCCACAGCATGCAGGAAGACTGCAAATCATGTGGCTAGAGCATAGAGTTTGTGTGCAGAAGTAGCTGGAGATGAGGCTGAGAAGTAGCCAGAGGCAGATCAGGAAGGGCTGCAAACCCCAAGCTAATGAATATGGACTTTACCCTGTGGACAATGGGAGCCAGAACTATATAGCCCAGCAATTAGAAACATCACACAGGCACCAGTGTGAAGGATGAAGCAGAGGGAGTGAGCACAGAGACGGGAAAATCAATGTAAAGGTTATTGCATCAGACCTGGTAAAAGAAGATAACAAGCTGAAAATGGGCCTATGACAGAGATGGTGGAGAAGAGGAAATGGGTATTTAGGAGGTAAAAATCTATAAGACTTAGTGAGATTGGAGGAGGAAAGGAGAGGCCAGGAGAAAAGAATTTGGATGTCTGTCATATTCCATCTGGGTGGATGACGGTGCTGTTATTTAAGAGAGGAAATGTTGGAGAAAAGGAAGGTTTGGGCAGGACAGGAAAGGGAAGGCATAGAGGAAATGAGCTTAATTTTGGTCATTTTGGGCTTGAAGTGTCTGTGGGATATAAGTAGCACATACAGTTGGATGTACGGCCTGGCACTTAGAGAGAGTTCTGAGCTAGAGATGTAGATTTAGGATCATCAGTATGCAGGTGATAGAAAAAGCTTGGAATCCTTCAGGGGGACAGGTAACGTCAGAAGAAAAAAGGGACAAGGATGATGCCATGGAGAACACCAGGCTTTAAGGGGTATGTGAACAAAAGTCACCCCAGTGAAGGAGACAGAGGAGCAGTTAAAAAGAGAGGAAGAAAGCCAGAAGAAATTAACTGTATGAGGGCCATTTCTTCTTGTTCATGGTGTATCCATAGAAGTGTCCAGCTTGCTGTTGTTGCACGAATGAATAAACAAATGAATGGCGTGGTGTCAAAAAGACAAGGAGGCATTTCCAGAAGAGCACACTCAAATGCTGCTAAGAGGTCAATGACACAAGACAAGAACTAAGCGTCCCAGAGTGATCTGCACTTGAACAGGAAGCACTAGGACAGCCTCAGCCACCCCATTGTGAAGGGGTCAGCCTGAGCCGTTCCCCTCCCCGCATAGACGTTGTGGGTGAGAGGTCTCCACTGCTGACCATAGGGTTCTCCTTTTATCATGGCTTTCATCCTTAAACCTTCCCCAACTTCCACCTTAATGTCCTAGAGCTGGGTCACTGCCCTTAATTAAGTTCACAAGTTTCTACTTTGGTACATTACTGTATTGTTATCTATTGCCATGTAACAAATTACTCTAAAACTTAATAGTTTAAAACAACACACATTTATTATCTCACAGTTTCTAGGGTTAGGAATCTGGACATGGCTTAGCTGGGATCTCTGCTTCAAAGTCTCTTGAAAGGCTGCAATCAAGTTTCAACTGAGGCAGGATCCATTTCCAACTCACTCAGTGGTTGTTGGCAGTTCCCCATGGGCTGTTGGATTGGGGGCCTCAATTCTTTATAGGCTGTTGGCCACAGGCTTCCCTCAGTCCCTTACCATATGGGCCTCTCCAACAAGGCAGCTTGCATCATCAAAACCAGCAAGAGGGAGAGTCTGTAGCAAGATTGAAGTCACAACCTTTTGTAACCTAATCATGAAAGTGTCATCTCATCATCATTGCCATATTCTGTTAGTTACAGACAAGTCACCGGGTCCAGCCCACACTTAAGGGGAGTGGATTACACAAGTGTATGAATATCCAGAGGTGGAAATCATTGGGGTTCATTTTAGAAATCTGCATACCACAACTGCCTAGAACCTCCATTCTTTCCCCAAATTTAGGATCTATTTTGATGAGAATAATTCTTTTCTGATAGTCATCTTTACTATTTTGGTTGAATCAAGGCAGAAAAACTTATGACCTTCAATTTTCCTGTACTAATAATAGCTAATGCTTGTATGGTACTAACTACATGCCAAGCTTTACAGGAGCTTTATATGAACTTTACAAATATTAACTCATTTAATCCTCGCAACAGCTCCCTGAAGTGGATCCTCTTGTTAACTCATTTTACAGACAAAGCAACTGAGTCACAGAGAAGTCAGTATCCTGCCAAAGGTCACACAGCTATTAAGTGGTAGAAATGAGATTCGAGATCCAAGAGTTTGGTTCCAGAATTTCTGCTGTTAACAATTATGCTATTCTATAACCTAAATATAAACTGGGGTACCATGTCATCGAGTCTCAGCATGGTATGACTTTAAAACAAAATATTAAAAATATAAAACATTAAAAACATTGAGCAACAAAAAACAGAAATTCCAACATTTAATTAGCATCAAAAGAGATTCAACCCACACTCTAAGGCAACATATTTTGCATCTCAGAGTCTTTCATTTGCCAAGTCTCCCCTTCAGATGTTCCCTGAAACCCAGCCCAGACTATTTTTCATTTTCTTTTTTCCCTACTTCTCTCTTAGCTGTTTGTTATATAGGTTTACTTGGTCTTTTGTTTTCATACTTTAGTACCTTGTCTATTTAGCCCATGACCTGAATTTTACACAGCAAAGGCTAATCCTCGAATTGTCCAAGTCATTAAGAATTTTACAACTTTTCCTTCTAACTGTCCAGTCTGATTTCTCTCTCCTTATTTCTGTTTAGGGAAAAGAAAAACGTAGAACCAGTACACAGAATGCTCCTTAGACAGGAGGGGAGAGGGAGAAGTTGAGCAACAAAGAAAAAATTCTCTTTAGCTGGTGAGGGGTGTGGAGGGGAGAAAGGACCATAGGCTAGGAATACATGAACTAGTAATCTCTTTGTCACATTCCAAGAGATGCATGACTATTGTACTATGTCCTTATTATCACAGATGAGTTTGCCAAGCAGTGTGGGGCAGTCCCAGCAGAACCGAAGGTCTGGGGTGTTGGGGGAAGTTTCCTTCTCGGATCTCACTCATCTAGCTCTTTCCTCCAACGCTGTGAATTGGGGGGAAGCACATGGAAAATCAGGGAGAATGAGAGATGCTTCCAGTTCTCCAAGCCCCTCTGCCAACCTACAGACCCAGGGTCACACTTTGCTTCCAAGCCTGGCGTCTGTTCACCAGAAGGTTGTGAGAGCTGATTTAAGAAAGATGACGTGGACTTCATTTTCTTTCAAAGTAAAACAAGGCAACTGACTCTTAAAACCTGTAGTAGCTACCCAGCAAAGCCTCTCCAATAGGCACCTCTTATCCATTCCCTCTGCCAACACCCTTGTTTGTAATTTCTGCCCTGATCCACTTCAACTGTCCCCTAAGTCATCCCCCACATCCTGTCTTTCTCCATCTCTATCTATTTCACATACCACTCACAGTTTAATCTTCCTAAATACTAGTCTCTTTTTTTTTCAATTGAGGTAACGTTGGTTTATAACATTGTATAGGTTTCAGGTGTACAACATTATAATTCAACATCTGTATATACTACAGCATGCTCACCACCAAAAGTGTAGTTTCCATCTGTCACCATATAATTGACCCCCTTTACCCTTTTCGCCCTCCCCCCTTTCCCTCTGGTAACCACTAGTCTGTTGTTTGCTTCTGTTTGTTTTTGTTTTGTTTGTTCACTTATTTTGTTTTTTATCTTCCACATATGAGTGAAATCATACAGTATTTGTCTTTCCATCTGACTTATTACACTTACCATAATACCCTTAAGGTCCAGCCATGTTGTCACAAATAGCAAGATCTCATCTTTTTTATGGCTGAGTAGTATTCCATTGTATGTATATACCACATCTTCTTTGTCCATTCATTTGTCAATGGACACTTAGGTTGTTTCCATATCTTGGGTATTGTAAATAATGCTGCTGAAACCATAAAACTCCTAGAAAGATAGGCAGTACACTCTTTCACATCAGTCTTAGCAATATCTTTTTTGATATGTCTCCTCAGGCAAGACAAACAAAAGGAAAAATAAACAAATGGGACTACATCAAACTAAAAAGCTTCCACCCAGCAAAGGTAAACCATCAACAAAACAAAAAGACAACCTACCGAATGGGAGAAAATATTTGTAAATCATATATCCAAAAAGGGGTTAATACCCAAAATATATAAAGAACTCATACAACTCAACAACAACAACAAAATAAACAACCTGATTAAAAAATGGGTAGAGGATCTAAATAGACATTTTTCCAAAGAAGACTTACAGATGACCAACAGGCACAGGAAAAGATGTTCAACATTACTAATTATTAGGGAAATGCAAATCAAAACCACAATGAAATATCACCTCACGCCTGTCAAAATGGCTATTATCAAAAAGACAAGAAATAATAAGTGTTGGAAAGGATGTGGAGAAAAGGGAATCCTGTATACTGCTGGTGGGAATGTAAATTGGTGCAGCCACTATGGAAAACAGTATGAAGATTTCTCAAAAAATTAAGAATAGAACTACCACATGATCCAGCTATTCCACTTCTGGGTATTTATCCAAATTAGTTTTTTAAACTAATTTAAACACTAATTTAAAAAGATATATGCACCCCCTTACCAATCTGGTCACACCACTTCCCTGCTCAAAAAATCTCAGTTGCTCCCCTCTCCCTAAAATCCTCACCTAAACCTTCAAGACCCTCAAAACCCTTTCTCTAGACATATTCGTCTGTATGTATTGTATGATCCATCTAAAATAGATGACTCACTGATTGCCGAGCACTCTACACTTTTCTGCTCCATGACTCTTACTCCCATCATTCCTCCTGCCTCTAAAACCTTCCATTTCCCTCTGTTCCCCCCACCCACCATGGTACCAGGTTTGAAGACCATCTGAAAAGACACCTTCCCTGGGAGACATATCCAAATAATTGCAAGTGATTGTGATTTCTCCCTTATTATATTTCCTGTATCATTCACTTGATCTTTATGGCAATTTTCTTATACTACATATCCATATGTCACCCATTTCTTAGAAAGTACATGCTCAGAGAGAGGAGGTGCTTTTTTGCTAAACTTAGAATATTCTACAGTGCCCAGCAAAAAGCCTTAAACATGTGCATGTTAAACTTCAATAAGTAGCAGTTGAATTGAAATGAAGTTTGCAGGGCTGATAGCTCTTTTGTCCTAATTTGTTATCTAATTTTACATCTTTTGCTGGGACAGGCGGGACACATTCCTTTGAAGAGGGAGGGCGTGAAGGAAAGCATGGCAGAGGCCCTTGACCTGGGCAGTCATGGTCATGTACATTCCACAGCTTGGATTTCATCAAAGCCCATGAGCATTTAGTCTCTGGGTGTTACCTAGTGGGCGACACCTTTAACAAGCCCAACCTCGTGCTTTTCAACCCTGTCACCTACCACTGTCAGAGGGAATGTGGCACAGGGCATGTCAAACAGGAAAGACGGTCACATCACTTCAAGTCTACAGATATCCATTCAACACCTACTATGGGCCAGCACTCTGCTAAGCGCTGGGAACAGAGAGATGAACAGGAAAGATATGGCATGGGCACCTCTGAAATATAATTCCAGTGAGAGTAGCTACCATGAGCTGATAGCTCACTATACCAGGCCCTGGACTCAGTATCTGACGTGCATTGTCTCACTTAATCCTCACAGCAAACCCTATCATCACCCCCATTTTACAGATGGGAAAAGGGAGGCTTCAAGAAGTTAAATATTTTGCCCTGGATTAGCAGGTAGTGGAGCTAGGATTTAAACTTAGGGTTTATGACTTGAGTCCATTCTTAGAAGCACTATCTTTGCTTCCTTAACATGCTTTTGTTCTGCTCAAAATAAATTCTTGCTCCCTTTATTCTTTGAGTCTTGCAATGTGGTTTTGAGTGAAGGTACATATAACATAAACAATTTTGCCTTCCTTTGCCTCTGGAGATTCCATGTGTCCACAGAGCAATCTCCCCTGGATTTCTCCAACATTCCTTCACCTTCAGCACCCAAAGTGAAATAGCCCATGGGCAGAGGCAGTGTCTGCTCAGATATATTAAGGATATCCCTCCCCCATTTCTCTGCCCTGATACTCTGGACTATGTGTTTTATCCTCTTCTATTGTATGAGTTTTTGCATGTTTCCTCAAATCCTTTGTGGAACAGGTAATGCAGAAGTAACATGACTTGCACCTTTTGGCTGCTCAATATGTCACATGAATGTAGAATAACAGAGGCTTACCTTGTGAAGGAGACTTAGAGAATGTCTTATCCAGTTTTCATTTTCTTCCACAGAGATGCTAGTTGGGGTTGTTGGGCTCCTGACCCCCACTGCTTCTGGAACACTCCACTCTAATGTCTTCTGCATATAGAGCTTCCTGGAACATTTCCTCTGAAGAATGGATTCTCTGACTAATAAAAGTTTAGTTTCTCATTGGAACCCTTGTGCATTCCTGGTGGGAATGTGAAATGGTGCAGCCACTATGGAATATGGTACAGTGATTCCTCAAGAAATTAAACATAGAATTACCATAAGATCCAGCAATTCCACTTCTGGATATGTACCCAAAAGAAATAAAAGCAGGGACTCAGATACTTGTAACCCATGTTTGTAGCGGTGTTATTCACAATAGTTAAAAGGTGGAAACAACCCAGGTGTCCATCAACGAATAAATGGATAAACAAAATGTGGTATACACATACAGTGGAATATAATTCCACTCAAAAAGAAAGAAGGTGTGACACATGCTACAACATGAATGAAACTTGAAGACATTTTGCTAAGTGAAATAAGCCAGTCACAAAAAGACAAAAACTGTATGGTTCTACTTCTATGAGGCGCCTAGAGTAGTCAAATTCATAGACATAGAAAGTAGAACGGTGAGCGTCAGGGGCTGGGGGAAGGGAGGGAGGAGTTGCTATTTAATGGGTACAAAATTTCAATTGGGGAAGATGAAAAATTTCTGAAGATGGATGGTGATGATGGTTGCACAACAATGTGAATGTATTTAATGCCACTAAACTGTACACTTAAAAATGGTTAATTTTATGTTATGTATATTTTAGCACATTTTTTAAAAAGTTCGATTTCTCATCTAATGAAAGAAGAACCTGAGTTTCATGGTGAAGTGCTTGTCCAAGGTCACTTGGCAAAGTGATTAGCACGGTTGAGAATTGTGAACCCAGGGCTCCTGGCTATCAGGCCATGGCTGTCTCCAATGTAGCATATTCCCTCCACCCTGGGACAAGGGATCCAGAGGAGACCCCAGGGAAATTCCAGAGATCATGACCCTCTAGAGTCAGAAAGTGTTTCCACAGCAGCCCTTCTCCCTTGTCCATGGCCTTGCTATCTTCATTCCAGTTTCCTCTCCTTTTTCTCTCTGAACCAAATGCTCTTGATGAGCAAAGCAGGCAAAGTCCTCATGGCAAGGCCCTGGAGAAGCAAATGCAGACGGAATGGGCTTCAGTGGAAAATGTATGTGTAGATGGCAGTTTTTCTGTTTTTTCCAACTCTCTTGGCTCTTAGCTGTTGGGATTTCATTCAAAGTGGAATTTCCAGCGCTAGGTTGGCTCCTAATGCAAGAGCTTTGTTTTTCCATGTGCATCTCTCCTGAACTTGCTGGTCATCTCCCATGGATGCTCCTGGCTGCCATGCTCCCGCGGCTCTGCCTGTTGTGCTTGAACAGTGCTCCATTATTGGGGAATATGCCCTGGCAAGCTCTGAGAGCATATCCTGTCCTACCGGAGAGAGGGCACACCCTTGGGAAACAGGTTGTTTCACTCGCTGGAAAAACATCTGTTCCCTTAGAGTGCTCAGTGTACAGGAGACAGGCCTCAGAGAGACCCAAGTCAAGCTTTTATTTGGTCTTCGGATCCTGATGGACCAAAGGCCTAGCCTAGGGTAGGAAGGCAAAGAAAAGTGTTGAGAGTTTGAAAGCCACTCTGTGAGCTAAGATGAACCTTCCACAAGTAGATCAGCTAATGTCCTGAAAGGAAACAATTTTTTCAATCTTTAGCCAACCAATATTTTTGAGCACCTACCATGGGCTAGACATCGTTTTAGGAGCTGAGGATGTGCTAATGAGTGAGAGAAATAAGTCCTCTGCTCTCATGGAGCTTATAGTCTAGTGGAGGAAGTAGATAATAAGTAAGGAAACAATTAATAAACAAGAACATTAAAGACTGTGAAGTACTAGGGAGGAGACAGTGAGATGATAGGTCAGTGTGGCAGGAGGGGCAGTTATGCTGCTAATTCCAATGAGGTGGTTAGAGAGGGCCACACTGAGAAGATGAATCTAAGCTGAGACCTGAAAGATAACAAGAAGACAAATATATGAAAAGCCAGGGGAACAACATATGCAAAGGCTACAAGAGAGACAGGGGGTGGCATATGTGAGGACCAGAAGGGCCACCAGTGTGGATGGAGGACAGGGAGGGAAGGAAAGGTAAGAGGCCAAGTCATACGGGTCCTGGTGGGCTACAGTAAAGAGTCTGGCTTTTATCCTAAGGGCAGCAGGAAGCCTTTGAAGGTTTAAACATAGATGAAAATGATTCTGAACAGACCTCACCTTCTTGGCTGAGACCTCCCTACATATTTCTCTGACCATTCAACTCTTCAGATTACTGGGCCCCAGTTGTAAATAAGCCCTTCTCTGCCCTCATGCTAAAGGGTAGAAATTGGGCTGTCAGAAATTCCAGAGACCCATGAGAGTCTTGAATGGACTGGGCCATGCTCAATCAACTTTCCTAAGTTTCCATCCCTTTGTCTGCTTTTTTGTGTGTGTGAGGAAGACCAGCCCTGAGCTAACATCCATTGCCAATCCTCCTCTTTTTGCTGAGGAAGACCAGCCCTGGGCTAACATCCATGCCCATCTTCCTCTACTTTATATGGGACGCCACCACAGCATGCCTTGACAAACCGTGCGTTGGTCTGTGCCCGGGATCCAAACCTGCGAACCCCGGGCCGCAGAAGCGGAGCGTGCAAACTTAACCACCACGCCACTGAGCCAGCCCTCTCCACCCCTCTTTGTCTGCTTTTAAGGTGTAGGAATTCAGCATTAACAGCCTCCTTCTGTCTGAGGCCTAACAAAGCAGAAGAGAAGCTCAAGAGCACATCGCTGATCTCACTTCATCTGGAATAAAGATCAGGCTGGCTGGTCTTTAAATTAAAAGTACAGACTGCCTTTTCTGCCTCCTCTCACCTCACAAATAAAGTTAAGTAACAGGCATTGAACTGGTGAAGGACACATTCATCAGAAATCTATCTGGCACATATTCTTTTCTTCCAAAGCTCCAATTAACCTGAACTAAGACTCACTCATCTGCTCCCCATTGACCCACCCCCACCTAGACAGGAAAACCCAACCCACTCCCCACCTATAACCCAGAAAAATAGAAACTCTTTTATGAGAGCACGTGGACCCAGAGCCCTTTTATGGAGAAATCATCTATGTTCTGTTCCCTATGACACTGGACTGACTGGGTCATGGGGCAGGAAAAGAGGTTGACGCCTGGAAGAGATGTAGGGAATATATTGGTCTCAGCTGGAAAGATGGAATTCTGGCCCATTTTCCTTCCTACTGAAGGATTGTCTTTCCTTGGTCGCTTAAAGGATTCCTGGCTCCTGCTCTACTTCGTTCTCTTCTTTCATTTTTTCCACGAATATTTATTGAGTTGTTAATATATGTCATGCAAAAATGTCTTGTATGAATCTTTTCTGGTGTGATGTAGTGGAAAGAGCATGAGTTCTGAAGTCAGAAGACCTCAGTTTAGAGTCCAGGAGATTTTGCTTGCCTGGAGCAAATAATTTTACTTTCCCAAACTTTGGCATCTGCTTTGGCAACCTAAAGGCTGCTCTGAGGATCAAATATAATAATGAGTTTGAAATTTCTGTAAATTGTAAAGTGCCTCAAAATGACAGTTGGCTTTTGAAAGTATTGCATTTCTTCTAAGATGAATTTCCTTGTGGTCACTCACAACCTCTAGCCAGGGGAAATTAATGGAGGTCAAGCCACACTTGCACACATCCCATCCGAGGCCCAGTGAGAAGCTCTAGCAATGTACTCCTGTAGTCATATCTTTTTATAAAGCTTGGAAAATAAAGATATTTTATCAGCAATTGGTTAAGACCACTATGTCTTTCCTACTTTCTCACCATGAATCTTTTTCTATTGAATAGTGATGAGTGGTGGTAGGCATTTTTGGTATCTGGCTAAAGAGAAGTTGAGTTGGGGATACATGAAGTTTGGATTGAGTGGCAGTGTGCAGTCACTTCCATGTTTAGTTAGGTTATTACTAGGCCTCCTGGTGCAGGAATGGCTTCCAGGAATACTCCTTTCCTTACCATGCCAACTCATCTGGTGCCTTCTCACAGAAGTGCAGGGCCAAGGGCAAAGCTGTGATATGAACACGTCCCACAGTAGCAGCACCAGAAAGAGATGTAAGTAATGGAGGAGAAATAGGATTTCAAATGTATGGAGCCAAAAGGTGGTCTTCAGAAAGTTCTTCTAGTGATCAGATGTGTACAGTTGTAAGTGGAAGATTCAGTTCTCATTGACACCTAGTTAAAATAAACGTTTGCTACTATCAAAAATATACTCGATAGTGCAGTGTACACAATTATTAATACATCATGTATTTTTTGATGGGAATCTTGTAAAATAGAATTAATCACAATTCCTGTTTATAGGGCATAAACTGTAGCAGTATTACCTACGACAAGCACATCTGTGTGTGAAATCCCGTTTATGCATCATATCAGATCAGATCACTTCTTAGCACGCCTGATACTTCTTGTGCTGACAAGGTCTGTTGGTTGATGAAAAGGAACACAGTATTGCCATAGACATAGCAAAATGGCCTGAAGAAGCAAGTGTTCCTGTGCCAAAACTCCCACACATATTCTTAATATAATATAAAAATAATATAAAGTAATATAAAAATAATTTGATTACATAATTATGTAGATCAATACAACAAGAAGCAATTTAAAATTGCTCTTCCATAGGCCTTCATTTCAGATTAATTTTGTATTTTTTTAGAACTTATTGAGCATATAAAAATTATCCCAAAACTATATAGAGGCAAGTTGGACAGTTCAAGAATAAAAATAATATGTTATTTTCTTTGATTTGGTGATGTTTGTAACATTTGCCAGATTTTTTATGTTTGAAAATTGCTATGATTCCTTTTCTCATTCTAAATAAATATTTATTTGTATTCTTTATACATACTTAATTTTGTGTTCATAATTTTGTATTATTTTTCTTAAAGAAGGCCCCCAAATTCTATAAGCTGCAGGCCCATCAAAGCCTGGATCCACCCTGCCTGATTCGGGTACTCCACCCTGCTGTAAACAGGAGCCCAGTATCCCTACCCCACTCGCTGCTCCACCCTTCACCAAGAGCTCTAAGCCCAAGAGTGCACATTGCAGATCCCAGGGCCTGCCACTGGGACAAGAAGCAGAGCATCCCAGAGTCTGCCAAAGAAAAGATTCTCATTAATGGGTTCCCGGAAGTTACGGTTAGGTTAGGATACCAAGGCAAATGCCTCTCGGATAAAAGCCATACAGAGCCAGCTCACAGGGAAGATATTAAAAGATTGTTTACACATTTCACTCCACTCTACAATTTAAAGCAACAATAACTAACCATAGGGAAATATCTCTATGGTGGAGAATGCTAGTTGTCTGCTAAAATCCATCTCCCATTCTTCCATAGATGTAGATCATTTTTCTTGAGGAAGATTAGCCCTGAGCTAACATCTGTGGCCAATCCTCCTCTACTTTGTATGTGGGTTGCCTCCACAGCATGGCTGATGAGTAGTATAGGTCCACACCCAGGAACTGAACCTGGGTCATTGAAGCAGAGTGCACCGAACTTAACCACTATGCCACCAGGTCAGACCCCACAGAAATAGATTTTAAGCCAAGCATGTGGACACTCATTTCAAGATTCCACTTCCCAGCCTCCTTAGTGGCTGTCTGTGTCCATGTGACTAAGTTCACCAATGGAACATGAGCAGGAGAGATGTATGTGACTTGTGCCTGGCTTGCTTTTAAAAAGAAATAGCTTCCCTATATGTTTTCCTGTGCCCTCTCTGCCAGCTGGAAAATGACAAATCTCACCTTCAAACATGCAGATGAGAACAATGCACTGAGCTGAAAATTCCCAAACTTTTCCGTTCATACACCCTTAGGTGTCTCAGTAATTTTATCATGTTGCTCCTAGGCCAAAAAGAAATAACTAATAGTTCTATTTATTAAACAGTTTTGTCCAAACAACCTAATAAGTACTTATGTCCTAACAACTTACTGTCAAAACTGTGAAGGGTCTGATATTATATCCTATTTGTAAGCTAATGAGTTAGCCTGCCACAGTTTGACGGCTGTTGGCAGAAGACATGAGACTCCCGGGTCAGAGACGAAGGAATGCATTACTCATGACAGTAGCAATAGTCAGAGTGTCAGCATTAGCTCTGGTTTGTGGTTTCCTGAGCCCCAATTCCTGTGGGACTATGTGAAGAGGGCTGTGTGACACATACACACACAGTGGGTTGTGTCACAGGAGAGGTAACCTGAATCTTAGGTTACCAAGCTTTGGCAACCTGAATATTTTATAATGGGTAGTAAGCCTGCCTGATCTTTGCCCTAGAGGAAAACATTATTTCTATTACCCTAAACAGTAAGAAAAGCTGCTCTTTGTTCCAGAGAGAGTCACTATCTCTGTCTTCCAAGGCTATTAGCTATACAAACATCCTTGAAAACGTAATCTGGATCAAAGGCAGTCAGCACCTCTGCTTACAACATATGCAAAATCATGAGAGATCCATGGAGAATTGTCTCCCAACATTTAGTAGCCATTTGCAAAAAATAATATGCATAAATTGAAAGGAAAAATTAATACTTTATTTTACTTTTGAACAACTGCAATCACTTGGTAATGGAATGTGTGTACCTGGTGGGCACTGCCTAACTCCTCAAACCTTGGAACCAGATTGGGCACCACCACCCCGCTCCCTGTTCCACACTGATTTTCTCATAGTCCTTGCTTTTTATCACAGCAACCACCAAAAGCCTAACTTCACAAAGATACGATGTCATCAAGGGAATCTGGTGTTATCTAATGTTGAAACTGTGAACTACCTTAAGCTAGTAGTTTACGTGGCATCTGTCAGATGTTGAGAATCACTGTTTTCCTCAAAAAACTGACACATCCTTGGTGCTCCTGTGAGTTCACTCAGGCTCCCTGGGACAACTTGGTGCACGGTTTGGGAACTGCAGCCCTAAGCAATGGTGGAAGAAGTACTTGATTCTAAATGGCCTCATAGAATAGCACTGTCCTGATCGCCTAGACTAAATAGATTGTTATATCAGAGAGAAATAATCTTCTATCCTCTTCAAGTCAAATTTGTGGGGTTTCTTGTTGCAGTAGCATATAGCCTCTATCCTAATCCTAACTAGTACAATCTCCTACATAATTTTGGCTGTCTCACATTGTAGAATTTGGTGACATATGTTCTTACATTGCAAAAAAAAATTTCCTATGTGTTTCTTTTGTCTTTCCAACCTCAATCATCACCTCAATCAACATTTATTGAGCCCCTACTATGCCCTGGCACTGGGCTAAGCATCCTTTCAAAATCCAAGTCCACTTTTATGTTCCTCAGTCCCCTCAGCCACAGGCTCAGCTCTTGACCCTTGACCCAAGTATAAGCAAGTCCCTTCCCCATCGAGCAAGAAGGGTCTGCAAGTGGCACTGATGCCTTACTCTCAGGAGTAGCCGGTGTGTCTTCGTTGCTGGCTGGGCTTGGGCCTGGAACTCAAAGAGGAGAACTTGGGTGAGCTGAATTGAACCACATGGATCAGTCCTTTTTTGCCAATCTGGTTAGGACTAAGAAACTTCAGACCAAAAGCCAATCTGACACATCCAGCCAGACACAGAGAATGTATCCAGAAAGAAGCATGCAAGCAACAAGATGGAGAGTACTTGTTTTCACCACCTAGTGCAGAGCTGGCTTCGACTGCTGCTGGGTAGTGAGCCCTGTGTGTGCCTGTGTAAAACGGGAGCAAGAAGGAGAGCAGGCTCTGACCTGTCAGTGATTGAAGAGAGAAAAGAGAAGAGGGATGGCTGAGCTGGCCTTGGGTAACATTGGAAGAAGCAGGTCCTGTGTCCACTTACTACTTCTGTTAACATGGGTGAGACACAGGGAGAGCAAGGAAATGGGCCCTGACACCCTCCAGTTCTGCAGTGTGGAGAGAGTAGAGAAGTCTGAGAGAGTTCCAATCCTCCCACAGCCAAAATGAGTGACATTTTAATGCACATTGATCACTCGTAAACTTGACCCAGTATGAGTCCTAGAATTCGAACAACCCATGCCAACTTTTCTTCTTGAGGGAGGGCAGCATAGATAAGGGGGAAAAGATGAAGGATAGGGGAGCTTTGCCTTGCCTCAAGCTGTGTAATACTCACAGTTTTACCACAGCAGGAAGAATTTATTTACCCAAGGATCTCAGAGGGGTTGAAATAAAACAAGATTTTTGGTAAACTTTAAATAAACTAGAAAACGTATCTTGATCTGAAACCAGATTTTTGGTTTCAAAATCAACTGTTATATGTTATCATTATTTTTAACATGTAGATTTGCTTAAACTATTATTTTACTGAAAAGTATACTATTATATTATTGAAAGAAAAATATATACATGGTAAAAAGAATCAAGCAGTATAACTCTTAGCCAGCACGATGGGTGAAAAATGGTACTTTGTCTTATTTGCACTATTTTAATGATGAATGAAGTTGAGCATCTCTTCCAATGTTTAAAAGCTTTTTCTGTGACCTGTTCACATCCTTCATCCATTTTTTTCTTTTTATGTTGTTGGTATTTTTCTTATTGTTCATCATATGTGAAGGAAATTAGTGTTTTGTCTATCATAACTGTTTTAAGTATTTTTCTGGGGTCTTTTTACCTCATTAAAGATGTTTTTTCCATGCAGAAATTTTCGATCATTAAATATACTTTTTTATGAATTCAGGGTTCCATGTCTTTTTCCATTTTGAGGTTTTAAATAATTTTTCAGTATTTTCTTCTAATAATTTATGAGTAACACTTTTTAGGTTTGCATCTTTTCTCCACTTGGGATTTGTTTTGATGTATAGAACAAACTAGAGATCCAGCTTTGTTTTCTCTAGATGGCCAGACTGTTCTTCCCAGCACCATTTACTAACAAATTCTTGTTCTCCTCTGATTTGAAATGTCACCTTTATCATACACTAAATTTTCACAGTTTTTAGGTTGAATTCTGAGTTCCCTTTTCTGAGTCATTTGCTTTATTGTCTATTCATGGTCCAGCACCAACCTATTTTAATTAGATAGCAGCTATATTAAATTAAAAGTACCCAATTATTTGTCTCCTATTAGATTTGCAAAGATAATAATAACTTACATTTGTTTGCACCTGCATTGAACCTATTCAATTGCTGATTTTTTACTGTTTTTGAACCTTAAAAGTTTATTTCATGGGGCGTAACCTGATATATTCAGGTACCTTGCTAAACACTTTACAAATATTAATTCACTGAATCCACAGAACAACTCATCAAGTAAACATTGTTGTGATCCCATTTTAAAGATGATGGAACTGAAGCACAGAGAGTTTAAATAATTTGCTCAAGGTCACACAGCTAGAAAGTGGCAGAGCCGTGATTCTAATTTAGGTAGTCAGATGCCATAGCCTGTGCTTTTAACTACCACACTTCACAGGCTTTGCCAAAAAAAAAAAAAAAAGGGAGGAGAGGAGCTGTCAATGAGCAGTGTTGGCAAGGTTGTAAGAAAAATACATGCACTCTTATTAAATGTATAAATTGCTACACATTTTCTAGAAAATTATTTGTTGATGTGCATCAACATTTTAAATACACATTCCTTTTGACAGCAATTTGACTTCTAAGAATTTATGCTAATGATCTAAGAGTTCAGAAACACTTAGGAGTGTCTATTAGAAGAGTGTCTATTAGATGTTCACTACTGCATTATCTATAATGGTGAAAAACTGGAAGTAACCTAAATGTCCATCAAGAGGGGATTGATTAGATAAATTATACTACCTCTATACAATGCAGACAACAAAAAGGGTCAGGGGTATCTAAATTCTCTGACATAGAAGCCACCTGGGTCCATTATAGAAACACTAGGATAAAGTTTCTCTAGTCACAGGGCTGGCCTTACGTGGAGATAAAGTTGTTGGTTGCCTGGTAATGACATTTGAGATTCAGAGAAGCTCCCTGCTCACCTTCACTTCAAATTACTGCTCACACTCATGCCTGATATTCTCCCACACATCCCTTTATGTTGATCTTTGCTCCCCGCACTCCTGGCTCTCCACCACAGTGATATTCTGGGGAGCTGTGACCAATTATATCTAGCTGCTTATGATAAAGGTAGTGGATGCTTTCCTTTCACAAGAGCAGAGAGTGGCAGCAGTGAAGAACATCAAGTACTTTAGTAAGAGCCTAAAACATAGAAACAAATACAGGGAAAAGAAGGAAAGGAAGCTAAAGTTTGCTGAACACCTGAGGACAACAGAAATCCATCTCATGTGTGGGTGAGATTCCAAAGGAAGCATGTCAGGCAAAAATGCATATGGTCAAAATGAATCTTGAAAATTCCTTAAATCACTCAGAAAATACTGTATACATAAAGTCATGTGTATACACTTTTATGGTAATACGTATATATCCATGTAAACATTCACTTGCATATATGATAAAAATTACATATAAAAAGAGTATTTAAGGATGATTAATTACATAAAAGAGGGCAAAGTAGAGAAGGGGCAAGTGCTATGGAATTTACATAAGTGAATTGTGTGTGTGATATAGCTCCCACTGTGCTTTACATAATTTAATACTTTCAGCAACACTGCAAGGTGATCACCATTAACCTCATTTTATAGAAAAGTAACTGACGCTTAGAAAGGTTAATTGATTTTCCCAAAGTCACAAGCTAGTAAGTACCAGAGACTGAACTTAACTCAGACTTACCTGGCTCCAAGGTCAGTTTTTTCCACTTCATCACAGTACCACTATTCCTGATCCCTGCCCCAACAGGGGTCAGGAGCCCCCTTAACTTATGAACTTCATGATTTTGCCCTAAACTGGCCCTAGCCTTGTCCATATGAATGTTTAATATGTATGTTTAACATGAATGTTTAAATAATATGTAACAAAGAAACTCATGGCATCATTTATAGGGAGACAGAGTGAGAAACAACCTCTCCAACAAACCCAAATTCACAAATCACCTAAAAATTAGCATTTAAGAACATTTTATGTTCCCTTTGAGTTCACCATTTCTTATCACTTGTTTTCCATCCAAAATTTGGATGGATTTAGGCTCAAATATGAACTCTAGAGACTGAGCTGGGGACAGAAAATATGATGACTTTTGCCTGTGTGGAATAGGAGAACTGGGATTTAGCCTCTGAATAAGTCTTGGAACATGAAAGAGCTGCCCTGTCTGTAAATCATGACCTAGGAAACTTCCCACTGGCCTCAGGAAATGGATGTGGCAGCTTGAGATTTTGGGTGTCAAAAAAAATCTATCACTTGTGAGAAACCAAAGCCCAAGACCTGGGCTTTACACTACCTATGTGCTGCAGGAATTCGAAGCATATAAGGTAATAAATTAATATAAAAACTGGCCCAGGCCATTGAAACACTCAGGGATCTGACAGAACCAAACAGGAAACTGCTCAGCTGAGACACTTCCACTGCCCAGTGCTCATGAGAAATTCACAGCAAAAACAATTCCCACTGAAGATGAGTTTACAACCAAAAATTAACCTCACATGATTTGATTTGTACCACTCTTGGGGAGAATTGGCAGCCACAACAAATAGGAGGCTCACTATTTCAGAATTGGAAATAGTCAAACAATCTGAAGGATGGTGAGAATTTGATTGTTGCTTTCACATAGTATTTTACATAGTCTCATTATGGAACTAATGTATCAGCTAACTGGGTTTCTGTTACTTGTGGAGACTCACTGAGTTTAAGTGGGAAAAGAAATCACAGTCCAACTTTCAAAACAAGAATACAGCAGGTATGAATCTGACTGGATTGGGATAAACTCTCACAATTTGGAGAGCAGAATTATGGGTTCTCCCATACCTGGGAATTCTCTTAGAGTAGGAAACCTGGGTCTCAGCCATTTGCCACATCAGACCTTGCTCCAAACAAAGGTGAGGATTATGATTCGGAAGGAGTCATGATGAGGCAGGAATAGAAGATTTTTCTCTTCGTGTTTCTATATTCTATCAAAGGGAGGGTGAAAGTGCATTTTCCAAATTCGTTCTTTATTTAATAAAAGGAAAGAAATCACAGACCATTTTTGTGTGAACTGGAAGGAGAATCAAAGACTATTTGAACTAATGGCTTATTTTTATGTGTAAAAGACATAATAGGTGAGAAGCACTTGGTTAATTTTAATCAAGCTATTTATACGTGATCTCATGAAAAATTTTTAGATACATTGTTAATAAATTTGAAGAGCAAGTAGTTTGAGAACAACTGACAACTAAATTCAGAAAAAAACATTTTATTCCACAATAATTCTTTGTGCTTAAAGCATAAGCTCACTATTAAATTACTCAGTTGTTTCCCACACTGATATCAAAGGATTAGAATATATTATGAATGTCACCTGAGACAATTATACTTCATGCTCTTGCTGAAATGATCATGACCCAATTACAGAAGAAGAATTTCAATTTTTCTTCGTTAGCTGGAGGTAGCTTAACAAATCTCTCTATTCCTAGTTTTTCAATCACAGAAACTTGAAAACCATTAGGCTTGGCAGGCAAAGCAAATGGCCTTGGAACTGGTCCAGGATAATCGTTCAGTCGTGGGATCAGAAGGACTAACTTGCTTTTCAGGCTCTGCACCACCCCTTCCATCCACACTTCCCCCAGACCATGGGGGACATTCACACTGCTTCTCCACCCTCATGGCTCCATCGTATGGGGCATTTGGAGGTTTATTGAATTTGGTTTCTCTGGAAACAAATACATTTATTATGATAAATAAATATATACTTTTAAAAATAAAATATCTTTAAAAAAGAATTTTATCATTGGAAAATACTTTATTAATGTACTGAGAGTACTATGAAATTAGTCCCTGTTTTGTTAGAAGCAAGTTTTAGTTTTAAACGTAAGTAGTTGCTAAATGTCCATCTTCGGGGATAAGTAAAAAAAAGTTGTTACATTTACATAATGGAATACTAATACTAACATAAAGAAAGGATAAGAAGACTTAATATACAGATGCAAAAACCTCTTTGAGCTATATTGTGAAAAAAAACAAAACAAAAGCAAGTTGCAAAAACGATGTGTATAACAATGGAATATTAAGCATCGGTGGGAATGAATGAATTAGAACTACATCTGTCAATACGGGAGAATCTCACAAACATGATGTTGTGTGAAAGGAGCCAGATACAATCTTACTGAATCTTTCCAATTATATAAGGTATACGACTTACATAGACTGCAAAATAACCTGTGCTGTAAAAGTCAAAGTTACCTCATTTATAAACAGTATAAAGACAGCAAAAAGTACAACCCCTTGAGGGAGGTAGTGACTGGAAGGGATATCGAGGGGGGCCCTGGGGTTCAAGTAATGATGTTTCTTCATCTGAGTACTGGTGGCACAAATGTGTCCAGGGTATGAAAATTAACTGAGGTGTGCACTTTTCTTTATGTATGTTATACTTCAATTAAAAGGTCTTTAAAGTGTGCGTAGCATGCTACCATTTGTGCAAAAAACATCTCTGAGGTATAATAAGATACAAATTGCCTCTCTGTTTCTTGTGAACAAGCAAACTGTACTGTTGGGAGAGAGACTAGGTGACTGGAAGACAGAAAGAGGAGGAAATTTTCACGTTAAACTCTTTGATACTTTTTTATTTTTGCATCATTTGAATGTATTACCTATTCAAAAAATTACTTTTTCAAAAGTATTTTTTAAATTATTTTTAAGGGTAAAACTGGGCACACTGCCCAGTACAATTGTGTTTTTATAAATACAATCTTTTATTTAGGAATTTTCTACAGCACCCAAAAGTGCATCATCATAAACTGTGGCTGGGGTACCTTAATTTAAAAATTGCTCTACTTTGAGGTAACTGGTTCTCCAGGTGAAGAATATGCTACACTACCAATTGTCAACATAAAAAAGATTTTCACAGCAGAGTCTTCAGCATCTTGTTGAAGTTGAGGAAGAGAATGTTTTAGACAATGAAGACCATTTCAAGAAGCTGAAGAGCAATTGGGATGCAGTTTGTAATGAAATTTCATTTTATGTTCTCTAGAAAGAAAAGCTTGTCCATATGTATTTGAATCTGTTAGGAACCCTGGCAGACAAGTTCTGTACACTGTGTGGGTGCATGCCTGTGGATCCGTGTTATTTCCGATTTGAGTCCAAGCTCCTGCCATCATCAAGATCTTCACATGCCAACATGAGTTGGTGGAGTGGTCCATCTGAAGTCTCCATGACTTCCATGAGGGGCTGAGGAAGCCCTTGGAGAGAACACTTCCTAAAGGAAGAGGCAACCAGACAGAACAAGTTTGTGCAGAGGAGAGACATCATCTTAAGTAGAGTCTGGTGGCTGCTACTCAGCTTGGTGTCTCAGCCCAGGATCTCCATATATTCATGTCTGAGTCCTATAGGGGCAATAACTAAAAGAGCTTTTCATTAAAGAGCACTCATCCAATTAAAACAAAACCTCTGGAAAGTGGGAGAATATAAGCAACATTATTTGTATTTGTTTCCTGCAGCTGCCACAAAAAGTTACCACAAACTGAGTGGCTTAACGCAACAGAAATTTATTGTCTCATAGTTCTAGAGGCCAGAACTCTGAAATCAAGATGTCAGAAAAGGGGCTGGCCCTGTGGCCTAGTGGTTAAGTTCAGCACGCTCAGCTTTGGCCTCCCAGGTTCAATTCCCGGAGGCAGACCCACACCACTCATTGGTAGCCATGCTGTGGTGGCAACTCACATACAAAATAGAGGAAGACTGGCACAGACATTAGCTCAGGGCAAATCTTCCTCAAGCAAAAAGAACAAGATTGGCAACAGATGTTAGCTCAGCATGAATCTTCCTCAGCAAAAAATAAAAAGATGTCAGCAAAGACTGCACTCCCTCTGGAGGCCCTGGGGGGCAATCCATTCCTTGCCTCTTCCATTTCTGATGGCTGCCCTAGCATTTCTGGGCTTGTGGCCACATCATTCCAAATCTCTCCATCTTCACCTCGCTTTCTCATCTGTATGTCTGTGTCTTCTCCGCTGTGTGTCTATCATATAAGGATACATATGATTGCATTTAGGGCCCACCAGGATAGTGCAGGACAAGCACCTCCTCTCAAAATCCCTTATTTAGTCACATCTGCAAAGACCGTTTCTCCCAATAAGGTAACATTCACAGATTCCAGGAATTTGATGTAGGTATCTTTTGGGGGGCCATCTTTTGGCCTACCACATGACTCTTCCACACTGATAACAGATTAAAATCTAAAAAGGGAACGAGGTGCTCTCACCTTATTGTGCCCTGCACTTCAGCAACACAGGGCAACAGTGCAGGACACTGGCAGCAGAGTCCAGGGACTTAACATAAGGACCCAAGAGAAACTCCCTGTGGAGGTCCAGAATTATTTAAGATGAGCGTGGAGGACTTTGCAGGGGGTGAGATCCTGCATTAGCAGGAGGTGGCAAGAACACCCTATGACCTTACTACCTGAACAGCTTTGTATGTGACAAGACCAGTACACAAAGCCTGTGGCTGTCTAGGAGGAGGTGCGGAAGGCACTCCCTGCACCCTCTAGTTGTAGCTGTTAACCCAACAGGTCAATCTCCTCCAAGGGACCCAACTCCTGGCCTCTAGTGTTGCGGTGTGCTCTGCCTCAGGGGGAACAGACAGCTTAGTGCTTGTCAAGACTTCACCACCCAACCCCAGGCAATTTGATCCCTCAAGCTGGTTCCGGGTCTGGATGGTGTGTTCCAGGCCCAGCCTGAGGCCAGTTTCCAAGGTCACCCCTGTGGTATCTCAAACCAGCTTTGGCTCTGGGAGATGCAGGATGGAAATGGCCAAAGGCCCGGGACATACACCACCCAGAGGTAGAACCCTGGCAGTTTGGGGGTATGCAGTAGGTACATATCAATGTGTAGTCCAGCAGGGTCCCCTGTACCAAGGCTTTGCAGGCATGACCAGCATATCAAACAATCTGAGAGCTACGGTCAGGGGAAGGGGTGCAGGCAGGGCTGGATGGGCTTGGGTATTGTTAAACACTTGCTGAGTATCTGTGGGCAAGTCTTGAGATCTCTAAGTAGATTCTGAGCTTTGTTTTTGTTTTGTTTTGAAGAAACTGCAAGTACAAATGGTGCTGTCTTTTTTCCTACTGGCCTGCCTCACTAATCTGCTACTTGATAGAATCCAGTGCACCTCCCCTAAACACTCACCAAGCAGCCAGGGAATGTCCTGCTGCCTCAACCATTCTATTCTGTCCTGTTAGCGTGAAACACCTGCTCAGGCTGACAAGAGGGGGAACAGGACGTAGAGTGAAATCTGGTGTCTCTGGAGCCTGGAGCTTCGCATTGAAGTTGGAGAGACCATTACAATGGAAAGCCTGGCGTGGGGGTCAGGGGCTGACTGCCAGGGTTTGACTTTCAGTGATAAGATAGGGAGGAAGGTGGGTTTATTGCAAAGAATTGGGTTTTATTTGCTTGGCGCCTGTTCAGCTCTTCACTGAGGAGCATGAACCTAAGTGCTTTTTTTTTTTATATGGTTGTTTGTTTTGGGCTCCAACTTCCTGCAGTATCAGTTTCTGTTAGACCAGTTTGTTAAAAAAGCACTTGGAGTAAATACCAGAGGCCAGGATGAAAGTAAAATAGAGAGACTTAAAAAAATGTTTTGTTTTTACGTAACTTGAATTTAATTCCCACTCAGCATTAAACAAAGTCTTCTTCAGAATAAAGAATGCCAATTGGCTGAGAAGGAGTTTTGGGACCGCGGTAGAAATGGCGATAACCTTGGAGTTGGAGACCTGACCCTGTGGCATTGGAGGCATTTGATTGCATCTATGGGCTTTAAAACACCGAGAAAGAAAACACAAGTGAGTTGTACCTTTTGTTACGTAGTAGCTATGTTCCTGAAAAGTTACATGAAAAATTTCTAAATGGATTCCTATTCATAGGTGAGCTCAAGGAAAGACCCTTACCAGAAAGTTTCATAGAGTGAGTCCCCTGAAGGGCCGGGACTAGGATGAGGCAAGTAAGGGGTTGCCCCAAAAATTCAGCAATCAAGATAAATAATATGCTAATGCAATATTTTAACAGATCAAAATTAATGCAAAAAAATCCACGATGAACAAATTTTCAGAATTTTAAACAAAGACAGGATCTGTCCCTGCCTCATTATTCTCTGAGGTTTCAAGCAGCTGCAATTGCTTCAAGTGGGGCTAAGGCTACTTCTCTGAGTGAGAGATGGAGAGAAATTTATAGGTAACAACCCCCATGATGCCCTCGTCACTCACCACCTTGCTAAAAATGACCCCACCCTTTTGCCTGCACTGCACATATACACCATAACGACGGCTCATGTATTCAGTGACTGTGTCGAGGTTATTCCTGCACGTTTTTAGTATCTCTATCGGTGTTGCTGAATTAACTTGAAAGTGTGAAACAGACTTTCAAACGAAGTTTATGGTGGCCCTCACAAACAGACATAAGGGCTGGATGATGGTGATGATGATCAGTAACATCCTAGCACACCAGAAATAGAGTAGAATTGTTTTCATTAAACCTGCATGCAGGACCACTGTGTGATGAGGAGTGGGGGGACCCAGGGGGTTCAGAGGCAGAAAAAAAAATGGGAGGTTAAATACACTTTGACCATATGTATGAGCCTGGATTGATGTTCTAAAGAAGTAACACTGATGTGTTTATGTTCTTCTTTGTTTCCTTTTGCCCAGTGGGAAGGAAGTCCCCCTTCCTGGGCAGGCACTGCTCCCCTGAAGGACCAACTATGCAATGATGAACGAAAGGGTGGGGTGCTGGGTATTTTCTGTTCTACCTCACCAGAACCACTTTGCGCCCCACTCTGCTTTTGTAGGCTGGTCTTTATGAACTGTTTCAACAAAGATCACTGGTACCCTGTCTTAGAGTTGGATTAAGAAAATGGGAGGCAACACTAGGAGATCAGAGGCAGGAGCAGAAAGAGGTTGGCATATTTGGTTCCCCGGCTCCCTTCTGACTGGGCTTTAGATTGACTCCCTTTCTCTACTGAAGGCCCCAGCTGGTCAGTCCCTCTTCTCATCTGCTCTCTCTGAGCTTTGTGACCACTCCCTTCCCCTGTCTCTTTAGACTTAGGAGTAGTGTAATGTTCTAGTCCTGGGGGGCTTCAGCATTCCCTGTTGCTTTCCCTTAACTTCACCCATACCTTTGCAAATAACATTTTATTAAACCCTCCTCCATTGCTCTCTGTTGGTGTGGCCTCTCTCTGCTGCAGGACTCTGACTGATTTAAGTCGTTGATGCCTATCACCCAGCGAAGGTGGGACACAGAGGCCTCAGGACCCTTGGCTCTGGCAGTTGCCTTTCCACTTGGAGAATAAATCAGCCCTGCCTGGCTTTTCCTGGCCTTGATCCTGTACACAGTCAAGTGCACCTGTGAATAAGCAAGCTGCAGGAAGTTTATAGAATGGATAATTCTCATTAGCATCATCTCCGCCTCTTTGGATTTAAAATATTTATTCAAGAATGAGAAGTTTGACCTCATTCCCAAGGATGACATCCAATCACGTGCCACTGAGAAAGGAAAGCCCCTAGTCAGCATGAATAAATACAGCTTGAGCAACTGTGTTACTGTCAAGCTTACTGCCATGTTCCAAAACACTGAGAAGAGCAGACAGTCCAGGCCCCAGACAAGATGTTCTGTACCTCTGCAGCTGAGAGGATGATAGGTGATACCAAAAGACCAGGGGGCTTTGCTGTGCTCACTGAGGTACTGTCTGCATCCTCCTGCACTTTTAACTTGGTGTCTCATACCTAATGGCTCCCAGAACATAATCAACACTCTTATGCACCACCTTTCCTGCTGGTTGAGGAATCTATACAATCAGTCTTTTACACTGGTGCATCCAAAAAAAAAAAGTGGAGTGGAAAATTTAATGTGGCACGGGGATTGTGGGCACTGGCCAGCACTGGAAGGCAGGAATCAAATACTGCATGTGAAAGCTGGGTGTACAGGGCCTGGGCTGTCAGAGATGCTCCAAAAGCATTAGCTCAACCTGATTGAAGGCAGATCTTCTGTAGCAGGAAGCAAGGAGAGTCCAATCTCCTTTTAGAAAGAGTGCCGCTTCTCAGGTCAGTTTCTTTCTTGCTTGCTTTCTTTTTTAACCAGAGTTCTCACAAGCAGTGATATCAATAGACTTGCTTTCTTTTTCTTTCCCAGGCTAGCACTGAAAGTGCTAATGAGCATAAATAAAAATGGACCATTCGACAAAATTAATCTATGTGCTAGCAGTCAGAATGATGGATACCTTCAGGTTGTAAAGAGCATGGGTGTGTAATTTCAAGCTCTACACTAGGTTTTTACACTTTACTGTGTATAGATTATACCTCAATTTCCCTTTTAAAAAATGGGTCATATGAGACATGCTACCTGATGCTGATACTGTGTATAAAGAAGTCTTTCCTTCCTCTCCTAGCTCTGACACAGATCCCCCTTCCATACTGCTGATCACTGCCTAAAACTCCAATATGTAATCCACGTGATAGAATTAAAAAAA
The DNA here is from genome assembly GCA_031878705.1 of Tapirus indicus. Lineage (NCBI taxonomy): Eukaryota > Metazoa > Chordata > Mammalia > Perissodactyla > Tapiridae > Tapirus > Tapirus indicus. The sequence goes on from CM062919.1 coordinate 43,185,980, forward strand.
AATAGTTATAGATTCACAGGAAGTTGCAAAAACATGTGCAGAGAAGTCCTGTGCATCCTTCCTCTTTCCTCCCCCAATGTTAGCATCTTGCATAACTACAGCATAATATCAAAATCATGAAATTGATATTGGGACAAGCCACAGAGCTTATTTAGATTTTATCAATTATACATGCATTCTTTTGTGTGTGTGTGTGTGTGTGTGTGTTGGTAATTCTATGCAATTTTATCACATGTAAGTTCATGTAATCACCACCACAATCAAGATACAGAACTGTTCCACCATCACAACACTTCATAGGATCTTAACAGGCGAAAAAGTAGTATTTGTAATCCTTTCCCAAAAGAGAGAGGTCCCTTGGTTTATTTCCTGTTCTTTAGTATACTGAGTGGAGTGATGATTGGAGAGAAGAACAGAGACATCTTGTTTCCCCTGATGACTGTTATTGACCCAGGGGTGGGTGTGTAACCTGGCTGGGCATTCAGCCCAATCAGACTGAGTGGAGGACGAAGAGTCCATGGTTGGAGAGATATTTTCTGCCCTTCTCATTGTCTCTCCCTCATACCCCTCTGATTCTCCAGGTAAGCCCCAACAAGGAAGTGCTGTAGTACAGCTCTGATGATTTTAGGAGGTAATTTACAATCCTAAGGAAAACCAACCTTAGGATGAAGCTGACAACAGCAGAGTGGAAGAGTGCAAAGAGCATGAGTTCTTGAGGACATCATTGAGAAGCTGATCCACACCGTTACCAGAACCCATTGTAACCCTGGGCTTACCCTACAGTGACACAGTGAGATCTCTTATGGTTTTAGTCACTTTAAGTCAGGGTATTCTGTTTCTTGCAGTCAAAGCAAAATAATTCAAGAGCATCTACAAAAAACCCACAGCTAACATCATATTTAACGGTGAAAGACTGAATGCTCTCCCGCTAAGGTCAGGAACAAGCAGGATGTCCACTTTCACTGCTTCTTTTCAACATCATATTGGAGGTTCTAGCCTTGGAAATTAGGCAAGAGAAAGAAATAAAATGCATCCTGATTAGAAAGGAAGAAGTAAAACCATCTCTATTCAAAGATGACATGATTTTGTATATAGAAAATCCTAAGAAGTATGCACAAACACGCAAAAAAACTATTGGAACTAATAAACAAGTTCAACAAGGTTGGAAGATACAAGATCAATATACAAAAATCAATTGTATTTCTATACACTGGCATGAATAATCCAAAAATGAAATTGAGAAATCACTTTTATTTATAATAACACCAAAAAGGATAAAATATTTAGGAATAAATTTAACAAAAGAGGTGTAAGACTTGTATACTGAAAACTGCAAAACATTGTTGAGAGAAATTAAAGAAGACCTAAATAAATGGAAAGACTTCCATGGTTATGGATCAACACACAATATTGTTAAGATGACAGTACTCCCCAAATTGATCTACAGATTCAAAGCATTCCCTATCAGAATCATAACTCCCTTCTTGCAGAAATTGATAAGTTAATCCTAAAATTCATATGGAAATTCAAGGGACTCAGAATAGCCAAAATAACCTTGAAGAAGAAGAACAAAGTTGGAGGACTCTCTAACTGAAAAACTTACGACAAAGCTACAGTCATCTAAACAGTACAACACTATAACATAAAGATATTATATACAGATCAATGGAATTGAATTGCGAATCCAGAAATAAACCCTGAAATCTATGGCCAATTGATTTTCAACAAAAGTGCTAAGATAATCCAATGAGAATACAATAGTCTTTTCAACAGATGGTGCTGGGACAAAGGATATCCACATACAAAGAATAAAGTTGGACCTCAACATCATACCATATACAAGTATTAATTCAAAATTAATCAAAGACCTAAACATAAAAGCTACAACTATGAAGCTCTTAGAAGAAAATAGGTGCACATCTTCATGACCTTGGATTTGGCAATGGTTTTTTTATTTGTGGCACCAAAAAACACAAATGACAAAAGAAAAAAATAGATAAATTGGACTTCATCAAAATTAAAAACTTTCATGAGTCAAAGGACACTATCAATAAAGCGAAAAGAAAACCCACAGAATGGGAAAAAATATTTGCAAATCATACATCTGATAAGAGACGTATTATCAGATATGTCCCTTTATATTTAGAAAAATATAAAGAATCTAGAAAAATATAAAGAACTCTTACAACTCAACAATTAAAAAGACAAATATCTCTATTTAAAAATGGGCAAAGGATTTGAATAGATATTCCTCCAAAGAAGATAAACAAATGGCCAGCAAACACATGAAAAGTTGCTCAATGTCATTAGTCATTAGGGAAATGCAAATCAAAACCACAATGAGACATCACTTCACACCCGTCAGGATGGCCATTATCTAAAAGACAATAACAAATGTTGATGAGGATGTGCCTTCCTCCAAGTACCTCCTTCAAACTATCTTCCCCAAACTCTAAAAGCTCCATTCCTCCTTAGGAAAACTCAGGCTTCAAGCACAGGGAGGGAGCTCACTCTTAGAATGGTTTACCCCTCCACACTCAGTGCATAAAAACTTCCTGTTTCGAAAAGCACCTTGTGGTGGATGCTGCAGTGTGGAGCTACCTGGGTCCCCTCCTGGAATGAAGGACTGAGTCACCCAGCTGAAGACAGTTCTCCACTGTCAGTTCTCTTTGGGGATTGCCTTTGATAATGAAAAGTGCCTTGCCCAGTGTGCATCAGTGGAGAAAACCACAGGGGGCGATTGACAATGTTGATGAGGATGTGGAGCAACTGGGACTCTCATACATTGCTGGTGGGAATGAAAACGATAGTCGCTTTGGAACTGTTTGAGAGTGTCCTATAAAGTTAAACATACACTTGTCATATGACCACTCCTAGATACTAATCCAAGAGAAATGGCAGCATATGTCCAAACAAAGGTTGTATACAAATGTTCCCAGCAGCTTTATTCATAACTGCCAAAAAAACCACAAACAACCCAAATATATCCATCAGCTGGTGAATGGATAAACAAATTTTGGCATATCTATACAATGGGTTACTTCTCGGCAATAAAAAGGAATGAAGTACTGATGCACACAGCAACAGGATGAATCCCAAAAGCGTTATTCTAAGTGAAAGAAGCCAGACACAAAATACTACATACTGCATGATTCCCTTTAGATGAGATTCTACAAAAAGCAAAACTATAGTGATAGAAAGATCAGCGGTTTCCTGGGGTTAGGGCCCTGGGGAAGGGATTGACCACAAAGGCGCATGAGAGAACTCTTAGGGGTAATAGAAATGTTCTATATGATGATTACGGTGGTGGTGGTACATCGCCGTATACATTTGTCACAGCTCTTCAAATTGAACACTTGAAATTGGTGAATTTTACCTCAACTATAACTTAATAAAAAATTATACTTTATTTTTTAAAAAATTGCCTTGCCCAAAGTCAACTTCTCTGCAGGGGTAGCCCACATTCAATAACTGATCAAAACAGGAGTGTAAAGGCCCAACCCCCTCTCTCCAACTTGGAGCAACTCTGCAGGACCATTTCAGATCCAGATCTCCCTGTAGAGGTTGGTGAAGCCTTTTGCTGGATCTGTATCACAACTCAACTTCCTCCTTTGTCCAGTGCTGCTTCTTCTCCTTCCCTTTCACAAGTGTTGGTCCCCAAAGCATTGTGATACCCTACACACACACAGAGGCTTTAACATGTAGCCAGTGATGCTCATTGCCCCTATTGCAAAACATCAAGGGCATTAAGGGGTAGGGAGCTGGGGCCTCTAGATCCCAAAGTCAGTAGGACCAAGGTTCTTATAGGATCTTCTCTTTCAACATTCCACCAGTGGGAGCTGCATACACATGGGTTCCTTTACCAGTGAATACACTAAATTAAACCAATAACATTCACACCCATACTAGAAAAAGAACATTCCGCTTTCAACAACTCTCCTCATCTAGGGCCTTATTATCAGGGAGGGGAACACTTTCTTCATTCTTTGCAAAAGAATTTTTTCCTCATCTGTAAAGGGGAAAAAATAACCTCTTCAGCTGTAGATTCAAGGAGTTAGAATATGTGAAGGCACTTAGAGCAGTGCCCATCGCGTGGTGAGCGCTATGCTTCCCAGAATAACAAAACAGTGAGAGTATTTCTGAACAGCAGCTCCCTTTGTTATCCCAGAAGGACTTCCAGACTTAATGGTTAAGGTTCTCCAATTTCTGTCTGTGGGAGGAGGGTTGCCAATTCTTTCATCTTCATTTGAGACATTTACTTGCATGTGTAGGAGGGGCTCTCTCCTATAAATGCATCAGAACACTCTGTGCTTGTGTGATAATGCGCATTACATTCCTCCATGATGGCGTCTATTGCAACACCATCATAGAAGTATGTGCCTTGTGCATCTTGAAAGGGGTGGATTGTAGTCCCTGGTGTTTCTTAGGTTTATCTGTCCAAGAAGTCCACCCCCTCCCTTTGTTTTTGAGTCATATCTAGGAACTATTTCTTGAGTAGTTCCTGTGGAACACATTTTTGGAAACTCTGATCTCTTCAGGGGAATTATATTAATTTAGGAGTATATTCTTCCCAAATGGCAGCAGTCTAGGAGTTAAATAGAGCTTGCTGATTGACACTTTGTAGCTGTAACATTAATAGTGATAGCTACTCTTTATTGAGCACCTACCTGGTGCCAAGCACTGTCTTGAGAGCTTTACAAGCATCACCTCATTTAACTCTCTTAACAGTCCTTTTTAGAGATGGCCTTTAGAGCCTCGTTTTAGAGACGAGGAAATCGAGGAGCAGAAAGGTTAAATAATTTGCCCAAGGTCATACAACAAGTAGTGGAGCCAAGAGTCAAATCTAAGTCTGTCTGACTCGAAAGCCTATGAATTTCAATTTCTGGTTTGAACAGGGTGACATAAAGGTAGTATTTCTCGTCTCTTCATTGAAATCAGCCAAAGGCAATGAAGAGATAGAAAAACAAAGCCATGAAATTCATTTTTCTAGAAAGTAGGAGATAGCTAAAACCCCGGGTACCAAATTAGTTGGAAGGGCTGCCAAAAGCAGTAAAGACGAAGAATGGGGCACGTGGGAGCAAGAAGAGAAAAGAAGCTACAGCAAGCAGACACAGTGGCTGTGCATCTCAGAAAGAGCTGGGTGCAATTTTTGAAATCGAGAGGCAAAACCTAACTCCCTTGTTTGCAATATTGGGACAAGTGAACACCTGCCGGTACCAAGAATTTCCTGAAAACTGGAATCAAAGTACAAAGGTGAGCCTTCCAAGGAACCAGAGACTAGCCATATTTGCAAGAAACTCAAAAACTTCACAGCTGCTCATCTTCATTGCTTAGGGAGAAACAAAAGCTAACAAACTCACTTAAAACCCCCAAATCAAGAAAAATTCTAGCTGGCCTGACCCTTCCCCCACACAAAAACTTCTGAAACTACCTTGTCAAGGAAAAATTCATTTCCTACTATGATGAATAATATAAAAGAAACCAGCGTAGGAAACTATACAAAGATACTGTAAGAAAAAAAAGTGAAAAAGAGCAGGAAATCAAATGGTAGACAAAGAATGCACTGGAATAATGTTGCTATGTGATCAAATATTTCATCATGAGTTCTTAAAACTTAATGAAGCAATTGCCTCTATGAAACCAGAACACAGAGCAAACAATGCTAAAACTCAGGAAGGGTACAGTGAGATGGTGGGATGAAAGGAACTGGCAGAGCTCGGATGTCACTGTAAGTCCAGAAACAAAGCTCATGCATTCATCTACACACAGTCCTAGGAGAACACAAAGGGGATGATGATAACGCAAACAGGGTAGATTTCTCTTATGACTGGAGCATGATCAGAGGGGAAATTTGGGGCTAGATGAGCTCACTTCCAGAAATCCAAGGTGGTCTGCTATAGCTTTTGCCCAGCTTTAGGGCTAACTTGGACTACAGCTTTCAACAGATTCACGTATTCATGGAGCTCAAAGTTAAAAGCAACAGATTGTGTCAAAGTCTCTCTTGGCCATTTAACTGTTGCACGGGGAATTTAAGAGAATCATACCAATGAATGATTACTATAGGTAACTATTATGGGAATTCTTAAATTCCTTTACACACACATACACACACACACACACACAATAGATAGATACTCACATATACTGCAAACTAAATGCATAGGCCTAGGCCTTTCCCACCAGAGACTACAAATAATGCCACATTTCGCTCTCAATGCCAAATTACACTAGCTTAAGCCTTCATTTAGCTTGCCTTTAGGAAATCTCACTTTTTACCATGTTTTCCACGCCAAATATCCCTGAAATTCCTGGAAAATGGTTACTTGCTTCCAAAATCCATCTCAGTTGTTCCGTGCTTTCTTAGTGGTGATCAGTCCATCTCTGTGCCTGGGCCACCATTTGCTCTACCAGATCCCTCCCCTGGCGGGGGGGGGGGGTCCTGAAATGCCCTCCCTCTGCTTGCTGCTGCTTTCCCCTGTACTGCTTCATCCCAACCAGGCACAGACCCCTCCCTTATTTCTACAGAGTACTAGCTGTAGCCAGGCTGTAATGTTTAACAAAGATTTTCTGGAAGCTGGTGGTTAACATGAGAAAATTATTACATAGCCCTAGAATCTTCACAGGCCTAGAGCCTTCCACAGGAGTCCCTTGTGGAGCACAGCTTTGCTTAAACCTCAGCCTATAATCACATAGTGAGGCCACTAAACTTCACTTCTCTCCTGGCCCCATGAGTAAAACGTTGGTACATTTTCTCTTCCAACAGTTCAGGCCCAAGTAAAGGAAGGCATTGCCCACTCACGCCTCCATAAGGCTCCCTTCCAGGAGCCTTGTCTCATGTTCCAGGACCTACGTTTTCCCAGAATGATGGACAGCAGAAATGTCCCATTCCCAACCAACAGGGCTAACCTTGCCCCCCACCCTCACCCCAGGCAAAGTTTCTCAAGAGGTCCAAGTAATTCGGCATTCTATGGGATCACGGTCTAGCACCAGGTCAGGCATAGCAAACCCAATTCAGTTTATTTTTTAGAATCTCCTTTCATTCACAAGAACAGCTCTCAAGCTATTTTCAGAGTCTTGTGTCTTGATCTCCTATCTGTTTACATAGCCACACACATGCATATCTTTACCAAAAATATGAAATAATATACTGTCTATTCCTTACACATTACCATGCAAGGCAGTTTAGCTTCTTGGATCCACACATATCCAATCCATCCATTCTACAAGAGGATGTGGTAGCCAGACTCTGAAGATAGTCCTCAAAGAACCATACCTCCTGGTATTAAATCCTTGTGCAGTCCTCTCTAACACGAAATCTGGGCTAGTCTCGTGACTCACACATCCAATAGAATGTGGCAGAAGTGACATTGTCTAGGCCTAAGTCTCAAGAAGGCCTGGAAGCTTCTACTTTGGAACTTTTGGGAACCCTGAGCAATCATGTAAGAAGTCAGGCTACCCTACTAAAGAGACCACATAGAGGGAGAGGTCATGTAGATAGAAGTACCAGCCTTCCAGTCATCTCTGCCAAAGCTCCAGACACGTGAATGATACCATCTTGAACAATCTAGCCAGGCCACTGTTGGACTGCAGCTGCTTGAGAGGCCCCAAACCACTATGTTTTGTAGTGCATTGTTATGCAACTATAGATAACTGAAACAGAGCCTATTGTCTTACATGAAATTCACAGAAAAAAAAAAGTTTTACCCCAAAGGCAAACTTTCTGCCTCTCATCTCTTACCCACTTAAAGTTGTCAAATTGTATTTGTTTCCCTTTTGATATTTCAAATATGTTAGGGGCAGTTTACAATTAAGGTTCAAGCTCAAAGTACCATGACTCGTTTATCCCCTTAGCAGTCTCGGTGTAGTTCATGGCTGTCACAAGACAGTTTAGGCCTGGAATTAGGGCACAGGGAGATCTCTTTCCTCCTTCCATGCTTAACTCCAAGGGCCATGGCTTTTCTCTATTACAGTAAGTCAGTTAGTTAAATTAAAGAAACCTACTTATGAAAGAGCATGCATTACATTAAAAGTTTTGCAAGTATAAAAGAAAGAAACACACATACGAAATTTGAAAATATAAAGCTAGAGATATGGATATGGAATGAAATGTAAAAGTAGTAGAATGGAGTACACTGTACAACCAGATTTAAATTAAAATTTTGTTCTAATCTGACCTTAAACATGGCATTTGGTATAAGGAAAGTCCATCTTGACCACTGCCTAAGGGAATCATTACTGGGGCAATGGTTACTTTGTGTGGCTGTCTTACCTAAAATATGTTCTTGAAACATAGAGCAAGAGGATAGTATTTTATCTCTGCTTACCCAAATAGGCACATGTATAACCAATTCCTAATTACCCAAAAGCAATAGCAATGGTATATCACATGTTGTTGACAAATTGTCTTGTGCCAGTTAGCTCCCTCTCATCATCCCCAGGTCCATTATCTTGGTCTTCATAATGGCCTTCTGCTCCTGGCCCACAATTCACAAGGTCTGTAGGAAGACAATTTGTATCTATTCATTCAATCATCCATTCATTGAACAAATATTCAATGAGTATGTACTTAGGATAGATACTCTTCAAAACACTCAAAACAGGGTGAAAACTCAATCACTACTGCAACAATTACAGAACATTTTGTAGTTTACAAAGTATGTTACCTCCTCTGGTGTATTTAATTGGTCGCCAAACACTTAAACCTCTCAAAGAAGATGAGACTAATTCCACTCACCCATCTCTAAGTTCGTAGGGTTTGTTTTCATAACTTCAGCACCATTTAATGAGGGCTATTGTGATTTGAATTATTCCAAACATAAAGAATGATAGTGACATCTCTGCAGAGAGAGGCCTAATAGAGGTTTCTTATCGATAAGTGGTCATAAATGTAGGTGATGATGTCATTGCAAAATCACCCTTTGTAAATAATACAATGCACTTGAAAACTAAGTGCACCTTTGAATAATAGAAGTGATGCAAGCTGACATAGAGAAATAAATGAACAGTGTGTTATGATAACAAGTGCTTTATAAATACCTACTTACATCATATTAAACTTGGGGGGAAAATAAAAAGCTACACTCACGTGCATCTCTCTCAAGTTCGTGAGTAATTCTCAGAATTTTCCTCACAAGGTGGTCAGTTTTATGCTCCATGCCTTAGGACAATGTCCAAATTTCCTTACATGGACCTGCTAAATTATTGAATAAGCCCAGTGAAATGATAATACTAAATATTTTATTATACCAAGTAAAGCATTTTGAATACATGGCAGTATTTTCCCAAAATAGGTGAATTCTAGGAGCTGCAGGGCTAAGAAACAAAAATATTCAGAAGACATTATGAATTTCTCATATGTAAAATGTGGGCATTAGCATCATGTTTGCTAAAATTTGGTTGTCTATTTCCTTATGTGAAAAATAATTTGAACACATTTGATATGGGTGGCTGAATGACAGTGGTCATTTGAAACTTGTTCCTCAGAGGCAATATCTAGGGGTCAAGAAACTTAAGATCTAGTTTTGTTTTTCAGTCCAGAGTGAAGCTAACAAATGTTGAAAGCTATTAATTTTACAGATGATGGAAAAATGATGAGAAAGAAGATGAGAATGCCCTGTTTCCCTGTGACTTCAAAGAATCCTATAGACACAACCTCATTCATCTAAGAAAACAACCTTGCTAATTATATTATATATAATTACATTATTATATATAATAAGCTAATCTCACAGCTGCCTGTTTTATGGAAAGAGAATTTAGGCCTTGGGAGAAGAATTGTGCAAAAGTAAAAGAAACCAGAAAGAAACTCCTGGATCTTCTAACTCTTTGGCTCAGTCTACACCCTGCTTGTAAGTTGAGATGTGTTTTCCTCCTAGTCTAGCTGGTTCAGTGGATTGTGAGCTCCTCGATGGTGGGAATGTATCTTCTTCATCTCCCCTGGTTTCGTATCACCACTTACACTCAATTCTCTCCCTATCTCCCTGGTCACTTCTCAGTCTTTTTGTAGGCTTCTCTTCTACCAGATATCTCCTAAGTCTTGCAGCTATTGGCCCTTCCTTGGCCCTTTTTCCTTTGATGCTACTCATTCACCTTGGGAAATGTGGGACTACCATAATTTATCAGTTGTACTGCTAATGGGCATTAGGACTTTTCCAGGTTTTATTTATTTTTTTTTTACTATTATGAATACCACTGCTGTGAAAATTCTTGCACCTATCTTTTGGTGAATCTAAAGACTCAGTTGCTACAGACTCAAGAGTGGAATTGCTGGTTCATGAAATATGCTTATGCTTCGATTTAGTAGAAAATAACAAGCAATTTTCCAATTTACACTTCCAAAAGCAATATATATATATAGAGAGAGAGAGATGAATAGATATAGATAGATTTCATATCTCTATGTATCTATCTGTCTGATGGCTACAGTGTTCTACATCCTCAGCAACTCATTATTGTCAGTTTCAGTCTTTTTTATTTTAGTTCTTCTAGTGGGGGTGTTAGTGGATCTCTTTGTGGTTATCTGGCATTTTCTATTCCCAGGATCTCCTGCCACCTCCACCCTTCTCCCATTTGGGCAGTAGTAAGAATATTCTGTATTCACTACCTTCAGCATAGGTTTGATAGAGCAGAAACGCAGACAAGAAAGGATAGAATCAACTCCTAGTTTTTTAGGTTTAGAAATAGACTGTGAAACTCATGCCAGAGGCAGTAGCTTGAGAGAAAATATTTTTAGTCTCAAAAGCCTTTCTTTTGAGCATCAGTGTCTGGATTTTGAGTATCAGAAGCTAAAATCCCAAAGAATTTAGGGAAGTAAGATTTTTCTGTCATCAATAAATTTGGAAGAATGCATGCTCACATAAGACTGAGTTTTCCCCATTCTAGAGGAGGTAAAGATCCTCTGGACAGAGGTGAGGAGCAAGACAATTCTGATGCGTGTCCTGCTCCAGATGAAGTCTGAGAGTGGAGTGAGGGGAAAAGATAGAACCTCTAAGTTGGCTGGGGTCTCCCAGAGGAGAGGGAACCTGTTCCTAAACCAGTGTCATAGAATCTGCCTGCATCCGGCATGGAATGGGCCTAGAGTATAAATAGCTTGAAGGTGTGTCAAAGCCAAGAGCACCTGAGACAGCCCCACAGACTTTCCCAGAGACTTCGAGTCAGTTGAACAAGAGCCAAACATTTCCCATGCCCTGGGAGAGGTGTGAAGGTAACCAAGAGAGTAGATGAGCCTGAAGCAGTCTTATGATTACAAAGAGGAAACAGCAGCAGATAATTGCCTGGACCTTCTGACCAACAATCTGATGAGGAAATAAAATCTGCCATCAGGCAGAATGGGGGCGCAAGATAAAAGTTAAGTTATAGCAAAAGTTAGAAACGTTTTGTTTCTTGCACACTCTAGAATGTGTACTGAAATTTGTTTGGGCTATATATTAGTCTGGGTTCTCCAGAGAAACAAAACCAATAGGATATATATAAAGAGATTTACTGTGAGGAATTGTCTTACGTGATCATGGAGGCTGAGAAGTCTAAGATCTGCAGTCAGCAAGCTGGAGGCCCGGGAGAGCCAACGGTATGGTATAGTTCCAGTCTGAGTCTGAAGGCCTAAGAACCAGGAGAGCAGATGGTATAAGTTCCAGTCTGAGTCCAAGTCTGAAGGCAGGAGAAGACCTACATCCGAGCTCAAAGACAGGCAGAGAGAGGGCAAATTCTCCTTCCTCGGCCTTTGGTCCTGTGCAGGCTCTCATTCCATCTTCAGTGGATTGGATGAGGCCCACCCACATTGGGGAGAGCAATCTTCTTTACTGGTCTACCAATTCAGATGTTAGACTCATCCAGAAATGCCCTCAGACCCCAAAATCATGTTTAACCAAATATCTGGCACCCCATGGCCCAGTCAAGATGACACATAAAATTAACCGTCACAGGCTGTAATAATTTTTACCTGTTTACCTGTCTACCCACTAAACTATACACTCTGTCGTAAGGAGCATGTTGTTTGATCTCTGATGCTCTAGCGCTTATTATGGGGCCTGAAATACAGACTGTCTCAATATATGTTCAATAGATTCATCCATCTGATGCCTAGCCCAACTTCATATTCAGTGATGACAAACACTCTGGGCGGGGTTAGCTAAGCCATGAGCCCAATCCATTTAGCCAGGGCTTCATATGTGTTTTGGACGGAAAAGAAGAGATGATGAGGGGATGGGGGAGGCAGCCTGTGGAAAATCCCAGTGGACATCTTCGTTCATTAATCACTGGAAATTATAAGGTTACAAGATTGCAGAGAACTCCTTTAAGAGCTGAGGAATCAGTACAGGATCTAACCCAAAACAAAGTCAGGGATTTTTTCCCCAAAGCCTAAAGACAGGGCTAGTTTTTATGAAGGTGGATTATATCTTTGCCTCCATGGTGTCATTTTAGGGACCCAAGCAGCTCCCTGAAAATCCTTCTCATCTTCTCCTGCTGGGTGATGCTTGATATTCCATTGTCAATACTCCATTCCTTTCACCTGAGATTTTGATCCTTGCTAAAATGGAGGCACATTTGGGAGAAATAGCATTTTGAGTTATCAACACTTGGGGTGACCAAAGAAGCTGAGGAATTTTTTTAATAAGATGTGGTAAGGTAGAGAGGAAGAGAGGAATAGGCACCTGGAGATTGGGAAGGGGCTCCCTGAGTGGAGAAAAGAGACAGAATAGAGAAGCCTGAGACTCAGATTCTTTGTGGACTTTGCAGTTCTGCCTGGGACCTACTACACCTGTGCAAGACCAGGATTTGGTTCTAGATCTGGGAAGACTGGAGAAAGAGAGCAGAGATGCCTTCCCCTCCTCCTCTCCCTTCCTCACAGTAGTCATTGGCACTGTGGGAATTGTCCTGGCCTGCTTGGCAGGGATTTTCTTTCTTGGATTATTTGGTGCTTTTCTAATGAAGAAAAGAGCTGAGTTGGACTACACTAGAAGTGAACCCTGGGGCATGTACCAACTCGCCAAATTGTTTCCCAGGCTTGTGATGCAGAGAACTATGTAATTATGAGACTGTAATACATATAAGTTGGCTTGAAGAAATTAGACACATACTTCCAATTGCCAAGAGCAATGAGAAAAGACAGATTTGTTGGAGCCAAATGGATTGTGTGGAGGCAAGCAACTTGGAGGTTTACGTTTTCTGATGAGAAGATATTGCCAACTAAATCTAATTACTACAGGAAGTAGCACTCACTCTCCAAAGCAAAGAAACAGTGATGGCTCTGGCAAAACTGTGACAGGCAGGATCTGAAGGTATGTTCCTAGAATTTTCTGGAAAGATTAACTACCAGAGCAGCCCATTCTACTCTTCATTTAATCAGTTTTCTCAAAGGGTGAAGAGGATCTCTTTCACTCCAAGTTCATCTCAGCTGCGCTTCTGTCCGACTTATTGAACAAGTTATGTACTCCCTTGGTGAAGCTTAGAAACAAATGTACAGTCATTGACTGTCATTTAGGTCTCTTTGGAAACTTAGCACCTCAAAACGAAATGGAGTCAGGAAGAAGATTTAAGTGATATAACTTCCTACTTCTACTTCCTCTTTGATCTTCACCCTCTCTGCCAATGACTCTGCCAACTTCTCGGCCTCTCGGTTGACATGGTAGAGTAAGCTCTTGCTAAGAGCTAAGGAAATGCTTGTTGATTCTTCACTGGGGAAACAACTCAATCACTAGTTCATCTTAATATAGGGTTAGCAGGACTTTAGTGCTGGAGCTTGAAATGCACTAGGTAAGTATGCCCCCAGGAATTCCTGTTGGCAGTTTTCACAGGGGGAGAAACTGGACTGGGGCGAAATGTCCCTTCACTGTGCCCAAGAGACAACTTCAGGTACAAGAACAAACAGGTGTGTAAGAATAAATGCTTAGACTGAAAAAAATATTGAAAAGAAATCATGACTCATTTGTGCTGGGATTGGCAATCTTAGAATCAGGATAATGAAATATTAGCTGTTCCCCCCCCAAAAATCACTGTATTAGGGTTCTCCAGAGAAACAGAATCAATAAGGTAGATATAGATAGAGATAGGTATAGATTTGTGGATACTTCTTATGAGGAATTGGTACTCATGACTATGGAGGCTGAGAAGTCCCAGATCTGCCAACTGCAAACTAGAGACCCAGAAAAGCCAGTGGTGTAATTTAGTCTGAGTCCAAAGGCCTGAGAACCAAGGGAGCCGATGGTGCAAATCCTAATCCATGGGCAGAAGAAGATGAAATGAGATGTCCCAGTTCAATCATTGAGAAAGTAAGAAAAAGGGTAAATTCCTCCTTCCTCTGCCTTTTGTCCTATTCAGGCCCTCAGTGGATTTGAGGATGCTCACCCACATTGAGGAAGGCCATCTACTGAGTCCACCTATCCAAATGGTAACCTCATCCAGAAACACCCTCACCAACACACACAGAAATAATGTTTAATCTTGGCACCTTGTGACCAGTCAAGCAGACACATAAAATTAACCATCACAATCTTTGAATGTGTCATACACATGTGCATGTTTAACAAGTGATGGTTTTTCTTATTTTTTTTTTAGTTTAGCACCTGGAAATGTTTAGCTGTTTCCTCGTTCACTTAGGATTATATGGTGACTTTTACAAAGTATTCACCAAAAATGTCTTTATTATCTTTAAATTTGGATTTAATTTATAACCATTTTCATTTAAACAACAACTGGGGATATTTTTCAAGTGAAGGCAAGTTGCACGTGTGAGAAAGGTGGAAAGGAAATGAAATGTGACGGAAATCCCACCTCCCCACCTCACTGTAGTCCATGTTCACAAGTTGTCCCTCCCTATCCCTTCCCTGCTCTTCCCTTGCTTCTAAAATTATCCCAAGACCATCTGGCATGTTCTCCCTAGGGTGGAAATACAGTTCTAGTGAATGTCCCTTGTGGTCACTCCTTATGATCTCCACTCCTGAGGAAGTAGATGCAGATGCAATAGGGCCGAGCCAGCCTTCTTTCTCTAGCCTTCCTATTCCCTTGCCTCTGTCCCTGCATAGGGACCCCAGAGACCAAGAAATCTCTACCAGTCCCCTCTACATTCCTACAGGTGACAGAGACAACTAGATGTCTACCCACAGCTATTTTCCCCTCTTCCTCACTGATAAAACCTTTTCTTCACGGCAATTGTCAATATGCTCAGTTCAGTAAATATGGTCAGTTACTTTTCTCAGCCTCCTGGGTGGGTAGGAGTGGGAAGTGGCAAAGTTTTGGCTGACCAGATGGAAATTGAAGTTGTTGAGTCAAAAGAGGGCAACAGCTCACCTGGCAGGCCCCATAATCCTTTCCCCTTCCCCTTTCTTGCTTATGTATATTAAAACACACAACAACACTACATATATTACAAGGATATATGTATATTCAAGAGCACCTCTCAATCACATCAGAGTGGGATGCATGTAGGGGGCAGGCAATGGGAATTGGTGGCTAGTGTGGATAAGAAGAAACAAATTTTTAAAAAGAGGAAAGCCCTATGCAGACTGTTGAGGTGAATGTTTTCTGAAATAGGCGCTTTTTAACTCAACTCTCTGCACCTGGTGTCTTGAAGAAAAGGTGGGGAGGGGAGAGGAGGAAGACAAAGGAGAACCAGTGCAAAAAGTTATTGTCAATAATTATATGAAACTCTGCGGTATGACACATGGAAAAAATTCATCTGGCAGCAACTGACTCAGGGAACCATGGCAACCCTTCTAGCCTCAAGTCTTCTCAATCTTGCCAGAGTCTGACTTCACTCCTGGGAGCTCTCACACATCCGATGGTACAGCAGCCAGTGCTCTGTGGACAACTGAGGCGAATTCTCTGCTTCCAGCACCTCTCCCTGCAGATGTGAACAAGAACCCCATGGTGCTCCTGCCGGAAGGACACGGGCTGCTGGCCAGCCCTGATACCTCAAATCCAAACACTAGATTCTCTTTCCAGATACTCTGTCTGGGCTTGGGCCCCCACCCAGCTTCAGGGCCTTGATCCATCTTTACACAGCTGTCCCTTTTAGGACTCAATAGACCTTACTTCCTGTTTAGCTTCCGTTCTCCCTGGGGGCAGATTGCTGACTGCCTTCTTACTCTAAGCAGAGGTGCATAAAATTAAATGTTAAGTAAAACCTCTGTGCTGTGAAAGAGGTTTTAGACTAAAAAGCCTTCAAGAGAAGCCTAAGGAGGAGTATGGTAGGCTGTCGTGTTGGTAACCCCCAATGAGCCATGCCTCCTGGCACACACATGCTGTGTAGCTCCCTCTCCTTGGCTCTCCATGGCCCTGTGACCTGCTTTAACCAGTAGAATGAGGCAAAAGTGAGCCAGCCCTGATGACCTAGTGATTAAAGGTCAGCGCTTTCACCGCTTTGGCGGCCTGGGTACATTTCCGGGTCAAAGAACCACACCACCTATCTGTCAGTTGCCACGCTGTGGTGGTGGCTCACGTAGAAGAACTAGAAGAACTTACAACTAGGGTATACAACCATGCATTGGGGCTTTGGGGAGGGGAAAAATAATCAGTCAGAATAGATATTCAGAGATAATAGGTAGTAGCATAGGTAAAGACAAATATTTCAAAATGACAAAAGGATCAAGTTACAGACATAGCGATAAATATATTTAAAAAAAAAAAAGGAATGAGGCTAAAGTGATGCTGGGCCAGTTTGGGGCCTAGAACTTAAGAAGGCCTGGAAGCTTCTGCTTTCACACTCCGTACTGTATGGGAAGCCAGCTGCGATGTAGAAAGATCAACTACCCTGGGACCACCATGCTGTGAGGACTCCCACAGGAAGTTTTAGGGTAGTTTGTTATCCAACACTAGATAACCAAAACAAAGATCACCTATACTGCATTAAATTTAGGGTTTGGAAGTAGAACAATTTGGAAATAGAAAGACGTAGGGGAAAGGGTAATATTTCTTCCCATGAGGGAAAGAAAGCAGTTTTTTGACAATCTTCCTACCCATGTTTAAGAGAATGTGTGCTACTGCAGAACTTCATAGGAACACTAACTATCTCACTGCACTTCTCCTCCGCCGTCCCCAACCCTCCCTCCACCTCCTCCTCCTCTTAGTCTGCCATTCCTTGTCCCAGATTTGCCTTATGCTTCTCCTACTTCTGTGGCTTTGCCTGAGCTACACATCCACCTGTAACATCTCCTCTCTTCATCTCTGTGTATCAAAATCCCACCAGTTCTTCTAAACTCTTGTAAAGTCGAACCACTTTTATAAAGCTTCCCATGAATGCTTCAGCCTTAGTGAGGGCTCTTTCTTTCCTCTGAACTCCATTCCCATGGCAATTCTAGAGTGGAAAATTGATTTGGCCATTAGCCATTTTGTAGCATTATTTCCCTTATTGTCTTCAACTGATATGAAAATGTAACTTGATTTAACTTTACACTTGTTTTTTTCTTTTTCCCTGTATCAATAGCTCATCAAGGACAGGAACATATGTGTGTCCCCTCAAAAAGAAAGTCAGTGAATACCTGATGATTTCTACTATAGTTCCCAGTTATCTCCAATCCAAGGGGCTCAATAGTTATATTTTCTTTTTGTTTTTTATAAAGCCTGAAACAGTGCTTTTGCAATGTGCATTTTTTAATTGAGATATAATTGACACATAACATACTAGTTTTATATTTTATTTTTAAAGCTTCTATTTCCTATCAAAATGGTTGTAATGATTTTAAACTTTTAATGATTTTAAACTGAGGGGGTTCCTGGGAGGTGAGACCTTCAGTTTTAAAACTGGGAAAGTCTCATGCAACCAGAATAAGTTGGCCACCCTCCTTCTACAAGTTATTGCCACACCTAATTCACATGGTGCCCCACCCAAGGTTTCAACTGCAGAAACTGCAAAGCAGTTGCCCAATGCTATGTTCACATAAATTGCCCCTGCACCCTATAACGTTCAAGCAGGTGGTCTTCTAAACAAGTTTCACTCTCATTTAAATTTGATAGGAAGGCTTTTGAAAACCCTTTGTGGTAATTATACGTTAGATCATGGAGGGTTGTTTTCATAGTAGCAGCTATAAAAAGGAAGGATAAAAACTTGGATTTTCTCCAGCGTGGTTCTGCAGAGGGAAGTCATACGTGGCAAGCACATGCTGTCTGGCCCCCAGAGAGTTTATCGTATTCTATCATGCAGCAAAGTCCAGCACTTCCCTCAGACCTTCATTATAGCATTTATGACATTGTATTGTAATTTGCTTCTTTAAACATCACTCTTTATCTCTCAGTACTATGAGCTTCTCAAAGGCAAGGACTGGTGTATTTATATGACAACATTTATAAAAGATACATGATGTGCCAGATAGTGTTCTCTGCTTTTTACAAATATTAACTCATTTAATTCTCATCTCTCTCTGATCAGGTAAGTGCAATTTTCATTCCCATTTTGCAGATGAGGAAGCAGAGGCACAAAATGTTAGGTGACTTGCCAAGCTAGTAAGTGACAGAGTTGGAATTTGAATCCAGGCACTCTGGCCAGAATGTGTTTCAACTACCACACAATCCTGCCTAGTCCTTATTTCTTGTTGTATCCACAGCACCTCACCCATCCCTGGCATGAGACTCAATATATATTTATTACAGAATGAATAAATGAATGAATTCCACACATAAGACAATCATATGTCCGGGATATTCTTGAAGAGTTCTAATTTTAATTTTCTGTCACGTTTTCAAATCATGTGTTAAATCAGGCATCAGACGATGCATCTAGATTTAGGGGTCAGAAACTGTGGCACAGTTTTCATAAGATTATCAATCCCATTTTCTCTGATTCTATGTTCAACCTGAACATTCTTAGTCCAATAAATCTCGATGCCTGGGATAATAGGCTTCAAATACCAGACACTGGAAAAATATCAAGTCCTCTTGGTTTGTTTATAATGTGATCAAATGTGAAGCTGGAACAGTCCTGAAAATATCCATTATATATGGTTTTGTAAGGGTTTGAGCAAACAAAGGATTTGAGAGAGGACATTAGAAGGAGTCTTCTGAGACCAGTTATTATTAGACGTAAAAACCCTTGGAAAATCTTAGAGGGGTTACCTAGCCAGGAATGCACCTTGTTAAGATACTATCTTCCGAAAGGGGCTGCTATCTCATATTACAATCCAGTCTCCAGAATATTTTCAGCTAAGGACTCCCAGGTTCAGAAAATTACCCACAGCAGTGGTTCCCAAGGTCTGATCCCTGACCAGCAGTGTCCGCAATTCCAAGGAACTTATTAGAAATACAAATTCTTGAGCCCACCTTAGACCTACTGAATAAGAGACTCTGGGGTGGAGCCCAGCAACCCGTGTTTTAACAAGCCCTCTAGTGATGTAGGTTAGAGTTTAAGAATCATAGATCTACAATACTTGTTTGGTTTGTTTTTAACTTTATTCTTTAAAAAAAGAGATGATTTGAGAATAAGCAAACCGATACTGTGAAATGAACTAAGTACAGGATTGTTGAATTAGTAACTTAAACATATATACACACTCATATGTGACAAGTGTGACCCAAGTTTCAGAAGTCCCCATAGTGTTGAGGGGGTGTTAGTCTCACATTTAGTCAGAGCTTGCAGCAAAAGCTGTCCCTCTGTTTCAATGGGCCCTATTATGTCATGTCACCCCACAAGGGGGAAATGGTCCCAAGACAGAGCAGGTGGCTCTTTGTGGCTCAGATCTTTTTTCTTTCCTTTACGCCATGGCCCTCCTCTTCCCAGGCATACATGCTGTCTCTGAAGGGGCTGGAGGCCAAGGTGGCCAAGACCAGTCGCCCCTAGAACACTGCTCCCTCAGGACAATCTCAGGTCCCAATGCTCAGTCCAGCTGGCTCTACTGTCTCTTCTTTCAGTCCTTTCTTTAGGGGTCACAGTCCCTAAGTCCAATTTCTACATGTCTGAATTGCACTCTGGACTGGATTCCCCTTCTTTCCCACAGGGTTTCTGGACCCCATGTGAAGCAAGATGTATGTTTGGACATCTGTATTAGTCAGTATTCCTGAACATGGCAGAATGGTTTAAAAGCTCTCAGAGCATTCTCTAATAATGAGGAGACTGACCCGTCTAAACCTCATAGAGGTCTTGGAGAGGATGGCATTGCCTAACCTCACATGCCAGCCTCAACTGATCTGTCAGACATACCCATCCATCCATCCATCCATCTGTCCATCTATCTATCCATCCATCCATCCATCCATCCATGTGTCTATCCAAAAACACATGTAGGCACATCCATATCCATGTGCTTTAAATCCGTTCTGGAATAACACAGAATACTATTTTCGAAAAACCACATATGTATAAATGTGTCTGAGTATGAAAAAACACAAATACTATAAAATATGAGTCTCAAAAAATATGATTTTTAGAAACTATAAAATATGACTATTTGTCACTAAGGAATAGACGAAATCTTAGTTAGGTGAAGCTAATGTAAATATTTCTGCCTTGGTCCAATATGGACCCACCCCTCACTCCTCATTTTCTATCAACTCAGTCTGCATTTTTTGCTAATATTCTTCAGTGGCTATATCAATTTTTTTTGGAAGGAACAATTCAAGACTTTTACACTCACCACTGAAAATGTTGACTCTCTGCAATACGTCAAATGTCAGACCAAGAACAGAATTGACTATACCTTCACAGCCTTAATACAGCTATTGTTATTTATTAGGAGCTTTGTTCGTTTTCAAGGTGCTTTCTGTAACGTGCCAGCTTAGATTTGTTGCAGCTTATCAAAATGCATGGTTTATGAGGACAACTTTTCCTAATAAATCACCCCATGGCAAACAAGGGAATTCTTCACTCCTCCAAAGACTTCTATACCACGCTCAAAATTAGGGTCATCTAGGGGCTGCCCGGTGGCGCAGTGGTTTAGTCTGCGCTTGGCAGCCCGGGGTTCGCGGGTTCGGATCCTGGGCGCCCGCCGACGCACTGCCTGTCAGCCATGCCGTGGCGGCGTCCCATATAAAGTGGAGGAAGATGGGCACGGATGTTAGCCCAGGGCCAGTCTTCCTCAGCAAAAAGAGGAGGATTAGCAACGGATGTTAGCTCAGGGCTGGTCTTCCTCACAAAAAAAAAAAAAAAATTAGGGTCATCTGTCTCACAAATATTCATTGCTGATTTCATGTCTACTGGAAGTCTTTGAGTGGTAAATGCTTCTACGGTGCTGCTCTTCCTTTTCAGAAAGGAATTCATTGCTCAATAACCAAGATTCTAAAACTTCCATTCTGCCCATATCTGGACCTTTAACCAGCAGCTTAGCCCATGTTGCCAGGCCAATGCAATGTCCTCAGCACTTGGTCCCAGTCATTCATTGGTTTTTTACATTAGCTTTGGTGTCTATGATGGAGTTTTTATTTGCAGTAATAAAGGTCATAAAAGCGGCAGTCAAAAGTCAAAGCATTTTAAATCATGGATGAAAAATACACATGAAAGTGCTTTATAAAATATAGACGACTTTGTAAACTGTAAATAGCCAAGCAAATATTGGCTATTATGTATTATCTGAAGCAATGCATATGCTCACCGGGGCAGAAGTTTCAGTCAGGATGCAAGACAATGAGCCAGAGGAAGACGGGGAGGCAGAAAAGATACAGAAGAAAGGTTGGAAGCTTCCTCACAAACTTGACCACCACAGAGAAGCGGTCTCCTCTTAGGCTGGTCGCTGGCCCCTGTGTCAGAGCTGTTTGCTTTGGTCAGCTAAGCTTGAACGCTCCTCCTCCGGCAGCTTTCCAAATTCCACTTTTCCAGCCACAACCTGAGAACATTTCCCAAATCCCCACTCCAGAGGGTAAAATGGTTTCTATTTGTCTTTATTTCCCATCTTTTCACCTACGTCCTTGACCCCACCTTAGCCCCAGCTGGAGCACTCATTCAGTTTCACTTATAGAAATGGCATCTTCAAGGAATCAAAGCATAAGAGCCTTTAAGAAGCAGTTAGCAAGTGAAATGTGACTCTCGCAGGTCAGTGGCGATGAATTAGACACGTTTCTAAGCTCGCAGCTGCAATTCCCAGGAAGCCACTGCCCCCTTGTGTCTCAGCGCTGGCCAGAAACTATTCCCTGACGGGGAAGAACATTTGGCAAAAGTCTGTAAAAATTGGTGAGCTATTTCTGGCTCTTAGATTTGTTGGTTCAAATAAGATTTCTTTCATCTCATGGCTTTTGAAATTATAATTTTTCATCCTTCCCACCAATTTTTTAAAAGGCATATTTTGTTATAATTATCAAAGTAGTGTATACTCCTTGAAGAAAAATTTGTGTAATATTATTTAATTTTGTTAATGTTTTGATATATTTCCTCCCTAATTTTTTTCTTTCTCTGTGTAAGGAAATCTAATTTTCCTTGGGGACAGAAAAAAACCCCACAGAACTATGAAATCTAATTTTATCATAAATGTCATGTAAACATGATCTCCTCTCCACAATAAGAAAATCAATGTTGGAATTTGCTAGAGCACTAAGAAACAGAATTGCCTTTTTCTCTTAAAAAATATAAAACATAAAGGATAGCACTTTAGATCATAGAACCTTGTAACATTTGCCTGTAATTTCAATTCTATGGATTAAGGATACTGTAGTGAAGGCAACTATTAGATACATTAAATTGAATATTATCTCACTTTCAAGACAGAAAAATAAAACTCCCTGCTCCGAAGATGGCCTGTGGGAGTGAGGTGATTTGGCAGTCTAAATGATCCAGTACTGGCAACTGCTTTCAAATGTGACTGGTCATGTTTCTAAACGTTGTGTAGATATGTTGCTTTCCCCCACTATGGAGAGTGTAGAAACAAAGGCTCAGATCTGGGCATTCCAGGAGGAGCTGGGAATGAGTCATTTGTTTCTCCCAGTTCCTTTTCTTCTTTGTTTTTGTTGTCTGTGTCATCTAGATACATACAACACAATAGGAATACGGACATATGGTGTCAGAGAGTCTGGACGAGAACTGGAATGGGCTGGAAGTTTAACGTAGTTTTAGCTGCTTTATCTGATCCTTTATTTTCTTTGGAGACCCTGTGACTAAGAGGATATTTCGGTGTGGGCCACGATCTCATCCTGATTGAGGATTTGGGGACCAATAGGTGAAAGGAGCCCTAGAACAGGAGTTCTCAACCTTTTTGATCCGCGGATCACTTTAATTCAACAGGAAAGAAGTTCCATAGACCACATACTTCCTGTATGTCACTTAAAAAAATGTATATGGACACTACCATTTTCAACACGGAAAAATAAAACTTCCTTCTGTAAAGACAGCCTACGGGAGTTATGTAATTCGGTCATTTATATGGCCCAGTTATTAGCAATTGTGAATGGCCATTATTATGCACACATACAAAATAAGGCTGTACAAACTTAAACAACTTTACCAAAAAAGTCTATTGAATGTTAAATGGTTAATTATAATACCTCAAAGTCTCTGATCATTGTTATTACACATTTCTATATGTTAACATGCTGGTAATCTGTGCCCTATATTTTGTGCCCTGTTTTTTAAATTCATTTTTATTTTTTGAAACATATAAGATTCAAATGTAGGTCATGGTGGAAAACATATGTATCCCACGTATTTTAGTGGGATTTGCATTTTAGACCAGTCTATGGAGATGACCTGAAGAGTCCAGAGAGATCTGCTTGACTAGCCTTTTACAAAAGTGGTAACATAGGGTGCTCTACTGAAGGGCATGTGAGGGCCGAGTCCATGATGGGGCCCACATTTCTCAGGAGACAGCTCAGCAGGGCCGAGGATGCAGAAGGCCAACCAAGGTCGCAATACCTGTATCAGGTTCACAGCTCTAACCCTTCTGGCCTATGGTTTCTCCTACCATCTCATCTGAGCACCTTGACTCTGATAGAGTCTGTTGGAAAGAACTCCTCATGCCCCAAGGAAATTTGGCAGCTGTACCTCCCATCTATCAACTCGAGCTCTCTGACATCTTTGCCTGCTTCCAAAGAGGGGAAGGGGAAATCACAAAACTGAAATCTAATGCCAAGCCAGTGATTAGAGATAACTATCATCTTGATCTCTACCCATCAGACCGAGAGGGACAATGGCATTTTGGGGAAGTCTCAACCCAATTGCTCCTCAGTTTACTCATCTGTAAATGATGTTGGACCAGTTATACCAAAGACTGTCCCAGCTCAAACCCTGGGAGTCTGTATTTTATACTTGGGCTTCACAGACAGAAAAAGTGTTTGGTTTAACCAAGAAAAAAAATCCAGTGTGTCGAAATAACTTTATATCTTAGAAAAATGAATAAGACAAACAAAACAAAGAGCTTCCTTAAAAATAAATACTCTTCAACAAATATTCCTATAAACTAGGATGTAGTTCCCCTAATTTCAAGGCTTATGATCTGGCTGAGCCTCCTCCAGCACCTAGTGAGGAAGTGGCTGTCCCTGGAGGTTGAATGACAGTGATGTATGTCTAACTGTTGCAACCTGCTTTGCTGCCTGAATTTCAGATTCTCCTGCTGGTCAAAATACTCTTGCCATCCTTAATCTGGCCATAGAGAGCAGAAGCCAGCAGAACAAAACTGACTTAAGCTAACCAGCCCAAAAATACTTATTAAGCACCTACTGTGTGCCAAGCTGGGAATATAGTAGAGAACACAACAAATATGGGTTCTAACCTCATGGCATTTACAGTCTATAGCAGACATCAGTTCTTGGTTTCCAGAAGTAAGAGTTGTTCTACTTTTCAGAGAAACTTAAAAGAATGATCCTGTAAGCTCTACAGGGACAGGGCTGTGTTTCATTCATCATTGCATAACTGGTACTCAGCACATAATAGATATCCACACATGTTCATGGCATAAATGAGTGAATAATCAAAGTGGATACTTAGTAAAAAATCTAAACTGAGCCAGACCTGATGGCCCAATGGTTAAAGTTATATGCTTTCCACTTCGGCAGCCTGGGTTCACTTCCTGGTTGCAGAACCACATCTGTCTGTCAGTTGCCATGTTGTGGCGGTGGCTCACATAGAAGAACTAGAAGGACTTACAACTAGGATATACAACCATGCTTGGGGCTTTGAGGAGAAGGAAAAAAAAAAAGAGGGAAGATTGGCAACAGATGTTAGCTCAGGGTGAATCTTTCCCTGCAAAAAAAAAATAGAACTCTTAAAAAAAAAAATCTAGGGGCCAGCCCAGTGGCATGGTGATTGGGTTCACATCCTCTGCTTCGGTGGCCTGGGGTTTGTGGCTTCAGATCCCGGGCGCAGACCTATGCACTGCTCATCAGGTCATGCTGTGGCGGTGTCCCATATTCAAAATGGAGGAAGATTGGCACGGATGTTAGCTCGGGGACAATCTTCCTCAAGCAAAAAGAGGAAGACTGGCAGCAGATGTTAGCTCAGGGCTGATTTTTCTCACACACACGCACCAAAAATCTAAACTAAGTTTAAGGTATGCTTCTGGAATTGTTCAAGATCACCTGGGGTCCAGTGTTGTTCTCTTTCCCAGAGGAACATAGGGGGAAAAAATGAAATTCACTGTTGGGCAAGAGTCAAAACCTTGTTTCTCTCGTGGTGCGTGGGTTGTGTGTATGGGTTATTGTGCCTCTTTTGGGGGAAAGGAATTCAGGGTGGTTAGTGGTTGGTTATCATTATTTTATGAGGCCTCCTAGGCACACCGTCAGTCAACAAATATGCACTGTGCTAGACACTGTCCCAGGCACTGAAGATACCATGATGAGCAAGACTAGCAAGATCTCTATCCTCCGGGAGTTTCTATTCTAGAACTCTCCATAGACAGTTGGACTTTTCACCATTTACTTTGGGTGATTATAATTGCTACATGTCATTTTTATAATAAGAATACTTTTAAGAGGAGAAAAAAGGGAATTCTTCAACAAAGGATGAATACAAATTTGAGTTTGCAATACAACTCTGAGTGAGCATATTTGGGGCAGCACTGCTTCTATTACACAACAATAGTAGTGAAAAGAAGACTAGGCACTCATTTACCACAGAGAGAATGTGAACAGGTACAACTTTTTCAGAAATTTTACAGTCTCTTTCAACATTTTAAATCTGTTTATCTTCTAACCAAGTAACTCCAATTCTATGAATTTATCCTACAGAATGCTTGGACAAATAAAGGATATGTGTACAAAGATGTTATTGCAACATTATTTGTAAAGGTGGAAAACAAGAAATAGTCTAAATGTCCATTGCTAGGAAATTGAATAAATAAATTATGGTATGTCCGTATAATAGAACATGATACAGTTTCTTTTTAAAAAATGAAGTAGATCTCTATGTACTGACTTGGAAAAATATCCATGATATATTGTTAAGTCAAAAAAGCATGTTGTTAAAAAAAAGGTGTAGTTTTCTATAATACAGCTAACATTTCAAGTGCTCTGAGCACCTTACATGTATTATCTTATTTAATCCCCACAACAATCCTATGAAATAAATTGTGGGTTAACACACTCACTTTATTATCATCCTCACTTTACAGATGAGGAAACTGAGTCAAATCGTAACTTGCTCAATGAATGCAGATATCTGACTCTGAGTTCATGTGCTTAGTCATTCTGCTATATCCAGGAACCAATTAATTCTGCCTTTAGCTTAGACTAGTTTGAGTTGAGATTTTCCCACTTTCAACCAAGAGAATCCTAATAAACCATCCAAATAGAGACTGATATATAGATCAATAGAGACCAGATAAATTATGGCACAATAATATAATAGAATACTATGTAGTTTTTAAAAAGAAGAAATCACTTATGTTAATATTAAAACCAACCTAATATACAAGGGAGAAAAGCAAGTTTACAGGGCCAGCCCCAGTGGCCTAGTGGTTAAGTTCGGAGCCCTCCGCTTTGGTGACCAAGGTTTGGTTCCCAGGCACAGACCTACACCACTCTTCAGTGGCCATGCTGTGGTGGTGGCTCACATACAAAAAGAGGAAGATTGGCAACAGACATTAGCTCAGGGCAAATCTTCCTCAGCAAAGAAAAGCAGCAAGTTTACAGGAGATACACATACATATTTTTTTAATAAGAATAGACAAAAGTTTAGATAAAAAAGTGCCAAAGTATTGATTGTTCATAATTCAGTATGATAAAAACAATACTGCAACAAAATCCTTATAATGCATGTTTATACATGTGAATTTCTTTTTGAAATATCATTATCATCAGTTTTTTCTGAATATAAAAGTCTTCCATGCTCACTGTAGTGGGCAATATTTATTTCGTTTGCTCAGGAAAGGAGAATAAAATCACAACAGAGAGACCCTTTTACTTTACACATTTCTGAATTGCTTGAATTTTCAGTAGATGAATTTGCTTATGTGATAACAAACTGCTATAAGCAAAAAAAGAAAAAAGGGGGAGGTGGGAAAATATTGAATGGACAGTGGGCCAGCTCACAGAATCAAGGGAAAAGTTGAAAAGCTAAGCCTAAGCCTCAGCAAGGCAGAAAACAAGAGCATTCCTAAGGCCTGGAACCAGAATAGGAAGTTCCACCAAAGCTCTCTGGGTCTCTTGTCTCTGCCTCCCTTGGCGTATTGGCCTCATGCTCTCCTACTGCTGTCTTTCTCAATGGTGAGGGGTCATGACTTCCAGCAGCTTCCAGGGGCACAGCCTCTCAATCTCACCACCTAAAACGAAAAGGGCTCTTCTCTGAGGAAGGACTTGGAATGACAACACACCCACTGCAGACCAACCACTGGGACCAGGGGAGTGGGAATTATAACTGGTCTAATTTGGACCAGGTGCTCACCTTTCAGCCCATCACCAGGGTCAGGGATATGGGGTGATGTAAGAAGGCAGCAGCTCCATTCAACCAGAAGTCAGGAGTGGAGTGGAGAAGGAGAGTGGAAGGCAGAAACAATGTTTCTTTAGGCAGCAGAAGGGAAAGTTGCTGGGTAGAACAAACGATTAGTGTACATTACATGAGCATAAATTTCCCTTTAAAAAGTTTTAAAGCAGGGGCCACCTGGTGGCGCAGCGGTTTAGTTCACGCTTGGCAGCCCGGGGTTCGCGAGTTCGGATCCCGGGCGCCCGCCGACGCACTGCCTGTCAGCCATGCCGTGGCGGCGTCCCACATAAAGTAGAGGAAGATGGGCACGGATGTTAGCCCAGAGCCAGTCTTCCTCAGCAAAAAGAGGAGGATTAGCAACAGATGTTAGCTCAGGGCTGGTCTTCCCCACAAAAAAAAAAATTTTTTAAGCTATTTTCATCTTGTGTGCGTGTATACATATATTTTTTTCTAGTGCCAAGGATGTGTGAAACAGTTTTATAATCATTAAAAATTGTAAACAACCTATAGGTAACATCTATTGATTTTTTTCTTCTTGGATTTTTCCCTTTTTTCCCTCTGGGAACACTGCACCCAATCTCCCATCTCAGCTGAACCAACCATATATCACCTTACTTCCTGTGACCACAACAATTGGCCTAAAGGGTAAGTGTGTAACCCTACATGAACCAGTCAGGGTCTTTGCTCAGAAAAGAGTCATTTTCTTTTCAGGTTGTAAGGTTGTAGGGCTGTGACACGAGTAGATATTTTCACCTGGTGAGCTGGTAGAAAAGAATCATTTCTTGTCAGGTCAGGAAGCTGCTAGGATAGGGTCTGGAGCTGCCAATTTTGCCTCCCCCACAGGAGGTGCAGTTAGTCTACGAATGAAGCAGTTTATGCTGAGATAAACAAAGACAAGACATGAAGAGATGGGGAGTCCTGATGCGTTCGAGTACCTGGTTTCAGGTAACCTCTGAGGCTAATGTCACCTCTGCTCTTCTGCAAAAATGACTAAATGGGCCAGTTAATTCCCTCTTTAGCTAAGGCGAGTCTGAGCTGAGATTCTTCCAGTTTCAACCAAGAGACTCCTAATAAACAATCTGAATATAGATCAATAGAACAGGATAACTTATGGCACAATAATGAGATACTATGTAGCTTTTGTGTGTGTGTGTGAGGAAGATTAGCCCTGAGTTAACATCCGTTGCCAATCCTCTTCTTTTTGCTGAGGAAGATTGGCCCTGAGCTAACATCTGTGCCCATCTTCCTCCACTTTATATGTGGGACACTGCCACAACATGGCTTGACAAGCGGTGCTTTGGTCCGCGCCCAGGATCCGAACTTGTGAACTCTGGGCCGCCGAAGCAGAGCATGCAAATTCAACCGCTACGCCACCAGGCCGGCCCCTCACTATGTAGCTTTTAAAAAGAAGAAACTACATACATTGACATGAAAAAATCCCAAATAGAAGGAGAAGAGCAAGTTTACACGGTGCGTGTGTGTGTATGATTTTATACACACACACATACTTAGGGAGAGTGAAAAGGAGACTTTCCAAAACGTTAATATTGGTTACCTCTGGAGGCTAGGATGGGCAAGACTTTCACTTTTTTATGTACTTCAGTATATTTTTTAATTTTCCGAAAAGCATATACTAGTTTTATAAAACTTTTAAGCCAAAAATAACTACAGGACATTAATTGTGACACATTTAAGTCATACAACTTCCCACTTCATTGCCTCTATTTCACATCAGAACAGAGGACTGGGAATTTGGAGACCCAGGCTTCTAGTCCAGGCTGTTTCAATGTGTTCTAGAACCTTGGGCAAGTTGGTTTGCTTCCACAGGCCTCAGTTTCTTCCTCTCTAAGATGGGGGCTTGTAATAACAGTAGCTCCTGTTTCAGTGGTTTCTATGCTTGAGCACTGTGCTAAGCAGTTTCCTCATAACAGCTCCATGCGTTGAGCATTATCCCCATTTCCCAGATAAGAAAACCGAAGCACAAGGAAGTGCTGGAATCAGAATTCAAACTCAGGTTTAGTCGACCCCAAACAGTCATATTCTTCCCACTACACACTCTTTTAGCCATCTCTTGCCTCATGTCTCATGGTTTCCTGGTGCTAGAATGCACTTAAATCCAGGACTTCTGACTCAAAATCCTCTACCTGGAAAATGTTATCATTCTAAATTAATCCCTGGTCATTTTTATTATTGTGACATTTAATGCTTTATGCTGTATCAAACTCTAAAACACAGTGCCTCAAGCTCAGCACTCCTGACATTTTGGAATGAAAAGTCGTTGCTGGGGGCTGTCCTGTGCGCTGCAGGGTGTTTGGCAGCCTCCCTGGCGTCTACTCACTAGACGTCAGTAGCACCCACCCTTCGGTTGTGACACCAAAAAATGCCTCCATATTGCCAATGTCCCCTGGGGGAAAAGTTACCCCTGGTTGAAAACTACTGCTCTAAAAGAAGGAAAAAGCCAAATTCTTGCATTAATCCAAAGAAAATTGTATTGAAAGGAGATACTGAATCTAGTCAATATTTTTACCTGCACGATTCTTTGACGTTACTAGCTTGGGCTAAATTCAGCCCCAAGTAGCTCATGGTTATGTGCCATGTGTCGAACCCTGTACCAGTTACACATACATTAATTATCCAAGATTCAGGGAAAGAGGGAGTTAGAATAAATCTTGCCCTCTCAACACGGACTCCACGTCTCCCTCAGTGAAATTCACCTTTGCCTGAGAGGAAAAGAGCCACGTGAGGCTGCTGAGTGAGAACAAGTATTCAACAGAGAACAGTGGGTACTGAATACAATGCTTTTTATTCCAACTAAATAAAGCAACGCACAAGCCGTCTGGGCAGTAAGCTCAACTCAAGGGGCAAAAGCCAAGAAACAAGGATTCTTTTTGTTTTGTTTTAATTATCAGTCACTGCACATGGCTCTCCTCCACACCTCAGAAAATGTGGGTTAACAAATCTCATGCAAAGAAACATAGGAAAAGAGAAAAAGGGAAAGTGCATTTTCATCTAGCATGCAGTTGAAGATGGTTTCTCCAATTTCTCTTCTGTAAAGTCCTCCATCAGCATGGTTCATTTCGAATTATTTTAATATCATGACCACCTTCCCTGCAAATTGAACAACCGTAAAAACACATTTATTACCTACCATACTGAAATTTCCCACTATTTGTGTTAAAAGGACCCATGTCATTACACATTAGATTCCTTCCAGGGTGATGCTGACTTAATCATTTTTAAAGCTAAATCTAGGAAAAAATGAGAGTGAAAGCCCCAACTCTGCCATTTTTTCCCTAACCCTAGGGCACAGGGCACTAACCTCCAAGAATCACTCTGAGAAGACCGACGTAACTCACTGAAGATAAAGTCAGAGAATGGACCCCTGAAGTACAAAGCAGCACACCTGGAGGAGTCGCTGTCACCTGGCCAGGTGTGGTACCTGAACGGCATCAGGTGTCATATACTTATTACTTAGCACTCTACTAGGTAGAGTTATTAAGACCTGTTTTCCCGACTAGTAGTGCAGGGTGTGTAGGTCACCTGTACATGCCCTCTGTATTTAAAAAAAACATTTAACATTCCACAGAGTTTAACTACCAAATATATTCTTGATTCTAGAAGAAAGCCCATCACTGAGAGTAATATAACTTAATTATCTGGTCTATAATTGATTAATCACTTCATTCTCTAACTTCGACCTAGAAAATGCACTGAAGGATTCTGGGTCTAAAATGTCAGTCTGAAAACAGAACTACGTATGTCACATTTGATTCTCATACCGAAGAAAAGAGTCACTACTTCCTAAATAATTAAAATTCAAGAAAAGAACTAAAGAAAACTTGGTTAGTCTGTACTGTAAAATTATGTTACCTGATTTTCATGCACAGGGTACACTCGTTGGGATAAGTGGACATGTCGCTTCCACACACAGGGTTAAAGTCTCTGGTACATCCTGGTAATTGATACTTATTGCAGTTTGGCTAGAAAAGAGAAAGGAAGATAGAAATTAGAGAATAGCTTGAGACAGCCTCACCACAAAATAACTAAGGGGAGGACAAAGTCCCAAGTATCCCTAGATTTCCAAGAAACATCCTACCGTCGGTGCCCAGGGCAGGCCACCCAAAAATATCCCAGAGTACCATATTGATTATTTTGAATTAAAGTTACTTGAGAAGCGAAAAGGGCATTCTGACCCTCCTGTCTCTGATCCCTGTGAAAGCAGGAAATAAATCTCCCGAGTGAAAGGTGCTCTCCCTGCATCCTTATCACCAGAGCTAGGGAATTCCGGGCCAAGAAGCCTACATAAACAAACCTTGCTAATTTCCTACCTCAAGCCTAAACTCTGCTTAAATTCCTCACTATTTATGTACCTCAAATCTAAGTTTCTTTGTCTTGTCATTCCTCACAAATTTATCGTTTCTTTGTGTAAAAAATATATATACTGCCTGCTTTGTTCACTCTCTGAGCATCACTTCTCTATGATTTCCAATACGTATGAATTAGACTGGGTTTTTCTCCTGTTAATCTGGTCTTGTATGAATTTTATTATTATTCCAACCATAAAGACACAAGAAGGGTAGCAAGGGGATTTTCCCTCACCCTGACACTACAAAAATATTTGTATTTTCCACAAAGAATGATTTTGCTAATGCAAAAATGAGATGCAATGTTGAAGCAATGGTTCAATATCTACTACATAAGAGAAGGACCTCAGAGGAAGGTTCAGTCTGGCTGATTTTTAAATGACGGTCCAGGACATGCCACCATATCTACTTTAATATCCTCTAGCTTCATAATTTGCACTTCACTACCATCTCCATGTGGATGTTCTGTTACATTCCACCTTAATCCCTTGGCATAATGCCAAGACAAACTCAGGAATCTAATCTTTTAGTCTGGACTTTTAACATCTTGGCATTTAACCAACAGCACTAAAGAAAGCAGCAGGTTCAGAATTGGACCTTAGAGGTTGTTATGGATTTAACTGTGTCCACCCAAAAAGATATGTTAAAGTTCTAACCCCCAGTACTTCAGAATATAACCTTATTTGGAAATAGGGTCTTTATATACGTAGTCAAGTTAAAATGAGGTAATTAAAGTGGGCCCTACTCCAGTGTGACTGGTGTCCTTATAAAAAGGGAAAATTTGGACACAGAGTCACACACAGAGGGAAGATCATGTGAAGACACAGAGAGAATGTCATTTATAAGCCAAGAAATGCCTGAGGCTACCAGATACTAGGAGAGGGGACTGGAACAGATTCTCCCTCACAGCCTTCAGAAGGAACCAATTCTGCCAACACCTTGATTTTGGACTTCTAGGTCCATGAAATGGGGTCATGGAACTCAACCCTCTGAATTGATGAAATTGAGGCCAGAGAGGTAATATGTCTTGATCGAAGCCACTAGTCTCCAGCCACGCCAGGACTAGAACTGGTCCCAGAGATCAGACTATGGTGTTCAGAGTCCCACTTTAACAAATGGTTAAATATATGGGCTGCTGTATTTTTGTTTTATATACATATATATTTATATTTGTTTGTTTGTTTTAGTAAATGGTGATCACCTTCCCTCACTTCAAGGTAAAAGAAGTCACCCTGTTTTAGCACTCTGAATAAATGAAATACACCTCTCTATTGATATTATCTAGATTTATAAAGACCTAAGCAGAGCTGGCCATGGGCCAAACTCTGAAGTAAGGGAGGTTTTATTGACTCTTTCCATCCTCCATTCAGTGCTCTATGCTCCATTTAGTAGCCTGATATGTTCTTGCTGACCTGGGCTCAATAAGATGACATCTTCTAGGGCTGCTCTCACAAGCAGAGTAGATGCCCTCTTAACCAATGAGATTGGGACAAGTGGTAGTTGGTTATTTAATTGAAAAAAGTCAATTAAAGCAAGGAAACAATAACAAAAAGTAATACATACCCTAAATATTTTATCTTAAAACTCATACAGACAAAAACAAAATTGCCAATCTTTTGATGTAAGACAATGACAGGGCCACCATACAGGGCATATGGCCTCCTGTAATGCTACTATAAGATAACCTTCCTTGCACCTAGGTATGACTATGTGGTTAAGGTCAGGCCAATGGGATATAAGTGGAAATACTGTGCAGTAGCTACTGGGAACCTCCTTTAAAAGAAAGCTGGTACCTGCCCTCTGCTTCCCCAATTTTTATTCTTCTTTGTCCATTCCTCCACCCTGCTGCTGGGTGCATGGGGCTCTAACCTTTATCTTATAGACCAGGAAGACAAAGACCACATCCTAGGATGGCAGCACTTTGCACTGTTATTTTGAGTCTTTGTTACTTGCAGCTGAATCTAATCCTAACTGACATAAGAGATAAGACCTTTCCTTTGAATGTTTCAACTAATTAGAGTTCCGTGTGCTATCACTGCAAAAATCATACCCACAATAAATCACCTATGATTTCCTGTTTTGGTTCCTTTAAAACAGGATTTCTCAACCTCTATTCACATTTTGGACCAGATAATTCTTTGCTGTGGGAGGCTGTCCTGTGTTGTAGGATGTTTAGTAGCATCCCTGTTCTCTATCCACTAGATGCCAGTATCAACATCCCAGTCATGACGATCAAAATGACAATGTAAATAACTGCTGGGGGGTAAAACTGCCTCCAGTTGAGAACTTGTTTTAAAATACAGCTAGAATTTAAACACACTTGCAAAACAACATAACACACAATTTTAAAAAATCTTTTCCCAATTATTTACAGTTGTTTCATCTACACCTAATTCAATAGCATTTTTTCAGCAATTTGTCTTTTAGCAAGTCTTTCAAAAGCATTCAACATAGTTCTCCAATAAACTACAATTTTCTTTCTTTACACTCATGTTTATGTTGTCTTTACATTTTTAATTAAAATAAGACTGGCGACTGGCGTAACATGCTTGTGAACACATGCACTTGAGTTTTGGTAAGAATACAACTCCACCAATGGGACATGAAGTCTACTGGCATTCAAGAGAGTAGTCCATCTACAACCGGTGAGTGATCAATATGCAACGGGAATTGTTCAGAGAGAAAGGCTCATTTGTCTGTGAGTTACTTAAGTGGAGGGTGGTTGGGTGAGTTTTACTGTTAACAACTAGCCCACACTGGATCCACACAGGCTGCACATGCACATCACCTTGGAAGCTTGTTAAAAATACTGATTTGAGGCCTTACCCCTGACCTACTCAATCATAACCTCCAGAGGTAGAATCTGTGTGTCTAGAGGCCCCTGAATTCTGGATCAGCTAGGAATCCCTGCTCCCAATCATCTTAGCATCCAGTCCACTTTGACTACGTGATGAAAGCTAAGGAAAATGCACAGACATGCAATTTGGCACACAGTTTCAGGGAGCCCCTGCTCTAGACCTTTCCTGTCTCTCCTTTTTTAATCAAAATATATCTTGCCTGTGCCCCACTCTCTCAGTGACTGACTATGTGTAAACAACTAGCTAATTGAAATCAATCTCTTTAGCCTGAAGGTCTTAGGTGTTTTTATATTTAACAGAAGTTTTCAAGTGCTTTCATCTCAAAGAATGACTAATCCATGAATTTTAAGAAGCACTAACAGGCTGATAAGATTTTTTTTTTGAAGCAGAAGATTTATGATGTCCCTCAGAACCCCGAGGAATCTGCCAAGCTGGAAGGCAATGTTAGTCTTCCAGTCTGTTTCCAGTCTGATTCTCATGATTTCAAAGCTAGGTTTGGCTATCCACCATTTAACTTTATGACATTCAGGTTACTCACTTGCTGTATTTTCTTGAACTAAGACATAAGCCTGTACAAACAAACACTTTTAACCCTTATCAATGAGGTCAAATAATTTCATTAATAAATTATGCTCCCATAAACCCTTAGCTTTATTCAATTACCCAAATTTGTGCCAAAGGGAAAAAAATTCAAAACAGGTTCATCATCTAGGGAGGCTCTAAATTATACCCCACAAGATACCAACTATAGGAAGTTACCCTGGCAGACTGTTCGTCACGGCTTTAGAAGACTCTCTGGAAGAGGGTCATCTAGCAAATGTATTTATTCCTTAGAATCATTTTAACTTTTATAGAAGGATGTGATATGCTTTTAAGTAATTCTCTGAGCTTTATACTCTGAAGGTTTTCTTTTGAAATGTTCTTATATACTTTACCAGATATTTTCTCTTATTTGTTCATTCAATAAATGAATACTCTAAGATTTTAAGATATATGTTATGAGAAATACAAATACAAATTGAGTCCCACCTGTAAGAAGTTTAGTGTCTAGTAAGGGAATCAAGAAATACACAATAGTCTTAACGGATGGGTAGAATTTAGACAGAGAGGTTTGGGAGAATGTCCACCTCAAGAAAATAAAACAGACTAACCAAATATCTAAGCAAGGAAGTAAAACTGACATCTACAAATAACACACAGCTAACATTATATATTATACTTAATGGTGAAAGACTGAAGGCTTTCCCCCTAAAATCAAGAACCAGACAAGGATGTCTACTTTCATCTGTTCTATTTAATACTGTAGAGGAGGTCCCAGCCAAGGCAGTTAGGCAAGAAAAATAAATAAAAGGCATCCATATTGGAAAGGAAGAAGTCAAACTATCTCTAATCAAAGATGACATGACCTTTTTATATAGAAAGGACTAAGGAATCCACAAAGAAACTACTAGAACTAAAAAACAAGTTCAACAAGATTGAAGGATGCAACATCAATATATAAAAATCAATTGTATTTCAAAATACTAGCAATGAACAATCTGAAAATGAAATTAAGAAAATAATTCCACTTATAATAGCATCAAAAGAATAAAATATTTAGGAATAAATTTAACAAAAGAAGTGTAAGAATTGTACACTGAAAATGACAAAACATTGTTGAAAGAAATTAAAGACCTAAATACATGAAAAGATATCCCATATTCATGGATCAAAAGACTTAACTTTCTTAAGACAGCAATACTCCCCAAATTGATTTACAGGTTCAATGCAATCCCTATCAAAATCTCAACTACTTTTTTTTGCAGCAGAAATTGGCAAACTGATCTTAAAACTCATACACAAATGCAAGACCCAGAATAGCCAAAACAATCTTGAATAAAAAGTTGGAGGATTCACACTTCACCATTTCAAAACTTACTATGAAGCTACAGTAATTAAAACAGTGTGGCACTAGCCTAAGAATAGAAGAGCATAAGCTATGGGAAAGCAGTGGAAGGTACAGGTAGAAAGGTAGGCTGTGTAAGGAGGTGAGACAATCCCTGTGGGCACTGGGAAGTCTCTTAGGGGTTCTGTGCAGGGCCATGCTGTATTAGGAGTCAAGGTTTTGAAGAGTAATTGCAGCAGCAGTGTGTAGCAGGAGCTAGAAAGTAGAGATACTGAAGTGTTGAGGAAAACCGCTTGGGGGCTACTATGCTAGTCTAGGTGAAAGGCAATGGGGGCCCTAAATTGAAGCAGTGACAATGGGAATGGGGAAGAAAAGCCAAAGATCTCTTGTGTGATTCATCCTTTTAGTAATCCTGTGCAAATAGAGCAGGATCCTGTGGTACTTGCCTCCTGAGACTGAGTGTCTCTTTAATTTTGCACACTGGATACCTCATTTGCTAACCCCAGCCCTAAAACGGAGATGGAATTATCCCCATTTTCTGAAATAAAATCAAACCCAAGAAAACTGAGTTATCTGATCAAAAAGTATTATTGGGGAGTGACGTCAGCATCATGGCGGAGTGAGATTCCCTCTTT
Organism: Tapirus indicus; assembly: GCA_031878705.1. Taxonomy (NCBI): domain Eukaryota; kingdom Metazoa; phylum Chordata; class Mammalia; order Perissodactyla; family Tapiridae; genus Tapirus; species Tapirus indicus. The sequence continues at coordinate 43,223,482 of CM062919.1, forward strand.
GAATCTCTGCCCCCTACGACACAACGAAAACATCATTCACATTCCAACAGAGCTCAATCAAACACTACGAAGGACTTCTGAGAAACCCCTGCTGCCATACATTGGACGGTGGAGGCGCGGGAAGCCCAGGAGAACGGGAGGAGAGGTAGGAGGTTGTACTCCCCCTCCCCAATCGATCGGCAAAAACAGCGTGGTTCGCGGACAGAGGGGGGAGGGGCCGCCCACAGCGGGGAAAACTAGCGCCATCCAGGTGCTCTCACAGACTGTCGTGAGATCCCCACGGGGAAGCGACGACGGACTGTTTAGGGGGTGTAGCAAACACCCTAAGAGAGCCAGAAAGGAAACCCCCGGGTCAAGCAGGAGAAAGAGAGGACCCCTCCCCCCACACACCCGGCGTTTCAGCATAATCCCTCCGGGGGCTGCAGCCGCCTCAGAGCAAACCGCTCGCGATCTCCATCTAGTGGCAGCAGGGGGAAACTGCAGGACTAACTTTAATCATGAGGGGTAAAAATAAAGCCGTCCCCGTCGGATCCTTGCGAAAATATGTCAGGGCTACAGACCAAAAGGAAAATGACAAACACCCAGAAACCAACCCTGAAGGCACAGAATTTGATAACCTGAATGAGAGAGAATTCAAAATAGCTATCATAAACAAGCTCAACGAAATACAAGAGAACACACAGAAACAAATCAACGAATTCAGGGATTATGTCACAAAAGAGATTGAAACCCTAAAGAAAAACCAATCAGAATTATTGGAGATGAAAAACAAAATCAACGAGATAGTGGAAAAAATGGAGTCTTTAAAGAGCAGAACTGACAATATGGAGGAATGAATTAGCACTATTGAGGATAGCCACGGCAGAAATGCTCCTGGTAGAGGAGGAGAGAGAGCTAAGACTAAAAAGAAATGAAGAAATTCTTCGAGAAATATCAGACTCAATGAGGAAAAGCAACATAAGGATAATAGATATTCCAGAAGGAGAAGAAAGAGAAAAAGGAGCAGAGAGTTTGTTCAAAGAAATAATAGCTGAGAACTTCCCCAACCTAGGGAACGAGAGGGAAATAACAGTGAATGAAATCAATAGATCACCTAAATATATAAACAGGAATAAAAAATCATCTCGCCACATAGTAGCAAACTTGAAAAATACCCGTGACAAGGAAATAATATTGAAGGCAGCTAAACAAAAAAACAAAATAACATACAAAGGAAACCCCATCAGGCTCTCAGCTGATTTCTCGACAGAAACTCTACAGGCTAGGAGAGACTGGAATGATATATTCAAAATCATGAAAGACAAAAACCTTCAGCCGAGAATACTTTATCCAGCAAAAATATCCTTCAAATACGATGGAGAAATAATAACTCTCCCTGATAAACAAAAGCTAAGAGAGTTCGTCACCACAAGACCCCCACTACAAGAAATGCTCAAGAAGGCCCTTAGGCCTGAAAAAAAAAAAATGAGAAAGGGGATACAAAGATTTCAGCAAGGAGAAAAGCAAGGAGACTAAACCAGAACAAAATACAGTTGGAAAACATCAAAAATTAATTCAAGCTCATCACTGGAAACACACATTCATGACACAATCTGGAATAAAGAGATAACAAATAAGGAGGGGAAGAGGTAAGGGATTGAACTGACCCAGCCTCAGGAAAAAGGAGGCATCCGAAAATGTACTTTCTTATCCAGGAGATCGCTTATATAAACCGCACGGTAACCACTAAACAAACAACCAGAAGAGAACCACACATGACAAATAAAGAGAAAACCAAAAGAATGAACATGCAGAAATACCAAATTGAATTTGCAGTCCGAAACACAAGGGACAAGAAACGAAGGAAATGCAAAAGAACCAGAAGATGAACAATAAAATAGCAACATTAAACCCTCATATATCAATAATCACTCTAAATGTAAATGGATTGAATTCCCCAATCAAAAGACACAGAGTGGCAGGATGGATTAAAAACCAAGATCCAACAATCTGCTGCCTCCAGGAAACACATCTCAGCTCTAAAGACAAACACAGACTCAAAATAAAAGGATGGAAAACAATACTCCAAGCTAATGGCAAACAAAAGAAAGCAGGAGTAGCCATACTTATATCAGACAAAGTAGACTTCAAGATAAAAAAGGTAATGAGAGACAAAGAAGGGCAATATATAATGATAAAAGGGACACTTCACCAAGAAGACATAACACTTATAAATATCTATGCACCCAACACAGGAGCACCAAAGTACATAAAACAACTGCTAAAAAACCTTAAAGGAGATATTAACAATAACACAATAATAGTAGGGGATCTTAACACCCCCCTTACATCAATAGATAGATCATCCAGACAAAAAGTCAATAAGGAAATACTGGACTTAAATGAAAAACTAGACGCAATGGATTTAATAGATATATACAGAGCACTCCACCCAAAAAAAGCAGAGTACACATTCTTCTCAAGTGCTCATGGAACATTCTCAAGGATAGACCATATATTAGGAAACAAGGCAAACCTCTATAAATTTAAGAAGATTGAAATCATGACAAGCATCTTTTCTGATCATAATGCTGTGAAACTAGAAATCAACTGCAAGGAAAAAACTAGGAAAGGGACAAAGATATGGAGACTAAACAACATGCTACTGAACAACCAATGGGTCGTTGATGAAATTAAAGGAGAAATCAAAAGCTATCTGGAGACAAACGAAAAGGAAAATACACCATACCAACTCATATGGGATGCAGCAAAAGCAGTCCTGAGAGGGAAATTCATAGCAATACAAGCTCACCTTAACAAACAAGAAAAATCTCAAATAAATAACCTTAAATTGCACCTAACAGAATTGGAAAAAGAAGAACAGACAAAGCCCCAAATCAGCAGAAGGAGGGAAATAATAAAAATCAGAGCAGAAATAAATGAAATTGAAACCAAAAAAACAGTAGAAAGGATCAAGAAAACAAAGAGCTGGTTCTTTGAGAAGATAAACAAAATTGACAAACCCTTAGCCAGACTGACTAAGAAAACAAGGGAGAAGACTCAAATAAATAAAATTAGAAACGAAAGAGGAGAAATTACAAGGGATACCACAGAAATACAAAGGATTATTAGAGAATAGTATGAAAAACTATATGCCAACAAGTTGGAAAAGCTAAAGGAAATGGATAAATTCTTGGATGCATACAACCTCCCAAAACTGAATCAAGAAGAACTAGAGAATTTGAACAGACCAATCACAAGTAAAGAGATTGAAACAGTCATCAAAAACCTCCCAAAAAATAAAAGCCCAGGACCAGATGGCTTCCCTGGAGAATTTTATCAAACGTTCAAAGAAGATTTAGCACCTATCCTTCTCAAACTATTCCAAAAAATAGAGGAAGATGGAATACTTCCCAACACATTCTATGAGGCCGACATCATGCTGATACCAAAGCCAGACAAGGACAATACAAAGAAGGAAAACTACAGGCCAATATCGCTGATGAACATAGACGCAAAAATCCTCAACAAAATATTGGCAAACCGAATACAGCAATACATTAAAAAGATCATACACCACGATCAAGTGGGATTTATACCAGGGACACAGGGATGGTTCAACATCCGCAAATCAATCAACGTGATACACCACATTAACAAAATGAAGAATAAAAACCACATGATCATCTCAATCGATGCAGAGAAGGCATTCGACAAGATCCAGCATCCATTTATGATAAAAAACTCTCAACAAAATGGGTATAGAAGGAAAGTACCTCAACATAATAAGGGCCATATATGACAAACCTACAGCAAACATCCTACTCAACGGGGAAAAACTGAAAGCCATTCCTTTGAGGACAGGAACAAGACAAGGGTGCCCACTCTCACTGCTCTTATTCAACATAGTACTGGAAGTTCTGGCCAGAGCAATTAGGCAAGAAAAAGGAATAAAAGGACTCCAAATAGGCAATGAAGAAGTGAAACTCTCACTATTTGCAGACGACATGATCCTATACATAGAAAACCCCAAAAATTCCATTGGAAAGCTACTAGAAACAATCAACAACTACAGTAAAGTGGCAGGGTATAAATTCAACTTACAAAAATCAATTGCATTTCTATACACTAACGATGAAAAAACAGAAAGAGAACTCAAAAAGACAATCCCATTTACAATTGCAACAAAGAGAATAAAATATCTGGGAATAAATTTAACCAAGGAGGTCAAAGACCTATACAATGAAAACTATAAGACACTATTGAAAGAAATCGAGGAGGACATAAAGAAATGGAAAAATATTCCATGCACATGGATTGGAAGAATAAATATAGTTAAAATGTCCATTCTACCTAAAGCAATCTACAGATTCAATGCAATCCCAATCAGAATCCCAATGTCATTCTTCACGGTAATAGAACAAAAACTACTGAAATTCGTAAGGGGCAACAAAAGAGCCCGAATAGCTAAAGCAATTCTGAAAAAAAAGAACAAAGCTGGAGGCATCACAATCCCTGATTTCAAAATATACTATAAAGCTACAGTAATCAAAACAGCATGGTACTGGTACAAGAATAGACACACAGATCAATGGAACAGAATTGAAACCCCAGAAATAAAACCACACACCTATGGACAGCTAATCTTTGACAAAGGAGCAAAGAACATACAATGGAGACAGGGAAGTCTCTTCAATAAATGGTGCTGGGAAAACTGGACAGCAACATGCAGAAGAATGAAAGTAGACCATCTCCTATCGCCATATACAAAAATCAATTCAAAATGGATCAAAGACCTGAAAGTGAGACCTGAAACTATAAAACTCCTGGAAGAAAATATAGGCAGTACACTAATTGCGATTGGACATAAAGGGATCCTTTCAGATTCCATGTCTACCCAGACAAGGGAAACAAAAGAAAAAATAAACAAGTGGGACCTCATCAGACTAAAGAGCTTCTACAAGGCAAATGAAACCAGGATCAAAATGAATAAACAACCCACCAGCTGGGAGAAAATATTTGCAAATCGTTTGTCTGACAAGGGATTAATCTCAGTAATATACAAAGATCTCATACAACTGAGCAACAAAAAAACAAACAACCTGATCAAAAAATGGGCAGAGGATATGAACAGACATTTTTCCAAGGAAGAGATACAGATGGCCAATAGACACATGAAAAGATGTTCAACATCACTAATCATCAGGGAAATGCAAATCAAAACTACACTGAGATATCACCTTACACCGGTTAGAATGGCTATAATCACCAAGACAAATAACAACAAATGCTGGAGAGGTTGTGGAGAAACGGGGACCCTCATTCACTGCTGGTGGGAATGCAAACTGGTGCAGCCTCTATGGAAAACAGTATGGAGAGTCCTCAAAAAATTAAAAATAGAAATACCGTATGATCCAGCAATACCACTCTTGGGCATCTACCCAATGGACGTGAAATCAACCATCACAAGAGGCGTATGCACCCCTATGTTCATTGCAGCAATATTCACTATAGCCAAGAAGTGGAAGCAACCCAAGTGTCCCTCAACTGAAGATTGGTTAAAGAAGATGTGGTATATACATACAATGGAATACTACTCCGCCATAAGAAAAGACACAATTGTCCCATTTGCAACAACATGGAAGGACCTAGAGGGTATTATGTTAAGTGAAATAAGCCAGAGAGAGAAGGACAGACACTGCATGAACTCACTCATATATGGAATATAAGTAAACACACGGACAGAGAGAACTGATTGGTGGTTACCAAGGGGAAGGGGGGTGGGGGGGGGCACAAGGGGTGAAGGGTTACATCCACAAGGTGACAGACAAAAATGTACAACTAAAACCCCACAGTGTTATAAACTAAGACATAAATTAAAAAAAAAAATAAACCAAGAATGAACAATCATGAAAAAAAAAAAAAAAAAGTATTATTGGGCACCCATGAGTGCTGAAGATTGAGTACCAAATAACAAATAAGACATCATCCCAGACCACAGGAGCATATGATTTACTGGGAGGAGACAAGCAATTGCAATTCAATGCTACAATGGAGTAGTGAAGGGCACTGAATCTGGTGTCAGACTGTTTCGGTTAGAACCTTAGTTCCACCATTTCCATGTGACCTTGGCCGAGGGATAATAATGGTACCTACTTCATAGTGCTGTAAAAGATTAAATGAATTATTATATATAAAGCATTTAGAACAGTGCTTAGCACATAGTTAGTGGTATCTAAGCATTTAGGAAACCAGAATATGTCACCCAAAAATATGGCTCTTTGACATAAAAGTTATTTTGAGCTAAAGGCAGTTAAGAAGCAGCAAACCCATGAAAAGCTCTCTGTACCCTCCCCCTTTTCTGTCCAAAGGCAGGATATAAATTCTCCGTTACTGGAGACAACTCTAGACGCTTATCAGCCCAGAGATGGCACCAGAGGAATCTGCAAACAAACCTTAGTCCATTTGTTTCCTCCCATACATTTACCTTCCCATGATTTGCTGCCTTTGGAAGCCTAAAACCATTTTCCTTTGTCCTGTCATTTTGCCACAAATTTATTGTTCTTTGTTAAAGATGTTATATAAGCCAGAGTTCTAAGCCACTTCTTTGAGTTACTCATCTCTGTGTGCTCCCCTGAGTATGTGCGATGCATATGTTAATAAACTTCTGTTTGTTTTTCTCTTGTTAATCTGTCTTTTCTTACAGGGGCCCCAGCTGAGAACTTAGAAGGAAAGAGGATACATTTTTTCCTCTACATCATCACGGTAATACTGATGATGCAGTATAGGTTGAATGGAAGCACAGAGAAAGTGCACTTATATCTACTCTGAAGGAAGGAAAAGGGTGGGAAGGCATTCTGGAAAAGGTCTACTCTGAATTGAATACTTAGTTACCTAATCCACTGAGGTCAATATCTCCATATATAAAATAATATCTATCTTTGTGAGAACTGAGAGACTGAATATACAAATGGACAATGCCAGGCCAGATATTAAAATAGAACTCTGACCCACAACCCACAGCAACCTGCCCAGGAAACCAACTCATTATTTAGAATAATCAGCCCAAGAAGTCAGCCTGCTATAAGTCAGACTTGTAAGAAGTCAGATGGCTATCTCTAGAGATAGTCTAGGAAGCCAAACAATAACCTCTGTAACAATTGACCCAAAATGGCCAGGACTTGATTAATAACTAACAGTTTCCTTAATTTTTGTCTCTGCTTCCAACTTAGGACCAACTAGAGAAAGCCAGTTATGCACTCCTAACCAATCACATAGGATGCCTGCTCCTAGTTAGCCCTCCTCCAGCTTCCCCATGCCAACAGCCTCCAATCCAGGCAGACCTGAAGCCTTCCCTATGTCCCACTATAAAGCTTTCCCACTCCTCCACCTGTCTTTGAGTCTCGGCCAAAACACAGGGAGGTACCTGACTCCTTTGCTATACCAAGGTCTGAATAAATAGCTTTTGCTTGTTCTCATTTGCTTGGTCTTCTCTTGCTTCCACAGAATTTAATTTCATAATGTACATAAAGTGTCTAGTACAAGGCCTATTAGGCCTAGGACCTTCTAAATCATTAAAAGAAATGTTTAAAGGACATAAAGCCCTGAGGCTATTTTCAGCAAAAATGTACATTTTTGATCTATATCAAAAGGTCTGCCTGAGAATCTGGTTTCTAAAGAAGCAGTTTCAAAAGTGGCAGGTCAGACCTGAAAACTAGCCTCCAACCCAAACTGTTGTGGGCTTCACCATATCAGCAGAAACAATATAAGTGGTTTCCTACTTACTGTTCTATATTCCGAAAGTTGACCAAATTGGGAATTCAAAGAGGCTGCAAAAAGAAAATAGACATCTTAAACTATGTGATTAAGATCAATTCTTGTTCATAAAGGGTATTTAAAATCCAGCTTGTGATTTATCCAGGGGACACCTTCTCCCTTTCCCTCCAATGCCTAGCTTCTTTGCACCACCCCCATTATACCCAGACCCTCCTCAAAAAAAGGATCTTCAGTTGTTTTCTGGCACCTCTCCTAGCAGGCACACAGAAAGAACATTCGGTACCGGTTCTCTAATTGACCACCCTAATGGGTTTGTTTGAGAAAGGACTCTGGAATAAAAGTCGGAGAATTAATTCAGTAATTCAGGATATTCCCTTCCTCTGCAGCTCAGTGTAATAAACGCAAAAGTTAACATTAGGTGTTACCATTTTAACTCCACTTTAAAATGGGCGTCGTCTGGCTGGACTAAAGCCCCTTTCTCATAAGCCCCAAAGTGCCCGACGCACTTGGCATTCCCAATTCCCAATTCCTGTACATCTCCAGCCGAGGTTCAGTAGAACCACTGGGTACATAAAAACTCAACTCCTGATCTTGGGCTCCCAAAAACTTGCTTTAAAGGAGAAAGAGCAGACAGCAGGGTGTCACTAAGAAGTTGCTGGGAGTGAAGCCCACGCAAGAACTAAAGAAGGTCGCTAGCTCCACAACATCCTCCCCGACCCCGCACATCCCCACTTTCGCGCAGGGCTGGCCTAGAACCGCCAGTAACGGGTGCGCGGAGGGATGCCGAGGCCGCCAGCATCCCGGCGCTCCGTTACTTCTCCGCCGGTCCTCGGCCGACCAGGACCCCTGGTGAACGTTACCTGCCAAGTTCCCGACCAGAAGCAACAGCAGCAAGCGCAGCGCCACGCGCTCCATCCTCCCTCCGCGGCCGGCCGTCGGGTGGCTGCGTGCTCCAGTGCCCGCGTGACACGCAGGACGCCCTTGGGTAAGACACGCAACAGAGTGCGGGTGAGGGCGGGGGGCCGGGGGAGAAAGAAGAATGGGTGAAGGTAGGAAGAATGGGGGGAGGGGCAGAAAAGGTCGGGTGGAGGGGAGCGCCAGGGGTTAAAAGGGGGAGGGGAAGGTAGAGGAGGGACAGTTGCTAGCCCCCCACCTCTCCACCACGCTGAGGATGGGAGTAAGTGATTAAAGGGAGGTCTCTTCCTGCAGCAAACAAGAAGCTTGTAAGATCCTTGGGGAATAACCTTGTGGGCTCCATCAGTCAACCCCTATTTCTTCAGTATCTGCTCTGTCCTAAGCAGTGTTTAGGGGCTGAACTCAACAAAGGAGGTCCCTGCTCTCAAGAAGCTTTCTAGTGTAGGTGTTGGGGATGATGTGACACAGGGAACTCCAAAACAAATGAGTAAATACAATAATTTCTAAATTAAGTCCTAGAGAGTGGGGTGCTGGAGGAGGAAGGGGAAGACTTTCCATGGGGAGGTCAGGAAAGGCCTTTCAGAGGTGGCATTTGAGCTGAAAGCTGAAGGATGAGAAGAAGGAAGCCTGGTGAAGACCTTGGGGACGAGTATTCCAGGCTCAAGGAAAAGCAAGTACAGAGATCTGTAGACAGGAGTGAGCTCAGTATGTTCAGCTGGAGGCCTGGGTGAGGGAGAGGGAAAGGGAAGGGAGATGGAACAGCAAGGCCAAGATCATGTATAGCAGTTAAGGCCATAAGTGATTTGGATTTGTTCTGGTTGCCGTGGGAAGCGAGTGGAGGATTTTAAGCAAGGGAATGCCCCTGATCTGACTTATGTTTTAATAGATTGGATGAAGAATGGACAGGAGATAGGTAAGAGTGGAGACGGGGAGGCAAATGTAGGTGGCTTTTGCAGTAATCCAGGCAAGAGATGATGGTGGCTTGAATCAGTGTGTAGCACTGGGCTGTGAGACGTGATGAGATTCAGGATTTATTTTGGAGGTGGCACCACCTGGAGTGAAGAGAAGAACAAAGGATGCTTTCTAGGATTTTTGTCCTGAACAGCTGGATTTGTGATGGTGCCATTTCTGTGATGAAACGTATTTGGAGAGGATGTTTATTGGACATCCAAGTGGATGTGTGGACAAGGCAGTTGGATTTACAAATTTGGAGCTGGAGATATAAATGCAGAAGTTATCAGCATGTCAAAGGTAATGAAAACCATGGACCCAACACCCAAGGAGAGAGTATATCAGAGGTCCACTATCAGAGCCCTGGGGCACCACTGTATGCAGAGGTTTGACAGATGTGGAGAAGCAGCCTGTGAAGGGGGAAGAAAACCAGGCTAGAGTCTGGGGTTACTGAATGCAGGAGCAGTGCTGCAGCCGTGTCAGTTGCCGCTGAGATGTTGAAAATTAGGAAGCCTGAGCATTGTCATGGTCTTTGGCAAGATGTAGTCCCTGATGACCTTAATAAGAACTATTTCAGAGAAGTGATGGGATCCAGAGCCCAAATGGCATGGGTTGAAGAAATGAGGTGAGAAAGTGGATACAGAGGGTTTAGACAACTCTTGTGAGTTTTGCTACGAAAGGAAAGCCAGACATGGGCAGTAGGTGGCCGATGAGACTTCCAAGATGTCTTCTGAGGATCACGTCAAAACCCCTCAATATCTTCCCATTTCACTAGGAGTAAAACCCAAAGTTCTTACTATGGCCTCCAAGGCCTCTGCTGCTCTCTTACTGCTCTCCCCTGACTCACTCTTCCTCAGCAACTCTGGCCTCCTTGCTCCTACCCTAGAGCCTTTGCACTTGCTGTTCCCTCTGCCTGGAAAGCCACATAGCTCCCTCTTTCCCCTCCTTCTGTCTCTGCTCAAATGTCCCCGTATCAGAAATGCCTTTCCTGACCATCCTATAAAAAAGTAGTCCCCCCTCCTTCCTAGTCTCCTTACCCTGATGCTCTCCACTCATGTAAGCCCCAGAAGGGGGGCGATTCTTTTTGGTTTACTGCCTAGAAGAGTACCTCACATACATTAGCAGCTCAACAAATATTTATTGAATGAATAAATGAGGGATTCCTAGAGAGTCAGTACCTTAGCTTACCTGAAAGTATGGGCCACAGAATAAAAAAACCCACAAGTATGCATAAGCAAAATGACTGTTTGGTAAAGAAGGAATTAAGTGTTAATTTCTGGTTTGTATGCATTCATTTCTTACAGCATGGTATAACATGGCTGTGAAGAGTTTACGGTATAACATGGCTGTGAAGAGCTTAAGTAACTTGCTCTGGAACCTCAGAGCTTCCACTTTTGCCTTCATCTCATAAAATGGGTATTATAATAATAGAAGTGTGTAAGTACTCAATGAGATCATGTGCATAAAAAAACTTGGGACACAGTAGGACTCAATAAATTTGAGTCCCTTTCTATCTCCATGATGGCATGTGTAAAGAGGGCACTTATTCAGTTCCTAGGTGACTAGGCACTTGCTTCTAACTCAGGCCATGTTGGCCATTGTGTTGTCACAGAGCTGGAATCTCCATCCTGTAGGCAGTGACATTGTTATTTCTCTTACTTCTGTGTCCCTAGTGCCAGCACTATGCCTGACACAAGCTCAATAAATGTTTGCTGAATAAGTGAATCCCTGAAACATTGAACTGACATCACAACAAGGAAGTAGATCAAAAAGAAGATATGAGATCCAGGAAACAGGAATTCCAACCCAAGAAAGAAGCAAAGGGAATTAGTAGACAGCAGTGTAGCAGTCCTAGAGTTCAGGCAATCCATATTGGAACAAGCAAGAGGCCCCAGGGGACCATTTCTAGATAGAATTTGAAATGTGTCTCACAGTAGTTGAGATGAGGTTTACACCAAAGGGGTAAAGTTTAGGGGTTGATTGGTAACAAGTACCTGGAAAACTAAGCAAATGAAAAAGATAGGTATTGGCTTCAGGAAAAACAAAGTTGTTCAATAATGTAAATATCCATCATTGATCTAATCCAAATTATGATTAACTATTTTGGGAAAATGGGAGGAGGGGAAGGGTGCGTATGGGCAGTGGGAGTGATAGGAGGTGAGAAGGAGTTAAATCTTTCATAAATCAAGAGAAATCAAAGAAGAGGCATTATATACATATTATTTAGGATGCAAAGGTAAATACCCAAATGATTAGTTAAAAGAGTGCAAATTGCTTTCTTCTGAAAATTGGGAAATGAAGCAGGAGGGTGGAAGTAGGAGCAGCCCATTGCTCTTCTTAACAAACTTTGCATGAGTTATGAGTTGAATTGTGTCCCTGCAAAATTCCTGTTGAAATCCTCACCCAGTACCTCAGAATGTGACTGTATTTTGAGAGAGGGCCTTTAAAGAGGGAATTAAGTTAGAATAGGGTTGCTAGGGTAGACCCTAATCCAATATAACTGACGTCCTTATAGAAGAGGAAATTAGGACAAAGACAAAACAGAGGGATGACCCTATGAGGACACGGAGAGAAGATGGCCATCTGCAAGCAAGGAGAGAGGCCTCAGAAGAAACCAAATCTGCCAACACCTTGATCTTGGACTTCTAGCCTCTAGAACTGTGAGAGAATACATTTCTGTTGTTTAAGCCACCTGCTCTGTGGTATTTTGTTATGGCAGCTCCAGCAAATTAATACAGCATGTATAGTTTATTAAAAAAAATAGTAAAATTATATGCACGTGTCATTTTTGTGTGTGTGTGTGTGAGGAAGACCAGCCCAGAGCTAACATCCGTCACCAATCCTCCTCTTTTTGCTGAGGGAGACTGGCCCTGGGCTAACATCCGTGCCCATCTTCCTCCACTTTATATGGGACGCCGCCACGGCATGGCTGACAGGCAGTGCGTTGGCGGGCGCCCGGGATCCGAACTCGCGAACCCCGGGCTGCCAAGCGCGGACTAAACCGCTGCGCCACCGGGCGGCCCCTCATTTTTTATTAAAAGGTTTAATTTTAAGAAATTTAACAAACAAAAGAAAGGTTATTCTGAGAGAAACACATACATCAATGCCCTCCAACAGTAATTCATAGAGTATTTGAGAATAGTATTTATTTACTGATTTTTTTTCTCTTAGAGAAGCTCCCTTTGACATATTTACTAATTCTGATTACAAATTTTGGTGGCTACTCAGCAAATCTTAATGAGAGGTTTAGAGAAGAGAAATAATTTTACCAAAGAGGCACAGCAAGTGAGTGCATTGGCAGATCTTTTCTGCCTCTTATACCTGTGTGTTAAATGTTGATTCTGTAACGTACTTCCTGTATCGGTCAGGATCTAGTCTGAAAAACACAAGCTTCACTAGGTATGTCACTGGAGAGAATTTAGTGTAAGGAATTGGCCAAGCCAGTGTTGGAGAACTGGGAAAAGCAGAAGGGAACAATAAGGTAACACACAGAGCTAGAAGGTAGGTATCACCCATAGGTCTGGGAGAACAGAGGGAAGAGGTTGGGATTATCAGATCCTAGAAATTTGGAGGAGAGGCCCTGGAAAGCTGGAACTCAGACCTCTGAGCAGGGATGCTGCCTGGCTGGTGGTGCCGGTGGGTCTGAGGGAGCACAATGAGGCAGTTCTGAGGGTGTGCGACAAAGCTGGAGATTAGGACTGGCTGCTACTGCTGGGTGTAGGGACATGGCTGGGGTACTGCTGAAAGAAACAGGAGCATGCAGGAGCAAGTGCCCTCCATCCTCTTGCCTTGCAGTGTCCCCCTAACACATCCTATTGTCAGAACCTTCAGGAAGCCTGGCAAAGTAGAAATGAGGTCGGCAGAGTTCTGGCATCACAGAGTCTGGAAGAGTGGCTTTAGAGCTGATGAACAATAATCTAATGACTGGCACAGTCACATACACCACCCCTTGACTTTGGCAACCTCAGGTACTGGGACAGGAAGACAATACAGTCATGCATCACTTAATGACAGGGGTACATTCTGAGAAATGCATTGTTAGGTGATTTTGTCATTGTGTGAACATCATAGAGTGTACCTACACAACCCTAGATGGTATCGTCTACTATACACCTAGGCCCTATGGTACTGATCTTATGGGACCACCATCGTATATGGAGTCTGTCATTAACCAATATGTTATGGAGCACATGACTGTATGCAATTTTAAACTCCACCTGGCACCATGTGTGGTTTAAGTTCTGGCTAGTGTCCTGTTTGAGGCCAGAGGGTAAACTTGAAATGAGTGTTAATCCTGTTCTGAGTCACATAATGTAAGTTCTTCAAACAAGGTTCATAAAATGGAGATGACTTATTTTGCTGAAGACTATCAAACAAAAATATTTTCTCGACTTTGTTGGATTTCTATTACCAAATAACGTGTACACTTGCCTATAAACATCTTCACCTTTGATGCTTCAGGAACACAAACTGAAATCTGAGCACAGACTCAGGGACAATGTTTAAGAGTTGGTGTTAGTGGGAATTTCAGCCTCACAAAGCCATTTACCCCTCCAGATTTGTTGTAAATTTACGTGGGTGGGTGGGTGCTGCTGCCTTTATGTCATTTTGTTCCAAACAGTTGATATTACACCTTAGAAATATTTTTATACCATAGTGCTTTTCACATAGTTCTCTCAGCATTTGTCACCCAAGAACAAGGGTTAACAAACATTTTCTGTAAAGGGCCAAAAAGTAAATACTTCAGACTTTGCGGGTCTGTCACAGTTCATCAACTCTGTCATTGTAAGACCAAAGTCAACAAATGGGCATGGCTGTGTTCCGGGAAAACTTTACAGAAACAGGCGGCAGGTCATATTTAGACTATGGGCCAAAGTTTACTGACCTCTGGCTAAATATGCCAAACAAAAATGGCCAATGCTGCCCACCAGCATGCTTTTTAGAGGGTAACACCTAGGAGATGTGTTCTGTGGTTAATCCTTGTGGTTTGGTTTTTGGTCCTTTTCTAGATACTCACTGCTGTTTAGGTCTCCACAGCCCAAAATAAATGAAAATTTGATAAAGTGCCTAGTCAATTTAGACAAAATATTTTTTCAGCCCTATTATCTGGTCACTTCATTCAAAGTCGTTGTTCTTATGCTGAGTTATCTGGCTGGTTGTGCCTGTAGAAGTCTAACTTTTAACTTTAGTTTTCTGTCAATTGCTGCTGGTCTGCCTGTGATGACAGGTGCCAGGAAGTCTCCTGAAATTATGGAACCTAAAGGTGCTGTCACTGTTTCTCACGCTACAACCAAATGACAGATCTCGTTTACAAACCCCATCAAAGGATATTATCTAATCCATATTTAATCATTGATTCTAGGCTTTTAAAATGCAGCCATAAGAATAAGAAAGGAAGCCTTGTTACACTAAAATTAAATCAGAATGGAATATAGATTTAAACATAAAATGTGAAACCTCAGGATTTTAGAGAAAAATATGGAAAAATCTTCAGAACCAAGGCAAAGAGTTCTTAGACTTGACACTAAAAGCATGATTTATAAAAAGAAAAATGGATAAATTGGACCTCATCAAAATTAAAAGCTTTGGCTCTGCAAAAGACCTTGTAAAGATGATGCAAAGACAAATACAGACTGGGAGAAAATATTTGCAAACCACATAGCTAACAAAGGACTTGTATCTAGAATATATAAACAGATCTCAAAACTCCAGAGAAAAAAAAACAATCTAATTAGAAAAAGGACAAAAGACATGAGCAGACATTACACTAGAGAGGATATACAGATGGCAAACACATGAAAAGATGTTCAACATCATTAGCCATTAGGGAAATGCAAATTAAAATCACAATGAAATATCATTACACATTTGTCAGGATGGCTAAAATAAAAAATATTAGTAACATCAAATGTTGCCAAGGATGTGGAGAAACTGGATCACTCATTGTTGGTGGGAATGTAAAATGGTACAGCTACTCTGGAATATAATTTGGCAGTTTCTTCGAAAACTAAGCATACAAATACCATACTCCCAGCAATTATACTCTTGGCATTTATGCCACAGAAATGAAAGCTTATGTTCACACAAAAGCCCATATGTGATTGTTCATAGCAGCTTTATTCGTAATGGCCAAAAACTGGAAACAACCTAAATATCCTTCATCAGGTGAATAAACAAACTGTGGTACATGCATACCATGGAATACTACTCAACAATAAAAGGAATCAACAGTTGATACATGCAACAACTTGGATGGATCTCAAAGGCATTATGCTGAGTTTAAAAAACCCAATCTCAGAAAGTTACATACTATATAATTTCATTTATATAACATTCTTGAAATGATGAAATTACAGTGATGGTGAACAGATTAGTGGTTGCCAGGAGCTGCAGGTGGAGGTGGGCAGAGAGGTGGCTGTGGCTATTTAAAAAGTAGCATGAGCAATCCTTGTGATTGAATTGTTCTGTATCTTGACTGGGTTGGTGGTCACAGGCATCTACAGACGTGATACAATTGCACAGAATTAAATACACACACATAGATGCAAATAAGCATGGATAAAACTGAAGAAATCTGAATAAAGTTGGCGGATTGTGTGAGTGTCAATTTCCTGTTTTTGATATTGGACCAGAGTTATGGAAGATGTTACCACTGGGGGAACCTGAGTAAAGGGTATATGGGATCTCTCTGTGTTATTTTTTACAACTGCATGCAAATCTACAGTTACCTTAAGTTATAAAGCTTAAAAAGAAGTGAAGCTCTGAAAATTATCTGTGGAATTTGAATAGTAAAGAAAGATAGTCTAAATATTCTGAGCATGCACATTCTCTTTCCCTTCATTAATATCATCATTACTGTAGTTAAATTAACCTGAATAATTACTGTTGATCTAGCAAATTGTGGTGGCCTTAAGTCTAAGTGTTGAGGATATGTAATTTTATTATTTTCCATAAGGAAGGGCAGTTTGTTAAGCATAAAGTAGTATGATTTAATGTTTAATGTGACTTAATATTTAGACTTTTGTAAGACTTTCAACTAAACAGATTCACAAATTCATACCAAAAAAAAAAAAAAACCAACCTTTTATCAGAGTGTGTATCATGATTATTTTACAAAATACTATCACCACAAACAAAATGATGATATGACTTAGAATTAAATAATGCTAAAATCCCTAACTTTCTTGCCCTGCTTTACATAGAGTGTTGTGAAATTACAATGTGTTCTGGGTGTTTTCTAGTTACATATGCTTCTGGTAGCTGGAAAATGGAGAAATATAGTGGTCAAAACTGAGAATTTATCAAAAACATTTTTGCTAGCTCATTATATACATGGTCCTCAGAAATTTTTTTTAAACTAGTCATCAATAAATTTAAATTGTACTTCTTTGGAAAGAGTTCTCAAGTATTTATGACTCTTACCACAAAGATGTTTTTAGATCCTCCTTTTTTTTAAGTGGGCACTCTGCAGGGTCACATTTTGTAAGTTACAGTAAAAAAATTTTTTTTTAAGATAATTATTTTTGAATGAAACCGTCCCCACTATCCAGAAGGGGATATGATCTTAGAAATGTCCCATTCATTTATCCATTCTACAAATATTTACACAATACTATATATACACTGTCCTAGATTTAGCAGTGAACAAAACATACTAAAAGGCCCCACCCTCAAGGAGCTTACATTCCAGTGATATTACTGTGATAAAAAGCCCAGTTAAAACAACAAAAACAAACTGTTCAAATAATGGTCACAATCAATGTGTAGCCTACTCCTAACTGATTACACAAGAGCTATGGATCAAAAAATGTTTTTTAAAAAATTAATCAGTATAGTAAATAAAGCCATATAAATACCAGAAATATATGTTGTCACTCCTAAGCCCATCTTGGACCAGCATGTTTTCCAATCTCATCTACGTGGAAGTTACAGAAGCACCAAAGCCCCTGTGGAAAAACTTGTCCTCCAAATCAAAGCCAAACCTTTGTGGAATTTTGGAAAATAAGTTCCTTTTCATAAAAATTATGTTATTTAGGGGCTGACCCAGTGGCACAGTGATTAAGTTCGCATGCTCTGCTTCCGAGGGGTTCACAAGTTTGGATCCCAGGCACTGACCTACACACCCCTCATGAAGCCATGCTGTGGCAGCATCCCACATACAAAATAGAGGAAGATGGGCATGGATGTTAGCTCAGGGCCAATCTTCCTCATCAAAAAAAAAAATTATGTTATTTATGTTAACTAGTAATGAGTTTATTATTTTTTAAGGAGTTAATAAATATTTTCTAAATTTCTGTTTTAGTTTCTAATATTATTAAATATTGACAGACATAGAAAAATTGGGGGGGGGAGAATCTTCAATAATTCTGTGTGTGTGTGTGAGGAAGACCAGCCCTGAGCTAACATCTGTTGCCAATCCTCCTCTTTTTGCGGAGGAAGACTGGCCCTGGACTAACATCCGTGCCCATCTTTCTCTACTTTACATGGGACACCACCACAACATGGCTTCACAAGTGGTGCGTCGGTCTGTGCCCAGGATCCAAACCTGTGAACCCTCGGCCGCCAGAAGCAGAGCAGGTGAACTTAACTGCTACGCCACCGGCCAGGCCCCTTTCAATAAGCTTTAAGTGTATAAAAATTTGGTCTTAGACTCCAAGGCCAGAATATTTGACATCAACTGCCATATGAAATAGGTTTATCCTCCTTGTATGGTTAGTGTAGTGGGGCTCAAAGAAGGTCAGGAAGATATCTTTTAAAAGACAAGCTAAATTCAGTCTTGATTTCCTTTCCATCCAGCTCTGTGATGTAGATATTCACTTCATCCTCTGACACTAACATAATTTTAATTCTACTCTATTAAGTCAAGTTTGGCAACCCAACAGGTATATTCCTTATTGCCTCGGTCATCAAGTTTAAACTTTTAAGGAAAATTATCCAAAACTTGGAAATAAGGCAAAATATTACCACGTGCCTTTTCAAAGTCATACTAGAGCGTGTCTAAGAACACTGCATGGGACTCATCTGATTCTGGGGGGTGTCATCTTGTTTGACTTTTTGTTTACTATTGATAGGGCCTAGAGTCTGTAGTTACATAATAACTTGTAGAAGATAACTTGTAAACGACTTTGTCAGGTAGAAAAGACAACTCCAAATATTACTGTTTTGTTGCTCTGTCAATGTAAAGCAGTGTTGTATTTAATTCTGCAGTCTTATTCCAACATTCTTTCTTTTCATAGGCTACATATTTACCAGTCTCCTCTCTTCCTTTGAACTGGTTTTACCAACCTGCTGTTTCCCCCACTAACAAGTTAAATAGGAAGAGTAAATAAGAGGGAGGCTCATTTGCCTAGCAGATGGGGAAAGGGGTGTTTCTGATTTGGGAAGACCAGCATGTGCAAAGGCCTAGGAACTTTAGAAAATTCCAAAGGGTTCAAAGTGCTTCTCAAACTTTGATATGCATGTGAATCATTTGGATTCAGTAAGTCTAGGGTGAGGCCCAAGATTCTGCATTTCTACAAGCTCCCAGTTGAAGCTGATGCTGCTGGTCCATGGCCCACACTTTGAGTAACAAGGGGGTAGGCCAGAGCATAGGTGCATGTGGGAATGTCTAGAGATGAAAATGGAAACTGAAGGAGATGAATGTGGAACTAGTTTAATAAAAAATAGTCTAGTAGTCTAATAAAAAAATTTTTTTAAGTCTAATAAAAATAATCATTTTTTACAATCTACATCAAACAAAAAGATTTCTAAGCCCAAGCAGGTAGCTCGCTCATTTGAAATAATATGTGCACTCCCACCACATTCCAGTATATTACAGAATCGCAGAAGGGAGACTAGGCCTGGTAAGTTATTTCATAAAAACTGCCCTGTATATTTGTGTTCTTTAGCTCTGTATTTAGTTGAGCTAAGCTCTATATGCCAATGTCTACCGCCATCTAGTGGAAAAGGATTGACATTATAACTAGTGCCTCATTTATATGGTACTTTAGTTTTCAAAGTGCTCTCATTTTATCTTCACAATAACGTAGGAAGTAGACATTGTTAATTCAATTTGTTTTAATTTTAAAAAAACTTTAATATTATTGGCCTTACTGTGAGCCAAGCATTATGCATGAATGATTTATTCCAGAGTCCATGCTCTCAACCAGTAAGCAACTTAAGAAATAAAGTTAATTTGATTCTCTTCATTACAAAATTAATGAATATTTAGAAAACCATAAAGAAAAAAAATCATTCAAAATTCTATCTCCCAAACACAGCCACAGTTAACATTTAGTGTCTCCCTCCTAGCCATAATTCTAAGCTACTTTGTTGGGATTTTTTTCGTGGGTTTTTTTGGCGAGGAATGTTAGCCCTGAACTAACATCAGTCACCATTCCTCCTCTTTTTGCTGAGGAAGATTGGCCCTGGGATAACATCCATATCCATCTTCAGTAGGACACCTGCCACAGCATAGGTCCGCACCCGGGATCTGAACCTGCGAACCCCAGGCTGCCAAAGCAGAGTGCACGAACTTAACCTCTACCACTGGGCCAGCCCCTAAGCTATTTTGTTTTTAATATAGTTGTGATCATACTATAGGAACCACTTTGTATTCTGTTTCTTTTATTTAACGTTATATAACATAGGCATTTCCAATATTCTCAAACTCTCCATAATTGTTACTAACAGGTCCTTTATTATCGTTAAAACGTGTAGTGCCTACTATGAGTCAGGTACTGGTGTAAGGAATTTCTATGTATTTATTCATTTAATCTTTACAACAACTCCATAGGATAGAGAACTTTATGAGCCTTATTTTAGATGACAAAACTGAGGGACCTCTGGTAAGTGGCAGAGCTGGGATTTGAACCTGGCAGGCTGGCTCCAGAGTCTATACCATTATATAACTTTAGAAGCAAGGATTTAAATTGTTTATACTTTGAATGTGTTACTAAGAACCATATGAAGAAGCACTAAAATAATCTTTTAATAACCATTAAATTTTTTTGCAAAAAATAATAATAATGATAATTAACATATTGCTTATTAAGAAGGCAAATTTTGCATATAATTAGATAAAGTCCAGAAAATAAAGTTTATTAGTAGTCACCATTTATCAAGTGTTAACTGCACTTTTCCATACATTATCTCTAATCTATGCTGAAACCCTTCAAAATAATTAATATTATTCCCTGCAGACATGATGGGGAAAGGAAGCCCAGAGAGGGGAATTTGCCCATGATCACGAAGCTGATGAGTGCTGAAGCTAGATTCACACACAGATTTGTTTCACTTCAAACCTTAAGTTCTTATCTGCAGGGGTCGGCCTGGTGGCTTAGCAGTTAAATTTGCATGCTCCACTTCGGCAGCCTGGGGTTCGCAGGCCCGGATTCTGGGTGCAGACCAACACACCGCTTATCAAGCCATGCTGTGGCACAGTCCCATATAGAGGAAGATGGGCACGGATGTTAGCCCAGGGCCAGTCTTCTTCAGCAAAAAGAGGAACACTGGCAGCAGAAGTTAGCTCAGAGCTAATCTTCCTCACACACACACAAAAAAGTTCTTATCTGCATGCTCAACTCTGGAGCTGCATTGTCTTATACAGTAGCCATTAGCTATGTGGCTATCCAATACTTGAAATGTGGCTGGTGTGAATTGAGATGTGCTGTAAGTGTAAACTACACACTAATTTCAAAAACCTACAAAAGAGGAGCATAAAATATTTCGATAATTTTTATATGGATTACATGTTGGAATTATGTTTAACGTTTTGGATATATTGAATTAAATGAACTACTATACGGTTACAATTAATTTCACTTGTTTCTTTTCACTTTCTTAAATGTGTCTACTAGAAATTTTAAATTACACATGTGACCCATGTTATATTTCTATCGGACAATGCTGCTATACACTAGCACTTCTTAAACTTTAATGTGCAGATAAGTCATTTGGGGATCTTAATAAAAATGCAGATTCTGATGCAGGAAGTCCAGGGTAGGACCTAAGATTCTGAATTTCTAACAAGCTCTCAGTGATGCCAATGCTGCTGGTCCAGGTGGGGCACACTGAGGAGCAATGTTCTAGACGGGAGGGAGGTGGGAGGGGGAGATCAGCATTAGACCCCTTGGCAACACCTGTGTTTATGAGGCGGTGCGTAAAAATAAAAGGAGGCCCTGAAGCGGGGGAGGGGAGAAGTGCCCCAAAAAGTTCCTTGGAGAACCAGGACAGTGTGTTGTTAGGGAAGCCAGGATGGAAGCATGTCAAGGTGAAACAATCAACAACAACACATGCTAAGCCACTGAACGGAACCCAACTGGTTTCCTAATGAAGAGGCTACTGATGAATGTAGTGAGTCCAGTTTCTGTGGGTAATGGATGCTCAATGCAGATTTCATAACTTTGGGGAGTAGGGAGTGAATAGGAGAAGTGGAGCTAATCTCTTTCCTTTTTTTCTAGAAAGACATAGGAAAAACAGTAACTAAGGTCAATGGCAGAGGCAAATGAGAGGAGGTGGGACAAGGAGGGAGATGGGTTATGTGGACAATTGTTTGGTTTTGCAGGGGTCAGACCTAAGTCTATGCTTTATGCAGAAAGGGAAGGGCATGAGAAAGAAGTCGGCCCAGAGAATACTGGTGACTTCTCTCCTAAATATACAAATGTGTTTACTGAATGTCCGCCGTGTGGCAGCTCCAGGAATAAATATGACACAGCCTTGAGCTTCAGGGATCTCACAGTCTTGAGTACTAAGGAACCTTTGTGTCTCTCCCAGGAAACCTTGAGAAGGCAGTAAACCAGGCATGGATTTGTGATGAGCATGAGGCCCAATTCAGGAAAGACGGACATATGGTCCCCAATTTTCTTTGCAACTACATTTAAGCATTCCTTATTTTTCAGTCACTGAAGGATTTCATTTTTAGGCTAAAATTCCACAAACAACATAGCTAGTAGCATCGACTGCAGTTTGAGATGACAACACCAGGTCTTTGAAGAAATGTTAAGAAAGATGACATCACGTGGGGTTGGTGAAGGGGTTAAGACAGATGCAGGGAAGAGATTTGGCATCAGGATGCAGTCACCGACCAGGAACAACCACAAAAACTCTGGCTCCTTGGAAAATTCTCATCTGGTGGCAACTGGAGGAGGGGGGCTGCCCTTGTAGTGGGGGCGTGGGGTGGTTGTGGAGTAAAGTGGCAGTGTGCCTAGCCAGAATGAGGGGGAGCTGGGATGCTGGTGCAAAAGAGAAATTTCATCCTCCTCTATCTCCTCTCAGCCTAAAAACAGTTAAAAGAGAATACAAGTATTTGGGCCCCACCCAGCCCATCTTCTGAATAAGCTCTGTGATCCATTAAATTGCTGTAGAGATTCCCAGAAGAGTTGAAGGTCAATCCTCCTCCAATTCAGGTCACCCACCTGAGTCCCATTGTGTCTCATTCATATGCAAATATTCTGAAGCACAGCAATCAAAGACCAAGCTCAGGGGAGTAAACAAGCTTTAGACACACAATAAAGATGCTCACTGCCCTTCCAGCTTTAAAAGTGCCTACAAGATCACAGAATCATGGAGCCCACTGGAGATTCAGGGATACCTGTAGCAACTTGGCTTCCTAGGGGCTCAACTGCCTCCTAGCCCTGGGCCAACACATCATCTATGGGTTCTCCAGGTCCTTCTTCCTCCCCAGGGAAGTCTGAGCCATTTTAAAGCACCTGGCCCAAATAAAGGAAGAAGCATTCCAGTTCTTTCCTTCAAGTGTGTTTATATGGGCAAACGTGATGCCTTCAGAAATGGCTCTCCATAGCATGTCTACGGAGAAGGACCTAACGGTCTAATCCATCTAAGAAGCCCAACCCATTTACCCACCTTCAATAGTTTTCTAACACCTTTATAATTAAGGCCCATGCACCTCACCAAGGTGGTTTTAAAAAACCTTTCTGTTTTCTTGAAACTTCCCTGCCTGCAGCCACTGCCTCAACCTGAGTAGTCTTCCTCCTCTCTGCCTCCTCCCCAGCCTCCTAAGCTCACCTTCATCTCCAAAAACCCAGCTCCAGCTTGCCAGTGTGCAAAAGCTCTGCCAAGCCTTGGCCCTTCCACGAAGCATGTCTGAAATTTCACATTCTCCAAAAGTCACGCCTAGCCCTCATGAATGACTTTTTTCTCTCCACTCGTGTGGTTAGATTTGTAAAATGTCCTCACTCACACTTGTTCATTCAGAAAATATTTATGAAGGTTTACAGCGTGCCTGAAGATTTTGTAAGGTGCACTAGAATTTCCAAGATGAATAAAGTGGACAGTCCTATTCCCAGGGAACTTGCAGTTCAGTGAGGGAAGATGACAAGTAAACATATTACTATGTGGTAGGTGCTGTGTTTGGGATGCTCCCCAAGTACCATGGAAAACCAACCTAGACTTGGGGATCCTGGAAAAGCTTTCTGGAAGAGGAATGGGGAAGGGCATCCCAAGTAGGTGAGTAGAAGTGTCACTGACTAGTGCCCCAAAGAACTCAAGGGTGGGTTTGGAAGCATTTAACTGTTTTTCCAAGTTGTTTTTTTTATGTTACAGAGACACACCCAGCAACCGCCCTGAAGCTAACCAAGCCTCTCTATAAGAGCTACACCCATTTTTTAAAATACGCCCTCATTTTTAATGTGAAGATCTCTTCAAGAGGTGATTAAGCCTCATTACCATAATCTGCAGTGTACCCGCCTCTCTCGTTTGAATATTCATTCTCCAATCAAAATAAAAGTTCCTGCTTCCCTTTGTTCAGGGACGCCATGACTTTGGAAGTGATTCCTCATGGCCTCCTATTTGCTATAAATACACTTTACTTTGTGAGAAAACTTCCACTGGTGTAGAGTCTTATTTAACTCACCAGGAGGCGAGCCCACTTGGTTCGGTATCAGACGGGCAAAGGCCTAGAGAGGGGTCCTGGCCTAGCTAAGGAACACCAGTGGATCGGCAGAGCTGAGGGGCAAGGTCAGGCAGGGCAAGGGGAGGGTCTGATGAGCCTGGGGTGTAGAGCAGCGACCAAAGCATAAATGGCCTTATGAGTCATGCTAAGGAGTTTGGCTTTGATCCCTCAGCAGATGGACAATTATGTTTTCAGCCAGGGGTATAATCATCTCAAGGCTCAACTAAGTGAGGATCCACTTCCAAGCTCACTCATGTGGCTGTTGTCAGGCCTTAGGTCTTTGTGGGCTGTTAGCCAGAATCATCAGTTCCTTACCATGTAGACCTGTCTATAGGGCTATTTGCACCATGGTGGCTGGCTTCCTCCAGATGAAGGCTGAAAGAGTGGTGGAAGTCACAGTCTTCTTGTACATTAATCTTAGAAGAGACATCCTAGCACTTTGCCATATTTTATTTGTTAGAAGCTAGTCATTAGTTTTTCCCTGTTGAGTAGGATGTTAGCTGTAGGTTTGTCATATATGGTCCTTATTATGTTGAGGCACTTTCCTTAGAAGCTGGTCATTAGACACTCAAGAGGAAGGGAATAGACAAGGGAATAATTAACAGGAGGTGGGGAATATTGGGAGCTATCTTAGATGCTGCCTATGACAGGACAGCCCCCAAATAGGAAGGGAGTGGAGATGCTGGAAAGAGAGAGAAAAAAATGTAAATGCCTTCTCAATGCAACATTTGAGAGTAGAGACGGGCAGAAAGAAGGAATTAAGGTAGGAAGCAAGGGCAGTTCAAAGGACTGGTGAAATGATTTGATCTTCAATGTTTTTCCATATGTTAGGCAGATAGATTCCATATGGGAAAAAATTATAACTTAAGACTAAAGGAAAAATAATATAGTCAAAGTTCAGGAATCCACCACGTAGCAAGGAATGAACAAATTCTCAATATGAAAAACATGCCAGCATAATTTGAAAATGGATAAAACTGAAGAAGTCTAGCTAACAGTTGCCATGGAATACAACATCACTGGAACAGATGGAAATCGTCAGTGATATTATGCAGCAGGTACAGAAAGAAAAGTTAACCCCTGGAAAAAATGAGTCTGAGTTTGAAGGCTGTAAGGTCGTAGCATATATTTTAACGGGAAAAAATTGTACCTTCCTGTTTCGGTGTTAGGGCTCACAATTAAAGATGCTCTCAGGAGCCATCTGTATGAACAAAATTACTTTCCATGTACCCTGAGTCCTGTGTACTAGTGGCTTCAAACCCTTTTGACCTGGACAAAAAGTAAGAAATACATTTTACACAGCAACTAATGTGTGCACACACATGTAACTGAAGTACAAGTTATATGAAAATAATACTTATCCTTATTATGTGTTATGCATTCAGACTTTTGTATTCTATTGAATGTCACTTTTAAATGTTGGTCAAGATCCACTACATGGATTTCATGAATCATTAATACGTTAAAAAGAAACACCAGGCCCCAAATGGAGTCATGGACTTATGCTAAGCTCCACAAAGACTTAATACCTAACCTAATTCCAGCCTCTCCCAGAAGTGAAATTTTATTTTATTTTATTTTTTTGCTGAGAAAGATTTGCCCTGAGCTAACATCTGTTGCCAATCTTTCTCACTCTGTCCCCCCCGCCCTGTCCAAAGCCCCATGACCTAGTTGTATATTCTACTTGTAAGTCATTCTAGTTCTTTTATGTGAGCCACCACCACAGCATGGCTACTGACAGACGTGTAGTGTGATTCCGCCCCTGTGAGCTGAACCCAGGCCACCGAAGCAGAGCGTGCTGAACTTTAACCACTAGGCCATTAGGGCTGGCTCACAGAAATGGAATTTTAAACCAGTCTGAAATTTCCTGATCAACACTAGTGAGGCAATCTGTCTGATAAAACCCCACACTTTCCCCTAAGGAAAGGTGACCTTGACTGAAATAATTCACTGTTTTAACTTCTTTGTCCCACCCTCTTTCTGCCTATGAAAACCTTCCATTTTGTACAACTCTTCCAAGGAGCTCCTTTCACTTGCTAGATGGGAGGCTGCTTGATTCATGAATCACTGAATAAAGCCAATTAGATCTTTAAATTTACTTGGTTGAATTTCTGTTCTTTGACAAATAGATTATGACATGCAGGTTGAGAAATACTGCTCTGCAAGACTTTCACCCGGTTTTACCCTGAATTACAGATAATAGTCAGGATAAAGGCACAAAGCCCAAATGGAAGTCAGCTGACTTTCCCCATTGGAAAAAGGAAGGGAATAAGGTGTGACATAAACATTTTCTTTTAAAGATTTTAATAATGCATAAAGTTGAACCAAGTACTTTTAAATTTTTTTCTGTGTCTGCACTTATTTCCCCATTCTCATTTCTTATTTTGTATATTCATGCTTTTTTCATTTTTCTCTTAGGTTAGTTAGTAGTTAGTCGCTTTTCAAAGAATCAGTTCTTGGATTTGTTTATTAGTTCTACTGTTTTTCAATTCTCTAATTAGTTAATTTTTGTATTTGATCTTTATTTTGCTTTTCTTAAGTTTATTTTTTCTTTTAAGTTTTATAAATTTAATGCTTAATTTAATCACTTTAATTTTTCTTATTGTATTAGTTATCTATTGCTAATTATTGCTAATAAATTACCCTAAAACTTGGTGATTTAAACAACATACGTTTATTATCTCACAGTTTCTGTGGATCAAAAATCCAGGCTTTGCTGAGCCCTCTGCTTCAGGATCTATTGTGAGGCTGCAGTCAAGGTGTTGACCAAGGACACAGTCATCTCTCTGTTCAACTGGGACAGAACCACTTCTAAGCTCACTCAGTGGTTGTGGTAGGACTCAGTTGCTCGTTGGCTGTTGGTCCACTGTTGCCCTTAGTTCCTTGATGGTGGCCTTCTCCATCAGAGCAGGAATGAAAAAGAGCCAGGGACAAAAAGTACCAGTAAGATGAAAGTCACAGTCTTTTGTAATGAAAGAAATTAGATTATGTCACCCCAAAATATACCTCTTTGACATGGAAATTATTTTGAGCTGAAGGCAATTGAGAAGAAGCAGATACAAGAAAAGCTCCCTGCTCATACCCTGTTTGCCTAGACATAAATCTCCAAAGATGTCCCTTCCCCCCTCTGTATCAGGAAAAGCAAAATTTAATTACCACAGACAATTTCAGATCCATATCAGCTTGAAGATGGCACCAGAGGAATCTACATAAATTTTACTAACAAGTCTTTATCTGCCAATATGTACCTTCCCACAGTTTGCCACCCTTAGGAGTCTAAAACCACCTTCCTTTGTCCTGTCATTTCTCCACAGATTTGTTCTTCGTCGAAGATGCTATATAAGCCAGAGTTCTAAGCCACCTCTTTGAGTTATTCTTTCCCTGAGTCTCTCCCATGTATATATATATATGAGAAATACATGTTAATAACTTTGGTTTGTTTTTCTCTTGTTAATCTGTCTTTTATTACAGGAGACCCAGCTGAGAACTTAGAAGGGTAGAAGGAAAAGGATATTTTTCCTCCCCTACAGTAACCTAATGACAGTGTTCTCTATTCTATACTGTATTCTACTACTGTATTCTATACATTAGAAGTCCAGCCCAGGTGCAAGGGGAAAAGATTACAAGGCAGGAATCATTAGGAGCCATATCGGAACTGCCTGCCTCACTTATATACAGTGAATCCTCAGGTGCATTTGCAGCCGTTCGTGGACACAAGCAGAGGGCAAAAAATTGAGTCCACTGATATGCTTGTTACCAGCTGAGGTAAACAAGGTGACACTGCCTACTTGTTTCAGCTCTCTGACTACAAACAAGTGTTCTCTCCACAGTCTATTTAGGGCCATGTCTTTTTTTGTGTGTGTGTGAGGAAGACCAGCCCTGAGCTAACATCCGGCGCCAATCCTCCTCTTTTTGCTGAGGAAGACTGGCCCTGGGCTAACATCTGTGCCCGTCTTTCCTCTATTTTATATGGGATGCCACCACGGGGTGGCTGACAAGCAGTGCATCGGCGGGTGCCCAGGATCCGAACCTGCAAACCCCAGGCTGCCAAGCGTGGACTAAACCGCTGCGCCACTGGGCGGCCCCGCCGTGTCTATTTTTTATTGGTGATTTCGCTGTTTATGCCCTCAAAGAAGTGCTGAAGTGTTGCCTAGCATTCCTAAGTGCAAGAAGGTTGTGATGAGTCTTACAGAGAAAATACATGAGTTAGATGAGTTTCATTCAGGCATGAGTTATAGTGCCATTGGACATGAGTGCAATGTTAATCAATCAGCTATATATTAGACAAGGTGTCTTTAAACATATACATCCACAAAACAAGGTTACATATTGATTGTTTGACAAAAATGTTGTGAGGAGAGGCTCACAGGAACCTAACCCTGTTCTTTCCCTAGAAGCAATGGTTCAGTATCTGCTAAGTCAGTGTTTGTGGCAACTTTCCAGGAAATAACTATTGCAAATAACATGACTGGCTGTATTAGTGTTTGTATTTAAGGATGTAACTTTTCTTCCAAGCTGGTCTTTATATGCATCTCAGAATTCTGATATATAGAGTGTGCCTGCTCTTGAATTATTATCTGTCAACTCCAAACCCAGAAAGAATTGCTTTCCAAGTACCTTGAGTCCTATATGCTAGTGGTTTTGACACAACCATGCTGGGCTTTGTCAGATGGGGCTGCAACTCTACAAACTATATTCCTTCTTTGTCAGCCAGCTGCTGTTAGGTTCTGCCAATAGGGGGCACTAGAGGGAGACTTGAGGGCAGGAGGAGGAAGCAGGAATTTTGGCCAGCAATGCCTCTTTACCCTGGCAGCAGTAGCAGCTGGTTTCAGTCTCCGGATTCTTTTCCATGCTCCCTGAACCAGACCCATTGTACCCCTCAGAGGCCTGAGTCTCAGCTAGGTGGGACCTCTCCTAGAACATGGCAGCTGTGCCTGCAGGCATTATCTCAGAATTACCTCAGTGTCTCTTTGCTTTTTTCAGTCTTTTAACATCTGTATAACCAATTTAATTTCCAAATTAAATTCTCTCTGTTGAACTACCTACTATGGTTTCCATTTTCCTGGAACCTAACTCTATGTATCATAGCGATTTCTTTAACTTTTTATTTTGAAATAATTTCAAACTTTCAAAAGTTGCAAGAATAGTAGGGAGAAATTCTGGATATCCTTTATATCCTTTACTCAAATCCATCAATTTTTTTCATTGAGGTGAAGTCCACATAATATAAAATTAACCATTTTAAAGTGAACAATTCAGTGGTAATCAGTACATTCACAATGAATCCTATCAATTTTTGACATTTTGCTACATTTGCCTCATAATTTACTACCTATCTCTATATGTATGTATGCATGCATAATTATACATAATATTAGTTTTTTTCTGAACCATTTGTGAGTTGCATACATCATGCTCCTTTAACCCTTACTAAAATTACATGTACTTCTTAAGAATAATATTTTTGTACTTAACCATTGGTACATTGCTTTTATCTAATCTGTATTCCATATTCCAAATTTGTGAATTGTTCCAGTAATATCCTTTATAGTATTATTGTTCCCATTAGTGCAGAACCCAGTCCAGGATGACACATTGAATTTAGTCACCAGTCTGTTTAGTCTTTCTTTTTTGGGGGGATGGGGGGGTGAGGAAGATTAGCCCTGAGCTAACATCTGTTGCCAATCCTCCTCTTTTTGCTCAGGAAGATTGGTCCTGGGCTAATGTCTGTGTCCATCTTCCTCTACCTTATATGTGGGACACCTGCCACAGCATGGCTTGATAAGCAGTGCATAGGTCTGCACCCGGGATCCAAACCCGCAAACCCCAGGCTGCCAGAGCAGAGCGTGTGAACTTAACCACTACACCACTGGGCTGGCCCCTGTTTAGTCTCTTTTAATGTGGAACAGACCTCAGCCTTTCTTTGTCTTTCATAACATTGACATTTTTTTAAAAATACCAGTTAGTTATTAGAATGTTTTCCAGTTTGGGTTTCCTCTTGACTAGAATCTGGTTTTACATTCCCCTAAATGATTTATGTCCTTTTCAGGGTATCACAGGATGTCCGTCTGCCTCTGATTGGTGATGTAAATTTTGATCACCCAGTCCAGGTGTTGTCCATTTTCTCCACTATATAGTTACACTTTTGCTCCTTGCAACAAATAAGCAATCTGTGGAGAGTCACTTTGAGATCATGCAGATATCTAGAAATTTTATGACATTCATCCTCTGTACATTTTGCATTTTGGTCTTAAATTTTTCTTTGATTCAAAGTTGTTGCAAAGAGAGCTTTAAAATATCCAGGTGTTAAGGTGTAACAGTGTAACTCCACAATTATTATTATTTATTACTTTACAGGAAAAAATAAATCATATTATTGAAGAAACTATTGGTTATGCTTATGTCATTTTGTTTTTTAATTCTCAATCTTTTTAATTAAAAAATTATCCTTTTAAATTGTTAATGTGGTTGAATGGTTCAAAACTCAAAAGACACAAACAGTATACAGCGAAAAGTCTCCCTCTCACCAGCTACCCAGTTCTCTTTCCTGAAGCAACCAATGTTACAAGTTTCTTTGTGTCCTTCTAGAGATAGTTTTTGCATATAAAACAAAAACATACATATCTCCCACCCCCATACAAATTGACTTTTGTATATATTTTCCACATTGTTCTGTATTTGGTTTTTTTGTTTAACAGTATATCCCGAGGATCATTAAATATCAGTACATTGCATATTAGCTTCCTTATTCATTCTGATGGCCGCATAGTATTTCATTATATACATATACTGTGATTTATTCAGCTAATCCTCTACTGACATTTAGGTTGTTTCCATCCTTTTGCCTTTACATAAACTATGCTGCAGAATAACCATGTACATGTATCAGTACATGTGCAAGTATGTCTATAATATAAATTCCCGGATGTGAAATTTCTGAGTCAAAAAGTTTGTAATTTTGATAAATGTTGCTAGCATACCCTTTCATCAAGATTCCACAGAGATTGTACCAATTTACAGAGAATGCATTTTAGCCCAATTGTTTGTACTCAATGCAATGACTATGAGAAAGGAAATCTGAAAATAGTACTAACCCAAGAAGATTCTAAAGGAATGGCTTTTCCAAAAATGATACATGCTATATTGCAAAATATAATTCTTAGGGTTCAAAAACTTTCCTCATAGATGAGGCTGGAATTTCAGTTTAATTCTTATACTTGTAAAGACTGTTGTTTCTTCCACTCTGAAGTCTCGCTATCTGACTAAATTTTTTAGTTTACTGATGTACATATTTCCAGATTTGCTGTAAACAACTGAGTACAAACTCAGGAAGGTAGCAAATAGTTCAATACTTTATAGACATGAGCGCTGGCAGAGAGGAAGACGAAAAAGGGCTCTCAGCTGGACCTCTCCTGCAGGCTTTTACTGTCCTTGAGGCATTTTCCCTGCCCAAATAAGAAGGAAAATTTTTTTCCAGTCTCAAATTGAGTGCCAAAATTATTCTTGGAATTGCTCCCTTAATCTGTCAGTTTCATTCTTCCCATGGAGGCGTGATCAGGGCAGCCAAACCTTCCCAGTTAGAATTGGGGTTGGAACTTGATTGCTCCCACAGACAGCTGGTTTGGAAAAACTCTTTGCAAGGCGATTTCAATAAGTGACTAGAAACATCAGAGCTGGTACTGGGATGTGCAGCTTTAACCGCTCACGTGACTTCAGTCTTTCTACAGTGTTGGTGGCTAAGAGAGATACAAAGAAATTCATCATCTCCAGGGATTCCTTAAGAAAGAGAAGACTGAGGAATCAAATTCCAAGGCTCATTAGTGCTGGTCTCTAGCTCATTTCCCAAGTTCTTCATTTTCATTCTCCATCCCAGTCTGGTCTAGTCAAGAGTCTGGGCTTTGGAGCCACACTTACCTCTGCTCACATCCAAGCTCTGTCCCTTGCTGGCTTGGGACTCCAGGTGAGTTAGTTAGCCTCCCAGAGACAAAGGGTCCTCACCAATAAAACTGGGATCACACTGCCTTCCTTGCAACACTGATGTGAGGATTAAAGGAAGTCAAGTGTACGGGCACAGGGCCTAGCACAGTCCTGACAAATCAGCCTCAGTAAATGTTGGTTTCTTCCCTGTTATCACCTTTCCACCCCTCTGACCAATGGCCTAACACTCATTCTTCTGGAGCTTATGGTCTTGACCAGTATTAAATTAGCAAAGAAACGTTATGGTGAGGCAATCTGAGTGGAAACACTAGGCTTCACTTGGGCCTAAGTTAGAATTTGGAAATTTAAAAAATATCCATTCCTTTCCAGGTGGAAAGATTTTAAACCCTCAGAAATGTATTTTTGCAGTATTAACAGTCATACTGTTAGAAAATCCACACCTTTGGGGTCAACTCTGGCAGGTTTTGTAATCAAGTCAAATTATAGCTTACATTTAAACATTTCACAATCTTATAAAGCAATTTAGATACAAATGGAGGTTTTGCAAAAATCAAGTTCAAGTTTCTCATTTCTTTCTTCTCCCTGGAGAATATAAAAGGCAGCTCTTAAGAATAGGGAATGGTTTTATCATAGATGGAGACTTTGGAAATTCTCTGAAATAAATGGTTTCCAGATTTTATAAATATAAATATAGAGTAGTGAATTAGTTTACTCTAAACTCTTTATTTATAGATCTCTAACAGGGACCGACTTATTTGACCACAGTGGCAGAGATTGGCTAGCTGTTCACAAAACCTGTTTCCTTCTCCTCCTCGGCATGCAGCTAGACTATATTTTCCAACCTCGTACACTTAGGTGTGCCAAGTGGAATGTGGTCACAAATGATATGTGGCCCTTCCAGGGCTGGGCCATTAAAACTCTCATATACTATCCTCCACGCCCTTGAATCTTCCCAGCTCACAGGAAGGGAGATGACTTCCAGGGCAAACTTGGGAGCTACATTTTTAATATGGAAGGAGCCTGGATCCCTGAATCACTACTTGGAGGAGAACTGCTCAGCTGGGAACATCTGCATTAGACTATTTTGTGAGTAAGCTTTTTTGTATTAAGCTACTGAGATTTTGGGGGTTGGGTTTATCTCTTATAGCAGCTAGTATTACCAAATACAGTCGTAAACACAAAATGCCATCTCAAAGTCCTCAAATGTCTTTATACCTGTCCTCTTCTTCCCTCCTTCCCTTTCTTCCTCCCACCCAACCTCCCTCCCCCCTTCGTTCCTTTTTTCCTTCCTTCCCCAGTACTAATTGAGCATCTAGTACATTCCTTCTAGGCACTGGGGATGTTGGGTGAACAAAGCAGACAAATCTTTGCCCTAGTGACTCTCCCATTATAATGGAGGAGAGAGGCAAGAAACAAGTAAATAATATGGTTTCAAGCACTGATAATTGCTTAGAAGAAAACTAAAGAAGAATAAAAGGAGAGAGAGAGTGGCCGGGAGGATCTTTTAGACAAGGTGGTTAGGAAAGGGCTATCTGAGGAGGTGGCATTTGACCAGAGACCTGATTGATACAAAGAAGCTAATCGTACAAAGATCTGAGGGGACAAAGAACTCTTCATCAATTCTCTAAAAGCAGTGATCTGTAGAATGAAAATAAACATAACAACTGTACAAAAGGAAAAACTGAAATGACTCAACTTAGTCAAAGATGAGTCAAAGAGAGATGAAACTCAAACCCCAGATTTGCATATTCCTAACCTGACTTTGCCCTTGGCCAAGAATCTTCAGCATCATCTGTAAGCTCGTCCTTCCATTTTTGGCTGACTAGTTCCATACTTCCCGTCCTTCAGTTTGAAGTTTGACCATGTATTCAGGCAGCTCAAAGAATATGGTAATATGTCAGGTTCTATCCTTAGACATTGATAAATACTATCTAAATGGACCTAACTGTGGGAACTCCAGCAGGTTCTTTAACCTCTTCAGTCCTTAATTTCCTCATCTCTAAAAATGGAGAGAATCCTAGTGACTAAGTTACTTCATAGTTTTGTTCTGATGATAGATGAGATTGTGCATATAAAATGCTTCACAGAGTGAGTGCTAAAGAAACATTTTTATTAAGGTTAAATTAACCTGCTGCACGCCATTCAAAGCCCGTTTATCAAATACCCGAGTCCATGTTCCTAAAGCACCAAGATATTTCTGCCTTCTTTAGAATCACACTCCAATTCAGTCCTGATCTGAAGGGAAAGGATAGTCTTCCCCACGGCCTTTGTAGGTGGGGGCAGCCAGCAGTTGGCTCTGGTATGCAGGAGGCTTTGTGTTAGGGACACTTATTCACAAGCATCTGACCTGAGATACACATTTGGCTGTCTGAGGCATGATCACCGCTGGCCGCTTACCTGTACAACTCCATAGGGCATCATTCACATAGAACTGTGAGCTGTAATCTGTGTGTGGGGTGGGAAATCAATTTGTGGGTCAAGGCTGGCATCTTTTAAAATTTTTATTGAAGTATAACCTAAAAGCAGAAAAGTGCACACATCAAAAGTGTAGAGCTCAATTATAGTAATCAAAGCAGCATGGTACCGGTACAAAAACAGGCACACAGGTCAATGGAACAGAACTGAAAGCCCAGAAATAAAACCACACATCTATGGACAGCCGATTTTTGACAAAGGAGATAAGAACATACAACAGAGAAAGGAAAGTCTCCTCGATAAATGGTGTTGGGAAAACTAGACAGCCCCATGCGAAAGAATGAAAATAGACCATTATCTTTCGCTATCCACAAAAATTAACTCAAAATGGGTTAAAGATTTGAAGGTAAGATGTGAAACCATAAAACTCCTAGAAGAAAATATAGGCAGTACACTCTTTGGCATCAGTCTTAGAAGGATCTTTTCAAATACCATGTCTACTCGGGCAAGGTACACAAAAGAAAAAATAAACAAGTGGAACTTCATCAGACTAAAAGCTTCTGCAAGACAAAGGAAACCAGGATCAAAATGAAAAGACAACCCACCAACTGAGAGAAAATATTTGCAAATCATATATCCGACAAGGGGTTAATCTGTAAAATATACAAAGAACTCACACAACTCAACAACAAAAAACAACAAACAACTCAATCAAAAAATGGGCAGAGGATATGAACAGACATTTTTCCAAAGAAGATATACAGATGGCCAATGGGCACATGAAAAGACCCTCAACATCACTAATCATCAGGGAAATGCAAATCAAAACTACACTGAGATATAACCTTATACCCACTAGAATGGCTATAATCACCAAGCCAAAAAATAACAAATGTTGGAGAGGATGTGGAGAAAAGGGAACCCTCATATACTGCTCATGGGAATGCAAACTGGTGCAGCCACTATGGAAGACAGTATGGAGAGTTCTCAAAAAATTAAAAGTAGAAATACCATACAGCCTAGCTAGCCCACTACTGGGTATTTATCTGAAGAGCTTGAAGTCAACAATTCAGAGAAACTTATGCACCCCTATGTTCATTGCAGCATTATTCACAACAGCCAAGACACGGAAGCAACCCAAGTGCCCATCAACTGATGATTGGATAAAGAAGATGTGGTATATATACACAATGGAATACTACTCAGCAATAAAAAAAAAAAGACAAAATCATCCCATTTGCAACAACATGGATGGACCTTGAGGGTATTATGTTAAGTGAAATAAGCCAGACAGAGAAAGACAAACACCATATGATTTCACTCATAAGCAGAAGATAAAAGAACACGTGGAGGAGCCGGCCTGGTGGCATAATGGTTAAGTTTGCACACTCCACTTTGGTGGCCTGGGGTTTGCAGGCCCGGATCCCTGGCGGAGACCTACACACCACTTATCAAGCCATGCTGTGGCAGGCATCCCACATGTAAGTAGAGGAAGACGGGCACCTATGTTAGCCCAGGGCCAAACTTCCTCAGGAAAAAGAAGGAGGATTGGCAACAGATGTTAGCTCAGAGCTAATCTTCCTCACCAAAAGCAAAATAAAACAAAACATGGGTAAAGAGAACAGATTAGTAGTTACCATAAAGAGCAAAAGGGTACATATACATATGGCAACTGACAAATAATAATGTAAAACTGAAATTTCACGATGTTATAAACTATTATGACTGCAATAAAAAAAAGTGTAGAGCTCAATAAATTTTTACAGAATGGAGACACCCATGTAGGCAGCCTGACGTGAAGAAACAACATTGCTAGCATTTCAGAAACCCTCCTTACGTGCCCTCCCAGTCACTGCTTCCCTCCAAAGCTAACCATTAGCCTGATTTCTAGCACTAGAGGTAAGTTTTGCCTTTTTGGAATTTCATATAAATAAAATCATGTGGTATGTATTGTTTTGTATTTGGCTTCTTTTGCTCAGCATTATATGCTCACATTATATGTGAACTTCATCCATGTTGTTGTGTGTGTCTCAACAATTCTCTTATTGCCATAGAATATTCCATTATATGAATATACTGCTATCTACCCGTTCTACTATTAATGGACATTTGGATTGTTTTCAATTTTTGGCCACTACAGATAGCGGTATAAAAGAATGACCATTTTATCATGCTCACAAATTCTATGCGTCAGGAATTTGGAAAGGGCACTGTGAGGATGGCTTATCTCTTCTCCAGTGAGGTCTGGAGGCTTGGCTGAAAAGACTCAATGGTTGGGGGTGAATTGACAGTTGGGCTGAGAGGACTTTAAGACTAAGTACTGCCGGGGTCGGCCCGGTGGCGCAGCGGTTTCGTTCGCGCTTGGCAGCCCGGGGTTCGCAGGTTCGGATCCCGGGCGTCTGCCGACGCACTGCCTGTCAGCCATGCCGTGGCGGCGTCCCATATAAAGTAGAGGAGGATGGGCACGGATGTTAGCCCAGGGCCAGTCTTCCTCAGCAAAAAGAGGAGGATTAGCAACGGATGTTAGCTCAGGGCTGGTCTTCCTCACCAAAAAAAATAATAAATTAAAAAAAAAAAAAGACTAAGTACTGCCAATTTGGTCACCTCTTTGTGGACTCTTCTTGTAATTTGGCTTCCTCACAGCATGGTGGCCTCAGGGCAGTTGGACTTCTTGGTGGCTCAGATTTCCAAGCATGAGTGTTCCCAGGAACAAGGTAGAAGCTGCATGGCTTTTTCTGTTGAGGACCTTTTCATGTGTTTATTGACTATTTGAATATCTTCTTTTGTGAAGTGTCTAGAGGTCCATTTTTTCAGATGGGATAGAATAGAAAATATCAAAGTACATCATACATAGCAAGAGTCAACATTTTTTCCTGAAACATTTTTTTTAGTTGTATGTATTGTAGTAGATGCTGTGATGTACTAGCCGGATTCCCCCGACAGGATTAAGGCACATACTCCCCAGCTCCCAGGAACATAGCCTGCTGCTGATTGACTGCTCAGAATAGAGTCCCTCCCCAGAAATTGACCTTGATGTGAGGGAGCTGAGTCACCCAGGATTAAAGGCCCTTCCCAGGGAAAGCCCACATCCAATGACTGGTTAATTTGGAAGGTAAGTACAAAGGTCCAGCTCTCCTAGAGATACTGACTTATCCTGGTTTGCGTGGAACTTTCCTGACTTTAAAACTGAAAGTCCTGTGTCCTAGGAAACCCCTCAGTCCTGGGAAAACTGGGATTGTTGGTCACCCTACCCCTGCTGCAATTTGGGACACCACTGATAAGCCAACTTCAGAATGCTCTGTAAAATCGATTGAAGCTTCACCTAGGTTGCAAGAGCATAACAGTTCAACCTCTCCCTCTGCCCAATCCCGCTCCCCTTCTTTCACAGGCATTGATCGTAGAGCACTCCCCAGTAAACCAGCTACATACAATTCTCCATCAAGAATCTGCTTTCCGGGGAACCCAAAGTACTGTATACACGTAGTGCGTATACAAAAAAAGTCAAAAAGACATGAAAGCCGCTGGTCGAGTAGATATTACTGATTTGTTCACCCACTACTCCTCTTTTCCATTAGTGACAGCACTCTGCTTCTTTTGGGAAAGTAAAACTCCTCTGACTCACTTCAGAGGTTCTTGTTGGCACCTCCAATTTAAGTACTCCATCCTCTGCCAACTCTCAACCACCATCACAGGAGTGGGCCTATGACTCAATCCAGACCAATTAGAATCCTTTCCTAGAATTTTTCTACTCAGTATTAGAGAAAAAGAGTCCTTTCCTGGGTCAGCCTTCCCCACTATAATACTAAACCAAAGGTCATTTATACATAACGGCAGAGGAGCAGGGGAAATATGGAGAAAGGGATTCCTTTGACATAATAGCCTGGTTCCAGGACAGCCTGGAGACTCATTTGTACCTCTCTCCTTTCCCGGTTCTCTTCCAGTTGGGCTTCTGCTATTTCTGGCCAAAAGAATCCTGCCTGACTAGTGCACAGGCTTTTAAGACGAGCAGATTATGATAATTCATCAGACAAGTAACCAACAGCTGTACTGCTGCTTCTGTCTAATGGTTTTTCCTATCTTCTGTTTATCTGTCTTCCCCTCTTTTGCCTTATTTCCTCTACTTAATCAAATTGAACCCCTCCTTCAAGATTTGTTCAAATGCCCCCTGCCCGGTAAAGTCAAACTTTCCTATCACTCCCAGTTTACATGCATACAGTCCACAAATATTATTGACGTCCTGCTACTATTATGCTTCAAGCTGCTGTCGTGCTAGCACTGAGGGGACAGTGCACAGCCCAGGCCTCCAGGTGCATTAGTGTGGTAGTGGGGAAGGCTACCCATAAACAGACAGTTACCACAAGAAGTGGCAAGTGCAATGATAGAGATATTAGAGGGACCCTAGGAGGGGAAGTGTGTGGCAGCTAGCCTCCAGGATGGTCCCCAATGATTCCCACCTCCTGGTATTCATACTATGTGTAGTTCCCTTCCACATTGTATCAGGGTTTATCTCTGTAACCGAAAGAATACCATGGAAGTAAGGATGTGTGTCTTCCAAGGCTGAGTCCAGGGTTGGCAAACTTTTTTTGTAAAAGGCCAGATAGTAAATATTTTAAGCTTTGCAGGCTGTATGGTTTCTATTGTAACTACTCAACTCTGTCACTGTAAGATGAAAGCAACCAATAAGTAAATGAATGAGTATAGCTATGCTCCAATAAAACTTTATTTACAAAACAAGTGGCAGTTTGGCTTTGTCAGCCACTTGAAGTTTGCAAACTCCTGGTGTAGGTCATAAAAGACATTGCAGCTTTTGACTTGCTCTCTTGGGTCACTTGCTCTGGGGGAATTCAATTGCTGTGTCATAAAGACATTTGAGTCCTACGGAGAGGTTCACATGGTGAGGAATCAAGGCCTCTGCCAACAGCCAGCACCAAGTGGGCCAGTCATATGAGTGGGCCATATTCTAAGTGGATCCTTTAGCCTCATCAAGTCTTCAGATGAGACTGCGGCCCCAGCTGACATCTTGACCATAATTTCATGATAGAGCCCAAGCCAGAAGCACCAAGCTGAATTTGCTCCCAAATTCCTGAAATTGTCTAAGCTAGTTACTATTTATTGTCGTTTTAAGCCACTAAGTTTTGACTTAGTGCAGAAATAGAGAACTAATACTAAAAATTTGTCTCCCTCCTGACTCCTGAGATAAGCTTCAAGAAACAGAAGGCAGTAGCCTAAGTTCATTGGTAACTCATCTATTGGAATTATAAATACATGAATATAAACTAATTGTAAAAGGTTCAAACAATACGGAAGTACAGAGACCAAACAAGAAAATTCCCTTGTATCAACTCCCTACCCCCCTCAGCCCCACATCCACTATCCTTCGAGGAGGTACATTTTTGTGTATAATCTTTCAACCTCTTTTCTGTAGCATGAGTGCCTAATGGCCTCTTCTTTTTTTATTTCCTCAGCACCTTGTGCATTTCTCTGGCATTTATTTCATTGCATTTTATCTTAATGTTTTGTTGTTTTCTTCAGGGACAGCTTCACGAATGTGTGACCTGTGCAGTTACATGGGGCCCTGCAATTGAAAGGGCTCTGTGCTTGACTGAACACTCTGTTGTCATTGTCTTGAAATTCTTAAAAATATTT
This sequence comes from Tapirus indicus, assembly GCA_031878705.1. NCBI lineage: Eukaryota > Metazoa > Chordata > Mammalia > Perissodactyla > Tapiridae > Tapirus > Tapirus indicus. The sequence goes on from CM062919.1 coordinate 43,263,992, forward strand.
TAACAAGTGGCCCCACATTTTCATTTTATACTGGGCTTGGTTTTCAGATTTATCTTCCCCAAGATTATAAAGACATGGGTCCAGGGCAGCAATCCTGTCACGGACATCTTTGAAGTCCCCACAGCACTCTGAGAATGCCCACAGTAAACATTTGTTTACATGAAGGGAAAATTCCTTAACCGTGAACAGTTTTTTTCTTATTTTTTTGTTTTGTGGAGCCATACACAGATATCTTTAAGGATGATCAACAAACATAGAATAATCCAGAGTTCTTATTATGGTTGAGTCCCTTTTTTCCTCTGATTTTTGGGTGTTACTCTGAGCTTCTATGCAAGGAACAATGGAAGAATACTGTTCTCTGTTTCTCATTTAGAGAGAGATCTATAAACACATTCTCAAGAAGCAACAACTTCAGCCCCTTGCAGCCTGTAAGTTCCATGTTTCAACAATATCTGTACTCAAAGAAGGATTGTGAGCCAGGCATAAAGCAGTTCATGTTTTCAGGCAAGCAGTCAGTAGGAGTGAGTGAATATACAATGGAGCACATAACAATGCTATTTAAAATTTTTCATCTGTCCATACTTCAGTCAGTGATTCTTCTGGTCATTTCAAGTGTTCAATGTTTCTTGAATTTCAGTCATGGGAAGATTTATCATGACTTCTTGAAAAGAACATATTAGATTTTAGGTTGTTCTGGTTAACTTTTTAGAACAGCTTATTTAAAATCAAATTCCCTACTTTTCCAAATATATTTGGAGGTAGTTCAGGTCTTTCTTTAAGCCATGCCTCCCAAATGTTAAAAGAAAAATTTCCCCAACTTTTATATTACTCTTTAAAGTTTTTTATGCTTTTAAGAGTGTATCTTCTGGGGCCAGCCTGGTGGTATAATGGTTAAGTTTGCATGCTCTGCTATAGCAGCCTGGGGTTGGCCAGTTCAGATTCCGGGCATGGACCTACACACTGTTCATCCAGCCATGCTGTGGTGGCATCCAACACACAAAATGGAGGAAGACCGGCACAGATGTTAGCTCAGTGACAATCTTCCTCAAGCAAAAAGAGGAAGATTGGCAATGGATGTTAGCTCAGGGCCAATCTTCCTCACCAAAAAAAAAAAACAGTGTATCTTCCATGGTTATTTTAAAATGGAGTGAACCACAAGTTCAGAAAAGTAAAATAGTAAAAATTTAATAAAATAGTAGTTATAGCTTACAATTTAGAGTAAAATATTTTTATTATTCATTCAGTCATTCATTTAACAAATATCTATGAAGTTCCTACTATGTGCCAGGCCTTGTTTCAGACATGAGGAACACAGCAGACAAGTTCTCTGCATCCTGAAGCTTGCATTCTGGTGGGAGAACATGACAATCAACAGAAATAAGAAGAGATGGATAAGGAATATAATAGAAGGTTTAATTTTAGTTAGTGATGTGTGGTATGGAGAAAAAATATAAATTTGGATATTTATTGATATGAAAAGATCTTTAGAATATATTGTTAAATGGCAGTTGCAAAATAATAAGATATAGGGTTCTCAATTTTAGGGATATGTAGGTGTATTACCAAAAAAAGAAAGTTGAAAAGTGTATACACTAAAATATAAGTATGTAAAATATTTAAAAATGAGACAATTTGAATTTGAGATCTATTCCCAAATAGTAAGAACAAGAAAAATAAGGGGAGCTTAATTCTCTGGGATCATCAGAACATCAGATCTCTCAGATTTTATGGCCAATGGAGAGGAATTTTTCCTGATGGCTTGGAGCCAATACTGACAAAAATAATTGACAGGGTGATAATTATTGCAAGGTCTCTGGTTTGCTTTAGTGTGCTCCTCTGCCCACCTCCATGGTCCAATTTTCCTGTTACCTGAAGCAATGCTTTGCACACAGTAGATGCTGCATAACTATTTGCTGCATGCTGGCAGGAAGGAATGTACGAATTTACTGTGGAAGGGAAAACAGATTTGACTACTTCGGAAATGTAATCAAACAGCTTTTGAGGTACTGGGAAGGAGTGTTTTTGCAAACCGGGAAATACCCAACCCCAGGAAGCAGATGCTGGTATGCTTTTGTTCAAAACATCTTTTTCATAGAACTCTCTGGGGTCTCATTTTTATCTTGGTGACTATCAAAATTTTTAATCTGTCTAGGGAGTTTATTTCTAAAATGACATTCTGAGTGACTGCCTCCATTCACAGCAAGCTGGGTTTTGCGATAATTGCCTTCCATGTCTGTTCTGTGGCCTTTCTCCCTCTCTTAACCCCTGTCGCTGTCAATTACCTGGGGAGGCTGCCCACAACAATGGAGACCATCGCCTCAGTAACAGCAGTATCAGGGGTGCCAGAGGCTGCAGGCGCTGCTAAAAGCTAAAAGAGCTCAGGGAACTTCCAAGGGCTTGTTCACACTGAAATGTATGATTTTCCTTTCTACAACGTGTGTCCACCTTCACACAGTTTTGAGCAGCTGTTCCATCTCAGATCTCCACTGGATCCCCAAGCTGCCTCTGCTGTGGGCAACACGCTTCTTAACATTACAAGGCTGCAGCTGGGGAGTTCGGATGATGGGTAGGGAAAAGAGGAGATCCTGGCTAGGGTGATGGCACTGCCCTAGGGGCTGTTTTACATAAACCATTTCCGCCCTCCACACCCAGCAATCTTTCTTGAAGGATTAAAATATTTTAGGCAGTGCCAGAGAAAGGAACTAACATTTATTGAGTAATGAATGTAGGCCTTGGGCTGTCCAGAGCTGTCTTAATCCTTACCACATTTCAGAGAGATTTTTCAGTCCCACTTTACAGATGAGAAAAATGATACTCCCTTGGGGTCTAAATTCATATCTCTTCACTCTAAAATCATGTTCTTTCTACTACGAGGAGGATTAAGAAAGTGGGGGAATGGGATTCAAGATTACTGGCTTGTTTGGGGCAGTATGGGGCTTGCTCAGTAAATGGCACCCAGATAATGCTTCACAGGGACAGGCATAAAATAGTCTAATCCAACATTTTAGTTTAGTTAAGTTGGAGCAAAATGCTCACTTTTATTTTTGTGAGGAAGATTAGCCCTGAGTTAACATCTGTTGCTAATCCTCCTCTTTTTGCTGAGGAAGATTGGACCTGGGCTAACATCTGTGCCCATCTTCCTCTACTTTATATGTGGGATGCCTGCCACAGCATGGCTTTATAAGTGGTGCATAGGTCTGCACCCGGAATCCGAAGCTGCGAAACCCTGGCTGCCAAAGCAAAGCGCTTGAACTTAACCACTATGCCACTGCGCTGGCCCAAAATGCTCACCTTTAATGCATCCTGATTTGGAGGGAATAACTGAAATTTTAAGACGATTGAAAGTACTTCATTATGAACTTTTTAGCAGCTTAATAAGTGTGCTGATTCCCAGCCCATTACACCTTGACAATTAGTCAAGGATCAGAGGCTCCTTTTTCAGATCCTCGCTCTCCAGATTTCTACTGTTGGCCATTTCCCTGTGAAGTAAACTAAAGATGTCAGCCATCCTGGATAAAGGTGTACTTTGGGCTCCCACTGCCTTCCATAATTAATCACATTTAAAATATGCCAAAGTAGTATAAGTTACACTCATCATCACGAACTTGTCAATGTCCTTCTGAGCCCAGTCCTAACATTATTTAAAATTGTCAAATTGTATTCTATAAATATTAAAATGTACTTGTAAACCTGACAAACAGAGTTGCAGGTTGAAGTGGTTACAAACAGTTTTGTGAAGCCAAAAACTTTACAGAAAGGAAAAGGTAGTCTCTAATAAAAAAATGATCAAATTCTTGATAGTGTGTGACGAGATTTTCACATATTGAAATTGAAGTATATGGAGTAACTTCTGGTTCAAAACTGATTCGGCTTCAACTAAAGAAGCCTGACTTATGGCCTATCAAAAATATGTTGTAAGGGCTGGCCCAGTGGCGTAGTGGTTAAGTTTGTGTGCTCCGCTTCAGGGGCCTGGGGTTTGCAGGTTCAGATCCTGGGCGTGGACCTACACACCACTTATCAAGCCATGCTGTGGCAGGCGTCCCACATATAAAGCAGAGGAAGGTGAGCACGGATGCTAGCCCAGGGCGAATCTCCTCAGCAAAAAGAGGAGGATTGGCAATGGATGTTAGCTCAGGGCTAGTCTTCCTCACCAAAAGAAGACAAAACAACACAAAATACATTGTACATCTGCTTTAACCATTAAAGAATGCATTCTCTTGAGCTAAAAATGCATGCTTCCCCTCCTATACCCTGTTGGTAATGCCCATATTAGTCCCTTTCCCAACATCAGGGTTCTGTTGACCTGCTAATTTGCAACTGAATACCTCTTTGAAACTTTGATGAATATGTATCCTGGGCATGTTTAATGTATCTTCTTGGTTCTAAAAAGGTGTAAGACTGTACTGAAAACCATGGGTCTCCAGAACACTTTCCTCCTTTGTGGAAACTGCCTTCCCGGGTTATAATCCTCATCCTGGCTCAAGTAAAACTCACCTTATCTCTCTTATCTATAGAATGGTTATTGGTTATTTTGTGTCAACATGACATGTGGAATAGTACAAGAACAAATTGTCATAGAGAACACTAGGTTATGAAGGGGAGAAAGAGCATTCTCTATCCACTCTGGGTCCTTTCTGGCTGGGCTACAAATTACATTGACATGAGGCCAAATAATAGAAAATCAAACCAAGCTTTATAACATGTATACATGGGAGAGACTCGGGGAAACTGAGTATCTCTCAACAAAATGGCGGAGGTTCTCCTCTTACATAGACAAAGAAGGATATTGAGGATGGGTCAGTTATGGGAGATTACCAGAAAGGCACAGTAAGGTTATTATGCTGATTTAAGGCCTCGGCTTCCACACTGACAAATTTCTAGAGATGGGGTCATCTGCCCCTCTTGCCAGTACATAGGAGGAGATACCTTTACAAATGGAGATTTTTCTTACAAATGTAAATGTCTGGTAAACAGAACTTTGATAAGAATGGGCAGAATGGGTGTAGCAAAGACCCTCCCAGTCTATCAATACCCAGAGTTATCCAAGGTGATGGCCCATCCCAGGGATGAGCCTTCCATCCCAAATCCCTTTAGATATTTGGGGCTGGGGAAGGTCAAACCCTCCTTCAGAGCAAGGTAAAGAGACACATCTTGAGATGGCCAAAACTGATCCCCCACAGTTATCTACAAGCAGTGTGAGATGAGTTCTTTAGGAATAGAAAAAGGAGATTTTAAAAAGTGGCTACAATTGATTCTGGAAGGAAAAAAAATATGGCAAGAGAAACCATTTTTACCTCTTCTATTTGACCCATATTCTTTTTTTTTTTGGTGAGGAAGATCAGCCCTGAGCTAACATCTGTGCCAACCTTCTTCTATTTTGTATGTGGGACACCACCACAGCATGGCTTGACTAATGGTGTGTAGGTCTGTGCCCAGGATCTGAACCCGCAAACCCCAGGGCCATCGAAGCAGAGTGCATGAACTTAACCACCATGCCACTTGGCCAGCCCCAACCCATATTCTTGGAGATGACTTTGTCCCAGGGCTGAGTGTAAAATAAAGAATGTGTCCATTGTCATCATTTAAGTTGTGGGGGATCAGAATTGGCAACTCAAGATATGTCTCTTTACCTTGCTCTGAAGGAAGGTTTGACCTTCCCCACACCCAAATGTCTAAAGGGATTTGGGATGGAAGGCCTGTCCTTGGGATGGGCCATCACCTTGGATAACTCTGGGTATCGATAGACTGGGAGGGTCTTTGCTATGCCCATTCTTATCAAAGTTCTGTTTACCAAATATTTACATTTGCAAGGAAAATCTCCATTTGTAAAGATATCTCCTCTGTACTGGGAAGAGGGGCAAATGACCTCATCTCTAGGAACTTGTCAATGTGGATGGTGAGGACTTAAATCAGCATAATAACCTTACTGTGCTTTTCTGGTAATCTCCCATACCTGACCCAACCCCCAATATCCTCGTTTGTCTATTTAAGAGGAGAACCTCTGCCATTTTGTTGAGAAATACTCAGTTTCCCTGAGACTTCCCCACATATACACGTTATAAAGCTTTGATTTTCTCCTGCTATTCGACCTCATGTCAATTTAATTTGTAGCCCAGCCAGAAAGAACGCAGAGTGGTAGGGAATGCTCTTTCTCCCTTTCAAAGTCCTACTTAGCAGTATGAGATTCCGGCTCTCTGAAAAAAGTTGAATACTTTAAAAAGAGCTTAAATTTGTAGAAAGTCACTTGAATGAGTGTATTAAATGTCACAAATTTATTTTGAACTTGTAAATCTGATTTTGGAAAACATTTCCACGATAGATTTAGTTTTAATTTCTCCTACTTCTGGGCAAAAATCTCTTGGAAACCTGAAGTTTTCCTAAGTTCCATTTACCTCTTTTATTAACAGTGCTTCTTAAAATTTAATCTGCATGGACAGCTTGTCAAAATGCAATTTCTGATTCAGTAGGTCTGGGTTGGGCCTCAGATTCTGCATTTTTAACTTGCTCTCGGGTGATGACAATGTTGCTGGTCCATGCACTGCACTCTGTGTAGTAAGACTTTAGATTGCAGAATTCTTAAAACTCAGTGGGAGCGGGTCTCAAAAGCAGGGACAAAATGGGTTAATAGAGGAAGACTTTTCATAAGGGGACATTTAAGAATGAAAAGAATATGAAGAGAAACTATCTTAAACTAGGACTCGTTGAGGGCTTTACCATGGAGAAACTTAGATGGGTTTTAAACAAGGAAAGACTTGGTCAGATATTACTACTTTCTTGCTAAGTAAGCACTAAATTTTAGTCTCAGAGTCACATTAACAACACACAAGCCACAACAGAGCAACAAAGCCCTAGCAAAGTCTTTATCTCTGCCTGTCTCCCTCCCTCCCTCAAGGCAGTTAAGTGCAAATTGATAAATTCCATCAAGCATAGGATAGGAGATACAGTCTTTGCTCAAGACATATATGATCTCAAAGCTACAAACTCCCAGGACTTCACAGTTTTGCGGAATACAAGAAAAACTCTTTAAGGAAGCTTTCTGGATTCCATAACAAACTGCAACATTTCTTCTCAGATTCTTTCTAAGCTTCAATTTCTTTGTAAAATGCAGCATATCCTCATAGGGTCATCATGAGGAAAAACCATAGAGTCCAGCCACAGATCAAGACTCACCTCAATGGGGATCTTTCCTGGGCCCTTAATGGGCCAAGCAACTCCTCTGGGGTCCCATAACCCCAATGCATGCTTTGATCATGAGACTTAATACCTTGTATTCATAAGTCTTTTAAGCTATTTTCTTGCTTAAACTAGCTCCTTGAACAAGATAATAACAAAGGCAACTTTTATTGAGTACTTTCTATGTGCTAGCCATATTCTAAATACTTTTTATCTCTACAACAGCCTTATGAAATAGGTAGTACTATCTATCCTCAGTTTACAGATGAAGAAAATGAGACTCAAAGTTGTAGTAATTGCTCAAGTTCATTGAGCTAGTTAGTGAAAGGGCTGGGATTTGAGCCCAGGCCATCAGGCTCTAGAATTCACATTCCTCTTGAGTGGAAGATTCCTCAAGTATTCCCCTCAATAATTCTGTAACATAGCACAGTGTGCTGTGTAGCAGGCATCCAATCTTGTTAGATTTCACATTGATAAATTCATCAGACTCCTGTTAGGAGTGAAATAATTGCTTGTAGAATCTAACTTTCTTCCAGAAGTCTCAGGTACACCTGTAGAGTAAGTTTTCTACTTGTGCTGTCTCCATGTCCTCAACTTCCTACCCTTCAACCCATTCAAATCCAGCTAGGCATCTGTTCGTATTACTCCACACAAAGTGACCTTTTCTAAGTCACTGCTGTCTTCCATGTTGCTACATTTAATACATGCATTCTAGTCTTTTTCTGACATGGCCTTTCATCAGCATCTGACCCATATTGGCCCTCTAGTTTCTCTGACACTATACTGTTTTTCCCTCTGTTCCCGTTCTGTCTCCTGTCTCCTTTGCTACCTCTTCATCCTCCGTGAGTCTCTAAGTATTGGAGTTCCAATTTGATATTGCATCAGATAAACTATTCTGTGTCTGTCTCTATTTCTTCTCTCATTCTGTTCCCCCACTCTTTCACCCCTCCTCATTTATCCTCATCACTTTAAATACCTTCTTGATGATTGATGCTAACGATTCCCACACTTACATTGTCAGCCCACACCTCTTCCCTGGACTCTAAGCTCAGAACTTCCTTGACATCTCCACTGGCACATTTCATGGTCATCTTAAACCTCACATGTTCAAAACTAAACTTGATTGTAAGAAATATGTAGAAAAAATAAGCTCCACAAGCTGTGGAAACTGGGCAAATCTCTTGCCAAAGAAAGGGTCTTTCCCCACATGACACTGACTACAAAGAGGAAACTGAGGGGTATGGAAAATGATATTTATTAGTAACTTGCCCAAAGTTAAAATCTGGCTTCCAGACAAATATGGGTGTGTGTGTGTGAAAGATTTGTTTAACTTCTCTGTGAGGGAACTGGCAAATGGTAAAGCTGGTTCAAAGACCATCTGAAGAACAGAGATTTATTAGGTCTGCCAGTAAAGACATGCCAAAATAAATTTGCTAGGTGAGAGACAAAACTAGGACATCTACAGGGCAATAAGATTGTAGCCATTTGGGGGTATCTTTTCTGCTGGAGAGAAATCATTTGCCTCTCTATCAAACAAAAATTTACAAGTTAACATGTAACTTCACAGAGTCTGGGCCTAATCAATAGTAAATGTCATAGCAAAAGTGGTCATTTCCCTAGAGAATTAAATCATCCTTGGGTGGTCCTGTTAAGACAGAATTCAAGTATGACATTGAAAAGACACACAGACTTCTTTTTGCCTTTTTTCCATGTTTTGGATAATTTTTCTTAACAAGTGCCAGAATCTTTACACATTTTTTTTCTTGAGCACACAGTTTATAATGGACGGAGCTGGGATTTTGACTCCAAAGCTCATATTCCTTCTACCATACTCCAGTGACACATCATATCTTTCATTTGGGAGGGGTGCTATAGAGATTTTCAGGCTCTTTCATCCAGGGCTGACAACTGGATATCTGTTACCAGGACCAAGTGCTCTTAGAACTCATAAGGTTGAAGCTTGTTTCTATATTTCCTCAAAACCTACTCTCTTAGTCCCACTGAGTTTTCTGTTCACAGACACCTAGTAAATGCTTTAGGTTTGTATCCTTCATTTGCCGGTTTAGCCAATGTTTTCTTTAGTGTTATTTATCTTTATGTACATGTCCAGTCTCCTCAAGTAGACTGTAAGCCTCTCAAAATGAGGTTTTCTTTCTTAACACATTGCTGTAGTTACAACTCCTTGGATATGTTCCACAATGCTCAGTAAGAATTAGCAAGTAATGAGGCCATATATAGGTGACAAAATGAAAGCTAAAGAAGTTGAGAAAAAGGAGACATTGTAAAGTGAAATAACGTGGAAAACTTAATGGAAAGATGGAATCTGAAATTTGACTAGGAGAAGGAATAGGATTTGTACTGATATACTAAGAAGGCCATGTTTAGCCCCAAGGAGAATTCTTAAGAATGAGAATTTCCAGTGATACCTGCTGGAGGAATTGCTTCATGAGCAAATCATTTATTCACTCAGCAAGTTATATTGAGTGTCTGCTATGTGTTAATCACTGGGGATACAGCCAATGAGTAAGTCAGACATGGCCCTAACCTACATGGAGATTATAGTGTACTGGGAAAGACCAATACTTACTGCACAACGAGAATTAAATTACTATTAAGAAATTATGCTTAAATAAAAAAGTTTGCTTAAGAAATAACATCCAACAATATACCTGATTAGGACTCCTCAAAACTCTCAAGGTCATCAAAAAGAAGGAGAGTATGAGAAACTGTCGTAGCCTAAGGAGAATGACGACTAAATGATATGTAGTTCCCTGGATAGGATCCTGGAACAGAAAAGGACATGAAGTAAAAACTAAAGAAATCTGAATGGACTTATTAACTATGGACTTTAGTTCATAATAATGTATTGAAAGTAATGAACTCATATTGGTCCATTAACTTTAACAAATATGCCATTTTAATATAAGATAAAAGTAGTAATAGAGGGAACTGTGTATGGGGGAGTGGGGGAAGGTATATGGGAACTCTGTACTATCGGCTCAATTTTTCTGTAAATCTAAAACTATTCTAAAAAGTAAAGTCTAGAAAAAATTTTAAATGCTTTCACTGTAAATAAAAACAAAAATTATTTGTGATAAATACTAAGAAGGCGCAAAACTGGGTGTTTGTTGTTAGTCTATAAAGGTGGGAAAAAAAGGCTTTCCTGAAGAAATCACATAAAAGCCGAGATTTGAAGTTTGAAAAGGAGTGGGCCAAGAAAAGAGGAAGTCAAAATCCTGCTAGGCAGAGGTCAACGGGAATTCTAAGACTGTGAGAAAGTTAAAAGCAAGTTCAGTGTGGCTACAGCCAGAACTCCAGTCAAGAATGATAAGACGGGTTGTGACTGCTCCGGACAGGCCTTGGATACCAAGTTAAGAATTTAAAAATTTTTCCTAAAGCTAGAGGGGAACCATTCACTCAATTACACATATTATCAGTACTAGTATGTTAAGCTTGGCTAAGCACTGGCCCTATAGCAATGAACAAAACAATAAGACTCCTGCCCTCATGAAGTCCCGAGTGGCTGCAAAGAGATGGAGCATTTTGAGCCAAGGAAAGATTTGACATTTATGCGTTATTTATACAACCTCACTGAGGCTGCCACTCTTCTCCACAATCAATTCCCCCACGTCAGCCAAAATGACCTTTTGCAAACGTAATCAGACCTGGTTATTCCCCTGTTTTAAACCCCCAATAGTTTCTCTTTGCACCGTGACAGAAATCCAAACTCCTAAAACACGTAAAAAAACTAAACACCTAAACACTAAAGAAATTTCAGTAAAAAATGTCAATCTGAAAAGAAAATGTGATTTTCAAACAGGTTTTTACCTATATTGATTAAAGGGGGAAAAAATTCCCTCTCCAGATTCAACCAGGTCCCAGAGGAATCTTAGAGGTCACTCTGAAGTGATCTGCATGTGCAAACCAATGTTCCTTACCTTATCCATCTACCAGACTCTTATCTCCATTCAAAGACCTTCCTCCTGTAAATGGGGAAAAAAGTTTTCATTGGATTCCTGAACCTGCATATCACAACTGCACCAAATAAACAGGTTTGTGAAACATCCTCTTTATTTCTTCTATACTGACTTTTTCTACCCTTCTATTCTCCCAGAACCCTACTTTGGGGAGATTTCCTTCAAGAAGTTAATCTTTTTACATATAACAAGATTTGGTAGGTATTTTGTCTGAGCAAGTTTTTCTGTAATCTTTCCAGGAGACATAACCCAGTGAAAATGATAAATAAATGTATTTCATTTGTACAACATAATGCAGACTTAATTTCAGTATGCAAATATTTAATTTTGGTTTTGGAATGCTTTAAAATTTTTAATAAATGAAATTATGGGAAGTTGTTAAAAACAACTAGATAGATCTGCATATAATAACAGGTTCAAGATATACTATTAAAGGAAAAAAGTTTCAGCACAGTATGAAATAATTTTAGTTAAAAATGTTTATTTTGTGTGTATATGTATATATGATTAGAAAAAAACCTTGAGTATGTAACTGTTGACACTACTTATTCTTGAGTATGATTTATATATACATATATATTTTGGTGAGGAAGATTGGCCCTGAGCTAACATCTGTGCCAATATTCCTCTACATTTTGTATGTGGGATGCCACCACAGCATGGCTTGATGGCCAGTGTGTAGGTCCATGCCCAGGATCTGAACCCGTGTACCCCAGGCTGCTGAGGCAGAGTACACGAACTTAACCACTATGCCACTGACCTGGCCCCTCAGATCTTCCATTTCTGAAATGTTTGATATTTTCTACAACCTTGTTTCTGATTAGTTGTGAATCACACAAAAAATTTAGAGCCCAATACTTATAAAGTATATAATACTTTGTTATTTAAATTCATATTTATAGAAACGAATAAAATAGGAGTAAATTGTAAGACTATCATAAAATAATGATAGCCAATGACTAGACTAAAACTTCTCCCTGGGTGTGAATGACTGGTTTTGTTTGGACTTTCGGTTCAAGATGACCTTATACTTGCTGACAAATTATCAGTGATTATTCTCAAAAAAAAAAAAATTTATGCAGCCATTTTGCAGCTTAAATTAAGGAAAAGTCTGCCTCCTTAATTATAATTCCCACTTCCCTCTTTGAGAAAAAAGGGCTTACCAGGTTCCTACCCATTTACTAACACAGCCCAACATAGGACTAAGAGTTGCTCTGCTCACAACCCATTCTTTAAGTGAGAAAAGATGGATGGCACCTGAGCACAAGCCAACTTAGTCTGGGGGAAGATCAAGTGGGAATGTTGTCATCTGAACATTCCTAAAAGGTCATTGAGACAGTTCTGCCCCTTCACTGCTCCCTTCCCTCCAGATATGACTGTATTTAATGCTTGTTGACTGGATTTCCTCCACAAAGTCACTGTCTCCTCCAGGGAGCCTATCCTGACCCAGACTGGGTTAGGGTCCCCTTTAATGGGTCTCATTGGCTGCTGTGCATCTGTTCCCCCATCCTAGCACTTCTAGAAATGCATTGTCAATTTTCTATCACTTCTCAGTCTGTCCTCCCCACTAAACTGTGAGCTTCTTTTCATCCCTAAGGCTTAGCGGGGAGCTAGTCATTTGTCCACAAATATTTGAATGCCTAATCTGTACCAGGCACTGTGCTAGGTGCTGGAATTACAACGATGACCAAAACAGTAAAAACTGACATTATGGAATTTACAGTCTGGTGAAAGAAATAATCTACACAAGTAACTACTTAATTAAAGTGCTGTTTTGGGTCACTACATCCAAATACCAGGTGCTAACAGAGCACACACAGGCTTAGGAGGACTTGATCTAGTTCAGGTGAAGGCTTCCCGGAAGATGTGACATTGAAGCAGATTCCTGAAGAATGAGAACAAGTTGCCAAGCAGAGCGTGTGTCTGTTTCAGGATGCGGGTAGGTGCTGAGGCCCAGAATAAGCCTCCAAGTAGCTGGAACTATACAGAGAGGGAGCCTGAGACTGGAAGTGGCCAGTGTGTGAAGTTGGTGAAAGGAGAGGTAGCAGCCCTGGCCGAGGCAAGGTCAGGAAGCTCCTCATAGGCCTGGTTAAGCAGCTTGAACATTGCCCTAAAAGAAATGTGCAGGCACTGAGGGGATTTGAGCAGAGGAATGATGTGATCGGTTGATCAGATTTGCATTTTTAAAAGTTGACTTTCTAAGGTGGCTAGATGAAGAATGGAATGTAGAGGAGCAGGAATGGCCAAAGGGAGATTAGTTAAAGCAAGAGATAATAGTGGCTTAATGAGTATAAGTTGAGTGAATGACTGAACTTTAGAGTCAAAGTATGGGATATAAGGCCTGGAAAGTCCCTAGAAATTCCATCCAGGTTGTACGTCTCAGTTAAGAGGAAATCGAGTCCCAGAGTGGCACCATGAATTATTCAGTGCTACACAGTTCACTCATAGCAGAGCTGGGATTACAAACTAATCGAGCATTTTGTCTCTTTCCATTTTTTCATGGACCTCCTCATCTGACTCAGCAAGTTTTTGAATTTTAAAAAAAGCAGTGCTTCACTAAGTGGTGGATATATGGAGTTCATTGCACTATTTTCTCTACTTTGATATGCTTGAAAATGTTGATAATAAGCAGTTTTATAAGAAACAATGCTTTAAAACTGTTGTGCCATAGGTACAAATTCAAGGCCTTTGAAACAGTTTGGCAAAGGAAACCCGTCCAGGGCTTCCTGGAGCTCCCACACTTATATGGCGCCTTCTGGTTCCCAGCCTGGTAGATTCAACTGGGTGGTATGTGGACTGATTGTGGGAGTCATAGATGATGCCAGATTGTTGGACTCCATGGCACTTGCCTGGTGCAAGAGACATAACCTTTCTTTGGCTCTTCTCTAAAATGGGAGTCCACACTCTCAAATGACAAAAACAATACAATTTAGTAATGACTTTGATGTCCTTTATTCAAGGGAAGACAATCCATGGATTGGAAGAGTACAGTGTCTAACAAGCAGTGGAGCACACTTCCTGCCCTTGGGGAAAGAGTGAGTTTTATAGAGCATTAGAAGAGGCAACAGGGGAATAGGGCATGATTGGCTAGGGGGTTGAGGATTTCCTTAGAAACCTGGCAGGTCCTATTCCCCAGGGTAAGGTAAGCTAGCTAAAACTGAGTTGGAGGATTGTGATTGGTGTATGTTAGGTTTCCTTGACAGTGAGGCGTTTCCTCTAAGTGCAGGCTGACTTGGGTTTAGATTTGTAACCTGGGCCAGACCTTTGTGGTGGCCTCCATTTTGTGTATCCTGGAATACTAGTTACATATCTTTATCAATACTTTTTATAGAGGGGATACTGTGAGACCAAAGCGAGTCTGTATCTCTCACATTCCCTGATCAATGAATATTATTTTTTCTTAACTTTTCCTTGAAATTGAGCAATCAATGTCAACACAGCTATCTCCATAAAGGATTAAAAATCCTTATTTTCTAAATTATAAAAGTAATACGTTCTTTGGAAAAAAGAATAATATGGGAGCTTACAAAGTAGAAAATTAAAGTACTTTCCACCCTGCAACCAATTTTGGGGATTATTTTAGAATGAGATGATGATATGGTCAATATAGTAACCTCCCAAAACCAATTTTAGGTCCGTTCCCCCCCAAGCATATGTAGCCAGCCATGTCACTGCTAAGAAATTCTGGGAGAGCCCTACCTAGGCCTCCTAGGCCTTGGGAACTTTTTTCAGAACCCTGCCTTATATCCTACCAATCATCTTCAGGTGCACCCATGTCAAATGTTGTATATATATATAATTATATATAATATAATATATAAATGGGCAATAATTTAACACTTTTTTTCTTAAAAATACTTGGCCACAAGTAACTAATTTATTAGCTGTGATTTCTCAATAATTTTTCTGCATACTCAGGATTTCTTGGGAAGTGAGAAAATCTAGCTTATAAGTGTTTTTTTTAACATAATGACATTTTAATAAATGTTTGTGAGTAATAGAAATATATATAGTTCTCTGACCCCAGTTCCTGGCACAGAGCTCCTAAAATCCTTGTAATTTCCTAAGTGAGAAGAACACCAGGAGCATCTCCTGTTCTCATACTGGTCTTTGACCTCTGTTTTTGACACAGAACTCCTGAAACCCTTATAATTTCCTGGGTGATAGGAATGTCTTTTGTTCTAATGAGGTGACTCTGAGTGGGCTCCTGGATGAGGGCTGGTCACCAGAAAGACCATGCCATGATTAGAAGCTTGAAATTTTTAGCCCTACCTCCCATTTTCTTGAGAAGGGAGAAAGGCTGAAAATGGAGTTAATGATTGAAGATGCCTGCGTGATGAAGCCTCCATTTGGGGTTCCGAGAGCTTCCAGGTTGGTGAACACATGGAGGAGCTAGGAGAATGGTGGGCCAGGGAGGGCATGGAAGCTTCATGCGCCTTCCCAGACCTCATCCTGTGTATCTCTTCATCTGGCTGTTCATCTGTATCCGTTATCATATCCTTCAATAAACTGATAAATGTCAGTAAGTGTTTCTCTGAGTTCTGTGAGCCACTCTAGCAAATCAATCAAACCGAAGGAGGGGGTCGTTGGAACTTCCAATCTATAGTGGACTGGTCAGAAGGGCAGGTGATAACCTGAACTTGTGACCTGTGTCTGAAGTAGGGGGGAGACCGTCTTGTGGGACTGAGCCCTTCACCTTTGGGGTCTGACACTATCTCCCAGCAGATAGTCTGAGAATTGAGTTAAACTGTGAGACACCTACCTGGTATCCTAGAGAATTGCTTATTGTGGGGAAAAACCTCCACATATTTGGTGACCACAACTGTCAAAAGTGAAGTGTTCTATGTGAATAGCAAAGGATACTCACAGGAAGGAAAGACATTGTAGGGAAGAACTGGGTTTTTCCCTACATAGGAAGGAAAAACAGTTTTCCCTTTTAATGCTAAATTTATTAATTAAGTTGACATAATGTATCTGTAGACATTTCATTAAACCTTTGTCAATTTCTGTCTTACAATTTATTTTTGAAAGTTTAGAGCATAAACCTTTGTAGGCAGGGCTGATCTGGCTTAGAAATGATCTTACCAGAGCAGAAGGACATGACTAGTATTTTCTACACAAAACTGTCTGGCCCAGCAGATTCTTTCAGAAAAATACTGTGGTGTTTAGTCAGTTTGGGTGAGGGAATTTTCTGGAAGATACTATTGACTGTTTGGTGGCAGACAGTGCAAGAGAATGGAACAGGAAAATGACGTAGCTTTTTACAGGCTTCCATTCAGCCTATTGGCCATGCCTATTTCATGGTGAAGAGAGGAACAAAGAAGTGGAGTTTCCGTACAAGGATTGCTCTTCAGAAAAGTCAAAACAATGAAGCAGTGTCACGGTAAGGCTAGTGGGTCTCAACCAGGGCAATCTGCTCCCCAGGTAGGGTTGCCAGATTTAGCAAATAAAAATATAGGATGCAACATTCAAATATGATATGGGACACATTTATAAAAAATTATTTGTTTATTTGAAATTCAAACTTAACTGAGTCCCTGTGTGAGGAACCATATCCGTGGGAGACAGTTGCCATTGTCTGCAGTCACATTGTGTGTGTGTGTGGGGGGGGTGCCACTGGCATCCAGTAGGTAGAGGCCAGGATGCTGCTAACATCCTAGAATGCAAGGACAGTGCCCCCACAACGAAGAGTTATCCAGCCCAAAATGTCAGTGCTGAAGTTGAGAAACTCTGACCTAGGCAAGTGATGCATAAGGTATTCATTATAATAACAAAATTCAAACAGCAAAGAAAAGTATTATTTGAAAGTAGAAGTCTCCTGTCAGCCTACTTCCTAAATTACCATAAATAGTTTGAAATGTTATTCCAGATATTTTTTCATGCCAATATATATATACTTTAAAAAAAATTAAAAACTGGCTCATGCTATATGTTCCAAAACCTGCTTTTCATTTTTTAATTTTTTTTTGTTTTATTGAGATCATATTGGTTTATATTGTGTAATTTCAGTTGTACATTATTATATATTAGTTTCTCTATACACTGGATTGTGTTCACCACCAATAGTCTAGTTTTTATCCATCAGCATACATATGTGCCCCTTTAGTCCTTTTGCCCACCCCCCACCCCCTTCCCCTCTGGTAACCACTGATCTCTTCTCCTTATCCATGTGTTTTGAAACCTACTTTTTAAAAATTGCAAAATGTGCCTTAGATATCTTTTTTTAACAGAAAAAAACCTTTTGACATTTTTTATTACTCAAAAAAGCTTCATTTTTTAAATTTAGCTTTCTGACTCTGCTTGTGCCTTCACCTCTTTCACGATTTTCTCCTCCCCAATAAAGAAAGTATACTTGATCCTGTCACGGACACATTTAGCACACGGGGAACCTCCATAGGCCCTGCTGATGTGTTTCTTCATTTTAGATAACCTCATAAGAACTCTAGGTCTCACAGCGTGAACTCCTTGAAGTCGGCCTGGGCACACGCCACAGATTTTGGTGTTTTCCCAACCTTCTTGGTATAAAGGTAAACAATTCTATTACCAGGGGCTCGGGACAGCCTAGTTTTGTTGGAGGTTGTGTTGTAGGATAGCCAACAACTGTATGTCAAACGCTGAACCATTCTGAATGCCTCTAGACACCGTCCCCAGAAAAGCCTTAGATATCTTTTTATACTAATATGCACTTCTATTTTGTCCCTTTTAGAAACTACATGTCTGACAATGTCTAAAACCAATTCCCTATTAATGGACTATTAAAACGCTGCAATGACCATCATTATACATATATCTTTGCAGACTTTTGCAAGTATTTCTGTAGAGTAAATCCTTAGAAGTGGAATTGCTGGGCCCAACAGTATGTACAATGAAATCTTCAAGAGTCATAGCCAAATTACCCTTCCAAGAGGTGATACCAATTCACACTGCAACTTACAGTGTATGAGATGGCTTAGCGTTTTCTTTCTGAGGATTATTAATTTATTTACTTTACATTTTTTCTCCATTGGAATTGAAAAAGCAATGTAACACCAGCAAATAAATATTTGTAAAAGCAAACAAAAAGCTCTCACTGTGGCCTCAGATCTATTTCCTGCTCTCCCGTGCTCCTCTGCCTCTGAAGGGGGCTGGACTTTGCCAGCTTTATTTCCTAGGCTTCCTGTAAACTGGTGTCAGACGGGCTTTGGCTAATGGGAAGCACTGGCGAGACTGGAACAGTGAAGGAAGTCAGATATTTTCCTCTCTCTCTGCTCCTGGGTAGTGTCTTAGCAAGGACAATTATCTCTTCCTTCGCTTCAGATCCTCCCATGGCTCTACCTCCTGCTAAACAGGCCCACAATGGTTCCAGCTCCTGTTATGTCCCTAACTCTTTGGCTGCCCTCTTTGGCTTCTCAGCTCTTCCATCACCTCTGTAAACAATCCCTTGCCTCAAATTCCCTTTGTTTTAAACACTTAGAAGTGGATTTCTGTTTCCTGCTAGGACCCTGACTGATACACTTGCCATCCTAGCATTATTTTCTTAGCATATTTTCTTCCACATGCTCATGTGTTTTTACATTGTCACAGCCATGTAAGTTAATATTTTGTCTACTGTTTCCTTCATTTAACATTGTATCACAAACATATAATATAAACATGTCTTTGGGTACTTTTAATAAGTATCATACTTAATGGCTGCAGAGTATCTTTTCTTGTAGATGTACCATGGATCTTTAACCTAATCACTTAATGTGCATTTTTAAATTGTTTGCTGTGAGAACTAAAACTAACTTACTTTCTTGTCTGTGGGCTACACAATTCTAGGATCAGGCAAAAATAACTTAGCTATTTGCTCTACGAAATTCTTGCTCTTGTAAGACACCACTATGAACCAACTAAAATAGTTTACTTATCAAAATTAACAACTTGCTCATTAATACTTGTCTCAAGACCCTCACCTTGCTATGCTCACCAATCCTAAACTATTATATTATAAACTCTGCCCATTCCCAACCAGTTCCCTGCCTCGCCAGACCTGCTAAAAGGCATCCAACCTGGGCCTCAAACCTTATAAATATCCTCTTCTGACTACTAAGATTCTGTCAAGGTGCTGTTCTTTCTTTCTGCAGTATTCTAATAAACTTAGCTTTGCTGATCAACAGTTTTTCTGATGGTCTTTTGGGTGGTTAATGATTGACAGCAATAATCTGCTGTCATACCAATCACAGGATTGGTATGATCAGTGAATGAAATCAAGTATCTGAAAGCATCTCTAAACTGTAATGGACTTTCCAATGTGTGGCAGACAACCTCTGAGATGGCTCCCAATTATCACTTCCCTCCTATTCCCTTTCTCAAACCATCAAGGCCTAATGTGACCTGAGAAATTCAGAAGAGAAAGGCAAGGAACTGACATTTACTGAGTACTCAATATGTGCTAGGCACATCTAGGTGTTTTCCATCTGTGATCTCATTCTGTCCTCATGTTAGCTTTGGCAAGATGGCATTATTATTCTGATTCTCCAGACTTAGAGATCAAGGCTGACAGAGGTGAAGGGATTTGCCTGAGGTCTGACTCTAAATTGGAAATCCAGGAATCCACCCAGGTCTGTCTGACTCACCTTGTACTTTCCCTCCTGTTATCACTTTACTTCCCAGACTTACACGGTTTTCATTGCAATTATAGAAGGTGAGGCTGAGATTTCAGGGCAGTTCCTTATATAGAACCCCACAGGAGAAAATAGCATTCTAGAGCAGCACTGATCAAATAGAAATATAATGCAAGCCACATATGTAATTTTAAATTTTCTAGCAGAAACAAGTGAAATTAATTCTTTAAACATTTCATTTGAAAGTAATTATAGATTCACAGGAAGTTGTAAAAATAGAACAGAGGTGTCCTGTGTCCTCCTTCTTCCACTTTCCTTCAGTGATAACATCTTACGTAATTATAGTATATCAAAACAAGGAAATTGACGTTGGCACAATACTTACTCAGATTTCACTAGATTTACATGTGTACAGAATTGTTCCATCATCACAAATATCTTTGTGGTACCCCTTTATAGTCACATGCCACTCCCCCACCCCAGTCTTAACACTTGGCCATATCTAATCTATTCTCCATGTCTATAATATTGTCAGTTTGATAATGTTTCAAAGATGGAATCATGCAGCGTGTTAGTTTCCTAAGGCTGCCATAACAAATTACCACAAACTGGGTGGCTTAAAATAACAGAAATTTGGGGGCCGGCCCAGTGCATAGTGGTTAAGTTCATGCGTTTCACTTCGGGAGCCTGGGGTTCTCAGGTTCGGATCCCGGGTGCAGACCTATGCACTGCTTATCAAACTATGCTGTGGCAGGCATCCCACATACAAAGTAGAGGAAGATGGGCATGGATGTTAGCCCAGGGTCAATCTTCCTCAGCAAAAAGAGGAGGATTGATAGCAGAAATTAGCTCAGGGCTAATCTTCCTCACCAAAAAAAATTAAAAAAAAAAGTCAAGGTTATCAGCAGGGCCACACTCCCTCTGAATGACCTCCCTGGGGAAATCCACTTGGTGTCTCTTTCTAGCTTCTGATGGTTGCCAGCTTCTTTGGCTTGTGGCCACATCACTCCAATCTCTGCCTCAGTCTTCACATTGCCTTCTCCGCTGTGTATCTCTTATAAGGACACTTGTGGTTGGATTTAGGACACGCCCAGATAAGCCAGGTTGATCTCATTTCAAGATCCTTAAATTTAATTACATCTGCAAAGGCCTTGAAACAGGACTATGCCCGGCATGTGTGGCTAAAGCCCAATGAGTGACGAAGAGAAAAAGAAGAGATATAGTAGGAGATGTTAGGGGAGAATAGTAGGAGGAGGTACAAAAATTAGAATATCAAGTTGATAAATGACTTAATTGTGGCTTGAAATCAAAGTATGGGGGGGTGGACATTATTAACTATTAAGTTGCTTTGTGAACATGGACTTAATGTCAGGAGAAATAATCTTGACATCTATTCTAGGCCATGGAAAGTCTGAGTGAACTGTCCTTGTCCTAAACCTAGATTATGCATTCCTGTCTGCCAGATTCAGTGTCTCAATCCTCTCTGGACAGTGTTAGGTATACAGTGCCAATTTTTTCCGCTTCATTTTCCTTGTTTCTAGATTACACGCAGACTAGCTTCTTATAGAATCACATTCTTTCTTCTGAGCACAATATATAAATTTAGACTTCAACTTCATCCAATATACTTGATTAGGTTAAGATTTGATGGTGTGACAGTCACAATTATGATTGGATTGTAGTGCTCTGGCTTTGTTTTTCTGACAGACTTCATCACTGCTTATTTAAGACTCTGTTGGAGCAAGCCAAGCCCATACTTAAAAGGGTGTCTGTCCCAGACTCATGCCATGCACTTCATCTTCAGTCCTCTTTTGCTCCAACCCCAGCTGTTTGCCATTCTGGTTTACCTGACTTTCCTGGATCCCTTCTTCTGCCTCGTCATCTTTCAGCAGAAGACCAGTCTCCCCTCCTCTTGGAATGACACACTAGGAATGACCTTATGGTAACTGATCTCTAGACTTTGGACTCTTTTCTTGTAAACTGTGCCCAAGGGCTGCTTAGTTTCCTGAAATACAGACTCCACCTCTTCCTTGAAGCTTTTCTTAGCGGGAAGCCATTTCTCCTCCAAACTCTAAAAGCCCTTACCCTTTTACTAAAGCAG
Source organism: Tapirus indicus (assembly GCA_031878705.1). Classification (NCBI taxonomy): domain Eukaryota; kingdom Metazoa; phylum Chordata; class Mammalia; order Perissodactyla; family Tapiridae; genus Tapirus; species Tapirus indicus. The sequence continues at coordinate 43,285,828 of CM062919.1, forward strand.
GGTATATTTTATTTCCCCAACTAGATTGTATGCTGGTGAAGGTCAAAACCTATTTTATACTTCTTTACCTGCCTTTCATCCCCACAACACCCTTGTGCCTTAAACATAGATGGTGCTTCATAAATATTGTTGAATAAAACAGCTTTAAGGAAAGGAAGTGACTTTTTAATATAAACTGTCAGGAGGAAAATCATCATTCTTAGATATAACATTTGTGAAAGGATTTTGAACACTTACCAAAATAGAAAACTTGTTTCTATTGTTTACAGTTACAGTTTTTAAAAGTCAGGTTTATTGAGGTATAATTTGCATTCATTAAAATTTGCCATTTTAAGTTCTTCATGTCTATGAATTTTGAGAAATTTATACAGTTGTATAGTCATCACCATAGCCAAGATATAGATTATTTACATCATTTCCAAAATTTTTTTGAGCCCTTTTGCAGTCAAACCCCATCCCTCATGACCAGCCCCTGGCAACTACCCGTCTGATTTGTGTCTCTATAGCTTGCCTTTCCCAGAATGTTATATAAATGGAATCACAAAGTAAGTGGCCTTTTGTATCTGGCTTCTTTCACTTAGCATAATGCTTTTAAGATTCGTCTAAGTAGTTGCATGTATCAGTAGCTAGTTCCTTTTTACTGCTATCAGAGGGATCCCGAATACCTACTCACTGTGGCAAGAATTATTTTTAGCAGAAGGCATTTGAGTTCCTGAAATCTCTTATTTTCCTAAAAGCAGAGTCTCCCATAAGAACTAAAAAGAACTCAATTGTCATAAATCCCCTCTCCTGGGATCCATCAGGGATGATTTACTCTTATCATGGGAAATGAGAAGTCTCCAGACCACATCTAAGCAGACATTGTCACAAAACTATCATATCTCCCATCTATTCTCCTGAGGCCCATTTATCTTTCCAAAAAAGTTGGGGCCGGCCCAGTGGCATACTGGTTAGGTTGGCATGCTCTGCTTTGGTGGCCTGGAGTTCATGGGTTTGGAGTCTGGGCATGGACATACACATTGCTCATCAAACCATGCTGTGGTGGCATCCCACATACAAGGTAGAGGAAGATGTGTGGAGATGTTAGCTCAGGGCTATCCTTCCTCGAGCAAAAAGAGGAAGATTGGCAACAGCTAGCTCAGGGCCAATCTTCCTCACCAAAAAAAAAAAAAAAACCAAAACGCCTATTTTTCCAAAGAGTCATTTGTTTTTCCATGAATGTCTTTCTCCCCCTGCCATCCCCTATTAAGATGGTATATAAGCCCCAAATTCTAACTGCCCCTTTGATTCACATTTTTCTGTGGACCCTCTATATACCTTATCAAAATTATGGCGATTAAATGTTATCTTTTGCTAATCTGTCTTCTGTCAGTTGAATTTGAAGGACTTAAACTAAGAGGGTACAGGAAAAATTTTAACTCTCTGACACTACTATTCCATTGTATGGGGGTATTAAAATTTGTTTATCCATTCATCAGTTGGACTTTTGGGTTATTCCCAGTTTTTGGACACTTCCCTACAGGGTCTTTGCATGGCATATATTTTCAATTCTCTTCAATTAATGCCTAGAATGTGATCCCAAGATTATATGCTAAGTGTCTCTATAAGAAACTGCAAGACTGTTTTCCAAAATGGTTGTACCAGTTTGCATTTCCATCAGCAACATGTGAGAGTTCCAGTCATTCAGCATCCTCATCAGCACTGTATATTGTCAGCTGTCTTACTTTGCCATTCTAGTCGGTTAAGTGATAATTTGAAGACAAATAAGGAATATGTACAGGTTCACCTATCTAAGAAAAATCTATTGATAACACCAGTGCCTGGTTTTAGCTTTGATTGGGTTGATACACTTTGTCAGATGTTTGATTTTGTTGACTGTGTCAGGAATATGGTCATGTTGGGAACATACAACACTGTTCCTTATCTCCAGGTCCCCACAGTCAGCTGAGAAAGACATGAGAACGAAAGTATATACAAGAGTATACTTCTCATGGCACTTTGGGAGTACAGACTGGAAACTTTTTGCCTGTCCCTGGAGGAAGGGAAAGGCCGTCAGAAGTTGTCTTCTGCCCCCTAAACTGATGACGAGCTTTGTTGGTTAAATGTCAGTGCTAGGTCTTGAGTATTTTAAATGCAATGGAAGACAATGAGGGCTTCCTTAGCCAGAAGGTAATTAATCTTGATATGAAAATAGGCCTAAGAGTTAAGGAAATGTGATCCTAGGAGACTTCTTACCTCAAATATACACTCTATGTAGAACCATGGAACAAAGTGGCCCATCAGGCCCAGAGGAGAAAAAGATGTTTTCGGGAAGGGGGCTACTGGGGCCAGGAAAGAACAAAAGGAGGACCGGGGAGTTTGAGAGACACGGAGAGCACTGGACTGGTTGGAAATCTGAACTCCTGGATCCCAGTTACAGTTGTGCCCTAACTGGTTGTGCAAACCTGGACAAGCCAAATGCTGCAGGCCTGTCTCCTTTCATCTATCAAACAAGAGCTTGGACCCCTAAGATCTCTTTCAGTTGTGACATTTTGTGGTCTGCATACCAAATGGAGGGAGGATTCTGGGAAGGACAATGGCTAAGGCCAGAGCAAAGAGAGAGAATGCAGGGGCGGGGCATGGGAATGCAGATGATGGGCTCTGAGAGGAGAGGGATGTGGCTTGTATTTAAATACAGGCAAATGGAGGGATACCTAAGCCCCAAACAGACTGTTAAGGGCTGCCAAGGAAAACCCAAGGTGAGACTGGTGTGTGAAACTAGGGATGTGCTAGGAACGCAATATGCAGGAGAGTAGGCAGGGAGATTTTCAACAGGAATGCAGAGCACAGCGACCAGGGATCTGGGAGCATTTATTTATTCATTCAACAAATAGTTATTGAAAAGGGGTATTTTGGAGGAGATTCAAGGAGGCAGGCTAGCATTTAACATGAGAGAAGTTTATGATGGGTACTGAACTGGGGGTACTGATAAGGTAAGGGGGGTTCCCCACTTTCAGAGATTGTGACGCCAAGCTACGATCCTGTAACCATTCATTCACCAAACACTTGATGAGGAACTAACATGTTATAGGCACTGGAGATAAAGGCCAATTTCTCTGCCCTACTGGAGCTTAAGTTCTAGGAAGGAAAGATAAACAATAAATCAAGTAAATAATAAAATATATAGCATGTTAGTTAGTGATAAATGCTAATAAGAAAAACAAAGCAGGGAGGGACAATAGGATTGGGTGTAAAGGGGTGGGGGTTGTAATTCTGAATAGTGTGGCCCTTGGGTAGATGACATCTGAATCAGGGAAGGGAGGGAATGAGCTTGAACAGAGGGGTACTGGATAGTCTTTCAGAAGAGCAACAGTAAGCAGAACAAGGGACCTGAGTTGGGAGAGTAGCCAGGCTTCCAGGAGGCCAGTGGGGATGATGGAAGAGGAACAAGGGGAGAGCAGTTCAGATGTCTGGGCTCAGGAGAAGGCAGGAAGGAGGCTGGCTCATTCTGGAGTTCCCTCACTCGCCTCCCTCCTTTGTCTCAGCATTTAGGGAACACCCCTGTGCCTCAAGCTACAGATACTGTAGTGGATAAGACACTGTGCTCCAGTTATCAGAACTAGAACAAAAGGTCAGGGTACAACTGGTAGCAAGGATAGATGATGCTGCATTCAATAGAACTAGTACAGGCCTTCAATCCCTCTGTCTTCAGACACCATCAATTTTGAAGCCAGTGTGGCTCAAGGCCGACTGGTGGGTCTCCACAGAGGGCAAAAGAGAACTTCAGAGAAAAAACTAGGGAGGCCAGGTATATCGAATTTAAAAATATAAAATGGTACTAGGAAATACCTGCACATGATTTGAATTTTCAAACAGAATAAAGAGCATGCTCAATTCCTAAGCTGCTGAGAATTTTAGACATGACTAGTCCAACCTCTTCATTTTACAGACAAAACTCAAGAGAAGTGATTTTTCAAACCGACAGAGGAAAGAAGAAACAGTTCTTTAGCCTACTCGGCCAGTGCATTTTCTATCCTTTCACAACTTTTTTACCCTCACCAAAAGTTTCAGAATATGGTTACAGAGAAAGCAAAACAATATTTTAAGTTCATTGTTAACTAAATGAAAAATAGAAATGGCGGTGACTCGGAGAGCGAAAATTTCAGAGCCAGAGTTCAGTCACTGCAGGATCAGTTATATAGGGAGGAGATTCCTGGAGGTGTGAGTAGTGACAGGTACTTCTGGAAATGTAGAGAATGGGAGAAAGGCCCCAAATGTTAGTCGCTGACAGACCAAAGTCATCTCTTTGGTTAGTGACAGCAAGAGTGGAACCGAAAACTTTCAACATCAGGATGATGTTGTACCCTAATTTTTAATCAAAACTTGAGGAAGATGTAACATTTAAAGCAGATTATTGAACTTCAGTGTAACAGTTAATGCGGGTTCAGTCAAACGAAGCTCTTTTCTAAAGACAAAAATGAAACGTGGTTAGGAATAAAAAGCACATGGAAGCTCAAAAACAATATTTTACCAAACTTTTGAAATAAATCTCTAGAGAAAATATTAAGAACATATATTAATTAAAATTTAAAAAATTGATGAATTAAATACGTAGGAAAGAATCCATATTCTCAAAATAAGAAAACCAGAACTCATTCACATTTTGAAGTCTTTATCTTGCAGATGATTTTAAATTTTGGATAATAAAAGTAAAGTAAAATACAGCCTCTTGAAAAACAGCTAAGAATTCAAGTTCACAGCACCAGCGTCCCTCAAGGAAATTGTCTATTGATTTGTAACTTGGCCTTGAATTTGACCTGTGGCCTTCATGTCATGATAATTTGGGTCACTCTGAATATGCCATCCCTTGAACAAGGGCCTCTGCTAATTTTAAATGAATGCAGCTGTCCATTCACCATTATTCTATTTGCATCACAATATGTGGGAATAAATTCACAATTAATAAAACATTTCTAGTCAGCAGTCAGATGGAGGAAATAAAGGACATTTATTTAGTAAGTTTAAAGAGAGATGTTTCATTTTTCCTTTTTGGACACAAAAAAGGGAAAGAAAACAGTTTATGTCTTTGACGGCTCTGATAGAAGCCAGAATTGTTCCCTGGGCTATAGCATCTGAAAAAGCCATAACCTCAAATTAGATTTTAGTTAAAAAAAAAAAGAAAGAATAAATTTTAAAAAGAGAATAAACAACAACAAAAAACACATAGATATAGAGAGTAGATTGGTGGTTACCAGAGGGCAAGGGGAGAGAGGGGAGGACAAAAGGGGTGACAGCACATGTGTATGGTGATGGATGGTAATTAGTATTTGCGTGGTGAACATGATATAGTCTACACAGAAATAGAAATATAATGATGTACGTCTGAAACTTATATAATGTTATAAACCAACATTACTGCAATAAAAAATAAATAAATAAAACAAACAAAAAAAGAAAGAATAAATGTGGAAAAGTTTGTACCAGGCCTAAAAAGTTCTTTCTTTACTTTCTTTCTCTCTTCCTCCCTCCATCCCGTCCCTTTTTTTCTCTCTCTCCTTCTGTCTTTCTTTTTCCCTTCCTTTCTGCATTTATTTCTTTTCTCTCTCTTTGATTCAATGGAAATAAGTATTTTTCAAGTTTGATTCATGGGGAGGGCTTGCATTTGATATTAAGTAATCAAAACCTTTGGTGGTTAAGCACTTTAGGGCCTTCAGTCCATCTTGCATCTGATGCTGCATTAATTAATAATATATTGTCCAGATATAGGGACACAAGCGTCCTACTGAGTAGACCAGGGAAGGAAGGAGTCTGGAAGCTCTGTCATAAGAGAAACAAGTGAAGGAACTTGAATGAGAAGGAACTGGGGTAGCTGGCAGAGGAGTTAGGGAAGTCTCAACAGATGGGTTTTTGAACTTGCTGTTTTCACTGTGTAGAATGTTCCTTCCTCTACCTGTTAAAATTCTCCAAAGCAAGAAGTTCCTCTTCTCACTGTGAGAAGTTCCTCTCAGGAACCTTCTCCCTTCTCCAAACCACAATAGCACCTGCTGCTACCTCTATGACAACACTAGCGGTAGTCCGACTTACCTAGATCGGGTTAGGCAGGGTCATGAATGCCACTCCAAGGGGTTTAAGGGAGCCATTACATTTCTGAGGACAGGCGTGATTTAAGGTATCGAAGGCAGACTAAGAAGGCGTTTCAGGTTCAAACAAAAGGGGAAAGGCGCATGAAATTATTTTTCTTTTTTTCAGCATGTTACTGTGTGCCAGGTATCATGCACGGTCACCACACTTCATAAACGTGGAAGCCAGTTTACTCTCCCACACGTCACTAGGCAGCCTCCATGTCCGCACCACCCTTTTTACTCTCTGTAATCTGAGAGTAATTGCTCCACTGAAATCGTGCTTTGAAGGCTCAGCTATGACCTGCTACCTGCCACGTCTAGGGACTTGTCCGCTTAGTCCTCGTTCTCGCTGTTTTGAGTCCACGATCTTCCCGAAACATTTTCTTCTCATAACTCACGAACTGATTGCATTTTCCCGCTTAATGTTTAAAATTTGGAATGCATGTGTACCGTAGAAACTTAAAACGAAGCTTAATTAGTTAAAGGTGGCTATGGGTGGAGACCTGAAGAGATTTTGAAGGGTATTTTGCAGCGCTTTAGACTTAAAAGGCGGGTGACAATAGTTCTAAAGAGAACGGTCAAAGCCTGCAGATTTTTGTTTTAACAGCTCCATTCTCATGCATGCACGCCAGGGCTGGGGGGTAAGTTTTCTGTTGTTCGTTTATAAAAGAAATCCAGAAAGGGAGCGGGGCTCGCCCCTTTTCTGACCTAAGGGCAAGAGCGAGGGGCCGGGCGGATTAGGCGCGGCGCCCCTCCAGCCCTGCTAGGGCCCAGAGCAACCCCGACCGCCGAGGGGCGGGGCGCGCCAGGCGGCCACGCGCGCGGGCGGAGGAGTGGGCGTGTCCCGCGGGCGCGCGCGGGCGGCGGAGGGGGCGTGTCCCGCGGGCGGCGGCGGCGGCGCGGGCCGGGTGCGCGGCACAGCCTCCTGTGCTGGAATGTGCGGCTCCCGCGAGCTCGCGGCGCAGCAGCAGAGCGAGCGCCGCCGAGGCCCCGGGCCCCAGACCCCGGCGGCGGCGGCTGCCGGGACGGCGGGGCGAGAGCCGGTGGCCTAAGCACTCTCTGCAGCCCCACTCCTGGGCCTTCGCGGGCCTCGACGGTCCCAGCGCCCAACTTTTCCACTCTCCCCCCCTCCCCCGAAACTCCAGCAACAAAGAAAAGTAGTCGGAGAAGGAGCGGCGACGCCGGGTCACCCGCCCCTCCTCGCCGAGGAAGGCCGGTAAGCGCGGCGCAGGGTTGGGGGCTCGGTCGGGGTGGGGGAGGGCCGGCCGGGCGGCGGTGGCGGCGGCCGCGGGAGGGGGAGGGCGCGGAAGGACGCGGAGCGAGGCGCTGTCCAGGGCTGATTTGCAGATACTGTGGCTCTCGCGGCGGCGGCCGCGCCGGGCGGGGGCGGGCGACAGAGCGGGATCGGGTTACACCGGCGCGGCCCGGGGGCTGGGCCGGGGGCGTCGGGCGGCGCCAGGACCCCCTCCCCAGTTGTGGCCGAGCCGCCGCCTCCGCGCGGGCCCGGGCGCCGCTCGGAGTCGGGTCCCGAGGCCAAGGCGCGGAGCTGCTTGGGGCCCTAGTCCTGAAACTTCCTCCTCGCCCTCCTATTGCTCTCAGGTCCCGCCGCAGCCCCTCGCCGGCCCGCGGCCCTCCTGTCCCCCGCCCTCTCCGGCCTCTCCCTTTCGCCGGAAGGCGCCGTTGAGTGCGGCCGGGCGGGTTGAGTCAGCCCCGGGGCCCGGGCGGGTCATCCAATGGGGCTGGACAGCGATTTCTGCGCTCGGGCCGCCCCGCCGCCGCGGCCCTCCGCGCCTGGCCACCCCGCCGCCGGAGCTGGTGGGGCCGGGGCGCGCGTCCCGCGGAGCGCCGTGGGGGAGTGAGTTCGCAAACTTCCGGGGCGCGGGGGGGCGGCTGGCGCGCGTGGGGCCCCCTCCGGTGCTCGGGGCCTGACGCCTCCGGAGGGCGCCCGCGGAGCCGCCCCGGGCCTCTGCGGAGGGCGAGCCCGGAGGCGGTGAGAGGGGCCGGGACGCCGGCAACGCGGTAACTTTCTTCCTTTTCCCAGACTCGGGCCCGCGGCCGGGGAGGGGGCAGCCTGGACTGGGGAAGACTCGGTCCGGCCCCACCGCGTCCCGAGTTTGCCCACCTTCCCTTTTTTAGTGTTGGAGAGCACAGGAAAAGCTTCAGGACGAGTGTTGGGGCAACTCCCTCGAGTTGGTGTGTAAATGTGTGCAGTGAGCGGGCCGAGCCGAGAGGAAGCGAGAGCGCCCGAGTTTGCAAAGAGCTGCTTTGTGTTTGGTATTTTGAGAAAATGGCCGAATGCCTATTTCAGTCAGGAATGCCGCCGCCGAGGCAGGCGCTGGTGGCAGCAGCACATAGGAATTCGTGCAACACGTTGGGCTTTCGGGCTGTCTGGGACGGTCTCCCTTAAAAATATTAACATTCCTTTAGGGATGGTAGTTAGGGCTTGAGAGGTATTAGAAAAGTCGATGTTTGGGTAAATTACCGAGTAGCCTGGGCTAAGTCCTGGGACAGCTTTTGCCCTCAGTTTGTTTTCTGTGATGGCATTTGATTCCGACTTTTGTTGGTACATATAACTCAACCGGTTTGTGTTTATGCACTTGGGTGAAACAGATTACTTTTTATATATTTTAGGTTTAACTTTATTTTTTCTAGTACTTGCCACTTATTTTGCTTTTTCTAATTTGCAAGGGAACACCTAATTTGAGAATAGCACCTTTTAGATTGGAAAGTAACGTGGTTAAGACGATTTTAAAAGCCCAACATGTTTTCAAGAAGGTGATCTTGTAATGGCTTCCACTAGGCAAGTAGGCCAAGTCAAGCACAATGCGAGAATGTTGCTGATTGTCGAGTTGAGTTGTACGAGTATTTTATTAGGGGTTTTGAAAGATTGTTTATTTTCATTTGTGACGTTTTGAATACACCAAAATTCCTTTTTCACAGAAGAAGGGTCCGAATTTTTTTTTCCTTTTAACAGGCCGAGTCATGGAAAAAATAAGAAACTGTTACTTTTTCACAGTAGTTTATTCTTCTGGAGTTAGTTGAGTTCATATGAAATTCAATTCAGTTGACCAATTATTACAAGCTTCTACTTTCCAGACGTGTTTGTACTTAATAAATGCACAGTATGGCTTTTGGATTTCTCCCCTTTGTGATTCAGACCGGTACACTGTTGAAGGGGGAATTGGGAGGACAGCAGATTACTATTCATGTATTGAACATAAAAAATAATTTTAATTAACATTAAAAATGAAGGCTACTGGGCCGCCCCGGTAGCGTAGCGGTTAAATTAAATTCGTGCGTTCTGCTTCGGAGGCCCTTGGTTCACCGGTTCGGATCCTGGGCATGGACCTGCTCGCCGCTCATCAAGCCATGCTCATCAAGCCATGCTGAGGTGGCGTCCCACATAGAAACGCTACAACTCTACAACTAGGATACACAACTACTGGGGCTTTGGGGAGGAAAAAGAGAAGATTGGCAACAGATGTTAGCACAGGGCCAATCTCCTTCAAAAAAAAAATGAAGATTACTTATTTTTTTCTATCAGAAATAAAAGTGCGCGAGGGAAGGGTTGCTGGTGGTAGACCTAGTTGATGATGAGTTGTGTCAAATGATTGATAGAATTTTTTGTAGAGGTAATAGAAATTATTTTGGTGACTGCAGTAACAAGCATGCAGAATTACACGAATATTTTTTTTTTTATTTTTTTGTGGGGAAGACCAGCCCTGAGCTAACATCTGTTGCCAATCCTCCCCTTTTTTGCTGAGGAAGACTGGCCCTGGGCTAACATCTGTGCCCATCTTCCTCCACTTTATATGGGACGCCACCACGACATGGTTGACAAGCAGTGCTTCGGCGGGCGCCCGGGATCCGAACTTGCAAACCCTGGGCTGCCAAGCACGGACTAAACCGCTGCGCCACCGGGCGGCCCCCACACGAATATTTTAAAGGCTTATTTTTAGTAGTTAATGAAGCTCATTGGGTGAAAGATTATATTGGAAAATGTTTTTTAAAGTTATGAAGAATTACGGGGATGTTTTGGTTTTAGACTAGTAAAAGTTGTGTCTAAACAAGTGCTTTTGTGTTTTTTGTGTTGTTTTGAATTCAGAATACAGTTATGGCCACCCAGGTAATGGGGCAGTCTTCTGGAGGAGGAGGGCTGTTCACCGGCAGTGGCAGCATGGGCATGGCCTTGCCTAACGACATGTATGATTTGCATGACCTCTCCAAAGCTGAACTGGCTGCGCCTCAGCTTATCATGTTGGCAAATGTGGCCTTAACTGGGGAAGTAAATGGCAGCTGCTGTGATTACCTGGTTGGCGAAGAAAGGCAGATGGCAGAATTGATGCCTGTTGGGGATAACAACTTTTCAGATAGTGATGGAGAAGGACTTGAGGAGTCTCCTGAAATAAAGGGTGAACCCAGTGGACTGGAAAACATGGAACTGGAAAGTTTGGAACTCAGTGTTGTAGAACCACAGCCTGTGTTTGAGGTATCAGCTGCCCCAGAAATGTATAGCGCAAATAAAGATGTTCCTTCCGAAACACCTGGAGCAGAGGACAAATGCAAGAACTTGAAGACCAAACCCTTTCGCTGTAAGCCATGCCAGTATGAAGCAGAATCTGAAGAACAGTTTGTGCATCACATCAGAGTTCATAGTGCCAAGAAATTTTTTGTGGAAGAAAGTGCAGAGAAGCAAGCTAAAGCCAGGGAATCTGGCTCTTCCACTGTGGAAGAGGGAGATTTCTCCAAGGGCCCCATTCGCTGTGACCGTTGCGGCTACAATACCAATCGATATGATCACTATACTGCTCACCTGAAACACCACACCAGAGCTGGGGATAATGAGCGAGTCTACAAGTGCATCATTTGCACGTACACCACAGTCAGTGAATATCACTGGAGGAAACACTTGAGAAACCATTTTCCAAGGAAAGTATACACATGTGGAAAATGCAATTATTTTTCAGACAGAAAAAACAACTATGTTCAGCATGTTCGAACTCATACAGGTAAGAGGCCTTTTGTAGTCCAAAACTTCAACGGACTTCTGATAGTTTATTGAGTGGGTACTTAAAATAGTGCTAAAGAAAGGATACTCAGTTCAAATCCTAGTTCCATTATTTGCTGTCTGTGACCTTGGACAAGTTATTTAATCTCTTTGTGCCTCAGTTTCTCCAGGGGGGGACCCAATATATAGGATTGGAGGATTAAGTGAAGAAACACATGTAAAGCACTGAGTGCTATTTGGAAGAATAGCCAAGAGAAATCTTATCAATGCTCTTCCTAAAATACGTATTCTAATAACTTAGGCTAGACCATTTAGCTAAATTAGACTACTTTTTTTTAGAGGACTTATTTAGTTGGCAGTGAATACGGCTAAGATGCAATATAGTTTCCCAAAGGAATTGAGGGCTTACACAAAAAGGAAAATCCAATGATTAACCCTTGCATAGCTCCATTTAACAGAAGCCTTAAACTTTTAAAACATTGACTTGTGTGATTGAGTTCCTAAATGGAACAGTAACTTGTCCCCAAAACATAGAAATGTGATGTTAGTTTTTAACAGATTGGTTGGATTACCACACTTGACACCATATTCCTGAGAAAGCAAACACATGTGAATGCAACTGTTTTTCAGACAAAAAAAAAATAATGTTCAGCATGTTCGAACTCATACAGGTAAGAGGACCTTTCTAATTTATAAGTGCACTATATCGAAAAAATGGAACAGTCTTAAATGTACGAAAAATTTCGAACATCTCAGAAGTAGGAGAGAATGCCACACTGCACCAACATGTACCGGTCACCCAAAGTTATCAATATTTTGTCACATTTGTCAATTTATTTATTTTTTTGGCAAGTCATTTTTTTAAATAACATCTTTACTGAGATATACTCGAATAGCACACAATTTATCCATTTAAAGTTACAATTCATTGGTTTTAGTATATTCACAGAGTTGTACAACCATCATATCACCATAATCAATTTTAGGACATCTTCACCCCAAAGAGAAACGCCCTATTAGTGGTTGCTCCCCATTTCTCCCCAGCACTCCTTAACTTTTCACTTTTAAATTGACTTTCAAGTCTTTATGATTAAGGGGTCTCATTTTTTCAAAGAAATGTTTGTAACTATTGGTAGTTAATTTTCACATTTGTTATATTTTCCTGGTAAGAATTGGTACCTTTGAGGACTGATTACTGTTCTGAATAAAATGGATGGAGCATCTAGTACTGTAGTCTCTGGATCACAAGTGAAAAGGGGCTGTGGGATGCTGTTTACATCTGGTCCCTTTTGCAGGAGTTTTCCCTCTGCAGGACTGAACCCCACAGTAAAGTGGGACACAGTGAGGAGGGAAATTGATAATTGCTTTGCTTAATTGGTAGACTTAATAAAACTTGCAGGTGAAATTGCATTACAAAAAAGACATCTGCAGTAAGATTTCTAAGCCCCAGCTGATGGTTCCTGTATTTAAAACTTTAAAATTTAGTTAAGTAAAAAAATTTGTGGTTCCTTGGGAGTTTGTTGTAACTTGTGATTGATTGTCTTCATGCCTTGAGACCATTTTATTTCAGAAGTAAGGAAGTTCAAACATTTCAAAAATACATGGCATAGGAAATGAAAGTTACTTGGGAATCCTACCCAATTAATGAAGCACTTAACAGTTAGAATTAAACAAACTGTTAGACTAAACTAACCTTACCTACAATAACTTAAAACAAATCCCAGATACCATATATACTTCAGCCATAAGTACTTCATATTCATTTGACAGTTTTGTGAAAACCTTGGGGTGTAATTTAGAATTGGCTGTAATAGAGCTTTTCAGGTAGGAACTATGACATATGGTAGAGTGCATGACTTTTATGTGTATACCTTGATAAAGTTTTACATATATATATATACTCATAATCGCTATGCAAGTCAACATAGAGAATATTAATTACCAGCACCCCAGTGCCTTTGTCTTATTAAATTTTGATTTTTTTTTTTTGTCAGTTGTATTTTGATAACTTCAGAACTGTGGAGTTGAACAGTTTAAAATTTTTCCCAAAAAGCTAAAAATGTGTTCAACAATAAATCTAAATTGTTGATTTAAGAACATTTTTATAAGGAAGAAAAAAAAGGAAGATGGAGAGAGCTGGAAAAGTTTCAGTTTTGATGTGTATTTCTAATTTTTTATGTAAAGTGTGTTTTTTAAAACAGGAACTCTACTTTTGGCCATTTCTTAATTTTTGTCTAATTATAGTTAGGTGACTAATTTTTTTTCTTGTTTTTATTGATGTCATAATAGTTCATCACACTGTGAAACTTTAGTTGTACATTACTGTTTGTCAGTCACCATATAAATGTGTCCCTTCACCCCTTGTGCCCACCCCCCTTCCCCCTGGTAACCTAGGCAACTAATTTTTAATGGATATATTTTATGAGGTTAACTATACCATCCATTACTTAAATTTTTCTCCACATTAATTTAAGGCTGATATTTCCACAATAAGGTTATGATTTACATAGCTAACATTGGTTGTACATATCTCATTTCACATTTTACGGTTAAACCATTTGGTCTTAATGCTTTTTTAAAAGACTTTTCTCCCTAGTATTACCTTATTTGTGATTTTTAAAAACATTTTTAAAACAATTTTGTGGTGTATAAATTGATGGATAATATTTTGATTATGTGAATTCTGAATATCTCTGGTGTTAAATGCATGGTTATGAAAATTGTATTTATGGAAGTGCTGAAGAGTAGAGTTGAGAAGAGAGAGAGATGAGAAAATGATAGTCTGAGGGAATCACTTATTTCTCATTTCTCCTTGAGGTAGCCTAGTTTCATTTAATGGGTTTCTTCTGTTCAAAATGTTAGGTGCTTCCTTCTATTCTATGCCTTTAGAACAATCCATTGAGGAAACAGAGTAAGTGATAATAGCCCATGTTTAATGAGGAAAAGTTCATATTTGAAAGCCTGAAGTAATATGCCCAAGGTCATATCCAACTAGGATTCAAAGTTCTCAGAGCTCTCTTTTTTTAGGTATTATCATGGTGGGGGCTGAGGATTATTTTTGTTTGAGTCTTCAATCAAAAGAATTTTAATTTTGTGGTTTTAATTTTTAACCAGTTCACAAATTCTGTTTTAAAAGATGATATTTTTTTTGTGTGTGACTATATGTGTGACTGAAATATCACTGATTTTTCTAGAGTATTTATGCCTATATTGTAGAATTGCACAGATAGAAGCAATCTATTCTGTTACAAAGGATTTGAAAGTAAATTACCTATAATCGATCCTTCATGTTAATCTGTAGTGGTATTTAACTTTTTTCGTTAACTTTTTTTTATAACAGCTTAATTGAGATACAATTTACATACCATTCAATTACTATGGATTGGCCTTTTCTGGACGTTTCATATAAATGGACTCATACATACAACATGTGGTCCTTTGTGACTGATTTCTTTCACTTAGCATGTTTTCAAGGTTCATCCACGTTGTATGTACAATACTTGTTTTCTTTCTATTGCCAAATAATACTGTCTTGTGTGGATATACAACATTTTGTTTATCTAGTCATCAGTTAATGGATATTTGAATTGTTCCCACTTTATGCTGAATATGAATAATACTGCTATGAACGTTTCATGTACAAGTTTTTGTGTGGACGTGGTTTTTTTTCCTCTTGGGTATATAACTAGAATGGAATTGCTAGGCTGTGAACTATGTTTACTCATTTGAGGAGTTTTCCAAAGTTGCTCCACTATTTAATTTTACAATCCCACCAGCAGTGTATGAGGGTTCCAATTTCTCCACATCCTAATCAATACTTGTCAATTTCTTCGCATCCTAACCAATACTTGTTAACATCTGTCATTTTGATTATAGCCGTCCTGGTGGGTGTGAAGTCTTCATCTCATTGTGATTTTGATTTGCTTGCCTCATGGCTAATGATATTGTGCATCTTTTCATGTGCTTATTGGCCATTTGTGTATCATTACAGAAATACATTTAACATTTTTTGAACTATCTTAAAATTCTTCCAGGTCAAACCATCTTAAAATTCTTCCAGGTCAAAGTAGGCATTCTATTGCTATGAGCGATTTGTAGCTAATCTATAGATACCAGCTCCTTAAAGCTGAACAGTTACTAAGAACACATTTCCCACTCATTACCGCATTTTTTTTTCTTTTTTTCACTCTGTCTTGTCTTTTCCTTGTCCCATTTTATTAGACATCTGTTACCGTATCTTCTTATGTATAGACAAAATCTGATATTTATTGAGGGCTTTATTATGTGCCAGGCACAGTGTTAAATGCTCTGCATGTATTACCTTTAATTTAAATTCTCACAATTCTAGGAAGTGAAGGTACTGTTACTTTTATAGTTGAGGAAACTTGCCCAAGGTCATAATTATTATCTTGTAACCAAAGACTAGATGAAAAATTGTCGAGCTTTTTTTTTTTAATCTGTTTTGTCGTTGACAACCCAAGTACAAAAAGAATACACATTTCCTGCCTTTGAGCCTTAAATTCTTTAGTACTAAGTCATTGACCTCTCATCTTCAGTTGCTCTCAGTCCCTATGGCTTTATGAGTATAATTTAACACTGACCTAATTCATGAAAGTTATGCCTACTACTTGAAATTGTTAACTTAAAACAACAACATCCCACTCAAAAGCGTTCTTGTTTTAAGCTAACAATTTAAAATGGTAGATTTATCATTTACAAGGATTAAAAAAAATTGCCCAAACCATAGCATCAGAAAATTTGTGTAGATTTTTTAAGGATAATTCTAATTAAAAAAAAATTAGGACATTTCTCAGTTCTTAATATTTAATGTAATAACATGTAACATTACTGTGAAAATTAAAAGGACTGTTTGACTTCAGAAAGCCAATGCTATTTTTTGTTAGTAAAGCTGAAATAATGTAGTTATGTGAATTCTGAGTTAAATCATTTACATTTCTAATACATGGTATAAATTCACCATTTTGCCAGGAATAGGAAAAAAATATTCTTGTTAAAAAATGCTCAGTATTGAATATTGTATATATTGTTAGAATTGTGTTTGCCTTATTTTATCATGTTTAAATTCTAATCATTATATTTTTGCAGGAGAACGCCCATATAAATGTGAACTTTGTCCTTACTCAAGTTCTCAGAAGACTCATCTAACCAGGCATATGCGTACTCATTCAGGTTGGTAAGAAATGGGAACTTTTAAAATCATTTTTAGTAAACTACCAATATAAGAAGTTCTTCTAGACCTGGAACTGGGTCATTATTTATGATTATGTTTTTAATATAATTTAGAAATTTATAGTTAAAAAATCAGTGTTCTATTGATGTGGAGCTGTATTTAAAGGGAGATTCTTAACAAGGAGTCCATAGGTGGAACTCCTGAAACTGAATATAAATGTGTATGTATACTTTTTCTGGGAGGAGAGTCCTTAATTTTCATCAAATCTTTAACAATTTCCATGACTCTGATAAAAGTTGAACTGATATCATAGACCAAGGTTGATTCATCCTTTTTGAACAATTCCTACCTTCTCCCACTCCCTCCTCAACACAGTATTTTAACACCAAGTTTCATAGTGTGTGGGTGCCAGGTTCCAGGGATTCCTTAGCTTCTCGGGTCTTGAAATTTGGGTTTGTTCTCTTTGGAGAGTTGATAGGACTTCTGAGGACTGGTTTACAAAAGCAAACTTTAAAAAATGATATCAGGATACAATTTATTAATCTATAATAGATAAAATGCAGGACTGTAACAAGTGGGAGATTCATCCACTCTAGTGACTGAAGTAGTTATGATCAACGACCAGAATTGGTCCCCATTATCAAGGTACACAGGTGGCCAATTTAAAAAGTAAATATTGGGCCCTCCTGGTGGTGTAGTGGTTAAGTTGGTGTGCTCTGCTTCAGCGGCTCGGGGTTCGCATGTTCAGATCCCAGGTGTGGACCGACGCATCACTTGTCAAGCCATGCTGTGGCGGCGTCCCATATAAAGTAGAGGAAGATGGGCACGGATGTTAGCCCAGGGTCAGTCTTCCTCAGGATTGGCAGTGGATGTTAGCTCAGGGATAATCTTCCTCACACACACACACAAAAAGTAAATATTAGCATAGGTAGTCTTGATTGGATAATTTCATTTTGCCTTGGTGAACTGACCATGTCTGATCAGAATACAATACTCTCCTTCTGGATTTAGCATATATACCCCTGTGGGCAAACTATATACTAAAATTTTGCTGTTCACAAAAGTCTATGTAGACCCATTTCTCTTAACAATTATCTTAAATCTGTGGTGTCTAATTGGGTAGTCACTAGCCACATGTGGTCATTGAGTTTGTGAAATGTGGCTGGCTTGAATTAAGATGTATAAAATACATACCAGAATTCAAACAGTGTGAAGAAACTGTAAATTATCTATTTTTAAATATTGATTACATGTTGACATGATAACTGGATATATTGGGTTAAATAGTAAAATTAATTTTACCTGTTTCTGTTTCTTTTTTACCTTTGTAATGTGACTATTAGAAAACTTAAAATTACATATATTGCTTGCATTTTATTTTTTTTTTAATATATTTTTTATTTTTTATTGATGTCTTAGTTTATAACACTGTGGGGTTTTAGTTGTACATTTTTGTTTGTCCGTCACCTTGCGGATGTAACCCTTCACCCCTTGTGCCCCCCCCACCCCCCTTCCCCTTGGTAACCACCAATCAGTTCTCTCTGTCCGTGTGTTTACTTATATTCCATATATGAGTGAGTTCATGCAGTGTCTGTCCTTCTCTCTCTGGCTTATTTCACTTAACATAATACCCTCTAGGTCCTTCCATGTTGTTGCAAATGGGACAATTGTGTCTTTTCTTATGGCTGAGTAGTATTCCATTGTATGTATATGCCACATCTTTAACCAATCTTCAGTTGAGGGACACTTGGGTTGCTTCCACTTCTTGGCTATAGTGAATAATGCTGCAGTGAACATAGGGGTGCATACGCCTCTTGTGATGGTTGATTTCACGTCCATTGGGTAGATGCCCAAGAGTGGTATTGCTGGATCATACGGTATTTCTATTTTTAATTTTTTGAGGACTCTCCATACTGTTTTCCATAGAGGCTGCACCAGTTTGCATTCCCACCAGCAGTGAATGAGGGTCCCCGTTTCTCCACAACCTCTCCAGCATTTGTTGTTATTTGTCTTTGTGATTATAGCCATTCTAACCGGTGTAAGGTGATATCTCAGTGTAGTTTTGATTTGCTTGCATTTTATTTCTATTGGATATTGCTGTATTAAGTCAGTGATTAGTGAGATTTGATTATAGTACAGATTCTGATTTGAGCAGCTGTGAAGGGGTCATGTAGTATGCTTGCTAGCCTTTCTTGACTCTACAAGCTTGTCATGTTAATATACTTTGAGTGTTCCTTGTAAATCTAAGCTATTGAGTTGGGTCACTTAATCAGAATCCTTGATTATATTACTTCTGGGTGCTTCCTGGTTTCCTTTTCTGAGGGTAATTTGGATGCTATTGCAGGTTTTCTGGAGGGTAGGCATGATGTCTTAGCTATGCTCTAGCCCTCACATCAACTAAGAGCTTTACATGAATTAACTCATTTTAGTTTTCTATTCTATGATGTGTAAGTCATAACTATTGTGTAAGTTTTGTTATCATCCCCATTTTACAAATGGGGAAACTAAGGCATTGAAGAAATATGACCATTTTTCCTGTAGAATGTCCTCCCTTCTGGATTTTGTCTTACTTGCTTTCTCATGATGTCGTTTAGTTTTTCCTCTGTCCCTGTGCCTTGCATTACCTGTACACTGGAAATTAAATCTAAATGCTTGATACCTACTTCATGATGTCTCATTTGAAGTCATGTCTGGTTGACCCAATATTAGTGTTCCTGGTTCACTAGATTAGAATGATGACACACTTGTATCTTTTTCATTGAATTGATAATACTTTTCTCACTGTGGAAGTGTTGATCTATGGTATTTTACACCAGTCAATAATCTTTGCCTGAACGATTTTGAGTTTGCTGTCATCTTTTGCATTTTCTTTGCTATATTTTAAAGATGATTTTCAGTAGTTGCTGTTTGTTGCAGTACAGCAAGTGTTTTAAAAGTTTATTAATAATGAGTAGCAGCTACCATTTACTGTATGCATGTTGGGTACTGAAAAATTGGGATTTATCTCTAATCTTAGTACTCCTAAAATACTTAATCCTATTTGTAGATTAGGATACAGGTTTAGAGAGGATAAATGCTTTATTTAAGGTTAATTGTCATTCTTCCAAATTAGAAGAGCTAGGATTTGGCTTCAGACTCCTCCACCCTCTCATTTTCAGTTATCAACAGTGTTAAAAGAATATTATGGCTAAGAAAATGGCTTAAGAAGCTACGGCATAAGGAAATTGGAACCAGAGTGTATTGAGAAAGCAGAGCCATTGTCTTTTATTGGATGCCAAGTTTGTGAGTTGCAAACAGGAAACAAACATCTTTAGTTTGTTTTATGTATGAGTGTGCTGAATTATTTTCAGCATATCCTATGTTTTAATACTTTTAATAGAAGTTGCTGATAACACTTGATATAAAGTGAGGCTAAGTTATTAGGTCAAATTGGATAGATGTAGTGTTTCTAACTGAGTTGCATGGAGTGAGTATCTTGGGTGCCTTCTCTGGTCTGGAGTCTGATCTTTACAGATCATCTTGGGCATTTTGGTTCCTTGTTCATGTGAATGTATTTTAGGGAAGAGAAGTGTGTGCTCAGTCCTTTATTTCTGGAAGAGATTAGGCTCTGTTGAGTTAGTACATGTTAGCTAAACTGCCAAAAAGATTGGTTTATGAAGCAAAACCACATTCATTGTTTACTTGAAGCACTTTCATCCGTAGGGTAGGTCTTCTCAGGCCAAATTAGGAAGGGATCAGAATGTTGGTTTGGTGAAAAAGAAAATTGGATGAAAAAGCAGACACACTAACCTAATCTGGTGTGATTCTCCATTTTAGTGGTGTTGCTAATGAATGGTATTAGAGTATCCTCACCTGGGTGGTACCTAGAGGCACAGGCATTTTATCTGCAGCTCTCCCTTTCCCATTCGCAGTGGAGGTGCTGCCATTGCATCCTGGATGAAATATTTTTGTACTGGATGAAATACATCCAGTTTGTATTTGTCATTATGATATTTTTTGTATCATACTGGCCAGTTCCCTATCCTGCTAACATAGGAGTTCATTTTGAAATTTTTCCATTAAAGCCTATGGATGTTTGTTAAAGGGAATTAACAACTGGCCAAGTTCCACCTCCATTTATTACTCTTTTTAAGATGGAAAGTTATTTTATTTGGCAATAAATTTATTTTTCTTTCACCAAGTGTTTGATGATTATTATGGAGGCACTTTATTAATTTTTAAATTTTATCTTGCTGGTCTTTTTTTTTGAGGAAGACCGGCCCTGTGCTAACATCTGTTGTCAATCTTCCTCTTCCCAAAGCCCCAGTACATAGTTGTGTATCATAGTTGTAGAGTTGTAGCACTTCTATATGGGACACCACCTCAGCATGGCTTGATGAGCAATGAGTAGGTCTGCGACCAGGATCTGAACCAGCAAACCCCAGGCCACCGAAGCAGACGCATGAACTTAACCACTGGGCCACCGGGCCAGCCCCTGGAGGCACTATTTAATTTAATTAATTTATTTATTTTTGTGAGGAAGACCAGCCCTGAGCTAACGTCTGTGCCCATCTTCCTCTACTTTATATGGGACACCACCACGGCATGGCTGACAAGCAGTGTGTTGGCGGGTGCCCGGGATCAGAACCTGCAAACCCCAGGCTGCCAAAGTGCGAACTAAACCGCTTGAGGCACTATTTTAATAGCTGGGTTTGTTTGAAAGATGTTATGATTTGAGATCTTTTTGTGAATTCTAGAATAACTTTTAAACAGTATTTTATTGAAGTTTAATTTACACACATGAAAACGCACATATCTTAAGTATACACTTCAGTGACTTCACATGTACTTTCACTTGTTTGACTACCACCCAGATGAAAACATGGAACATTTCTACCGCTCTCAGAAAAATTCCCCCCTTACCCTTTCCAGTCAGTACTGCCATAGTCTCCCCCTAATTGGTATTCTGACTTCTATGAAAAAGAACATTATTCTATAAAAGTTTGTGAGATTCATCCCATGTTGCATTATCAGAATTTTGCTTTTATTGCTGAGTAGTGATCAGTTGTATGCCGCTACTACTCTTTAATTAAAGATTTCCCTTGCTGTTCTTCCTGGATCATTCTTGATAACATGTTAAGCTTATAAAAGTATTTCCCCTTTTGAATTTCCCTTACACTTATAAATTAATTTTGGAACTATAAAATAGATGTCTGATGCATTTACAAAAGTGAAAAACATAGGTAAATATTACTAGAGTTGGAAAAGGAAGTTAAGTTAAAACCATTGGCACAGGCAAAAGATTTATATTCAGCTAGGTACTAATAAACTATAAAATTTTGATGAATTGATATTTGATACAAGTAAGATTTAATGGCAATAACACAAAAACTGGGGGTAGGGATGAATGGAGCAAGTA
This sequence comes from Tapirus indicus, assembly GCA_031878705.1. NCBI lineage: Eukaryota > Metazoa > Chordata > Mammalia > Perissodactyla > Tapiridae > Tapirus > Tapirus indicus. The sequence goes on from CM062919.1 coordinate 43,307,526, forward strand.
AATTATGCCATCAAATTTTAACAGATTCCTGCATCCTCTCATTTCCTGACCATTAATTTCATAGGTGGAGGCTTGGACCTTGATTGAAGCTTGCTGTGTAAATACCCTCATTCATTAGGGATTATAAAATACTGATATTTTCATTGTTTTTTTATTAGCACAAATATTTTCATGGAGAGATAAATCCATTCATCAGCTATTTGTTTACTCAGAGGTAGGGTTTATATGGAAAGGCAGGATAAACACATGAATCCTTCCCTTTTGTTTACCTATACTAAAAATTATCAGTCCATTCCAAAAGTCATGAATTGCAGGTAAAGCATACTGACTGGCTATCTGCCAAATGCTAAGTGCTTTATATGGGTTAGGTTATTTATAGCTCACAGCACTCGAGTATTTTACAGATCAGGAAATAGAGCCATAGTGAGCTTTCAGTCCCTTGCTCAAGATCTCACAGTAAGTTGCAGAGCCCATATTTGATCCCCCAGATATTCTTACTCTAGAATAAGTTCTTAACTATTATGCACCTATCTTTCTCCATTCTGTGTCTATATATGTTAAGCAAATGTTTGTCTCCATGAAAGTGATTCATTGGAGATGACGGGGTAGGGCCAAGTATAGAGTCATGTAGCATGTGTAGAAACCTCTATTTATGAATGTATTAGTGGACTAACATGGAGAAGATTAACATGTAGCTCTATGTATTTTTTGAAGTTACTTCCATCTTCTGTTTTGTAGTCACAGTGTGGGCAGTTAAGAGTTTTAGGCCCATCCAATTAGTTCCTTATCCAATCTGACGTACCTGGATAAATATTTGTTTCTGTGATCGAATCTTTTATCATCACTTTCTAATCATGGTAAAGCTTACCATCTACATGGTTTTACTTAATGTCTGAATATTTTTGCTTTATGAAAAAATTAAGATTTGATATGAATTTTTAGAATGTTTGAGAGATGAATTTTCATAAATGTCAATTTCCATTTTTCTACTATGCATTCCATTGGACCAGTGGGGTATGGATACCATTTGGTAATATTTACTAGAGTGTGACTAGATGGGTATGTATTCAGGTAGAATGTGTTACTCTTATGCCTTTAATGTTGGGGTGAGGGTGAGGGTGGTTCTGGTTTTGTATGTATCTGTGATTATGACTGTTTATTTTACATACCATATCTATTTGTATGCCCCTTCTCATTTACCTAGTTTCTTTGCCCATTTTCTAGAAGAAGGTGGGGAAAAATCAGGAAAAGGTTTCTGTCTTGGCTCTATTTTTGCTTTAAAATAGCAACTCTGACATTGGAAAAGTTTGCTGAATGAAACTTGAACTCAATTCTGCCATGTTGGACAAAAGGGTTAAATTTAAAGAAAAAGACTTTGCTCCCTAGGCTAAAGCAGTATTTTAAAACTTTTGCACCTGAATATCTGATACAGTACAGAATTTTTCTTTGAAGTCTCAAGATTTATCTTAAAAACATATGAATTTTATATTCTACTCCATTATACATTTGTTTTAACCAAACATAAAAAATTTAAAATTATCTTCTTCAAGTGTCTTTGCCCCCAAATTGACATTCAGAACCCAATTAACTGCCAAGAATTGTGTACTTTTTGATGAATCTCTGCTCTTTAATAGTGCTTGAGTGCCCTAGCTTGATTAACTTATTATTAGATGATGGCTAACTGAGATAGTTATTCCTCAGTTTGGTTTGAGAATCAATGTCAAGGGATACAGAAAAGATATGCAAATAAATATGGTAAATGTAAGGTGCATGATACAATCTTTTCAATAAATAGTTTTTGTGGTGTTTTTAACATCCAATTCCTTATAAAGTATATTCTAATAAAGTCCTGAATTCATTTCTTATTATGTCTTTAACCTCTCTGTTTACTTTCAGGTGAGAAGCCATTTAAATGTGATCAGTGCAGTTATGTGGCCTCTAATCAACATGAAGTAACTCGTCATGCAAGACAGGTTCACAATGGGCCTAAACCTCTTAACTGCCCACACTGTGACTACAAAACAGCAGATAGAAGTAACTTCAAAAAACATGTAGAACTACATGTTAATCCGCGGCAGTTCAATTGCCCTGTATGCGACTATGCAGCTTCCAAGAAATGTAATCTGCAATATCATTTCAAATCTAAGCATCCTACTTGTCCTAATAAAACAATGGATGTCTCAAAAGTGAAACTAAAGAAAACCAAAAAGCGAGAGGCTGACTTGCCTGATAACAATATTACCAATGAAAAAACAGAAACAGAGCAGACAAAAATAAAGGGGGATGTGGCTGGAAAGAAAAATGAGAAGTCTGTAAAAGTAGAGAAAAAAGATAATGTTTCAAAAGAGAAAAAGCCTTGTAGTAATGCTTCGATCCAAGTGACTACCAGAACTCGCAAATCAGCAATGGAAACTAAAGAGATGGATGTGCATACAGGAAATAATTCAGAAAAAATGTGTAAAACCAAGAAAAGCAAAAGAAAGATGGAAGCTGAAGCCCATTCCTTACAAGATCCTGTTAATGATGAGGAACCTTTGACGAAAAAGAAAAAGAAGGCAGAAAGCAAATCCAAAAATATTCAGGAAGTGCCAAACGGTGACAGCAAAGTAGAGGAGAATAAAAAGCAAAATACTTACATGAAGAAAAGTACAAAGAAGAAAACTCTGAAAAACAAATCAAGTAAAAAAAGCAGCAAGCCTGCTCAGAAGGAGGCTGCTCAGAGGGAGTCTGCTCAGATAGAGCCTCCTCAGACAGAGCCTGCTCAGACAGAGCCGCCTCCTCCCATGGAGCCACCTCAGATGGAGACCGTTCAGATGGCGCCTCCTCCTCCCATGGGGCCTGCTCAGTTAGAGGTTGTTCCGGAGGGGCCTGTTCAGATGGAGCCGCTTCCTCCCATGGAACCTCCTCCTCACGTGGAGCCGATTCCCAAAAAGTCTCCTCGAAAAGATAATAAAAAGGAAAAGTTGAACATGGAGAGTGAAATGGCACGGAAAGAGCAAGTCCTTATTGAAGTTGGCTTAGTGCCTGTTAAAGATAGCCAGCCTCTAAAGGAAAGTGCAGGTGCACAGGATCTTTTGCCACCACCCCCACCGCTGCCAAAGGAAAACTTAAAAGAAGAGTCAAAAGACCAAAAATTATTCACCGAAGGCGAAAGAAATAAAGAAGCCCTTCTTGAAAAAGTAGAAGAGGCAGATAAGAGTCTAGCTGGTCTTGCTGCTATTATCAAGGAATCTGCCAATATTTCGTCCTCTGAACAAAATTTGAATGTGCCAGAGGGTGAAACTTTAGATGGTGAACATCAGGCTGACACTATGCTTTGTGAAATGGAAATGGACACAGATGAGAACAAAACAGAGAATCCCCCTGGCAAAGACTCAGCAGGTGAAGAACCAATTTCACCACTGCTTCTTCCCTTACCAATAGAAAACCATGAAGCAGTGTCCAAAACTGCTGTGGCATCACCTCCTGTCACCATGGCAGTAAACGAGTCTCAGGAAATGGATGAAGATGAAGGCATCCACAGTCATGATGGAAGTGACTTAAGTGACAACATGTCAGAAGGGAGTGATGATTCTGGATTGAATGGCGCTCGGCCAGTTCCACAAGAAACTAGTAGAAAAAATGCAAAGGAAGCCTTGGCAGTCAAAGTGGCTGAGGGAGATTTTGTTTGTATCTTCTGTGATCGTTCTTTCAGAAAGGAAAAAGATTACAGCAAACACCTCAATCGCCATTTGGTTAACGTATACTTCCTTGAAAAAGCAGCTAAAGGGCAAGAGTAATTAAACTTTGGACAAGGCATCATTTCTTAGGTTATAAGATCTATTACATTTTATATTCATTTATAGTAGTGGACAACCTTTTATTTTTAAAATGCTTTAATTAGTGTCCAGTGTTCATTTTTAAGCGGCAGTCTTTTCCTTAGGCTTCTGTATGCCTATTGATGTATAAAGTTTAGCAAATCCAAGGGAGTTAGTGTACTAAACCAGCAGACACCTAGATGAGTTAGCTTATGCATTTAATTGAAACAAGAAGGCCAAGGTTGTGTTACACCATTCTATTGGCTTTGTGCAGCTATAACTTGTCAGTTTTTTCCCCATGGCTATCTTCCTGGTTTACTTTAGTTTATTCTTAGTTCCTTGTTTAGCTCCATAAAAATTGGCATACTTAAATAGCAAATTACTTGAAGAATTTGCCTGCTTTATATAAAGTTAGCACTTTAAAATTTTTTTTAGAGATGAGAAGAGACATGTAAATTGAAGAAAAATTCTCCCACCAATGGACATTGTATCAGTCCAGGTATTTACTTCCTGAGTTTTGATCAATATTTCTTATTTGTGTATGTTAATCGTTATAAAAACAATGATTTTGGTGTGTTTTTTTTTTTATTTTGGTGCTTTAATGGCTTAAGATGTTGCACATTGTTTTTTGTTTTAACCTATGCAGTTCAATTTTTTCTAGAAATAGCATTTGTGTTGAACAGTAACACTTTATACATATATATATGCATGTTGATTTTTTCCTCTTTGGAGGGATGCTTTTAGTGTTGTTTGCAAAAGGGCAGTTTTCTTTTTCCTTTGCTGCAATTGTCTTTTTTGCAGAATTATTAGTGTGCAAGTTTGTGAGCAAATGAAATATGCAGGTTCAATCCATTGATTTTGATTTTCACATCTTATATCTATGCCAGAATCTGTATTTCATATAAGTTATTTATTTTACATGGATGTAGTAAATTCACAGCTTTCAGTTTGAACTTTGCAATAAATAAACCACTAGGCTCTATATTGAAAGATTTTTATCTCAAATAACAACCATAAGTACTTTTTTTTGGCCTATTTTGTTTTAGTACAGCTACTTCCTAAATGTACAGTTTTAAGTCCTATCTTTGAGGAAAACCTTTTTTCATAGATGGTTGTTGTCCATATGGCTACTCAGCTGAATAAAGAACTGTAAGTGATATTTGGAAATTGCAAACCTGGAATTAGGAGACATAATTACTCCTTCAAGTTATACAGAATATCAGTTGTGAGATTCCAAAGCCATAGCAATTATATGGAAAACCTAGGATGAGAAAGGTAGTTTGAGTGCTTGTAGACCAGCTGCTACTTCCTATGACTACAATGAAAAAGGCTGGTGAAACTTAAGTACAGTCCAGATTAAAAAGTCACACTTTCTCAGGGATCTCCACAAACTAGTGGGTGTCCTGGCTGTCCCCATGACAGCCTCTTTCTACAGGTGAGGCCTCAGATGAACTGCAGCTATCCTGGTGTTCCTGTGGGGGCACTTTGTATGAAAAAGAGTGTACTCCCAAACTTTTGGTAGGTTCTTTGGCCAGTTGCCAAAGAATGTGAAAGAATCCAACATAGGATTTTTCTTGTTGATAGCAGTTATTCATTGCAGTAAAATAAAGTGTGATCCCAATAGGGAATCTTAAACAATTCTGATCTCCCATTTTCTATTCTGAAATAACCACTTTATATTTCGTTTATTTTTTTTTATCTGGTGATCTCTGAGGCAGGTTTCAGAGTTTGGCAGTGCAACATGAAAGATTAGGAAAAGCGTTGATGAAGTGTGGGTGGAAAACTTGTTAAAAATCTGAGAGTGAAGTTTGGGTGAAAAGACATTTGAGCTTGGAATTGACTGGGAGGCCAAAGATTTAAAGAAGCAGAAGATTCTCTCAAGACATGAGGAGTAAGTTGTATGTTAATGGTGTGTGTTTTGTGTGCATGAATGGGAATTTGTAAATGATGTTGAATTCTAGGCTCCGACAATCATTGTCAACAGAAGATCAAGCTGCAAATATTTATGTTTTAAAACTTAAATTATAAAGCTAGTTAAATCTTTCTAACAACTAGTTTTAATGTTCATGGGTACATTTTATGTAAGTTTCCTTTTACATTATATATGAAAAGATTCATGTTAAGTACAGATTGGAGACTGGGAATCAGTTTGGGGAAGAGGTTTTTGTGGATTCTTTCATACTACAAAAGAAAAAAATTAGACTCTGGGGAATCGGACTAATTTTCTTATCTAGTTTTTAAGACTAGAGTGTTAAAATATGAAGAAAATTAAAACCCCTTATTATTAAATTGATCTGTGAAAACATTGTCACTGGAAATTTTGTGGGACTTGAGGCCTTTCTTCCAGAAAACAAGGACTTGATTGTCAGGCCTATATTAGGTTCTGAACCTTAATGCCATGTATTTGTACTTATTAAAAATTGTTTCAATGAAAAGCATATTAGTAATATGAACTTCTGGTCTAGTTGGGAGTTCTTCCATTTGAAAAATGTGATATTTGCATGGAACTGTTTGAATCTTTTTGTTTTCTCAGTTTCCCCTTCACTGGATAGAATTGAAGCTAGAATTTCCCTTTTTGATAAAGGAATAAAAAGTGAACTTGTTATTTGTAAATCGATGTTTAGTAACTAGAGATAAACTTGAAATACTAGAATACGTTATAAACCTAATCCTAGGTAGTCTTATGAAAATGTATCTCTCAACTATCTTTTGAACCTATATTCACATTGGTTTTCAAGATTTTAAGTTATATTTTTTCCTCTTTTCAGAGCTGCTTCTTCGGGGCTACTTTTTTTTTTTTTTTAATTGAGGTGTAATTCACAAGGAGCTACATTTTTTTGGTAAGGCTTCTTATAACTATGGCTGGATGTTTTGCTCTAGTCTTCCAAGAAGGGCCATTTTATCTTTTAGAGTCATTTCTAAAGTCATGTGGTCTTTAACTTAGGGGACTATTTTGCATATGAGTGCTAATACATATTTAAACCCAAGTAGACCTCATCGCATGTCACCCCATGAATGTTGACAGTGGAAGGAATACCTTGCCTGTAGTATGATGTCAGTTCTGGACTGAAAAGCTGGGGAAGAAACTTATTTTTCTCTTTTGCATAAATCAGAACAACAACTAGGGTGCAGAGTTTCCTTATTGACCTCAGCAGATGAACTGAGCTGATAGTGTTAATTCAGATCCAAGAAATTGTATGAATCTTGGTTTGTGTAGATTTGTGATCTACATGCAATATTAACTAAATCAGATAGCTTTTACAGTTTCACATGTGTATATAGGCTCTCCCCACCCCTTTCAACATCCATTAGTTATTGAACTTTGTAAACTGGCATTGAAACATTACAGCAATGTTTTGTTGCACCAATTTTGTAAACTTTTACAGTGCAATACGTGTTATTTTTCAGAGACAAACCAAAGGTTAATTTCTCAAGGTTCTTGCTGCCTGCTTTAGCAGCATTTGATGGAGGATCTTTTATATACATTTGTAATAGATGAAAAATAAACTAGATGGCAAATCCTTTTTTTTTTTTTTAAAGCTTAAACCATGTACCAAGTTTTTGGTCCAAATTTGTAGGATAAGTTAAACTTAAATTGCATTCTATTAACCAATATGAGTGTATTTCTGTAAGCATAGTTATGTTGAAATAAAGTTTTGAAAAGCGTTTTATGCCTTTGTTTATTATTGGTACATCAAGCATCAAGGAATCCAAATTAATTTTTCTGGAATTGCAAGCGTATTAATAATTTTCAGAATTATTTTCCCCAGATAACCCATAATTGATAGAAAGGTCATGGTGGTCTTCGTTGTTTTGGGTAACAGTCCAGTGGGTAGTAGTCAAAAGTGTATCTTCCTAAATTCTGCTTTCAGGGAGGTGGAGGTGGGGGAGAAACAACCTTCAGACAATTAATAGAAGGTTTTACATAGTAATTCCTTCCCAGCCACAGGTCCCCTTGACAGTTTAAATATACATGTCCCTTTTCAGTAGCAGGCCTGGTGTTAGTAAATTTTGACTCATAATTGGAAAAAGATGCATTGAAGGGAAGATACGTTGAGTGTTCACTAAGTGCCAGGGCCCTAGTTTAAGGATTTTACTGTATTTCAGGGAATTCTGAGAAGAAACTGAAACCCAAGAGAAAAGTGATAAACCATCTTAGTAAGGTTCTGCTTCCTTTGTTAATGGAAATAAACAGTTGAGCTGTATGTGGAAAGTGGATGTGTTTTTGTGGAGTTGATAGAAAAGGGAAAGGGAGTTGGAGAAACCTCTGGCAAAGCATTGAAGCAACTGGATTACATTCTGTCCTGATGCAGCAGGTAACCTGGAAGATCCGGAGTTGAATTGATGAGAGGGATTCATCCTTTTCCCCTACCTGCAAGACTGCTTATCAGCAACAAAGCAAAATGAATTTCCAAGCATTTTACTGGCATGGTAGAATCACTGAGAAGGAGCGTGGAAGTTTCTGCCTGACCAAAGATACATGGGAAATTTATCTTGAATGTATAAATGCTGTTGATGTCTGATTTGGTTTGTTTAATCTTTAATGAATGAAAGAATTGTTAACAAGTACCTTTCTCCAGTCTCTTGCTACCTCTCCCCAGAGGCTTATCCCTGTTATAATTTTTACATGTATCACATACTTAACACTTGACCTATTGGCTATTAGTTTTTTCTCCCCAACGTGTCAATCAGAGCTTGATCCTAGCTTGTAGGTAGAGTTACAGTGTAGTAATAATGAGCTTCCTTCTAGAGTACTTGACAGCTCTCATCCTCAGCTCCATGAAGGAAGATTGGTGAAGGTACTAAGAACAATGTGCTAATGTTTGCCATCAGAAAGTTTCAGTGTTAATAAACTGCCTTTTCAGAAGTTCTTGATGCTCACTGTATCAAGTGTTCTGTGGGCCCTGGAGTTAGAGCTGGGTTCACAAGGGGCCCCTCTTACTACTGTAACTGAGCAGATTATTTTAACTTTTCTAAACCTGTTTCTTCCTATAGAAAGTGGGGACATATGGTACTTCTGTCCATAGAGTAGCTTTGAGTTTTAAATGTTTATTAAGCACTTGACCTGCTTGGTGTATAGTTTTAGTGTTAAGACCTCTTCCAATAGATAACAAACCAAATAAATATCCTTAAATATAGAAAATGCTTCCTCTATTTGGGCATAGTCAAGTTATATAATTGACCTGCTTGTCTTGCATGCCTTGCACAATAGTGAGCTTTTAATGTTAAAGTAGTTTGTGGGCTTTTGTGTCCAACTATATTGTAATCTCTACAGGATCCAGAATGCTTTTATGTTCACTGCTTTATTCAAACACTGAAACAGCATCTGACCCTTAGGGCAAGTAGTTGTTAATTGCCTGGTGTAAGAATTGTGTGTGTGTGTTTCTCCCTGATTTCAACTAATTAATATTCACTGGTAGTTTTAGTGTAATTTTTAAATGCTGATAATGCAGAAATCTGTTGGTTCATAGACGAGGGTGTTTTTCTGGATGCCTGAACAAGGCAGGAAGAGTCAACCCAAGTAGCAGGAAATAGGAAGTCTTGAGAAAGACACTGTTAAGAAACTTTATTTTGAGGAAGGTTCAAACATATGGAGAAGTTGCCAGAATGGTATTCTGAAATCTCGTACCCCTCAGTTGAATTCACCACTCACGTTTGCTTTCCATGTACTATATATATATATTATTTGCTGAACTACCAGAAATTGAGATTCAGGCATACCCCTTCATCTCTGAATATTTCAGTTTGTACCTCCTAAGAGTAACAGCATTCTCTTGCACAACAACAGTATAATTATGAAATTCAGGTCTTTGAAGATTGATGTAGTATTTAATATACAGTCCATATGTGAATTGTGCAAATTGTTTGTCTTCATACTAACCTTTAACAATCACACTGCTCCTAATCACCCATTGCAATTAGTTGTGACATCTCTTCAGTTTCCTTTGATTTGGAACGGTGTTTAGCTTTTGTCCTTCATAACATTAAGAGTTTGCAGAGTGCATGCCAGCTGTTTAAAGAATGGTCCATAATTTGGATTATTCTAATTGTTTCCTCATGCTTCAATTCAGGTTAGGCATTTTGGCAGGAATACTAAATACTGGTGCATTACATCAGAAGGCACATGATGTCAGTTTATCCCATTATTCATTGTGTTAACTTTTATTATTTGGCTAAGTTGTCCACCAGATTTCTCCACTGTAAACTTATTTTTTCCCTTTATAATTAGTATTCTGTGGGAAGATATGTTGAAACTTGCATATCAACAAACCCCAATGATTTTAGCATTTTGATTTTTGCTTGAATTAATTATACCTTCTGTCAAGAAGAGCTTTCCTTTCTCCCCATGGACCCAGGTTCTTGTTTCATTTATGTGTTAACTGACAGTCATTCCTTTTACCCCATTTCAGCTAGTGGGGGGAGTAGGGGCACCCTTTCTAGCTTCCTAAATGAGAGTTTTTTACTTTTATTTATTGATGTCTTAATAGTTTATAACATTGTGGGGTTTTAGTTGTACATTATTGTTTGTATGTCACCGTGTGGATGCATCCCTTCACCGCTTGTGCCCACCCTCCACCCCCCTTCCCTTTGGTAACCACCAATCAGTTCTCTCTGTCCGTGTGTTCATTTATATTCCATATATGAGTGAATTCATGCAGTGTCTGTCCTCTCTCTGGCTTATTTCACTTAACGTAATACCCTCTAGGTCAATCCTTGTTGTTGCAAATGGGACAATCTGTCTTTTCTTATGGCTGAGTAGTATTCCATTGTATGTATATACCACATCTTCTTTAACCAATCATCAGTCGAGGGACACTTGGGTGCTTCCACTTCTTGGCTATAGTGAAGAATGCTGCAATGAACATAGGGGTGCATATACCTCTTGTGATGGTTGATTTCATGTCTATTGGGTACATGCCCAAGAGTGGATTGCTGGATCATACGGTATTTCTATTTTTAATTTTTTGAGGAATCTCCATACTGTTTTCCTTAGAGGCTGCACCAGTTTGCATTCCCACCAGCAGTGAATGAGGGTTCCCGTTTCTCCACAACCTCTCCAGCATTTGTTGTTTTTTTGTCTTGGCGATTATAGCCATTCTAATGGGTGTCAGGTGATATCTTAGTGTAGATTTCATTTGCATTTCCCTGATGATTAGTGACGTTGAACATCTTTTCATGTGTCTATTGGCCATCTGTATCTCTTCCTTGGAGAAATGTCTGTTCATATCCTCTGCCCATTTTTTGATTGGGTTGTTTGTTTTTTTTTGTTATTCAGTTGTGTGAGTTCTTTATATATTATGGAGATTAATGCCTTATCAGATATACGATTTGCAAATATTTTCTCCCAGCTGGTGGGTTGTCTATTTATTTTGAACCTGGTTTCATTTGTCTTGTAGGAGCTCTGTAGTCTAATGAAATCCCACTTGTTTATGTTTTCTTTTGTTTCCCCTGTCCGAGTAGACATGGAATCCGAAAGGATCCCTTTATGACCGATGTCAATTAGCATACTGCCTATATTCTCTTCCAGGAATTTTATAGTTTCAGGTCTCACTTTCAGGTCCTTAATCCATTTTGAGTTAATTTTTGTATATGGCAATAGAAGATGATCTACTTTCATTCTTTTGTATGTGGCTGTCCAGTTTTCCCAGCACCATTTATTGAAGAGACTTTCCTTTCTCCATTGTATGTTCTTTGCTCCCTTGTTGAAGATTAGCTGTCCATAGGTGTGTGGTTTTATTTCTGGGTTTTCAATTCTGTTCCATAGAACTTTCTGTCTATTTTTGTACCAGTACCGTGCTGTTTTGATTACTATAGCTTTGTAGTATATTTTGAAGTCAGGGATTGTGATACCTCCAGCTTTGTTCTTTTTTCTCAGAATTGCTTTAGCTATTCAGGATCTTTTGTTACCCCATATAAATTTCAGTATTTTGTGTTCTATTTCTATGAAGAATGTCATTGGGATTCTGATTGAGACTGCATTGAATCTGTAGATTCCTTTGGGTAGTTTGGACATTTTAACTATGTTTATTCTTCCAATCCATGTGCATGGGATATTTTTTCATTTCTTTATGTCATCATTGATTCATTCAATAGTGTCTTAATAGTTTTCATTGTATAGGACTTTCACCTCCTTGGTTAAATTTATTCCCAGTTATTTTATTCTTTTTGTTGCAATTGTAAATGGGATTGTCTTTTTGAGTTCTTTTTCTGTTAGTTCATTATTAACATATAGAAATGTAGCTGGTTTTGTAAGTTGATTTTATACCCTGCCACTTTGCTATAGTTGTTGATTATTTCTAGTAGTTTTCCAGTGGATTCTTTAGGGTTTTCTATAGATAAGATCATGTCATCTGCAAGTAGTGAGAGTTTCACTTCTTTGTTGCCTATTTGGAGTCCTTTTATTCCTTTTTCTTGCCTAATTGCTCTGGCCAAAACCTCTAGTGCTGTGTTGAATAACAGCAGCAAGAGTGAGCACCCTTGTCTTGTTCCTGTCCTCAAAGAAATGGCTTTCAGTTTTTCCCCATTGAGTAGGATGTTAGCTGTAGGTTTGTCATATATGGCCCTTATTATGTTGAGGTACTTTCCTTCTATACCCATTTTGTTGAGAGTTTTTATCATAAATGGATGTTGGATCTTGTCAAATGCCTTCTCTGCATTGATTGAGATGATCATGTGGTTGTTATTCATTTTGTTAATGTGGTGTTATCACGTTGATTGATTTGTGGATGTTGAACCATCCCTGTGTCCCTGGTATAAATCCCACTTGATCATGGTGTATGATCTTTTTGATGTATTGCTGTATTCAGTTTGCCAGTATTTTGTTGAGGATTTTAGTGTCTATGTTCATCAGTGATATTGGCCTGTAGTTTTCCTTCTTTGTATCGTCCATATCTGGCTTTGGTATCAGAGTGATGTTGGCCTTGTAGAATGTGTTAGGAAGTATTCCATCTTCCTCTATTTTTTGGAATAGTTTGAGAAGGTTAGGTATTAAATCTTTGAATGTTTGGTAGAATTCTTCAGGGAAGCCATCTGGTCCTGGACTTTTACTTTTTTGGGAGGCTTTTGATTACTGTTTCAATCTCTTTCTGCTCTCCTGGGGTGCTTGGATGTTGACCACACCCCCGCAATAGCTCCGTCATCGCTTCCCTATGGGAGTTTCTCAACAGTTTGTGACAGCACCTGGAGGGTGATAGTTTGGTGATAGTTTTTCCACAGAGGGCAGCCCCTCCCCGCTCTGTCTTGTGAGCTGATCTGAGCAGCATTGCAGATCGAATGGGGAGGGGGAGCAAATCTCCTTACCTTTCCCCACGTCCTCTGGGGCTTCCCATGCCTCCACCTTCAGATGTACCATGGTGTGGGTCTCTTAGATGTATTTTGTAGTGTTTGATTTTCCTCTGTTGGTATGCAAATGATGTTTTTGTTGTGTCTTAGGGGGCAGAGATTCAAAGGGGAAAGCTCACTCCGCCATGATGCTGTTGTCACTAAATGAGACTTCTTATAGTCTGTTAATATGTTGAAGGATTTCTATTTATAACCAAATACTTTGAAACTCAGATATATCAAATTTCTCTCTGCTTCAGTCATAACAATAGTATAAAATTTGTGAAAGCTTGATGGAATGTCTTAAGGGATAAACTGCAAATGGAAATTTACCAGCGGTCAAGATACTATCACCAGCATGGGCAATTTTAGAGAACAATGTCCTAATTCTTACTGATTTTGAAATACTACACCTTTCATTTCTTTTGTGTGTGTGTGCTCTAATTACTTTCTAAAAAATCACATAATGCATACACAACTACATTCTTATAAAATTCAAACAAGTCAAAATTCACAATGACTAGCTCTTTTCCTACTCTCTTACTTTCATTTGTTTCTTATCCTGAATTAACTGCTGTTTATGGTTTCCTGTTAACTGTTTACCTCCATAGTGTATGCATATCAAAATGCTTGATTCTATGTTTGTTTGCATAAATGGGATTTGCAGAGTTTGTAGATCTTTGTCAGGAGTTAAAGACCTTCCTTTTTCTTTATAACTATTGCATAATGTTCCATATGGATGTATTATAGTTTAACCCCTAATTGTATTTCTCTGACATCCTTATTGCCCAAATTGGTTGACAATCTGGAAGTATTTGAGGGTGGAAACCATGTGAAGTGAGTGGTTCAGAGGACTCATGATTTCTTACAACCTTATAAGTTATGTCAGTTTGTGCTTGTATTCTTAAGATAGAACTTCTTTCAGATTTGCTAATAGTAATCAAGTCCTGCACTCTTTATGTTCAAGTTTTTTTTTTTACACAGAAGATATATATATTTTGAATGTTTAATTTAGTGTTGCTTAAAATAACAGTGATGAATAACATGTCCAACACATAATGTTCAGCATAGCTGTGGTAGGGGAATGGCACTTTGACACTCAACTATTACTGGGGTGAATGAATTATCCATATGATGGTCTATTAAGGAATTAGAATTTAATAAGGCAGAGGTCCCTACTTAAGCGTAAGCTACAACTGTAGCTGGAATTTGGCCATGTCTGATGGATCAGTGTGGAAGGCCCAGCGGGAGTCTTATTTGCATGAAAGAACACAACATTTTTCTGTTGAGATAGAGCTCATCTTAAAGATATTGAGAATAAGGCAGGCCAGTTTGCCCAGTAGCAGGCATGGGGCCTTGCAGTTACTAGTAGCAGAGGTAACTATGGTGATTGCAGTACGCAGAGACCAGAGAGAGGCAAGGGCAGGGATCATACTAGCAGTGTTGGAAGTGTTGAGCCTCTTTGGTCAGGACATTAATGAACATGCTTATTCCACTGGTCAGTACTGGCAGCAGTGGAGTGGTGAGACATTGCATGCTGCTGCTCTGTGCTCTGTGCACAGAAGTATGAAATTCCATTAAAGAGAGCTGTTGTTGGAGAGGAAGAAAATGGCTGATTTCATGTTTGAGTAGGCAGACTTTCTTCATGGTCCATCTGAGACAACCCTGGGGACACCTGGAAATAATTGGGGAACATTTTGCATGGGACTGGAGATCCTGCATTAGTATCTAGGAGTAATCCTTTTATAAGTACCAAGCACTGTTAAACACATCACATTAACTCTATTAATCCCCTTAACATCCCTAAGAAGTAGGTTGTTATTCCCGCTTTGCTTCGTACAGAGAAGCAAATTGCCTGATGTCACACAAGTAGGAAGTGGCAGGTCTGTGCCACACTGCCTTTCTGATTAAGTGAAGAATATTATATGGGGAAATGGATGCTATTATAAATAAAAGGAGCAATTAGGAGAAGTGGTCAAAGGGATTTCAGTCTAATCTGAAATGTTCTCAATTTATAACACTAATACATTATCGTGATATAGAGGGCACTCTAAACAGGTTTCCCTCTATCATAATATCTAACCAGTTTGTATTTACTAAACACTGTAGAAAGCTTACCAGCAGTAGTTAGATTAATTTTATCTTTTTGAGATAAAAGTAAACTTGGATAAAATAATTGTGTCCTGATTCTACTTTTGCCTAGATCTGAGATAGCAGAAGCTGGCATTTTTAGATAAGCCACTATATTCATTATGTGAGTAGCTATTTGAAAACATAAGAACAAGTCATAATTTAAAGTTAAGAACCAGATTTTTTTGAAAATGTCCTCAGTTCTTGGGCCCTGTGAGCCTGCTGTCTTGTAGACCTTGATATCTGTCTCATCTGATCCATTTATTAGAATATCACTTGAGTTGCAGACACTTGCAGTAGGTGCATGTCTCCCAGTCTCCCAGAATCAGTAGGGGCTGGTGGAAACACAGTACCAGACTATCCACTCTAGAGAGCAGGAAGGGGTGAGAGCAACAGATGTCCTCGACATGGGTTTCTGTCTGCTTGCTTGGTATCTTCCAGACACTGTGTGTTATATTTCATCTAATTAAAAAGAATTTTTTTAAAGCAAGCTCTTTGTGCTGTCCTCCCACATATTTAATGTCTTTTTGAACAGCCACAGTAGTAATAGCACTAATAGCAGTAATAATAGGCATTTCTCTTCATCCTGTGTCTTTTTGGTGTTTCCCTCCATCCTCAGCATCGGCTCACACACGCGTGTACACACACACACACACACACACACACACACACACACACACACACACACACACACACACACACACACACACACACACACACACACACACACACACACACACACCCCTTCTGAACTCTGCACTAACACTGACTGAAGGTCTGTCTCTGATAAGCAGATGGCTTACTGGCAAGCAGCCTCAGGTCAGTCCACTCCACGCAGATGAAGCCAGAGGGTGTCCAGAGGAAACGACCCTTGTGGGGACCCCTTGGGCTGTGCTCATATGTGTGGGAAATGTGCTTTACAGTAGAGCCTGGAGAATCACAGAGGATATGCCCGGATCCCAAATCCTGCCAGACTATTTAATCACTTTCAGTAAATGTGTCAATTAAGTGGCCTCTTCAAACTGTTAACAATTCTGTAAATGTACAATGAAATTAATTCATAAAGCTTTTAAAATCTTTCATGTTACAACTTTTTACCTAATTATTTTTTTCACTTTGATGATAGTTTTCACATTAACTGGTGGGGATAGTTCAAATTGTTTCTTTTTGGGCTTCAACCATTTTTAACCTGTGCCTCCTTTTGCTGAACATAATCCCATTGTACTTCACCACCCTACAGGCTGGGACACATGGTGGGGAGGCCTCCATTTCCCCTTGGAGATTATTGATATTTAGAAGATGAAGTGGGTTTTTGTTTTTCGCACATCTTGTTAGAATTTTAAAGTTGAGAGGTTTCATTGTTCTTTGATGGGGTTGATGTCAGGGCCCTAGGAATGCCCAAGTTCTGCCCTGCCAATAACACCGCCTCAAGGGTTCCTGCAGGGCACTCTAGTGGGATAGAAATTAAGCTAATACTTTATCAAGTCTCTAGATACCCCAGTGTAAAGTTCTGGTAAAACACTGATGTGAAGACTGGTTTAGGAGCAAGTGGGACTGCCTATATGATTCCCCCTGCTCCTCGCCCCCTACTCCAGTCTAAGCCGGGGCCCAGTGTGCTCCCACAGGACTGGAATGGTCATAGGGAGGGGAGGGGTGGGACAGAGATCAAGAAATTGGTAGGTGGCCAGTGCTAAAAGAAGGGTTTCTGAAATCACTTCCAACTCCATGTCATTCCACCCCTCTTTTTGGTTGTGAAGTCGGAAGAAAGGAAGAGTTTCTAGGGCCTCAGGATCCTCCACTTGGATTCTGCCTTAAACTCCCATCCTTTTTTCCTTCTTGGAGAGTAATAAGATACTATTTTGAGATATAAAGGTCCTTCATTTCTGTGTTCTCATTACCTTCCCCACCATAGAGACTTCATAGATAACTGATTTCCCACAATAGCTTTCTGCCAGTGTAAGTGCTCCTTGGGGGTGGGTAGGGATGGAAGCGGAGATAGCCTAGCTTTGAATCCAAATGGATTTTTTTTATCATCTTAAATTTAAAAAAGTAATACATGCACAGTTAAAAACAAAATTTTCCTAAAAGATTTATGATGAAATCAAAATTTCATAGCCTCTCCCTCCCTCCTTTCCTCAGTCACATAGCTGCTATATGTATCTGGCTCCTGAGGTAAATTTAAGTTAGCATCACATTTCTTACCTGATAGATTTACAGTGGGTTCTCTTCATATATGTCATTAGAACAGACAGCATGTCATACAGCATTTTCCTCAAGGTGATCAACACGCTGAAACCTTGTGTTGGATAAAAATGGCCACAAACATGTTTGCAACCCTTCCAATCAGCTTGATTGTGCTGCCGCTGCTACTTGCTTTGACCAATAGAATGCAGCAGAGTGACATCGCGTGACTTCTGAGCTTCAGCCTACAGCTTCTACTTTCACACAGTTTCTGAACAAGCCTGAACTAGCCTAATTGAGGGTGAGATCCTAGGTAGAGAGAGTGACCAATGGAGAAAGGCCCAGGTTTCCCAGCTAACAGCCATTCTAGCTGAAGCTCCTGACATGGAGTGAGGTTGATGAATGCATGTCCCCACAGAGCAGAAGAACCTCTGAGCTGAGCCCAGATTACACTGCCAAACTAAGAATGAGAGCATGTAAATGCCTGTTTAAGATGATTAAATTTTGGAGTGGTTTGTTACTCAGCAATAGACGTGGATACAAACCTAATTATGCCCTCAATCTAGTTGATAAAAAAGCATTTCCAATTAACAAACGAGCAACTGTACCTAGAAGTGACTTAACCCATGCTGAATGGGGGAGTTAGTGGGTAAATGGGACTGCTAAGCATTGTTTTCCTTTGTTGAACAGTCTCATCCAAGTTCCTATGCTGAAAATCTTCAACACATTTCTCAGAATTAGCTTTACATAATCCCTTTATTTGTCCAGTGAAAAAGACGTTTTCTTTAGCTGGTGCTTCAATACAATACATCTTTTATCTGGCATTTTAAAGGAAAGTAGCCCCATTTCTCTAATTTTCTTTCCTGTTGAGTATTTAACCATTGAGTTTAAAGTCAAAGACAGGAAAAACATAAATCTTTTTAGGCCAGATCTTAAGTGCTGAGAAAAACTGGAGATAATAGAAAGCTTTTAATTAGGCAACCAGGATTCTCCTTTTAGTGAAAGTCAGTTAAGATGTAAAAAAGAACAGGAAACAGGATGAGTGCTACACAAGTAGAAAAGGCAAGACTGTTTAAGCAAGTTTAAGGCCAAATTAATTTGATTTTTGAAGCTATTTGATTTGTGAGTAAATAGGGACCACCAGTTCTTCTAATTCTATGTCACTAGTAGGGGCAGGATGAAAAATCAGTTTCTTTCCTTTGATAGTTGAATGGTGTAATTCTTTGGATGTTTGCATTCCAAATTTCCTGTGTATCTAATTTACTATTTTCTTAATCAGAATTGTGGGTCAGGATCTCCACGCATGCTGTGATCTGTCCGTGGTACTTGGCAAAGCTCACTAGCAATGTGAAAAGATTCCCAGCCAGCCATGAAAGTACAGTCGATTTAAAGCTATCTGACGTGGTAAGGCAGCATGGAAATCACACTGGGACTTTTGTTTAGGTTTGGGCAGCATTGCTGACATAAGACAGCAAGGGTCTAGCATCTCATACACAAACACACACACACTCACACTCACTTTAGCTCTGAGAAACATTCTCAGGGTGGAATTGTATATGGTAGGATTCAAAGGAAGCTAGAAAGAGAATTAAGTGGCAGTTACACAGAGTTTCCAAGGAGACCTTTGGAGGTCTTCAGAGTGGGTTACCTTTCTTGTCTGAGATAACATGTTTCTCTCCTAAGGTTGAAAGGTTCTCACCTTTAGACTTGTGATGGGTTCTAGTATATAAAGGAAGTATTGCGTAGTGGTTAAAAATATAGGTGCTGAGGGGACTCTTCTGTATCCTGATAATAGTGGTCATTAAATGAACCTATACAATTATTAAAATCCGTAGAACTGTACATCAAAAGGAAACCAAGTCAGTTTTACTGTATAATTTAAAAAACCCACATGGGTGGTTGAGCTAGATGCTTGGATTTGTTTGAATCACAGCTCCATCATTTATTAGTTGTGTGATCCTGGGCAAGTTACTTGTGCCTCAGTTTCCTCATCTGTAAATGCAGGTAATAATAGTACTTCCTGCATGGAGTTGTTGTAAGGATTCAGTTAATATATGTAAAGCTCTTAAAACAGTGCCTTGCTCACTGTATGTGGTATATAAGAGATAGCGACTATTATTATTGTAAGAATGTAGAGGAATAAAAAGAAGATATATGGGCTCTCATATGATTATAGCAACTATAAGTAGTCTGAAATACCACTACTGTGAGGTACTGCCTTTATGCAAAAAAGGAAGAAACCCTAGAAGAGTGTACACTAAGCAAATCTAAGTCTTTCCTGTTGCTGTTTTCCAGGGAAGGCAAAAACCAACCAAACAAAAAAATCCCCTTATTCTCCTAATTCATTCATTCATGCATTGAATGCCTGCTGTTTTCCCGGGACTTACTGAAAAGTAAGAAATTATCTTGACTGTCTTTCACTTCCCAAATCACCTGATGATGTGTTCTATAGCACATGTGTGCCTTTTTTCATGGCCCCAGTTTCCTCAGATTTACTGCAGCTACTGACCAGAGGTGCTAACAATGTCTGTGATTAAGCGTCATATCTGTTGCAGCTACCAATGAGAATATTAAGACCAAACAATTCTCCCACTAGGTTGACTACCCAGAAGGTAAATTCTGAGAATTATTTGGGAAGTAAAAGGAAGCTTTTGAAAAACAGGAAGCTGGGGGGTTCAAGCTGTGAGTGTTTTAAGGATGATCTAGACATACTCAAGAATAGTCAGCTCATGAAACTCCTGTACTAAATGAGAGAATAATGATGCTCTTTGACATGTAGGGGAAAGTGAGGCATCATTCCTATATGATGTTAAAATATTAATCGTGAACCATTCCCCTCCCACTACAGGGCATTAATGGGGCAGACAACATGACAGAGAGACA
Source organism: Tapirus indicus (assembly GCA_031878705.1). Taxonomy (NCBI): domain Eukaryota; kingdom Metazoa; phylum Chordata; class Mammalia; order Perissodactyla; family Tapiridae; genus Tapirus; species Tapirus indicus. The sequence goes on from CM062919.1 coordinate 43,327,838, forward strand.
TTATGAGTAGGCAGAGGTGCTATCTATTTGATTCATATGAGTCTGAAGTCTTGTTTTTTATGTTTAAGCATTACTTTTTTTTTTTTACCATTCATTTTTTTTAATTGATGTCTTAATAGTTTATAATACTGTGGGGTTTTAGTTGTACATTTTTGTTTGTCCGTCACCTTGTGGATGTAACCCTTCACCCCTTGTGCCCACCCCCCACCCCCCTTCCCCTTGGTAACCACCAATCAGTTTTCTCTGTCCGTGTGTTCACTTATATTCCATATATGAGTGAGTTCATGCAGTGTCTGTCCTCTCTCTGGCTTATTTCACATAACATAATACCCTCTAGGTCCAACCATGTTGTTGCAAATGGGACAATTGTGTCTTTTCTTATGGCTGAGTAGTATTCCATTGTATGTATATACCACATCTTCTTTAACCAATCATCAGTCGAGGGAGACTTGGGTTGCTTCCACTTCTTGGCTATAGTGAATAATGCTGCAATGAACATAGGGGTGCATATGCATCTTGTGATGGTTGATTAAGCATTACTTTTTGACAGTTGAGAGAAAACAATCCCCCTGGGAGGGGGAAAGCAGCCAAGAGAAAATGGAACGGTCTGAGAAAGAATGGAAATGATTCTATTGCTCCGTGAGACAGAGCCAAGTGGGAAGGAAGCCAGGGTAAATGATCAAGGCTGTCTACGAAACAGCTCGCCTCAGCTTGAGCGCTGGGTGCCTACTCAGTGAAGCAGTAACAACTCTGCCATGGCTGGCACTGCTGGAGCTCCAAGTTAGTTAGTCATCTGCAGGAAAGTGACCTTGACCTCCATTTTTGTAAGAAATGTCTGAATGATCAAGAAACACAAGCACACATGATTGTATCTGTACTCCACTTCTCCTTGGTTGTCGTGGGAAGTGAGTGTTGCAAGCAACATAAGCAAATTTAGACTTTGGGGAACTATACAGTAAAGCCCTGCTGATTGGTAGGGCTTGCTGTTTATAGTGATTAAAAATACAAATGTGTTAAATTTCACTTTGTCTCAGTAACTTAAGAAAATGCTGCTGTTTTAAAGAGGGGAAAAGATAAGGTTTAACTTTTTAAAATAAAACTTTGAGTTTAATGTCACATAGAAGTCAAAAAGCCCTTTGATGGCACATATTTTACTTCTTTTAGGTGTCACGAATACAAAAGAGGTGACATACTAAACACCACAAGGCTGCAGAGCCAAGTTAATGATCTAGTGTAAACTTGCTTCATTGTTTTCTAGCCACTCAAAACAACCTGTTTGGTGGAAGTGGCACTTTGCCATTAATCTCTTCTCTTTACTAATTCCTGCATGCTACCATAGTGTAAATGGTTACTGATTCAAGGGAAGTCTTCATATTTAGATTCACGGATTAAGAAGTATCAGTAGAGCCAGCCCTGAGGGCCTAGTGGTTCTTCAGCAGCCTGGGTTTGGTTCTGGGGCGCAGAACCACACCATTTGTTTATCAGTTGCCATGCTGTGGCAGTGGCTCACATAGAAGAACTAGAATGACTTACAACTAGCATATACAACCATGCACTGGGGCTTTGGGGAGGGAAAAAACAATGACAAAAAAGTATCAGTAAACTGATTAAAGCTCAAAAACCAACACAGTATCAGAATTTTCTTCAAGCAAAATCCACTGTGGAGCAGTTGATTAGGCCAGCAGTGATCCTGTGCTGCATTAGTTTGGCAGAATAAGGAATAAATTAATACCGGATCCTAGCAAAAGTCCTTGACTGTCTAGGCATGGAGCATCTTTTTTATGGGTTATTGTAGCCCCCCTTTCCTGGCTTTCCTGCCTGTTTTTGCAGAGAATCATAAAAGGTTAGGACTGAGAAAAATCCAGTGTCATTCCCTCATTTTAGAGGTGAGAAAAGGAAGACCCAAAGAGATTAACTAACTAACAGAGAAACTGACTGACTTAGTAAATTGCACTGCTTGAAACTCCTAGCAAGGTACATTGGAACATTTTTAGATATGCCCCTGTCAAGCTTTATGAAACAAAACCACTGAATTTTAGAAAAGGGACTTGAGAATATAAATTATGAACATTTAAAAATGGAGTTTTTGCTAGTCAAGAGGCCTAAAAGCCTAGAGAGAAGATAAAGAGGGAGAGATGTTCTGCTTCTAAAATACATATTCATAAGTAAGTTATCAGGGTTAATGACAGCATTAATTTTTAGGTTCTGTATTTCTCCACAAATGCCAAGTTTACCATATTTTCTTCATTCTATCTAAAGATTCAGGCCTAAGCTCCACAACCATGAACACTGGATAGAAATGTAATAGCCACAATTTTAATTTGTAAAATTAATGATATTTCATTTTCTCCAAAATAAAAAACAACTAGAAATCAACTGCCAATTTTCTCAATTTGGGAAGCTACCGCCCTCTAGAGGGTGGGTTTGGACACATCCGGGGTACTTTTTGATTGTCACAATGACTGACGGGGCAGAGGGGGTTGCTACTGGCATTTAGTATCTGGGGATGAGGGGTGCCCGACATACTGAAACGCGGTTTTACACATCATATAGAACTGCCTTCCCCAAGATGCCAATAGTACTCACTTTGAAACATGATGGAAGTGAGATCTGCAAAGTTTTTACGAGTTGCCTCTTAAAATATTAACCATTTATTCTAATATGACTTAGTCAGAAGGGGGGCGAGGGAGTACACGTTGACAGACAGCATGAGTCTGTGTATTAGGAAGTTCATGGATCTGACTGCATTTCAGGCCAGCTTATCCTACTAGCATGTATCTCAACACTGAGATCTAGGATTTGACTTGCCCATTGTTCATTGTACACAGCTATAGTGCTACTTACTCAACTAGGAATAGCAAAAGGTAAAGACTTCTGATTGCCATAATGTTATACAGTGTATACAGGCAAAAGTTGATAAAATGGTTAAAGTGCTCTCATAGTTGCAGAATAGACTGGATATCAGAAAGATATAACTTGAATCCTTTTTTATCTAAGATTTTCAGGCAATTTTAGATCATATAAGGTAAACTTCTACTTGTTCTGCAATGTCCATTCTCCCCTTCTTAAGTAATAAAAATTTGAAATGGTCCCCATTTTCCCCTACATCTACCAGCTTCCTTGTGGGTGGGTGTGGCCATGTAACTGCTGACCAATGGACAATGTGAAATGATGTGTGCAACTTCCAGCTTTTTCCCCCCTTCTTTTAATTACGGAAGCTGTGCGCTCTTCACTCTCTTCCCCTCTTCCCACTTGCTGGGAAAGGATGACAACTTGAGCAACCACCTCAGACCTAGAGATGGAAGCCATGCAGTGTTCCACCAGTTGGATCCTTGGATGACTACATGGAGCAGAGTCACCTACTCACTTCTACCTTATTTAAGCCAATGTATTTTGGAGAAATTGACTTTCTGCCATTTTTTCATATGCCAACTGCTAATTTGCTCTCTCAACTAGACTCCAAATAAGAAATGACATCTGGTCTCAATAAAAATAGTAGTGGGAGAAACTTGAATAGAACTCCTTTTTAGGTATATTTGGGTCACATACACACACACACACACACACACACACACACACATATATATATACACCCTACAAAAAAATAACTTGTATTTACAAACTCAATACATTACAAATTGGCACAGTCCTGAGTAGTTAAAAAAGGGTGGGAGGAAGGGGGCTTTATTATAGCTATATTTAATACAATTCAATGTATGTAGTTATGTTTAATATAGTTATTATTTGACATGAACGAAGTCAGCTTCATATATTTATCTGTTTTTTCTTCTGCAGATTGTACACAAGGGAAGGTGGCTTCTTGGTTTTATAGGCCACACTTCTCTTGAGGCGCTCTCCTTTGATGTTAACAATATGTGGCAAGAGAGGGGGCCGGACCGTCAGAACTGTTCCTTGAGGTGTATAGCCTCGGAGATGCAGTCTGTCCTTAAAATGAGGCGTTACTGCAACCCAACCTACGGAGGCACGTGACAGAACACAAAATGGCATCAGCAATCATCTTATTAAAAATACCAAAGCAAAGTCAAAATGAAGCACCAAAGGAGGCTACACTCTCTTTCATTTAATTTTTTAAAAAGCATTTGTGAAAAGGTACAAATTTATTTTCAGAGTACATTGCATTTGTGAAGAAACTAGTATGTATTTCTTAAAATACTCAGCTTATGTCAGGTAAGGCACATTTCTATAAAAATATACTATAAGTCAGTAAGGCTACTTTATACACCTTTTAAAAAGTGCTTGGTGTAAAATTACCTGCAGAGGAAAACTTGATGTCAGCCACTGCTTCGGATTCCCCAAGTCCTTCTTCTAATGTAATGTCTTCAGCAACAAGAGGAGGAAATCCTGCCATTCGTTCTTCTCCACCCATTGGGACCTTCCATTGAGAGAAAATGAAGATGTTTGGAAGTTCAAATTAAATTCCCTGTAACTCTAATATTAAGTAAAGCACTGAGCAGATAATTCTGTATAGGGATCAAGAATAAAATCCTTTAAACATTCAACTGTTGAAAAAACTCTGAATCACTTCTAGGTCAAATGAAAAGCATGGGTGCTCTGTGATGAGATGAAGCCTACAGATCCCAGTGCCAAGGGCCTCATGTGGGCACGCACCTGGCTGTAACCTCCTAATAGCAGAATCTTGCTTTATTTGCTTACACCGTTTTTATAGCCCTCCATAAAGCTTTATACAGAGTAATGTTGGACAATTAAGGCAACATTCTTCCAAATACCTTAGTTCTTATAGGCCTGGCTGGCCACAAAAATTAATCCCTGCCTCATTACAAGTCAAGGGTATATGTATTATAGGTAAGATTCAGTTTCTATGTTTACAGCTGTTTCCATGAATTGGAAGTAACTGGACAATAATTTACTTATTAATCCCTCTGTGTTTAGCACTAAGGATACAAAGATGGATGTTACAATATGGTCTCTGCCCCCAAGGAGATCAGAAGGTGGAAATGACATGTAAACAAGTTACAAGGAAGAAATGTGACGAGAGGCATCTACTTCTTTTTAGTGAGGAAGACCAGCACTGAGCTAACATCTGTGCCCATCTTCCTCTATTTTATATATGGAATGCCGCCAGAAGGTGGCTTGATGAGCGGTGCATAGGTCCGCATCCAGGATCTGAACTTGCAAACCCCAGGCCGCCGAAGCGCAACGTGCGAACTTAACCATTACACCACTGGGCTGGCCCTGAGAGGCATCTATTAAGTACTGGTTGTGGAGGAAGAAGTAATGAATGTGTTTTGGTCAAGGAAAACATTAATGAAGAAGCAATATCTGAGCAGTATTTTGAGAAACAGGTCAAAGTTACTCAGTGGAAAGGTATTTTGGGTTAGCATCATGTACAGACACAGAAACTGGAAAACGGAGCCAGCCCTGATGGCCTAGTGGTTAAAGTTTGGCACTCAATGCTTTGGTGTCCTGGGTTCACTTCCTGGTCACAGAACCACACCACCTGTCTGTCAGTAGCCATGCTATGGTGGCGGCTCACATAGAAGAACTAGAACGACCTACAACTAGGATATAGAACCATGTACTGGGGCTTTGGGAAGAAAGAAAAAAACAAAACTGGAAAAAGGATGATGAGTTCAGGGAACTAGAGCTTAACTGTCCAGAGTATGTTATGTGTGTGTGTATTAGTGAAGAGGCTATCAGTTTAGACTTCTCTCAGTAATGTGGAACAGCCAAGGAGTTATAAGCAGGAAATAGAACAGAGATAAGAATAAAAAAAGAATACTGTGACCTACTTGGTATTTTGGAAAGATGTCGAAGGGGTTCTCAACCTCAGCATTATTGACATTTTGGGCTGAATAAGCCTTTGTCAGGGGTAGGCTGTCCTGTGCATTTTAGTATTTTTAGCAGCACCCCTGGCCTCTATTTTGGTATCCATCAAGTTGCGAAAACCAAAAACATCTCCAGGCATTACCAAATGTCCTCTGGGGGCAGAAGTTAACCCTGAGTGAGACCACTGCTCTAGTGGCTGTGGAGGTATATTTGGGGTAGGGGTGGGAGGAGGGCAGGAAAGACTGGAAGCTGGGAAAACACTTAAGGATCTCACAAAAAGCCTAATGAAAGCAGATTACAGCTTGAACTACAAGGCTGGATTCAGAGATAATTAGGAGGCAGGACTGACTCTAACTTGGGAGGTGGGTAAGAAAACCAGGAGGCAAGAATGAATCCCAGAGCAGCCCAAGAAACCATTTGTGTCACACTGGGAGAGAAGACTGGGATTGTTGTTTTGGAAAGTATCAGTGATGTCCATTCTGAAAACTACACAGATGCCTGGGGGAGAGCGACATAGAGTTCATTTTTATGAGAGCCATGTTATATAAACTAAGGAAGTTTTCTTTCCTGCAAGTCTCAAACTGTAGTTGAACTTGGTATTATTATTTTACCTAAAAAGTGAACAAATATAATAGAAGAACTAAAGTCTTTTAGTGAGAAAAAAAAAAATCAACAGATTGTACATTGCTGATTGCCTTGATGTGCTCACCCACCCTACAAATCCTACAGGTCTTTGGAATATTAACTTCAGGGCAGTAATTTCAATGCAGTTTTAATTTCAGCCTGGCTTTCTTAGGAAATCGAGAGAGGGGAAGCATTTACTTCTCAAGTCAGGTTTGTTTTTATCCGCTTTGAAAGGAGAATGTGTATTTTGCATTTTGACATTTTCATTTGCATAAGCATTAATGCTAAATCACCTCTGCACTGGATGCACCTGGTGTCTTTGCAACAGATATGTTCCATCATCATCATCATCATCATGACCACAAATAATTACACAGCACTTAGAACAGAGCCCTGGAACTTAATCCTCTCCACCTTGTGAGGTGGGTACAAAACACAGCAGTAAAGGAAACTTGCCTAAAGTCACACAGCTTTGTTAAATGGTGGAGTGCAGCAGGCATTTGAGCCCAGGCAATCTGGCTCCAATGATTTTATCCATTATACAATACTCACTAACCAACAGTGTGTACAGCATGTCTTGTTAAAGGGCCAAAAACAGTCTCCACTCAGTCTTTGGTGAACTTAGTAAGAACAATTTCAGTGGCACAGTAAGGACCAAACAGGGACTGCAGAGGATGGGATATGAGGAGCAGGAGCAAGCTTGACTGGAAAGAGAAGGAATGAGCAGGACACCGAGTTTTGTTTTATTTTTTAAAGATGAGAGAAATCTTAATATACTTACAGGCCAAAGGAAGGAACTGGTAGAGCAGGAGAGAAGAGGTGGGATAATCAGTAAGCATCTGGGATTAAGAACCTAAGAGGAGAGCTGTTCTACCCAGCAGGGCTTTCAACCTTGGCACTACTGACATTTTGGACCAAATAATTCTTTGTTGTGAGGGGCTGTCTGGGCATTGTAGGATGTTTAGCATCACCCCCAGCCTCCACCCACTAGATGCCAGCACCATTCTCCAGTTGTCAGGAAATCTGTAACTTTTCTTCACTCAGCATTATCCAATACAACTTTCTGCAATGATGTGTCTACTGGGCAGTTGAAATGTGGCTAGAGCAACTGAAGAACTAAATTTTAAATTTTATTTAATTTTAACTAATTTATTTAAATTTAAATAGCCACATGTAGCTACTGAATTGGACAGTGTAGCCTAGAAAAAACACATTTCTGTAGCTATTCTAGGATCAGTCCAAACCAACATCCCTTTTCTTTTTTTTTTTTTGCGAGGAAGACCAGCCCTGAGCTAACATCCACTGCCGATCCTCCTCTTTTTGCTGAGGAAGACTGGCCCTGGGCTAACATCCGTGCCCATCTTCCTCTACTTAATATGGGACACCGCCACGGCATGGCTGACAAGCAGTGAGTTGGCAGGCGCTCGGGATCCGAACCTGCGAACCCCGGGCTGCTAAGCGCGAACTTAACTGCTGCGCCACCGGGCGGTCCCGCAACATCCCTTTTCTTATAGAGCCCACTTCACTTTATAGCCAAAATCTTCAAGGAGAACAAAGTGAAGGGAGAGCTAGCTAATGGTACAACAAAGACGGTCTATCTAACAAAGGCAGGGCTGTGGGACTATCATAGTGTATATTAACCTAACTATGCAGTCATCAAAGTGTGTCACCTCACCTTGAGTAATGTATGACCCGCATGCTTCTGATACACAGTATCTGCCTTGTCCAAGGAAGTAATGTGCACAGGAAGGAAGTTGGAAGCCACAACTGTAAACCAAGCTGACTGATTTCCCTCAAGAAAGAAAGAGAGAAGTTGTTATTTTGTACAATGAAAAACTTGCAAAACCAGCATATTACAAGGTACAATCAATTACAAAAAAAAAATCAGGCTCACTTTTTAAGTACTGGTATCGCAGCTGTAATCAAACTATATTATGCCAAAAAAAAGTATAATATGGAGGAAGCAGAGTTTTTTAAACAATTTATGTAAAACTATGATTCCTTCTATAGGCTTGTTGATACTATTTAAAAAAGTAACAATGGGGCCAGCCTGGTGGCATAGTGGTTCAATTTGTGTGCTCCACTTCGGTGGCCTGGGGTTCGCAGGTTTGGATCCTGGGCATGGACTGACGCACCGCTTGGCAAGCCATGCTGTGGTGGCATCCCATATAAAGTAGAGGAAGATGGGCACGGATGATAGCCCAGGGCCAATCTTCCTCAGCAAAAAAGAGGAGGACTGGCAACGAGTGTTAGCTCAGGGCTAGTCTTCCTTGCACACACACAAAAAAGTAACAATACTTCTATTATTAAAAATAAAAGGAAATAATGTCTGGTTTAACTGTCCCTGGGTAAAGTCAAGTTTAAAATATTAACATTCTGTGGGCTTCAATGAAATATATAAGGGTTTTAAGAGTGTAAGGGTAAATTCCCCAAAAATTATGAATACAAAACCCAAAAAATGTGCTATAGCAATGGCCTGTAGGTTGCATTCAGTATTTTTGGACACATCCATGCTTCATTTTCCTTTTTTCTCCTCACTTTGGCAGAATGGGAAGCAATTCTATAGACACGCTAAAATCCCCAGAATGATGCTAAGTAAATTAAAACCAAACAAAAAAGTACATATATAAAAGTATACATATCATGGGATATTACGAAGTGTGGAATTTATTTAATGCATATTAACCCTCTACCTAAAGGTTTGACCTATGATTTCCATGTGAAACAATACCACAGGATAGGGACAGTATCTTTTCTTAAATGCCAACCTGTCCGGGACACTCAACCTCCTATTGAAGATATAGTTTTTAAGACCTACTACGTTTTTTTTTTCCTATTTCTTTTTCCCAAGTTTTTATTATGGACATTTTCAAACATAAAAAAAAAAGGCAGTATATCAAGCCCCCACAAAGTCATAACCTAGTTATCAATATTTTGTCAGTCTTGTTCATTTGCTTTCTTAAAGTAAATCCCAATACTTTATTTTTTAATGGTACAGACTTTCCTTACCTGCAGAAAATCTATGCGGCCTATAGCACCCAAAAATAGAACCATTCCTGGTTTAAGCACAAAAGTTCTCGGAACAATGGAATGTGTTGGCAAAACAATATTTACTTCTTTTTCTGTTAGAAGATTTAAAATCTGTGAAGCAAAGGGCATATTTTTTAGAAAATTACTTTCATTAAAGATATGATATATTGTGATTTACCTGTAAGATAAAAAGTGATGAAAAAATATTCCAGACTTCACAATAAACCAAAGTATGTCAGAATTTGCTGCACATAAAATTTATATATTCTTTTTGTCTAAATCAATCAGTTTATGGATGCCGCTACTCTTGTTTCACAACTTAATGTTGAGTAATGGCAAAATACTTTATAGGAGTATGAGACTTTCTTATGTCAGCAGCATCCCCAGAATGTCAAAATTGGTGTGAACTGAAAACACTGATGATTCAGTCTCAAGATGGAAAATACGTTCTCTCCATCAAGGCTTCTAGGAAGCAAGTTTTCAGCTAAAGGTAAGGCAATATGCTACCTTATGTCCTAGTGGTAAGTATGCATGCATTAAAGGCAAAATGGTCATCCCCTTCTAGGAGCAGGTAAAGAGCTGGAAGAACCTCTTTCTAAATTCTGGTCTTCAGTTTCCTTATTTCCCCTAAATACTCAGCAAAAAATGAGAAAAAGTTAGGAATCCTCTGGTTTCTCGGGATGAAGAGTTCCTACATAGATTGGAGAAAATAGAAAAGGAAGCCAGGAAATACAAAATTACAGTAAGATTTAAGGAATTGAAATCTGATTAAAAAAAGAAAAAGACTAGAGAAGGTAAAAAAATGGATAAAAAAACTTTTGTGAACTTGCTTAGGAAAATAACAAGGAAATAAAAAATAAGTGATATACCTAGAGAGGCTCACAAGAAAATAAATAATGGGGCTGCAAGCAGCTTTCCTCAGCTTTTGTGTTTGAAAAGGCACATTAAAAGCCATCTGCAGACGTCAGCATCATGGCGGAGTGAGATTCCCTCTTTGAATCTCTGCCCCCTACAACACAACGAAAACATCATTCACATTCCAACAGAGCTCAATCAAACACTACGAAGGACTTCTAAGAAACCCCTGCTGCCATACATCGGACAGTGGAGGCGCAGGAAGCCCAAAAGGACGGGAGGAGAGGTAAGAAGTTGTACTCCCCCTCCCCAATCTATTGGCAAAGACAGCGCGGATCACAGACAGATGGGGGAGGGGCGGCCCACAGCGGGGAAAATTATCGCCATCCAGGTGCTCTCACAGACTGTCGCAAGATCCCCACTGGGAAGCGACGACGGACTGTTTAGGGGGTGTAGCAAACACCCTAAGAGAGCCAGAAAGGAAACCCCCGGGTCAAGCAGGAGAAAGAGAGGACCCCTCCCCGCACACGCCTGGCGTTTCAGCATAATCCCTCCGGAGGCTGCAGCCACCTCAGAGCAAACTGCTCGCGATCTCCATCCAGTGGCAGCAGGGGGAAACTGCAGGACCAACTTTATCATGAGGGGAAAAAATAAGGCTGTCCCTGTCGGTCGGATCCTTGCGACAATTTGTCAGGGCTACAGACCAAAAGGAAAATGACAAACACCCAGAAACCAACCCTGAAAGCACAGAATTTGATAACCTGAATGAGAGAGAATTCAAAATAGCTATCATAAACAAACTCAACGAAATACAAGAGAACACACAGAAACAAATCAACGAATTCAGGGATTTTGTCACAAAAGAGATTGAAACCAATAAAGAAAACCATAAAGAAAAACCAATTAGAATTATTGGAGGTGAAAAACAAAATCAACGAGATAGTGGAAAAAATGGAGTCTTTAAGAGCAGAACTGACAATGGAGGAACGAATTAGCACTATTGAGGATAGCCATGCAGAAATGCTCCAGATAGAGGAGGAGAGAGAGCTAAGACTAAAAAGAAATGAAGAAATTCTTCGAGAAATATCAGACTCAATGAGGAAAAGCAACATAAGGATAACAGGTATTCCAGAAGGAGAAGAAAGAGAAAAAGGAGCAGAGAGTTTGTTCAAAGAAATAATAGCTGAGAACTTCCCCAACCTAGGGAACGAGAGGGAAATCACAGTGAATGAAATCAATAGACCACCTAAATATATAAACAGGAATAAAAAATCATCTCGCCACATAGTAGCAAACTTGAAAAATACCCGTGACAAGGAAATAATACTGAAGGCAGCTAAACAAAAAAACAAAATAACATACAAAGGAAACCCCATCAGGCTCTCAGCTGATTTCTCGACAGAAACTCTACAGGCTAGGAAAGACTGGAATGATATATTCAGAATCATAAAAGACAAAAGCCTTCAGCCGAGAATACTTTATCCAGCAAAAATATCCTTCAAATACGATGGAGAAATAATAACTCTCCCTGATAAACAAAAGCTAAGAGAGTTCGTCACCACAAGACCCCCACTACAAGAAATGCTCAAGAAGGCCCTTAGGCCTGAAAAACAACAAATGAGAAAGGGGATACAAAGATTTCAGCAAGGAGACTAAACCAGAACAAAATACAGTTGGAAAACATCAAAAATTAATTCAAGCTCATCACTGGAAACACACATTCATGACACAATCTGGAATAAAGAGATAACAAATAAGGAGGGGAAGAGGTAAGGGATTGAATCGACCCAGCCTCAGGAAAAAGGAGGCATCTGAAAATGTACTTTCTTATCCAGGAGATCGCTTATATAAACCGCACGGTAACCACTAAACAAACAACCAGAAGAGAACCACACATGACAAATAAAGAGAAAACCAAGAGAATGAGCATGCAGAAATACCAAATTGAATTTGCAGCCCGAAACACAAGGGACAAGAAACGAAGGAAATGCAAAAGAACCAGAAGATGAACAATAAAATAGCAACATTAAACCCTCATATATCAATAATCACTCTAAATGTAAATGGATTGAATTCCCCAATCAAAAGACACAGAGTGGCAGGATGGATTAAAAACCAAGATCCAACAATCTGCTGCCTCCAGGAAACACATCTCAGCTCTAAAGACAAACACAGACTCAAAATAAAAGGATGGAAAACAATACTCCAAGCTAATGGCAAACAAAAGAAAGCAGGAGTTGCCATACTTATATCAGACAAAGTAGACTTCAAGATAAAAAAGGTAATGAGAGACAAAGAAGGGCAATATATAATGATAAAAGGGACACTTCACCAAGAAGACATAACACTTATAAATATCTATGCACCCAACACAGGAGCACCAAAGTACATAAAACAACTGCTAAAAAACCTTAAAGGAGATAGCTATTAACAATAACAAAATAATAGTAGGGGATCTTAACACCCCCCTTACATCAATGGATAGATCATCCAGACAAAAAGTCAATAAGGAAATGATGGACTTAAATGAGAAACTAGATGCAATGGATCTAATAGATATATACAGAGCTCTCCACCCAAAAAGAGCAGAGTACACATTCTTCTCAAGTGCACATGGAACATTCTCAAGGATAGACCATATAGTAGGAAACAAGGCAAACCTCTATAAATTTAAGAAGATTGAAATCATGACAAGCATCTTTTCTGATCATAATGCTGTGAAACTAGAAATCAACTGCAAGGAAAAAACTGGGAAAGGGACAAAGAGGTGGAGACTAGACAACATGCTACTGAACAACCAATGGGTCGTTGATGAAATTAAAGGAAAAATCAAAAGCTATCTGGAGACAAATGAAAAGGAAAATTCACCATACCAACTCATATGGGATGCAGCAAAAGCGGTCCTGAGAGGGAAATTCATAGCAATACAAGCTCACCTTAACAAACAAGAAAAATCTCAAATAAATAACCTTAAATTGCACCTAACAGAATTGGAAAAAGAAGAACAGACAAAGCCCCAAATCAGCAGAAGGAGGGAAATAATAAAAATCAGAGCAGAAATAAATGAAATTGAAACCAAAAAAACAGTAGAAAGGATCAAGAAAACAAAGAGCTGGTTCTTTGAGAAGATAAACAAAATTGACAAACCCTTAGCCAGACTGACTAAGAAAAAAAGGGAGAAGACTCAAATAAATAAAATTAGAAACGAAAGAGGAGAAATTACAAGGGATACCACAGAACTACAAAGGATTATTAGAGAATAGTATGAAAAACTATATGCCAACAAGTTGGAAAAGCTAAAGGAAATGGATAAATTCTTGGATGCATACAACCTCCCAAAACTGAATCAAGAAGAAATAGAGAATCTGAACAGACCAATCACAAGTAAAGAGATTGAAACAGTAATCAAAAGCCTCCCAAAAAAGTAAAAGTCCAGGACCAGATGGCTTCCCTGAAGAATTCTACCGAACATTCAAAGAAGATTTAATACCTAACCTTCTCAAACTATTCCAAAAAATAGAGGAAGATGGAATACTTCCTAACACATTCTACAAGGCCAACATCACTCTGATACCAAAGCCAGATATGGACGATACAAAGAAGGAAAACTACAGGCCAATATCACTGATGAACATAGACGCAAAAATCCTCAACAAAATATTGGCAAACCGAATACAGCAATACATCAAAAAGATCATACACCACGATCAAGTGGGATTTATACCAGGGACACAGGGATGGTTCAACATCCGCAAATCAATCAACGTGATACACCACATTAACAAAATGAATAAAAACCACATGATCATCTCAATCGATGCAGAGAAGGCATTCGACAAGATCCAGCATCCATTTATGATAAAAACTCTCAACAAAATGGGTATAGAAGGAAAGTACCTCAACATAATAAGGGCCATATATGACAAACCTACAGCAAACATCCTACTCAATGGGGAAAAACTGAAAGCCATTCCTTTGAGGACAGGAACAAGACAAGGGTGCCCACTCTCACCGCTCTTATTCAACATAGTACTGGAAGTTCTGGCCAGAGCAATTAGGCAACAAAAAGAAATAAAAGGACTCCAAATAGGCAATGAAGAAGTGAAACTCTCACTATTTGCAGACGACATGATCCTATACATAGAAAACCCAAAAAATTCCATTGGAAAACTACTAGAAACAATCAACAACTACAGTAAAGTGGCAGGATATAAAATCAACTTACAAAAATCAATTGCATTTCTATACACTAACGATGAAACAACAGAAAGAGAACTCAAAAAGACAATCCCATTTACAATTGCAACAAAGAGAATAAAATATCTGGGAATAAATTTAACCAAGGAGGTCAAAGACCTATACAATGAAAACTGTAAGACACTATTGAAAGAAATCGAGGAGGACATAAAGAAATGGAAAAATATTCCATGCACATGGATTGGAAGAATAAATATAGTTAAAATGTCCATTCTACCTAAAGCAACCTACAGATTCAATGCAATCCCAATCAGAATCCCAATGTCATTCTTCACGGTAGTAGACCAAAAACTACTGAAATTCGTATGGGGCAACAAAAGAGCCCGAATAGCTAAAGCAATTCTGAAAAAAAAGAACAAAGCTGGAGGCATCACAATCCCTGATTTCAAAATATACTATAAAGCTACAGTAATCAAAACAGCATGGTACTGGTACAAGAATAGACACACAGATCAATGGAACAGAATTGAAACCCCAGAAATAAAACCACACACCTATGGACAGCTAATCTTCGACAAAGGAGCAAAGAACATACAATGGAGACAGGGAAGTCTCTTCAATAAATGGTGCTGGGAAAATTGGACAGCAACATGCAAAAGAATGAAAGTAGACCATCTCCTATTGCCATATACAAAAATCAATTCAAAAAGGATCAGAGACCTGAAACTATAAAACTCCTGGAAGAAAATATAGGCAGTACACTAATTGCGATTGGACATAAAGGGATCCTTTCAGATTCCATGTCTACCCAGACAAGGGAAACAAAAGAAAAAATAAACAAGTGGGACCTCATCAGACTAAAGAGCTTCTACAAGGCAAATGAAACCAGGATCAAAATGAATAAACAACCCACCAGCTGGGAGAAAATATTTGCCAATTGTTTGTCCGACAAGGGATTAATCTCAGTAATATATAAAGATCTCATACAACTGAGCAACAAAAAAAACAAACAACCTGATCAAAAAATGGGCAGAGGATATGAACAGACATTTCTCCAAGGAAGAGATACAGATGGCCAATAGACACATGAAAAGATGTTCAACATCACTAATCATCAGGGAAATGCAAATCAAAACTACACTAAGATATCACCTGACACCCATTAGAATGGCTATAATCACAAAGACAAATAACAACAAATGCTGGAGAGGTTGTGGAGAAACGGGGACCCTCATTCACTGCTGGTGGGAATGCAAACTGGTGCAGCCTCTATAGAAAACAGTATGGAGATTCCTCAAAAAATTAAAAATAGAAATACCGTATGATCCAGCAATCCACTCTTGGGCATCTACCCAATGGACATGAAATCAACCATCACAAGAGGCGTATGCACCCCTATGTTCATTGCAGCATTATTCACTATAGCCAAGAAGTAGAAGCAACCCAAGTCTCCCTCGACTGATGATTGGTTAAAGAAGATGTGGTATATACATACAATGGAATACTACTCCGCCATAAGAAAAGACACAATTGTCCCATTTGCAACAACATGGAAGGACCTAGAGGGTATTATGTTAAGTGAAATAAGCCAGAGAGAGAAGGACAGACACTGCATGAACTCACTCATATATGGAATATTAGTGAACACACGGACAGAGAGAACTGATTGGTGGTTAC
The DNA here is from genome assembly GCA_031878705.1 of Tapirus indicus. NCBI lineage: Eukaryota > Metazoa > Chordata > Mammalia > Perissodactyla > Tapiridae > Tapirus > Tapirus indicus. The sequence continues at coordinate 43,344,029 of CM062919.1, forward strand.
CAAGGGGAAGGGGGGTGGGGGGGGCACAAGGGGTGAAGGGTTACATCCACAAGGTGACGGACAAACAAAAATGTACAACTAAAACCCCACAGTGTTATAAACTATTAAGACATTAATTAAAAAAAAAAAAAAAGAATACACAGGAATATCCCTCGAAAAATACAACTTCTGTTTAAAACACACACACGAATCTAGTATTAGAAATCCACATCAATACGATTCAGGCAATAAAAGTGATTTGAAGTACTGGTTTTAACAGAAAAAAAAAAAAGCCATCTGCAGTAAAGAAACCTATTAACCCCTTTTAGCAGAGACCCTAATACTTCCATTTCACATCAGAGTTCCTTGGTTCAGTTTGGGAAACACTAGTTTATGTCTTCAAATAATTATCAGTAAACTGACACAGAAGCAAACTACCTGGGAGACCTCTATATATCTAAAAATTTGAGGGTCTCATTTTGCTGGTTAGGATATTTAGCAAATTCTCAGCTATTTGACAAGAGGGTATACATGACTAAAATCGCTGCTATCCCTGACCTGACCGAGTCTAAAAGGGAAGAAGGAGTTGAAGTTAAAGTGATAGAACATTAGGAAGCAGTCCAGTTACTCTGAAGTTATGGATTGCTAAAGAAGACCGGACATAAGCAATTATTCTAGGAGGGCAACAGAACTTAAGCGATCTATGATTCTACGATATGGGATACAAAGAGAATACAATTCTGAGAATGAAACTGTAAATGATCCTGATGAAGCAAAGGACGGAAAAGCACTTAAGAAACCAGTGTTATTTCACAGGGAGATACAGAGACAATTAAGTAAATCAGGAACCAGATTCAGAGGAAACTGATTAGTGGATCTGTTGTAAGGCTGTATCCTGGAGGCACACTTGAGTCAATCAATGACTTGGATGGTAATCAAAACTGCAAATGAATTAAAAAGTTCTGAGATTTATGAGTATGTAGAATATAGGCTAAATTTAACAAGATAAAATCAAAGCTGCCCAGGAGATCCTGCAATTGGATTAAAAAGATGTATAAGGGCAAGACAGGTAGAGTTAATCCTATTCTAAATTATGCTCATCTTAGGGCACTGACACAAGAAATTTAGTTCTCAGTGTCATATTTTAAGAACAAAAACAAATTAGAAAACATTCTGAAAAGGGGCTTGGGTTGATGAACAGCCTCTCAGAACAGTTGTGGGCAATGAAGACAAATAATCTGGATTACATCAGCACAGTAAGTGCTCAATGTTTGTTGGATGACCTAATGAAAGAGAAGGAAAGGGCAGAATGAGGAAGAAATAGGACATTACATTTTAAAATGTTTCCAAGTCTGGCAAGGGAAATAGGCGTTACAGTTGTTCCATATAGCTTTGAGGAACAATGGGTACAAGTTACAGGGAGACTGCTGAACACAAAGAGCAGGTCAAAGACCAAATGGGTTACCTTGGGAGGTAAGGTGACACTGCTCAGCTGATGGTGAGTCACTCCTTACTGAGTTCAAGCTGGATGCTCTCTTGATGGATACGTTATAGAGGGAATTCAAGCATGGATAGGTGGCTGGACTGCAGTGATATTTATGATTTCTTCCAACCTCAAAATCTAGGATTCTGTAAATGTTTCCCTAACTAAGGTAACAACCAGAATGATATAAATAGGTTGTCAGCAGTGAAGCCTACCAAATGGAACACAGAACTACTTCCATGAATGAATCAGAACTGAGTCTAAAATGAAAGGATACCTCCTTTCCTGTGTCCTGCCAATTAAGACAGTACTCGTGCAATTGAAAGTAAATGTTTCTTAAGATATCAAATACATACACAATTTTCTTTTGTAATTCCAGGGGTGTCATGAAACCAGTGGGCATCTTTCACATCTTGTGGGGTCAAGTGTACTCGTTTGGTGGATTTTTCTGCCACAACAGGTTCATTTCCCATGTCAAAGGCAAGTGAATCAGCATCAAACTCGAAGGCAGCTGCATCCTTCCCTTCTTCTGAATACAAGAATGTTCTTCCAACTCTTCCTAGAACAAGTTATATTGAAGTTATTAGTCACTCTGTTAAAGCTTTTGATTCCAGAAAGGTAATTCTTATGCTTGCCTCAAACAAGTTACTAACTATAGTGTATGGAAATGAGACTACCATGATACCTTTGCTTTTTTTTTCAAAGGCAGTGGGAGCCAGACTCTTGCAGTGATCAAGTGTGTGGCTGGCTGTGTCCATTGGGTTGGGGTGGGGGGAGTGTTAGAAATCAAACTGCTTTTACTAAAGGAAGGTTGAAAAGAGATACTGAGGAAAGGGTGATAATCTACAGTCACGTGCTGCATAATGACGTCTTGGTCAACGACACACCACATATATGATGGTGGTCTCACAAGATCAGCATCATATAGCATAGATGTGTAGTAGGCTATACCATCTAGGTTTGTGTAAGTACACTCTATGATGTTTGCACAATGACAAAATGGCCTGATGTTGCATTTCTCAGAACATATCCCCATGGTTAAGTGATGCATGACTGTAATTTAAAAGCTGCTGCACGGAGTCAACAACCTGTACTCGTCTGCAGGTAGGGGGCTGTATCTTAGTGAAAATGCTTCTATTGCTGACAGTGGCTAGACGGGTGGTTACTGCATGTTTCCTTTCCTGGATTTCTCCAAGTATCTACTGTCTCAGTTTTCTCAGCACAATGAACTCTGGGTTCCCAAACAGTAGCCTTGCCTCTAAAGGGCCTCTGTGTTCCAGAATGAGGGAAGTAGTCTCTCCCCACAAAAACTGGCTAGCCCCAGACAGCTGTATTTCAGGTTACTCAACAAAGAATTTTAGCATAGACCCCACATGAGTTTTCCTATAGAAGATGCTTACCTACTACATAGCCATGCTTTTTCAAGAGATTAAGTTGGTTTTGTTCTTGCTGACTCAGATCTTCTTCAGCTTCAGTTGCATCTTTTTTAAGCCTTTTTTGCCTTTTAAACATTCTGTAAGGAGTTGGGTTGCAAATAGGAAACTTCAGAAGGTTTAAAGTAGTACCTGAAATACCAAAGAATAAATACTTTTTTTAATAAAAATTGTACAAGAAAAGGGAATAAGGGGAGGAAAACTAACATTTTTGAGGAGCTACACTGTCTTGGGGACTGTGGTTTATTTCACTTAACCTTCATGACAACACTGTACAAAATTATTCTTACTTTACAGATGAAGAAATTGGCTCAGAGATTGGCTGAAAGACTCAACCAGGATTTGAATCCCTGGATTAAATCCCAGGATTTAAATCTGCAGACCTGATTTCTTTCCATTTTCACCATCCTACCATCCAGTATAAAAGCACTTCTGTGTATAATTCAACCAAAGTCCAGGACAGAGAAGAACAGTTTATCAAACAAAGTTAAACACTGGTTTCAAAAGAACAAATGAGGCAGTTCTGCCAAGTGTTAAATACAAACAGGGTCATAGAAGAACACATTTTGCAATCACAGAAGTTTCATAAAGCCACAAAGTTGAGATTTTTTTCCCGACAAAGCTACACATCACACTGCATTAGTGAATTACTCAAATGTTAAATGTGTATAGTATACTGATCTCATGAATAAACTCAAGATATGAAGAGTAAGATTGAGGGGTGGAGGGAGATTTAAAAAGGGAAGAACTTTCTGGAAAAACATACAAAGAAGTAAAGCTACAAGGAAAACCTCCAAGAGAGCAGGAACTTGACTTTGTTCTCTGGCTCCCTACAGTTCTAGGGAACAGGGCTGGAACATAGAAGTGCTCCATAAATATTTCAATTAGAAAATTACTACAACATATACTGAATTTCCAAGCGCTAAGCTGACAAAGAAAAGAGGTGTGACCAAAATAGGGAGACAATTTTTAAGGGGAAGGCTCCAGGTAGTATATCCAATAAGGAAGGATATACTAGGTTTCTGGGCCACGAGTAGAATTCCAGCTTCTCAGACAACGAAGGGGGCGGGCCTCCTAAGGCTCACCAGGCCAAGTGGAGATGGTGGCTCTGTCGATAGCCTCAGCGCCCTTGGCAATGCAGTAATCGGACTCCAGGAGCGTGTTGAAGAGAGTGGACTTGCCAGCGTTGGTGGCGCCAACCAGGTAGACGTCGCCGCGGTAGCGCCAGGAGCGCTGAAGAGCGGAGATCAACTCTTCGACTCCATAGCCAGTCTTGGCGCTGATGAGCCGCACGTCCCTAAGCACGGTGCGGGACCTGGCCGAAGGAGGAGAATTCTCTTCCTCGTCCCGTAGCCCGTCCCCGCCAGGGTGCTGTGGCCCTCGGTGGCCAGGGAGAGGCAGGAGCCCGGCGCGGGCACAGTCGTCCCACAGCCGCTCCCGGAGCCGTTGCCGGTAGCCAGGAGCGTCCTGGGGCAGCAGGTCCACCTTGTTCCCCAGCACGATCAGCTGCTTGGGGCCCACCAGCGCAGGCAGGTCGGGCAGCAGGGCGTCGGGCAGATCGAGTAGGTCCACCATGTAGAGCACCAGGGCGGGCCCGGGCCGCCGCAGCGCGGCGCTCACCAGCTCCAGGTACTGCTCGCGGCTCACCTGCAGGCGCAGGGCGCGCCGGTGATGCACCAGCAGCCAGCAGCGCTGGCACACGGTCCGCGCCAGCCCGCCGTCGGTTTGCGCCGCCGCGCTCAGGAACTTCTCGCTGGGCAGGTAGCCGGGCAGGCCGGGGTCCTGGCAGTGCAGCTCCGCGCCGCAGCCCGAGCAGTTCAGGCCGCTGGGCGGCACCGTCGGGTCCGGGTGCCCCACGACCGGGTGCCGCCGAGGGCTGGCCCGTAGCTTCTGATGCCGCCGCTCCTCCCGCTGCTGCTGCTTCTGTCGCTCTTCCTCCTCCTGCCGCTGCTGCAGCTCCCGCAGCTGCTCTTCCGGGGTCGGTGCGGGCGCCGGCTCCGGGACGTACTCGGGGAACAGAAAACGCTCCTCCATGTCAGCCCTTCCTTCGTAACCCCCAGTCGCCGTCGGGCCACGAGGAAGTCCACATCCAAGGCCCGATGGGTGCCGGGAGAAGGGGACCGCGCATCTCCTCTCGAGGAGAGGCTCCCGGAGGCCATGGCGCGCTACTGTGGGAGAGCATACTCGCAGGAAGCCACACAAAAGCCTACCGGTTAGGCGTGCAGGCAGCATGGGGAAGTCGGCCCCGAGCAAAGGGGCGGAGCCAGGTCCTCGCACGCGCACTGGGGCCAGAGGTGCGCCTTAAAACCGACACGAAAGCCAGCGACTACTTGAGAGCAGTCATTTGTCAGCCGCTGCACTTCGTCTCCTCCTCCCGCGTCTAATCCCGTGAGTTACCGCGATGAAGGCTCTGAGGCTTGAGAATCCCCTTGAAACTGGGGCAAAGGCACTGGGGGACCTGGACTTAGCTGAGTGGGCGGAAGAGGCTAGTGAGCGAGGGTTTGTTCCCTTTTAGGCTTCTTCAACGTGCCACTACTGGCACAGCCTGCTCTTAATAAATCATATTTTTAAAAGCTTCGTGTTTTTTTGGTCTTTAGAAATGCAAAAAAATAAGAGCATCGAATGCTGCAGACTGTCAGCCACAATTAAAATTAATAAATCTTCTTGGCTTTTTTTTTAGGTGTCATTCATTATTTGTGGAACAACATCGAAAAACAAAAACTTTCATTGGCTGGATCGGACCCTCGGACTGTAGGAGCCGTTGCCGCAGTCAGTCACAGGAGGCGCCGGCCCACGATTTGCGCGTGCGCAATTCTAACCCTTAGGCGACCTTAGCCTACCATTTGCGCAGGCGCAGATCTTACATTGCCTTTTCTGTGGGAGGCTTTGGCGTGAGACGCGGAGTATTCTGGGAACGCCGGAGACGGAAATTACTTCGTCTAATGCTCCGAGAAGTGGTGGTGGCTGCGCGGTTTTCTCTGTGATTTTGAGTTAGGCGCTCGGGAACCGTTTGCCAACATGTATGACGCGGACGAGGGTAGGTGACCACTCAGAACACTCTGTGGCGACCCTTCTGAGTAGGGGAATGTGGGGAGCTGGACGAATTGAGGATTTGCGCCCCCACCCCCAACCCAACTCAGGCCGGGAGCCAAGCCGCGATGGCGAAAGTTGGAGGGTGCAGGGAACGTAGCAGTAATGTTCCCGGTCAGGGTGGCGCTTGTTCTCTCCACTGTCCCCTGAACAAATCGGATACCGCCTTCCCGTATTGAAATAGCGTGCAGAACCATGAAACAATTTCCATTGTTTTGGCTTTGTCTGAAGCAAAAGTCTCCTTTTTTGTGTTTCTGTGACATTTAAAAAAATTTTATTGATGTCTTTATAGTTTATAACATTGTGGGGTTTTATTTTTACATTATTATTTGTCCATCACCATGTGGATGCATCCTTTCACCCCTTGTGCGTACCACCCACGCCCTTCCCTCGGTAACCACCAACCAGTTCTCTCTGTTGGTGTGTTAGTTTATATTCCACATGAGTGAAATCATGCGGTGTTTGTCCTTCTTTTCCTGGCTTATTTCACTTAACATAGTATCCTCTAGGTCCGTCCATGTTGTTGCCAATGGGACAATTCTGTCTTTTGTTTTTATGGCTGAGTAGTAGTCCATTGTATATATATACCACGTCTTCTTTATCCAATCATCAGTTGAGGGACACTTGGGTTGCTTCCACTTCTTGGCTGTAGTGAATAATGCTGCCATGAACATAGGGGTGCATAAGCCTCTTGCGGTGGTTGATTTCGTGTCCGTTGGGTAGATGCCCAAGAGTGGGATTGCTGGATCATAAGGTATTTCTATTTTTAAATATTTGAGGAATCTCCATACTGAGGGCTCCTTTCTTGATTTTTTTTTTCAGGTTAGGGTTAGTAGCTTTATTGAATATTTGAATTTTTGAGCGTCAGTTTGTGCCAGGCATTGTGCTGGGCTCTGGAAATATACCGGGGACGAAGAATATGGTGTGTGTCCAGCGGGAGATGGGTGGGTCTAGTTTGGCATTACTTCATACTGTCATATGTCTAAGTAAATTGTCTTAAAAGATGACCTTTAAGTTTGTTCTTCCCACAAGATGACACAGTTCTCAGATGGTGTGTATTCAACGGAACAGGGCCAATATATCTTTTTTTCTTTTCATGTGTAGAATTCTTAGTCATGTCTAGTGTATTTTCTTTATGTATTTTTAAACCTCCCTCTTCATTCTCCACAGCTACAGTTTCAAACCTCATTTTCTTCTAGCTCCCAATCCTATGGCCACCCCTCCCGTTTCTCCTTATTCCCTCAGCTACTGGAGAAAATAGAAGAAAAATAGAAAGCAAAATAGAAAATAGAAGCAAAAGCTTAAACTCTACTGGTTAAACTTCTCTGTCTCATTTATATCTTGAGTCTAGAAATTTATTAGCATCATTACATTCCCTTTTCTTATATTTCAGGAAAGAAATTCAAAAAGGTTTCTAGCAGAGTTTTTTGAGTAGATAATATATTCTCATGGCTCACAAGCTGGAAAATATAAAAATGTTAAAATGTAAGGTCTCATTCGTGTCCACTCTCTGTCCAGTGTGAGCCCCCTTCACAGTAGGTAACCACTGTTCTTAGATTCTCATTTCTCCAGAGTGCTTTATGCATATTCAAGGAAATGTAAATGGAATTCTATTTTCCTCCTTTTTACAGGCAAAAAGTAACATTCACACTTTTCTGCAGTATTATTTTTTGCTTTTTTTAAATATATGTATCTAGGAGATTTTCATATCAGTACATAGAGAGCATCCTCATTTTTTTTTCACATCTACCTAGTTTGTATGGATATACTGTGACATAAGTAGTGTCCTATTGATGGCTATTTGGGTTATTTCCAGTCTTTTTCTGGTTCAAACAGTGCTGTAATTAATAATCGTGTACATGTCATTTTGTACAGTACAAGTCTGTAGGATAAATATGTAGAATTGTACATGTAGCTGTAGAATTGTCAGGTCAAATGATATACTGGTTTACCATTTTGCTATATGGTGCCAGGTGACCACCATAGTGATTGTAGTAATTTATATTCTCATTAGCAATATAATAGTCTTGTGGAAAAAGAGTTCAAGTTATCCAATATTATCCTGTTTATCAAGTCTGCTGCAGCATTGAGTCTACATTCCATTCCTGCCTGTGTCCTTTGATATCTTTATTAAATATGCCCTCGTCAGTTTTCAGACACTCCTTTTCAGCTGGCTTCTTTTTTTTTCCCTGTGAGGAAGACCAGCCCTGAGCTAACATCCGTTGCCAATCCTCCTCTTTTTGCCGAGGAAGACTGGCCCTGGGCTAACATCCGTGCCCATCTTCCTCTACTTTATATGGGACGCCGCCATGGCATGGCTGACAAGCAGTGCGTCCGCCGGTGCCCGGGATGGAACAGCGAAACAGTCCGGGCTGCCAAAGCGCGGACTAAACCGCTGCGCCACCAGGCGGCCCCAACAGCTGGCTTCTTTCTATGCAAAATATTAGATCTCTCTTGTCCTCAAGAAAACAAGTTAAACTGTTTATTGTTTCCTTTTTCTTCCATTATTTTGTCTTTCTCCCTCCATTCACAGTGAAGCTTTTATAAAAGAATAGGCTGTCTTCGTTGTTTCCAATTCCTGTCTTTCAAGTTCTCAACCTATTACAGTCTGATTCTGCTTGTGCGGCTATGTTAAAACAGCTCTTAATAAGAATATTAGTGATTTCTCCATTGATAAATTAGATGGAAATTTTTTAAACCTTATCCAAACTCTGTGGTATTCAACATTGTTGATGACTTCCTCATGCAAACTCACTCCTTCCGTCTGCCACATCACTCTCACTTAATTCTTACGTATCTGACTTTCCTTCTCATTCTCTTCCACTGTTCCTGTTATCCCTGGATAATTTCATCCATTTATCATGGCTTCAGTTACCATCTGTATGTGGATGACTTCTGAATATATATTTCCAGTCCAGATGTCTTGTATCTAACTGCCGCTAGATAACTTCGCTTGAATCTCTCCCAGGCCCCTCAAACTTGTCGCTGCCCAAACTGAGCTCACTATTTTCCTTTACCCATCGTCCTCCTAAAGCTGCTCTCTTCTGTGTTCTCCCTGAGTGAATGGTCACTCTCTTCTGTTGTTGAAGCCAGGAGCCTGGGCATCATCCTTGATTTCTCTCTTTCGCCCCTGTATCTAATGAGTCACCAAGCCCTGAGGGTTCTGTCTCCTAAGTATGTCAAATCTTGTCACTTCTCTATCCCCTCTGCCACAATTCTCGTTCAGGCCACCACTCTCTCTTGTCTAGATTACTTCTTCAGACTTTTAACTGGTTTGTGTACTTCCAATTTTCTTGCCTCTCCAGTCCGCTTTCCACACTGGCCATAGTGATCTTTCAGACATGAAAATCTGATCTAGCCACACCCTTGCTAAAATCTTAGAATGGTTCCTCAAAGCTCTATTGGTAAAGACCAAACTCTTTTACCACTCTAACTTCACACTGCTTGTCTCAGCTACATTGGCCTTCTTTTATTCCCTGAATGTCTGTCATTGTGGAGTCTTTTGCACAAGTTGTTTTTTCTGTTTAAAATACTCCTTTTCTACCCGCTCCACCCTCACCCTCTCCTTTTGCCTGGTTTATCCCTATTTACTCAAGCATGATGTCTCTGCCCCGCTCAGCTTTTGGAAAGTCTTCCCTAACCTCCTCAGGTCCTGGTTAGGACTGTCCATATTACTTTGTTCTTGCTTGTAATTGACTTCATCTTGTCTGTATCTCCCTGGTAGGTGATGATCTCCCTGAGGTTGCAGCCATCTTTTATCTTGTTGAAGGTGGTGGTCTTCAATGCTTGTGACATAGTAAATACTCACATTCAATAAATATTTGATGAATGGATGAATGAATAAATGAGTCTCCTTCATAGATTCATTTTCCATGAATTTAACAGCAGCGTTCCCTAATATCCTGCCTTCAAGTCTTCCTTCTCTATGTAAACTCTGTATTCTGTCAACCACTTGTTAATGATTCTCTACTCTTTTTAATTTAGACCCCTTATCTGAGTTTCATATTTATATCCAGTTGCCTATTGCAAGTATTTAAAGGGATAAATGATCTACAAGTATACCCAAAGCTGATCTCATCATCTCCTCTCCTTTTCCCACCTTCTTACTTGCTGCTTCTGTGTGGCTGTGATATTAATTTCCAATGTGTTATCAAAGCTAGAAATCTCTGAGCTGTTTTAGATACTTTTGTCTTTTTTACTCTTCCCTCGTGTGTAGGGATCAGTAATTCCGTCCATTCAAGAAGTATTTATTAAATTATTTTGGATATGCATCAAATTTTGAATCCAAAGCTCTTACGTTTTACAGAGCATATATATGTATATATATGTATATGTGTAAATACAGACCATATATATGGTCAGAATATAAAAACAAAATATAAAAACAAAAACAAAAATACAGCACACTTATTCTTTTACATAAGAAGATGAGACTGATATTAGAGGACCAGTACATACTGATTTTTCAAATGCCTTGTTGTTCAGATTACTGTTACTGCATAACTACCCCCAAATTTGGCTGCTTAAAATTAATTTAATGAGTTTATGGATTCGATGGGTCAGGAATTTGGACAGAGTGCAGTTGAAATGACTTGTCTACTCTGTGATGTCAGTGGTTCAGCTGGGAAGACTCAAAGGCTGGGTGTTTGGATGATCTGAGGTGTTTACTCACATGTCTGGCACCTAGCCTAGGAGGACTCAAGGACTAGGATTGCTGACTGGAGCATCTATAACTGGCGTCTCCATAAGGTTTGTGCTTCCTCACAGTATACTAGCCTTAGAGTAGTAGGACTTCTTCATGGCAACCCAGGACTCCAGAAACAAGTGTTTGAGCAAACAAGGTGGAACTGCGTTGCATTTCCTGACCTAGCTTCTAAAGTCACGTATCCTTGCTTCAGCTGCATTCTCTTAGTTACGGGAGAGTCAAAAACCCACCCAGATTCAAGGGAAGGAAACACAGTTCCCTATATTTTGATGGTAGAAGTGTCAGGATCGCATTATAAAAGAGCATGTGACATGGAAGATATGGTTGTGGCCACCTTTAGAAAATACTGTCTGTCATACCTGTACATGAATGAAATGTTGCTGTAATAGACCACCCCACGTTAAGGTGTTGCCCAGCTATTGGAAATTTTCCTGGCTCTACCCCCTTACCCTAATCTCTGACTCCAGTCTCTGAGAAGCTTATTGATCAGAGGACTCTAAGCTTGCTCCTAGTTATCATTAGAGTTAGCTATTAATGAGAACTACATAGGCTTTCTGGAGATGGAAAACTTACAAATTCACACAACTTACACTGAACCTTTATAATGAGGCCTCTTTGTAAATTGGGAGAATACCTGTGTGACGTAGAGCTATGTGTACATAAATGTGTACCTATGTGTATTATTTCATTACAAATCAATCAATGTAATTGACTGGAATTTTAGAAAAGGGGGGTAAAAGGATTACTTGTCGTTTAGCAGAGTGAATATGTTTCTGTTACTTCAAACCATAGGAGCAAGATGTTAACTAGTAGTAGTTTATTGCAAATGAGTACAATATTTTTGTTTTTTGTAGATATGCAATATGATGAGGATGATGATGAAATCACCCCAGATTTGTGGCAAGAAGCTTGCTGGATTGTAATCAGGTAACTTTTTAGACCAAACTGAATAAGCTCTAAAAGGCACTATAACCTATAAAGGGATTTCCTGCTTATTCTGTTCTTGAACGTTAGATGTTCTGTATGAATATGCTGCATGAGAGCTGGTTTTTAATTTTATTTATTTGTTTATGTATTTTACTTTAACTTTTTAAGTATTTCAGACTTACAGAAAAGTTACACAAAGAATTTATGTATACACTTTACCCAGGTTCCCTAAGTGTTAACCTTATACTATATTTTCTTTGTCTTTTTCTTTCTCTTTCTCTGCGTATTTTTTTCTGAAACATTTGAGAGTAAGTTACAGACATAACATTCTTTTACATAATCATAAGTCATCAAAATTAGGAAATTAATATTAATACAATAATCTTACTTAGTCTGTAGACCTTACCCATTGCTGGTGATGTTAATTTGGTTCCTTGGTTTTCTCATTATTTTAAATGGATAAAATTAGGGGCCAGCTTGGTGGCGTAGTGATTAAGTTTGTGTGCTCTGCTGCGGCAGCCCGGGGTTTGCAGGTTTGGATCTCGGGCGTGGACCCCACTTATCAAGCCATGCTGTGGCAGGCATCCCGCGTATAAAGTAGAGGAAGATGGGCACGGATGTTAGCCCAGGGCCAATCTTCCTCAGCAAAAAGAGGAGGATTGGCAGCAGATGTTAGCTCAGGGCTAATCTTCCTCACAAAATGAATGAATGAATGGATAAAGTTACAATAAGTTGTATTTCAACCCAAATTCTCATCCAATTCTAAGTGTAATTAAAAAGTAATAAAACTCAGGAAGAAGCCTTACGTATAGGATAAGAAAAGTAACTTTCTGCTATATTAAGATGTAAAATGCTATAACTCTGCTCTCTTATCAAACTGACAGTTGCTTCGTGTATGGTAGCATGATGATACCTCTTTGAGCCCCACCATCTCTAAGATGCACATCCTCTTGGTTAACACACTCTCCCTTTTCAAAGAACACATGCTTCTGACATTCCACTGGTTGTATTCAGGATATAACCTTTCTTGAACATTGTTTCGTTAAAAATATATTGAGTTTTTGGGATGTAACTATATGTTTTTTCTATTAAATATGGCTATAAAAACTTTGTATTGAGACATTTTTCTCTTCTATGATATTTGAGTAATAAACACCAAGAGACATTTTACTAGGAAACAATAACAAGGTAGATGTTCTATGGGGTGTCCTTATATTCTGTAGTCTCCAGGGAGAAAGAATATTTTGATCTTAAGTGAAAAATAATTGTTTGCAACATATGTAGTAGATTGCTCAAGAGTAAGATACTCTTGTGAACAGTCACTGCATTTAACATTTAATACAAAATAAATTATTTGATTTTTAAATTTAATTGACTGTAGGTGCTTTGGCTATTGTAAGATGATATTTCGTTTTTTTCACTTTTAAACATCAAGTGATCTTTCCCAAGCAATGTGAATGTGATATTACTTAACATCACCAGTGACTTCAGGAAGATGACATCTAGTAAAATAATTATGATAGTGGATGTCATAAATATGAAATATTTATATAGTTTAGGTGTTTAAGGATGACATTCTAATGAAGCACTCTTCTGATGATTTTGGGGAAAGTAGCTGTGATTCTGTGTCCTGGGGGAATGAAACTTGTCCGTAGTTCTGTAAAGATTTTTCATTATAAATTGTCTATAAAAACCATTGCCATTTATATTACAGACAGGGCCTTCCATATGTTTCTTATGTATCAATGGCTGACCCAAATGGCTGTGAGAAATTTCTTTTCTGTTAGCTCACAGTCTCTACTGAAAGAAATTGCCCCAGCCATTCTTTAGGCTGTACCTTATACAACGATGATTCTGTGCTGTGTTTTCTACCATAGGACTTAACTTCTCATATTGGTGGCCATGGTTGATTGATTCAGGGTGGGACCTTGACTCAAAGCCAGCCAATCTGTAGGCCTGTCGGTGACCTGTGAGGTGACCTGATGATGCCAAAATGGGAGGCTTGTGTAGTTGGATTATGCATATTGTCTCAGAAAATTGTTGTGACAATGGGGGAGTCAGTTGTTACTAGGGAAAGGGGAGTAGAAGCTAAGAAAATGTCACAGGTAGTAGATCCAGGAGTCACAAGGTGGAGGAGTTTGAGAAATGGGGGTGTGCTGGGGGGCAGTTCCTACTGCTCAAGGGTGATGAGATAATCCAGGCCTTAGGGTTGTGTTAGATCTCAGAGCTCTCCTAGTCTCTCTGAGGCCCAGCTGTGCAGGTGTTCCAGGGTGGTGGTGAGGAGTGAGATTCCTCTTGCACTTACATTTACTTGTATCTTTATTATATATCTCCTTCCCCATCCCTCATGCAAAGAAGTTTCTGTTCCTTGTAAACAGTACATCTACTCTTTCAGATTCTCCATCCTTCTTTAGGGATTCACTATGTAATTTCTGTATCTATACTACTAGCTCTGATTTCTCATCCATGCTCCATTTTTTTATCAGCAGTCATTTGCTGAGTATTTTCACTTGAATGACTTACTCTCGTCTCACCTTTAACATATCCAAAATAGAACTAATAATCTTTAACCTAAAACTTCAGTTCTTATATATTCCGTATTTTAGTCATTGATATCATCATCCTCCCTCTTATTCAAATTAGAGTTCTTATTTTTATTTTTGACTATGTGTTTTCTTTAGTTTTCTCTCCTGACATTTTTTTCAAGAAATATTTCAAAGAAGTTGGATGAGATTTATCTACAAAAAACATTTGTAAATTAGAGTTTCCTTATAGTTCTTATGTTGTGCTTTAATTATTTTACCTATAAATGTCTCGTTTCTTTGAACTTAACAAGTTCTACAAAGAAAGTGTTCCTAGTCTCACCTTTCTTTTTTTTTTTTTAGATACCTCATAGTATCTTGTGTAGTGATGGGCGTATAGTGGTTGGTATTTAATGATTATTTGTTGAATTTAATTATAGTGAAAATGGGGAAATATGCTAGAAAATATCACTGAGTTGTAACTAATTATGAACTTAAATATTTTCCCAGTTCTTATTTTGATGAGAAAGGCTTGGTCAGACAACAGCTGGATTCTTTTGATGAGTTTATTCAGATGTCTGTTCAAAGAATTGTGGAAGATGCTCCACCTATAGACCTACAAGCTGAAGCTCAGCATGCTAGTGGAGAAGTTGAAGAACCGGTAAGATTGTTATTCTAATAAAGTAACCTAAATAAAAGAAGAGTATTGATTTGAAATTTCAGTCCTTCTTTCACCAGGCTTAAAGGTAAAAAAAAAGTCAGTAGCTTTGTTTAGCAGTGTACTTACAGCATCTTCAGTCAGCTCCTGATATTTTCTTACTAATGGAGAGAGACATTTCTGCATGTAATCCAAAACCCTAATCCTTACTTAGATAGTAGATATTTAATAGTTGGGAAGAGGGAACTCAGAAATATGATGAACTACTAGGAGAAGCCAGCTAGAAATAGTCATATTGCTTCAGAAAACCCCACTTTTTTCTTTCACAGTGTAAGGAATCATAAAAGAAAATACATATTTGAAGGACTTTTTCCCTTGATTATTTGTTGCATGAAATACATTATTATAACAATATAAGAGATTGTAAAGGAAAAATCACCCAGACATATCAGCTATTTTAATTTTTACAACTTCCTTATAGTTTTTTTTTACAGATATGCATGTTTTTAGTATTGTTAAAAGCATAGCAAGGGTGTAATTTTATAATCTGATTTTACATGAGTGATTGTAAACAAGTATATAGTCCAGAACAATGACTATTCCTAGTTTTTGAGAGGTGGACAGGCAGGATGATGGACTTTGAGAGACAGGCAAAACTGAAAAAGTGAGGCAGGGAGAGCCTCAGAAATAGAGGGAGAAGTCATTATTTCTAGCCAGTTCGGTACCTCTTGTCTATGACTAAGCTCCTAAGGGCTGATCTATTCAGCCTCATTCTAGTTGGACATGCTGTATAGACTTTTGCTGTTGACTCTCTAGCACTGTGCTGGAAAAATTGGCATAAAATGTCTTGTTTATACTTAACGGCATTTTCTCTTCATGGTCTTTGCAAAACAAGAGAAATGACAACATAACATAGCATATTCAAAATGCCAGTACCATAAGTACTACCGGTGGAAGAGATTGCTGAAGCTGGGGTAGCAGCTTAGTGGAAAAGATAGGAGGGACTTAACTTGGCCGTGAAGGGCAGAGAAGGACTTGTCTTAGTAAAGAAAAGATACTTAAGCATTTCATCAAGAAAATACTTGGTGTATTTGGAGATGTACTTGGGGATGTACTCAAGGATGGAATGGGGACCATGACAGCCCGTATATGATTTTTGGTTTGATCCGTTTTTGATAGCTGTTAGTAGGAGATAAGATGGAACCAGATTGTCACAGGCTTTGGATGTCATGGGGAATTATTGAAAGATTGTCAAAGAATATGCATAGAGCATTATTTTAGAAAGGTTACGTTGGAAATGGTGTTTACTTGGAGTGGGAAGAGGCTGGAGGCAGAAAAAATCTTGGAATAGCCTGGTTTAAGGTAATAACATCCTAGACTAGGGTGATGGTGGGGTAAGGATTAGAGGGATGGCTTCCCCTTTGGTTCGTTACCTACTCCAGTTTGGGAAACTTGGGTGTCAATAATTTACCTTTAGTGGTCTGCTTAGTCCCATCATCTTCTCTGAGATTTGATTTATAGAAAAATCACTGTCTGTTTGTCTCTGGAAGGGTCTCATGGATCTTGTTTTATTGGGTAGTAAATAGATATTTAATTGAAAGCTTTTTCTTTCCTTTTTTTTTCCTGTGGACTGAGCTATAGTAGCCAGGATTGGAAGTTCTCAGGCCTTTATATAGAATAATTAGGATTTTTTGTAGGTTTAATTGAAGAGTTAGGTTTATTTATTCTGATCTTCTATTGATTAGATTAGAATATGGTTCTAATTGTCTGAATTTATCTTTTCTTTGTTTTTTGGTAATTTTGTATGTACTTCTGACTCTAACCAAGGAGAGGGCACATGAAACTATAGAGATCATTAACACAAATCTACTTTAACTGATATAAACTCAGAGCTCATGATGTGTGCATAGTCTTTATTTACTTGTGATATGTTAAGTTTCTTTTTGTCCTCTTTTTTTGGGGAGGAAGTTTGGCCTTGAGCTAACATCTGTTGCCAATCTTCCTCTTTTTGCTAAGGAAGATTGGCCCTCAGCTAACATCTGTGCCCAGCTTCCTCTATTTTGTATGTGGGACACTGCCGCAGCATGGCTTGATGAGCAGTGCATTGGTCCGCGCCCGGGATTAGAACTTGTGGACCCCGGGCTGCCAAAGTGGAGCTCATGAACTTAACCACTACACCACTGGGCCGGCCCCGTGTCTTCTACGTTAAGAAAACAATTAAGTATAAAACTTGACATCTGGAATGTGGACGTTGACTTTGGAAAGTCCCCATATTAGTAAAGTGGATTAATTTCGCCAGTTTCTGGAGCTGCTTCTACTCAAAATGTCGATTAAAATGGAATCATTAAAACTTTTTTTTTTTTTTTTTGTGGGGAAGACCAGCCCTGAGCTAACATCTGTTGCCTATCCTCCCCTTTTTGCTGAGGAAGACTGGCTCTGGGCTAACATCAATGCCCATCTTCCTCCACTTTATATGGGACGC
This sequence comes from Tapirus indicus, assembly GCA_031878705.1. Taxonomy (NCBI): domain Eukaryota; kingdom Metazoa; phylum Chordata; class Mammalia; order Perissodactyla; family Tapiridae; genus Tapirus; species Tapirus indicus. The sequence goes on from CM062919.1 coordinate 43,361,308, forward strand.
CGCCACAGCATGGCTGACAGGTAGTGCGTCGGTGGGCGCCTGGGATCCGAACTCGCGAACCCTAGGCTGCCAAGCGCGGACTAAACCGCTGCGCCACCGGGCGGCCCCGGAATCATTAAAACTTTTATGGAAAAAAGTTATTTACCTTTTTCATATTTTTTGATTTCATTTCAGCCAAGATATTTGCTGAAGTTTGAACAAATTTACCTCTCCAAGCCTACCCATTGGGAAAGAGATGGTGCTCCTTCACCAATGATGCCAAATGAGGCCAGATTAAGAAATCTCACGTAAGAAAGAATTTTTACTGCAGTTGATATTGAAATACAGTTCAGAAAATGTAATTTTAACCAGTTGAGAGTTTTGGCAAGTACCTTACTATTATTTACTTGTGATCGTCTTTTATTTTCAAAGGTATTCTGCTCCACTTTATGTTGATATAACAAAAACAGTCATTAAAGAAGGTGAAGAACAACTTCAGACTCAGCATCAGAAAACTTTTATAGGAAAAATTCCAATTATGTTGCGTTCAACTTACTGCCTATTGAATGGCTTAACAGATCGTGATCTTTGTGAGTTAAATGAGTGCCCCTTGGATCCTGGTGGCTACTTCATCATTAATGGATCAGAAAAGGTATAATAGCATTATTTTTAAAAAATTAGAAAATGATAATTAAAATTTAAATTATGAAAATTGAAATTAAAAAGTAAATTTTTATACAGAATAACCTGGAAGTGGCAGTTGAATTATTTAGGGGGTGACAGCTGAACTTATATAAGCCAAAACTTTATTTAGCTATATATAATATGCACTAGAAATTTGGTCAGTTGTTTGAGCTTATATGTTTCTATGAAGCATTTATGCAAAATGGAGTTTGTAAAGTTCAAGAATTCATGTTTCAGTGAGCCTATATGATCAGATTAATTAAGATGAAGATTCTACTCTTCTTTCTACTTTAAGGACCTTGTAGGTTTTATGCCTGTAACTTTTTTATTGTCTGTCCATATAGGTTCTGATTGCTCAAGAGAAAATGGCAACAAACACAGTGTATGTGTTTGCCAAAAAGGATTCTAAATATGCCTACACAGGAGAGTGTAGATCATGTCTGGAGAATTCTTCCCGACCCACCAGTACTATTTGGGTTAGCATGCTGGCAAGAGGAGGACAGGTATGGACTGGAATATGATATTGTTTGGATTTATTCCTTTTTGTCTAGTTTTGTAATTTACCAGACTGCATTCTTAGTCAAAAAAGCTTTTCTGGAGCATCAGTGTTCTATGGTAGGCATTGTAAAATTTAGTTATTGCTGTGTAACAAATTACTCCAGTAGCAACATTTATCATCTCAGTTTCTGAATCCAGAATCTAGGTGTGGCTTAGCTGGGTTCTCTGGTCCAGCATCTCTCCCAAGGCTGCCATCAGGGTATTTGGGCTGCAGTCAGCTTAAGGCCCATTCACGTGGCTGTCAGCAGGATTCAGTTCACGATGGGCTGTTGAACTGAGAGTCTCAGTTCTTTGCTGGCTGTTGGCTGGAAGCCTCTCTCAGTTCCTTCCCAATAGGCCCCCTCCATACACCAACATGGCAGCTTGCTTCATCAGAGAGAGTAATCGAGAAGAGCCATAGAGCATATGAGCAAGATGGAAATCTCAATCTTTTATAACTTAATCTTGGAAGCAACATCCTATTCTTTTTGTTAGATGCAAGTCTGTACGTCCGGCCCATACTCAAGGGGAGGGAATTACACAGGGCAACAACAGTTGTAGGCAGGATCACTGGGCACCATCTTAGAAGCTGCCTACTATAGGTATGTTACTTATAATAATATAGTGTAGTAATAGCTAGCATTTCTTGACTATTTGCTGTGTCCCAATTATGTTACTCAGGTTGCTTGATTTAATGTTTACAACTATCTTGGAAGGTAGTTATAATTACCTCTATTTAATTTCATGTACATTTTTAATTAAATTTTTTGAATAAGTCATACTTGCAACATTAAAATTGTTCAAAAAAGCACAAAAAAGGGTATACTATGAAAAGTAGTTTTCCTTTGACCCCCAGATCTTCTCCAGAGGCTTTTGATAATTTCTCATGTATCAGTCCAGAAATAGTCTTAATGTGAAAAAAAATAGGGGGGCATAGCGTACACACTGTTTGAACTTTGCTGGTATCTTTTAAAAACATGTTTAGATCAGCGCTTAATCATTCTTTTTGAGCTGTGATATTCCATATGTAGATGTAGCATAATTTATTTAACCATTTCCCTGTTGATGGACATTTAGGTTTCCAGTCACTGCTCTTACAAACAGTTGTGCAGAGTCTAATGTCACTTTTATAAGTCTTACAAAGATGAAGAACTTGAAGATTAGAGAGTTTTAACCACTTGAAGTTAAATATACATGTAGAATAGATGTTTTAAAGAATTAAAATGGTTTTTACTTGTAAATGAGGGTTGGATAGGGCTCAAATACAAGCGTTTGGAAAAGAGTCCCAGATGATTGTGATGTGCATTCTTTGTTGAGAAGCGCTGGCCTGGATTATGGAGAGCAAAGATATGAACACAGTGTATTAGGGAGGTTATTATGGCAGCTATGGGCAAAATAAATTAACTAGAGGAAGAGAAAGGAAAATCATCTGGATTTAATGTAGATTTGATATAATATGAGGATGAGTCAATTAAGATTCTGTGGTTTTATTCTGAGATTCTGGGTAAAAGGGAGCACTTGCAAAAATTGATTTTTAGAGAGAACCCAGTGAGTTCATTTTTAGACAAAAGATTTTGGAGGGGTGCATGATGTAGGCATTATTTTTTGACATTTTGCTTATTCTGAAAAAGATGTATGATAGACAAATAATAGACTGAATGGAATAGTTGATATTTAAGTAGAAACAACCAAATGGCAGTTAGAAATATGAGGACTGAAAGTACAGGAAAAAGATCAAGGTGAAGATTTGGGTATCATTTATAAAAAGTTGTTACTGAACACCCATGAGGTGGGAGAAGGTTTCTAAGGAAGGAGGCCTGACGTAGAAGGAGGCCTGACGTAGGAGGAGGAAGATGACAGACGTTATTAGAGGGATCATGATAATGTAGGGTTGTGAGGCCAAGAAAAGATAGAGTGAGTTTGATATTGAAGGAAAGAAATATGAATAAAACTGAGAAACCAGGCATTGCCAGTGTAGGCTAGTAACTTTTGTTTTGTTTTTGTATGTGTGTACAATTAATTTAATGAAAGAGAAATTGGAAAAAAGCTTGTGTGAAAGAGGCTGTTTGTTAATTTTGTGAGATTATTCAAACAAGGAGATACCTTGTAGACCAGCTCTGAGTTAATGTGTATTTTTCATTCTGTCCTTAGCTTTTTTCCACATTTGTCTGTCTATATTGTCTCGTTTTTATCCCTCATCTATTTCTTTCTTCCAGAGGTTTTTTTTCTTTTTTTTGTTGGGGGGAGAGGGTGAGGGGTCACTGTTCATGTTCTTTTGCAGCCAAAGTTCATTTCTAAATACAGTATTGGGTAATTCTGAAAGAATCTTGGCAGGCAGAGAGTAGAGAATGGAAGTTCTCTCAGGTCTGTGTGACCATTTTGTTCATAAAGTTAGTAAACCTGTTCCAATGGTTTTGAAAAGCAATCATAGGCTGTTCCCTTAGAGTATGAGAGCCATGCTTCTTTTGAAATACACACAGTGAAAATATATATTATAACATGATTCTCATGATGTTTTTATATGCCTGTAGTTCGTATCCTGTGATTTCATATTCTAATGATGTTTTTTTCCTAGGGTGCAAAGAAGAGTGCTATTGGTCAGCGCATTGTGGCAACTCTGCCATATATCAAGCAAGAAGTTCCTATCATTATTGTGTTCAGAGCATTAGGTTTTGTGTCTGACAGAGATATTTTAGAGCATATTATTTATGATTTTGAAGATCCAGAGATGATGGAAATGGTAATGTGAAAGCAAATGTATTCATAGTGTTTTACACGAGGTTTAAAGTTACTGACTGCTGCTAATCTTAAAACATAGTAGAAGGCTGCTGTGAAGAGCAATTTAGCTGTCACAAATCCCATGCCATTTACTATGTAGTGAAATCCTTCAGCCCTGCCTTGGCCTCTTTCCTGGCAATTTTGTGTAAAATAGACATGAAAACTGGAGGCAGCCAGAATTCAATGAGAGCAGTAAGAAGAAACAGTAGCAAGGAAAATCATAAAAGCATACCAGTCTGGGGCAGTTTGTAAAAAGGAAAATGAATAGTTGATATTTTCTTTTAACTTTTTATTTTGAAATAATTTCAAACTTACGGAAAAGTTGCAAAGAACTCTTGTATACTCTTCACCCAGATTCACTAGTTGTTACCTTTGCCACATTTGCTTTAGCATTGTCTTTATATATACATTTTTTTCTGGTCATTTGAGAGTAAGTTTCAGACATCATGCCCCTTTACTACTAAACACTTCAGTGTATATTTCCTAAGAACCAGAACATTATGTATGGAATCCTAGTACATTTATCAAAATCAAGACATTTAATTTAGATACAATACTATTAATGTACAGATCTTATTCAGGTTTTTGCCAGTTGTCCCGATAATGTCTTTAATAGCATTTTTTTTCTGGTTCAGAATCCAGTCCAGAATCATGCATTGCATTTTGTTTTTATGATTCTTTAGTCTAATCTTTCCTCGCCTTTTTTCCTTAGTCTTTCATAACATTGAAATTTTTGGAGAGGATAGGCCATTTATTTTGTAGAATTTCCCTAAATTTGGGTTTTTCTGATATTCCTCATGCATTTACGCATTTTTTGGCAGGAAAAATATAGAAGTAATATTGTGTGCTTCCCAGGGCATCATGTCAGTAGTCACATGATGTCATTTTGTCCCATTATTGGTAATGTTAACTCCGATCACTTTACAGTGGTGTCTGTTAGATTCCTTCACTGTTAAAGTTACTATTTTTGTGGGAAGGTTCTTTCAGTCTAGATAAATACCCATTTTCTTATCAGTTTTTTGTATTGGTGATCCTTGTGTGAATAGAAGTTGATATTCTTAGTTTTCCCTAATTGTCCAGAGTCTTTAAGGCTACAGAGAAAGATGGTAAAATGCAGGCTAAATGTTTGTCACAAAGTTAGAGTGGAGTACATGGGTTCTGGTTAGATTTTACTTTAACCTGTTACCAGTAGTCATGTGCTTTATTTTTGAAAAGAATGTATGTTATCTTGTATCCAAAAGGCATCCCAAATGATTGCAACTAGATTCAGATAGTATTCAAACTGAAATTTTCTTAAAGCGAAAGATCTGATTTGCTTTAGGAATATTGTCTTTTTGAAAATTACCATTTGTTCCTTTAGCACTTATGAATTTTAGGCCAATTTTTGTAAGTCTGTGAGTCAAGTATTCATTGTGCAAAAGTCTTTTAATTTATTCTTCTAAAAGTACATTATTATTATTCCTTTTCCAAATCCATATTAACCTTAACAAAACAGTTTCATAACAAGGACAGTTTCCTTTAAGAATCACTTTCATCTATCATGCTATCTGTGCCCTTACTTTGACTGGTTTACGTGGCGTTTTTCTGATCTTTGGTTCGGTGATTGGAATTTGGATGTTTAAACTTATGCATCAGTGGCAAATAGACACGTGAAGTCAAAGGCAGGAAGACATTTCAGTATATGTGATACGATTCCAGTGTATTTACAGGGGCCAAAGCTACTCTTACCCCTCATTTCTCATGCTCTTTATTGTGTAAAATTGGAATTTTAGGATGTTAAATCTGCACTGGAACTTAGAGATTATTTAGCCCCTTTGTAGGTGAGGAAACTGATTACATGGCCGCTCAGAGGCCACTGCTAGTTAATAGCAAGAATGGAGTACAGATCTTTTTAACAATGTGCCTTTAAAATAATCTCTTTTACAAAATACTGAGTGGTTTTCTTTATAGGTTAAAAGCCTCCTAAACCAAGGCTGAAAATCTGTCACATTTATTTATTTGTAGCTTAGTAAACTTGAATTTGACTATTAAACTTCTCTAAATTGATTTTAGCTATTTGGAAGGAACTTTATTTTGCCATTGTTCATTGAAATGTTAAAAACATTGAAAAGAAACACTATTTATAATGGAATTATCTGTATTTTTCTAGAAAGTATAATTGCCTGTGCTGATGAATGGATTTTGTCAGAGATTTCTAAGGCATCTTCAAGTTCTAAGATTTTGTGATTCCTTAATTTTCTAAAAATATTTGCATATTTGATTAATTTTATAGGGATATTTAACATGTTATAAATTAAGTGACAGTTGACTCATTTTTAAGGTGAAAATATGAATTGGAAAATAACTTTTATTTAAATTATCTGATAGGTTAAACCTTCTCTCGATGAAGCTTTTGTCATTCAAGAACAGAATGTTGCACTGAATTTCATTGGCTCAAGAGGGGCAAAGCCTGGAGTCACTAAAGAAAAAAGAATTAAATATGCAAAAGAAGTCTTGCAAAAAGAAATGCTCCCTCATGTCGGCGTCAGTGATTTTTGTGAGACCAAAAAAGCCTATTTCTTGGGGTATGTTAAATTTCGGTGTTTTTAAGTTTTTTGCCAAGATGTAGTTGAGATAAAGTTTTTCTTAGAGCTAAAAATGTAAAAAATTTGTTTTTAGTATATGTTAAGAAAAAGCCACAAACCACGTGGTTTCTTTTGCTTCTCTTTCTTTTCAAGGTACATGGTTCATAGATTGCTTCTCGCAGCTTTGGGTAGAAGAGAATTAGATGACAGAGATCACTATGGAAACAAAAGATTGGATCTTGCTGGGCCGCTACTTGCATTCTTATTTAGAGGGTAAGGAATTATAGAAGGATATTGTTAAAGTAGGGAGATTTCACTTTAGATTGGTCATTGCACATGGCGGGGTAAACTGTCTTGGAATCTATACTGGGTAAATAGGAAGTAAGCTACATTTTCTGCCACTTGCTCAGATTTAGTTTTGCTTCATGTCTGAGAATTTCAAGTTTGTGAGGACAATTTTTTACTTGTTTACATTTTCTGTATTCCTTTGATAGCTTTACAAGGCTTTGGAGAAAGCTAAATTTAGGGCCTTGATTTTCTAAGTGCTGATACTAGAATTTTTATTAGTCCTGTTTTTGTATTTTATAAAAGCACACAAAAGCTGGAGGGAAATCTATCAAAATATTACCAGTGGTTGCCTCACACTATTGGAGTGATATGTAATTTTTATTTTATTGATATGTTTTTATATTTTCAATATTTTTATAATGAGCGCATAATATTTTCATAATTTTTTATAACTATAATTTGTAACTATAACTAATTATAGTTATTTTAAAAAATATGTAGACAATTTAATTCAAAAAAGATAATATTAGCAATGTTTTGTACACTGTTATTTAGTGTGTTGTAGATTAGTGTTTTTCAACCTTTTTTTATCATCACCCCACTAAGGAGCCTCTTTTGACATTTTTTCCCTAATTGCTCCACCCAGGTATGCTTATGTACATCTGTGCTTTATACATAAAAAGAGTAATAACACCTATCTCCCTCTACCCCAATCACTTTTTGCCCTTTGTGGGCAGTTTTGTCCTTGTTGAGAATGCATGTTATAGATCTTTATATGTTTAAAACAGTATCATTTTATTTGGCAGTATGTTTAAGAATTTGCTTAAAGAAGTGCGGATCTATGCACAGAAGTTCATTGATCGAGGAAAGGATTTTAACTTGGAGTTGGCTATTAAAACAAGGATTATATCTGATGGCCTAAAATATTCTTTAGCCACTGGAAACTGGGGTGACCAAAAGAAAGCTCATCAAGCCAGAGCTGGGGTATCTCAGGTAAGGATGTTGACTGTGACTACAGGTTTGATAGGAAAGTGTTATGGGACTAATAGATTGTTTTATTTACTGAATGTAAATTATTTTACTTTTTTTTCTTAGTGGAATATAAAAGCCTTAGGGGCTTTTGAATTATGAAAATAGAATTTTTCTTAAATTAGCTATTAGCATTACTAAGAGAGACTTAAGGTTTTGGCTTGCATCAGGATGGTTAAGAAAGTAGCTGCTTGGGAGGTGACACAGTCCATGTTAGTGAAATTTTTATGTTAAAAACTCCATATTAGAAGCTGATCCAGGGGCTGACTCTGTGGCCTAGTGGTTAAGTTTGGCATGCTCTGCTTTGGCGGCCCGGGTTTGGCTCCTGGGTGTGGACCTACACCACTTGGTGGCCATGCTGTGGCGGCGACCCACATACACAATAGAGGAAGATTGGCACAGATGTTAGCTCAGGGCGAATCTTCCTCAGCAAAAAAAAAAAAAAAAAAAAAAAACCCAGAGAGTAAATGGGCATCCCCTTCCTTTGTTCCAAAATATTGTACTTCTGACGCTGATTTCTCTATGTTGACATGTTGTATATACAGTGACTGCAATAGCTACTCTCAGATTGAGTAATGGGGGAAACCTTTAAATAAAAGTCTCACTAGGCATTTTTATTTTTTCTATTGACTTTTCATATAAGATTGAAAAATCTATAATATACGTGTCTAGCTTTATGGAATTTTGGGACGATCTCCCCCTTTATTTTTTTTAACTAGCCTATACCAGTGTTACCAGATTAATTTGGCATTCAGACACCAACTTCAAGCTCCTGATTCCTAGAAACCCAGATGCTCTAAGAAATTCTAGGAGGCTGCTGATAAAAAGTTAAACTCCTTGTTCCTTTTAATTTAGTAAGGATTTGTTTTATTTAGTATACTTGGTGTTTGTGATGCTGGGTTCACAGACCTGAATGAGATACTTTTCCATTCCTCAAGGAGCTCACCATCTATCAGAGGAAACAGATTCCTCCATTTGCAGCTCACTATGCTGAGCTGAATTATGATAAATACCATGCTGCCAGTTCAGTTCAGTGAATGGTTATTGGGACTTATGATGTGCCAGGCACTCTGCCACACATTGGAGATGCAAAGATGGATAAAACATGATCACTAATTTTCAGTAGTTTACAGTCTATCCTCATAGATAGATGTACACAGATAGTTACAACATGGTACAGTATTTTAATGAGGGATATGTACAACTGCTCTGGGAATGCTGGAGAAAGGCATTTAGCACAGCCTGAGAGAGTGAAAAGAAGTCTTTCTTTACAAGGTAACACCTGAGCTGAATCTTGAAGGGTAATTGGGAAATAGCCCAAGCCTGGGAGGAGAGTAGAACCAGCAGCTCACAGGAAAACTGGAGAAAACTTCTAACTATCCTGAAAAGGATAGAGGGAAGAGAGAGTGTGTGTTCGTGGGAGGAGGTAGAGCAGTCTAGGGTGTTCACATCAAAGTGGGAGAGTTAAGAACATGGGGTTGGAGAGGGGAGCTGGGAATAGTTCATATAGGAGAGGACATGGTCGTTTTTGTTTTTTGGGTAGATTCACAGTAATTGGCTGTGTGGAGAAAAGATTGGTGGCAGGAAGATTGTTGCAACAGGCTGAGTGAGAAATAATTAGGGCCTGGACTAGAGCAGTCTTGCAGAGATGGAGAGTGGAGTCAAATCTGAGAAATATTTAGGAAGTAAGTTTTGTAAGACTTTGTGATTGATTAGTTGAATGATGGAAAACTCCATAGAGTACAGAAAGAGAACAGTTCTTCCTGGAGGTGGGTCAGATGACTTAGAGAGGTGGTAACATTTCACCAGGCTGAGCAGAATGGGGACGTGCATTCCATTCTGTGGCAATAGCATGGTTCAAGGTGTGGATGTGGGAGGGTGTTGGGCAATGTGGATGGAGTACAGGAGTTCGAGAGACTGGTAGGGGAGGGTCATTTGGGACTTGATTGAGAAGAGCTTTGATGTTGTAGTCCTCTGTAGTTGGTGGGGACCTGTTTAGTATTTTTTAAAAAGGTGAGTGATGTGAACATACCTATGTTTTAATAATTCTGGTAACTGAGGAGGGTAGATTAGGGACATTGCAGAGATTTAGGAGGTGATGGCAGTAGTATAGGTAAGAGGTAAGGAGCTGGTGTGTTGCTGTGACATTGGGAATGGAAGGGTTGGGTTTTTGAGAAAATTTGAAAACAGATTTGCGAGGATATGTTTATTGATGTGTGAAAGAAGGAAGTCAGAAACCAAAATGATTTTGAGATTTCTCGATTGGGAGATTTCTGGATTGCCATTAACTCTGACAGGAGTTTTAGGAAGAGGAAGGAAGTTTGGATTGTTGTAGGTCTGGGAAAGATGATGATTTGTTATTAGGTGTATTGAGCTTCTGCTGCTTGCTTTGTATCCCTCTAAATATTACCTTACTTTTAAGTATTACCTTGCTTAATATCCTTTAAGTATTGAATCTCCATGTTGGATTCAGAGGCCTCAGCCTGGAAAAAGTACTGGAATGGATTAGTGATGTCTGCTATGGTCAAAGGACTGTGAGTTGGTGGCTTTTAACACTTATTGAGTGCCTAATGTCTATCAAGTACTGTTCTAGTTACTGAACAGAGAACAAAACAAACAAATAAAAAATCCCCACCCTTATGGAACTAACTTCCTAGTGGTTGGAGACCATAACATGTTTATGTAGTATGGTAGAACATCACATATTTGCCATTCCTGGTATAAGGGCCAATTAAGTTACAGGGGTGAACAAAATTATTCAGGGAAAGTTTGGAGAAGGGAACGGTGTGGACAGTTTGACACTCAGTGGATTATATGTAAAAATAACTTCTTTCTAATATTTGCCAGAATTGTACTGTGAGTAACAGAAATGGCCAAACTTTAAATATTTGTTATTGTTTTCTAGGTATTAAACCGCCTGACTTTTGCATCTACTCTTTCTCACCTGCGTCGTTTAAATTCTCCCATTGGCAGAGATGGCAAGCTAGCCAAACCAAGACAATTGCATAATACGTTGTGGGGAATGGTGTGTCCTGCTGAAACCCCAGAGGTAATGCATTAGAATTTACGTTCAGGACAAAAAGTCTGCCAATAATTATGTCAGGTATAATTACTTGTAGAAGTAAGTTTTTGTTTAATTATGCAGTGTGGTTTAGAAATAAAATATTATTTTTGATTTTGTTCTTAGAAAATAAGAGTAAATCCTGAAATCAAATTGTAGGAAAAATGTTTATGGAAAATAATTTTGATAGGCATGTTAACTCAGTATGAGTAATACTTTGTTTGTTCCTAGGGCCATGCTGTAGGACTTGTGAAGAATTTAGCCCTGATGGCTTATATTTCAGTTGGATCTCAACCTTCTCCAATTCTGGAATTTTTAGAAGAGTGGAGTATGGAAAATTTAGAAGAAATTTCTCCTGCTGCTATTGCTGAGTGTGTATAGATGCAATTAAAATAAAAACCTCTGTTAATAGCTTAGTATAGAGTTACTAAGTGCAAAATGCTTTTGGTTTTGCATTTTAGTGCAACCAAGATTTTTGTTAATGGCTGCTGGGTTGGAATACATAAAGACCCTGAACAACTTATGAACACTCTAAGGAAATTGCGGCGTCAGATGGACATCATTGTGTCTGAAGTAAGTCTTTAATTAACTAAGAGGGCATGATCTATGGGATTTCTAAACAAGGCATAAGACTAGTGAAAGTTATTTTTGCATTGCCATCTTTCTTTCTTTCTTTTTTTTTTGTGAGGAAGACCAGCCCTGAGCTAACATCCGTCGTCAATCCTTCTCTTTTTGCTGAGGAAGACTGGCCCTGGACTAACACCTGTGCCCGTCTTCCTCTACTTTATATGGGACGCCGCCACAGCGTGGCTGACGAGCAGTGCATCGGCGGGCGCCCGGGGTCCAAACCTGCAAACCCCGGGCTGCCAAGCGCGGACTAAACCACTGCGCCACTGGGCGGCCCCTGCTTTGCCATCTTTCTTTAACTGGTTTCCCTTGAATTGTATATTGTCAGTCTAGGTGATATTTAGATCTAGGTGGACCTAAATTTAATTATTAGTTTGCTTGCTTTAATATATGCTTCTAAAAATTTGACATGTAATTTAAATTATTAAATTAGATTTTAGAATTCAAATTATAAAGTAAAAAGAATTCTTTTGAGGACCCTTTTCTAAAGCTGAGAAAACAGTGCTTTTAAAAAGGGAATAATCATCTGATTTATTCTTTGTCTGAATCCAGAAATTCATTCATAAAATGTGATACACCTCTAATAGATTTTCTTGTATTTAGGTGGATATTGAAGTGCTTTGGGATTAGGATGGATTTTTTTTTTTAATCATTAAAATATAGTATGATTTATTACTCCCCAAAATAGGGCTTTCACTTTTAGTGTACAGTCATGTGTTGCTTAACGACAGGGATATGTTCTGAGATACGCATGTTAGGCGATTTCATTGTCGTTTGAACATCATAGAGTGTACTTACACAAACCTAGATGGTATAGCCTGTTACACACTAGACTATATGGTACTAATCTTGTGGGACCACCATTGTATATGTGGTCAGTTGTTGACTGAAATGTCGTTATGCAGCACATGACTGGGTACATATTGAGGGATATGGCTCAGGCTTTTGATTCCTCTAAATCTATACCTTAGGGTCTGGCTAGGTGAAAGTGGGTTTGGAGAGAAAATGTAACACACTTAAGCCAGTAGCTGGCCTCCTTTTGAGCTAGCAAAGCAGAGAAGAGAGTTTGATTGCTCCAGGCCTTCCAATAGCAGACAGATCCTGAGTTTTGAACCCAGCATATTCAGTTTGAAGGCAGGAACAGCATGCTTTGCTAAGGGGCAGGCAGGGCTAAGAGAAAGCCTCAGAACTGCAATTGGCTGTGTTTTTTATGATTGAGAACTTTATTAATGTCATGTTTTTCTGCTAAGAGCCTTCTTCACTTTTCTTTGTTCTTTAGGGTAATTCTTTATGCTGTTTTAGGCTTCTTTACCTTTCCATGGGCCCATTCTCTCAACCTGGAGTGTTTGTGCTCCCTGTCCCCTGTGCCTCCTCAAAAACAGGCAGTAGAGAGAAGGGTGCTTATTACTTTTTTCACATAAATCTCACTTATTCTGCAAAACTTATGTGAACTCTCATCTTCTTCAGAATACCTTACCTGACCCTCTGATTTGATTTAGATCAGAGGTGGGCAAACATTTTCTGTCAAGGGCCAGATGTTAAACATTTTAGGCTTTGTTTACCATACAGTGTCTGTTGTGTATCCAACTCTGCTGTTATAGTGAAAAGCAGCCATAGATAATACTTAAACCAGTAAAACGATTTACAAAAACAGATGGCAGGTGAGGGCAGATTTAGCTTGCAGGCTGTTTGCTCACCCCCTGATTTAGATCTCTATGACTATATATAGCATATTTTACTTAGATACTTCTGACAGAATGCTTGTACCAGACTGCAGCTATTGATTTATTTGCCTGCCTCACTCACTACACTGTTAACTCCTCAGAGGCAGGGAACATGTCTTAATATGACTTTGTATTTTCAGCTCTGAGTGTGGTGTCTGACATATAGTAGACGTTGAGTAAGTGTTTGTTGAACTTATAAATGGACCCTGTGTCCTTGGTCTAGAGACTTTAATCTCCTATTCGGGAGTGATGTTGGGAGTCTCTAAGTGGGAGAATTGTGTGTATTTTTCAGAAGGAGTCTAGTACCTTTTTTTTTTTTCTTCTGTGAGGAAGACCAGCCCTGAGCTAACATCCGTTGCTAATCCTCCTCTTTTTGCTGAGGAAGACTGGCCCTGGGCTAACATCCATGCCCATCTTCCCCTATATATGGGACGCCGCCACAGCATGGCTGACGAGCAGTGCGTCGGCAGGTGCCCAGGATCCGAACCCGCGAACCCCGGGCTGCCAAGCGCGAACTAAACCGCTGTGCCACCTGGGCTGGCCCAATACTTTTTCTTTTCTTTCATATTTTCTAATAACCAGAGGTCCTCGTTTTATCCATTTCTAACTTTAGCCTTCTATCGGACCTGTTAGGCTTTCCTGTCAATAGTCTTCTCTAGACTTACTAAAGAATATCTGTTTCCTTTGAAATGCAAGATACTATTTCGCCTTTGAGGAGACACAGCTCAGTTTATGTCCTCCTTTTAAGACAATAAAGCTATGTTCTATTAGGAATTCTCTAAATATTCAAGGCAATGCATTTGAAAGCAGTGTCTTTTCTGGGACTTCAGAATGCCACTAGTGGTGTTTTTGCTCACAGACACAGTCTTTCTCCTCAGATTATTTTCTTAGGACAGGAAATAGGCTGAGAACATGGAACATTTTCTGTTTCTTGGCTTTTGACTCTAGTTTTCAAAAACTTGATATTTTTGATGAAGCTTTTATGGTTTACTGTTGTTTTTAAACCTAGTCATCCATATCTTTTCCTTTCTTAAATAAACCCAATCTTTTCTTTAATGAAAGTATCCAGATGTGATTTCTCTTTTTTAAAGTACTTTTTTGGAGAAATACGAATCCACTTTTCCATTTCCCCACTCATTGGCAATTCATTTCTTAGTTGACTTCCAAGATTATATATTAGATCTAGATAATTCACTGAAAATTCTTATTTGTTTTCTTTTTGGCTTATTTCTTTATATACAGGTATTTCAAATTCTGCAGTGCTTTTAATAATTATGTTCTTTATTGCAAATTTCCCCAAAATATTTTTGGTATTTTCTAGGAATATATTTTCTAGTGCTATCCGGTAGAAATATAATATGAGCTACATATGCAGTTTTATACTTAAAGCGTATTTCAGTTCAGAATGGCCACATTCCAAGTGCTCAATAGTGACGTGTGGGTAGTGACTACTGTATTCAATAGCTAGACTATAAACCATTTGTCTGATGGGGGAGTGTGAGAAGTCAGGTTTATTCCTTATGCCTTGAGTGTGATCAAGGCAAAGTGATATGGGGCTGGTTATTGAAAGGTTACAGAGTGAAATATATGTAATTATCAAAGAGGTGAAATAAGAAATTGTTGTATACTAGTGTTTGTGATAGCACAAATATATTTCCTTCATTTTACTTTATCTTGTATGATATTATTACCAGATGTTGTTGTTCAGCTCTATAGTTACCAAGGTTAGATATTTATCCTTTTTTTTTTTTTTGGTGGGGAAGATTGGCCCTGAGCTAACATCCGTTGCCAGTCTCCTGCTTTTTGCTAAGGAAGATCAGCCCTGTGCTAACATCTGTGCCCATCTTCCTCTGTTTGGATGTGGGATGCTGCCACAGCATGGCTTGATGAGTGGTGTGTAGGTCCGCACCTGGGATCCAAACCTGCAAACCCTGGACCACTGAAGTGAAGCACGCGAGCTTAACCACTATGCCACTGGGCTGGCCCCCAGATATTTATCCTTTATAAAATTTTAAATTATATCTAGGTTTTTAGTATATTGTACAATGATAAACTAAGATTTATCCATTTTATTTGATAATTGGTTGCTCCAGAAATTTATTTTCAGCTAAGCCTTGATACTGAGAAAATAAAAGTTCACCAGACTGTTTTGTCTTTTTATATATAGGTTTCTATGATCAGAGATATTCGAGAGAGAGAGATTCGGATCTATACAGATGCAGGCCGGATTTGTAGACCACTTCTGATTGTGGAAAAACAAAAACTACTTTTGAAGAAGAGACATATTGATCAGTTGAAAGAAAGAGAATATAACAACTACAGGTAAGAACATGTGGTGAGATAAAAATTAAGATATAATTCACATACCATAAAATTAACCATTCAAAAGTATACAGTTGAGTGGTTTTTTTGTATATTCACAAGATTGTGCAACTATCACCACTGTCTAATTCCAGAGCATTTTCCTCGCCTCAAAAAGAAACTCTGTACTCATTAGCAGTCAGTTTGTTTTTCTTAATTTTTTTATCAAGTAAGGGACTGGTATGGTTTTGTTTAAGCATAAAAGACTTTGTGGCTTGTTAAAGTCTAATGATAATAAGAAATAACCTATATAATATAAATAATATATAACCTATAATATAATATGCACAATATAATAAATTTTAATAAAAAGATGAATCAGCTTTAAAATTTATTTTTAATAATATATGAATATATAAATTTTTATTGTAAAAAATTCAAACAATATGTATAGTAAGAATATGTAAAAGCCCCACTTCACACTCTCCTTTTCCAAAGCAAATACTGTTAACAATGGGTATGTATTCTTCCAGACCTTATTCTATATATTTATATACTTACTCCCTACCCCCACAAGTAATTTCTTTAGAACAAAGCAAGACAAACTAATGATAATGTTATGGAATCATCCTTGATGTGTATTGTTCAGTAACTTGCGTTTTTTCACTGTTAACAATAATGTATCTGTTTTAGAACTCTGTCTATATCAGTACATATAGATACAGGAATACTCTTTATTAGGTAGAAAGCCTAGTTAGTTAAAATAGCTCAGGAAATAAGGAAATTAAGTGAATTCTTCTTTTTCAGTTGGCAGGATCTTGTGGCCAGTGGGGTAGTAGAATATATTGATACTCTGGAAGAAGAAACAGTGATGCTTGCAATGACTCCAGATGATTTACAGGAGAAAGAAGTAGCTTATTGTTCCACATACACACACTGTGAGATTCATCCATCAATGATCCTTGGCGTCTGTGCATCTATTATTCCCTTTCCTGATCATAACCAGGTTGGTGGAAGTTTCTAACTTCTGATTTGTGAGGAATTGGGGGAAATAAATAAAATCTCTAAAAATTAGAGATTAGTCTGTAGTTTCTTCGTTAAAAAAAAGCCTTGTAATGAAAAGACTGTGAACTCCTACAGAATCAGCATTTAACAAGCTTATTCTTGTGTATTCTTGTGTTTCATTGTTAAGAGCCAAAATTGATTATTCCAAATGGTTATTACTTATCTTTCAGGAAAAATAGGAACTTTACCAACCATATTTCTAATTTATGTAGTACCCTGTAGAGTCATTCCTTTAGAAGTAATTAAATTTTCATGGATTCTGCTTTTCATTTCTACTTTTAGTCCCCTAGAAATACATACCAGTCTGCTATGGGTAAGCAGGCTATGGGAGTTTATATCACCAACTTCCATGTTCGTATGGATACATTGGCCCATGTTCTCTATTATCCTCAAAAACCACTTGTGACTACACGGTCTATGGAATATCTGCGATTTAGAGAGCTGCCAGCAGGTATGTTCAGTTTTCTACGTTTTTTAAGATCCTGCTATATCTAAGGTACTTTTCTCGGTGCTTGGGAGGGTTAGTAAATAAAATGCATATGACACAGTTTCTGTTCTCGTAGAATTTATAATGTGGTGGGAAACATGAACACAATTAAATAAAAGTAGATATGTGGAAAGTGTTATGATGGAGGTACAGAGTCTTTTGGAAGCACAGAGTGAAGAAAATGATTGATTTCTGTTGGAAGTCTAGAGCCAGTTTCATGGGGGAGGTAGCATTTTAGACTAAAGTTGATGAAAGGGTATTTGAGTCTGAGAGATGGTTTGAGCAAGGGCCTAGATACGTGAAGGCATGAGATACAGGAACAATCAGTAGTCATGTCAGCTTCGTATGGCTCGAAGTATAAATGCATGGGAGTGAAGCTTGGTCTCAATGTGTGGAGAGAGCAGGTTGAATTTTGAGAATGAAGACCTATCCAGCCTTTTTGAGCAAGTAATAAAATTAGGAATATCATTCTGGCAGTCATGTAAGGGATAGAATAGAATCAGATATGGTATTAGGGAGATAACTTAGAGGTTTTTGCAGTGGTCTAAGTGAGAAATGGTAGGGTCCTTAAGAAATGAAAAAGAGTAAGGAGTGAGACACCTGTTGAAATACACTTGATAGGACTTGATGACTGATTAGATGTGGAATGATGAAGAGAGGGAAGAAAGGAATTGGAAATATTTGTTGGTGTTCCTGGCTTGGGTGATCAAGGAGAGAGAGATACTCTTTTTTTTCTTCTTTCCATTTTTTTTTTTATTGATGTCTTAGTTTATAACACTGTGGGGTTTTAGTTGTACATTTTTGTTTGTCCGTCACCTTGCGGATGTAACCCTTCACCCCTTGTGCCCCCCCCACCCCCCTTCCCCTTGGTAACCACCAATCAGTTCTCTCTGTCCGTGTGTTCACTTATATTCCATATATGAGTGAGTTCATGCAGTGTCTGTCCTTCTCTCTCTGGCTTATTTCACTTAACATAATACCCTCTAGGTCCTTCCATGTTGTTGCAAATGGGACAATTGTGTCTTTTCTTATGGCTGAGTAGTATGCTATTGTATGTATATACCACATCTTCTTTAACCAATCATCAGTTGAGGGACACTTGGGTTGCTTCCACTTCTTGGCTATAGTGAATAATGCTGCAATGAACATAGGGGTGCATACGCCTCTTGTGATGGTTGATTTCACGTCCATTGGGTAGATGCCCAAGAGTGGTATTGCTGGATCATACGGTATTTCTATTTTTAATTTTTTGAGGACTCTCCATACTGTTTTCCATAGAGGCTGCACCAGTTTGCATTCCCACCAGCAGTGAATGAGGGTCCCCGTTTCTCCACAACCTCTCCAGCATTTGTTGTTATTTGTCTTTGTGATTATAGCCATTCTAACTGGTGTAAGGTGATATCTCAGTGTAGTTTTGATTTGCATTTTCCTGATGATTAGTGATGTTGAACATCTTTTCATGTGTCTATTGGCCATCTGTATCTCTTCCTTGGAAAAATGTCTGTTCATATCCTCTGCCCATTTTTTGATCGGGTTGTTTTTTTTTTTGTTGCTCAGTTGTATGAGTTCTTTATATATTACTGAGATTAATCCCTTGTCGGACAAACAATTGGCAAATATTTTCTCCCAGCTGGTGGGTTGTTTATTCATTTTGATCCTGGTTTCATTTGCCTTGTAGAAGCTCTTTAGTCTGATGAGGTCCCACTTGTTTATTTTTTCTTTTGTTTCCCTTGTCTGGGTAGACATGGAATCTGAAAGGATCCCTTTATGTCCAATCGCAATTAGTGTACTGCCTATATTTTCTTCCAGGAGTTTTATAGTTTCAGGTCTCTGATCCTTTTTGAATTGATTTTTGTATATGGCGATAGGAGATGGTCTACTTTCATTCTTTTGCATGTTGCTGTCCAATTTTCCCAGCACCATTTATTGAAGAGACTTCCCTGTCTCCATTGTATGTTCTTTGCTCCTTTGTCGAAGATTAGCTGTCCATAGGTGTGTGGTTTTATTTCTGGGCTTTCAATTCTATTCCATTGATCTGTGTGTCTATTCTTGTACCAGTACCATGCTGTTTTGATTACTGTAGCTTTATAGTATATTTTGAAATCAGGGATTGTGATGCCTCCAGCTTTGTTCTTTTTTTTCAGAATTGCTTTAGCTATTCGGGCTCTTTTGTTGCCCCATACGAATTTCAGTAGTTTTTGGTCTACTACCGTGAAGAATGACATTGGGATTCTGATTGGGATTGCATTGAATCTGTAGGTTGCTTTAGGTAGAATGGACATTTTAACTATATTTATTCTTCCAATCCATGTGCATGGAATATTTTTCCATTTCTTTATGTCCTCCTCGATTTCTTTCAATAGTGTCTTACAGTTTTCATTGTATAGGTCTTTGACCTCCTTGGTTAAATTTATTCCCAGATATTTTATTCTCTTTGTTGCAATTGTAAATGGGATTGTCTTTTTGAGTTCTCTTTCTGTTGTTTCATCGTTACTGTATAGAAATGCAATTGATTTTTGTAAGTTGATTTTATATCCTGCCACTTTACTGTAGTTGTTGATTGTTTCTAGTAGTTTTCCAATGGAATTTTTTGGGTTTTCTATGTATAGGATCATGTCGTCTGCAAATAGTGAGAGTTTCACTTCTTCATTGCCTATTTGGAGTCCTTTTATTTCTTTTTGTTGCCTAATTGCTCTGGCCAGAACTTCCAGTACTATGTTGAATAAGAGCGGTGAGAGTGGGCACCCTTGTCTTGTTCCTGTCCTCAAAGGAATGGCTTTCAGTTTTTCCCCATTGAGTAGGATGTTTGCTGTAGGTTTGTCATATATGGCCCTTATTATGTTGAGGTACTTTCCTTCTATACCCATTTTGTTGAGAGTTTTTATCATAAATGGATGCTGGATCTTGTCGAATGCCTTCTCTGCATCGATTGAGATGATCATGTGGTTTTTATTCATTTTGTTAATGTGGTGTATCACGTTGATTGATTTGCGGATGTTGAACCATCCCTGTGTCCCTGGTATAAATCCCACTTGATCGTGGTGTATGATCTTTTTGATGTATTGCTGTATTCGGTTTGCCAATATTTTGTTGAGGATTTTTGCGTCTATGTTCATCAGTGATATTGGCCTGTAGTTTTCCTTCTTTGTATCGTCCATATCTGGCTTTGGTATCAGAGTGATGTTGGCCTTGTAGAATGTGTTAGGAAGTATTCCATCTTCCTCTATTTTTTGGAATAGTTTGAGAAGGTTAGGTATTAAATCTTCTTTGAATGTTCGGTAGAATTCTTCAGGGAAGCCATCTGGTCCTGGACTTTTACTTTTTTGGGAGGCTTTTGATTACTGTTTCAATCTCTTTACTTGTGATTGGTCTGTTCAGATTCTCTATTTCTTCTTGATTCAGTTTTGGGAGGTTGTATGCATCCAAGAATTTATCCATTTCCTTTAGCTTTTCCAACTTGTTGGCATATAGTTTTTCATACTATTCTCTAATAATCCTTTGTAGTTCTGTGGTATCCCTTGTAATTTCTCCTCTTTCGTTTCTAATTTTATTTATTTGAGTCTTCTCCCTTTTTTTCTTAGTCAGTCTGGCTAAGGGTTTGTCAATTTTGTTTATCTTCTCAAAGAACCAGCTCTTTGTTTTCTTGATCCTTTCTACTGTTTTTTTGGTTTCAATTTCATTTATTTCTGCTCTGATTTTTATTATTTCCCTCCTTCTGCTGATTTGGGGCTTTGTCTGTTCTTCTTTTTCCAATTCTGTTAGGTGCAATTTAAGGTTATTTATTTGAGATTTTTCTTGTTTGTTAAGGTGAGCTTGTATTGCTATGAATTTCCCTCTCAGGACCGCTTTTGCTGCATCCCATATGAGTTGGTATGGTGAATTTTCCTTTTCATTTGTCTCCAGATAGCTTTTGATTTTTCCTTTAATTTCATCAACGACCCATTGGTTGTTCAGTAGCATGTTGTCTAGTCTCCACCTCTTTGTCCCTTTCCCAGTTTTTTCCTTGCAGTTGATTTCTAGTTTCACAGCATTATGATCAGAAAAGATGCTTGTCATGATTTCAATCTTCTTAAATTTATAGAGGTTTGCCTTGTTTCCTACTATATGGTCTATCCTTGAGAATGTTCCATGTGCACTTGAGAAGAATGTGTACTCTGCTCTTTTTGGGTGGAGAGCTCTGTATATATCTATTAGATCCATTGCATCTAGTTTCTCATTTAAGTCCATCATTTCCTTATTGACTTTTTGTCTGGATGATCTATCCATTGATGTAAGGGGGGTGTTAAGATCCCCTACTATTATTTTGTTATTGTTAATAGCTATCTCCTTTAAGGTTTTTTAGCAGTTGTTTTATGTACTTTGGTGCTCCTGTGTTGGGTGCATAGATATTTATAAGTGTTATGTCTTCTTGGTGAAGTGTCCCTTTTATCATTATATATTGCCCTTCTTTGTCTCTCATTACCTTTTTTATCTTGAAGTCTACTTTGTCTGATATAAGTATGGCAACTCCTGCTTTCTTTTGTTTGCCATTAGCTTGGAGTATTGTTTTCCATCCTTTTATTTTGAGTCTGTGTTTGTCTTTAGAGCTGAGATGTGTTTCCTGGAGGCAGCAGATTGTTGGATCTTGGTTTTTAATCCATCCTGCCACTCTGTGTCTTTTGATTGGGGAATTCAATCCATTTACATTTAGAGTGATTATTGATATATGAGGGTTTAATGTTGCTATTTTATTGTTCATCTTCTGGTTCTTTTGCATTTCCTTCGTTTCTTGTCCCTTGTGTTTCGGGCTGCAAATTCAATTTGGTATTTCTGCATGCTCATTCTCTTGGTTTTCTCTTTATTTGTCATGTGTGGTTCTCTTCTGGTTGTTTGTTTAGTGGTTACCGTGCGGTTTATATAAGCGATCTCCTGGATAAGAAAGTACATTTTCAGATGCCTCCTTTTTCCTGAGGCTGGGTCGATTCAATCCCTTACCTCTTCCCCTCCTTATTTGTTATCTCTTTATTCCAGATTGTGTCATGAATGTGTGTTTCCAGTGATGAGCTTGAATTAATTTTTGATGTTTTCCAACTGTATTTTGTTCTGGTTTAGTCTCCTTGCTGAAATCTTTGTATCCCCTTTCTCATTTGTTGTTTTTCAGGCCTAAGGGCCTTCTTGAGCATTTCTTGTAGTGGGGGTCTTGTGGTGACGAACTCTCTTAGCTTTTGTTTATCGGGGAGAGTTATTGTTTCTCCATCGTATTTGAAGGATATTTTTGCTGGATAAAGTATTCTCGGCTGAAGGCTTTTGTCTTTTATGATTCTGAATATATCATTCCAGTCTTTCCTAGCCTGTAGAGTTTCTGTCGAGAAATCAGCTGAGAGCCTGATGGGGTTTCCTTTGTATGTTATTTTGTTTTTTTGTTTAGCTGCCTTCAATAATATTTCCTTGTCACGGGTATTCTTCAAGTTTGCTACTATGTGGCGAGATGATTTTTTATTCCTGTTTATATATTTAGGTGATCTATTGATTTCATTCACTGTGATTTCCCTCTCGTTCCCTAGGTTGGGGAAGTTCTCAGCTATTATTTCTTTGAACAAACTCTCTGCTCCTTTTTCTCTTTCTTCTCCTTCTGGAATACCTGTTATCCTTATGTTGCTTTTCCTCATTGAGTCTGATATTTCTCGAAGAATTTCTTCATTTCTTTTTAGTCTTAGCGAGGGAGAGATACTCTTAATAAGTTTGGGAGCACATTAGAAGGAAGAGATTTTAGAGATAAGATAATAAATTCAGTTTTTAACATGTAGATTTTGAGTTACTGCCAGAACATCTAAGAAATGATCTTCCAAAAGCGAATTGCAAATGTAGTTTGAAAGAAGATCAGATCTAGAGCTGTGAAGTTTTTGATATATTAATATTTATAGATTACCATGAAATTGCTGAGGGAAAATTCAGAGTGAGAATAAAGCCAGAGAGAAACAGAACTTTAGGTACCAGGAAAAGAAATCAGGGGAGGAGATGTGAGATGTAGCTGATAAGGAGGAGAATCAGGCGTTTGTAGGAGGAGATTCTCAGGGAGGCTGGACAACAGGTAAAATGGTGCAGAGAAGTCTGAAGGGTATGAGAGTGTTAAATATTAAAGGAGACAGTAGTTCTTTGTCACAATTGTTGTCTTACTGTATTATTAACAGAATTTTGGCTTTGACTCTGGGTAACATTATTTATTTAGTAAAGTTTGCCTTGTAAGTAGTGATTTAAATTATTAACTATAATAGGGGATCTAACATTTTTGATAGCAAATTCTCCCAGGTTATAAGATTTATTTTCAGAGTCCTCCACAAGGGGTTATCTTGTCTGGAAAAACAAAATCTGTTAGATTGTCTACAATATGCTCATATCGTTGGGCTGTGTTTGCAGTGCTGTGTTTTCTTCAACATTTAGATGATAGTTTCTTTATGGCTAGAGAAGAAAAGGTGAAGGACTGGATTTGACATAAAATGTTCCTTTGGTACCAATATGAAGTGGTGAGGGCATGGCTGGTGGGGACTACATACATACCTTTCAGTTCTGTTATTGTTTCATGCCTTAATCATGTTCTCTATTTAAGAACTTTATTTTGAGATAATTTCAAACTTAAAGAAAAGTTGTAAGACTAGTACAAAGAACTCATATGTGCTTTTCATCCAGATTTCCTAGTTCGTATTTTACCACATTTTCCTTATTCTTTACTTCTTTTTCTCCCCTTACCATTTGAGAGTAAGTTGCAGACATGAAACCACATCACTCTTTAATTCTTCGGTGTATGTTTCCTAAAAACAAGGACATTCTCCACAGTACAACCATCAAAATCAGGAGGTTAACATTGATACCCATCTCCTTAGCAGTCCCCAATCCAAATTTTGCCATTTATCCTCATAATGTCCTTTATAGGTCTACGATCTAATCCAGGATTGTGGGTTGCGTTTAGTTGCATGTCTCTTTTATTTACTCTCCTTAATCTGGAACAGTTCCTTAGTCTTTCCTTGTCTCTCATGACCTTGACATTTTTGAAGAGTCTAGGCAAGTTACTTTGTACATTGTCTCTCAGTTTGGGTTTGACTGTTGCTTTCTCATGATTATATTCAGGCTATGAGTATTTGTCAGGACTAGCAGAGAAGTGTTGCTGCATTCTCATCAGGAGGCACATACTGTCTACATGTTCCATTATTAGTGGTTTTAACTTTTGTCATGTGATTAAGGTGTCTGTCAGGTTTCTCCACTTTTTGTTAATTTTAAGTATTTTGTACTTATTAGTAAGTCTTTGTGAGGAGATACTTTGAGATGATGCAAATATCCTGTTCCTTGTCAAACTTTCAGCCATTAGTTTAGCACGATGATTGTTGCCTAAAGTTGATTTCCTAATTCCATTATCCTTTCCATTTTGATGCTGATACTGTCCCGGGT
This sequence comes from Tapirus indicus, assembly GCA_031878705.1. Taxonomy (NCBI): domain Eukaryota; kingdom Metazoa; phylum Chordata; class Mammalia; order Perissodactyla; family Tapiridae; genus Tapirus; species Tapirus indicus. The sequence goes on from CM062919.1 coordinate 43,385,854, forward strand.
TTTCCAGTGGGAACACCTTAAGGTGACTCCTGATAGGTCCTCTTCATTCTTTAAGCACTTCTTTACATTTTGCCTCATCTTGCGCTTTCCTTCCCCTAAACCTGGAGTCAGCTATTTCTCCTTTTAGTGAAGAATAGTATGTAGAAACCAAAGTCTGGGTGCTAGGTATGCTGCTTGCTGTTAGAATATCATCATTTCTAGGTCCTCTCAGCTGACAGAGCTAGGAAAATATATGTAGGCATGTATCCATAAACATACCTTTATCTGTTTTTATATCTCTGTATATTAAAGAACCATGAATTCAGACCAGTATTTCCCATTCCAATCCAACACCATAGTTTATTTTAGAACTTTATTTAGAGCAAAATTTTGTTTATTTTAGAACTCCACATTCTCTGACAGTGCGAAACCTGGCTCCCATTGTCCTCTATATTTACTTATTTGCTCAATATGTTGATGTAACCAGCCTGCTGACCATCTTGGCTGAATTACTGGTCCTGGCCCTGTGTAACACGCCAGCTACATTGGCCAAATTCTGAGCCCTGACCAAGGGGAAGGGACTGATGAGGTTATCTTAAGGAATGTCTTTTTGATTAGTATAATTCCTATTTCTGTAGAGTACTGTTACCTTGGTTGACATCTGGGAGCAAAGATCCTTGTGACAAAAGTTTGCCTTGACTTAAAGTGGGTCAGGGGACTTAGAGCCTCCTCAGTGCTGAGCTGGGGCTTAAAGTGGATGAGGACAAAGTGGCAGAAAGGGTTGGAGCTTGGCTGACAGGAGGGTTGTGATCCTAGATTTCACTTGTTTATAGTCCTTGAGCTCACAGATATTTTTAACATAGTTACTAATATTTATTGAGCAGTTTGTGTGAAACACCATCCAAGGTGCTTTACACATGTTATTTCTAAGCATCATAAAAGCTTTGTGATGTTTCCTCACCTGCAAAATGAAAATAATAATAGTACCTACCTCATAAAGCTTTTGTGATGATTAGGTGGTTAAATCCATTTAAAACTCATAGCTTAATGCCTAGCAGTTAGTAAGGGAAGAATAAATGTTAGCTTATTAGTAATAGTGGTGGTTGTATCATCGCTGTTTTGTAAATGTGCAGACAGGGTCAGAAAGGTTATTTGCCCACAGTTACACAATTTAGGAAATATAAATCCAGAATTTAAATTCTGGTCTATTTTTTTCCTTTTTTGACCAGACGTAGGCCTTACCCCTGCATCTCCTTTTCTTGTGCTCTTTCCTCTTCACTACGTTGCTTCTTGATTTGGGGCTTTTAAGTTAAGAAGAAAATATTAGAAGCATAATTCAGAAGTTTACTGTTTTTAGCTAAATTTAGCTGATCTCTCAGACTTGTCCAGATACCTTGGATAAAGGTTGTAGGGTAGAATGGTTGCCTCCTGGAGTGTAGTAGATGTAGTATATGTGGGCGATCCAGGGATTTTCACATGAGAGGCAGGAAAGCCTCACAAGGGCCAAGACAGCTGACCACCTGTAGGCTGCATCACCTGGAGAAGAGGGGGCCCATAGGCAGTGCTCCACTGAACCATGATGACATCCTGGGGAAGTCTTGCCTGTTCCATGTATCACGAATGTCAGGTATGTCTTACTACTGGGGAAGCCAGTAATAGGATCACATCCCATCTCTCAAGACTGTGAATTCTTGACTCTTTTCAGGTCCTCCCTGCCTTTAGGATCCTGCATCTTTATATACTTTCTCTGCATTATGCTGTTTGACCGTGTGTAAAACTTAAAATTCTTGTAGCTCTCCCAAAGAATCTGCATAAAAGGATGGTGACCGACGTGGATGTTACTAAAGATTTCTTAGAGGGAGTCATTTAGATTTCAAGAGGAGTTTTCATTGCACACCTAAGGAGTGACTGATTTTTCAGATCTCTGAAGACCCTTCTGGGCTGCCTGCCATTGGGAGCTCTATCTCTGGCCCTTCCCAGGAGGGCTGAACTTCCCTAACACTGCCCTTCCCTTGGAGAATTTCACACTCCCCTTCCTCCTCAAGCATAACATTTTAGCTTTCTCTGCTCCACATTTAAATACACAAAGCCATCAAGGTGCTCTGAAGAACAAATGCCCACGTGTTACTTATGATCCTTCTTCCTTAGAGAGCAGTCAGGGTTATATTTAGCGTGAAGTGTTTAGTGTTATCTGTTAAGGAGGGATTGCAGTCTCAGATTCCTACAGGCTTAGGTAGGATTGGTGAGTAGTTGGTGAGTTGGAGAGAGGTTTGCCTTTCTCCTGGGGTTAGCCCTGTTCAGCTTCAGCTATAGTTGTGATGTGTATATGCAGATGCAGTGATGCCAAATCTGATTTTTCAAGAAAAGTTTGAAGTCTAAGCTTTTGTGTGAATGTACTTTTTGAAATGTTATGAATGAATTCGAGTTATAAACGAACTGGAATCAGCTATTTTGGGTCAGTGTGTTTAAAATAGCCAATGGAAAGCTTTCTATGGCACAGCAGCCAGAGCTTTTACGGAGTTGTCAGTGAGGAGGGCCTGCTCTTTGCCATGTATCTCTTTCTCCACATCTGTTCTTACCTTGAGTTGGGAATTACTGGGAATTGGAGACTTGGAGGAGTATGTCTTCAGTGTCCCAGACCTAGACCAGCAGCACCACCACCCCTAACATGCACTCTACCTGTTAATACCATTGCACCCATGCTGTACACATAAAAGAGTAAATGAATGAAGTGGTGTGTCTTCTCAGGAAGGGTGGGTTGTTTTTTGAAAATCGAATTTAGCTTTAAGGAAACAAATGTAAACTGTATTCAGAATTGAGATAACCAAAACATTAAGTCGTCTAGATTTTGTTCTTTTATATTCTGTAGTCATAATTTTTACTCCACATTTGAAATATTTAAATCAAGATATTATGTTGACTATAGCTTTAGAGTTGAGTGTAGTTTAATTTCTAGAAAATCTGATGATTCACATATACGTGAATTATGTTCATTGAAACCCCATTCGGATTCAACAGTCATTTCTTATATTGCAATCTACTAGTTTATAGTGTGTTTTCGACTTTTTTTCTTATTTCTTTAATACTCATTACTTTCTTTACAGTCTCATCAAAAGTAGTTTTGGCAGCAGCAATTAAGAATAAGGTTGTAGTGGGGAAGGTAATACCACTGTTTTGGTGGCATAGGGAGAGGATCCAGGAGCAGAGCAGGGCTGGGAAGAGGAGGAGCAGAGTAGTACCAGTTTCAAACCGAAAACCAGACATCAGGAGACAAGGAGCTGGGGCTGGCTCCTATTGCTTATTAACTTCGGGATCATGAACAAGTTATTTAATTAGCTCTTTCTGATAATAAGAGTAACAATACTTGTTTATGGCACAGGGTTGCTGTGAGAATTGTGAAACTTGGTTTAGGGAGGCACTTCATAAGTACGAGGTGACTTGTATATATAATCACTGATGATAAGAATGGATACATTGGGAATGACTACTCTTAGGATTTGCATATATTAAACGTTAAGCCATCAGAGTAGTTGCCTCACAGATTGCTATTCTAGGAGGAGTACACTTTGACAGTTACCGCGGTGAAAAGCATCTGTGGCAAATATGATTAAATAAAATTGATTTAAAAGAGTGGGGCAGTTTTTCTTTGTTTCCCGTATAATGCTTTAATGTGTGCTCTTAAATACACTACAGGTATCAACTCAATTGTGGCCATTGCTTCGTACACTGGATATAATCAAGAAGACTCTGTTATCATGAATCGCTCAGCTGTAGACCGAGGCTTTTTCAGGTCAGCTATTCATAAAAGTTGTCAAAACACAGATACAGTGGAAATATTAACAATTAAATCAAAAAAGTTCTCTAAAAATAGGTTTGACTTGTATGTGTCCAAACTTTTTGGTGGTTTTGAAGAAATTTTTGGTGGCTGGAAGAAATTTTGATCAGACGAAAGAGAAAATTTTCTGTTCAGGTATATAATCTTTTGTTTCTCTTCATGAAGCTTTGTGGATATCTGGCAGGCACATGCTGTTGTATGGAAGTCTGTTAGATAATATAGAAACGTCTAGAGAAGAAATAAAAACTAGACCTATAATCCTAGGGCTCATGAATAACTACTGTTAAAATTACAGTGTGTTTTCTTTTCAATCTTTTATGCTTCAGTTTGATTATTTTTTGATAAATATTAATCTCCTGTTCATGGTAGATTGGTAAAAAAACTGGGAATTTAGAAGAGAGAATGGATTTCTTTTTTCTGTGTAGTTTCAGAGAATAGCACTAGGACCAAAGGTTGGACATTATAGCTTAGTATCTCAAATTTTTCACTAGAAATGTTGGAGGAGGTCCTGGGTGACCATCTCTCAGGGTTATTATGGAAAGGATTCTTGTTTTGGGTAGGAAGTTGGAGTCAGTGACCTTAGGGCCTTTCTATTCTCACATATAATTCTACCTGTGTTATGTTATGGGTGATATGCTATATATGTGTGGCCTGTGTAATAACGTTTAGGACCCTTAGTAAAATTAACTCTTGTCCCAGATTCATGGTTTAAATTGTCTCCCAAATATCAAGTCAGTCAAAATTATTGGTATGTTCTAAGTCCTATTATTAAAGGAAAATAGAAGTTACCTTTAGAACCATGTGTTTTTAGGTCTGTTTTCTATCGCTCATACAAAGAACAGGAGTCTAAGAAAGGATTTGATCAAGAAGAAGTTTTTGAGAAGCCTACACGTGAAACATGCCAGGGTAAGTGATACTGACGTTTAAATTACAGAATTCAAAGTTAACTTACCATGGTTTTCCTAATTAATTTTTCTGGGGTTTTATCCTCCCCTGTTTTTTTTTTTGCTATGTAGGAATATGTGTTCATGTCATTCTTAGAGCTCATATATAAGAAAATATGAGACTTTGCTAAAAGTCTTTGCACGTAGGAGTGTGCTTGCTATAGTCCTTCTATCCTGGTAGGTCCTGCATTGAGGAGGGTATTTAGGAAATCAGAGAGGTCCTGTAATTTCATGGGACACACCTCAGCCTCATTCTCATTTGTAGTGTCCTCTCCCTCAGTTTATGCGTTTGCATGGGAACTCCTTCCCTTCTTCAGATTGTGGTGTGACCATAATGATTGTCTAGCCCCAGTATTTGTATACATTTAACAAATAAATAATGAGAGGATACGTAGCATTTTTTGTTTCTTCTAGAAAACTCAACTTACTTTCTACTTATTATTTTCACACACTTAAAAACTATGTATACAGTGGGATGGATGGGATGTCCCAGGGAAACGGAGTATCTCTGCTACGGTTTTGACTTCTAATGGTATTGCATGAAGTAAAATATGTTTTGTTTCCTTAGGCATTCCTATTACTCATTTCCTGTGGGTGGTTCTATGAGGTAGTGAATTGATATCCAGTGGAGTTAAGATTATATAAGATGAAATTCAAAGTTTCTGTGGGAGGATGTGTGTAGAGGGCATAGATATTCTTTCTCATGTAATATAGAGATCAGAAGATAGTGGCAGCACACTTATCCAAAGTCACCCAGCAAATGGAGAGTCTGATTTTCCAATGTTCAGTCCAGTGCTTTTTTACACAGTTCAGAATAGTTTGTAATATTTGGAACAAGGGCATTATATTATTACTACACATGGTTCGTGGTGTTAGAGATTCATATGATCTTCTGACTTGGAACTGATTTATGTTTTTGGTTTTTAATCTTTTTTGGTGATTATGTAACATTTTAAATACTTTTCTATATGGTAGTACCGTTTCAGAAAATTCCATGTCTATTTCCTCACAGGTATGAGGCATGCCATTTATGACAAGCTGGATGATGATGGTTTGATTGCTCCCGGGGTTCGCGTATCAGGAGATGATGTTATTATAGGCAAAACAGTCACCTTGCCTGAAAATGAAGATGAATTGGAGAGCACTAATAGACGCTATACCAAGAGAGACTGTAGCACTTTTCTCAGAACTAGTGAGACAGGCATTGTGGATCAGGTTATGGTAACTCTCAACCAGGAAGGATATAAATTTTGTAAAATCAGGGTAAGTATAGCTTTGTCATATCACTGTTTATAGAAAGTAAACCAGATCGACTTAACTAATCTATTTTTATATGAATTCAGGTGCGCTCTGTTAGAATTCCACAGATTGGAGACAAATTTGCTAGTCGACATGGTCAAAAGGGTACTTGTGGTATTCAGTATAGACAAGAGGTAGGTATCTTTTATGTCCCTCACCCCTAACCCAAAGTTTTGTTGAACATTTTATAAAATCAAAATTTGCTTTAACTTAAGAACTCAAAGGTAGTAAAGGCTTGACTTTTAATTTTAGTGTTAAATAAATATGTGAACATACAATGTGGAATGGAATTTAGAACATAGAAAAGTTCAGATGAGGGGAGGTCAGTTCTAGTTCCATAGCTAAGAGATTTAAGTTTAAGTCTCTTTTTAAAAATTCCTTTATAGGATATGCCTTTCACCTGTGAAGGTATCACCCCTGATATCATCATAAATCCCCATGCCATCCCCTCTCGTATGACTATTGGTCACTTGATTGAATGTCTTCAAGGGAAGGTAAGAGATTTTCTTTAAAAATAGAGGTTTCAAACTGATGTTTCTTCAGAAATGATGATAGTGATTTCTGTCATATTTGAGCTAGGGTACTTTGGAAAAAGCTCATATGATACTTACTTTCCTGCTTTTAAATTGGTTGTAATTATGCCTTTGTGGTTTTTTTTGCAAAAATTTGCAAAGTAATAGCTAAGTCAGAATTATTATAAAATTTGCTACGTCCAACCTCTACATACATATATGGTTATCCTTTGGACTAGTTCTTTTCTATAGAGGAAGAGTTAATTCATTGGTGGTTAGTTCAGTGTGAACTTAATTTTATAGCTGTATTATTAGCTATGCATGCTTCTTTCAGTGGAGGTTTTCTATTTTTAAGTATCTTGTTAAGGTAGAATGGCTACAGCCTAACACACGGATGGCTTGGTTTTAGGGCATTAAAATGTTATTTTCCTTGAGCCATAGGAAATATTTGGGAGTCTCATTTTTTTTGTATCTGGTGGTATGGATAGCTTCCTACTTAAAGGCTTATAATTGAGTTTTTCTTTTTAGGTAAATTAGTTTATTATAAATATTTCATGTGAGGTGTTAATGAAATGAACCGTAATGATTTACAGCTTTCCATAACATAGATTTTTAAGTTCAAAATCTTCCCTTTTCTAGAAAGATTTTTTTTTTGGAGGGGGCGGTGAGGAAGGTTAGCCCTGAGCTAACATCTGTTGCCAATCCTCCTCTTTGCTGAGGAAGATTGGCCCTGGGCTAACATCTGTGTCCATCTTCCTCTACTTTATATGTGGGATGCCTGCTACAGCATGGCTTGATAAGTGGTGCATAGGTCTATGCCCGGAATCTGAACCTGTGAATCCCAGGCGGCCAAAGCAGAACACGCGAACTTAACCACTATGCCGGCCCCGGAAGGATTTTTTTTAATGAATATATTTTTATTGTCGTTGACTTCTAAGGGGAGACAGAAGGAAGCAGGACTTTAAAGACCACTTTTTTTTAAAGGTATCAGCCAACAAGGGTGAAATTGGTGATGCCACTCCATTTAATGATGCTGTTAACGTGCAGAAGATTTCTAATCTTTTATCAGATTATGGCTACCATCTCAGAGGAAATGAGGTATGTTTGCTCTTACATTAGTAATTTGTTATGTGTATTATTTTTTGTATGTGTATAGTTTCATTCTTAAAAAATTAAACCTTTTATTAAGTATAATGCATACTTCAAATATGTGCACAAATCATACATGTACAGCTTGATTAATTTTCACCAAGTGAACACACCTGTGTGACTGGCACCCAGATCTTGCAAAGAAAATTACCAGAACCCTTTATGCCTAGATGCCCCCTCTTGTGTCCCCTTCCAGTCACTATCTTCCCACTCCAAGGTAACCGCTTGCTTGACTTCTAACAGTATAAATTAGTTTTATCTGTTTTGATTTTTATAAAAATGGAATCATACAGTGTGTGTTTGAACTTGTTTAGTTTTTTTTAAGTCTGTGCTTCAAAATTTATCTGTTTCAGGTCCTGTACAATGGGTTCACTGGTCGAAAAATCACATCACAGATTTTTATTGGCCCCACTTATTACCAGCGTTTGAAGCATATGGTGGATGACAAGATTCATTCTCGTGCTAGGGGACCTATTCAGATCCTTAATAGACAGCCCATGGAGGGTAGATCTCGGTAAGAGAGCTGCATCATCATCATTGTTATTAATTAGCCTTTTTTTTTGGTGAGGAAGACCAGCCCTGAGCTAACATCCGTTGCTAATCCTCCTCTTTTTGCTGAGGAAGACTGGCCCTGGGCTAACATCCGTGCCCATCTTCCTCCACTTTATATGGGATGCCGCCACGGCATGGCTGACAGGCAGTGTGTTGGCGGGCGCCCGGGATCCGAACCAGCGAACCCCAGACTGCCAAGCGCGGACTAAACCGCTGCGCCACCGGGCCGGCCCATTAATTAGCCTTTTTTAATGAAAAATGTCAAACATACAAAAGTACAGATAATGGTATAATGAAAGCCCCGTGTGTCTGTCACCCAGGGGTTCAACACATGACCAATATTTGTTAAATCCATCTCCCCACTCCCCACCAACCCCTGATTATTTTTAAGCAAAGCCCAGATATCTCATAATTTCTTCTGTAAATATTTTAGCATATATTTATAAAAGAGTAGTTCACAAATTTCTTGATTCCGGGACCCCAAAGAGCTTTTATGTTGAGTTGTGTCTATTGATGTTTATCATGTTAGAAATTAAAATATTCATTAATTTATTAAAAATAACACTAATAAATCCACTACGCATTACCATAAATAACATTTTTAATGAAAAATATTTTCCAAATAAATTTAATGATTGACATTGGTTTACCATTTTGCAAATCTTTTTAATAACCTGGTTTTCTAGAGACAGCTGGGTCCTTATATTTGCTTCTGCATTCATTCCATTGCAGTATTTTTTATATTTAAGTATATGAGGAAAATCTGACCTCACACAGATATGTAGTTGGAAAAGGGAGGAATATTTTAATAACTTTTTCAGGTGATTGTGGATATTCTTTTTTGATGCTACACCAAAATGACAAGTTGTGGTTTCTTAAAGGTTATTTTGATGTAGAATGTGAAACCATATCAGATATTTATTATATTAAAATTCACTGGCCTGAGTTGCTCTTTGAATGTATCTTTTACACATGCATAATTTTGTAGCATCATAATTGGTTATGTGGAAAATATCGGTTCACTGAGTTATGCAGATTTTTAAATGTTGCCACATTTCATTATACCAAAGAAAATACTTCAGATTTTTGAGTAGCACCACCGATGTCATCAGAAAAGTCTTTTTAAATGTTGGGAAGTTATCAAGCCCATGGTGGTGGATTAAGGTTTTAAAAATTCTAATTTCTAACTGAAAACTCAAATTTTTAATCTTTTTCAACAAATACTTTAAATTATTTTCTTTGAAGTAAAGGTTTACTTTGTTCATTTAAAAAAAAAAATCTGCCAGATGTCTAGGTTTGAATTAACATAGCTGGTGTTAATGTTGGTGAATTAATGCAGTTGGGGTCAGCTCTTTTTTCATGTAAAAAAGATATTCCAGGATAAAGTGACTAGTTGAGAATCGTGCAAGTGCTTTTCTTAAGACAGCCATCCTCAGTGTACAGCAGAAGTGCCTTATGAGAACTTCCCATTTTGTCATAGAATATTAAAAAGATGTGTACTCAAGGGTCAGAGTTTAATAAAACTAATCATTTTTACTGCTTCATTAAAGACATTCTTAAGTAAAACTGGCTTTTCCCTCCCTTCACTCGCACTGGAGAATATGACTGCTAGTAACGTTTGGTTTCACTGCCTAGGTTTGTGTTCAGGTGCCAGCAGCTTTATTCAGTTACTTTTGCAAACATCAGTGCAAAATCACACAGTGAAAGAAGCAAATGTGTTGTTAGTATTATTGTAAAAATAGTTTTCACTCTCGTGGGGTCCACAGACCACACTTTAAGAACCTCTGCTTTAAAAGATTAGAACATTAAAAAAAAAAAAACAACTAACCATAGTACCTCCTTAATATTATTAAATATCCAGTGTTCACATTTTCCTGATGATTGTATAATTTTTAAAAAGGTTTGTTGGTTTTAATCAGGATACAAACAAGGTCCATGCTTTTCTTTTCTTTTTTTTTTGTGTGTGAGGAAGAGCAGCCCTGAGCTAACATCTGCTGCCAATCCTCCTCTTTTTGTTTTTGCTGAGGAAGACTGGCCCTGGGCTAACATCTGTGCCCATCTTCCTCTACTTTATATTGGACATAGCCATGGCATGGCTGACAAGTAGTGCGTTGGCAGGCGCCTGGGATCTGAACCCACGAACCCCGGGCTGCCAAAGCACGAACTAAACCACTGTGCCACTGGGTGGTCTGAGGTCCATGCTTTTCAGTTGATTGATAGGTCTCATTTTTTTTTTTTTAATCTATAAAAGTTGCCTTCTAACTTTTTTTTTCTTGCAATTTATTTCTTGAAGAAACTGGATTATTTGTCCTGAGGGTTTGTCACAGTCTGGATTTTGCTGATTGCATTCTTGGGGGGTGCGTTCCTATTTTTCTTGTAAATAACTAGTTAGATCTAGAGCCTTGAGGAGATGAAGAGTTTGTGTTCTTTTGCAGTAATACTTTTTAGGCAGTATTGTATACTTTCAATATCTCTTTTATGATTTTAGCAGCTATTAATGATCTTTACCTAAAGCCCTTAATTAAACAGTGATTGCAAACTGATGAGATTTTAGTTTTATCATTCCTTCATTTATTAGCTGGAATACTTATATAGAGGGGAACTTTGTTTCCTCAACTGGTTACCTGGTGACATAGTTCACATAATAAAAGCTTGTCAATGCTTGATTCTTTCCCTTTTTTTAGCAGTTTTCAAAATGATGAATTTGGTTGTCTAGCATCCTACAAAGTTGACCAATGACTTGTTTTTTAGTAATATCGATAGAAACTCCTTGATTTTATGTATTTTGGGTATTACGAATGTTAAGGAAGCCGTCTCTATCCACTTGCCTGGCCATTCTGAACAATGCATTTCTTTTCACTTCCATGCTTGGAAAACTGTGATCATTCACCTGTTCTTTGTGCTATTTTTGCCAACATGCATTTGTCATTTCAGGCTTTATTGCAGAGAAGCTGCTTTACTTAGATCGAGGTTTTTTGGGTGGGTTTTTTTTTTTTTTTTTGGTGAGGAAGATTGGCCCTGAGCTAACATCCATGCCCATCTTCCTCTATTTTGATGTGGGATGCCTCCACAGCATGGGATGCCTGGTGTGTAGGTCTGTGCCTGGGATTCGAACCTGCGAACCCCGGGCTGCCCAAAGCGGAGCGTGTGAACTTAACCACTGCGCCACTGGGCCGGCCCTTAGATCGAGTTTTTTATTATTCACTTTTGAGTATAGAGTTGAATTCTAGTAAGTTAAAGGATAGCATGGTGAGACTCGACTCTACTTCATTGTATTTTATGAGGAAAATTATATCTAAACTTGAGAATCTAATGTGTTTATTCTATTTGGGGACCTTCTAATGCACATCAGATAGTTGGTAGACTTCTCCCCTTCCCACCCTGTAGAGAATGCTAGGGTATAAAAATTAGAGTCTAGTTCTTCTTTACTAATACCATTCTTTACCTCTGCCATTAGTCTAAGTGGTGTTGATAATAGAAAATAAGTATGGTCATGTGCTGTATAACGATGTTTCAGTCAATGACAGACCACATATACAATGGGTGGTCCCATAAGATTAGTACCCTATAGCCTAGGTGTGTAGTAGGCTATACCACCTAGGTTTGTGTAAACACACTATGATGTTTGCACAACGATGAAATTGGCTGACTCATTTTTCAGAACATATCCTTGATGTTAAGCAATGCATGACTGTACAAAATAATGTTATTTTTCCCTTATCAGTGATGGTGGCCTGCGCTTCGGCGAAATGGAACGAGATTGTCAGATTGCCCATGGAGCAGCCCAGTTTTTAAGGGAAAGATTGTTTGAGGCATCAGATCCCTATCAGGTTCATGTTTGCAATCTTTGTGGAATAATGGCGATTGCTAACACGAGGACCCATACGTATGAATGCAGGGGCTGCCGAAATAAAACCCAGGTGTGTATAGACATTATTGGCAGTTGATATTTGTTTTGGCTGTAACCACGTTGGTCTAATCATCCAGGCAGATTTAGTGTGGTGGAACAGATTGGCATTTTCACAATTTTGACAGCATGCCTCTATAAGATTTCTGGTTTTAAAAGGGGAAAAAGATATAAATTTGATTTTTCTAAAAACCAATTTAAGTTTTAGTGTGGTAATTTCTCTAAGCTGTTCATCTTCTGGAGATAATAAGGCCATGTACAAGGTATTTTAAATAATGAGTTTTTTAAAAACCTTTTAATTGAGAAGGGTGAATATGAATTATGTCTGGCAGAAAGGGTGAAATACCAAAGCCTGTTACAAGAAAGAACCCCCATGAGCTAAGGTAACAGGATGAGTGTTAAGCAGTCTATTCATTTAGTCATCATCTGTAGTACCAAGTCTACCTTTTTCTGGGGTAGGGAAGTGGGATCACTTCAATACAGCTTTGCTAATTACCTTTTTTTCTTTTTCTTTTCAGATTTCTTTGGTGCGAATGCCTTATGCATGCAAACTGTTGTTTCAAGAACTTATGTCTATGAGTATTGCACCTCGAATGATGAGTGTTTAACTCTTTTAGAAGATTCTCAACAAGATACTTGTAAATATCTTTTGTGTCTTATTTCTATGACATGGCTTTTAAAAATATAACAAATACGTACTGCATTGTGAGAAAAAGCATTTTATTTGTTTCATTTAATGATATGCATGCTTTTCTTCTGTAAATAGACAATAAATTTTTGTAGATAGTCGTGATGTGTTATCTTTATTTTGTATTTCACTATGTAAAACCAGTGACTATAACTAAAGTGTTAGTGGATTGGATGAAAAGAAGCTGGTTATTAGGCAAGAACAGGGGTGTAGTTATCCATGACTACTTTTAGCTATGCAGACTAATATATTCTGCAGGTTTATAGCTCGGCATCTTCACCTGTTTAAAAAAAGAAAAACATAAAAATTAGTTAACATATATATGGACATGGTTGACTTTGTAATTGTCATGTAGTTTAGTATTTCCACATAAATGAAGATGTTAAAATGTGACGATAAAGGACATGTGAGTAACTGTACAAATGACATGGTGGAGCGCTCTTTGGAATTTGAGCTATATGATTTAGATGTGGGAGGCAATTTTGTTGTAATGGTCTATGCGTAAGAGATGGACCTTACAGAACTGGAAGAGCACGTTTCATAGAGAGGCTAAGGAACTTTCCTTTGTCATCCAACTTTCATTCAAAATTTAAAGTGGAGGAATAATTAGTGGCAGAGCTGATACTGAAATACATGACTTGACTCTTAGCTACTGCTCTGTTTGTTTCATTGCCTGGCTTTACAAACATCTTGGCTGTAGAGAATCTGACCAAACACATCTTTACTTGATATTTCTTCCTTTCATACCACAGCTGAGTGATCTGCACAGTGGAATGGTGTGACAAATGCTGACAATAAATTTTGTTCTTATTTTTGGCTTAAGGGAAAGCCAATTCAGACATCAGTCTAATAGAACTATATAAATGTAAAGTAGCATTGCTTTGACACCATTGGAATGGGTGCTTAAGAGGAAGCTTTTGACAGTGAAGTGAATGGAGGAAGAACAGAGTTGGGTACTTGCCAGTATACTCTCCTTTCTGGCTTTTTCATATAAAAGCTCAAAGTGAAGGACCAGAATTGCCCACAATCACTTCCTTTCAAATGGGGATTTAATATAATAGGCACAACACCAAGGAAAAATGCCATGTAGATAGATATAAAATTATGGGAAATACAAGCCATTCCAGTCAAGTTTAAGTTTGACTTGTATACATAAGGTGAAAGCCTCTAAATCACAATAATAGCATTCCGTCAACCATCCGAATGTTCTTTTGGAGCCACGTGCTCTACATTTTGATGGCATACTTAATGCCCTTGTGGATTGCTAACATTACAGAATTTCATTAAGAGCTATGTCTGATACTTTCATACTTGGTTCTGTTCTTTATTAAACAAAAGCACTAGTCATTTTTTTTTTTTTTTTTTTTTTTGTGGGGAAGACCAGCCCTGAGCTAACATCTGTTGCCAATCTTCCCCTTTTTGCCGAGGAAGACTGGCCCTGGGCTAACATCCGTGCCCATCTTCCTCCACTTTATATGGGACGCCGCCACGGCATGGCTGACAGGCAGTGCGTCGGCGGGCTCCCGGGATCCGAACTCGCGAACCCTGGGCTGCCAAGCGCCGACTAAACCGCTGCGCCACCAGGCGGCCCCCAGCACTAGTCATTTTAAAATGGTTGTGAAATTTATTACCTACCTTTTTTCACTGGTATTTCATGTAAGGCGTCAACCACTGTAATTTTTGCTGATGCTGAAGCCTGTCCTTGGGAATTGGATGCATGGCACTCATATTCTCCAGCATCTTCCTTACTGAGAGGAGATACCTGTGAAAGAAAAAGCATCTTTAGTTCATCTATGATGGTCTTCTCTTTTTCCAGTGGCTTCAATTATATCACTATTTCCTAAGTTTCCTAAGATGACCAGGGATTCATAGCAAAGATACTGCTAGGAATAGTGAAAGTCCTGTGCTAGGAGACATACAGCGACATACATACCATGTTTGGTCTGATGGGAGGATTCATACTGTGAGGAAACGTCATGGACAACTTTTGATCACATTGCGCAGGTTAAGAACTGGGCAGGTGCACATACCAGTCTGAGGGAGACCTTGATAGGGTGTATGATCTAAGTACTATCCATGAGTATCCAAGGTTGAGTAAAATAAAATATTAATAATTAATTGACATAATGCTTGGGCCATTTAGTTCCTTGTGAGGATTTTGCTTTGAACTCTTAGGAAAAAAACTCGTTTATTCACTGGTTGCTTCCAAAACATCCAACAGACGCAAGCTGTTTTTTCAGCTCCCTCTGAAAGAGGAGCAGCAGCCCTGTGGTAGGGCAGTTCCAGAGAGATGTGGAAGGGCACATCCTTTCAGCCTGGCAGTACATTGGACACCTCTGCCAGGTCTGCTGGGTCTCATCCTAAGAATGAAATCCTCGCCAGCTCTTGGCACTCACCAGCACCCAGCCAGTTACTTCATGCTTTTCAGGGCCACCCCGGGTCTGAATGGCCAGGTTGTCCCGGTCACCAGGCAAGAGTTCTGTCCTTTGAACTCCGTAGTGACCCCTTTTTACCTGCAAAAAAAAAGGAAATAGTCTTGAGTTTTCTGCACTGAATCATCACCTTGGAAGTAGCCACATTCCTAGAATTGCACAGGGTGTACATCAGACTTTCTATTTGGATTAAAACTAGCAATTCCCATATTACCCTTTCCTGAATACTTAATATAAAATATAGATCTTTTATTTCTTCCTATCAGTTTCTCTCTAAGCTTACATATTTTAAACTAACATATTTTTCTGCATACTAGAGGAATACACATTGTCATACTCTCCTGCGATTGGCTACCATCATTCACTCATGCCCTTGTAAATTCTGCTTCTCAGTGCTGGGCCTTTTCTTGCCTGCCATGCCATGTTGGACTCTGACAAACTGTGTCACCCAGTGCTAGGTTTGATGCTTCAGACCTTGCAGAGGAGCCTAAGTCCAGGGGCTCTTCCTGCAACAACTTCATCAATGGAAAATAGGTTGGGTTCAAAGCCAATACCATTCTTTTGTTCTGAAGGCTAAGAATTCATCAAATTATTTCCTACAGACCTGAGAGCAAAAACTCCTGTCACACACATTTAATGGTGGGTTTAAGAAAAAAAAAAAGGATATATGAAGCAATGTTTGTTTATTCCTTCCCAGGCTTCCTTTAAGAGCTAAGCTGATGTTCATTGATATAACCTTTGTAATTAGAAAAAAAGGATTTACAATCTCAAATAGGTAGTTTCCTTTTCCTTTTCTTTTATAATTAAGCAAATCTCAAGACAGACCAGATCATGGTCTATAAATTTCTTTTGACACTCTACATCAGTGTTGCTTCTCCCACGTGTGGTCCCACTCCCACCATGTGCTGTTACCAAGCTCTTGTCTCAGCGTCAAACCCACCCTTCATTTTCTCTGCCTCCAGACACCAGGGCTGGTGCTCCACAAACCACATGGGATTCTAGGCCAACTCCTCCTCTATAAAAAATATCAAAAATTATTGATTTGGAATGCCTGATTTTTGCTTGTTTGCTTTTTTTTCTGGGATTTTCCCACATTGCCACTATTAGAGAAAATCAGGTATCTTAGTGTTTTTCTCATATGAATGCTATAAAGACAAAATGGATAAATCAATAGGCATCTTTTTCTATTTCCCAAGTTGCTGGCAGAAATGGTTTATGCTAGTGCAGATTTTGAAACAGTTATTTAAAAATGGTTTTTAACAATGGTGTAAGTATTAATTTGATTCAACAGCTAAAGTAACATGTCTTTATTTACTGAATTTCAGAATCCTGTAAGAGTTTTGTGTGACCAAAGCAGAAAAGCATTACAGCATAGAAATACTGAATCTTAGCAACTGAGCTCTGCTCCTCAGATCATCTAGCCCTCAGTAAAGAGCCTTCTGTGCCAATTAACCTGATCCACTACGTACAGAGAAATACTTCTTGTCAAGTATTTGGTTGGAAGTGAATACTTACATAGTTATAGTTATGCACTGCACAACAATGTTTTGGTCAATAAAAGACTGCATATATGACAGTGGTCCCATAAGGTTAGTACCATAGAGCCTAGGTGTGTAGTAGGCTACAACATCTAGGTTTGTATAAGTACACTCGATGATCACACAATGATGAAATTGCCTAACAGATGCATTTCTCAGAGTGTATCCCTGTCCTTATTTTAATTAATAATACTGTAAAACATTATACACCATGTGGAAAACAGAAAGCAGTGCTAAGAATTTTCACATGGCAAATTTTTATACGGCAAACTCCCCCTTACTTATGTGACTTCTAAGACAATTCTACAGAAGTTCAATGGGCTAGAAGTGCCTCTAAGTCTGAACCTTAAGGGGCCAGCCCTGTGGTGTAGTGGTTAAGTTTGTGTGCTCTGCTGCGGTGGCCCAGGGTTTGCAGGTTTGGATCCTGGGCGTGGACCTGTGCACTGCTTATCAAGCCATGTTGTGGCAGGCGTCCCACATAAAGTAGAGGAAGATGGGCACAGATGTTAGCTCAGGGCCAGTCTTCCTCAGCAAAAAGAGGGGGATTGGTAGTGGATGTTAGCTAAGGGCTAATCTTACACACACACACACACACACACACACACACACACACACACACACACACACACACACACACACACACACACACACACACACACACACACACGTCTGAACCTTAGGAATCTACAGGGCAGAAAAAACTGCCTAGTAGTCACTGCTCACCATAAAGGGTCAACTAGGGAGAGAATCAGAGGGAGACCCCGCAAGTCTTTTCAGCCGTCTCTCGTTGTATTTTAGCTGCAACAAAATCTGAATCCTGCTATTCAGATAAGCAATCAAAAAAAGAAAAGTGCCAATGATTACAGAAGCAGGATGGGTTAGTCTGATTCCTACTGGTTAATATTACTTTTCAAGAGTTACTGAATTTCAGAGAACCTTTAAAGGACATTTATGCAGCACAGAACATATCTGTTGTGCCTTTTCGGTCAAGTTTCAGAAGAGTTTTATAATGAAATAGAATACGTGTCAATTAAAACTTTCAGATCCCCAGCCACTTAAACAAAAGAAAAATGATTGTCTAGGAAAAAAATTTGTAATACATGAGAAAGGGTCAATATCTCTAACACACAAAAAGCCACAGACTGATAATAACAAGAAACAACCCAACAGAAAAATTGGTAAAGGATATTGAATAGCAATTCATATAAGAGAAAACCCAAATATGAAAATATTCTCAATGTGGTCAAGGAAATGAAAGCAATAATGAGATGATACTTTTGCCCGTCATTAACAAAAACTAAAAGAGGTAATATTCAGTGCTGGTGAGGATGCAGGGAAATGGCAGCCATGCACTCACTGCTGGGGAGAGTATGAACTGCTTTAATCCATTCGGAAAGCAATCTGACAATGTCTATCCAATCTAAAACTGAACAAATCTTTTGACCTAGTCATATAACTTTTGAGGGAATCTATCCTATAGGGAAAAAAAGCACTTGTATATAAGATATGTGTATTCTGATGTTTAAGGTAGCATTGTTTAAAGTGATGAAAAATTGGAAACAATATGGGAATGGTTTAATAATATATGGTACATCCATATTTGGAATATTATGTAGTAATTGAGAAGCAGACCTGGAGGGATGGCCATGAAGTATTTGTTGAGAAAAGCACGTTTCAGAGTAATATGCACACTATATTCCTACCTGTCCCCTGCATACTGGGGATATATGTTTGGGCATGAATAAGGGTATAGAAAGATATAAACCAGGGCAGTTCACCTTGGCTATTTCAGGGAGTGGAAGGAGGTGGGGGGAGATTATGAACTCTTTCTTTACATGTCTTTGGATAGTATCTCCTTATTACCATTATTACTTACTACTTTTAATTAAGAAAAAGAGACTATTTTTATAGGTCACAAAAGCCCAAATCTGAAGAAATGTTCAGGCAGGGAAAGAAGTGAATAGACAGCTTCTCAGTCTCAGGAATTCTGGGTGTTTTATCTTCCCTGTAAGCGTCATCCCTGATTTACCAGGGTTAAGGCAAATATGGCCTTTTCTGTTCATTTCCCCGTTTCAAAATATTGTGCTTGGAATCTTTATAGGCTAGGGGTTTGCTGAAAAAGTATTGGACTTGTTAACATCACCTCCACAACTACTGGTAAGGAAAGTACAGACCCCTCACCAGGCTGTGCAACCATTAGAAGTGTCACTGCAGCCTGAAGGGTCTCGGAGGGAAGCCCTGTCCTATCAGTTCTGCTGTTGCTAAGAGTCCTTGAGCAAGAAAGACATGCTACTTTCTTTGAACCTCAGTTTAACAAGTGAGATTCTAATATTCATTTATATCCAAAAGCTTAAATTAGATTTGAACAACGTGTGATCTTAAATACGTCTGCACTCTTAACAGTTTGGTTATAGGGAGAGGAGGAAAAAAACAAATGGCATGTTTAATTATTTAGGTCAGTGGAATGGAAAAAAAACTCAGTCTCTCCCTTTCTATGTAGGGAGAACTGGTTCACTTCTGACACTTCTGGTCACCAAATGTGGGGGGTGTGAGGATGTTTCCCCACAACAAGCAAGTCTTTGACCAACAAGCTGGGTGTCCTACAATTTAACTCAATTTTGACACTATCTCCCCAGAGATAGCGTCAGATCTCACAGGTAAGGGCTCAGTCCCATAAGACTGCCCTCCCCACTCCCAGTTCAGACGCCACTCACAAGCCCAGGTTATCACCTGTGCTTCTGACCAACCGGCTATAGACTGGAGGTTTCAACGACCCACTCCTCAGGTTCGATTAATTTGCTAGAGTGGCTCACAGAACTCAGAGAAACACTTACGG
Organism: Tapirus indicus; assembly: GCA_031878705.1. Taxonomy (NCBI): domain Eukaryota; kingdom Metazoa; phylum Chordata; class Mammalia; order Perissodactyla; family Tapiridae; genus Tapirus; species Tapirus indicus. Next base: position 43,405,525 of record CM062919.1, read on the forward strand.
TTACCAGTTTATTAAAGGATATGATAAAAGATACAGATGAACAGCCAGATGAAGAGATACATAGGACGAGGCCCGGGAGGGTCCAGAGCGCAAAAGCTTCTGTCCCCATGGAGTTGGGGTGTGTTGTGCTCCTGGTAGGGGTGTGTTCACCCAACATGGAAGTTCTCTGAACCCCCTACATTTGGGATTTTAGGGAGGCTTCATCATGTAGGAATGATCAATTATTAACTCCATTTCCAGCCCCTCTTCCCTCTCTGGAGGATGGGGAGATGAAGCTGAAAGTTCCAAGCTTCTAATCACGGCTTGGTCTTTCTGGTGACCAGCCCTCATCCAGGTATCATCAAGGAGCCTACCCAGAGTCACCTCATTAGAACAAAAGATTCTCCTAGTGTTCTTATCACTTAGGAAATTACAAGGATTTTAGGAGCTCTGTGCTAGGAACTGGGGGCAGAGACCAATATATATATATTTTCTATTATGTCATAGTCAGTGACTTTCAAAGTGTTTTGACATGGCCCATAGTAAAAAATACATTTTGCACTGTGATCTGGAATATACAAAAGAAAAGTTTTATGAAATGATACCTTTATTAAATAAGTGTACCTTAAGATATTTTCTGTTTTATTTTTAAAGAAAATGCTGGCTATGACCCCTACATTAAATTCAGGACTTGCTGATGGGTCATGGTCTGCAGTTTGGAAAACACAGCTTTAGGTCACACGTGTGGCAGATTACATTATGAAGGTAGAGGAAAATCAGCAGAGCCTGGCAGTTGGGTTTTTGCCTGTTTCTGGCAAGTCTGTAGAAAATTTTTTTCTGTTTCTCTCTCCCTCTCCCTCACTCCTTTCCTTCCCTTCCCATCCCGTCCCTCCAGTGGACAAGCCCTTAGGAAAGCCCATGGGATCTGCCTTACACAATCCCAAAAGCTTAAAGGAAAAGATTCCCAAGGCAGATTTATTCCCCTGGTGTGTGTGTACTTCAGGGGGGTGGGGCAGAGCAGGTGCTGAAGAAATTATTCTCTGCCAAGATCTGTCAGTAAGGTCACATGTCCTGGGACACTTGGGTCACCCTGGCGTCTCACTGTGTAATCCCTAAAGAACTGCAACAGCGCTTTTTATGGATATTCTTTGGAAAAGTTGTTCCTCCGCCTGTCCACTCCCTGAACAAACCAGTAGCCGCCAAACAAGCAACGAGGAGCATCGGCAGTTTTGCCGGAAAGGCCAGAGGGACACATCCACCAGCTGCAGTTTTGCTTTTCACTGCTCCCCCCTCCCCTTTAAAAAAATAATTTATTGGGGTGAAATTTCATTGCTTCTTTCTACAGAAGTTTCAGCTGTAAAAGATAGTTGCAGTACCATTGTCTCTGCCCACCCCACCCCCAGGCATTTTCTGGAATCATCCTGACTTCACTCCCACCAGATGGCCCCATGGGGGTGCCGCACCCCTTCGGCCACATGGGGGAGCCAGAGGTTGGCAGGTGACCCAACCGGAGTCAGAGTCCCTCAGTGGGAATGTATAATGCAGCGGGGAGATGAGAAGCCCTTTCTTTCTTCAGGGGTCTTTAAGCTGTGATCTTAATGTGAGCTTGGATCTGCCAGAGGCGATATCGCCTACAGGGTGGAGGAAGCTTTCTGAGGCAGGAGAAAAAAATACCCTGAGAGCAAAGACTGGAGTCTTGAGCACATTGTGTACCTGATCCAGCTGCCCTTGAGGCTGGAATCACTCCCTCCTCTCTCTTTCTCTTTCTATTTTTTTCTGTCTAACCTAGTTTAAAGTGAGTTTCTAAACTTGCAACAGGAAGAGTTCTGACTACGGGAGCCAAAATCCCTCCTGGAGTTCCAGAAGCTGCTCCTCTGGTCAACCACCAAGCAAACAAAACAAGAGAGATCATCGCCCATCTCAGAGCTTGCTGGAGAAGGAAACCAGCTAAAAAGGGGCATCTGGTTGCACATTTTTGCTTCAACTAGGCTTCTTTTTTGTTAGCACGAGTTTGATGATGTTTACTCCACAGGACTATTGTGAGGCTTAAACGAGTCAAAACGTATAAAAAGGGCAATAATGTAAAATAATGTAAAGTATAATTGTGAAGTATTATTTGATCTGGCAAATGAGTGTTTTCTCGTCTTTAGACATGCTGAGAATATGCTGTCCTTCAAATGAGAAGACAGTTTATAAGATAATGCCACTCGAACAGGAAAACTTCCAGGAACAGTAGCTAACATCGACTGAGTGCTAATTATGTATCTGACAATGAGCCAAGTGATATTGCCTGTGTCACTTTATGTAATCTTCACAAGAAGTATATGCTACTTTCATCACACAGAGGAGGAAACTGAGGCTTAGAGCATTGGTCCTCCATCTAGGGCAATTTTTCCCCAAGGGGACATTGGCAATGTCTACAGATATTTTTGATTGCCAAAACTTGGGGGGTGGGTGCTAGTGGCATCTGGTGAGTAGAGGCCAGAGATGCTGCTAAATATCTTATAATGCAAAGGACAGCCCCCCAACAAAGAATTATCTGGCTTGAAATGTCAATAGTGCCGAGGCTGAGACACCCGGGCCTAGAGAGAACTCAGTCAACCTGGCTAAGGAACTCACATTCTTAACCACTATGCTACACCGTCTCCAATGTGGATGCAGACACTAGCATATGCTCACACTTATATATGCATGCACACCCCCCGCCCCCGCACACTCAGAGGGTGGGTTTGGGTGTTCAGCATTATAGTTCTTCCAGATCCTAAGGCTCCCGGCTTGGTCACTGCTAACAAAAGCAGGGCAGGGACTATTTTGGAGGTCAGTAAAATCAGTCCACAGACCCCAGGGAGGTGTCTGGAAGATTGGCATAAGGCTTCACCTTGGAGGAACAGCAGGCAGTGGAACAGGCTGAAGATTTTAGGTTATTACCATCCTTGTGCAGTGTGAGAGGAGCTCGTCAGTCTAGGATGCCTTCCCAAAATCTGTGCCACTGACCTTGTTCCAGATGAGGACAGGGGTTGGGATTCCGATGACCTCACAGCTCAAGTACACCTGGGCACCAGTGACATTCCAGATGTCCTTGGGGGGCGTCACGATGGAAGGACCTACAAGAGAGGCCACAAAGCCAAATCCATCTTTTTAAACAGTCTTGAACATTAGTCAGCATGCTGGGGAGTAAATACTTATGTCTACGAGGCTGTCCCCTCTGGGGACTACCTGAAGCAAATTTCAAAGACCAGACTGGCTTCCCTGCCACCAGCAGGATTTTAAACTATGCTTTGGGAATACACACATCTAGACAAACAAATAAACAAAAACAAATAAGAAAAAAATTTATTGTTTACAAAATTTTCTCTCTCTCAAATCATGCTTAAGTGAGTTTTAATTTACTAGCTGTTTTCCATTATCTGGGACTTTCCAATTAATAAAGTGAAATTTTAGTTGCAAAATGTTTAATGTTTTTCTTTTTTGTTTGCCAGTATTTTCACGGGCGGGGGACGTGGGGGGACAAGCAACCACTCCTTGTGTAATGAGAAAAAAAAGAATCTAAGAAGTTGTTTGAAAATGTGCTGAGCACCCAGAAAAGATGGCAGTCCTTGTCTCCAGCAGATTAGGATCTAAGATTGACAAATCAATGGTGAAAAGGCCGGGGGTGGTAAATTTCACCGAAGAGAAAAACATGGAGTGCTGTGTGCACGGGGAGACTGGAAGGAGATGCCTTTGAACAGAAGTGGCCTGGGGGTCAAGGAAGAAGGTGGAAGGGTCTTTCTCCCAGTACAGGATGAGGGAGGGAGTGGGTAAAAGAGAAGCAATGACAGGTCTAACAGTGACCAGGGCCCCTGGGAGAGAGCCCTTTCCCAGGGTTCTCAGTGCCCAGGTCCCTGGCAGGGGGCACTGGCAAGTGGGGGCACCTGTCAAGGCATTGCCTGAGTAGTGTCACTAGGCATGGCACCATGCAGGGAGAGCCTAGGGTGACATGTTCCTGTCCCCCCAATTCTGGATCACATCCATAGCCCTTCTCTATCATATCCCTTCCATTAAAAAGGTCCTTACTTAGAACCAACATCAATGGTATGCATCCTTTTTGTTACCAAAGAGGTCTTGGGGTCGGCAAACTCTGGCCCATGGGCCAAATCCGGCTGCCACTTGTTCTTGCATGGCTTGTGAGAGGCCTTTGCATCTTTAAATGGTTGAAAAGAAATTAAATAAGGATATTTCATGATGTGAAAATTATAAGAGATTCACATTTCAGTATCCATAAAATAAAGTTTTATTGGAACACAGCCACGCCCAGAGTCGGGCAGTTGTGGTCGAGACTGTATGGCCTAAAACATTTACAATTTAGCCCTTTACAGAAGAAGTGCTGATCCTGTTCTAATCAACTGACAGCTGACCAATGCCTAAATAAGAGATTACGGACAGTGTCAGGACTTTAACACTTTACACGTTACCTGGAGCTCATGCAAGTAAACCCGCTGGATGATTGCTGGTCCCAGCTCTGAAATGCAACACTTTTGAAGACAACAGAGACTGAAAGAGCTGTGCTTGCTTACTCTTCCTTTCTGTTGAAGGGCTGGCTCCCCAGCATTGGCAGTGTGAGAGTCATGCACACCTACTTTTTAGTGGGTGGTAATTAGAATTTCACTTCTGCTAATTCTGAATTAGCAGAATTCAGGCTTCAGGCACCAGGGGTTTTCAGAGAGACCAGGGGACAGTCCACAGAAGAGGGAAGGAGAGCTGGGGACCTGCCTGACCCCCCTTGTGACAGTGCACTACTCCAGAACCAAACCTGGCCCGTACTTGATGCTCAATACCATTTCTTGAATGAATAAGTTAACTATTCCCTCTAAATTTCAGCTCTTCACTGCCTTGGGTTTTCCAGACTAATAAAATGTCTAACTGCAGGGTCCTCTTGCATCAGAGTCCTGGGAAAGGGACAACCTCCCCTTTAGGCCTGGAAAGTTTTCTGGCATAATCAGCATTCAAAGGACATGAAGTCTCCCCTTTTGCAACAGGCTATTTCCAGCACACTATTAATTTCTTGAAGCAGAAAGGAAATGACCCCAGCATGTAAGATTTTTCCCACTCATCTAAAGTATTAGAAGCTGAATTTTTTTTAATCCTTGGGGTATTTTTATTTTTTTTCCTTTGTAAGAATGTGCAAAACAATCAAAGTTTTGAAAGCTCTAAATATATTCATGCTTCCTTCCCTCTAAACCATAGGTCTGAAGAGGAAGCATCAATCTTGGCCGGGGTCTTAGTTTTTCTGTTGCAAACGTGGCCGTGGTAAGCGTGGCCGTGCTGTGTTTATGTGTGTTTCTGGCTCTGTCTCTGGTGCTTCCTAGTCTGACTGCACCAACACAGGACCCGGCAAAGGGCTGGGCTAGGCCTCACCCCATCCCAGGCTTCCCCCAGGGCCCTGGGACACCAAGGGCTTGGACACTACAGAACCGGATCTGGCTGGACTTTGAACTACTTTCGCTCACCTCTCTGAGGGCCTCGATGTGGCTGTCTTCCTTCCCAAACACGGACTTGGCAAGATGACCTCAAAGCTCAGGGGATCTCAAGGGATTGTTCTGAGAAGAATACACCAGTGTTCAGAGATTTGGAAGGCTCGGGAATAAAGCTGCCTCTCACGTATCAAAACCACACAAGGAATGTAAGTCGTTTTTATTGTGAGGTCTGAGTGTCTCAGCCTTGCAAAAAACCACCTATTTTAACTTGCATCTGTCCCCCTACAGGTAGCAGAGTCATCCGTCTTTGTCAGGGGGCAGATTCTGGAGTGTACATGGAAGAATTCCAGCCTGATTTTCTGTCACAGATCTTGAGGATATGCTATGGATTCTTCCCATGGCATAATTTTAAAATTAAGATATTATCCAATTTATCAAATTTTTCTTTTACGATTAGTGCTTTTTCTGTCCTGTTAAAGAAACTTTTGCCTAGCCCGAGGCCATAAAGATCTGTTTTCTTAAACAAACGTTTTACCTTTCACATTTAAGTTTGCGGTTCATCTTGAATTAATTTTTGCGTATGCTATGAAGTAGAGGTCAAAGTTCACTTCACCCCCACCCCCCAAAAGGACATCCAATTGCTTTGGCATCATTTGTTGAAAACACCATCCTTTTCCTACTGAATCGTTATGGTGCCTTTGTGGTAAATCCATTGACCATGTATGTGTGAGCCTATTTCTGCATTCTCTCTTTTGTTCCATTGGTCTGTGTGTCTCTCACACCAACAACCATGGTATAATTCATAATTAGTTGTATTAAAATTGGAGCCCTGAATAGAGGGCAGATCCATTATATCCATTTCCCTCCAATCCATTCCTTATTCCAAGAAGGAGAACATTTCAGAAGAGGCAAGAATTATTTTAAAAACATCTGAATTTAGGAATACTTTGAATGAGAGTCATTATCAGGGGGTTCAAGGTTAGGCAAATCCTGCTGTGGGTTCCTCTCTCCCTCTCCCAACTCTTGGAATACATATAAAACCTTAGGTGAACGGGCTGAGTCAAGATTTGAACTATTCTAAGAACATAAATGATTTTGTCAATTCTGCTACCAGGATATCCCTAGAATTCTACACGATTTCCATACCACAAAATTCTGTATTCCTCACTGACTCCTGTTGAGTTGATGGGGAGGAGGGGCCATTAGGATCAGTTTGCTGCACAACATTTACAAAAATCCTTGGCTATTTCAAATGTCCTTGAACAAATGTTGACTTTAGTAACACAACGAAAAGTTTAATAAACAATATCTAAACTGGAAAGTGCTAACCTATAGAATGGCCTTTTGGTTTTGATACGTAGTCTCTTGCAAAGTCAAGTCAGATCAGTGAATGATTAGACTAATATTCAAGTGATCAACAGACCTCCTAGAGTAGGTAGAGGTGGGCTGGCCTCAACCTGACTTCCTGGGTTGGAAGAATCCATGGCTTCAGATTCTTCTGGCTTACTTTGTTCAGTGCTGATCCCCACTGGATCACCTACTTACTAAACTCTGCCTGGTTCTTCGCCACTCACCGGGAATTCCCTCAGAATTTGAAGAGGGACTGGAGAAACTCTTGATAAAGGCAGAACACAGCAGCACTATAGAAAGATGAGTTATGAGGCATGGTGAGAAAGAGTAAGGAAGGGACGTAAGGGTGACCCACAGAGACACCAAGTGGAGAAGTCTTGTATGGGAGTGAAGAGATGGTGAAACTATGTTGGGCCAATACCATGGTAGACCCAACAATGCTGCACTCCCCTCCCCCACTCTAAAGAACCATCATCCCACATATTCCATTGATAAGCAATTTCAATGCCCACAATCATCTTGAATAGCAGGTCTATCATGCAATTTGATTCCTGAAGGTTCTATTCTACTTCAGGACAGCACACAGCAAAATGACTCTTTACCAAATAACTTCTAACTCTTGCCACTTTGCCTTTTTTCCAAGAAGGCCAAAGCAGATCCAAAATTTATTTCTATTTTTAAGGATAAAAGAACTTTTAGTTTCCTCTGAGCTCGTTTTCAGGCAGAAAGCTCAAATTCAGTCCTCGAGGCCAGGCCAGGGGTAACAACATTGCCATCTAAATCATGCTGTGTTTGGATTCCATTTAAAACAAGTCTTGGAATATCTAAACGTATAGGGAAACACACCAGGATAGGTTCAATTATTTATTTATACTTGCCTTTGTTCCAGTAAGGACTTAAGGCTGCTCAAACATCTGTCTAGCAAACATCCTGGACATAGAATAACTGACTGCCCACTGCCTCTCTCCTCCCCTTCCCCACTCTGGGCAACTCCAGGCAGCAACCAAGCTCTCCACAGTGCTGCCTGGTGGCTGTTGTGAGGAAAGTCTATCCCAGGGCTCTCCCCACCTCAATCTCACCCCTATCTTTCTGTCTTAGATGACTGTCCCAAAGCAGGCCACTCCATTTTCCTTTCTTACTTTTCACAACTCAGTTCTCATTCAATCTCTTTTGATCTTTCTCAGTTCTCTAAGTTCATTTTGTTTTATAACTCTTGCCTAGTAACTTTAGATGGTCTCTTCTTTTTAATCATTCCTTGAAGGGAAAGAGGAAGAAGAAGGGATGGAGGAGGTGAAGGGGAGGAAAGAAAAAACAAAATGAAGAAAGACAGCCAGATCCTAAGTGAAGTTGTAACAAGGAAGAAGAAAGTTCTAAGTCTGGAAGAAAATTAAAATTCAATTTAATGAATCAGTGTCACCTTAAAAGTACATAGAAGGAGACAGAAGTCTACAGAATCTCCACCTAAGTCTACATCCTCCTCCTTAGCCCCTTTTATTTAAGTTCTAGACAAATGACCCACAGACTACTAGATTACTTCAGGAATATTTGATTATAATCTAGAAATAGCTATGTTCTGAGAAATCACTAAAGACATAGAAAAAGAAGAATTGTGGATGGATGGATTTAAATTTGGAATATTTCGATTCTGAAGAGTCTAAGAAGGACAGTTCTCACAAAACACACAAATGTTATGAGGAGAAGACCTTGAAATGGAATTAATTTTGAATTTGACCAGCAATTCATTCAAGCTGATTTTACATAAAGTCGTAGTAGAGAGGACAGAGTTAAAATTTGCTAGCCTATAAAAAGCATGAGGATAATGTAAAAGAAGTATGTGAACAATTTCCTAGTCTCTTACAGAGCACAAAACACTCCCCAGACATGACCTGAGATGTCCTCACCATGTTACCACTAAAAAAACAAAGAACAAAGCACTCTTGGGGACAGACACTTGGCTCTGGATCCTTGTCCACCGCTTACAGCCAAGAGACCATGGACAAGCCACTTTTATAAAAGAAGAAACCAGGGCAGGTTTGAGAACATTCTCTTTGGGCTTGGAAGTGAATGTACCTATCACGAATGTGTCCTAGAGCACAGTCATATGGCATCTTTGACATCCATGAAGTTTTGAGGTTCTACTGTCTGGCTCTGGAGCTCTCAACCCCCGCAAACCAGTCCAATGCACCTCCTCACCTACCTAAATGCAATGTACACGACTCATTACAGAGTTCGTTCTCCCAGCAATGAAAAAAAAATGGAGCTTATAAATGTATCAGTTGTTACCTAGTTAGCCAATTTTTTAATCAGGAAAAGCTGCATAGAAGATGTCAGGCAAGGTCAGGTTTTGGAGCTGAATGTACTCCACTGAGCCTGGGAAATGGTCAAAAGTCAAACTCTCCCCAATAGTTAATTTTTGTCCAATTCAACCACATATTTTTTTGCTTCATTTCCTTCTTCATTTTCCCCATCATCTCTGCCATTTTTACCCTACAAATCCACTCTTCTTTCTTATCCTACCCAAACTGTCTATTCCTAGCAATCATGCTCACCACCATTACATGCTCATTGCCACTTCCAGAACCTTTGTTTATGCTGATGCACTTGCCTACCTGGGATGTCCTCCTTCCTCTCATGTATTATCTATGCCCTACCCTTTATTTGAAGTTGTCAGGCTGAAGTTTCATTTCCCTTTTGACATTTTTTTACAGCTCCAGCTCCTACTTACTTCTTCTCTGAAATCCTGATGGGTTCAGAGTTAGTGCCACACAGCTTAGTGCATCATTGTTCTCCAATACTTTCCCCAGCAGGGCTAAGTGAAAATGCCAGTGTCCTGACAGAGTCGGAACTGAGCCAGAAATTCTGGAATCAGATGTTCTTCATGTTCACTGGAAGGAGGGACAGCCAGATTATATGCAGTGGGTAATGGGCAGCAGTAACTTCAGAACATAACATGATTGGCCATATGGAACTGAGACGATAGCCACTGTCTTGAAAATGCACCAGTGTACATACTGACAAGGTACCCAACCAAAGCGGTGCTATAGCCACCTCCTACTTATCAGCTGGCAAATTATTCATCGTGATTTTCTTTAATCCTCCACTTCTCTTTCTCTTGCCATAAGCAATGCTTCTTGGCTACTGCCCACTCACCAACCAATCTGTACAAAATCAGGGGATGCAAATTAACTTGAATATATATTAGTCAAGCAAATCCCAATGAGAAGGGTAGGTCTGCTGGGGGGAAAGGATTATCAATCATCCTCATATTAAAAACAGGGTTTCTGCAATACGCTGGGTTATATTATTCACATTATAGCTCTCACTGAGTACTTATTAACACGGCTAAGAGAGCTGAGTATAAAGACTTCTCCAAGTTATGGTAGATTTGCAAACCACACTCATCTTGTTTCCTGATGCTAGGTCCTAAAATAGTTATACAGAGTATGTGCATTCATACCAAAAAAGGAGGGTTTAAGAAAGAAGTGAGATACCACATATAGAGATAAAGAGTTCAGACAACTTGGCAAAAATCCCCAGACTGGATTCCGATAACACATTGAAGGGAAAGGCACCAAACAAAAGTACAAAATGGGAAAAGAATAGTAGGAAGGCATTATGGCCAAGAGGGGGAAGGGGATGAAACACGTGGAAACTTCCTGATATTAAATAAGGGGAAGCAGTCACTGTATGGCTAATTAAAGAGCAGAGCCATCTGCCAAGGCAGGTCATTCTGGGAACTTCCAGAGGTGGAGTGATGTAGCAGCTGATTCTCTGTATGGGAATCTAGTACACAGTCTCAAGGGTGTCAGCTGAAGATAGTAAAGGCAGGAGAAAAAAGTACTAAATCTTAAACAGCATAGGCCAGATTTAATTTTAGGGTTTTAGTTTAAGGCAAAGTCACCTGGTTATGGTAGCTACTGTTAGTCATTTACACTTTAGTGTGAATGAAGACCGAAAAGTTTATAATGATGTGAGCCCTGCCAACAATCGCTGGGGGCAGAAGTGTGTAAGAATTGTTTCCTCTTCTTCAGATACAATCTATTGAGTGGGATGGGGGAGTTTAAACACACTCAGACTGAGAACAAAATGCTGGGGCGGTAACAGACTACAGTGAGTTTGGAGCAAGGACTTTGGAATCAGGAATTCTGCTCTACCACTTCTGAGTTATGTGACACTGCACAAGTTTTTTAACTTCTCTCAGTTTATTCATCTGTGAAATGGGATAACAATATCTAAGTCATTACATTATCAGAAAGTTCAAACAAGATACAGCAGTTAGCGCAGTACCTGGTATGGCATAAGCACTCAGTATTAGCTATTGCTTTTATTTCAAAGTAAATTCCTTATGACCGGAGCTGATGAAAATTGCTTATTCAGAGAATGGAGACTGCTTATCACTTGGACATGTTGGTTGAGGAAGGAGATGGCATCTGAGCAGGCCCTGAAGTTCAGAAGGAGGACTTCTGTCAAGGAAGGTTCTCAGCTTCAGGGACCTGCCTGAGCAGGTGTGGAGGTAGGAAAACGTTAGCCCGCGGGAGGACCAGCGAGCACACCAGTCTGGCTCGGGGGAGCCATTGTATGAAAGGAGAGGAGCTGAGATCTGCGTGTGGGGCACAGCAGAAGGTTGGGGTGGTGGGGCTTTGCGGTCCAGTGTGTCTCTGAATGTCAGAGGGACAAGATTCAAGTGACATTTCAGGAGACGGTTTTGGAGGTCTTGGCAGCACCATTGGGACAGGGCGGGGATCAGGGGCCTAAATCAAGGTTGTAGCAGTGAGAACAGAGAGGAAAGGGGCAGACTTAACTTAGGAAGAACTAACAGCATCCAGTAACTGACTGGATGTGAGGAAGAGGGGAACAAGTCAAAAGGCCTAGGTCAGAGGTGGCTGCCACCACATGAACAGAGCAAGTATGTCACTCTGAGGAAGGCACTGGATTGGAGAAGAAGGATGGACAGGTTTGGGCCTAGATATGCTGCATTTGAGGTATCACCTGGGCATTGAGGAGGTGCTGAACCCCATGGAGAGGAGGGAAAGCATACAGACTGGGGGGACCCGTGGTGCCAAGGTAAACCCTGTATAGCTTCCATTTTAGCCCTGGGAAGGCTAGGCGGATTCCTTCATATGGAAGGAAGACAGCTTTGGCTCTTCCTTCCACGGGCAGCTTCTCTGGAGTGAATTCCGTCAGCTCACTGTTGACCACCCGACCCATCCCCACTCCACCCTGGTTAAGGCAGAGAAGCAAACAGCTAAGGCATTGCTTAGCCACCAGCCACTTATTTGCTGGGGCGGTCCATCTGAAAGCAGGCTGTCCAATGTGATACAACCGTGGTGACAGCATATGCATGTCCTGTGAGTTACAGTTCCTGAACCCCCCTTGCCTCTGGGTTAATGAGATACCCCACGTTGGCTGCAGTCTTTGATGTAGTAGACATCATAGTATTCAGACATCCTTTTATGATGATTGTGGATCTTGCAGTGTCTCAACATTATCACCATAAGTTTGAATTGACCATGGAACATCAACAGATAGTTGCTTCTTACAATTTGTTGCTTGCAAACAAATCTTTTATTTGACTATGTTTTCTTATTCCTTTCCCCTAACTTGTATGGGTCTAGCCCAAGAAAGAGTTGGGTACTGACCAAAAGGGTCTGCCTCCAGGGCGTGATTCCTACCCACAGGTGATTCTGGTACACGTGGTCTGGGGTCCTCCTTGGAGGAAGCCTGCGTTAGGTAAAGTGAGTCCATGAAGGATTTAAAGGCAAGTTCAGATGTGTAAGCTGGAGTGATCACTCTGGGTGGTGTGTGGTGGATGAGCTAACCTGGGCCGTGTCAGCAACATTGCCGAGGGATGAGCTCATCCATTCAGCGGAGCTCCCACGGAGCTGGAATACCTAAACTACCATCACAATACCAGACTGACTGACGTCCACACAAGTTGAATTAGCAGGCTAGATTTTTATTTGGTTTGAGCTATGGAAGAACTGACTTTCTATGGAGTACCTTTAAGAAGGGAAACTCCCTAGCTTTGTGGGTGTATCTTGTTCATGTTAAGGTAGCCTCAGGAATACTGTTTTTCCACATCTCAAGGCCTGTCCTGACTGGACTATGACTCACCTTAAATTCAACGTATTAAAATTCTGGGTCACTTTTTCCTACTCCACAAGCACTGAACTGGGTGGGGAAGTTTCCACAGGAGGGCACTATTGCCACCCGATTCTGGGATTCCTAGAAACCTAGATGCTGAGTTGCCCCAGGATGCTTCATCTTTGAATACCCACCCACAGTGCTCCCCTCACACACACCCGGTGCCTGGCATCGTCAGGCATCAGGAAGCATTTCCTGAACTGAGCGGTAAGGGGACGTCTTACCCACCCTCAAAGCTCAGTCTCCGTCCACAGGCCCTGCGCTGACCAAGGTCAGTCTGAGCAGTCCCAAAGAAATAGATGTTCCTGAACCCTGCCCCTGGGGGGAAGGACGTGAGGGACTCCCACATCCTCCTTCAACTTCAGGAGTTGGACTTGCTAGAACATTTTGGAAAGGTGAAGAAGGCTGAGGCCTGAACTCCCAGGAGGCCCTGGGAGGATATTACCATGGGGCCAGTTCTGCTCCTCCTTGTCCACTAGACAGTCAGGTACCAAGGAGCTTCCCACCCAGGGTCTTCAGAAGAAGACTGAAGTTTTTCAGCTCCCTGAGGCCTAGATAAGTCCTCAGTTCCACTCTCTGTCCAAGGAAGAGATTTACTTACATTGTATGAGTTCCAGCACATCCCTCAGGCCAGGCTGACAGCTCTGGAAGCAGCCGGCAGGAATTGACAGCACAACATAGGGTCCCTCTTTTAGAGTAGGAGTTTTCAAAAAAGAGTAGATTTGTTCAGTCTCCAGAAGGTTATGCAGGTTGGAAAAGACCTCGCAGAGGGGCGTGTGCAGGAATAACAGGCACCAGACACAGAGTCAATGGGGCAAGCTCCAGCCACCGGGAAGCAGCCTCTAAGAAAGATTCTGTCTTGCTGCATCTCATCCAGTGGTTGCCAATCCTGGCTGCACATAGAGCTCCCCTGGGAACGTTTAACTAATACCCAGGCCTGGGCTGCACTCCCCGAGTTTCTTATTGGTCTGGGCGTGGGATCTGGCGCTGGTGTTTAAAAAAAACTCCCTAGGTAGAACCACTCAATTAAAACAGGGCTTCAGAGCAGGAGACACTCAAGACAATGAGGAAGACAGGAAGGCAGAAAGTGAGCGCAGAGGAGAGGAGGAGAGATTTGAAGACATCATGCTCCCAAGTCTTTTCAGGGAGAGGCCAAGGGCACTGGAGAGTTGCAAGTGTTCAAGAAGAGAGAAAACTCGAGGAGCCAGTTCTGGGTGAAAGGTATAGAAACCTGATATCCACCACCACCTTAACTGTTATTACTGTTCTAGCCACATGGGGGGACGGTGGGCAGTGTCTGACTTCCTCCCTTTGTAGAAGCTTTGAGTTGCTTCTGCTCTCAAAGTCGTAGCAGTTCTCCTCTGTGCCGCTTTCCATTTTCCTAAAATAAAGCATTTAGTTCGCACCCCCACCCTGCCCCCGCCCCTCTAATTCCCCCCCCCCCCTTAATGGTAGTGTGCAGAGAGGGGCTCTGCCTCCACTGTTTGTGGGTCCTAGTTAAAATCTCACTAAAGTGGGACCCTTTCCCTTGCTCATTTCGGGTCAGAAGCCTCTCTGTTAAGACACACTCCACTGGGCTTCAAAAGGCCAGGAGCAGGATGAAACACAAGGGGTGTGTGTGTGAGGAAACGGCCCCTCGGGCTCCACTGTGCAGAGAGCAGGGCCTGGCATTTTTACTTGGTGATGTTTTCGCCCTTCAGGCCCCAGATCAGCCTCACTTAGAACTCTCATGGTTACAGTTGCCTCCTTGGCCGACAACCCCAGACATTAATCAGCGGCGCATAACGGCTGCCCCTGTTCTTTCTCAGTGTTTCCCCCTCTTCCACTTGTGCCCTTGGGTTATTTTCTGTACTCCTTTGTGATGTGCATGGACTTGAAAGCTCTCAGCTATTTACCCCATCTCATCCTCTGTTTATCTCTGCTCTGCTGAGTGTTCTCAGATTTCCTCCCAGCTTCCTAGTAGGATTTAGCATTTCTTCTCCCATGTTCTGCATTTTCTTGTGCTGTCCCTAAGGCTCAAAGTGGAACAGAACACTCCTCTTATCTCATGGGCTAATTTTTCTTTTATGTGTGTCTTAGGTACTTACTATGTGTGCTGCTGTGTACCTGCTTTGTGAACCACTGCAAAAGTACTGAGTGTACTTTCTAGTACCACTACAGGACATTCTGAGTCTGGAGAGAAAATTCACATCACAGAAGCTGCTACACGTGGGTGCAGTGGACCATCTGGGCTTGGAAGAGCTAGAGCGTTCAATGAGGCTCAGAAGTGCCAAACAACACTGCTCTGAAAATTGGGGAAGTGGGTACCTATCTCTGATCACAAGGTAGGAGGACCTATTTAGTGGGAACTGGGTGACTTTGGATAGGGATTTCGTATTTTCAATAGTAAGGCAAGTCATGCTGGCTTTTGTTGGGTGGGGGACAACCTGGAGCCCATCCTGTTGGGTGTGAGATATGATAAATGGGAACCAGGTAAAGGAAAGCTATGCCAAGGCACAGCGGAGTAGTTACTGTGGAAGAAGAGACCCTGGGGGCAGGGGAATGCTCTGTGCTGCTCTTACTGGTATTTATAGGACTAGACATCTTTACTTTGGCACTTTATTTTTAGGCAGTGATTATTTTTCTGTAATTAGTGCTGCTTTTTTTTGAGTATTGTTTCATTGAGTTGTTAACTCCTTTTACAATGCAGGAAAAAACAAGGAAAGGGGTACTCATGGTTTCAATAGTCGATTGGGTTTTAAAGGTGAGGACCCTGCATCTTTACAAGGACTGGGAGCAACTACATGCAAAGTATCCTGCGGGTGAGGGGAGCATCGGGGAGAAGCCTGGGCTGTGGTAGAACCCTCTCTCCCCTCCGCAGGTGTTCCTTCTAGAGCAGACATCAGCTCCAGCCTTGGAGAATTCATTCTTTTGTTTAAGTAAAGGAAAATAATTTCCTCATAGAGCAGCTGGGATTTCAGATTTGGCACCTCTTCAGAGCAGCCATACATAAAAGTAGGAAGCTCGTTCTTCACAGACTTGGGGGAGAAAATGTCCTTGATGTTCCTGACAGTGACAGGAAGTTGCAGTTTATGCCTCCTCAGTCCTCGCCTTTTGGGGACATCTCAGAGGTCTCTTGAGCAAATGTGTGTTCCCTTTAGGAAGCTGGGAGCTTCGAAGATGATGCTTGTTCTGCTTGTGAAAAAGGGAGAAGAGGTGGAAAAGTAACCCAGGCTTACCCAGTCCATGGGAAAGGATTATGGCCTCTGAGTCTGTAAATCAGTTAAACTGACACTTGGAGAGAAAAAATTCAAAGTAGACGCAAATAGAGAAAATAAGCACAAGGCCCTTGGGACAAGTATGACGTCGACTATCAGGCAAGCTGTCTCGGAATTTCCACCCACATATCCACGGGAGCTTGGCCTCTGTGAAGACTGAGGGTCATGACCTCTGCGGCTGAGAGAGGTTAATCCCAATCCAAGACAGCTCTGAGGAAGTTATTTTTTTTAAATAAGCAAGCAGCATTTTAACTGACACAACAATAATGAGGAATAACAATTCCACAAATATTCCACAGTGTCAACGCTTGACAGCTTTCCCAAATCATGTAATGTGCTCAGAAGATGATTAAAGAATGGATCTTTCTGGAACATATTGATCATCAGATGTAAAACTGGGCTAACCAGAGGTTTAATTTCTAATAATTAGAGGGTATTAAAAGAAAAATGTCATCTATTCATCATTAACTTTAATATCCATCCCTGTAATTAGAGCACTAATTTCTATTGCCTAATTGAATTTATTCTTTAAGGGAGAATCCCTATGGAAAATGGCATTTTGTTGAAAAAGATCCATAATGATGCTAACTAAATTGAATTTCAGCATTGCATGGCATTAAGCAGGTGAAAACATGGAATGGGTTAATTCATTCACGTCCTCCAAGAACTAAGTGCTGGGCTGGGTGATGTGAGGGTTGGATCCTACCTGCTATGGGTTTACAATCTAGGAAGTATAGACAAGTATCTAAGCAATTATAATATGAATGGAGTGTGACTGGTCCTATGATATAAACAGAAATACAAAAAATATTCTGACCGAGTAGATCAGAACTGAATTCATGGAAGAGGACAAGGGCCTTTAAAAGTTAATGATGGTGGGTGGGGTAGGTAAGGAAATTCCAGGCAAGAGGATCTCAAAGAGGTGAGATGTCACTTGCAGGAAAACTAATACTTTATATTAGTAATAGGCTTTACACCCCTCAGAGTTTTTATATTCATTACTTCATTTTGATTTTCCCAACAATCTTGTGAGCTAAGTTAGTCATTTTACAGATAAAGAAACTGAGGTTCAGTGAGGTTAAGGGTCTTGTGCAAAATCCCCCAGACTGGGAGTGGTGTGGCCAGGACATGAATCTAGGTTTTCTGAGTCCAAACCCAGAGCTTTCCCTTGTGTGCTGCCTCTCCCCATAATCCGGGATAACTGAAGGGTTTCCTCTTGCTTTTGTTTTGTTGGGCGGTGAGATGTTTGGAGAGAAGGAAAAGAAATTTTGAAAACTGGAGGCCAGACTAGATTGCAGAGGCTTTCAATGTCACGCCAAGGAGATTAGTTATGTCTACAAGTTATCATGAGGAAAAGAAAAACAAGAGAATAAAGACACTAATATATTTTGGAGAAAAGGTCACACAATTGCCAGAATCATAAATCGAGGTCATGGCTTACCATTCACACTCTGGCCTGAAACATTTTAGAGGTGTTATCTGACTGGTTCTGGGTAAGTAGTTTGGATTTGCAACCCCAAATGGTGAGAATTATGCTCCTTATACTGAATGCAGGGCAGACGTTAACCCTACTGTGACCATATGGCTAGAGTCTTCCCCACATCTTAGAATAAAACAATCCGGGAACTCTAGCCCTTTTTATTGGATTTTAATGGTTTCAAAGATTGTTTAATGTGAAAATCAGTATTTGAAACACGCTTCCTGTTTTGTCTTGCAAATCATTAAGAAGATGCTGTATTCTTAGAAACCACCTTATAGAGGCAGGAATCGTACGAGAACTTGAAAAGTCAATGTTAACATGTAGTAAACATTCCTGGGCAAAGCCGAGCAATCCTTGTAGTACTGAAAATATTTTCTCTTTGGGATTAGATATGTTTTAGATTTACATCTTCATCTTGAGAAAAAATTTTTAACTGTTAGAAAGGAGATAAGGGTCCTAAATGAATACATTTACTATAAAATCCAGAATAAATAATATCTGCCCCTACAAATCTTCCCAGCCTCATTTGTTGCCACATGAACTCTGAGCTCCAGCCATAATGAACTTCCTATGTTCCTCAAATGTATCCTGCTCTCCCTAGCCCCTAGCCTTTGCACATGCCATTCCTTTTTCTGGAACATTCCCATTTCCCATTCCATCCCACCTTTGCCTGGTTAAGTCCTAGATATCCTTTAGGTCTCATTTTAGTTATCTTTTTGTTTGACAAACCTCCTCATCCCCCTCTACTCCTCATCCCTTAGCCACCTCCCCATTTAGAATGGGGGTCTGCTTCCTGGTTCCTAAATGGCTCTCTACATTTACCCTTATCGTAGCACTTTCACAATGCATTGTAATTGTGTCTGCAAACCCCATCAGATTGTGGGTTCAGTGCCGGTAAGGACTCACCAATTTATTCTCTCTAGTTCTTTTCTGTGTCCCGATGTCTATCACTGAGTAGATGATCAACAAACTGCTGAGTAGCTGAGTGAATCAGTGCCACTACCGAAATATACACCAGGTTTAGTATTTTCATATGAAGGCTCAAATAGCAAGAGTTTAGGAAACTTCCAAGAAACTGGCTTTCTTTGTTGTTGATTATGAGAAAGACTTTGCGGGGCTAGCTCGCTCTACTTTTATTCCAGAGTTTGTACAAGGGCATTGTTTAGCATTTGGGAAAGGTTAAAGTGCAGAAATTTTGATTAACTGTGGCCTATTTAAAAACTGGTCCTCAGCTGTTCATAGGGACAGAGAGTTCAATGTTTAGGTGTGCCTTTCTTATGTTCCTGACTTCGCTACTCAACTGGAACAGTGAAATGGCCAGAGTTGCTGATTCTGTATTTTTACACTTGTACTAACGTAGATCATATGTTAAAAATCTACAAAAAAGTAGCAATCCCATTTAAAATTTCAGATAAAACCCAGGAGACAAAAGATAAAGACCTACTCTAGAGCAAAATGCTGCCTTATTAGTCAATTTATAAGATTTAAAAATTAGGGGTCATTGGGCAAACTTTCTGGGAGAACCAGAGTGAAGTTTGAGGCTACTATTTAAAAGTACAAAAGTGCAAGTCCATGTTGACAAGCAAGAATATTGTACTGGAAAAGATGGATTTGAAAGAAAACCAGCAAAGCATACGCTTCAGTTAGCCAAAGACGTTAAAAACATTTATATGAGGTTTTAAGTGAAACGTCAACTTAAAAATCTGTTTCCAAACATTAAAGAAGAAGTGCTGACTCCACATGTAGAGGAAAGGCTCCAGCTGAGGGACAGGCCCTTTCTAGTGGGAATGGGTGACAGGAGACAGTATTGAGATTCTCCTCTTACGGGAAATAAATCCTTCCCTATTAATACTTTCATAGTCTTTAATTATCAAATAGCCAATGATCTTTAGATTTAGAAGGATCCTAAGATCCATCTTGTCCAAATTCTCATTTTATAGATGAGGCTCTTGTGGGAGGGGAGGAGTAAACATCTGCCTAAGATCATTCTTGAATGCTGGCAGAAAAGGAACTAGAACTATATGAATTCATCTGCTTGTACTTTATTAATAACACAGAAGAAGCATTATCTGTTCTCAATCAGCTGGCCACCATTTAAACAGTGCGAAGCTGAGAGATTAGAAAGGCGCAAAGCCATCAAGCATCCACAGCTACATTTCCTAGGCAGACGGGCAGCATACAGTTTAGTTGTGGGAGTATTTCCAATTTGCATGAATGGAAGATGGACAAAGAAGATAAGGCTGCCTCCAGGAAAGCAATTCCCCCAATTCCCCTGAGCCTTGGATTTGGAAAACTGCAGTCTGCCCTGAAATTTGGGAACATCACAAATGGTACTGGGCAGAACTCCCCAAGTGACCTCAGCCCACGCATGGAGGCTTGTCAAGGTCCAGGTGCTGGCTCGCCCACAGGCTATGGCTGAAGCAGAAAAACAAAGAAAAAATCCTCCCAAAACACACACATAAGCAAAAATTATCTTCCTGTGTTCTCTGCCAAGAGAGCTGGAGCTAAAGAGATGCAGTTGAGACTCCAACTCATCCGTCAGGACAAATAAACTCAGTCCATGGAGGTTAGGAGTGCAGTTTAGGAAGTAAACACAAGTCCAGTTTTGGAAAGGGGCTTTGGAGAAAACACAGAGGCCACTCCTGGAATCTAACTCCACAGGGAAAACAGAAAAGGGCTTACTCTTAAGGCGTGGCCTTCTAGAAATGCCAACAGATGAACATTTTCAAAGGGGTAATTCCAGAGGCAAACAGCACCAAGAAGTTAGCCCTCCTCCCATGTGGTGTCTGGGTTCTGAGCCAGCTCCTTGCTGAGCTCAAGGATAATTTCTTGTGGAGAAGAGGGCACTGTTCAATTTCAGCAACAGCAAAGGAGAGTGTGTGGTAAAAAGTACTTCCTCCCACCAGGAATGCAAAGCTCCTAGGCTGGCCTGGAGCATCCACCCTTGTTTGCTGGTCAAAGCCATTGCCTTTACTTGTATCACTTCTCTGGTGTGGCTGGCCAGTTGTTCTCCCAGTGTCCTCCCTCCCCTCCAGCCCCCACGCCAATTTTAGATGTGTTTGTGTCCACATTCTCTTTCTCTTTCTTTGTCTCCCAGCATCACTAGAGTATCTGGTCCAGGTCTTGTTCATCCCTTCTGCTGTGTCGGTCTCCCACCCCCTTATTAAATCCTCCCTTTTTAGGTGGAGCCTAATTCTGTTCCCCTTGAGTGGGGTGGACTTTGTGATTCCCTTCTAATAAGTAAAATGTGGTACAAGTGACAATGTGACACTTCTGAGATTATGTCATTAAAGGCATTGCAGCTTTCTTCTTGCTTTTTCTTAGATCACTTGCTCTGGGAGCAGCCGATTGGCGTGTTGTGAGGATGCTCAAGAAGTACAATGGGGAGGTCCAGGTGAGAGGAACTGACTCGTCACTGCAACAGTCATGAGTGAGCCAACATGGAAACAGATCCTCCAACCCCAGTCAAGCCTTCAAATGATTGCAGTCCCCACTGACACTTTGACTGCAACCTCACAGGAGACCCCAAGCCAGAACTACCTAGGTAAGCCAGTTCCACATTTCTAACCCACAGAAATTACGTGAGATAATAAATACATATTCATTGTTGTTTTAGGCTGCTAAGTTTTGGACTAACTTATTATGTAGCAGTAAAGAACTAATACTCCATCTTTGAACTTTCTCTACCATCAGCTAGAGGTGTCCCTTAATTAATCACAATCTCTTTTTGGAGAATGTGTTTTTTCTTTGTTTGTTTTGGTTTTGCCATAAAGTCTTCTTCCCAAGGGTTAGGGCAAAAACTCCCACATTTACACAGAGTCTTCAGGGATGGACATTTATTAATTTGAGGCCCGTATGGCTCAATCCCAAGGAGATGAATGCAATGATGATAATATACATTTTCAAGGACTATTCTTAACATGCACCTGCTATCCTAGAATCTTTTAATGTTGCTTCATCATTACATAAAAAAGAACTGGAACTTATATCTCCTCAGGAGCCCTAAAACATAAGCCTTAACTGTGACCATTTATAACCTTAAGCAGCCCATAGAAGATATAGGGGGCTTTTTTTTCTTAAGAGTCTTGTATTTACACTTTAAGAAATAGTGAGTGAGATTAACCTGCCATTTACTACAATGTGGATGAATCTTGAGGACATTACGTTAAATGAAATAAGACAGTCACTGAAGGACAAATACTGCCTGATTTCACTTACATGAGGCATCGAGAATAGTCAAACTCATAGAGACAGAAAGTAGAATGGTGGTTGCCAGGGGAAGGGGGAGGGGGAAATGGGGAGTTGCTGTTCAATGATTATAGAGTTTCAATCATGCGAGATGAAAAAGTTCTAGAGATCTGCTGCACAACAATGTGCGTATAGATAACAATACTGTGCTGTACACTTAAAAATTTAAGAGGATAGATTTCATGTTATATGTTTTGTACTACAACAATAATGAAAAAAAGAAATAATGAGTGAGATTAAAATAACCTTATTCCAAAATTTACAGCAGTGATTCCTTTTTTGTAACACTGCAGAACTTCTCCAATACACCACTGAGTGTCACTGTCCCCCAAACCCCTCAAAACTGAAAAACTTTTTACCTGTTTTTACATTAAAAAACAAAAATGTTGCTCTCTTCTTCCTGGAGGATTGGCAGGTTGGAAAAGGAGGTAGGATGTCAAAGAAACCAAGCACAAGGATAGGATGTTGTTATTCCAAGAAGTTTGGGAATCACCTACCTGGAGATATGTTGAGGTTTCAAAAGAAGCGAGCTTAAAAATGAATACCTGAGCATTTGAAGAGCATTTGAAAAGCTAAAATTCAATCAAAGGACTGATGTCACCATTTTACTATCTAATTATCCCCACATTTAAGACCTCTGAACAGAACACCCAAGAGAACAGGGCAAAACAGAAGCCAGTGAAGACTCAGATAAGCAATGAGCTAATGCACAGACAAGAGGGGCCCGAGCATTACACCAGTAAAGGCAGAGAAAAATAAAAAAGACTGAAATACTTTTTTTTTTATGGTGAGGAAGATTGGCCCTAAGCTGACATCTGTTGCCAATCTTACTCCTTTTGCTTGAGGAAGATTGTCGCTGAGCTAACATCTGTGCCAATCTTCCTCTATTTTGTACGTGGGATGCCTCTACAGCATGGCTTGATGAGCAGTGTGTAAGTCTGTACCTGGAATCCGAACCTGCGCACCTTGGGCCACCAAAGCAGAGCGCATGAATTTAACCACTATGCTACCAGGCCAGCCCCTGAAATACTTTCTATTCATTAATACACGACTGCGGTAAAAAATGAAGAACATGATAGATGGCAAATTCTGTTATGTCATTTTCCACAGAAAGAGGGAAAGAAAATATCAAAAGTGAGGAAATGAGGGCCAGCCTGGTGGTGTAGTGGTTAAGTTCACGCGCTTTGCCTTGTTGGCCCGGGGTTTGCAGATTCAGGTCCCAGGTGCAGACCTACGCACTGCTTATTAAGCCGTGCTGTGGCAGGCGTCCCACATATAAAGTAGAGGAAGATGGGCACAGATGTCAGCCCAGGGCCAATCTTCCTCAGCAAAAAGAGGAGGATTAGCAACAGATGTTAGCTCAGGGCTAATCTTCCTCACCAAAAAAAAAAAACCAAAACAAAACAAAAAAGAGGGGAAATGGCAAATGCAGGGTTGAATTTTCAAGATGTGTACGCATAATTATCATTGCCATGTAGTAAATCAGGAATGGGATTAGTGGAAGGCATGGAGGGAAGTTAAAGGAAACTGGATATTATAAGGACAAGGAGAAAGGGGCAAATTATGATTAAATTCAGAACATACGCTAATGCTCTCAAAGTTGACTGACAGCTAGAGTATGCTTTTTCTTCAGTCATTCCTCAACTTGCTACTTTTTTTTTTTACATTAAAAGCTAATCCTGTGAAGCTTTTCAACTGCCACTCTTAGGTGCAGAACCCTTCTGAAGGACGTGAGAGAAAAGCCAAAGCTCTAAGGAAGCCTTTCTGGCCAAGACCAGAGAAAGGTTTTGAGCCCCTGCCCAGACATCAGGGAGGGTTCAAGGTGGGTGACTGAGCTACTGGGCTGGTTCTACCAGGTCTGTCACTCCCAAGCCTTCCTCTAGGTGTGCTCCCAGGAGTCAGGATGAAGCAGGCATTACATCTTCCCCTTGTATTGTTTCAAGACAGATTATAACCATCAAGAGACACTGACTTGTGCAGTAAGGAAACTCAAACTGGTGTAGAAGCCTGAATGCCCATCTGAGTCTTCTAGGCCATTGTGGGGCTGGAGGGAGCAGAAGAGAATAAAGAGAGCCAATAAGCAGAGAGAAGTGGGGCAGGAAGCAAACGTCTTCCAATTATTGTGATTTCTCTCTCTCTAGGTTGTTTATGGTCCCTTGCAACAAACTCAGGAGGAAGTTCCTCCATCAGGAGTCCTTCTGCACCAGGAGTTCTTTAGATTTCCTACGGGAACCTTAGGTGAGTCTTTCTCTCTCTCTTCTAGAAGTCCTCCCAGAGCGAGACATTTTTCCCTCAAAGAGTTGATCAGACTCACTGTATACTATTGTCTTATTAAGAAATTAATTTTACGAAGAGGAGGCTGGTTTGAATAAAAGTGAAAATGAAAGAAATACTCATTTCCTGTTTGACAGAGTTTTTTCTTTGTTTTCTCTATCCTGCCCTCCTCCTCAACACCCCCCAAAGTCTGATTGTCTTATTATATTAACACAGATTCTGTTTATCTATGCATTTCCATTACAGCTAACAAATCGGAAAAAGCACATTTCCTGCTGAAAATCACATTTAACAAATCTCTTTGGGGAGAGAAAAAAGTGCAAACTATTTAAAAAGATTAGTTTGTGGGTGGAAGAAGTCAGTCCCAAATCACTCCTCTCCATTACGCTCTAGTTAAACGAGGTGGACGCCCTAGGCCACATTTATAATGACAGAGGGTTCTCAGTCTCTCACTGGAGGCCTGAACCTCTCTGAGACTATAATTGTTCTTAAATCGAAACATGCAAAATGCAAAACCAAAAGCTTAAATAAGAGCACCTTTGTTTTCTCTTATGGATGTCTAAGACAGTTAAGCCAGTTAAACTGGGTGGCGTGTTAATGAGCAATGAACGCAGCGGGGGAAGTTAGGAAAAATTTTCTATTTGATTAAGATTGGTTAATCCTGAAAAAGAAATGTGATCAATCTTGTGGGTCAATGTTGAATGGTACAACATACACATTTCAATGTATTAAATAATTTATTGAAGTAAAACTGCTAATTAAAAAGGCCAATTTATCTGTAGATGGGCTCTCCTCACGTGTATTCATTTTACACTACTTCCTATTTCCTCTGCTCTGAACACACCTGGCCCACCAGGTTAACAAAGCCCCTTGGGTCCAGGTGCCTATGGTGGTGGCGAAGCCTGGCTGGAAGAAGTATGTGAACTGGTACAAGGTGGAGCACGAGCACATTTTGGCCAAAAGTGATGCCCATCAGCACACAAGTCTAAGTCCCAGGTAAGGCACCGTTTTCGATATATCTGGGGTGTGAAACACTAGCTTGAAATTTACAAAGAAAGCTCCTCCTGCTACAACCTTTGGCAAGCCTCTTCTAGTCAAACACTACATTCCATCCTGTCATGGAGTGCCTTCGTGTCTCATCAAATCAGGAAAGTTCTGTGCACGTAAGGAGAGACGGGTCAGGCCGTAGGGGGCCTATCTGGGGCTCTCACATCTAGCATGCCTATTTCCTTCCTGCGTCTGTGCTGTTAAATAAATGTTTGCTTTCAGTCTGGCACTGTACCCAATTCTTGATCACTCAGGCTTAGGCTAAGCAACCTCAGATCTCCAACACTGGCGAGTTCCAACACACACAAGGTAAGACAGCCGCCCTTTTTTTCCTGGGTGATCACTCGTGGGGGAGATCCTCTAACAGCATGTGCTGGGCCATCAGGCTCCCAGGCCACAGTCCCAGCGCTCAGCTCAGCAAAGGAGGCTGGCCTCAGTCAGTATTCTAACAGGTCTAAGGGAGTCATATTGGTACGGGGCATACTTGGTGTGGAGGACATCATGTGGAGGGTACTCAGCAAGGCAGGTCCACACTGGCTTTCCAAACTTTGGAAAGGAGGGCCTGTCTTAAAAAGCTTTTCTCTGAGAATTAGGAACCCTGGCTGGGGGAAGGGAGGTAGTTATAAAGAATGCCCCAGAACTGCTCAAGGTTACTAGGGTCTCTGGATCATGAGGGTCAGACTAGGATGGACCTTTTTGAGTAGCCCCATGAACTTCCAGGACTACACAGAAACTGGCCAGATACCACCACCACAGCCATCACCACCACCTCTAACTTCTCCCAACATCACTGCCCATCGTGGAGAACTTTCTAAAGTGTGCTATCTCACTTGACCCTCAGCACAGTCTTGTGGAATTGATTGGGAGCCATAGTGATCCTTATTGCACAGAGGTGAGGAAATGGGGTGGAGTTGGGGAAGGATTTAGTAACCTGCCTGAGGCCAGTGGCTCACACAGCCCACTCTCCTGGTTTGAGCATGCCTGCTCTGCTTTTCTCTTTGGAAAATGCATCTGTAACACAGAACAAAACCATTTTATTGTTTCTGCCCCTCCCTTCCTTCCTCCCTCTCTCCCACCTGCCTCTGAAGCTGTTAAAAGGTAAAAGTGAGCCATAACTGGCATTTGGGTTCTGCTTCTTATTCAGGCAAGTTTGAAAGTACTACAGGCTTCACTCATTTCTCTCTCTCGCTACCTGAGACTTTTACTCTCCAGCCTTATCTCAGGGGCTAAGGCACTCTTGCCAAAGCTCTCCATTCCTTTTCCCTTATCTCTTGAAGTTGGAGGAAGGCTCTTCTTTCATAGGGCCCTTTGCTTTCTGTCCTCTATTTATACCATCCCAATAACTGAGTCCCTCCGCCTTTTTTTTGTGCTGAGGAAGATTTGTCCTGAGCTAACATCTGCTGCCAATCTTCCTCTTTTTGTATGTGAGCTGCCACCACAGCACGGCCACTAACAGACAAGTGGTGTAGGTCCATGCTTGGGAACCAAACCTGGGCTGCCGAAGTGGAGTGTGGTGAATGCAACCACCAGGCCACCGGGGCTGGGCCCTAAGCCCTCTTTTTAAACACTTTTTCACATAGCTTGCTTCTTTTAAGTCTTTCAATTAAAAGAAAAAAGATACAGCTCCTGAATTAAAAAAAAGTCACCAGCACCCAAGAGCTGTCATGCTTCAGGAACTTAAATTGTACTTCATTTGGTATAATCTGTGTTAAAACAATATAGCATTATCTACTTTGAATGCACTAGAAGCCCTCGGGGTAGCGTTTTTGTATGAGAGATATTAAATCTGGTTGGAACTCAACAAGAAACAGTGTCATATGGGGAAATCCATGCCTATTGGACCCTTGACTGATCACATTTCAAAGCCTAGTACTTTGCTAAAGGGCATCGGACTTTAAAAATAAGCAATCCTGTTAACTCAAAGCCTTTTCTGCACACCATAGCTTTGAAGGAATTTGATAGTTTGCAAATTCAAAGTTGAAAATTAAAAATCCACAAATAAGGCTTGAATCCATTTATTCATGGTAAAATGAATATAGCTTTGAAAAGTCTCTCCTCATTAGGATCACTTCAATATAACCTGTGATCTGGTATGAGGCTGCTTAACTAGCCTGTTGCCCACGAAAGGAGACCCATTTTCCTAAAATGGGCTCTGTCTTCAAAGGACTTAGGAGATACCACAGAATAATATTAACTGAAGAGCATATCTTTTTCAATAATATTTCATTGTTTTCTTAATCAGTGTTACTTTTATTTTGCCAGATTTAGAGTACCTCTTCCCCACCCCCCAAATGCATTAAAATAAATCCTGGCCCCTGCAGGAGTGACCAAAGCTTCCTGTTCACAGAGGAATGTCAATTCCTCCAAGCTCGGGGAGTTTTCCTAACTAATGAACTAGAACACTGTCAGATGTCTGGTTGCCAAGTAATATATTAAGTGCTTTTCTAATGAGATTTCTGCAAGGTAACTATAAAAAGCACACTAAGCTTCAGTGAAGCGAAAACATTAAAAAAAATATATAACCAAATACCTTTAGGGAAAGAAGAGTTCAGCGCGGCAGCTAAAAAGCTAAAGAGAATTTGACAAGTAGAAACATTAAGTCTAATAATTTCAATCTGAGAAAAAGGGTGGGCATAAAGCAGAGCAGTATAGTAGTTAGATCATACAGGAGCTGCCTGAATATCTCAGTATCTGACTTTAAATATCTCTCTTTCCATGCATCTTTGTCTGTTTTTAATGTGGATCCATGATATACATAGCTACAAATGTCCCCTATCATGAAAAAAAGGAACATCTCCATTTTTAGAACTTGTGCCTGAGAATTTAGGAATAGTCCATAAAAATCTTGAAAACTAAGCATCTCTTCATTAGAACCAATATAACAAACAATAGCAATGACAAAAAGCCTCTACTATGGACCACTCTGAAACAGTTCTGGGAAGTTCTTCTCTTGGCTCCCACTTATCACGCTGCCTTCATTATTTAACCATGGAGCCCACCATGACATCAATGAAGCCAAGAGGCTAGAGCCAGTCGTCTTGTGGCTATGTGCACCTATGGCTCCAGTGGGGTCTGTACTGATCTGACCAGTCCTGCAGCCCTGGGTCCTGTTCAAGAGGTTCAGAGTGGAACCAACCCATCAAAGGATGGTGTGGAATCTGAAAACCAACATAGAAGGTGATGTGGGTGTTTAGCCTAAAGAAGAGAAGCTTAGGGTGGGGAAGTGCCTGTTAAATATCTTCTAACATCTGAAGGGATGCCATGTTAGGGAATAAAAAGTCCTGATTTTAATTACTCCAGGAGGAAGAACTAAGATCAAAGACACATTCCATATTTAAGGTCAAGGTAACGGAGTGTTTGTCAGCAGTTAAAGATGTCCAACAACAAACAGACTTCCTTAAAACACAGTTGTGTGTATACGAGCAATGGCTGAGAGTTGTCAGGGATGAAGTCTTCATTTTATTCACAATTTCAATCAAATTCAATCAAAAGATGGATTGATTCCAAAGGAAATTTTTCATTACTTAATATTTTCACTTCTTTTAAATAGCTAACCTCACTAGTACTGGGAAATGATTTACTCAAGATTAATAGAATTAAAATATTTTTCAAAATATGGTGCCCTGAATTTACATGGAAGAAACAAAGCATGGATATTAAATATTTGCTTCAATGAGACCACAGAACACAATAAATCAGTCCTCCCTTTGCAGAGGTTCTTCAGGGTAAGCGTATTTTAAAAAGCCAAATAATTGACGGAACAATTACCCTGCACTCCAAGTCTAATGCAAATGCTGGGATGCAGCCTTCAGATGAATTCTGTACCAAAGCTTCAGTCTTTAGGAATGTAATAGAAAACTGAACACAGAGGGAAAGGAGTTGCCATGTTGCTAACATAGTCTCTGGATTCAGACAGATCTAGGTTCTAATCTGGGTGACCCTGGGTAAGTTACTTAACATTTTGAGCCTCAGTTTCCTCATCTATAAAATGGGGTACTAATAGTACTTGGGCCTCATGGGATTGTTGTGATACACGCACAGGAATCCCCAGGCTGTGTGGCACACAGTGAGCACTCAATAAATGGCCATTGTTATTTATGATTTCCAACTAATTATTTTAAAATGTGATAGGACTTGTTTTCCTGGTTAAGGAGGAGGCTGAACTAAGTGACTTTCATGGTTCCTTCCAACTACCATATTCTATAATTCCATGTTACTTTTTCCCCTCTCATCTCACCCCTGCCCCCCACCTCCCCACCAGTGGCCATTAGCAAGAAGACCAGCAATACCTATTCATTGGCTGCTCACTATGGGCATTTAGATGTGTAACTAATTTAACCCTCTCAACAAACCCGTGAGATTGGGGCTGTCTCCCATTCTACAGAGGAGAAAACTGAGGCACAGACAGGTTGAGTAATTTGCCCAAAGTCACAAAGCTCATAAATGGCAGAGCTGGGATTCAAAACTAGGCAATTTGGTTGTAGAATCTAACCACTATCCCATATTAGTTTATAGGTAACCTAAAATTCTGCCTCGACAAACCCATTAACCGACATACAAGTAAACTACTTGTTGCTGCTGACGGAAAAGTGGTAGAAGATTCAGTGTTTGCTTCCAATCTTCTCTTCTCAGTCTTCAACACAGTTCTTCAGGCTCTAAATTCCAGAGCTTCATTCCTCATTATCAATTTCTCTCCCTCTCTTCCCACAAAACACCCTTACCCTTGATGGGCCAGTGATATAAACGTGCATTTCTCATTCACTTGTGGGTTTAGGGTTTTAAAAAAATTTGGCTCTACCATGTTCCTTTGATCTTTGCTTATAATGCAGACCGGGTGCACGGAGGGCTGGCTAATCCAGAGTTTACAGAGCCCTGAGCCCAGTCAGGCATTTCAGAAATGCACTTGGACGTTGACTAGGAGGTTTCTCCAACAACGGAAAGTTCCCAATGAAGCTGTTAGGGCTGCAGAGGACCAGCTCCACCACCCACCCCCACTAGGCCTGGGAGGTGCCACCTGGGCAGAGCTGGCTCCCACCCCACGGGGTTGCTGATCTTCCTGGCTCCACTCAATGCCTCCTGCTGCTGTTGCTTGTTTCTTCTTGTCCCAGTTGTTCTCCAGCCCCGATGATTAATGCCTTCTATTTGGGGTGAGAAAAATATCCCTGCTGTCCATACAAGTGGGGATCATTCATTCCATCTTCAAGATGCACACAGCTACTTGGCTCAACTCAGAGTTTTCCTCTCTGCAGTCTTCTTGCTGAATACCATCCCTTCTTCAGACAAGTTATTACACTGTCCTGTGATTTCCTTTTTTTCTTAAAACCAAAATAAACTGCAGGTAATTCATTGCATTTTGTGTTGCTAAAATTCACATCCCGCTGTATTTCATTAGTAAAAGCCCTTCCTCCCCTACCTTTCAACATTGCTCAGTGAGATGCAAATGTAACCATTTCAGTTTTCCAGTTGAACAGCCACAAAAAAAAAAAAAAGAGCAGCACTTTGCTTATCTCCGTGTCACACATTAACATGGTCCTCCTTTTGCAGAGGTTCCTCAAGGTAAGCACACTTTAAAAAGTCAAATAATTGACAGAATAATTACCCTGGCACTCCAAGGTCAACGCAAATGCTGGGGTGTAGCCTTCAGTTGCATTCTGTATCAAAGCTTCAGTCTTCTGGAATGTAATATAAAGTGAAATGCAAAGGGAAAGGAATTTCCCAATTTCTCCACTAAGATGTGATTGAAAAAAAAATAACAGGGCCCAAGGGAAAGAAAACTAGCAAGTCGAGTCCTCTATAAAATCTTCCCAGGTATCTCTAGTCCAGCAATCTCTCTCCCGCTGGCATCTAACGGTGCTCTGCCCTATCACTCTTGTGCTATTGGTCTTATTAATAATAATAATTGCTAATAATGAAAATTACCACCACCCTTCATACTGCCTCCACCACCATTTACTGAGCTTATTATATGCCAGGCACAGTGCAGGCTCTTCCTTATGTTATTTCAGGTAATTTTCACAAGCATCCATTGAGATGGTTATGCTTACCAGCCCCATTTTACAGATGAGAAATCAGAGGCTCTGAGAGGTAAATAACTTGCATAGAGTCCCAGAGGTGGTCAGTAGCAGGGCCAGGATTCTAAGGTAGGCTTAACTCCAAAACTTTCAACCTGACCACGATTCCCAGTTTTCTGAGTAATGGCCCGTTGACATGGCTCTTTCCATCCCCATAGAGCCTACCACAGGGCTTGGTGGGCACCTGAATGAATGAATGACTATGTGAATGAATGAACCAACAAGCAAATGAATGTGCTTTCTGAAGACTAGCATTTTAAAGCTAGTACTCTATCTCAGAAAAGCAAGAAATATCTAAAACTGAGTATGGGAATACTTATGATTTCAAAATGAGATAATTTCTCCTCCTGCTCCTCTTCTCAAGGGAGAAGAATTGACACTACTGCATTCTACCTACACCGGCCCTGAGTGCTCCTGGCCACAGGGGTAACGGCTGACAGAACTGAAGCTGACATATGCAAAAGAATCTTGCTACATGAAGGGTTTTACTAAAGTTAACATCAAAGTCTTTTCTTCCAATACTGAACTCCCCTCCCCTCCATTTAGAAGGAGTCTGCCGAGTGACATTTATTTTTCTTACTTTCTATTTAGAATTGAGAAGAGAGAATGACAGTCTTACCCACACCCTCTTTCCCCCAGTGCACACCCATCCAGGAAATGTGAGAAGACAAACCAAACAGCAAATGAAAAGGAAAGTGCTCAAAGACATAACTGGATCAACACTTTCAATGAAAGCGCTTTGGATCACAAACACTATACTGCTTTCCTTTCCCCTGGCAAGGGGATATCTACGTTGACTCTGCTCTTCAATCTCTCCTCCCTGTCCTTGGCCAACCTTCCTGGAATTCCTCACGTGGGTTGAGGATGCTGAGAGGTGCCATCTGGTCCACCTCACCTTTCCTCCCCAGGGAGTCATCGCCCATTTCCTCTTCAGAGTTTCCCCGTTTTGCCAGCACAGGAAGTGAGGATCCCAACCGGAGTACTTAAGGTGGGCCTTGAAGGCATACCTTTTGGAGTATTCCTGGCCTCAGGAATGGGACCCAGGGAAACTGGCCCCAATGTCCAGCTTGCTTGGTAATCATTTTGGAATTGCCTGATCTCCACAGATTCGTCCTTTTTTGGCCTGCACCCAGCTGTGGGTTCTAAGTCTGAAAGCCTGTTAGGGTATTAAAAATGGCTGCTGCTAAAACGCTTAAGAATTATGAAAAGAGGA
Organism: Tapirus indicus; assembly: GCA_031878705.1. Taxonomy (NCBI): domain Eukaryota; kingdom Metazoa; phylum Chordata; class Mammalia; order Perissodactyla; family Tapiridae; genus Tapirus; species Tapirus indicus. The sequence goes on from CM062919.1 coordinate 43,438,041, forward strand.
AGCTGATGTTTAGATTTATTCCCCTCTACCCCCTCCCACTCACACCACAGACTGCATAGTTTCCCCGTAGAAAGGAAAACATCCTCGACCTCTGTTTAAATGTTTATCAGAAGTTGTCTGGACGTGCAGAGACTCTGAAGTCACATTTTTTATTAGTCACATCCTTCTTGGTGTGTGGTGTGACCCTCATATCAGGCCAGAAGGAATGCTTGGACCTTGAGCAGAAATCATTTGGTGCTGGCAGCATCCACTACCACCCAGGGATTTTCACTTAGCCCAAAGACAAGCAGAAGCTCAGCAAAGAACTTGAGCTTCCTGATGGCGGCCCGGCTTCGGTTTTGAATAGGTAGGAAAAAAGTCCCCTTGGTCCCTAATCCTGTGGGGCCTTGATTTTAACACAAAGCCCCAGCATGGAGCCTGGAACCAGAGAGGGAAAAGTGGAGGTTCTAGGTCCTCAGCACAAAACGAGGGGTCATGCAGAGTTTTATTCCTGCTCTGAAACACTCCTACTTTGGAGTAGGAAGGCAAACACTTTGCCTTCTTGGGCCGTTGATGTTGATTACATTATAAACAAATATTTACATTATATTAAATGTTAAAACATTAAAATAATATAATAAATATATCAAAAGAATATAATAAAATAAATATAAATTAGTTTATATTTCAGAAGTTATATAAGTAGTATGAATCTAACAGATCTTGTATCAATGGGTGAAAGGCATTGTATGTAGAACCAACTAGATGATGCTGGTGTGTGTCTGAGAGAAAGGTGTGACTGGGGCAAAAGACAATGCATCGGTCTGGCAGGAAGGATAAGTGGGTTTTGGTACCAGTTCTCACCAGAGGCAGGTTATACATTCTATTTGGTCCTCAGTTTTTTCATCTGTAAAATGGGAAGGTTGAAGCAATCATCTAGGAGGTCCTTTTGAGGTCAAGAATCATTTCTGATTCTTTGTCTCTAATATCTGATGTGGAGGAAATAGGCATAAGCGTCATCCCAAAGGATAATGGTCACAACAAGAGAGACGTTCCTGAGAGTAAACCTGAGTTTGCAAAAGATACTCTGGAATTTTCCTTTCTAGACTAGTGTGGGTCTAGACCCAAACTGTGGTCTGAGATAACTCTTCTGGTACCAGAGCTGCCATCTTTGAAGTCTCCTAGACCGGGATGATATAGGGATGGTTAATGGTGCAGGGACGGTTAGTGGTGAGCTGAAATATCACTTGAGAATAATTCTAGATCTATGAGTCTTTACTTTAGTAAATATAAGTACATAGTTTGTAATTAAAAGAAGGGAAAGAAAATACTTTCACAATTTTAGCAGCTTTTATCATGTTATGTGGGGAATACCAATGCTGTAATGGGACAGTATTTTTAAAAAATATTTTGTTGGTATTAAAAAAAATACAGAAGTACATGCTCATCAGCATCCATTTACAATAAACACTCTCAACAAAGTGAGCATAGAGGGAAGACACCACAACATAATAAAGGCCATACAAGACTAGCCCACAGCTAGCATCATACTCAACAGTGAAAACCTAAAAGCTCTTCCTCTAAGATAAGGATGCTCACTCTTGCCACTTTTATTCAACATAGTATTGGAAGTCCTAGCCAGAGCAATTAGGCAAGAAATAAAAGCATCCAAATTGGAAAGGAAGAAGTAAAACTGTCACTATTTGCAGGTGACATGACACTATATACAGAAAATCCTAAAGACTCCACCAAAAAACTATCAGAATTAATCAATGAATTCAGTAACACTGCAGGATACAAAATCAATATACAAAAATCTGTTGTGTTTCTATACACTAATAATGAACTATCAGAAAGAGAAATTAAGAAAACAATGTCATTTACAATTGCACCAAAAAGAATAAAATAACTAGGAATAAAGTTAACCAAGGATTTGAAAGACCTGTACACTGAAAACTATAAGACATTGATGAAAGAACTGAAGAAGACAAATAAATGGAAAGATAATCCATGCTCATGGATTGAAAGAATTAATATTGTTAAAATGTCCATACAACCCAAAGCAATCCAGATTCAATGCAATTTCTATCAAAATTCCAATGGCATTTTTCACAGAAATAGAACAAATAATCCTTAAAGTTGTATGGAACAACAAAAGACCCTGAATTGCCAAAGCAATCTTGAGAGAGAACAAAGCTGGAGACATCATGCTTCCTGATTTCAAACTATATTACAAAGCTACAGTAAACAAAACAGTATGGTATTGGTATAAAAACAGACACGTAGATCAATGAAACAGAATAGAGAGCCCAGAAATAAACCTGCATATATAGTCAATTTATGACAAAGGAGCCAGGAATATATAATGTGAAAAGGATTGTCTCTTCAATAAATGGTATTGGGAAAACTGGACAGCCACATGCAAAAGAATAAAACTGGATCACTATCTTACACCATACATAACAACAACTCAAAATGGATTAAAGACTTGAATGTAAGACCCGAAACCATAAAACTCCCAGAAGAAAACATAGGCGGTAAGCTCCTTCACGTCAGTCTTGGCGATGATTTTTTGGATTTGACACCAAAAGCAAAAATAAGCAAGTGGGACTACACCAAATTTAAAAACTTCTGTGCAGCAAAGGAAACCAACAACAAAATGAAAAGGAAACCTATTGAAAGGGAGAAAATATTTGCAAATCATATACCTGATAAGGGGTTAATAGCCAAAATATATAAAAAGCTCATACAACCCAATAGCAAAAAACTAAACAATCCAATTAAAAAATGGGCAGAGGATCTGAATAGACATTTTTCCAAAGAAGACATACAGATGGCCAACAGGTACATGAAAAGGTGCTCAACATCATTAATTATCAGGGAAATGCAAGTCAAAATCACAATGAGATATCACCTCACATGTGTTAGAATGGCTACCATCAAAAAGACAAGGAATAACAAGTGCTAGTGAGGATGTGGAGAAAACGAAACCCTTGCACACTGCTGGTGGGAATGTAAATTGGTGCAGCCACTATGGAAAACAGTATGGAGGTTCCTCAAAGAATTAAAAATAGAACTAACATATAATCCAGCAATTCCTCTTCTGGGTATTTATCCAAAGGAAACAAAAACACTAACTCAAAAAGATATATGCACTCCCATGTTCATTGCAGCATTATTTACAATAGCCAAGATATGTAAACAACCTAAGAATCCATTGGTAGATGAATTGATAAAGAAAACATGGTATATATATATATATGGAATGGAATATATACATATATTCACAATGGAATATTATTCAGCCATAAAAAAGAAGGAAATCTTGCCATTTGCAACAGTATGGACGGCCTTATGCTAAGTGAAATAACTCAGAAAGAGGAAGGCAAACATCGTATGATCTCACTTAAATGTAGAATCTAAAACAAACAACAAACAAAAACCCAAACTCATAGATACAGAGAACTGACCGGTGGTTGCTGGAGACAGGAGGTGGTGGGTGAGTGAAATGGATAAGAAGGTCAAAAGGTACAAACCTCCAGTTATAAAATAAATAAATCACAGGGATATAATGTAAAGTATGGTGACCACAGTTAATACTGTATTGTATATCTGAAAGTTGCTAAAAGAGTAGATCTTGAAGTTTTCATCACAAGAAAAAAAAATTCATAACTGTGTGGTGATGGATGTTAACTAGATTTATTGTGGTGATCATTTTGCAATAAATACAAATATCAAATCATTATGGTATACACCTGAAACTAATATAATGTTATATGTCAATTATATCTCAATAATAAAAATTTTAATAAGAAAAGATTATAAGCCTCATTGTGTAATATTTTAAGCTATTATAAAAACTGTCGGGGTTGGAAGGAATCTTCAAGTCATCTAGTCCAGCCTTCACACTAGATACAAAAGTCTTCTCTCCAACAACTTATGATTCTCTGCTTGAATACTTCCAGAAACTCTCGCCCACGGTTCCCAAATCTATTGTTGAATCAGTTACTGTTAGAAAGTTCTTCCTTAGATGACCTTTTAAGTCAGCCTTTCTGCAACTTCCACCATTGATTACAGTTCCACCCTCCAAAACATCGTGGAATAAGTTAAATTGTTTTTCCATATGATGTTAAAAAAAAGAAGTCCATGCTCATTGTAACAATTCAAACAATATACAAGTATATACAAACAGAGGCAATAAATTGTCTACTTTAATCTCATGATAATCCTAACCCCTCAATAACCGACATTAACAGTTTATATGGACATATATTTTTCTCATTTTCTTTTTTTAATTAAAAATTTCATACCTATTACCTTACAAATTGCCTTTTGTCAGGGAACAATCAATACATCTTATTAAGTCAATACCTGTAAATCAAATTCATTCTTTTCAACAGCTGCAAAATGTTCCATAACATAGATGAACATCTTTAAGAACATTCAGGATGTTTCAATATTTTTCTATATACCAGCAAACTATGATATAATAAATATTCTTATACATATGTCCTTATATATTAGTGCTTTTGTTTTTGTAGGATAAGTTCCCAGAAATGTGGTTTCAGGGTCAAAGAGTATGAGAATGTTTAATTTTAATAGACACTCCTAGATTACTTTCAAAAAAGTTGCGAGGAATTCTTGGACTTGGCAACAGCGTATGAGGGTGCTCACTTCCTCACACATTTCCCAGCAGTGGGAGTTAGGAATTTTTAAAAAGTAGCCCAAGCTAAAGGGAGAAACATTGTATGTCACTGTTGTTCTAACTGCATTTTCAGGACTACTTGTGAGGTTGAGTAACTCTTCCCATGTTTACTGGCCATTTGTAGTTGCTTTTCTTTTCATTCACTATTTATAACTTTCACGCATTTTCCTATTGGGTTATTTGTTTATCAGTTTCTATGAGCCCTTGTTTATTACTGATATTTACTCTTTATTGTACATTTTGCAAATAATATCTCCAGGCCATCACTGTCAGTTTTATTTATGGCCATTTATGTATGGTATTGGTTGCTCCCTAGCATGTAAGCTCTTTGAGAGCAGTGACACTGGCTTTTGGTACACTGCTGTATCTTCAGCATCGAGAACCGTGCCTGGTACATAGTATGTTCTCAATAAAAATAGTGAATGAATGAATGAATGAATGTTTAAATATATAAGCTTAAATTTTTTTTTTGCTGAGAAAGATTCATCTTGAGCTAACATCTGTTGCCAATCTTCCTCTTTTTGCTTGAGGACGATTTGCCCTGAGCTAACATCCGTGCCCATCTTCCTCTGTTTTGTATGTGGGTCACTACCACAGCATGGCCGCTGACGAGTGGTTTAGGTCCACTCCTGGGGAACTGAACCCAGGCTGCTGAAGTGGAGCATGCCACAGGGCTGGCCCCTATAAACTTAAAAGTAACTAAGTCTGTCAATCTTTTCCTTTATCGATTCTGGGTTATCAGAATAGCTTTATTTTATTAATTTTACTTTTTTGTAATTAATCCTTTAATCCATCTTAACTTTTTTATTAAAAAATTTTTTTTCCATTTGGAGTCCTAATCCAACTTGAATTTGTTTTCCATGTGGTATGAAGCGGGTAAACTGACTCTGAACTTTGGCTACTACTTTGTATACGACAAGCATTACATAAAATGCAAATTCTTTTTAGAATTTATTTTAAGGTGTTCTATACATTAAATTATAAAAACATCCTATGATCCATTTTATGTGATATTAAAATATCTAAAATTAATTAACCAAAAAATAAATAAAGACATTCACTTCCTTTTCGTGATTTCCTCATTCTGTTTCCTTGCCCAGCTTTTTTTTTTTTAATTGGGAAATTTTTAAATTTTTATGTAATTGGTGCTGAGCTGCTCCATAGGAGAATTATTTGACAAGAGATCCAGATGCTTCTTGAGACTTATTCTACTTAGACAATAAAATTAGGTCATAGGCTTAAATGATGATGATTGTCTTTATACTTATTATAGTTTAAGAACCTTAAAAACCTAAAATCATACCTTATTCATTCTACATCCCACCACAATTCCAAGATTACTTTGATATACTAAGTAGTCACTAATACTTATTTAAATTAATATTATGATAGTAGAGCATGTATCTAATTTATCCAAGAGAATTGAGGATATTTTGAAAAGAGGCTCAAATGCAACCGTATACGTCACCCTTGAAGACTCATTTTGCACATGTGATAACGTCTACCAGTTGCAATTAACAGGAGAATTCCCATAGACTTAGTGTGATTACAATATTTGAAGATTAGAAGCCAAAACATAACTGGGCATGCTAGCAAATTAGGAGACAGCAAATTGTTGCAAATACTGCTGATTATATACCCACCTGGCAGGCCCCTTCTTCCTTGATGGCAAACCAGACTTTTGTTTGAGTCTTCAGTCTCTCGTGTGCTAAGAGGTTAATTACCAAGGGTTAATTACCAAGGGGTGAATTATGACTGGTGTCGTCAGTCAGTCATGGTGTCTCATTCTCTTGACAGTGACTGGTTCAGACATGGGCATGTGACCCAATTCTGGCTGATGAGACCTACAAATAAATCTACTAGAGTATTTCTTAGACAAGTTTTCTCTGATAATAATGTGGAATGCATGAGAAGACAAGACTCTCTTTTTCTCTGGTTATTGCTGAGCTGTCTTGCAATCACGAGCTAAATCCCTCCCCGATTTTTACCTAGTCTTCTCTTTCCTTCCTCTCTATTGTCTCTTTCCTGCTCAATTTTTTTTTTTTTTTTTTTGCGAGGAAGACCAGCCCTGAGCTAACATCCGTTGCCAATCCTCCCCTTTTTGCTGAGGAAGACTGGCCCTGGGCTAACATCGTGCCCATCTTCCTCCACTTTATATGGGACGCCGCCACGGCATGGCTGACAGGCAGTGCGTCGGCGGGCGCCCGGGATCCGAACCGGCGAACCCCGGGCTGCCAAGCGCGGACGAAACCGCTGCGCCACCGGGGGGCCCCTTTCCTGCTCAATTTTGATTCTACTCCTAGAAGTTTCTCCTTGGTGAAGGGCTCTGTCCTGGAAGGGAGGCCTGTTGGTCAGTTTTGAGAGTTCATGGGGCTCGGACAGCTCCAGCTCCTTAGACCCTTCCATGGGTCCCTTGTACTCACCCATTAACGGATTGGGTGCACCACACCTTCCAGTGAGTGCCTGTTGGCTGTGTTTGTGATAATTTTCCTATTATCAGGTCTGTCATCACCTCATCCCTTCCCTCTGCTTCCTTCCACAAAGCTGCTGACATCACGCAGGCCTTGTGGTGTAGGTGGTTTGTTTCAACCCACTTGTATTTTGGGATTCTAGGAGATAGCTTGTCACCTTTTGTGTAGTAAATGTTGTCCATGGGGTTGTCCATTTTGGTATCTAGTGGCTTTATTTTTATTTTTTAAATTTATGTCATAATAGTTTATAACATTGTGAAATTTTAGCTGTACATTATTGTCAGTCACATTATTTTTATTTTTTAATATTTAAAAATAGTGGTAAAATACACAGAACACAAAATTTACCATCTTAACTATTTTTAAGTGTACAGTTCAGTGGTGTTATGTACATTCACATCACTGTGCAACCCACCTCTAGAACTCTTCATCTTGCAAAACGGACACTCAACACCCATTAAACAATTTTTCATCCTCCTTTCTCCTAGCCCCTGGCAACCACCCTTCTACTGGGTCTATCTGCTTTTATGAGGGGGTTGCGTTCAGGGAGATCAACAAACTCTGCTGCTGCCACAGCCCTATGATTAAACTGTAGCTCCTGGAAACTGGAGTCTGTTCTATGCCCACAGCACAGTATAGCACCTGACACAAAGAAAACACTCACGTATTTAACTGATGAACAAGTCATTCTTAATTCCTGTATCTTTTGGCAGGGTGACAGGATGCTTTCTTGTACTCATTAAAGTGATTGATGGTTAACATAAAAGTTGCCATCATTACCTGGACTAATACCTTTCCAGGTCAATATGCAACATGAGCTTTAGATGGGAGAACACTGCCAACTCTTGATTACCCAACTAATGAAGGGCAGGAGAGGAACAGACTATCTCAAATCGATGCTGATTTTAAAGTACTTTATATTTTGCTGTGTACGAATTTGTTGTGGCAGATTTCCCTACTAATTATTTTTGGTTCAGGCTAACATTATAACATAAATAGTCCCTGGGCACTACTTGCTGGTAGTGATTTGAAGGGAAGGGGGTGGGCCAGGCGTACATGGGGTGGCCTATTTAAAAAAGTAAATACTTGACACAGATGTACGCAAGGTAGTTAAGTAATTGGGCATATTTGAGAGTTGTTGCTATAATAATCGGTGAAACCAAAGGGAATTAAATCTTGCATTCATTTAGGGCTTTACAGTTACAAACGGTTTTCAAACCCATTACCTCATTTATTTCCCATAACCCTAACCCTAACCCTTTAATACAGGCCCTGCCAGCTCCATTTTACAGGTGAGGAAATGAAAACGCCTGAGAGATTAAGTCAGTTGCTCATAATCACACATTTAATCAATGTTTACTTAGGATTCTGACTCTTCTAAATTTTGTCTTTTTTACAACACTATTGTTATATTTGAAGAGTATGGTAATATAAACTACTGACATCCCATGTTGGAAGACAGGGTATAAATTATAAATATATAAAAACAAAGAGGTTCTGGATTAATATGGGCAAGAATAGCCCCCATTTTCACCATACAATCCCCCAAACCCATCCTACCACACAGTTCCTGCGTCCACCCTTGATCACCACATCTCTAGGTATCCTTGCAGAAAGAGACAAGAAAAGAGGGAAGAGCGAGGGTCAACGTACCATGGTTTGACATTTTGGGGCTGTTCCAGAAGCCTAAGCAGTAATACTAACAATGAGGTCAATGACTGGACTGTGAGCCCCTACTGTGCGCCAGGCACAGTGCTTGCAGCCTCCTATAGAGTTAGTACTATCACTGACCCTGCAGAGTTGGCAACATCATCCCACTTTACAGATGACAAAACCGAGGTTCAGAAAGCTTAAGTAACTTGCCTGAGACCATGCATTTAGTAAGTGGGGATTTGAACCCCATGTGCTCCTAAACACTAATCTCTGTAAGACGTGTGATTTAAATAAGCATAAAAACATTACTACAATAAGAAATTCACCAGACTTGGGCTTGAGGATGAATTGAAGCTGATCTTTATATAATTTATGAAAATCAAAGTATTCTTGTTTCCTAAGCATTTTACAGGACTTACCCATAAACAAAGAAGTCTTCTTATTATTTGAGTTAACTTCAAATGATTTCTTTCCGCATATTAAAGTAAATCAGGCAGGAAGCCTCAAATCTGTTAGCTGTCCTTTCTGTTAAGGAAACTGTTAAGTGAAATGTCATTTCTTTCAAAATAGTCTCTGTGAAGGTCTTCAGCACCTTTTAGATAGGACTTCTTCCCACTGAATTTTGGGAATGACATATTTTGCTACAAAGCTTGTCTCTTTCTTTTCCAGACATGATCTATTTTACTATCTGGTTTTCAAACGTGATTGATTATTGCTCGGTGAAGTCTGATGGGGTCTGCGGACTCCAAAACACTAAACTTCCAGTCACCCTTTACATTCACCTCCAGCAACTGTTTCTGAAATGTAAAAATAAAAAGAGAACCTGCTGCCCAGGTTCTGTGTGGCAGACCCTGTAGGTAGGCTGACTCTGCCTTGATCTCTACCCTCTTTCTCAGTCTTTCTTGCTGCTAGGGGTAGCCAGGTGACTCATTTCTGGCCAGTGAGATTAGGCAGAAATCTGCTGTGGAGACAGCTGCTGGGAAACTTGCTCACCTGATAAAATGGGACATACGACCAGTGCTGCTGTTTTCCCTGTTCCTTCTAACCACCTTGAATTAGGACTCAGTGATCGGAGGTGCAGCAGCCTTCTTGCGACCATTAAGTATGAAGACAAAAGCCAACACACAAAGGATGATACAGCACAAAGACAGAAAGAACCTGGGTTCTCAATGGCATTGCTGAACCCTTAAATCCACACCAGCAGCTTTCTACACCTGGACTCCTTATTCTGCAAACAAATAAACCTCTTTTGGGGTGAAGCCACTATAGCCAGGTTTTCTATTACTTGCAGCTGAACACACGCCTCACTGACAGACCAGCTGTTGCCCTTTTGGGTGATCATTCTTCTCTTCCTCTTCCCCCAATCCATCCATCCCATTATATGCTGAAGGAACGGGTACAGAATAGCACTTTCATATCAGGTACAGACTTACATACCTAAAAATATTTACAAACTAAAATATAACACAAACTACATACAAACTGAATTACATGACTGATTCAGAAAATTGCTGAGAAATGTTCCTTCACCCCTTTGCCTAAGAGTTTCTTAAGTCTGAGATAAATGTCCTGCTTCCATGAGAAACCTACTATTTCCTGCTTTTTTTGGCAGTGTCCACAGTTAGGCAGTCTAGTTCTTATGATACACCCTGTTGGTTTTAAGGACTTCTCAGTGGGTCACATTCTCATTCCATAGAGATGAAACACACACACACACACGCAAAGGAGTATGTGTACACACACACAAAACAACAATGAAAACCCCCCAGGATTCAATTTTATTCAAATTGATTGAAAATTTAATTTGTCCTTCACAAAGTTCTTCTTATGCTCTTCAGTGATACAGGTTTTATTCTTAGAACACGTACGCGAAAGCAGCAATTTATCTGATTACCTTTTCTGACTTATTTTGCATTTTCCTCAGAAAATTGAACAACACTTTGGTTATTTTATTGAGTAATGCTAACAGATCCAGGAAGTGTGTGCTTTGGAAGTTGGACCACCTGTAATTAACCAGGTTAATCATGGGCATTTGAGGAATAATTTATTCACGCAATATTCGACACTAACACTGCCCAGACCTGGAGTTTATTTTCATTGGCTAAAACAACAGCCTTAGATTTTCTGGACATATTTCTTCAAAAACAGATACATGGTTTAACAAAACAAGCACAAGCATATGCATTTCCACACAACAGTAATAATCAAAGTAACTGGAGATTGTGGAAATGTAGCATATTAGCAATACAGGAAATTTAATGAAAGAGACCCACGTTTAGGAATGGAAACTGAAATCCACAGATTAAGAACTATAATGAAGCATCTCTTATGTTTAACAGGCTCTGAGACTGTTTTATCTTCCTGTGGCTTTAAATATGGGCACACGTATGTGTGTGCCCTGTACATGCCAGCACACCCCAAATCCTTGTTCTAGCTCCACTCGATTCCCCCATGACTTAGGGCTCTGCTTGGGCACTCAAATGCACTGAATCTTGGTTGCCTAATTTATAATGTGGGGATAATACTTATACCACAGGGTTCTCGTGAGGATTAAAAAGGTGACATACACATGCATGTATGTGACAATTCTTATAAACTGTGCTGTGCTATGTTGATTTAAGGTATTGTTAGTATTCCTATCTCCCGGTCGAGTATGGGAAAAATTCTGCCAGAACAATCACATGTAGCTTCTCCATTTTATAAATATATTCTCAGCACTGTTTAGTTACTGTATTAGCAGGAATAACGGCCTGATAAAGGATTATTGTTGCTGAATGTGCTGGAGATTAAAGGACTTGAGAAAAAGAGAAACAAGGCTTTGCCAATCTCTTTAAGGACCCAAGGAGAGCTCCAAGGACACACGCAGTAAAATGTTGTAAGTAGATTCTTTTCCAGTTTTTTTTTTTTTTTTTTTTTGTGGGGAAGACCAGCCCTGAGCTAACATCCGTCGCCAATCCTCCCCTTTTTGCTGAGGAAGACTGGCCCTGGGCTAACATCGTGCCCATCTTCCTCCACTTTATATGGGACGCCGCCACGGCATGACTGACAGGCAGTCCGTCGGCAGGTGCCCGGGATCCGAACTCGCAAACCCCGGGCTGCCAAGCGCGAACTAAACCGCTGCGCCACCGGGCGGCCCCTCTTTTCCAGTTTTAATAAGTGGCGCAGGCCACAGGCTCTCCCTGAGAGGTGGAGAGTAACAGTACATCTCACAAACAGATGACACAGGTGGTCACGCCATGGTCTCAGCATTAAGCACAGAACTCATATTTAAAGAGATGCTGAGAATCAACTGTGTGTGTATTTGCTTGTAACCAAATAGAGTTGTAAAGGCCATTTTTTTTTCTTCTGTGAAAAAATACTGAAGACAAAACCTCCACATTTCACTAGGTTTTTACTGTTTACATCTCATGTAGGCGGCTGTCATTACAACAGACATTTTCAGGCTACTCTAGCAAGGATGCACACGCTTTTTATGAACCCCAATTTAATGATGTACAAAGGCATATTCTTTCCATCTCTCTATTATTTCAAAATATTTGATTGGTCAAATTGGACCTTAACAGAAAAGCAATATAGTAAACATACAATAGCCTTTCTGCTCTTGCTGAAAGAGTTCTAGCTGATCTGAACCAGAAACTCCCAACGCCTGGCAATCTTGGATGCAAATTAGATAATTGGCAGGGCTCTTGGTTTTTTGGCCAGTCTTACAAATTTCATAAATAGAACTGGGGTGAAGTTACTAGTCTCAATGGTCTCCATGCCATTTGAGAGGGACAGCCACAAGCATAATCCAAGTCTGAAGATAATTAAAAAGTAATTTTGACTGCATATTGGAATGCTTTGCTTTTGGCCTTTTGTTTTTTGGAGGAAATGTGTCTAAATTATTCAGAAGAGGCTAAGTTTTAAACCGGAATCATTAATGTCACTTTGTATCAAAAATTTAAAAAAATGTTCATACCTTTGAATCAGTAATTCCAATTTGGGATCTATTCTATAGAAATAATGCAGAAGATCTTTATGTCCAAAGATGTGAATTTAAAGGTTAAAACAGAGGAAAACTGGAGTAAATGATGGTTCATTCAAATGATTATGTAACATTATAAATGATATTTATAAAATATTTTAAACATATGAAAAATAGTTATAAATGAAAAACAAGATGTAAAACATATAGATAGCACTATCAAAATAATTATATAATATATGCTTAGAAAAACACTAGAATGAAACACAATATAATATGGAATGGGTACAATAAAATTATTAACCATTAATATTTTGATTATACATATCATATGTATACATATTATGTACACATATTATTTAAATACATATATTATGTACATGTACATAATAATGAGAATGGACTGTATTTGTTCCTTCCTCTGTCACTATTTAACTGAAGGGGAAGGTAGACTAGAAGTAACCTTTACTAAAGGTCAATTGTGGGCCAAACTGTCTAATAAGCATTTAAAACACATATTAATGTATTATATATTATGTATACTTAATATATATATACGTATATGTAAATATATATTAATGATTTCAATGAATTCTACAAATTTCCATAATATTTGTTTATCTTCAATAACAAAAAAGATTTTTATTGAAAATGAAATTAAGTTAGCTCACATTCCTGGAACACACAGAAACTGTACGGCAGCTGAAACTAATTAACAAGGATATAAAAGTTCAGAATTTAAAATCCACTGTGGTTTGTCCTAAAAAGCTAAACATCTGACAATGGATCACTAAATGCACTAGTATCCTCATAGTCTGAATAGGTCATTGCACCTATTTCATATTTTGCTTTTACACATTTGCCAGGGAACTAGGTAGAGCAAAGTGAATTTACCGCATATTTTTTTTCTTAGTGTTTACCAAGGTATTTAAACACAATCTTTTAAGATTCTTTTGGCTCAATAGTCTATCCTTACCTCAATTATGGGCAAACAAAAATAAAATTCAGTTGTCTCCATTCCAGAATGTCACTTTGGGCAAAGTAACAACTAATTCATTTATATACTACACATCCAGTTGTAGTTACGTTATGTATAACCTTATACAGCCAGTAATTAAATTATAATGTGTTCACAGGCCACAAATGTGAATATTCCTTTGCTCACTTTTCCCTTCCAGTGGAAACTGCACAGAAAATATATGCTTCCAATAATTAAAAATGGAGTTGAGGGGCCAGCCCAGTGGTATAGTGGTTAGGTTTGTGTGCTCCGCTTTGGCAGCCCAGGGGTTCGCAGGTTCAGATCCCAGGTGTGGACCTGTGCACCGCTTATCAAGCCATGCTGTGGTGGCATCCCATATAAAGTAGAGGAAGATGGGCACGGATGTTAGCCCAGGGCCAGTCGTCCTCAGCAAAATGTGGAGGATGGGCAACGGATGTTAGCTCACGGCTAATCTTCCTCACCAAAAAAAAATGGAGTCGAGGAGTGTATGTATGTGCGTGCGTCTTTACTCCTATGCATTTTTATTGACTTGGCTTACACAGGGTCTTTTATTGCAGTCTAACTGCCTGTTCTGCCTTCCCACACTTCACAAACCACCAGATGGAACACAGGTTTGTAGGCTCCTTAGAGAAGGGACATTATCTTTCTCCTCACTACAAATTTCCTTATTATGGCACTCAGCACAGCATTTACGAGAAGCAGGCACTTGACATGAGTGACAGGGAATCATTATAATTTTCCACTTCTAATGGCAGTGAGGATCCAGGTAACCTTTGCTTCCTGAGCTAAGTGATGGTGAATTCAGAGGAGCCAGGACAGAGCCAAATTGCTGAGTGTAAACCTGGAGAGAGATGAGAGGCCCGATTGCAGGCCAGATGGAGGACGGTGCCTGCCAGGCTGGCTCCATGTGAGGAAAGGGCACCCCGGGAGATCCTAGGTGGTAGGAAGGCTGGAGAGAGAAACGACGGGACCTTTCTGTTGCCTCTATGAAAACTTAGTGGTATCTACACTTCTCACTAACGCCTGCGAAATGGGGGTCCTGCTTGCAGGTGGGTGCAGGGCAAAACCAGAGGCTCGTCACAGGGATAGTCAACACCAGGACAGCACGTGTGTTTGTTAAACTGGATCAAGAATCTAACAATTATCTACTAAGCCCCCACTCTGTGCCAGATCTATGTTACATGCTTTGGGGCATGCAAAGGAGGCATAACCCATACATGCACTAGCCACTCAGAAACCCCGGTCATTCCCTAACGCTTGTTGCTGATCTGACCATTTCCAACAGAGTCGATCCTCATTATTTATGGATTCTGCAATTGCAAATCCACCTACTCACTAAAATGTATTTGTAAACCCCCACCTCAAATCATTTTCGGACATGCACAGAGTGGCAAAAATTCTGAGGTCCCAGTTGAGGTCAGACAAGGAGACATCGCCTTCTTGTTTCAGCTCTCATACTGTAAACAAGCGTCCCTTTCACAGTCTATTTAGTGCCACTTTTTTTTGCATTTTTGTGCTTTCTGTTGGTGATCTTGCTGTGTGTTAGATGTGCTAGAAAATATGTGCATTAGATAAGCTTTGTTCAGGCGTGAGTTATAGGCTGCTGGCTATGAGTTCAATGTAAACAAATCAACACTACATATTAAATGAGATGTCTTTAAACAGATACACACCTAGAACAAGGCCATGTATTGATTGGTTAATGAAAATGTGATCAGAGGCTCACAGGAACCTGACTCTGTATTGTCTCTAGGTGCAATGGTTCAGTATTCGCTAATTCAGTGTTTGCAGGACTTTATAGAACATAACTACCATGAATAATGAGAATTGACCTATTTGTGCCTTCCTCTGTTGTTGTTTTACTGAAGGGAAAGGTAGACTAGAAGTAACTTTTACTAAAGGTCAATTGTGGGCCAAACAGTGTACTAAACATTTGAAATACATTAAGTCATGTAACTCTTACAACCAGCTTGGGAGGTAGGTAGTATCTCCATTTTACAGATGAGAAAACTGATGCTCAGAGAGGTTAAGTAAATTTCCCAAGGTCACATAGCTAGTGGTAGAATACCATTCCCACTGCCTGGGAAATAATTAGGGAGAGATGATAAAATTGAACTGAACATTTGATCTCAGTCTGAGAGTTTTTGTGACAGTAGGAAGTAAGTATAAGGGCCATTTGAGAAGATGCCAATGAGGAAGTTCTCAGCTAAGTGACAAGAGATTCCAGAGGGAGTAACAGAGAGAGATATGCGCTTCCACCAGTGTGAAGAGTCCCCTTTCTAATAGGGCACATCATAATCTCTTAATTATTCATTCATTTACTCACAAGTATGTACTGAGCACCTACTATATCCCAAGGACTGTTTAGACACTGGGGATTCAACAGTGAACAAAATAGATAATAAGCACTGGGCTCACGGAACTTACATTCTAGTGATGTGATTAAAAGATTGGATTGTGTGGCTTTGGGTGAATACTTTTTTTTAAAGTACTGTGATACCCAAATTTTTATTAATACCAACAATATGGACAGATGTAGAAGTATTTCCATTCTCTCTGATTTGGGTAACAGCATTGAAACAGCCAAGGAGATAAGAAGTAGCTGAACCACCATGCTGCCTGCACCATATCGAGTGATCGTTTTCTAGGGCTCCCTCTTCCTATGGTGTACCGGATATTCTGAAAAATCCTCCTGCTGCAAAATGCTAGATGCTGGATAAACTGAGCAAAAATTGGCCCATCACTATTATCATCATCCCAAGGAAATGAGGCACCCCCAAAGTCACTTGAACTCTCTTTGGAACAATGGTTCTGAACCTGAGCTGGACATTAAGTCATCTGGGAAGCTTTTAAAAGTCCTGCTGCCCAGGTCACAAGCAAACCAGTTAAATCAGAATCTTGGAGTAGAACTCAGGCATCAGAATTTTGTAAAGCTCTCCAGGTGATTCTGATGTCCAGCCAAGATCAAGAACCACTGCTTCAGAAGGTGATAGAATACACAGGGCATGGAGAGTTGGTAGTTCCAATGTTCTGCCAATTTCACTCAAAATTGCTGATGCTGGTGGATCTGAAAAGTTGTCCAGCTTCTTAAATCTCTCCACACCCTCATTTCTTCTGCTCTCTACCCTATGCTGAGAGGTGGATGTTATCACTTGTCAGATAGATGTGAAGAACCAACCTAAGTAGGTACCTTCCTGACTCTAAATATGCCTCTTTATCATTAAATTAAAAATTTTTTTTTTTTGGTGAGGAAGATTGGCCCTAAGCTAATAGCTGTTCCCAATCTTCCTCTTTTTGCTTGAGGAAGATCATCCCTGAGCTACCATTTATGCCAATATTTCTCTATTTTGTATGTGGGACACTGCCACAGCATGGTTTGATGAGCGGTGTGTAGGTCTGCACCCAGGATCTGAACCTGTGAACCCTGGGCCGCTGAAGCAGAGTGTGCGAACCTAACCACTACACCACCAGGCTGGCCTCAATGTTTAAATTTTTTAAATGAGTTCCTGCTAAGTCTCAGCTACATTGAAAGCCAAAGAAGAGACACATGAATTGCAGCAAAAGGGCTTTATTATTTCCAACAATTAGTCTCTAAAAGTCAAGGATAATACTCAATGTGTACTTAATGGATACTAATCATATTCTTTTTCTGCCAATTTCTGTGATTTTTGGTTCACATTCCTCTTTGGAGCCAATATCTCCAACTTTTTTTTTAAATGAACCAACAAAAAACAAAACCAATTCCTAAGTATGCAAGGAAGAAATAGACCAATAATTACTGAATTCGAGTGCCCTCTGAATCCAAAATGTCCTCAATACCTATAAAGTGCTTTTAGAAAATAAAGTGACACTGAGCTGGAAGACAGAAATATTCCATGCTATAAAGCAAAGCGTACCCTGCGGCCAGCATCCTGGGTGGTTCCCATTTGACTGTCTCCATTTGGACTCTGGGATCTTTCAGAGATGGAGCAGGACTCCCTTTCTGGCATCCTTGAAGAACAAGAAGAGCCAGATGGGAGTTTCCAGAGAATGTTTATAAGAACACTATCCTGCCATTTTGTTTGCATAGATCTAAACACCGGTTTCAGATCTAACCCTGAGATATAGGAGGCAGTATTACGTCTAGGCAGGTCAAAGTTACGACATCAATACGTCATAGTCAAGGCACTTATAAATGAACTTACACCATGTTCTATAATGCCAATAACAATAAAAATTGAAATGTAACAGCTTTTAATGAGACCTTTCTATGTGCCAGGTACCAATGCTTTTCATGTGTTATCTTGCTTAACCTCCCAACAACCCTAAGTGGCAGATACGATTATTATACCTGTATTGCAGGTAAGAAAACTATGAATCAAGGAGGTTAGGGTCACACAAGTAGTTAAGTGGCAGTAGGGGATTTGGCCCAGGTGGTCTGACTCCAAAGTCCACATCCTTAACCACTCTGCTGCATTTTCTCACATACACCAGCCAAGTGTTGGCTGCTAGGTGACCCAGCACAGTTACAAGAGTTGAAGACAACTGGTATGGTCAGGCCTGGGGTCAGCCCTGGAGACCTGTGAACCCCTGGTCATCATGGTTGTGGCTGTCTCCCCCACCCCCTGGCCTGGACCTCAGAGGGGTGATAGCTTTTGGGCTGATGCATGGAGTGGATTAGGATCCTAAAACATCTGAGAAAACTTCATCCCAAAGGAGCATCAAGAGAAGAAGGGACAGTCATCTCCCCTGGATGACATGGACTGAGTTGGCTTGCCAGTTTTTGCTTATTCACTCTCTTATGGGGGGAATGCCAGAGGTGGCTCATGAGTGTGGGGATGGAGTGAGGGGGAGCGGATAGAGCAGAGCTCACCATTTATAAAGTTGCTGGACAAGTTCTGTAACTAAGAAGGGGATGGAGAGTGGAGAAGCAAAACCACATTTCTTTGTACTCAGACAGGAAAAAGAGGCAGCATGCGATGACGGGCCAGGCAGAGAGGGTGAAAAGAAAGAGGCCTCAGATGAGAGTCCATCAGAAGGCAGGAATGAGGCGGGGGTCTAACTTTCCCACATCACGACTGGGTGCCAACAGGCTGCCCCTACCCTGACAGTTATCCTGTAGTGAACCAAAGGCTCCATGGTGCAGAAAGAGCCAAGCTGGATCAGCTTCTCCCTCCTGCCACACAGCTCTGATCTGAGAAACACCTGAGCAGAGAGGGCCTCTGGTTCTGAAGCCCTGGCCTGTCAAAACTCGGGCAGCATCTTGATCTCTGCTCCAGCCTGCCCTCTCCAGCTGGGCTGAGCATCTCTAATAAGCGGCCTCGCTGCATGGATCCCCTTGCTTCGCCTTCTCTAACTCAGAGTGGCACTGCTGCTTAAGCATTTCATTCTCTATCACATGCTCGGTGGCTTCCTGAGGGGGGTCCTTTGGAAGCCAGGGTTGCAGTGTAATTGCTGCAGCTGCTATTGAAATTCACTTTTGGATTTCTGTTTCCTGAGCAGAAAGTTCTGAAAGCTCCCATGGAGAAGGAGCAGGCTTTGCATCCTGCAGGCTTGGGCTACCCGGACAAATTCCTGAAGGCTCATTTCTGTGTGGTCTCCTTCAAAACCTTCTGAATGTTCCAGTGATCTATTTCTTGATAAATTTTTTCTCCCTTGCTTGGGGTCAGGCCAGAAGAGAGCAGAACAGATGTTAGATCTAAAGCTTTCCCATTTCAACCACTTGACCACTGGCCCACTAATCTGCCGTGATGTAAATGAAATGCCTTTGAGCCTTTCTCACTCAGGGAAAAAGACAAGCCTCCAGAAAAGCTGGAAACGTCCCTTCTTCAAGAAAAACAACATGAAAGAACAGGGTGATTGGAGTCAGCTGCCATTTCTGCCTGTTAGAGTATTTAAGTGCTCTTTTTTTTTCCTCTCAGAAAGTCAAAATGCATTATGTTTAATTGAGTTCTCAAACCCCTAAATAGATTTTCCTTCTTCTGCAAGTTGTCACCTGACTGACAAAAAATATGCTTCAATCCCTAAAAATGTAAATTCGCTCAGGAGAGTGGCTCTCCAAGGAACCACAGCTTAGATGTGGAGTAAATATTATTTTCCCAGCTGGGAAAATTGATGGCAGAGTGGTGCTGGGGGCAGGGCTCAGTCAGCACTCAGGGCTAACCTCGGGTGAAAGCAAACACTTGAGCGTGTTGACAGTTATCTTAGTGATTTTTCTCCTTCTCTACCCTACTTGGAGTTACCAGAAAGGCCTGGCACGTGATCAAACACCAAGCACAAACATTATGCCCAGAGAGGTCCTGATTGGGAAAATATTCACGCCAGCTGCCCTCACCACAATGGACCTTCAAGAGCCTCTTGGTTGCAAATGAGTAGCCTGGATCTCAGATTTCTAATATGGTCCTGGAAGGACTGATGCTAGACTGGGCTCAGGGATCTGTGTGAAGAAAATCGTGCCAACTTAAGCCCCCGCAGAGACCTTCATTCACTTAAGAAATGCCATCTTTCACTGAATGTAATATGACATTTATTATAAGTTGCACCACATGACCACAAAAAGCCAATTAAATGACACAAACTTTATCCTACAGAATTTCTATTTTATGCTAATTGAAAGAGGTCTTTTAGAGTTAGACAGGAATGTATCATATATCCCCCTTGTCAATTCATCAGAAAGAAAATATAAGCAAAATAAATTTGTTAAGGTATGCCTAAAACTTTTTCACATCCAAGAGTTTGACTCTTGTGAATCACTCTTGTTTTAAAATGTTTACTTTGAGAGATTAACAGAAGAGAAAGATAGCGCAGAGAGCAGATGCTGCTGGTCTACGTGCCACACCGTGAACAAAAAGGCTTTAGCAGAGTACTGAGATTCACATACCAGAACTGCTATTTACTGGCTCTGTGATGGCTGACCTTCAGTTCCCTTATTTGGAAATTGGGATAATTCCCCTTGCCTTCCAAAGTTGTTGTGAGTAGCAAATGAGGAAACATCCACAGAAGCCCTTAGTAATGCAAAGTACCATAAAGTACCTCACAAACCTCAGTCATCATTATCATGACCTACAAGATACTATGTAGAGTTCTTGCCCTGATGAAGTTTATAGTCCATTCAATAATTCTTTATATTTATTTGGTGCTGCACAGTTTAAATAGTGCTTTTATATCTGTTCTCTAATTTGAACTTCATAATAATCCCATAAAGCAGGGAGACTAAACTGTACCTTCATTTATTATAAACATTATCCTGAAGTTTTGAGGGTGTTGCTTTTTCATACTAGCAAACTCTATTTTGAATATGTCAGCTTGTCCTTGGCCTTGTCAACACTCTTACTGTAAGCAAGTAACTTCATACCACATGAAAGGGGCTTTGTCAACACTGGGTTACTAGGTCTGTTTTACCTGGTCTGAACCTTTCTTACCTTTCAGACACAACACTTCTCTGCAACCCTGGCCTGCTTTGGGGCCCGGCTGATTTCCTGGACCACTCCTCTCTCTGGTAACCTACTGCTTGGTAGAGGTATCGAGTGGGGTGGGGTCACTGCTAGCTCCAGCAGTTTCTAATTCACCTCATTCTGTCTTCCTCCGTAGAAATGTAAAGCCAATGCAACAAATTAGCTTTTCAAAGGCGCCATATCATTTGGCCATTAATCCAACTTGAGACAAAACAGAGTTCAACTATTTAACACATCAATTTTAAATAAAAAATAAACATTTTCCCCACATTGTCAACCCTAGCTTTCTTCTCCTGACCTCCCCACTTTCTCTTGGAGGCTTTGTGGTGGTGGTGGGGGGGGGGGGGTGCTGGTCTTGATTGACCTGGAAAATCCACATAGAACAGATTTGGAAAAGCTTTCCTTGGACACTTCTAGTCTCTCGTACCCCCCACCCCATCTCATAAAGAGTAAAAGACTCAAGGGAAATCTTTAGAATTGCCTAAAATAAGCAGACATTTGTTTATGTACTCCTAAGTCTCCTTCCATCTCAAAGCTTTCTAACAGTGCCACCCCTGGATCTAAATTACAAAAAAGGTTACACTCACATCCCCTGGCTTAAAAGTTCTTTGACAATATTTCAGGGTTCCCTTTTTAACAGTTGCTAAAAACAAGATGTTATTTGTCTTACAATTAAAAACACAGATGAGGTCAGATCATTTGCGGGGTAGCCTGAGGTAAAGGAAGCACCAGAGTCTTATCCACTGTGGGGAGGAATTTAGAATGAGAGAAGGCTGGCTGGCTTTGGACTCTATCCAAGGGTGTTTTGTCACTAAACTACCCAAAAGAGAGCCTTATAAGGCAGTTTCTTCTGGAAGGCAAGTCTCCGGTAAACCCTGAGGGCAGGCTCTGGGGACAGGATGGAAATCATATTTAAGGATGACAATAAACGCCTGTTTAGCTAAATCATTCTATCTCATAGCTCTAGAGTGTAAAAGATCTTAAAAGTTACAACAGCCTCTCCTAGACCCTTCCCCTTCTCACTTAGGATAAGTTCTCTCTCAGCTTTCCAACAGAGAATCTTTGAAAGAATTCTCCAGACTCCCACATGAGCATGTAACAGTATTAAAGTTTTTCCCGGCAAATTCTTCCTGCTGTGTAATCTATATGGTCTTGTGGCTGTTTAATTCCAGGCCTTTTAATTCCATCTCCTGAAGAATTGTAGAACAGTAGGTCAGGCAGCTTCCATTTAATAACTAATTCCCAAACTATGAAGAAACATTAACTTGTTCTTTGGATTACCTTCCTCTAAAAGAATCTTAAGTCTTTTAAACCCCTTCTTCAAGGCTGCCTATTCTCTTTTCTAAAGCTTCTTCAGGTTTTTAAATCTGTCCTAAAACACAGTGATTAAAACTGGGTAAAGTGATAAGAAAGAACCAGTGATTCACTCAACTTTCTAGAAGTTTCTGTGCTCAAGAAGGGCAACTGAGGCCAGAAAAATTTTAAAAGCCCTTCTATCGGGCTGGAGTAAACTCTTTGGGATGTGATTTTTTTCTGTTTCTGATCTGAAAGTGGAGAGGAAGAAGAATGGGGATTATAGGACGAAAAGCTTCCTGAAATGAGCAGGTAGCTATAATTCGCGAGCAGGGCTGGCTAATGAGTGATGTGAGGGCCCTTTGGGAGGAGTCATTTAGTAAGAAAAAGTGCAGTACAGGCTTTTCACTCCCAAGGAACAAACAGCTTGCCAGGGCAGATTAGAAACTCAGATTTGACAATGCTTCTAAGATCTGAGAGAAAAACTAAAGGTCTCATGAAGGAGTCTAGAAATCTCTTGCTGGGATTATTCTAACAGCTTCCTAATGGGAGTGTCTGACTGCAGTCTTGCCAGCTTCCAATCCATTCTCCTTAAGGGCAGCCAACAGAGATTTTTTAAAAAGCACAAATTCAATTATATCACTCAATGGCTCCCCCCGCTCTTATGATAGTGTCTAAACTCCTTAACAGGCCACGAGGCTCTCCATCACTGGGCTCTGTGAAGTGTCCAGCTGCCATCTCTGCTCTCCCTCTCTGTGAGGCAGCGCCCTGGAACAATGTGCTATTCCTTCTGCTCATAATGCTCTTCTCACCTCCCTTCTAACTCCATTCCAGCCTCCATGCTAGCTCTTCTCCAGTCAACTACTTCTCCTCCCTGTCTCAGTCAGGACATCACTCTTCCAGGAAGTCATTTCTGGCTCTTTCTCCACAAATCTGGGTTAAGGACCCCCCCTCCCCTGGGCTCCCTTAGCGTCTTCGTGGTATGACTGTGTTAGTTTAACAAAGTATTGCACTGACTTGCATTCCCCCGAGATAAACCAGACCATTAACAATTTCACGTAATGTTGGAACCCCTCCGTTTCAACTTCCAATGGAATTCTACAATTCTGACACCAGTTACAGTGTGTGTTTTTTTCCATACCACCAATAATTCTCCAACACTAGCTAGGTGTCTTACAATTCAACTCAATTCTGACACTATTTACCTAAAGACAGTGTCAGATCCCACAGGTTAAGGGCTCAATCCTACAAGACTGCCCCCTCCTCCCACTTCAGCTGCCAATCACAAGTCCAGGTTGTCACCTGTGCTTCTGACCAATTGGCTATAGGTTGGAGGGTCCCAAGACCCCCTCCTTGGGTTCAATTAATTTGCTAGGGTGGCTCACAAAACTCAGAGAAACATTTTACTTACTAGACTACTGGTTTATTATAAAAGGATATAACTCAGGAACAGCCAGATGGAAGAGATGCACAGGGCAAGGTATGGGGAAAGGGCACAGAGCTTTAGTACACCACTCTCCCCAAATCTCCAAGTGTTCACCAACCCAGAAGCTCTCCAGACTCAGTCCTTTGGGTTTTTATGGAGGCTTCATTACATGGTCATGATTGATTAACTCATTGGCCATTGGTGATTGAACTGGATCTTCAGCCCCTCAATGGAGGTAGAGGAGGGGGACTTAAAGTTCCACCCTCTCATCACATAGTTGTCTCCATGACAATCAGCCCCCATCCTTAGGTGATCTAGGGGCTTCCCAAAAGTCACCTCATTAACATAACAAAAGACCCCTTGATCGCTCTCAACACTTAGGAAATTCTAAGGGTTCTAGGATACATGTGGCAGGAATGGGACTAAGATCAGATCAATATTTCTTATTATAAATCACAATATCACAAGTTCATAAATTAACTGAAGGATAGTAATAGAACACAGGCATTTCAATGATATGTTATCACCATAAAAATGAGCCTAAAATGAGCTTCTCAAGGAACAAATGTTTAAAATCCATCAAGTAAAATGAATTTCTGAAAATCAAAGTCTTTTTTGAAGCTTTTTCCATTTACAGAACAGTTTTTGTTAATCTGAACCTAATTCTAACCAGCAAGGAGATGTGGAAATGTTGAGATTTGGGGGGGAAAGTGACCACCTAATGTTAGAGTTGAGGATGGCCGAGGACAGGAAGATGAGTCAATGCCAGACATATTCCCTGGCCTAGATTTCGGGAAGGCAGAAGATGCAATGAGAAAAGGAAGCAGACAGGCAGGAGAGTCCATTGCCTGCATTTCCATAAGGGAAGGCACTTTCTTAAGAGGATTCCTTTGTTTAATCAACTAGCCACCATGTTTCTAAAGAATTACAAAACAGAAGCCCTCTTTTAGGATGTTCCCAGTCTGGCAGGGAAGACAGACATTCAAAGAGCCCTTTGGAGGCAGCAGGGGGTGCTACACTAACTAGGAGAGCTTGTTCTCCCCCAGAGCCTGTGGCCTTGCTGTTCCCTTGGCTGAAATCCTCACATGGGTCCTTGGCATGGCTCAGCCCACCCCACTCAATACTGCTCTTCCATCCCTAGTCTCTATCCTAGTTCCCTGTTGAACATTCTTCATAGCACATACCATTATGTGAAAATATCTGTTTATTTGTTTCTGCCTAAAGCTTACAGTAAACTCCAAAAGAGTGAGACCGTGTCAGTCTTATTCAAGGCAGCCGATCCTGAGACTAGAAGAGTGCTTGGCAAATTCATATATTCATTCATTCAACATATGTTTAAAGCATCTCCTAGTGCAGACACTGAGCTAGGCCCTTGGGATAAATCAGGAAGCAAAAATTCCCTTCCCTCATGGAGCTTACTTCCAATAATTATGACAACAAGGAATATTCATTGAGTGCTTTCTATGGATAATCTTCACAACATTGAATCTTCACAACAACTCTATGAGATAGGTATGATTATAATCCTTATATTGTATGACAGGTGAGGAAACCCAGGCCCGGAGAGGTCAAGCAATTTGCTCAAGGCTAAGTAAGTGGCAGAGTTAGATTCACACCCAGGGAGTCTGGTTCTAGAACAGTGTCTTAACTGTTCCGCTAGAACGCTTCTTGCTTATGTATACACAGTACGTGTGCAATAAATATTTGTTGAAAAATTGGCTGGGAGCCTACACAGAGCTGAAGAAGAACAAGGACATCATTAGGTGGGGGTGAGGAGGAGTCAAGGAGCTCACAGAGAAAGTGACCCGGGCTGATCCTTGAAGGCTAAGAGTTCAAAGCGTGGAAAGATAAGTGAGGGTGTGATTGCAAACAATAGCAAATAGTAAGCAATTATTGTGAAGCAAAAAGGGGTTTGGAGAGAAGCCAAAATAATACAGTTATTGTAAAGAGTGTATGCCCTGCTAGGTAGTTTGAACTTGGTCCTAAATGTATTAACAAGGGAGACCCTTAAAAATGAATTCTGATTCCTCCAATAAAAACTGATTCTGAGGTAGAAGGGGAGGGGATGGTACCCAAAGGGACCAAGGTGGCTGAAATGGGATTGCCAAGGAGCTCAGATTTAAAGGACCATGGACAAAAGCTGTAACCAAGAATCGGAATAAAGGAGCACCATGTTCTCTTCCAACTGTGTGATTTTATTATACATCTCAGCTTCTCTATAATAACTTTTGATTAAACTGAATTGTCAAATCCCCTCTTCCAGTTTCCCATGACTTTAGGGACTTCAACGAGATCTAATGGCACTAAATTCATGATGACAGTTCTAAGATTTGAAATTATTAGCTCATTACCTTTCAGATTTTTTCAAGAAGATGGCTTTGTCTCCTATCACAGAGGTACAGAAAACAAGCAGACCAAGATCTCTCCCCAGAAGCTGGGTAAGTGGTAATCTCAGAAAAGATGGGAAAGATTGAGAGCGTCTCCAGGGCTCCAGGGAAGGTGCTCTGGGAGATGAGTTTGCAACTTGTATGGGTACTTTCTTTCTTTTTTTTTTTTGTGAGCAAGACTAGCCCTGAGCTAACATCCGTTGCCAATCCTCCTCTTTTTTGCTGAGGAAGACTGGCTCTGGGCTAACATCTGTGCCCATCTTCCTCTACTTCATATGGGACGCCGCCACAGGATGGCTTGGCAAGCGGTGCGTCTGTCTGTGCCTGGGATCGGAACCCGCGAACCCCGGGCCGCCAAAACGGAGCGTGAGAACTTAACCGCTAAGGCACTGGGCTGGCTCCTGTATGGATACCTTCTTAATCAGCAAGACCGGATCTATTTTGTGCATCCCTGGCTGTACAGCATCTAGCACAGTGCTGACCCATGCTAGATGCTCAATAAACGTATGTTAAACCAGACCAACAGAACAGAACACAGACTGAACCACACCATTGTGGCCGAATCCTGTGATGCACCCTCCCTCTCAATACTCGGGGAAGCATAACTCAAGTTTTTCTGAGGGTAGAAATGACTGGAGGAACCTAGAAAATGCATTTCCTATTCTTTGCAAAGCCCCAGTACTAAACGGTACAGAAGTAAATGGCACTCTGTCAGGTTTGCTTCTATAGTTGTCAAAACACATCCAGGGGTCAGGAGAAATATATTAGGAGATCCGGTTTTAGGCCCATTTGTCTCTGCTGTGGAAAAGTACCCTGGTGGACCTCACATTCTTTTCTGCTCTCTCTGGCATTCTTCTATAAATGGTCCCAGGCACTAGACTCTATATCTCTAAATTTAGGTTGGGAAGAAAAGGCTAATTTACGTCAAGGCCTCCAGTTTTAGATGCTATTTCTTTTAACATTTTCCCAAACAGAAAGAAAAACCAGGTCCATACCCTCATGGGGTTTACAGTCTGGAGACATGCCGAGGAGCTCAGTGTACATAGTAATGAGGTTATATACTACTTCTATGTGACTATCAGTCTCAATATTTTCTTATCGCACTGTGTATTTAGAAATTTAAATAGGAGGAGAGAAAAGGGATAAAACTAGCTATGAGTTAGAATTGACAACAGTACTTAATCACCAAGCTAAACTTCTGCTCTGATAAGTCAAGTACCAGTGATCTGGAAAGACTGTGGGGAAAAGTTCCCCTTGAAATGTTTATAAGAAAATCTCAACATCTGGAATGAATTCTTAAACTACGCTTTTTTCTCTTTTCACGATATGACTGATAAATTAGATCCAGAGTAACAAATGTCTGTTTCTGCTGGTAAAGGATGTGGATTATTTTGGGCTGTGATTTTCGAAGTTTAAGGTGCTGATAATATAGGTAACTGTAAGTTACATGATTTAAGCTTTTCAATAGTGAACTCTGAAGTTAGTGACATACGACCTATTAGCTTATGGACTTCTGAGAAAAGCTCTAAAAAAAGAATTATTTGGAAAGTCTGGAGAAAGTCTGAGCTGTGTTAAAGAAGCAACTGCTTCTGTCATTTCAGGAGAACTGCCTCCCTCCCCTTTTCTACCTTGGCTGGGACCAGGAGAGGGACTGCCAAGGTTGGATTTCTAACTTTCCCTCAAAACTACTGCCTATGGAAAATGTTATTTCAGACATTAGAGTTAAAATCTCTGCTTTTTTTTTTGCAAGTCTGAACTCTCTTTATTTTCCTCTTTCATTTATGGCAAGCTTGGACTTGTTTGGAATAGAACAAACGATCAAACATAACCTCAAAGGCTTTCCTGCTGAACAGTGCATCCTGGGGACAAATTACGCAAAAAAGGAACAAGAAAGAAAAACAAAATGGTCATAAGGTTCACAACATAAACTACATCAAAAAAATTCTTCAGAGAGTTTGCATTTTAGTTTTTGCCCACAAATAATTAGGTAGAATACTGTTTGAGAATCTGTAATTTCCAGTAAATGAATTATTTTCCTTAATATTAAGAAACCGTGAAATCCAATTTTTAAAATTCTTACAATCTAGACAATTAAACGTGGGACAAACAACTTCTCTCTGATAGTCCTTACTTTGTATTTCACTGTTAAAATCATTTCCCCTATGCCTGGATTTCACCTCTGTCTATACACCCAAGCCAAGAAAGAATGGCAAGAAAATGACATCTCTGGGTTCCCAAAAGAGTCGGGGTAGCTTTTGTGAATTGTTAGCATAAGTTGGGTAAGCTTTTAGGATGGGATGTGGGAGTCTGTGATATCGGAAAATCTTTTCTATATATACACTCGCCCTGCAAGTCTTCACTTTCTTGGCGCACGCACCAAACTCTCAAAATAAAACCACCAAGAAAAGAGAAGGGGAGGCGTCGCCCATCCCTCCCGGCATCTCCGTGGCTGCCAGCTTCTCCCTCCCATCTGTCTCCTGGGAGGCGCACAAGAGGAGTCGCGGGAACCAGAGCGGGGCGCACGGGCGAGAACGCCCCGTTGGGTCGGACCCGCGAGAGGGCGCCCAGCTTTCCGGCCCAGGGGGGCGGGGTTGGAAAGGAAAGCGCTCGTGCCCACCTTGCTCGCAGGTGCCCTTGCTGACCTGGGTGATAGCCTTCTCCCCGCGGCTCTCGGCCCGCAGGCTGGCGGCGCGCAGCTGGCACCCGCTGGGGTAGGTGATGCCGTCGCTGCCGCACACCGGGTAGCGGCTCTTGCACACGCACACGCCGCTCACCCCCGGGCCGCCGGCTGCTGCCCCGGCTTTACCCTTCCGCCTCTTGCGGCTCTTCACGCACTCCATGCCCGGCGCGCAGTGCCCCCTGCCGGCGCCGCCGCCCCCGCACGGCTCGCCCTCGCCGCGGGCGCACACGGGGCAGCAGCCGCACGTATCACGGGTCTCGCCCAGCGGGCAGCCCCGCGGGGGCAGGGGCGGGCAGGCGGCCGGCTCGCACGGGCCGCAGGCGTCCGAAGAGGAGGAAGAGGAGAGGGGCAGGAGCAGGAGCAGCAGCCCGGCGGCGCCGAGGAGCAGGGCGCGCAGCTGCGGCCGCTCCATGGCGGGGCGCGCTGGCGGCGGGAGATCGAGTGAGCCGAACACCGTCGGCCGGCTCCTTAAACCCGACGCCCCGCCCGGCCGGGCCGCGGGAACCACACCCCGGGGCGGCGAGAGCGCGGCCGCCCCGCCTGCGCCGCCCGTCCGGGACCGCGGGGCTCGAGCGCGCTCCTGCTGGCGGGGCGCGGTGGGGACGTCCGGTTTTTGCTTCCGAGCTCTCCCCGCCGGCTTCTGCTGTCTCCCTGTCCCCGCCGGCTGCTCCCCAGTCCCTCTGGGATCGACCGCAGTGACAGCGGCTCCCTCCCGCTCTGGTTCCTCTCCATTCCCAGTCCAGACGTTTATACTGCCTATCGACTAGGATGTTGAGACGACTCCGTGTTTAATCTATTCAATTGTCCGTGGGCCTGGGAGATCCGACTACTGGTTACTCTGAAGTTTGGGAAGCTCTTTTAAGAACAATTTGTTTTAAAAAACCCACATGGTGATTTTGTGTCCCCGTTGGCCGCAGGCCTGGTGTGGTCTTGGGTGCCAGGCTAAAAGGACAAATCGCTGCCAACTACTCCTCTTTTGGGAACCTCCTAACTGCCTCCTCCCTCTCTGCTTTCTTACGCCAAGTCAAGTTTTAAGTGCGAGTACTGAATCCGTGTGAGAGCTGTGTCACTGTCTTAAGTTCATACTAAATTGTGTTGGACCTCCCTCAAACCCTCCGGGAAACAGCACAGCCGGGGATGCCACTGAAGCACCTTGAAGCACCCTCAATTTTCATCAATAATCGCGTGAGGTTTTTGATATAAACGACTGACCATTCTTCCTCAGTCTCTGTCAAGTGCTCTGCAAACTCAACTTCAAAACCTCTTTTTCCAAGAATATTGGCCCTTCAAAACCCTCCCGTCCAGACATTGCAGTTGTTTCCATTTTTACTAAACGTACAACACTGCAGTATGCATCGTCCTGCCCGTCACGTTTTAGTTCTTTTTTCTTAGCATAAATCCAAGGATTTATAGGGTTGCTAACTCAAAGTGTGCTGTTCAGAATGCGACCAGCGATATATAGGTGTCACTCCCACCAGAGCCTTCCTAGGATTATTGTTGCAACCTTTTTTGAAGATCAAATAATCACACAATTCAGGGAGTTAAAAACCAAGCACACTCCTATCCAGAAAACCTAGCCCTGCTTTTTGGCCTCTTCTTAGCATATTCTAGAAGAGTGGCACTTTTTTTTTAAAAGGTCATGTTGACGTGACCATTGCTTCCAGAACGATGAAACATCTTTAGAGCAGAGTTTTCCTAAATATTCTTGCCTTTGTCCCACAGTAAGAGATACAGTTTACATGACCCAGTATACAGTCCCAAATTGAAACAAATGCAGAGTACAATCTGATATTTCCTATTCTAGTTCAGTTTTATGAATTTGCTAGTCAAGTTTCAGTAGGTTGATTTCACGACTTACTATGACTATTATAGTTTTAGGTACCCTGGGAGCTGACCTGGAGACAAAGATTCTAGTGCAAGCAGTTGACCTGAGAGGCCACATCAGGACACACCAGTTGCAGAGGGGGTGGCAGGGAGTGAGCAGGAAGGGAAGACAGCCAATAAAGGTGCTTATCAAGTCAGCTCCCGGCAGGGTGGGATGTGCAGCCAGACAAAGCTCTCAGGTGCTACAAATTTTTTTTATGTGTGTGGAGAGGGCATAGGGTCACTGACAGCAGCTGCACCACTAAGGGCTGTACCCCACTCTGTTTTTAAAACCCTTCATCAAAGCCAGCAGTAAGAACGCAAGCATGTGGGACAGTAGAGTCCCTTTGGGGGGGCCCTCACTGCCCAGCAAGCAGAATAGCAAGCAGGGTTCTCATCGCTGAAGGGGGTGCCTGGGCTATGTCATAGCACCAATCTGGAGGACTTGAAAATAGGAACAGATGTGGTTATTCGGAGGGAGGAGGTGGAAGCTTTATGAAGAAATTTGACAACCCTTTCCTTCCAAGAAAGATGATATTGTCACCTATTCAGCTTCAGTTCTAGTGAGATGAAGAGCTTGGATGTGGAGACAGGATTATGTCATCTGCAAATAGAGAGAATTTTGCTTCTTCCTGTTTAATCTGGATGCCCTTTCTTTCTTTTTCTTGCCTAATCACCTTGGTTAGAACCTCCAGTATCATATGGAATAGAAGTGGTGACAGTGGGTATCCTTGTCTTGCTTCTGACCTTAGAGGGAAAGTTTTCAGTCTTTCACCATTAGGTATGATGTTACCTGTGAGTTTTTCATAGATGGTCTTATCAGGTTGAGGAAATCTCTTTCTATTCCCAGTTTGTTGAGTGCTTTTATCATGAAGAGGTGTTGAATTTTGTCACATGCCTTTTTGCATCATTTGAGATGATCAATGAAGATGTATTTTATTCTATTGATATGGTGTGTTACATTAATTGATTTTTGAGTGTTAAATCAAACTTGCATTCCTGGGATAAATCCCACTTGGTCATGACGCATTATCCTTTTTATATGTTTCTGGATTTGATTTGCTAATATTTTGTTGAGGATTTTTGTATCTATATTCATAGGAGATATTGGATATTGTAGTTTTTTTTTTTTTTGGTGTCTTCGTTTTTGGTATTAGGATAATAGTGACCTCGTAGAGTGAGTTAAGTAGTGTTCCCTCATCTTCTGGTTTTTTTTGGAAAAGTTTGTGAAGAATTGATATTAATTACCCTTTAAATATTTAGTCGACTTCACCAGTGAAGTCATGTGGGCCTGAGCTTTTCCTCATGGGAAGCGTTTTGGTTACTAATTCAATCTCTTTACTTGTTATAGGTCTGTATTAGTTGGCTAGGGCTGCCATAACAAATAGTACAGGCTGGGTGGCTTAAACAACAGATTTATTTTCTCACAGTTCTGGAGGTTGGAAGTCTAAGGTCAAGGTGCCAGTAGGGTTGATTTCCTCTGAGGACCGTAAGGGCAAGATCCTCTCCCCACTTCAGACGAGGTACCACCCACAAAATACCAAATACCCCCCTCCCTCACTAAACTAGACTGCTACTCTACCAATTATAGCTTTAAATTGCTCGAGTGTGCCTTTCCTATAGATAAGATTTATTGAGATACTCAATTGTAGCATTGTGTCATCCAGAGCAAGCTCCTTCTTCCTTAGACCTTCCCCAAAATTATTCAACCAAAGTCCAAATTCCGTAATAGGTTCTTTCTAACACCGTCTACTGAGACTCCCCGCAGTGCCACGTGGAGTCTATTCTCTCTTGCTACGATGAGTAATAAACCCAACTTACTTGACTCCAGGTGTGTTGCTGGTGGTCTTTGGCTGAGGGGCAATGACACACAAGAGATCTTCCCTCCAGTTGCTTCTCTTCTATCCTACTTCAGCTCAACGTTCCCCTGCGCCAGCCCATAGTACACTCCAAAACCCTTTGCCTATGGGTCCTTGTAGCCGGCAAGCACCCTTCTTATTGGGGCATCTCCAACACTTCTCAGGTCAGCAAACTTCAATGGCATCTGTGGCACCCATGGTGCCATGCAGCCTGTTCTGTGTCCCTCTGTGCCCTGCCTCCCCAGCAGATGTCTAACTGGAGAAGGGAATGTTTGTCTGCCTTTATTGCAAACATCACAGATATGTTGACTTCTGCCCCTTCACTTGGCTTCTTTGGGTGAGGAGGGGGGCGAGCATGGGGGGGATGAGAAGCCCCCTGTGTCCTCCACTAGGCTCCCACTCACCTCCAAGCTGCTTATATAAAGTGGGGGTCTGTGTGCTGAGTGGGGTTGATTGTGATAGGGCCATTTAGCACCGAGGAACATTCTGCTCTGGTTCTTGGTAGATCTTTTGTAGAATTTGGGACACATAGCATCTGTAGTTTTGGGTTGTGGATCCTAGGGCCATTTCCAGGCAAGGGAAAAGTTGTTCTATTCAACAGTCTGTTACAGTAGTTATCCACCATCTTTATCATCATTTCATTTTTTTCTCCTCTCCCTCCTCCTTCTTCATCATCACCAATAAGTAGATTGTCAGGTGGTGGGGTGGGTGTGGATAATCATCCCAGCCCAGATAAACAGCACATGAAAAGGAATGAAGCCGGTGGAAATCATTTTGGCACATTCCAGCAACCAGAAAAAGTCTAGCACAGCTGAAGCAAGGTGTGTATGGGAAGAAATGAGTCTGCGGAGAGGGCATGACCAAGGACTTTGAACTGGAGCTTATAGATGACCCTGAGCTGTTGAAGGATGTAGGGGAGTGGAATAGATTTGAATAGGGATGGACTTGAGGAAGGAATGTAATTTCCACTGTGCGGGGACTACTCTTAGCCTATGCAGTGTGTTTATGTGAATTAGAGAAAAGCACCCCCACTGGGCTGATGCAGCACTTGGCAAGCAGATAGTGACTTTGTGCCAAGAAAAATGTGCCTCTTCCTTCTGGGAGGAGGACCCAGCCTACACCAAAGTGCATAGCCTAGCAGGTGAAGTGGGGGCTGAATTTCAGCCTCACTCACTCCCTGGGCTGGGCACCCTTGTGCAGTGTGCAAACTGCACAGCCTTAGAGGGAAACCCAACCTGGTGCCAACACTTTGTCTGGTACAGAATTGGCACTCAAAATTTTTGAAAAGTAATTGGATGAAAGCAAAGATGAGTGGGCCACTATTGCCAACTACCACTACCATCCAGGAATCAATAAGGGCTTGAAGTATGTTGTGGTGATGGGAATGGAGGCAATGGATCATATCATTTGTTGTCCATCCTGGACAATTTTGTGAGCAAAAGGGGGCACTGTTCATAATTATGCTGGGACGACAGGCATAAATCAAGATTGTTCTGGACAACAGGGACGTATGGTCACCCTAACTAGAGGGGAAAGGACGGATGAGAGATTTTTAAGAGGTAGAATATACAGACCTTGGAAAGTGACTGTGAGAGGAAGTCAAGAGAAACCTCGAAATTTCTTGCGTGGGAGACTGAGTGAAAGCTGCTGATAAAGCAGGCTTTTGTTGAGGGGAGGTGATGAGGTTGATTTTGGACATGCTGATTCTCTACAAAACCAAGTCTGTCCTTTTTGGGCAGTTCTAGAAAGGGAGGAGTGGCTCCCTCTTGATCATATCACATTATTGTAGAGACAGAGGCATTTGACTTAGAGCAAGTCCTTGATGTTTGTTCTCTCAATATATGTGAAGTCTCTCAATGATAAAATCTCATTGTTTAATAAAGGACAGAAACTGATTTCTTATCAGCATTCTGCATCTGATCTCTTAAAAGAGCTATGGCCGCTATGCAGGGAAATAGCTAATGATGTCATTGAAAAGGCATCAGTAGCCTATAAAATTCAGTATTAGAGAGACAGAACTTGAAGGACTCTCTGGAGGTCATTTAAAGCTAGGTGACACTGGAGCATGCCACTAGCCTTGATCATAAGTCATCGGGGCACAGAGATACCTGAAGAACTCTTAGAGATCATCAAGGAGGATGGTTTCTCTTATATTCTCTCTATTATTTGACAGCCTTTCAAGATTTCAGGTCATTGAATAATAGCCAACTTCCAAATACACACAACTGCAAAGAAAATTTAGATTTAACGTCTAACCCTCACTATGCCACATATATCATGCAAGGCTATTAAACCTCTAGAAGCTTCATTTCTTGGCTTAAGAGTCATTATTTTACACTTTAACTTTGAATTAACACAGACTTCTCCATTTGCATTCCCCTATAAAATAAATTAGAGAGTGTTGCTCTTTGTGACAACAAGTATAAAGAAATCTCTTTGGGTTATTCCATAATTAGGCTCCATCGTTTTTTTTTTTTTTTTTTGTGATGGGAGAAACGTTATGATCATTTGGTGGTAAATGATGCAGTGCCCCTGTATTAATCTTCCAGTAGCCTGATTCCATAATTCACCTTGGCAAAGTAGAAAAATAAAAAATAAAAAATGTCACCTCATCATTGCAAGAGGCCTGGGAGAACATCAAACCAGGATGAATAAAATATTTTCAGGGAATAAGTGGTTCAGTCAGAGACTTAACTGTGGGTGACACTTTGTGCTCAGGAAGGGGTTGTATGGTGTCTTCGAATGTTTGGGGGCATGATTATCCTGAGAACACGATATCTTCCCTTCTGAACAGGTGATCAGCTAAGATGTTAAGATTTTGAGTAACAAATTTTCTTTCACTGATGCTGTGTTGTTTTTTTTAAAAGCTTGTTAAGGGATTAGAGTAACAGCATTCCTTTCATTGATGCTAAAGATTCACTTTTTTAAGAGCAGATAACCAAATGACATGATTGTTGCTTTATTTACTCCTGCATCGTAGCTGCCTGGCTGGTGTGTCAGCCTCTTAGGTAAATGACAAGCTAATTGCAGTATTGTCACAATCTATAGCTATCAAGCTTCAAATTCAAATCCCTTAATGCCAAGCCAGCTCCCTCATTAGTGCCTTCTCATAGCTTTACTGTTTATTAAAAATGCTTGCTTTTAAAGAGAAATGTTGATGTGCCAGAAAAGAGGGAATACTGGAAAATTTTAAGTCCCTTTTCTTTTTGATTCTTGTTGAGTGGAATTTTTTCAAGGCATTTGAGTTTATTCCTATACCTATTGAGATGTAACATTTTTAGATTTTCTCTAAGGTTCAAAGGTGAAATTTTTGTCCTCATGGTACTTGACGTTGGGTCCTAGAAGCCCATGAGATGCAATGGTGATTGGCTTGAAAGTCAAGGCCTTCAGGGGTGGGGGAAGTTCCCCACCAACTTTCTTACTCCCAAAAAGTGATTTGGGGTGAGACATTCAAGAGACAGGAGAGAGGGTACAACTTTCAGAGAAAGGAGCTATTGTCTCCTTGGCCCTCAGTGAAATCTCATGTTGTCTGTGGTCCCAGGTCTCAGGAATTCATGGGGCAGGCTGGCACACAGCTGGGGAGTCTAGTCAAGGCTTGAGCAGCCTCTGGTGATCTGACTGAAGAGTCCTGTTAGATGTGCAGTGGGAGTGTTAGGAGGGGCTTCGTGGTGGCAATGATGCCTGTGTGGGAAAACCTTCCATCTCTTTAGCCATGGAAATGGGGTGATGGACACTCATAAGTCCAGGAAATTGGTGTTACCAGACTGGCTCATTTTGCCTGCTGCATAGTATGCTAATCACTGAGATGACGAGTTTGCAGCAGAGAAAGGGTTTATTCACAAGGCAGCCCAGCGAAGAGATGGGAGAACAAGTCTCAAATCCACCTCCCTGAAAATGGGGATTAGGGATATTTATGGGATAAAGGGGCAGGGTGGTCTGAAGGGTGGGGATAGATGATCGGATGTAAGGAAAAGTGAGGTAATTGATACTCTGTTCAAGTGAAGTTTCATGGCTCTTCATAGGACATGTGTTTACAAGATGGCGGTGTTAGTGTGATCTGAGGGTGGAGTTTTTGGCCCCCTGACATTAAGAGGTCACCTATTGGACACTTGCGCAGACCCAGTTGATGGGTTGGTGGTCTCAACTGGCCTGAACTGGACAAGAGGTTGACTCTTAGTTCCTGAAAAACAACTCAAGCACCTGTTACCATGGTAACCCAAACATCAGCGATGTTATCCATAAGGAACCTGGTGGGAGTCAGATAATATATTGCCTATCTACATGACTTTTAAAGATAAGCAGCACAGCTAACAGTGGGCAGGTGAAGAACTAAAGGCTACAATTAACTGCCTGAAAAAAGAACTTTAGTTACTAGCTACCTAATCCTTAATGGCTAACCATCTACAGGTTTCATTGGCTTAATGTGGGAAAGTGACACTTTCCAGCTTCATGTGCCACTCAGAAACCATCTTGCTAAATCTTTTTTGGTCACATTCTTAATGTAATTTTATACCAATAGCATTTGCAAGAAGAGGCTCATTAGGGATCGAATAAAAGCTATTCCCAGGTATAACTGCATCAAACCAATTAGAACATATAAAATTCTTAATCTGGGCCCCACTGAGGCAGTCAATTGAGAGTTTATACCCAAATAATTACTGTTGACTTACCCACCTCTAGTTTGGTAAGAAGAATGCCAGACTTCTTACAAATTTTTTTATAAAGCACTTTAAAACCTGTCCTCCAGCTGCATCACTCCACCCTTCCCCTTTGACCTCGCTGATCTGCCAAACCGAAAGTCTTCCAGTTCCCTGGGTGTGCCATCTTCTCTAGACTTCTCACGTGCTGTTTCTTCTTTCTGGAATTCCCTGGAGAAACTGAGCATTTAGCTCCTTCCCAAGACCCTGTTTTCTTTCTCTGGGACAGAACCCCACCTCCTTTGCCCATTTCCCTTCTGGGAGTTGTCTTGCTTCTGAACCCCAGACAAGCCTGGACTCCTGCAGTTTATTGCCAGGTCTGTCTGACGCCTGCCTGCCTGTGTAGACCTCTGTGCACTGTCTGCTCCGGAAGTTCAGTCCCTTCTTGCTGGGCCACCCTGGGTTGGCTGCTCACGGGGACTGCTTTCATTCATCTGTGTCTTGTTCTCCATGTACAAGTCCACACACCAGGCATGCTCCCCCACAGCATCTGTAGCTGGATTTGCTCCCAAGAGCTTCCTTCCTCCCAGCCTTTCCTAATCCCTCCATCCTCCCCTGCTCTGCCTTTGCCAGAGTTTTCTCTTTCCCTGGGGGCTTTTAGGGTAGGAGGAAAAATAAACTATGACTGGACTCATTTGGAATTTGGTTGTCGGAGTCTTGTTCTTCTCTTCTTTTGGGGTTTATTTTTAAAACATTCAGGGCTCAGCGGAGGCGAAAATCTTTCTCAAGGGGCTAAGGCACTCTGCTCTGACCCCCAGAGCATCCTTGCTCATCCGTCAGGTCTCAGCTCAGACATTAGTCTCTGTGGGAAGAGCCTTCTGTAACCCTCAGGTCTGGTGGAGGGGCCTCTCCTGGGCACATTCCCCATCTTAGCTTTACTGCACTGTATCCAACAACCAGACTGTGCAATCTCAGGATAATGACTAGCTTTAAGAACTGATTTACTATTGCTGTATCTCTAGTACTCAGCCCAATAGGTGCATGAATGAATAAATCAGTGAATGAATTAATGAATGAATAATTTGTCTATACATCTCCCACTGGTTAGCTCTCTTGCCTAAGACATCTCAGTAGGGGGAGGAGTCTCTTTTTTCTCTTATTCCAGTTTCCAGCACTTTCTAGCTGCATGACCTTGAGTAAGTAACCTCTCTGTGCCTTAGTTTTCTCATCTATAACATGGGGATAATAGTAACACCTACCTCATAAGGTTGTAGGGGCATTAAATAAGCTAATACACATAGAGCACATGGAACCGTGCTCAGGACATGATTACCCCTCAGTAAATGTTATTATTCAATTATTTCCTGTGCTTTCCTTGGTGTTTTCATAGAATTACTAAACCAATGAATTTTTTTGGTCAAAATTCATTAATAGAATAAAATAAATCACTGGTTGGGGGGGATTAGATAAACACAGCTTTCTTTTCTTTTTTTTTTTTTTTGCTCTTCCATTTGACTCCTCCCATGTTTTTTGGAGGAACTCAGGGTATTGAGGGGAATGGGTGGATAGCTTTGTTGGTGGCCCTTAGGGCTAAATGGCTTTGCAGGCCACACTTAGAATATTAGAGACACCTAATGTTTGCCTTTAGTTTGAGAATCTTTCAATAGTTTTACAAGGCCAAAAATTAAATTAAATTAAAATGTCCTATGTGAACACTGATAAAGTTAAAACAGTGACTGGGACAAAAATGGAACCTTGTTTGTGTAGGGCTAGGGCTGGTCTTTCCAGCCCAACTTGCAAAGACGTACATGCTGGCTTCTGAGCCATCTGCCAGAGGGAAGGTCTCTGGGAGAACAGCCTCCTCCACGCCCTGGAGTTCTTCAGTTTCACAGTTGCTGCTGTAGGACCTACCAAGATTTGGGGATTCTCCTTTCTCATTCTTTTAAAATAAGCAATAAGGCAGAAGTTCTAAGGCATCAAAGGGTTTATCTGTTGCTCTTTAATCCTCTGTCTCAAAGAATAGTAGATGATATTTGAATATTCCCCACACTAGTTTCAGACCCCTGCTGGTGAGATACATTTTTCCGAAAGGCTAAGCAGTTCTAGTCCTGCACTTTCAAGGGCAAAGTGGACACAGAGGGTTGATTCAAAGGGGTTAGGGTGGGGCTGTTTTATCCCTTTTTATTATTTCCCATGTAGCAGAAATGATGGTCAGTGTTAAAATCCAATCCGAATTTAATCACCCCATTTGAAACAGGTTCATAGTTAAGTCCACCTCTGCTCTATAGGAGCAAACCCTGAACAGCAAACTGGCACAACTT
This sequence comes from Tapirus indicus, assembly GCA_031878705.1. Lineage (NCBI taxonomy): Eukaryota > Metazoa > Chordata > Mammalia > Perissodactyla > Tapiridae > Tapirus > Tapirus indicus. The sequence goes on from CM062919.1 coordinate 43,477,712, forward strand.
TTGTGGAGAGAGGTATCTCCCAGGAATCTCACAGGCATTACATGTTCTACCTGTTGTACTATTCGTCTTTTTGGAAAAGTTGCCTGCAGATCTCAGTGTAACTTGCTTAATAGTCATAGAGTCTCCATTCCACGTTTTCTTCCAGAGAGAGGAAGTATTATTAATTTCATGCTGAGTGTCAGAGGGGTCTTAGGAATTTGATCAAGCAGACCCACAATAAGAAAAGCCAATAGATGATTTGGAAATGCCGTTATTCTGGCCTTAATAATGGAGGGGATAGTGGTTGTATTGGTTTTCTATTGCTGCTTAACAAATTAACACAAGTTTAGCAGCTTGCAGGATTGACTGGGTTCTCCGCTTAGGCTGAAATGAAAGTGTGAGCTGGATTGGGTTCTTATCTGGAGGCTCTGTGAGAAGAATCCACTTCTAAGATCACTCAGGTTGTTGGCCCAATTTAGTTCCTGAGGTTGTAGGACTGAGGTCCCCGCTTGCTTGCTGGCTGTTGGCTGGACAGCTCTCTGGTCCTTGTGTGTGGCCTCCTCCATCTTCAAAGCCAGCAACTGTGTTGTTGAGTCCTTCCAGGGTTCCAGATCTCTCTGGCTTCCTTTTCTGCCACCAGCCAGAGAAAACTCTCTGCCTTTAAAAGAGCTCGTGTGATTAGACTAGGCTCACCTGAATAATTCCTTTTTTAATGAACTTGAAGTCAAGTGATCAATAATAATTTAATTATATCTGCAAAATCCCTTTTGCCATGTAATGTAACATAATCATGGGCATGATAGCTCATAATATTTATAGCCCTGGAGATAGGATGGGAAATCTTGGGTGGTCAGTTTAGAATTCTGTCTACCACACCTGTCAAATGCTGTTTTCTGAAATTAACTCTTCACTGAAGCCAAGTTCCATGTTGTCCCTTCCCTGCTTTTGTGTGCCTGTGACCTTGCAGTTTGCTGCCTGTGTCCTATATTCTGTCAAGGGAATGTTTCCTGTGGTTCAGAGAGGGTGCCGGTCTTCCAGGGCACTGATCCCTGGGACTCATCTGTTGGTTTTGGACTTTGAGGTTTGGATCTGAAGCACTCCTCTTTGCTTGGACCACCCAAGGAGAGATATGAGAAGCAGAGAGAAGTCAACAGAACCCCTGCCAGCCTCCAAACCTGTATGTTTTAGCATTACAAATAAATAAGAAATTGCTGCTATATTCACAGACCAACAATTATCTCATTAAATAACTTCTCGGACCTTGATTTATCCATTAGGAAAGATGTTTTGATAAAGAACATCTGGTGTTGTTTTCAATTAAATATGGTACCACTAAACTTTGATTAGAAACTGATTTAAAATTTTAATAGCCCCTTCTTTAGAAGATGGCTAAATGCAAAAAAGAAAAATGTCACTTATTTAAATTGTTTTTTTTCCTCCTTTGTTGCTCTATTTTAACTGGATTCCCATTAATGACTGTAAAACCCATACGGTTTTGGATGCAGTAAATCTAGATGCATAAATAAGATTACCATAACAATACTGCTCTTCTCATTCTTTTACTATTGGTACCTCATTTTATTTTTATGCTTTAATTAAATTGAGTATATTTTATGTTTCAGTTTGCTTTAAAACAACTGCAGCGCATATAATTGACACTATTTCATCCTTGTTAGAAAGTGCTGAGTTGAATTAAACACACCAGTTCCATTTCCTTTTACATTTAATCTGTGGAAAAACTAAGACAGAAATAATATGAACTGTATTTCTTTTTCAAGTTGCCCTGATAGGTGAAAATAACTAACCACCTAGTAATTACTAATAAAGACTGAGATGAAATCTTTACTGTTGGCATAACTCTTATCTATATAAAAATAGATATTTAGTAGTATAAAGTAATTTTTCCCAAATGGTATGTAACAAACAATAAACGCTATTCCATGTATTCCATATAAAGCATAAATCTTTAAGCACATATTTTGATATATTTTTACTTAAGCTATCATGTTTAGCCTAAGTAATTTTGGTGGGGAAATGATATTATGCCATTTCCTATAGATCAAGGCTCAGCAAACTTTTTTGGTAAAGGGCCACATAGGAAATATTTTCAACTTTGCAAGCTATACTTGTCTTGAAACTATACAACTCTGCTTTTGTAGCATGAAAGCAGCCATAGGCAGTATGTACACAGATGAATGTGGCTCTATTCCAATAAAACTTTATTTACAAAAACAGGTGGTGGGCCAGGTTTGATCTGTGGGTGGTAGTTTGCTCCTTGACAGTAGGAACTGTCAAGGATAATTACTAAGCACTGGCTATGTTCACAGCTGAGAAAAATCAATTCATGGATTAGGGTCCCGATTAGGATACTTTTGTTATCATAGATATATATATATTTTTGTCTTGCAATAGTTTGTCTTAATTTAATCTATTAATTTCCATGTTAGAATTTCTTCCCACATCTTGTATTTTAAAGCGAGGACCTAGGTCATCAATGTTTCCTCAAGTCTGAATTAAGTCAACGAATAATTATCTTGATTAAATTTGCTATTTTCTCTTCTCTAGTGGTTCAGACTATAACTATAGTATGTTATCTTGCACACAAACTTGGCTTAAGTCTGGCCAGACTTTGCAAGCTCTCAGCTTCATACTATTGTGTTTTAGATTTAGTGCCAGTTTTGGGTGGGAACAGGGTCAAGTACAATGAAGAGGCCAGGAAGCATTATCTTAATGGAATTTGGTAACTGGATAATATTATTTTGCCAATAAAAGACAGGAAAGATATTTCCTCTTGCCTTTTGTGCACGATGATGGTTTTGCCCTCATATACAAATGTGTCTGAAGAATGTGATTGATGCCTGGCCCATGTTCATGTGATGTTCCCATAGAGCCTTTGCCACCCTTTGCTTTCTGTAGGCACAGCGTTCTTGTTCAAGAGCAGTTGCTGACTGCTCTGTCAGTTGCTTTGTGGCAGAATAGCTGCCTTGGTCTGTAGTTGCTGACACAAATGTTACTTACTAAGGGCATATTGCCTCAGTGAAAAGTCAGAATCTGGACGACGTTAATTTTCAGAAAAGTGTGCATTTGGCCTGCCAAGCATCTTTCCTATATGACTAGGCCGAGGGGGCCTAGGCAGAAGCAAAGCAACCCTCTTCCTTAAAGCACTAATATTTTATTGTGTAGGCAACATTGCCTTACATGTTTAAACCACATGGTGCTGGGTTTGCAATGGGTTGTGGGGGAGGCGTTAATAATACTTATACCTGCCATTTCATTGAGGGTCTATTATGTTCTAGGAATTTTGAACGTGTTTTTTCTAATCCTTACAATAATCCTATGAGGTAGGAATTGTTAGCACCATTTTACTTGTATGGAGGTTTGATGATTTTAAGTGACTCGCAGAAGATGGTGAAGCTGGTTAATGGTGGGATTGGGATTCAAGCTCAGCCAACTTTGGAAACAAAGCCCTTGTCTTTCTCTTATGATATGTGTTTTTTTTTTTTTTGCTGAGGAAGGTTTGAGCTAACATCTGCTGCCAATCTTCCTCTCTTTGTATGTGAGCCGCCACCACAGCAAGGCCACTGACAGATGAGTGGTGTAGATCCGTGCCCGGAAACCATACCTGGGCTGCCGAAGCGGAGTGTGCTGAACTTAACCACCAGGCCATGGGAGCTGGCTCTTATGATATGTGTTTGGATATAGCTCCAGGCCAGTGGTTCTCGATGACCATGTCCTGCCTCAGAGCAATTAAATCACAGTATCTAGAGTGGGTTCTGGACATGGATATTTTTCAAAAGCACCCCAGGTAATGTTATTATGCAGCCAAGGTTGATAACCATTGGTCTCAGGGGTAAAATCTAGAGACAGCCTGCATTTGGGTAAAGACTGGGCTTATCCTGGTTGTTAAGTGGGGAAAATTTGTCTTTATCACCCTCACTGCCTCTTTCCATGTCATTTTGTGCTGCCACAGCACTCTCCAATGGCCTCCTTCAGGAACCCGTGCCCTCTGTTTGAACACACTCAGAGGAGCCCCTTGCACCTGGCATGGATGTCATGCATTAGCTCCATCTTACCGTGAATAAGTCTGTGGGTTATCACTGCTGGGGGTCTTTGTGTGGCATTTTATTTTCTGATTCTTATCTTTCTCTCGGAAAGAAGCCTGGAGTAAGTCCCTAATAGAGGTTGCAACAAGGTAGTTCCTGAGTTTGGGGAAAGTGGTGACTAATTCAGAATGGCAGAATCTGGGAAAGGGGTAAAATCTGAGTCGAATTCTGAAATGAGGCTGTAACATCTATAGACATAGTGGGGTTGGGCTAGTTGGGGGTGAGCCTTTCTGGCAGAGAGGGCACAACTTAAGGCAAGATCTGGAAGCAGGGAATACAGGGTGACCTAACAAAAAGTTTTAAGTAGTGTCTTCATGGAGAGCAGCCCACGTGAACAGGGTGGACAATGGGTTACACACAAACTTGTGTACACTTGTGTGTAGTGGGAGGTAACTCTGCAAAGGTGGTGAGTCCCTTCTGAGACAAGTTTCAGTATCTTCTTCAACCATAGATCCCTCTAGAGACCCAGCATCTCCTATTACCCTTGGAAAGGGCAGTCTATGACCCTTCCCCCTTGACCTGGCTATTGGACCAAGGACAGATGCTAGAACTAAAGGCACAAGTCCGTTGCTGGCTAGAGAACCAATCAGATGAACTCTCTTGGGAATCTGAACCAATAACCACAGAGATTTCATAGCAGAAGGCACTGGGTGTGAAAAGTCATGCATTTACTGGGTGCTGATTGTCTGCCTCTTAGGTTTGCTGCTTCAGGGTCCACAGCTGCTGTGATGTACAAGACCAAGTCCTACTCTTATCAAACTTATGTTAAAGTGGGGAAACAAGACTTTCAGGTGGTAAATGTCTTACTCCACTCGGGCTGCTGTAACAAAGTACCATAGACTGGGTGGCTCATAAACAACAGAAATTTATTTCTCATGGTTCTAGAGGCTGGAAGTCCGAGATCAGAGTGCCAGCGTGGTTGGGTTCTGGTGAGGGCCCACGTCCTGGTTTGCAGACAGCCATCTTTTTGTTGTATCCTCACGTGGCAGAAAGAGGGCTAGGTAGCTCTTTAGCCTCTTCTTATGAGGACACTAATCCCATTCATGACGGCTCCACCCTCATCACCTCATCACCTCCCAAAGGCCCCACCTCCAAATAACATCACAATGGGGATTCAGTTTCAACATATGAATTTTGCGGGGGACACAAACATTCGGTCCATTGCAGTGATAAAGGCAACGGAATGATAAAACAGGGCCATCTGATCGGGTATAATGGGAAGAGACAGATATCATCAAATGGGGGGGTCAGGGGAGGACTTTCCAAGAAGGTGACAGAGCCTAGTAGGTATGGGGGCCATGGCAAACAAATAGGAAAATAGTTGACAGGGGGAGGAGTCTGTGGGGGAACTAGAGATGGGAGGGGCTAGGTGGCCCTTGAGAGATTTAGGGAGCCACAGGTGATTCCTGGTGGAATTCTGGTTCCCTTGAGCCCCAGAGCTATTTGTTCCCTTGCACTCCTTCAATAATATCTGTACACACACACACACACACACACACACACACACACACACACACATGCACACACCCTTCTTTGAGCTAGCTTGAGTGGGTTTCCTGTTTTGCAAGCTTCGTCTAAAAACAGGGATGAATTGGGGAAGATTTTGAATGGCAGTCTGCAGTTTGGGACTTTGTTCTGTCTCAGGCTTTTGAGCAGTGTAGAGTGTGTCTTCACGCTCTGGCGTCAGGGAAAACATTCCTTTTCCGAGGATGGAAAGTTCCTGATTGTACTGAAGCATACATTCCTCTGCCAACTGCTGGAACAAGGAAAACAACCACCGCCACCCTGACTGCCAGCAATCTGGGCAGCTGCCACCTGTTCTCAGCGCCTGTGCGTTGTGTTTAGCTTAGCTAGGCAGCTCCAACAGCACCTGGGATGCAAAAACATCCTGAATTTCTCCAAACACCACAGCAGGGCTGTTTAAACAGCACGATATTCAGGAAATAGTCATTATCTCCATACCTCCTGCATCCAGTGGGGTGGATTCTTGGATGAGCTTCAGAGGGCAGCTCCAGTGAGTGCTAAGTCCTACTGGCCCAGATCTCCCATCCATGTGGATGCGCTGCCAGTGGGGCAATGGAGCTGGCTCCTCCTCAGGATGCTGGAGAGGAATTTGGGCTGGGGTGGGGTGGGCCTGGGTGGGGTCTTCTCTGCACATCAAATGAACTGTCTGCATCAGCACAAAAAATGGGTGCAGATTTGCCAGGGGAAGGGGAAGAGACTGCTGTTGTTGACTGTATTTTCCACAGGGAGCACTTTGGCCAATTACAGGGGGAGGAAGGTGGAGGTAGGCGGAAGAGTCTCATTTCTCTTCACTTTCCTGGGAAAGAGAGGATACACTGTCAGCCATCACCTGGTGCCTTCTTCCCTTCATTTCCCCTTTCCCTCCCACATCTGGCAGAAATCAAAGCTGACCTTCAGAGGTAAAGCAATTGTTATCAGTTTGGGCTGGAGGAGGTTCTCATCAGGAAACAGAGGTTGGTAGTCAATAACTATGTGAGACTTTTAAAATACTCTTCATTTTACAACTACATATGGTAACCCTCTGGGGTACTCTGATGTGCACGCCTATTCTTTTGTGGCTTTTAAACTTTACTTAAAAGTCAAACCCTTTATTTAAGTCAATTTTGTAGAGCTGGATTAAGAAGCAGGTCAGCTGAGCAACTTCCTAGGGAGACAACTGTAAGGGATTCTGGAATAAATCAGAAATATGGTACTTTGTAACTCAAGTTTCCACCTGCTATTATTTTCAAAAGCGTCAAAATGTATATTGTTCCTAATGTTAATGAATTATGTAGAGGCCTTCATGTTGAATCAAAACCAAAAACAAACACAGAACACTCTTTGCTGGCGGTGGCCCATTTTGTCTGAATGTTGTGAGGACTCCAGCGTGTGTGAAGTTCTGTTGGCCCCAACCAACCCCAGCCAGCCAGCTGACAGCAGCCTGAAGTCAGCAGCTGCAATCAGCTGAAATTCTGAAACCCAACAATGTGTCACTTAGTCCCGCTTACTGGGAACAAATGATTTATTGTATCATATAAAGTTTAAGCCCTTTAATGTCTCCTAAAATGAATCTGGTTTGGATGCATCCAGATTTGCATCCTAAATAAGAACACACTTTTCAGGAAATAGAATGTTTTGTTAACAAGGAAGACAAAACAAAATGGAATAAAAGCACATTGAAAAAGTCACATAAGCTGCTTCTATCCCCAGTGAGTCTGAGGGGCTGGGTGTGAGCGCATAGTGTTTTGTAGTAGGAATAATGGAAAATCAGTGAAATGAAAGACAATTGCAAATAAGTTAAAATATTATGTTAATGATGTGTATGTAATTGTCTCTCATTCTGAACATAAGAGGGTATATAATTTTTATCAACAGAAGTCAGTTAATTTCTTTTTATTCTCACTATATACTCTCACCCAATATTTAAGGAATTGGCACAAACCATTAGCCAGTCTAGAGGATCCATGTGCCCCTGACTAGCCTGATGAGGTGGAATCCCAGTATATGTCGAATGAGAGTAAGGCCTCTCCGGTTGAAGTGGGAGCCTAGAGACCAACAGCCTCCAATCTTCTCCTCCTTCTCTGCGGCTGCTCTACTGGATCATCCTGGATCCAGTAGATCCTGGTTCCTAATCTTCCTTTCTTTCTCTACATTCACTAGTCTACCCTCCCTCCATTCTTGTATCTTCCACCACCTCTAAGCTGGTGGTTCCCAAATGCCAGTGCTCAGAGCAGCCCTGGCACCTGACAAAGTTCATACTCCATGGTGAGTGGTGAAAGAAGACATAAGCACTGTTTAGGAGAGTTTTTGCAAAGCCAAATTATTCTATTTAAGACATTTTCCTTCGAGCCAGCCCTGATGGCCTAGTGGTTAAAGTTCGGCACGCTCTGCTTTGGCGGCCTGAGTTTGGTGTCCAGGTGGAGAATCACACCACTCGTCTGTCAGTAGCCATGCTGTGGCGGCAGCTCACATAGAACTAGAAGCACTTACAATTAGAATATATGTGACTATGTACTGGGGCTTTGGGGAGGGGGAAAAAAAAAAAGAGAGGAAGATTGGCACAGATGTTAGCTCAGGGCGAATCTTTCCCAGCCAAAAAAAAAAAAAGAAAGTCATGAGAAACCCACTTAAAACAAAAAGACTTTCTTTCATTATGAGATAATGTCTACCCTACTTGTATGGTTGTTAAAGTATTCTTTCTTTTATGAAATGATGTGGATAGCAGATTAAAAAATCCTTTTTGGGGCTAAATATTAAATTATTAGCCCTGTGTTAGTCCCCAGGATTTTTATTAAACTGTAGTTGTTTATAAAATTCTAAAGTCTGGGCACCACTGTTTTAAGGCACATTTTAAAGATGCTATATGTTTTATTGAAAGAAAGAAACATGAATTTTTTTCTGATTACAAAGTTATTCATTAAAAAGTCTAGAAAATACAGACATGATAGAATCAGTGACATTAAAAAGTATTGATATATAGGGGGCCGCCTGGTGGCGCAGCGGTTTCGTCCGCGCTTGGCAGCCCGGGGTTCGCCGGTTCGGATCCTGGGCGCCCGCCGACGCACTGCCTGTCAGCCATGCTGTGGCGGCGTCCCATATAAAGTGGAGGAAGATGGGCACAGATGTTAGCCCAGGGCCGGTCTTCCTCAGCAAAAAGAGGAGGATTGGCAACGGATGTTAGCTCAGGGCTGGTCTTCCTCACAAAAAAAAAAAAAAAAAAAGTATTAATATATAAGTAATCACAACTTTCCTCACTCCTCTCCCTTTCTAAGGAGGCAAGGATCTAGTGTTTTGCTGTGCTAATTGGGGATATATGAGGCTGCAGAACTGGAAGGAAGAGAGAAACTTTCCATTTTTAGTGGAAAGAGCCTGGAGCTATTGGAAGAACAGAACAAATCTCAGAGAAAGTGGTTGGGGTGGGAGGGAGAGGAAGAAGGATGGAGTTTTGCATGGAGCTTCTGAAGAGAAATATCAAAAAAACAGATTTAAAGAAGTTTTCCCAATTGTCATGCCATCTAATACCTCTTTTCCAGTCTCTTCAAAAGAATTCTATAAAGATTGAAATTGCTTTTCAGTGTCTTCTTTTGGATTCTTTTGCATGAAAAACTGTGTTGACACTCACCATGAAATACCCAGTTTTATTTGAGTTACAATGAGAAAAACAAAGAAGAAAATATTAAAAATTCATAATCCCGTTTCAGAATCTGTTAGGTTTTTAAAACACGATAAAGATGCTATTTCACGTTTATTATCTTTTATTCTTCTGAGGAGAGCAAGTATATCAGAAAATACATCTTTTCAAGCAGGTAGAAACTTACTAGCCACTGGCTTCTCTTGATAATGGTACTGTAGTGTCATCATTAGCTTCATCTCTGCTATGATGCTTCTTTCTGATAAAGGCCTTCTGGCTGTTGGAACTTGTGACCGATGCTTTAGGTGCAATCTCAGAGGCCTTGAGACACTAAAACCTTCCTTTCCTCCTGTGGTAGAGAATTATCTTCCACATGGAGAATTGTTGTCAACCATCTTTAGCTTAAATGATTACGTAGAGCTTCTGGTTCCAAATAATATGTGGATTCCTTTTCATAACCCTCTGTACACTCTTCCATCAAAACAAATAAATGGTGAAAATTTTGGAGTATAAAATGCTACATGATTTTAAAACATCCAAGGCTAGAATCAGGGCAAAGCCTCACTCAAGGAGGCCTTTTCAAAAGGGTTGGAAGGAACCTTCCCCAAGGAAACTTACATCCTTCTTCTATCTGGACCTAAGATGACATGCCTTCTAGTTTTTGGAACTCCGTGTCCAAATATACTTGCTGGACATTCTTTCAGATGATTAATCCTCCCTCCAATTTCTTTCTCCTCTTATCCCCTGCACTAACCCAAATAAGTTTAAAATTTTTGCTGGTTTTTGACAAAAGGGAGGATTGACATAAAAAATATCTTATGATTAAAAATGCCCATATAAATATTGTAGAGGTGTTCCAAAAGTTTTTAATAAAAATTTCCTTTTTTAAAAAGGACTGGAGAACCAACGTCAGAGTCCCTTGTTCTGGCAGTCTTTAGTTTCGTACCTTTATTCCTGCAGTGGTCATGGCACCTCTTGCCTTACCCTTTTCCCTCTTGTCCATTTCTGGACAGTTGCTCTTGACTTCCAGGGATTTCTTGGCACTGCTGAAAACCATGTGTTTTTTTCCTCCTGTATCTCCATGGTGTCTGATTTTATGTTTAATATCATCTTCAGTGATCTCTGTTGCAAGTTAGTTCAACAAACATGTAATAAACAGCTTCCACTCGCCAGATGTGTCTCCTGGGACTGGAGACAGAGACAAAGATCATTGAAATCATGGTTCCTGCCCTTGAGGGTGGGAGAAGGAAAAACCCCAGATTGATTCTCTATGCACAATCCCACTGGATTGTCAACAACTACACTGTTATATAGATATGATGGTAAGTGGGGCGGTCGGGAAGGACGCCTAGATCTGCCTGACTCTGAAGCTCTGTGCTTTTTCCACTCTGTTGCACCTCCCCAGGCGTGGCTGGAAGGCTGAGGAGAAAAGCCATCATAGTTGGGGAAAGAACCACAGTTGAGTATCCATGATGTGACTGGCACTTTAGAACTATGGGTTAAAGGACATAAAGTTTAGTCATTGAACTAGTCGTTGCACTTCTATGTGGAGAGAGAATTGAGATGTTCTTTTAATTGTGGGAGTCAGGTGCATATTTAGAGGCTGAGGGTAAGAGGGTGGAGGAAAGGGAGTATTATGATGATGATGGGGGTAGAAAGTTAATATTTCAAGATATAGCAGGACACAAAACAGAGCAGGAGACCAAGAGAAAGTTGAGGTGTTTTTCTCAGAAGGGAGGTGGTATAGCATTTATCCCGAGATGAGTTTGAAGGAGGGATGACGGGTAATGAGGTAAGAACATCCAAAGATTGAGAGGAGAGAGTTTGGAGGATTTACCCCCAGGCAGATTTTCTCAGAGGCCAGTAGGTCCCATGATGAAGGTAACCTTGGGTAATCTGAGACGAGTTTGGCTGTCCTAAAATGCAAGAGGTAAACTGTTTCCATTAGAAGTAGAAATCAGAGTAAAATAGATAGACATGAAGTAGTTGGGATGGGAGCGTGTATATGTTCGGTACCACTTCTATCTATAAGAATCACATAAAACAAGCCAGAAAAGAAAGTTAGTGAATATGGGAGCTCTGGGCAATTGTGGGATCCATAAAGAGTAGAAAAATTTCCATCAGTAGAGAACTTCCTGAAAGAGATGATAAAGAGGCCATGATTATGCCTAAGTATCAATTGACGGGCGGCTCCGTTCTAACTTGGGGGCAGGAGAAAGATGATTAAGTCATTAGTTAGACAAGGCAAGAGCTGACAGCAGTGGTAAGGTATTGGTATATCTAAGGGGACTTTTTTGTGCTGCTCTAACTACAATATTTTATACTTTTAAAAAAGAAGGTGAAGTCAACTAATTTATCTTGTTGACTATATAAAACATTAAAAACCTCTTTAATGACACTCAATTATATTGAATGGTATGTTTCTCCTCTTCCAATCCTCTGTGCCTCCAGTATGTCTACCCGCTGGTCCTGTTTCCCTCATTAGGCACCTGGGAGCAACCAATGAAGTGAGTTATAAGGCTGGAAAGGCACGAAAAAAACCTCTTCAGGAACTTACTGAGGTTCCTGTATGTCCTTTGGAGTTTTACCACTTGTATCCACGGGACATTGCACTGGGACTGATTCCTCTTATAAACTGGATTGGTGTTTCCATTGAGCTGATCCTGGCTAAATTGGAAAGTAGGTATCTGAGGTGTCTTTCTGCGTTTCCTTTCCTTTCTGTGACTCTCTTCCTGTTCCTCAAGTCTTTCCCCAGTCAGGATATTTCAGATTCTCATAAAGCCTTGTGCTCAGTGCCTGTCAATTTAGAGGACATCTCTGCTAAGGTGGAGATCATATTTAGCTTTCTCAGTGGTTCTGGAATTTTTATGAGGGCCATTTAGAGACCCCAATTTGAACGCTAATGAAACAAATTTGTAATGGTGAAATTTTTGGTATCATAATAGGCTGCTGAGGGAGAAGTTTTGGGTTAGGGGAAACTTTTGGGAGACCCTGAATTCTATCCTGTGATAAACTTTTTACTTAGAATCTCTGAGCTCTCCAGACTCTGATGTCCTGGGGTTATGAGTAGCATGAAGCTGATGCTCAGATAGATTTTTCTCTTCCTCTGTGGACCAACGATGACCAACCACCTACGTTCTGCAGGATTTAAAATTATCTGCAGGAGGCCGGCCCAGTGGCGTATGGTTAAGTTCGCCTGCTCTGCTTTGGTGGCCTGGGGTTTGCAGGTTTGAATCCTGGGCACGGACCTATCCACCATTCATCAAGCCATGTGTGGCGGCGTCCCACATACAAAATAGAGGAAGATGGGCACAGATGTTAGCTCAGGGTTAATCTTCCTCAGCAAAAAGAGGAGGATTGGCAATAGATGTTAGCTCAGAGCCAATCTTCCTCACAGAAAAAAAAGAGATTATCTGTTAGCCAAATTAGCCAGTAATGCTTAATGTTTCTAAGCATCAGAGAGTGATAAAAACAAAAAACTATTTCTTTTTTTTTTGAAAGGAAGATTAGCCCTGAGCTAACATCCGTTGCCAATCCTCCTCTTTTTGCTGAGGAAGATTGGCCCTGGGCTAACATCCGTGCTCATCTTCCTCTATTTTAGATGGAATGCCACCACAGCATGACTTCACAAGCAGTGCGTCGGTCCACGCCCAGGATCTGAACCTGCAAACCCCGGGCCGCCGGAGAGGAAGGCACGAACTTAACCACTATGCCACCGGGACAGCCCCCAACAAACAACTGTTTCTGCCTTTGAGCAGCAAGGATGAAGTTTGGTCTGGGTTGGGGGAGATAATGACACCTGGTATGTGTGCTGGTTTCCCATTTGGTCCCATTCACGGCAAGCAGAAAGTGCATACAGCCTAGGGTAGGTCAGGCCATCAGAGATCTAAGTTCTTAAATGGTGGCTGGGCCTGGGAATCTGGGGTGACTTTTGAGGAATTCAGTTCTGCAAAAGATTAAAGAATATGAAGGTGCCTTCATCTTAGTCAAATGCAGGTAATCAATCTGCCCTTTGCATGGAATAAACTAGGACCTTAGAAGTGAAGATCAAAAAATCCAGGATGGAAAATTGGCTGGAGAAGGTCCAGCCTGACCTGGATGTAGACATTTCTCCTGCCTTGTCTTGTCTCTTGCTACAAATCATTCTGCAAGGAATAGGCAACAGCAACTTCAATTCACACACACTTGAAGGATGGTGACTTCCGTATTATCCATGGTGAAATTCACAGCCAACAATCAATATGTATTTTCAGGTGAAGAACCATCATTCATTTCTGTTATCGGACAGTCTCAGGCAGAAATCATATCTTTTGTGACTTGAGTGCACGGCATTTTCAACTGCGTTATGACTGTGGCTGAGAATAGGACTGTGTTCTGACTGGCATTTCATTGCTGCAGTTTTCTGAACTGCCATTTGTGTTGGGGTATCCAGGACAAGTGTGGGTTTTGGGAGGAAGAGGAGGAGAGGAGAGGGAAAGAAAAAGTTGTCTGCAGGGAAAGAGCTATTTTTGTTAGCTTGAAGGAGCTTAATTTGTTATCATTGACACGGAGTGTAATGTTGATTTAACTTTTGCATTGGAGGTATTGATTTTACATTGAAAAGCCAGACACCAGCCATTGTCTAACAATGACCAGCACAATCAGAATTTCAGACCTAGCATGATGTAGAGGAGGAATGGCTTTCAGAAGATAAAGGATCTTGTCCTGGCTCTTTGAAGAATTAGCTGGGTGACACTAGCCAAGTCACTTTACCTCTGTGGGCTTCAGATTTTGCATCTATCAGGAGATAGATGTGGAATACTTGACCTAAGGTGCCTTCTAGCTCTAAAGGTCTTTGACTCTATGATTGGGGTTGAGTTTTACTCTTCGTTAACATCATAAATGCATAAAATGAGGCAGGTTTCTATGGAATGACACTACGTGTTTCCAAGTCTTTGCTGTGATAAACAGTGCTTCAATGAACTTCATGATTGTGCATATACATATTTCCATACTTGTGAGAGAATTTCTGAAGAGTATATTTCTGGAAGTAGAATTGCTAGGACAAGAGTTATGCATGTGAAAATTGTTTTTATAGATACTGACAAGTTGCCCACCAAAAGCTGTATCAATTTATACTCTGTACCCGTTAAAATTTTTTGGCGTCAGATGATAGAAAACTCAACCCAAAGTGGAGAAAGAAAATTTAATGGACCTTGTACCAAAAGGTCCAGAGAGGATCTGGTTTCAGGCATGGTTGGATACAGCCTCAGAAATCAGTCATCCGGCCGCAGTTTCTCTCTCCTGGCTTCTCAGCCCCACTTCCTCTTTAGAGGCTCCATCGCAGATAAATCTCTCTTCATGGTATTAAAACAGTGGTGGCATTCTAGGCTTCATCATCTCAGATTATAGTCTAGTGAGAAATATCACATGTTTATATCCCAGAAGTTTTGGTCAGGGTCTCATTGGCTTTGATGGGTCATGTGCCCTTCTCTGAACCAGTGAGAGTGCCCAGGGCCATGAAGGCTTTTATTGGCCAAACCTGGAGCTGAGTTAGCTGGAGTTAGGTGCACCAGAACCTCATGGTGAGAGTGGGGCAGGGTGGCTTACCAATTAGAGTTACCAGCTATTTCTGGAAGTAGGGTCAATGGATGGAGTATGAAATCAATAAAGGTATATGGAGACAGATGCTTTCATATGGATTTAGGAACTTAGATTTTGTTCCATCTTGAGATGTTGACCTTTAAAAGAGTTGGCATAGAAGATCAATTAGGTGGTATGATTTAAATGACATTCTTTGCACTGCCAGTTGGGACTATCATTATGTACTACTGAAATGTTTTTAAGAGATATCCTTAGATAAGATTGGTTTTATAACTGAAAAAGGAACACAGTTCCTTTAAAAGAAGGAGCAGATGTATTAAAGAACAAAAGCATCTTAATGGTTCTGTTAAGGTTGCTATGGAAATAACCGTCGGCAAATTTTATTTTAAGTCCCTTAAAATTAGCATCTGTAGAGAGAAGAGAAGTTTGGAGTTGAACAGGTTGTTTTGTTTTGTTTTGATTTAAGAGAGAGAGAAGTCTTAAAGTTGGGGCAAAAAGTCTTGAGGTTTTTTTTTGTGTGTGTGAGGAAGATTGGCCCTGAGCTAACATCTGTGCCAATCTTCCTCTATTTTATATGTGGGATCTTGCCACAGCATGGCTTGAGGAACAGTGTGTTGGTCCACACCTGGGATTTGAACCTGTGAACCCCAGGCCGCTGAAGCAGAGCCTGCGAACTTAACCACTACACCACTGGCCAGCCCCTAGTCTTGAGGTTTTTAATCTAGAAGACACGTGTGAGATCCCTTAGGCCAGTGGTTCTCAAATTCTAGTGAGAATCACCTGGAAAGTTTGTTAAAACGCAAGTTTCTGGGCTGCACCCCAAAGATTCTGATTTAGCAGGTCTGGGCAAGGCCCATACGTTTGCATTTCTAATGAATTCCCCATTGATGCTGATGCTGTTGGGGTGAGGACCACACCTTAAGAAGCACTGATCTAGGCAACTTCCTTTCCTCTCAGTTAGCAGATGGGGAAATTAAAACTTGGAGAGGTCAGGGGGCCGCCCGGTGGCGCAGCGGTTTAGTCCGCGCTTGGCAGCCCGGGGTTCGCAGGTTCGGATCCCGGTTGCCCGCCGATGCACCGTCTGTCAGCCACACTGTGGCGGCATCCCATATAAAAAATAGAGGAAAGACGGGCACAGATGTTAGCCCAGGGCCAGTCTTTCTCAGCAAAAAAGAGGAGGATTGGCAATGGATGTTAGCTCAGGGCTGGTCTTCCTCACAAAAAAAAAAAAAAAAAACCTTGGAGAGGTCAGGGGCTGGCTGAAGGTGACTCTGAGAGTAAGCAGAGGAACTGGGTTAGAACTAGCTCTCCCCACCTTTTCTTCCCTTCTCTTATCTCCTCGCCCTTCTCCTCCCCTCTGTAAGGAAACTGAGCTCTGGATTGCTTATTGCTAAGGTCATAGGGCAGAGTTAGGAAAGAACCTAAACCTCTTGACTTCCAGGCTTGCACCTTCTCCATGTGTCTCCAGGGTTTCCACTCCTAGAGAAGCAATGTACCAGGAGATTATTGGTTTTCCCTTTCAGTAGACAGATTATTCAGAAAGTGTTTTACTTCAAAATGGAGAATAAGGAGAGCCTGCATTGTTAGGTAGAATGAATCCTGAGCCCCATGACAGAGGGGAACTCAATAGTAATCAAAAAACTCTTTGTCTTGGGAAAAAAGATGCCAGTAGCTGGTGTCTGATAGGAAAAACTTTCCTCTACCCTCTTAGACTCAGGACCTGGGGGCCTGCAAATTAAACAAAAGATAGATTGACAAGAAAGGAAAAGCATATACTTTTATCAATTTTTTTTTTTTTGCACAGAAGATCACAGAAAAGAAGTGAAACTTGAAGAAGTGGTTTGACTGGGGGCTCATATACCATTTTAACAAAAGAAAGTGGGTTTGGGTTTCAAGGGATGATAAATCATGGGGAAGTGACTAGAAAATATATGGGGGAATTAATGGAAGATAAAGTTTATTTAGTAAGGTATGTTTATGCAAACTCTTCTCAGTGTGATCAGAATGCTCTTCTCTTCCTGTTTGGGATGGGGAGGGAAATACCTTTATGCCCTGCTTTTAGGCAGGTAAGAGGGGGGCAGAGAACTCTTCCTGCATCTGTTGACTTTCAATTGCCTTTGGCTCAAAATAATCTTTTTGCCAAAGTGACATATTTTAGGGTGGCGTATTCTGGACTCCTTCACTGGACAGAGGATTCAGAGACTTGCCAAGGTAAAGGCTGGTGAAGCTCAGACGTGTGCAGGAGCAGCGTTGCAGTGTCATAGGCTGAAAGAGTCGGGGTGACGGTCATCCAGCCCGAGGGAAGCTATGCTTAGATTAAGCACTTATTGAAAGGACTAAAATGAGATTTCAAATGATTTTATTTATTTTTATTAAAAAAACCGTCCCTTAATTGTGTGTTATATTTTAGAGGCTAGTATGTAATGATATTGCTTAATGAAGACTTCTATTTTGGCTTTTAGAAAATATCTACGTTAGCCATGCCCGTGTAAAGAATAGGTATTTTTTCCACTAGACAATTACTAAAAGACCGTTATCTAGCTTAATCTCAATTATGGGCAACATAACTAGGAAGAAATAAACTGCATTGGGAGTGTTGGACTTGCAAATGCAAATCTACAAAGTGACAGCAAATGTCATGATCCCCCTGCCTTAAAATATCTTCCCGACCTGGAAGCCTCGTGCTTGTGTTGAACGTTAGCTGTTTCCTGAGTTATCTTGCAAAATGTACACACATTGTTGTGTGTAATAACTCGGAAGGAGTTAGTTTATCAGATCACTTCTCTCGTGACAGGAAGCTCTAGGGCAGCGTAGGAACAGGGAGGCAAAGCAGAGGGGGATGGAAAGAACAGACAGGGTGTCTGGGGGCTTGCTGACTTAACCATGTGAATACAGTAAGTGGATGTGTGGATGTGATACTATTCTCAGGATTCATATATTAAATTTTCTCTCCAATTCTGGAAGGAAAGGGATTGTAGTCAGCAGTTGGTCAGGTGGAGTATTTTGGGTGCTGGGGGCCTTCCAAGAACCCCTGAAATCTCATCGAAAAGTGACTGCAGTTTTTCTTCCGTCCCTGCTCTGCCCTTTAAGGGGCTCGCTCCTTCCCTGACTTTCTGCTACACGTTAGGTCATCAGAGTTCATTTGGAGGGTCTTCCGATCAGCAAGTCCAGGTGGTGGCATACACCAATGCTGGATTGGCCACGTTCAACCCCATTTCTGCCACCATATGACCCAAGGGCAAGTTACTAAACCTCTTAGAGTCTTGGTTTCCTCAATTATAGATATGCTAATAATTTTTATATCACACAATAGTGCAGATTAAGAAGGACAATGTATGGAAAATATACAGCATAATCAAGTCTAGGCCGTTACATGTTGGGTTTTCAGAAGCAGATGCTGAGATGGAGTTCGGGGTGCAAGACGTTTATTAGGGATCAGCTCCTGTGAGCAGAGAGGGGGGGAAGCAGGACGGGACAGAGGAGAAGGTGAGCTGCAGGCCCTCCAAAGCCTCCACCAACCCAGGAGGCCCCGAGGGAGGACTGCCCGTCTGAGTTGTCCCACAAGGGGCCAAGAGGGCCGGCCCTTCATATCCTTGCCTCGCTCAGCCACCAGATGTGGCTGCCCTGGGAAGGGCACGCTCTTGGGCCAGGCAGCTCTTGCAGCAGAGGCAGACCCGAGCTGACATCTGGAGGCTGTCTGCTGGCCACGCCCCTGCAGCCAAGCAGCAAGGCCTCCTCTGAAGGCTGGGAGGCTTATCTTTATATCTACCACATAGGCATTCCACAAACAGGTCTCCTCCCTGCCACCAAAACCATCCTCTTTCTTACTTTGTCTCCACATTCTTTCCGTTCTCCGTCAGCTTCTCCTGCACCTGCTTCCCCACGTCCTGTCCTCCCTAGCCATCCTGAGAGCTTGTGGTTCCCCGGCAGGGGCCTGGAAGTGGTGCATGCTTCAGCTGCTCTCCCACACAGGGCAGTTTAAACAGGAAGTATCTTCAACGCTTTTTGTCTCATTCAGATAATTTACCAGTTACGCACGACTCCTCTTACTTTGGTAGAGAGAGGAAAACAGCCAGGCTTTATTCTGCAGGATAGAACAACACAGATGCTGGCGAATGTGCTGTTGGCCCGTGGCCTGCCAGCTGGTACTCACAATGGGGGAGAAGGCACTGGATGCCTCGCTGACAGATTTCCAAGAACACTCTGGGCAGCCGAAAAAGCCATTTGGGCTTGTTTCTTTTCTCTCTGTTACCTTTCTGAGAGATAAAGAGGCTGACGGCTCATGAATGGGAACATGGATTTGATAACGTTTGGGAGGAGATTAATGTGAAGGGCGCTAGGAAACCAATGTACAAATTACGGAATAGGGAAGATGGTAGAATCCTAAATGCCTATGACATTCAGAAGCTGCTCTCTTGAAGGTATGCAGGCAATGGGAAACCAGACCATGGGCAGAGAATTGCAAGCAGCTGTGAGGGCCCCAAATGGGTTTGTGATTGTCTTCCGAATGTGATTGATCCGGGCATCAGTCCCTGGAGGTGCCAGCATCTATAGGTGTCCCAGTCCACAACTCTCTGAGCTGCTGGGATAATTCCAAAAATGGCAGAGAGAGTGAGAGCATGGGCACCATTTGGCCACATTATGGGAGTGCCACTGATTCTATGTCCTGGCAGTTGATTCGCTTGACATGAAATCTCCTGTGTCTGGGCTAGGAGCCCACGTCAGGGGCTGGAAAAGACCACCAGCTCCCTCCAAGGACTGCAACCGTGAAATCCACCGCACAGTGGCCTCTTGTGGACGAGCTTCCCTCGGGGGTCCCATGAGGTCCTACGAAGTGGGAACTCCCTTTCAGACCCCATTCAACCCTCAGCCATTCTTTTTAAAAAATTTTATTTTGATTAAAACACTTAACGTGAGATCTATCCTCCTAACAAATTTTAAGTGCACGATACATTATTCTTAACTATAGGTACAATGTCGTACAGCTGCTTTCTAGAGCTTAATCATCTTACTTAACTGAAATTTTATGCCAGCTGATTAATAATTCCCCATTTCTCCCTCCCCCCTGGAAACCACCATTCCAGTCTTGGATTTTATGAATCTGACTATTTTAGATACCTCGTATAAGTGGAAACATGCAGTACTTGCCTTTCTGTGTCTGGCTTGTCATTTAGCATAATGTCCTCAAGGTCCATCCATATCGTCACATATTACAGAATTTCCTTCTTTTTTAAGTCAAGCCCCCAGTGTTCTGTGGAAGAAGCTAATAGCAGGACCCCAGTTTAGTTCCATGTTTGGGGAGTTCAGCCTGGATCCCGAAGTGCTCTGTGCAAGAAAATAGTAGTGTAGGGCGTTACAGTGCTCAAACTCGATTCTGCCCGCGACAGTCCACTTCATTTGTGAGGACACCGACACTCGGAGGGGTTGAGTGACTTACCCCAGGTCTCGCCAGTTGTGAACCGAGGGGCAGGTCCCAAGTTCTCACCCCAGCTGGCTCCATAGACTTCGGGTACGTGGTGACCCTGGTTCTGATTTTTCTCAAATCAGAGAAGACATGGGGACATGGACATTTAATCCATGGAGACTCAGGTCAGGCTCACTAAATAACCAGGGGTCAGAGGATGCCACTCGTCCTTCCTTGCAAGTAGTCAGGCATCATGCTGCGATCCTCTGGACCGTGCTGGCCACTAGCCACATGTGGCCACTGAGCACTCCAAAGGTGGCTAGTCCAAATTGAGATGTGCTGTACCTGTGAGTTTCAAAAGCTTAGGATGAAAGAAGAAGGTAAACTATCTCATTAATAATTTTTACATGGATTATATGTTGAAATGTTATTTTGGATCTATGGAGTGAAATAATTATATTAAAAATGGTAATTTATATTTATAATAATATCAAATATATTCTTAAAATTAATTTCACTTGCTTCTTCTTACTTTTTAAAATAGTGGCTGCTGGAAAATTTAAAATACCCACATGGTTCACATTTTACTGGGTTACTTTACCTTTCCCCACATCCCTAAACGCTGTTACTCAATTTTTAGCTTCCGCTTCTTTATTCGACATCACTGTTACTGGTTGGGGACTGGGTAGGTCATCTGCTTTGGACCTTGAAATTTAAGAGGTGGTTCACAGCATGAGTGTTATTTCATACTCAGGTAAGCATGGTTATAGTCGGGTCCTCATAGGGGACTCAGCAGTTTAATGTCAATGAAGAAGCCTCTTAGGGGTCACGCCTCATTCATTCAACAAATATTTCTGTAACATCTTCTTGATGACAGACTGTTATGCCAGGTTCTGGGACTATGTCTGAGAACAAGAAAGTAGTCCCTGGTCTTGGGGAGCTTACAGTCTGGTAGGTGCAATGGACATTGTGATGTTAATTTTATTTGTCGACTTGACTGGGCCACAGGGTGTCCAGATATTTAATCTAACGTTATTCTGGCTGTGTCTGTGTGGGTATGTTTGGATGAGATAAACATTTGAATCGGTAGACTGAGGATAGCACATTGCTCTCCCTAATGTAGGTGGGCTACATCCAGTCAGCGGAAGGTCTGAAAAGAACCGAGAGTCTGAGTAAGAGGGAACTTCAGCAGCCTGACCCCTGGAGCTGGACATTGGTCTTTTCCTGCCTTTGGACTCACACTGGTACTTACACCATCAGCTCGCTTGGGTCTCCAGCTTGTCAACTGCAGATTTTGGGATTTACAGCATCTATAGTCACATGGGCCAATTCCTTATAATAAGTCTCTTTCTCTCTCTCTTTATATATATATATATATATATCTCCTGTTGGTTCTGTTGCTCTGGAGAACCCTGACTAACACAGACATTAAACAATTTGCATACTGAATAATTACATACCTGTGTGGAGGTGTGTTGTGTGGTGAGTTGATATGGAAATGTCCAGGGGCTGAGTCCATTCTAACATCCTCAGGGTTACCCTAGACTCTAGCCTTTTCCCAAAGAGTCCTGGACCCCTGGATCATCTCCCACAATTTGGCCACCTCCTTGCATCCACAGGGCAAGAAATGACCCAGCCAGGTCTACACCCTAAGTCTGGTCCAGAGTGGAAAGGCTCTCCCTGTGCCTTTACCAGTCTCGACTCCAGGTAGAGGAGGCCAGAAAAATGCTCTAGTTTTCAGTTCCCCTCATTTCCTTTTTATTATTTAAATTGCTTTTGATAAGATGGCTTAATGAAAATGAACACCTTGAACACCTCTGCCACTTGGTGTTCTGTACGTTTCATGTAGTTTTGACAGTGAAACTAAAAATGTCATCATTCTTTATATCCCTCAATACCGTGTGGGCAGTTTTGGGAATAGCCTGGCATTCCTGGCAGAGAGCCTGCGGTGGGTGCTACATTGTGGGGGTGGGGGGAGCACGTAGTTTTGGATGTGGTGGGAGTGTGGTCGGATTAGCTTGGATGTCAGTCCTGGCTGTCTACTGTCTATGTGACCCTGGGTAAGTCATTCAAAGTTGCCTGACCCCAGCTTCCTCGTCTGTACAATGGGCCTCATACCCCACACCAGGTAGGCTGCTGGGGGATTAGAGATCAAGAATAGAAAGCACCACTCTAGCATATAACAGATGCTCAATTAGTGGTCTCTTGATATGCTGGTTAATCTTCATGGGGAGAGCCTTACGTTCTTCTCTGGTCCCTTGGTCCTAGGCTGGTCAGGTTGACAGAGGGACAGAATCTGAGCACTTAAGTTAGAACAGTATTGTGGTTGTCTATAATAGCATAACACACTACTCCAAACATGTGCCTGGATCCTGTGGGTGAGAGATTTGGAAATATGCAGGGTTGACCTGTCTGCTCCATCACATCTGGGGCCTCAGTGGGAGGACTTGAGTGGCTGGGGGCTGGAATCATCTAGAGGCTTCTTCACACACATCTGGCTGGGTGTGAAGTGGTATCTAATTGTGGCTTTGATTAGCATTTCCCTGATGGCTAACGACGTGAAGATCTTTTCACATGGGTATTGGCTATCTGTGCACCTTCTCTGGAGTAGTGTGTATTCAAGGTCTTTCCCCATTTTTAAATTGAGTTGTCTTTTCATTATTGACATGAGTTTTTTATACACTTTAAACACAACTTTCTTATCAGATATTTGATTTGCAAATATTTTCTCCCATTCTGTGGGGTATCTTTTCGCTTTCTTGACTTTGTCCTTTGAAGTACAAATTTTTAATTTTAAGTCCAACTTATCTATTTTTACTTTTGTTGCTTGTGCTTTTGATGTCATATCTAAGAAGGCTTTGCCTAATCTGGGTTCGTAAAGATTTACTCCTATATTTTCTTTTAAGAGTTTTATAGTTTTCGCTCTAATGTTTGGGTCTATAATGCATATTGGGTTAATTTTTGTATGTAGTGTGAGTAAAGGGTCCAGTTTTCCCAGCACCATTTGTTGAAAAGACTATTTTCCCCCTATTGAGTTTTCTTGGTCAAAAATCAATTGACCATAAATGTTAAGGTTTATTTCTGACTCTCAGTTTTATTCCATTTATCTATATGTCAATCTGTGTGCCAGTACCACCCTTACGCCATAATTACTGTAGCTTTGCAGTAAGTTTTGAAATCAGGAAATGTGAGTCTTCCAACTTTGTTCTTTTTCAGTATGTGATGTTTTGGCATCAAAAACATCCCATCATCAAAGCCAAAGCTCTAGATAAAACCTAAATATGCAATTTTGGGCAACCTGCCTCCTTTCCTGTATCGTTTTTCTTTTTATTCCCTGTGAGCATTTAGACACTCCACATGATTTCCATCTATCTCTTTATCAAAAGCTGCTCTCTGGGGAAGAATAGAATAAACTTTTTCTTACTTAGGTATAAATGACTAAAAAAGCTTAAAGTTACTAGCATTCTCAGGAGAATTTACTTTTCAAAAAGGAAAAAAAATGTCTTAAGTCTAGGAATTATTCTCTAATGGTAACATTTTCTCTAGAAGCAGGCAAGAAAAATGCTTTTTTTCAGGCAGGGAAGCCCTCATATTGCATCTGAAATGATGGTCCAGACGGGCCCTTATACTACCTGTGCCCAAGGCTGGCTTTGTTCAAAGTTTATTGATTCTCTCTCTCCCATCTGTGAGTTTTATACCCATTACTTACTTGCTTTGTGACCTTGGGCAAATTAACCTCTGCGAACCTCAGTTTTCTTTATGTCATACGGAGAAAATCGTGCTTATCGCAAAAATGTCTAGCATGTGTTCTGTTTAGCTGCTAAAAATCAGACCAACATACAGTTTGACTTGACAAATACAACTTCAAAAAACAAATGCCCTCGTCATTCTCTGGTTCCCGTTCTCCAGGGACAGAGGTGAGCTTTTTAGTAAAGTGATTTAATTCTTCCTTATACCATGCCTAGGGAGAGTATGGGAGGACCATTTGGGAAAGCCAGGTTTTACTGAAAACAGTACCTGGGAAAATGGAATGGAATACTCTGATTCTCCCCTCAACACCAACAACTGTGGATGCAGGACGTCTTGCTCAGTCACCTCTGATTTGGAACAAGAGATTGCACTTGATCACACCTCGTGATGACACGTAGCTTTATACTTTCCACACTCTTTCCCAGGATCAGCATATCTGATCCTCAAAGCATTCCTGTGAGGCCAACTTTATTGCTCTGTTACAGATAAAGAAACTGAGCCCAGAGAAGCTAGCAGACTTCAGACCCAAACCTTCTTTCCATGCACGTCACAGATTGTAAGGATGAGAATGACCTTGGACCCTAAGACCACCACTTATGCCATTCCAGATCCCAGAGACCGGTCTGCTCTTTGTTTTATACACTTATTGGAGATTTTATCTAGTTTGGCTATGGGAGTGTTTCTGTCTCTAGAAGCTTCTTTGTTGTTGTTATAAGATGGAAAATTTAAAACCCCCAAACACAAAACACCTGCATATTTTTCCGAGTTGCTATCTGAGCCAGTGATTCCCAGTGTTGCTAAGCCTGAAAACCGCCCGCTAATAACAGATGCTGGTGCTACTGCTGAGTGGACGCGGCCCCCCCCCCCCCCCCCCCCGTGCATAGACGTGCCCCGGGCACGCGGGCGAGCGCCGGGCGGGCCGAGCACTCCTGGCCCTGTCCGGCAGATGGCAGCATTGCGCAGCCGATGCCTCTTCGCCCCGCGCGAGCCCCACTTTTTCCCTCCCCCATCCCTGTGCTTGGTCGCGAGGCGCAGGTGGCAGCGCCTCCTGATTCCCCGACGCCCGCTGTGCCGGACCATATACAGGCGGGTCACAACAGGTCTGACTCCACAGCAGGGGGCTGACAGACTCGGGTGTTTTTGTGACTCTGGGCGTAACCGTTGCTTTGGCTAATTGGCCCAGTTCGTTTGAGTCCATCCCTCCCCGCTCCCCCCCCCCCAAGGAGACGTGCAGAGAAGGCTGATAAACGCCCGTCATCCGAATGGTTTCCTCCCCCGCTCTTTTTGTTCCGTGAGCCTTATCCTTGAGACCCCCGTATCCGCCCGCCGCTCAGGGTCCCGGTTGTGCTTGTCGTTCGGGTTCTCCCGCGAACAGGGGCTCCGCGTGCCCGGGCTATGCTGACTACCGCCACTAGAGGGCACCGTCGTCACGTGCTGCGCAGCAGCCGGCCGGGGAAGGCGGCGCGGTGGTCCGGCGCGGTCCACGTCCTAGGCGTGACCTTGGGACCCTCCACTGCCTGTGGCGGGGCATTTCCCCTCC
Source organism: Tapirus indicus (assembly GCA_031878705.1). NCBI lineage: Eukaryota > Metazoa > Chordata > Mammalia > Perissodactyla > Tapiridae > Tapirus > Tapirus indicus. The sequence continues at coordinate 43,503,205 of CM062919.1, forward strand.
TGACTATATGGGATCCTTCACGGTGTGCCCTGGGTCCCATACCCTCAGAAATCTCATTCCACCCCTCCTCTCCCGTTTCTCAACCTCTCTGAATAGGTTAGATCTCTCCTATCAGCTTTTAAACATCTTCAAGTAAACCTCATCTTGGAAAACAATTCTCTGTGACACTAAGTTCCCCTCCACTGTCCACCCCTATTTTTCAGGGTACCCCCCCCTTAGAATCTCATTCGATCTCTCTAGAATTGGCATCCTCTCCCTTCCTCCAAACTCCATCCCACCTTGGGTGGATTCTGCTTTTGAGACTTCCACCGGTCGGGCTATTCCTTTCTATTCTTTTTTTTTTTTTTGCTGAGGAAGACCAGCCCTGAGCTAACATCCATTGCCAATCCTTCTCTTTTTGCTGAGGAAGGCTGGCCCTGGGCTAACATCTGTGCCCATCTTCCTCTACTTTATATGGGACGCCGCCACAGCATGGCTGACAAGCAGTGCCTCGGCTGGCACCCGGGATCTGAACCCGTGAACCCCAGGCTGCCAAGCGCTGACTAACCTGCTGCACCGACTAACCTGCTGCGCCACTGGGCAGGCCCCTCCTTTCTATTCTTTAAAGGAATTTTCTTCCTTTGCCAGCCCTTTGAGTGTCCATGGTCCCGGCATTCTGTCTTTGGTTCCTCTCTCACTCTCCTCACTCTCCCTGCGACCCTGTTTCTGTGCATAGAGCCAAAACCTACCACCACCTTCTCCGCTACCACCAGCATTTATTGATCACTGATCCTGATGACGACCACGTTTTTATCTCCAGTACAAGTTTCTCTTCGGTGCTACAGACCCATTTCTTCATTTTCCCAGGAGCCACTTGGAAATAATGCTTAGAAAGTAGTGTCTGGGCTCTTACATTGAGAATGGAGGGCAATGTTTGTCTCCTGTATAGCGATGCTTGGAATAATGATGCTTCACCTCCAACCAGCTGGTGCTTCTGTTCAAGGCTTCTCCGAGACTGGAAAATGTCCTTACCTAGTGCTTAACTGGAGGTGCACTCACTAAACCTGACCATCCCTTCTCACTCCACCCCCTGTTGAGGGAACAACACATGATCACATGATCTGAACCCCATTCCCAGTCCTGGCTGACTGGATCTGGCAGGACACCTGAGCTCAAGCTGCAAAAATGGAGTGGCACTGGGACAGTCAGTGTCTTCTTTTGAGATTCTCGGACTGGAACACTGAAAGGAATGATCTAGTTAAAACAGGGAGAGCTGAGCTGAAAGGTCATATGGATGGAGGGTCATGTGACAGATGAGTAACCTGAGGCAGCCAGCTGAGTAGAGGAGGAAGGAAGAGGTGGGGGTTAGATAGCCCCAGAATGTCTCCATTTCCGGTTTCTCAAGAAACCCAACGGTACTCTGTGCCCCTGATTTCTGAGCGATTTTGTGTGTTCTTTCAGTGGCCTCTTCACCTTGAGCCAGCCCAGAACTGTGGCTAATTCATGAAGAAGCAGAGGAAGAAAAGACAGGTAGCAGAGAGGACCAGCAGGGTCTCGCAGGCTTCCCCACTGGACTCCAGTGGCTGGTGTGTGTCGGGGGGAAGCAGAGAGATTCAAGGCCCCCACGTGGAGTTGCCACTTCCGTTCCTGGGAACCGTCATATCCCACCTACCGCTGGATCTTAGCAGGGTGGTCAGCCATGGCTCCAAAAGTCTAATGTTTTTTGAAAATGTCACTAGACTTATGGAGTGGGATAATACCAAAGACATAGCAGCATGAAACATTTATCGAATGCCTATTTTATGTCAGGAACTGAGGTGGTTTCTGGGGAAATAGAGGTGAATAAGATCTGGTCCTTGCCCTCAAGGAGCCCACAATCTTTCAGAGAACAAAACACCTGAATATAATACAGAGTGACAATACTAAAGTAGAATTATGTACAAAATGCTACAGGAATATAAGAGAAGAAATCGTTAGTTCTGCCTTTGACGCAGATGGGAAGGACACAGGGAAACTTTCAAAGGGGAAGTGACTTTTGAACTGAACCTTGAAGGATGAGTAGGAGTTTGCCAGACAGAGTATAAGGGTTTGCATTCTAGGGAGAGACAGCAAAGGCTGAAAGATACATGAGCACATGGTCCGAGAGAAGACTTAAGTAGTACTGCAGTGTGTGTGTGTGTGTGTGTGTGTGTGTGTGTGTGTGTGAGTGAGGACGGCGGTGTCTGTAGCAGCAGACGACACGGAGAAGGCAGGAGAGGGCCAGAACGTGAAGGATCTTGTCACGATTAGGAGCTTGGATTGCATCTTGAGGACACTGTGCAGCCGCAGGTGTTTAATTGGGGAGACTTGCAATCAGAGCTGTCTTCGGAAGGACAGCTGGAGGCGGAAGGGAGGGTGCCTGGGGGGAGGAGAGCATGGAGGAGGTCAGTCACAGCACGCCTGCTCTCAGCTGTGTCTGACAAACTCTAGCAATATCCTGGGGCTAAGATAAGAGCGTGGGCAGGTCATAAATTATAGCTGATTGGAGCACTGTTCTCCAGGAAGGGTGTGAGTCCGTGCATGCCGCTGTCAGCACCGACGGCCAGTGCTTCCACTGCTGCGCCGCAGGCTGCTGTTTCTATTGACTCGTTCACTCATTTTTTCAGCAAATATTCATTGAAGGTCACTTTGGGCCAAGTACAGCACTGGGTGCTGGGGATACCATGACGAGAACGCAGGTGTGGCCCCCCCCCCATCATGGAATCTATTGTTGACTGGGGGAGACAGCTATATATTGGATAATTTCATGACTAAGTACATGAATTTCCCACTTGTAAGGCAAAGAATGCAGTTCTGTGAGTGAATAACAAAGAACTGCTGGAAGGACTGTCAGGAGCTCACAGGTGGGGGAGGGGGTTTCAGGCGAGGAGTGGAATGTGTCAAGGCCCTGTGGCCTGCGAGAACGTGGTGTAGTTGAAGAACTGGAAGCCTGAGTGTGAGGTGAGCTGGTGAGAGAGACAGGAGCCAAGCCATGGGGCCCCGTCTTGTCCAGGTCAAGCTTTAGGTAAGGTATTTGTTGAAGGAGAACAGGTCAGTTAAATCTGAATGCCGCAAAGCTGGGAGGAAAGTGGAAAATTTGAATTTCAGTCAAGATTCAAGAAAATCTCATGGGTCTAAATGAAAAGTGATGGAGTTCAACAAATGTGAAGTTCTACATTTAGGTTAAAATTTTTAATTGACTTTCCAAGATTTATGTATAAGGATATTTATCATTGCATATTTATTGTAGGGAAAAAATGGGAAAAATGAAATATCCAACTATAGGAAAATGATTAAATATCCAGTGTATACAAAACTGGGTTCAAATGCTAGCTTCTCCATTTACTAGCCACGTCACTGGACGAGGTACATATCCCCTTTGTGCCTCGAATGCTACACAAGCACTGCGTCAGTGTTAGCTATTATTATACCTGTTAATATTTTGTTTCCAAATGTGTATGATGTGTATAATGTTAGATGGGGAAAAATCTACATTACGCAGTTTAATCCCTTTTTGTTACACACATTAGGTGGGTTTGTGTTTTTCTGTAGCTTCAATCTTCTGCTTTGTCAGCTTGGGTATCAGATATGGTCACATGTCTCCAGTGAACTGAGGGGAAGCCCTTTCTCACTCCGCATGAAAATTCCCTTCTTGTTGCTGGTGATCCCCTCCTTGTGATATATTTAAGGCTCCTCTGTGCCAGTTTATCCAGACTAAAGAATCGGTGATACTCCCAAGTGCCTGTGGAGAGAGCCCTGGAGAATCTACTCAGTCCACTGGGAGCCCCGTCTGCTGCTCCCAACACTGGTGTCTGGTGAAAGCAGCTGGCCACCACTGCCGTGGGCCAGCCCTGGCTGTGCTGTCACAGCTGGTCAGGGGATGGTTCTCACGGTGCTGGGAAGAGGAGATTCTTCTTGTTGTTCTATAACAACAGTGACCTGGGCCCCCACTGTTTTAGCTTCTTAGTTTGCCTTCCGACACATTTTTCTCAAACAGTGGCCTTGGTGCCCCAGTGGCTGCTGCAGTAGAAGTTTCCTCTCTTGGCCTTGTGCTTTGCCTAAACTACCTTCCCCTCAACATGAACAATGCAGTAATCCAGGCTCCTGTTTAAGACCAACTGAACTCCTCAGAGATGTTTGAAAATGAGTGAATCTAAGGAGAAGTGGTTGGGGTCTTGATTTCTTTCTTCCTAGGAAGTTTCTACGCTCTCTCAGATTGGCCCACCTCCTTCCCAGTGACATTTGGTTTAGTATCAGGGGACGAGATGGACAGCCTTTGTCAAGAAAAACACTCTCGTGACTGACATTCTTGCCTCTGGATGATGGGTGTCTCAGCCTTCCATCTGCAAAACTCAAAGAAACTGCCCATGTGATTGTTTCCAGAACAAAAACATGTCCCAAGATGACTTAGACATGAAAGTGGCTGGCAACTTTTAACTTGCAGATTTTCTTGCTAACAACAAATTTTAAAATTTTGTCTCATCAGGGACACTGCTGCATATTCATGAAAAAGAAACTGACTGGAAAGAACCAGGTATTAGCAGGTATTAGCCCTGCTCACCCCTGGGTGGTGGGATTCCAACGGACAGTTTTCTTTTTTATATATTTTGTTATATTTTCTAGATTTTCAACAATGAGTAGGTATTACTTTCACAATTAGAACTGTAGGTCCTGCCAATAAATTTATTTAAAAAAACAGTCCTATGAATGAATACCAGATGGAGATATCTGTGTGAATTTTTGGCCTTGTCTTAGATCCATCCCAGTTATTCCAAATGACAACCCTGTTTTCCGCAGGCAGATCTGGCTTTCCCCTAGTTCCAGTGAGAGGCCAGTGGGTCTGTTCCGTCAGAGTCCCGTATGGCCACAACGAGGGAGGTTTGGAGTTAGTCTTTGCGTTGGGTTCTATGTCTGAGTTCTAAGTCTTCCAACAAGGCTGCTGGTCACAGCCAACCCCTCACAAATTCTGCCATTGGGAGATCTGTGTGGGGTCTTCAAGATTACCTTTAGGTTCGACAATTTGCTAGAAGGACTCACAGAACTCAGAAAAGCTGTTATTGCATGGAGGTCAGGCTCTACAAGCTAGGGCCTAGCTCCCCCTGTCTAGATCTCTTGGATACTTAGAGTTTTCCTGTTTTTCACCCCTTTCTAGATCAGGGGGCCTGATCCAGGCAGGCAATGCCCTGCTTTATTCTCCTCATCACTTTATACACTGTTCTCTGAGGCCCTGTTTGAGCCAGAATTCCATGTAGGGCCGTGGGTTAGCTTGTCATTCTCATAGTCAATATTTTATACTTTTGAAGCTGTGTCCCTGCTCCAGTCTCCCCACAGGTCTTTCTGAGACTCCTGGAAGTGGGGTGCCTTGGCTATGTGTCCGCTTGGATTTGCGTTTGGACAGTTGAGCCTATACTGGGGCCATAGCTCTGCCCACACAGCCCTGTACCCCTCCTAGCCTGGGTCCAGCCCCTTTCTCCCAGCATGCCTTGCAATGAGTGCCGCTACCTTGCAAAGTAACTTACTCCTTGCAAATTCCTAAATATGTGAAGGTGAAAGATGTCTGGGGATTGTAGTTGACTACAATTTTAATGAAAGAAAGGGAGGTAATCATTAAGAAAATATTAGGCAGTATGGCATGTTGGGAAGAGTGACAGCTCTGGGGTCAAACAGACCTGAATTTGAATCCCTGCTTAGCTTTTTTCTATTTCTGTGAACTTGAACAAGTTATTTGCTCTCTGAGTTTCAATTTTTTCATCTGTTAAGTGGGAATATTAAAATTGGCCATGGTTATGATTAGAAATAATATATGCAAAGTGGCTAGCCCAGTATCTGGCATATGGTGGGCTGCAATGAATAGTAGCTACTACTAATATTATTTGGCTATACTAACAGAGTAGGTGTTTCTAGAGCAAAGAAGGTAGGCGACACACTAGTCAGTTTCATGTATCTGGGGACACATGTTTAATCTGGGGTAATCTACTCTGGGTGTGTGTGTGTGTGTGTGTGTGTGTGTCCATGATTGAACATTCAGAGTCTTTCCAAGGATGGTGATTGGGAAGGCAAAGAGTCTGCAAAACATGTCATATGAAGGAAATGGGATATTTAGCTTAGAAAAGAGAAAGCTTCACTTGTGTTGCCTTTAAATATTTGCTGGGTGACCACATAGAAGTGGAAGTAGACATGTGCAGTGTAGCTCCAATGGAGAAACTCTGGGGACACCCCACCCTGCAAGAAACTATTCTAGTTGTTTAACAATTAGAGCTGCCCAATAGTAAATTAGGCTGCCCCTGAATTGCCCTGTCCCTGGAATTATGCATTGGAAGATGTGTGACTTGTGGGAACATGGAGAAGATTTCCTCGTTGGATGGGAGCCTGGCTGAGAATGAACTCCAAGGCTCCATGTTTTTAAGTGGCTGTCTTACTCATTTTTCTCATTAAGATCCTGTAGGAAGCACCACTCATAAAAGCCCCTTGATATTAAATACCCTTATAACTTTGAAGGGGCTGTAAACACCCACAGAATATGAAAAGTGAGGTCCCCTGATCCTATACCTAGTTATCGCCCTAGAATGAAATTTCAACTTGGTTTAGGAGAGAGTGTCCCAGTAAGTGTTTCTCTTCAGAATGATTAAAGTCTTCGGGTCTATCTGGACTCATTCATTTTAACTATTCCATTTCCCAAGAATATCATCTCATTACTTTTTCAATGACCCAATATTTTCAGCACAAGTGAATGAGTCCAGAAAGTCATTTCAGCCATTGATTATTTTTGGTAACCTTCTGATCTGTTTCTGAATCCCTTTTCTTTTAATTTCCATTTATGCCCTCCTGTCTTGTCATCTGTTCTGAGCTGAAAATAGTAACTTGGCTTGACCTTATTATCTACCATTTAAGATTTTTATAGTCTTGGTTAAATCTCATCTTAATACGTGTTGCTGGCTGGAGACTGGAGTTTTTTTTTTTTTTTTTTTTTTAAGCCTGCTCTTGGTGGCTTTTATTACAGGACCAACTTTACTGTCCTTCTCTAAGTATGCCAAAATCTCACTTTGTCTTTTTGATAAGAGCTGGCTTCACAGTCAGCCTTAATAAGATATACCTGTTTGCTTAGAAACAAACACCTCCTCTTGAGCCTTGAACTGTCTGCCAAATCTGTTTGTGAATATACCAAAATTCCTGCTTTGAATCCTGTGATTCAAAATGCCACTGGACAGGGCAACATACTCGGTGGTGTTAGTTAGATCTTGATGTGGCTGAGTTTATCAGCTCCTTTCTTAGGAGTAAATTTTGATGCAGGAGAAGAGATAGGGCAATAGGAGAACTCTGGGCATTTATTTGGCCAAACGATATTCTTTTAGCAAACATTTATTGACTGCCTGGATAGGATTTGGCAGTAGGATACGGGAATAAACATGAAAAAGACACGATAGTTGACCTCAAGGACCCATTGTGCAGGGGTGTGGGGTTGTAGGTTAAGACACAGAAGAAAAGTGCTTCAGAGGTGCTTCAGAGCTTAGAAGGCAAACTTTAGATTTTGAGGACAGGATCTGGGTAGCATAAAGTCATTTTTATACTCAAAAGTGGGGAGAAAGGAGACAGAAAGTGGTAGAAAAGAATAATTTTCTTCTAGCTCACTGCGACACTTTTCTCATTGAGGAATATGAGTTTCTTTAGATTTTTAATTATCTTTCTAGTATGTCCTGCCTGGTTGGGCATCACTCAAACCATCCAGTCCTTTGAGGTTTGGGCAGACTCCTGATGCATATCTTCAGGGCCTGTCTTTGTTGGCAAATCCAATTTAAGAGGAGGCAGCAAATCAGCAGGAAAGGAGAAAATGCTCCCCTTTCTTCATGGCCAAAGCCCTCCTCTTTATTCTCTGGGTCACCAAGTCCTCTTTGTGTTCCCAGTCCCAGTTCACATTCCATCTCCCTTGTTGCACCTTCTCTGAACACCCAGGTGGACTTGAGCTCTGCTTAGCTGCAGCGCCTTCAACCTTCGTTCTCCGGAGCTCTCCTGTGGTGCTCACGGGCTGGCATTTCCAGTTGTCCTTTCTCATTTAGGGTGGGAGGTGGGCCATGATCACATCAGCATCATGACTCTCGAATGGTGGCACAAAGGCTACCAGGTCAAGGTGCTGAGGTTATCATAAAGAACAATATCACCTCTGCCCTCTGTCAAGGGCTCACATTCTGGTCCAGTCTGTCTCCAGATGAGGTTTTCTGGTATGAATTCTACAAGAACTTTTAAAAATTGTGTTTTCTTTCAATAATGGAAAGATACTCTTATTAGTTATAAAGGTTGAAATTATATTTTGCAATGATAATTTACCACTGAGAGACATTTTCAAAGAATAAGAAAGAACTTTCTTAAGACTCTATTATTTAAATTGACATTTTGTAGATAATCTCTGGGGTCAAAAGACTTATTTCTCTAAAGTAGTTCCTTATATTACTCAAGTTTGAGAGACATTGGTTTCGTTGATTTCATTCATGCAATAAACATTTATTGTATACCTATTAGTTATGTGCTGGGCACTGTGTCAGGCCCATGAGCAAGTGGTCAGGACATGTCATAGGCTCCAGAATCCTAACTGTTACTGCCTTCCAGGAAGCACCTCCCACTTGGGTCAGACTGTTGACTTCTCTATGCTTTGCTTTCTCCATCAATAAAACAAAGGTGAGAGTATTTTATCTATTTCTGTCCTCTTGGAGGTGTAGAAAAACATATCCTGAGATTAAAAAAAAAAAACCTGCAAAGAATTACTTGTAACCAAATGTGGCATTTCCAAGTCAGCTGCACAAGTGCTAACTCCACATCTCTTCATACTTCCTGCTGGTCCCAGTGGGAGGGATCTGGGACCCATGGAAGGTCTCAACTAGCCACAGCAGAAGTGGGTTCTACACTGCAGAGCAGAAGATTTTTCACAAGAGCTATTTTTGGAATTTGTTTACGCTGCCACCAACCTCCAATTTCATATTTCACAAACTCCTATGGGGCTGAGGAGTTACTCCCTGGGAATCTTCCCTGCTTAGCAGGAACTCAAGAGCAGTGTGCTGATGGGTCTCGTGTTCAAAGAACAATCTGTCACAAAGCTAAGGGGCTTATTACTCATTCTAACACTGAGAACTAAATAAACACCAGACTCGATGGAGATATAACCTGGGACCTTTTAATACAGAGCTAATATGAATAGCCATTAAAGGGGCACATTTGCAAAGCCACCACACACTGAAACAGTTCTTGTTAAAAATGCTTAACTACCCAGCATCCAGCTGCAATGCAGTCAGTGAGAATTACAGCTTGACAGTTAGACACGTCAGAGTAAGTCTCTAAGGCCACTACCTACGACTCTGCTACTACTGGAGTAGCAGGTGGGATGCACTTTGTTTTAAAGGGAGAAATTCCTTTTTATGCTAACAGACAGATGTGGGTCCAGGGTCACGCAATCCAGTTGGGCAAGTTGTTCTGATCCTGAGCATCGCATCCAGCAGGGCAAGATTTTGTTCCCAGGCCTGGAGCCAGACCCCCACGGGTACCCAAAGTGTGCTGTGTGTGGTCTCTGTAGGAGATATAGTGTGGTCCTATCAGTGGGCTACCTTATTTTCTGAATCTGTACTCTCCCTGTGGAGCAAGAACTAGCGTCTTTTTGCAGGGCACGATGCCTTCATTCATTCAGCCAATATTTATTGAGTGTTTACTTCGTGTCAGACACCACACTAGATGCCAGGAATACAGAGACGGATAATACACAGTCCCTACTTTATAGATGCTTATAATCCAGGTGGAGATACAGACAGTAAGAGGCAATTCTCCTACAGAGCAGTCAGAGTGATGCAGGTTGTTTGACCCAGGCTTGGAGGGTCAAAAGAGGCTTGTTGGGGGGTGGGTGTTCAAATTGAGACCAGGAGGATGAATAGGAATTAGCAGGTCAACTCGAGGGGATGGTGAAGTGTACAAGTCCCAGGGTGCGGGACAGTGTGTCAATTTGGAAACTACACGTATTTCAGGATGGCTGGTCATAGAGTGTAAGATGGTATGATAAGAAATGCAATGGGAGAATTAAACATCCTTGATTATATTGCCTTCTAGTTATTTCTCACTGTACCACTCCTTCCCCAAAGCAGATATGGCAGGTATTTCTTGCTTTAAATGCACACATTTAAAGCAAGAAAACCCTCAAGTAACCTTTTCAATTGAACGTTTAGTTTGCTTGGTTGAAGGCTATTTAGAAGTAAAGTGATGGTCTCTTTACTTGTTCCGAGTCAGGGTGGGGAACACATCACATGTGAGGCTAGTTATCACAGGGGTTGTGACCTGGTATTTGCCAAGCTTCCAAATGCTCAACCAAAAGTTCAGTTTTTAAGAAAGAAAGCTACCAGGGACTCTCGGTTTACAAACAGAAGGAACTGTGCCAGAGGGATGCTAGAAGCAACTCTCATGTGCGAATGCAAGACATCTGAATGTGGAGTTGTGCAGCCTGTGTGACCTACAGAAGCAGAAATTGTGGTCCTGTGAATAAGTTGGTGACTGCCATGTGACAACATGGGTTGTCAAATCAAGATGGCAGATGTAATTAATAAGAACAATATCAAGTCTTGGCATAACATTCATTATGTTTATACATTCAAATGATGTTGCAGTAGTTAAGATATTGGTTCAGCTGCTATAACAGAGAACAAAATAACAGTGGATTTAATAAAATAAAAGGGTTATTTCTTTCTTCCATAGAAATCTGAGCTGGTAGGTGGCCCATGGGTGGTAGGCAGCTCTGCTTCAAGAGGTTGTACAGGACCCAGGCATCTTCTATTTTGTCCATCTGCTGTTCTCTAAGGTCAAAGACAACTCATCACCATGTCAACTTCCAGTTGGCAGGAAGAAGGAAAGGGGAAAGTAGGGCAAACAGCTTGTTTTAAAGCCATGGCCTGGAAATTGCAGGTATCATTTCTCTTTGTATTGCATTGGCAAGCCATTGGTTGCTTGGCCACATCTAACTGCAGTGAAGTCTGGGAACTCTAGTTTCTGGTTGGGCAGCATATGTTAGAGTTTGGGGTGTTTTTGCCGAGAGAGAGGGGAGAATGGATAGTGGTAGACAATTGGCAGTCTCTGCCATAGATGTTTATCTCCATCATGCCATTTGATCCTCTCAGCAACCTTGTTAGAAAGTACGCAGAGATTATTTATCTTCCTTTTTCTAGAGGAGGAAAATGAGACAGAAAGGTTAAGAGACTTGGTCAATGTCATGCAATGAGGCCACATGGCATAGCAGGACAACCATAAAAATCTTGGTCACGAGGTACTCCAGTAGAGCATGTTATTCATCACTGAGTTTTCTAAAACTTATTCCCCAGCCTGGGAACAGCATTCCCAGTGACTGTAGCTCTTTTCCAGAAAAATCTTCAAGATAAACATGAGTTAGAGGCCCAAAGAGCACAAGTCCAAGGGCATTTTGAACATGGCCCCATGTGGATGTGGTTTGGACTAAGCATGTCTTATTTTGCCTCTTCCCATCCAAGCAAAGACTTGGGCAAATAGGACAATGGGGCTTAATGGAAAGAACATTGGATTAGGGGTCAGGAAACTGGGTTCTAGTTTGAGTTCTGTGACCAGTGTAGTCATCTTTAACTAGCATCGATTGTGTACCTATGAAATGACGGACACTGAGCTTGACACCAGCACATCTTCTCATTTAATCTCAGAACAACATTGTGAAATAGATGTTATTATCTACATTTTACCGAAGACAAAACTGAGGCCCAAAGAGCTGAGTGGCCAAGGATTATATAGGTTGTGAGAGGAAGAGCTGGATTCCAACCCAGGCCTTCTGACTCCAAAACCAGAGCTCCTCCTACTAAAGCACACTGTCCTAGATGCCACGCAACTGCTGTGTGAGCCGGATCTGAAGTGAGATACATGACCAGTTGCACACATGACCAATAGCACTTCACTTGGTGTCCATGTACATAGGTTATGCCCTTTATGATTCTGCCTTTTTGTGAAAGAAGCCCTGATACTGGAGGGCAGATCCCCTAAACTAGCCTTCCTCACACAGTCTGCTTCTTGATGGGCCCTCCCTGGGTAACTCTTTTCTCTTTATTAATTTTTTTTTCTTTTCAAAATCACCAAAGGAATACATGCTCATAAAATTCAAATAATATGGAAGGGTCTAAGATACATTGTGACAGTTTCCCCAGCCTCCCCACCTCCCCTTCTGGTCTCTTTTCCCAGAGGTACCCACCGTTAGCAATCTGGTGAGCATCTTCACATGTTTTTGCCTATGCATTTATTTTTGTCTAGATTTTTTAAAAGTAAAAATGGGAATGTGCAGATTGTTCTGCAATTTGTTTCTCCGCTTGACAATACATAGTATTTATCTTTCTATCCCGGGACATTAAAATTGACCTCATTCTTGCTGGTGGTCATGTGTTGGACTGACCATGTAGCTGACTTCGGATGCTGCTCACATTTTGGTATTACAGTCGTGTGCTGCTTAATGACATTTCGGTCAGACAGACCGCATATACAATGGTGGTCCCATAAGATTAGTACCATTTGGCCTAGGTGTGTAGTAGGCTATACCATCTAGGTTTGTGTAAGTATGCTCTATGATGTTCGCACAATGACGAAATCGCCTAACAATACATTTCTCAGAACACAACCCTATTGTTAAGCGACACATGTTTATATATGATGTGTTGTTGATAGTGTGAACTTTGGATCCAAACCATCTCCCTTCTGAATCCTGGATCCATCACATATCAGCTGAGTGATCCTGGGAAACCGACTTAATTACTCTGTGCCTCACTTTCTTAATTTGTAAAGTGGGGTTAATAGCAGTAACCTCCTTCATAGGATACTTGGAGGACTAAATGAGTTAACACATGTAACATACTTAGAATAGATCTTAGCACATATGTTATATGAGTGTTACATGAGGGTTAGCTGGTCTTTTTATACTTGGATAGTATTTCATATTATGTCCGGTTTCCTATTACTTGACATCTAAGTTCTTTGTGATTCTTTTTTGCTAAAACAAACACTGTTGCGATCAGTATGCTTTTATATATAATTTTGTGCACATGTGAAAGTGTTTCTGTAGAACAAATTTCTTGGAGTAGAATTCGTGAGTCAAAGGGTATGGGCATTTCCAATAGCGATATAAGTTGGTGGGCTTTGCCAGACCGTGCTTTTCTTGGTTCTCTCACATCAGCTCACCCAGTAGCAGCTATTGGGCATCCTGCCATTGTCCTGTCTTCCACATTGCCAATGGTTGGCCAAGCTATGTGGCAGCAAGCATTCCCCTCTGTCTTCCCAGGGCCTGGAGCTTTGTGAACATACGTGAGACTGGATGGCTTCCTGGTGATCCTGATGGGGACTCTGAATTGCCATTTTATGTACAGTGTGGTGCCCAGGGGCCTGATGACTTTGGCCAAGAACCTTGGTCAGATCCCACATGCCCATTGTTAGACTGGGGATGAGATGGCACAGGTGGTCAAGAGAATGGACATGTGGTTTCACTCCTGAATCTGTCCAGGTTCACTAAGGGCTCGATGACGTGGGACTTTGTTACATGGCCGAGTGACATGGGGAATGAATGGGGTAGGTGTGGATGTGATGATTCATAGGATGCAGGGATCAAGTGCACTCCTGGAAAAATAGGAAGTGTAACACTGCAGTGCTGTGCATTGCTGCTATATTTCTCTTGATGTAATTAACACAGGAGGGGCTAAGGAATAAATTTGATAATCTGACTTGGGCAAGAAAAGGTTGGTGATTTATTTATCTAATTAATGAATACTTATTGAGCAGTTACTTTGTGTTGGGCACTGTGCTTGGTGCTGGGATTACAGAAATGACTAAGATATAGTTCCTACCTTTGAAGACACCACAGACACTTTATGAGTTCTTAAAAAGATTTAAATTTTCAAGAACAATGGGAGTGAATGTGATAATAATGTAGATGGGGCCTGAGTTCCAACCTGGATCTGAGGTTTGGGGTGGGTGTGAATGGGAGTTTTGAGTCTATTTGCAAAGAATTGATTAGTGGGGAGCCTTTCCTGTACAAATATTATAGATTAAAAATTATCTTCTATTTACTTTTTCTCTGATTGGGAAAGATACATGTTCAGTATAGACAATTTTGAAAAATGTGAAGGAAATTAAAGATCACCTATAACTCTCTCATCCAGAGGCAACCATTGTCAGCAGTAAATGTTTTTATGTTTGATCACATTTATATGTAGGTACATTTTTAAAACAAAACTGGAAATCATACTTTATATACTGTTTTGTGACTTACTTTTTCACTTAAATTGTATTAGGAGTATTCTTTGATAACATGGTATATAATGGATGTATGGGGTTCTATTATAAATATGTATTATAATCTATTTAGTCAATGATTTTCTGGACTTTTAGTTATTTCCCTCTTTCTACTCTTATATATTATCTCATAATGAGTATTCTTTTTATTAATCTTTCTGTGCATTTCTCACCCTTTTCTTAAAATATAGTAATAGAAGCAGAGTAACTGGGTCAAAGATTGTGGACCTTTAAAACTTTTATTACTAAATTACTCTCTGGAAAGTTTATGCCATGTGGCATGTTCAGCGAGGGTGTCAGAGAACGCCAGTGTCCTTGCATCCTCAGCAACACTGTGTGTTATTCAGGTTTGTTTCACCAGTTTGTTTCTGTAATGACGGGTCTGTGCACTGGGTATAGGATATAGGATTTGAGGTCTAAAGATTCCAGACCATGCTTTTTACAACACACTCTAAATTAAGTGATGGATGTGACAGTGCTTCGTCAACTCTATGAGCCACACAAATATAAGGATATTGTTGTGATTACCCTGACCAGACTGAGGTTGGTCAAGCTAGGTTGTGCTGAGATGCAGTCTTATGTAGTAGAAAGAATACTGACTTTGTATCAGGTTCTTGCTCCATTACTTACTAGAAATGTAACTATCTTAATCAGCTTGAGTTGCTATAACAAAATACCATAGACTGAGGGGCTTAAATAACAGACATTTATTTCTCATAGTTCTGGAGGCTGAGAAGTCCAAGATCAAGGTGCCAGCTGATTCAGTTCCTGGTGAGAGTTCTCTTCCTAGTTTGCAGATGGCTGCCCTCTTGCTGTGTTCTCATATGGCCGAGAGAGATCAGCCCTCTTGTGTGTCTTCTCATCAGGGCACTAATCCTATTCATGAGAGCTCCGCCCTCATGACCTAATTCCCTCCCAAAGGCCTCACCTCCTACTACCATTGCACTGGGGGTTAGGGCTTTACATATGAATTTTGAGGGGACACAAACATTCAATCCATAGCAGTAACCTTGGGCAGTTTATTTAACATCCCAGAGCCTCAGTTTCTTCATTTGTAAACTGGGAGAATAATGCATGCTCAGATGGTTGTTGTGAGATGACATCGTGTGATGTGTATGCACCTAATAGGTACTTGATCAAAGAGAGTTATTAGCTCTAGAAATGGTAGTTCCATAGTTATCAAAAAGTAATCACTCTTTATGTTTCTGGATATTAGAAGGATCATATATTTAGATTATTAAAAGGATCATATATGTAGAAACCAAAGTGGAGTCCACTCCTGCACAAAGCCTTTAAAAATTATTGAGAAATGTACATACACATACACACACACACACACACACACACACACACACACTCACTCTTTGCTGATAAAAGAACAGTTGGTTCCTGGACCCAGTTCCAGTGTATGTGTGTGTGTGGGGGGGGTGGGTGCAGGGTGGGGAATGGGAGGCTTCCTACACAATACCAAGCAATTCTCAGACACCAATAGGGTGTGTTGGAGAATTCAACTCAATTCTGACACTATCTACAGAGATAGCATCAGATTCTACAGGTTAAGGGTTCAGTCCTACAAGACTGCGCCTCTTCCCTTCAGACGCTAGTCACAAGTTCAGGTTGTCCCTATACTTCCGACAGACTGGCTATAAATCAGAGTTCCCATAACCTCCTCCTTGGGTTCAATTACTTTGCTAGAGCAGCTCACAGAACTCAGAGAAACATTTTACTTACTAGATCATCAGTTTATTATAAAAGGATATAACTCAGGAACAGCCAGATGGAAGAGATGCATATGGCAAGGTATGGGGAAATGGCTTGGAGCTTCCATGCTCTCCAGGCACCACTCTCCCAGCACCTCCACGTGTTCACTAACCTGGCAGCTCTCGGAACCCTGTCCTTTAGGGTTTTTGTGGAGGCTTCATTACATAGGCATGATTGATTAAGTCATTGGCCATGGGTGATTGATTCAACCTCCAGCCCTTCTCCCCTTCCCAGAGGTGAGGGGGGTGGAACTGGAAGTTCCAACCCTCTAATCATATGGTGGGCTCCTGTGGTGACTATCCCCATCCTTAGGTGATCTAGGGGCTTTCCAAAGGCACCTCATTAACAAACAAAAGACACCTTTATCACTCTCCTCACTTAAGAAATTCCAAGGGTTTTAGGAGATCTGTGCCAGAAATGGGAAGAAGACCAAGTACATATTTCTCATTATAAATCATCATATCGCATCTACCCCAGGGAGGTGGCAAGGGTCCATTGGATGATTAACATTGTCATTTCTCCGATGACTCCTGTTTTTGCTTTATTATTACTTTTTTAAAGACACAGAAAAAATCTAGAACTCTGAGTGTTTAATCCCCATCCTTTGCGAACACTGACTACAGGCGCACAAGTCAACATGATTTCAGTTTCTACATTCATTTTAGTATTCATTTGAAATGACCACCACTGAAAAATTCCTTCCTAGAACTTCATTCGGTCTTTACCTCTGACCTGATTCTAGGCTCATGGTCCAAACTCTCCGCTTCCCCATTTTCCTTGTCCACTCACCTAGTGCCGGTTTCTCCTTTTCAGACACCTCAGCTGCTGCTGATTCCAGAAACGTTTTTCCTCTTTAAGTCTGCTCCACAGGCCGCTCTCTTCCCCTCATCATTTCTCATTTCTCACCATGAAAATCTCTCCTTTCTCTCTTTATGGCTTCCTGAGACCCGAAAATAGAGGTAATTTAAATTTGGTAATTATGACGACAATGAAATAACTTTTGTGAAAAGAGGAGTTTAAAATTCAGGAGTTTCCTGCTGTTGAAACCTAACTCTTTCTTTGCCTTCATTCTGTGGATACCCCTACAGGGGTGCCTCTGAGTTCACCCCGGGCACTACGGGATGAGAAACAGCTGCCACTCGCAGGCACCAAATGCAGGCGGGTGACATCTACCACTTGGAAGGGCGCGGGTGGGGTCAACCAGTTACCAGATTCAGGTTCAGACTGGCTTCCTCTACCTGGAATGACCTTTCTAACCCCACATGGACTCTTTGTCCTCCCACACTCTGCACCCTGCACTGGGACTGTCCCATGCTCCGGCCACGTGGTGGCATCAGGTAGCTGGAATCATGGGGTCGGGGGTTGGGGGGGTGCGACTTCTTTCTGCCAATGACGAGGCGAGTCACCTTCTGTGGGCTGTTTATGGCAACCTTTCCCTCCATCTTTGAAGCAGGGCCTTTGGAAGACTTCATCCCCTCTGTCACCAAGTGCTTTGAGCTCTCCAAAAGTCCGCAGTGAATGTATTAGTGCGTATTGCCATCCTACTTTCCTGGCACACATCTAGGCTACCCCTTAAACAACCGGCTCCAATTCTCAGTAAAAACAGGTCTGCTAGAATCTGGTTTCCGAAGGAGGACAGGGGAGGCACATAATATCGAGCCCATCTCCCGACGGGCGCCATCTGTTCTCACTCGAGCAGCTTCAGCGGACGACGGAGGGGCCTCCAGGTGCTCAGGAGGAAGCCGGCTCTGCTATCCTTTCCGAGAGACTTTGCTTTTTTGTTTTGTTTGGTTTTGTTTTTGTCTGGCAGACTCAAAGAGAGACTGTCCTACTTTCCAAGAGAACAGTCGCTCCAACATTTTTAGAAATGAAGTCCTTGGGGAAAAAAACTTTTGTTTGAGAGGGCTTGTAAATGGCTTCTTGACCACATGCTCGGCTGCCCAATTTATAACAGAGAAATATTACTGAAGTTGGGAGCCAAAGTTGATGTGCGCGGCTGCTGCTTAAAAAGGGATGGATGCTTCCTGGGGACAGTGATCCTCCCCCCGGACCCTCCCAGCACTTATTCAATCTGGAGGGAATCTGTCTTCTGGGCTCCCACTCCTACATTCCCGGAAGAGCCAGGCCCATTCATTCTCCTCTGCATTCGGAAAGTGATAATAATTCCTCTGAGACCCAGCCGGGTTTGGGAGGATGTGATCACGGTCCTGCTGGTGATTGGAACTGCTTTTGGTAGTGGGGGCGGGGGCATCCTCCATTTTGCAGGTGTCTTTCTATTGCCAGCCTGCAGGGATGTCCACTGAGTCAAAAATACATTACCGTGACGATATTCCTTTTGCGGTATCTTATATCACGTTGTAGGGAAAGGTAGAGGAAATAACAAGAGCATTTGGCCCCCATGTAAGATGACCCTTCCCTAGATTTTATATTATAGACTTTGCCTGCAAGGTTGGCCTGCCGCCTAAAGCGTGACTTCAGGTCTCCTGCTTACTTGTAATATCCTCCTCCTCTCTTGGGGTCTCCTCCTGCCTCTCCCCCTCACCCCTTACCAAGTTCCTATTCTACTTCCCATCAAGGGCTTGGTTTGTGTATCCTGTCCTGTCAGCCAATTTCTGCTAAAATGTTAGCCGAGGTTAGGATATTCTCCTGGGGGGATATTTGCATTTTAATAGGTGGCTTGGATCTGGAAAGGCTTCAGCCTGAGTGAAGCGGCGAAACCTCCCTGGGGAAGACAGGCAGTTTCGGAAGGGGCGAGGGTGTGTGAGATCTGAGACACGGTCAGATCCTGCTGTGTATATTCCATGGAACTAGCCCTTCTTTCTCTCTTTTTCTTTTGTCCCCAAACCTCAGAGTAAATGGCACCTCACACACTCTTAAGGGGCAGAAAGGAAGCCTTTTATGGGCAGGTAGGAAATAAGACAGCAATTTTTCCAAGAATACTGTGATTCAGCACGTCCCAGGGTGGAAAAAGAGCCATTGGGGAAAGCCCACAGCACCTGCCCCTAGTAAGGGGGGTGATTTAAGCAATTTTTTTTTTTGGTGAGGAAGACCAGCCCTGAGCTAACATCCGTTGCCAATCCTCCTCTTTTTGCTGAGGAAGACTGGTCCTGGGCTAACATCTGTGCCCATCTTCCTCCACTTTATATGGGACGCCGCCAAGGCATGGCTGACAAGCAGTGCATCGGCGGGCGCCCGGGATCCGAACCTGCGAACCCCGGGCTGCCAAGCGCGGACTAAACCACTGCGCCACCGGGCCGGCCTCTAAGCAATTTTTTTTTTTTTTTTCAATGCACAAGGTGAAATTTCGCTTTGGAATTTGGGGAGGAGGTGCATTGATGAGGCCTCTGAGGAGAAGTCAAAAACTGAATGAAGGGTGCTTCTTTCTCTTCCCAAGCCTGGGGGCAAATAGGGGCTGTGGTGGGAGCGGGGTCAGTGAGCGTGCTATAGCACCGCCAGATTTAGCAAATACAAATACAAGATGCCCAGTGAAGTTTGAATTTCCAATAAACAATGAATACTTTTTAGTATGAATATGTCCCATGCGATAGTTGGGACATATTTATATAAAAAAATTCTTGTTTATCTGAATTCAAATTAATGGGGTGTCCTGTATTTTATCTGGCAACCCGCTTCTGTACTAGCCTTTTGCAATTCCTTGTATATGTTGTTAAAAAAATAACTTCTAAAAAAGGTAAAATTATAACATAATTAAAAAAATAAAAAATGAACATGTGTCAAAGATTTTTTAGCTCATTGATTGATGAGAGAACCAATAAGATGTCATAACTGGTTCAAAGGAGAATTCAGAACACACACACACACACACATACAGACAATCAGGAAATACTGAAATGAATTTGTTAACAGATGCAAAACTAGCCATGTTCATGGGGCAATAATCAATTGCATTCCATTGGGCAAAATTATTTTCCATTTCTATGGACAAGAATCATCTGCATTACTCTCTGTTTTCTACAACTTGCAATAGTTGTAAAATAGGTCAAAGAAAATGAAACGCACAGATAACCAGGAAGGGTATGTTAGAACATTCAGTGATCATTTTTGCCTATTTCAAAGTTTCTCCTGGCAGTGTCATCCTCCTTCCTGTCTCAGGGCCTTTGCACATGATGGTTCCCCCCCCTTTTTAGTTGTCTTGTACTTACCACTGATATCTCAAATATCATTACTTCTGGGAATCCGTCCCTGACCCTCAGTCTAGGTCAGATTCCTGTGTTATATGCACTCCTAGGAGTGTGTTTCTTTCATTAGAGCATTTCTGTCAGTTTATAATTTATGTTCCTTACTGAGGTCTATAATTCCTTGTATGAATTTCTAGCCCCTGTTCTCATCAGCTTCCATTTCAATAATTATGCTCTGGTCATACTTTTCTCCTTTCTGTTCCTTAACCATAACAAGTTCTTCCCTGCCTCAGGGACTTTGCACCTGCTGTTCTCTGTGCCTGAAATTTTTTTCTCTTGGCCTTTGCATGGCATGTTTCTTTTTCATCCATCAAGTCTCAGTTTGAATATCAGAAAGGCCTCTTCTGATCATCTTATCTAAAGATGCTCCCCTCCCCATCCTCACTTTCTAGCCCAGTGGTTCTTAAACCTTAACTCAGATCAGAATCCCCTGGCAGGCTTGTTAAAACACAGATGGCTGGGGCCCACACCCAGAGTTTTTGATTCAGTTGGTCTGGGGAGGCGTGTCAGGGTCTGTGTTTTAACAAGTTCTTGGGTGTTACTGATGCTGCTGGGTTGGGCACCACCCTTGGAGAAACCATGCTCTGATTATTTTCTTTCAAAACTTAACATTATCTTTTCTTTCGTCTTTACTGATTTGCTTTCTGTCTCCTACACAACTGAAAGTTCCACATGGGGAGGGACATTGAGTCCCCCATTCTCTGCTTTATCCACAGTACCAAGGACAGTGCTTGGCTGACTAAATGAATGAACCCTTTTTTCTCTTCTTGTTCTGTTTTGTCATAAAGGATTTGTTCACCAAAGCACTGCTGAACTCAGGTGCTGGGACCAAGCCAAAGAGATTGGCTTTCATCACTATGATGAGTTTGTGGAGGAGTGGTCTTGATAAACCACACT
The DNA here is from genome assembly GCA_031878705.1 of Tapirus indicus. NCBI lineage: Eukaryota > Metazoa > Chordata > Mammalia > Perissodactyla > Tapiridae > Tapirus > Tapirus indicus. The sequence continues at coordinate 43,524,372 of CM062919.1, forward strand.
GATATCTGATCAGTAGCTTGGATAAAGGCCGGTGATTCTAGGGGCCTGTGCTGTCCCGGAAGTGTGCCCTTCCCCCTAGGTCCAACGTCACTAGCCAACAGTTGGTTAGATGACAGAAGGACTTTGGGTGCTGTTGGCAGGGCCCAAGCTGACCTGGTTTTGCTAAGAGTAGCAGCTACGATGAACATTCGAAGACATGGGCAGGTGGGGATGGGGTGGGGCTTGTGCTTTAGCTTAATGTGCCTCTTGAGGAAGAGAGACTTGGGAGCAGGGGGCACCCTTCCTCTAAGCTAGCCTTTAGGTAGTGCTGTCACATCTTTAGTCTTGGCATCTTAGATGTGTTAGGGTCCTTTGTCCTTCTGATCCTAATTCCTGGGCCTTCTGATGCCAATATTCTATTCCAAAGACCCACACCTCCAGTGGGCACACCCTCAGGCCCTTTGTCCCAGCAGTCCTCCAGGCTTGGCCTCTTTCTCTTCTATTCTCTTCTGGACCATTCCTCTAGGCTTTCATCTCAGCAGGTTATGTGGTAAACTGATGGGTCCTTGAGAGAGAGCAACAATATGGCAGAGTGCTTAAAAGTACATGCTTTGAAGTCAGCCCCAGATTCTAATCTTATTCATGTTAAATACTGTGTGTCCTTGAGAAAGTTACTTAATTATTCTGTACTTCAGATTATGGGGATAACAATAGCACTAAATCATAGGGTTGTTGCAGGTATAAAAGAGATGATACTTGTAAAGAGTTTAGTCCCTGTGCCTTGTAGCTACCAGGATAATAGCCGAGTACCCCTCTGTGGAAGCAGCGTTCCATTTTAACAAGGGACTGTGGTAGACACATGTCTTGACTGCAACAGTCTCGGCAGCTCAGATATTTGGGGGCCTTCAGATGACAGCATGTGAGCAGATGCCCATTCTGTGTGCAGATTAGAGGACCCTCTGCAGACCTCTCTGGGGGCAGAGCACTAGGTGATTTAGCCTTTGTCTCTGGATCTAAGAAAGAAGCCCTGCTCAGTCCCTGGCAACTGAGAATAAGACAATAATAGCAAAATGTTGTATTCAGAAGCGTTGCTTTAAATAATCCTTCTCCTTAATAGCTTTGCCCCTGGTGTGTGACAGGTGTTTACATTATTAAGTAAAAGCATTTAAACAGCGACCTCCTTGGTATAAGGGTGAAGGAGATTAAAATCCAAGCAGTGCTCTAGCCATTTAAATCAATGAGACTTGTCAGATCTGTAACACACGAGCTACTTAGAGGGCACAGGCACCTATTGTTTTTGAGCTTCGACTAATATCTCAGTATGCTCATTCCTTCAAAGTCTGCTTTGTTAAAGGCTGCTCTGGTTGTGGCCTCTCTCCCTTTGGAAACAGCATTATTTAATAGTTGGTTAAATGTGCACCAAGCAGTTATGCTATTAGGGAAGATCAGAACTTGGGTTGATTCCTCCTTAGAGAAATGACCTTTCAAGGAATGCCAATGGTCAAGTCCTTTAGCTAATCAGAAGTGGGGACCATGAACTCTGCCCCCTCCTTCACTAGAGGGTGCTAAACCAGGCTGCTTGGATTCACAGATAGTCACCCTTTCTTGAGTTGTGTGTCATCCTGGTCTTTAGCCACAACACTGGTAACCTCATGTCCACCAGCAGCATGGAGGAACCAAGTTTCTGAGACTTAAACCTTGTTTTTTTTTTTTTTTTTAATTTTTTAAACTTCATGCTGTCACCATGCACTAGAAACTTCTCTCTTCCTTAATAATCAAATGTAGATCCTTCATATTTGGCAGTGGAGGGGAAATCTCCATGTAAGAATTGCAGCTGGAACTTAACGATCCAACCCTTGTTTCTCAAGATTTATCTTCCTGTTGAGGGTCTTTAGCTAATTTCTGCAGGCCCCACCAAGCTAATTTCAGGGTGCTGATTCATTATAAATGTCCTGGTTCTATAGGGGACACTTGACTATTTTTTGTTTTGAAGCTTCAGTGCATGGTTTTCTATCCTAGTTGTTAGTTCTCTATGTGAGCTGCTGCCACAGTATGACAACTGACAGACAAGGGGTGTGGTTCCACGACCAGGAAATGAACCCGGGTCAGGTGGTGAGAGTGCCGAATCTTAACTAGATCACCAGGGCTGGCTCATGACCCTTCTTTTAGTTCCTGGGATTCACAGTTGAGTCAGGCTGGCCACAAAACGAATGACATACAGGTAGGGTTACAAGGCAGAGTTTACTTTTCTTCCACTTATGGCCCCATCTGTCAGTCTGCTGGGGGGCAGGATCCCTCATCCCTGAGGGGCTGCTCAAGCCTCAGCTGCAGACGTGTTGGCCCAGAACAGGGTGAGGAATTTCCACTCTGGATGGTCTGAAGAGCTCTTTCCCAGGTGACTTTGGGAATGTTCTCTGCTTCACAGGAAAGCCCTCCTCCCACTCACAGCAATGGGGTGAGGCCAATCGCCTCTAGTCTCTACACAACTTCTTTGTCAAAATGCAACATTGAGGTCTTGACATTGAAAAAGAGATACGTGTAAATGACACCTGCCACCGCAGTGGTTGGACCCACAGCCTGGGCATCCCCAGGGAGCTTGTTAGAAATGCAGCATCGCAGGCCCCCGATGCTGAAACAGAATCTGCATTTTAACCATCTCCCCTGTGATTTGTGTACACACAAGCCTGAGAAGCACTGATATAGCACAAAAAAGGCCATTTTGTCCACACCGTCTTTCTCTGCCGTAGGAAACAACTCCATTTAAGCCTGGCTCAGGGAAGAAAGTCTCTTGGCATCCCTGTCCGTTGGAGCTGAGGAGTCAACATGGCCTCTGTGGGGGTTTTCTGGATTATAGCAGAATGACTAGGGGCTCTTGGATTTCTGAGACTGTTTGAAGGGAGAAGGCATGTTAAGGACCTTCTGCTCAGAGCAAGGGGATAATGAGACCACTGCACAAGTTCATTTACTTCTCTCCATAATCATGGTCAGTACCTCCAACATCATCCTACCAATGGTGTGGAGGCCCCCAGGGGGCCTGGAGCAAGACCAGCAGCACCCAGGCAGCAGCCTCCTAGGAAAAAACCCTACTCAATGCACAGGGAAGTCTCTCAGACAATGCAACACTCATTCAGGTCAATCAATTCTGTCAAAAGTCCATTCAGTGAAACAATACCTAGTGGGAGTTCGGCTGCTTAGTTAGTTTAGTTTCCACAGCAACTTGGAAGCCACCAGCAAATGCAGCCTTCGGTGTTGAAGGAAATCAGGTATTTATTCATAGAAGCAATAGAGACCCCCATGTACTCTACCTGCTAGCTCTGTGATTGGAGGCAATCACAGATTGGAGTATTTAACCTCCCTAACTCTCAGGTTCTCTATTTTAAAATTGATTGTCAGGACGGTACTGATCTTATAGCTAGTCCTGGTGGTCCAGTGGTTAAAATTCAGCGCTCTCACCATCACAGCCCAGGTTCGTTTCTGGTCAGGGAACCACACCACCCATCTGTCAGTTGTCATACTGTGGCGGCTGCGTGTTGCTGTGATGCTGAAAGCTATGCCGCTAGTATTTCAAATACCAGCAGGGTCACCCATGGTGGACAGGTTTCAGCAGAGCTTCTAGACTAAGACAGATTGGAAAGAAGGACCCAGCCACCCACTTCCAAAAAAATTGGCTGTGAAAACCCTGTGAATAGCAGTGGAGCACTGTCTGATAGCACCGGAAGGTGAGAGGATGGTGCGAAAAAGACGAGGCAGGGTTCTGCTCTGCTGTACACAGGGGCGCTGCAAGTGGGAATCCACTCGAGACCACTAACAACACACAAGAAACTGATCTTATGGGTGTGTTGTAAATACTAAGCTTAGTATTCACCCTGTAGTACTTACTCTACGTTACTCAGTCATCTTTATAGGAGGTACGAATTATATTTCAGGTGTGGAAGGAAGCTTGAAGTCGCCTTATGGAAAGGGGATGAGAAAGGAAAAACCGCAAAGACAAAAAAGGCTTTTGCTTTTATTTGCCAGAGCAATGGGTTCCAACTCTAGGTCTGTCCTGTGTCACCAGAGTCCTGAACAAGTGCAACTTCCCAGAGCCTGTGAGGAACCCTGGAGGGACTATGAGCTGGGAGCAGGAGTGTGGCTGCCGCAGGTCAGTTGGAGGCCACAAAGCTGGTTAATGGGGAAGATAGATGAATGTACTTATTGTGGCAAAATATCAGAGGATCTGAGGTATCAATAGTGTTGGAAAAATAATATGATGACTGATTCTTGATGATCCATGTTGCTGGTGGGGAGAACTGCACAGCCAGACACCATGTTGTGTATTATAACTACCACGCTGTGGTTTTGCAAGGTGGCTCACTCAGACGTGCTCAGGTGCACCAGTGCACGGCCTCTGTCCCTCTCCTTCCTGACCTTACCTCCACATCCCATGGCCTGGTAGGGTGCCAGTGGGCAGAAGGAGGTCCCATTACAGAGAGGATTTTCCAGAGCCACCAGCAAGCTTGCCTAGGACGTGCACTTTCTCAGGAACATTCACTCTGGCAGCTCCAATCCTGGGACTTAAATAGCACATGGTTTCCACTGACAAATGATTTTAGGTGGGGAGATCTTGTGACCTTGTAAATATGGCTTGTACATTTAAATTTTTCATTCTGGAAGCTAACTGCTGAAGGCAGAAGTGAAAAAAAAATTATCTCCCTCTGTCTTATCTCTGGGAGAAGCTAAAAATACAGAGAAGGGTTTTCGTTGGCAGCATCTGGGTGCCGTCAGATGGCCTGTTTCTGAGTGGAGCTCCCACTTTCTGCCTGCTGTCGCTTTGATCTTCCGTTCTCTGTGTTCAGGTATCCCTTTGTGCCTGCTTGAATCATGTGTAACAAATCATCTTAATTACTTCAGGCCTGGCTTCCTCTTCCAGTTCTCATTTTCTGAAATTCTTGCAATGGTTACCAAATCAGTATGTGTGGGGCTCTAGCCCTTGGAAACAGCACGGAGGCACCCGCAGCAGCGAGAGGAATTTCAAAGTTAGTTAAAAGGCACAGGAGGAGTGAGGGAATTGAACGAGAACCCCCCTGGTTTTCAGCCTAGAGATGTAATGCTGACTAGATTCCAAGTCCATGTTCATTGCAGGGCACAGCCCTCACACGTTTGCTTGTAGGAGAGAGAATAATTAATGCTGTGTCTCTTTGGCTTGGTACCCAGAGCTCTGCTTCCATCAGCTGTGCCCCACGTACTGTAGGAACACACACCTTGTGAGAAAGCCCAGGTGGGCAGAGAAGGAGGAAGGAGATGGTGGTGTGCTCTGACCTGCTGGGGCTCCCCGGCGTAGCCAGTAGGAGGCCCCAAGCAAGGCAGGGGGTGGCGGGAAAGTGGGCCAACTCCCGGGACCTGGCACTGAGTTGGAGCCGGGTTGTGCGGGGCTGCATTTTAAGTGGGCCATTCTGAATGAAGAACCTCTGGCAAAGAGGTGCTGAGGCAGGCCAGGCTGTGATCCTGTATGCTGGGCCGTCCAAAGGGAGGTAATTAGGAGCAACGAGCTGAAACTGCGGAAAAGAAAATGTAAGCCTGGCAGCATAAAAACCTTCCTGACAGTGATGTCTGTTAGCCGATGCATCCTCTCCTAAGGGAAGTTGTGAAAGACTGTGAGTGGAGGCATTTAAGGGGGCTCTGGTAACACCCCAGGGAGTGGGCTGTGGGAATTGCATCGATCCTTCTCAGGGCAGGCTGGGGTGGGGGTGGGGCCCTACTAGAGCGGCTTGAGGCTAATTGCTTGGACCCCCACCCCTTCGGTGCTGTTGGAAAGGCCACTTAACACAAATTCCTTCAGTGGGATCATTTCACCTTGGAGTGATTTCTGCCTCTGCAAAGGGAAGGTGCTGTGTTTGCACGTCTATACATACATACCGCACACCCAATAGCCCCTCAGGTATGCAAGGGACTGTTGGTTCCAATAAGAGAAATTTTGAAAACAAAGTTTTCACTGGTTGGGTGATGGTTTGCAAAATATTTTTGAGGGAGTCTTGTTTGAGGGGGATAGATTTACTCATCTAGCACACGTAATTTTTTTTCTTTTACATCTGTTTTAATGGTTATTATATGAATTTGTAACAAAATGGTAAATGTGACTCTGTTGACTCCATTTCAGCAGAAGCCTCAAAAGTCCAGAGAGGGAACATTTAGAAAACATTCCAAAGCAGGGTGCTGGACCATCTGTGCCACACTTAATTTTTAAAACGTGGTGATGAAACAGGTTTGGGTCCACCAAACAGAAGGTGTCACTCCTCCACCCACTCTCCCTGATGGCCCCAGTGTCCTGGGGGACTTTAGAGGTCACCCAAGGGGCCAGGAAGTAGCTTCTCCTGAGAAAACCATCACTGTTTTCTTGCTTTACTTGGTTCTATTCACAAAATCCCGCAGCGTGTTAGGCACTCTACGGAGACAAAATGAATTAGATTTGGGCCCCTACCAGGACTTTGCACTCTTCCCTTGTACCCTTCCTTCTCCTCCTTTAGAGGGGCTTCTGGCAGTTCCTGGGCAGGCAGCTGTTTATAATGCAAAACTAGATTAACTAAGTAAACAGCTTGAACTTGTAGTTGCTTTGGGCTCCGGCGCACTCTTGGTTCTCCTAGGCCATAATTCCCACAGCCCTGTTGATAGCTTTTCATAATATTGCTCATGTTCATCATCTCCATCTCACCTTAGATGATCAAAGGCTCATTCCTGGATAATTGCCATTGCAATTAAGTGTCTTTTCACTTGTTCCTTCTAACCCATCCTTCCACCATAGCCGGGTGCATCTCTGGAAACCTTTTCATCATGACACTCACTTTTGCAAAACCTGTCAGTAGTTCCCCATGGCTTCCAGGGCAGAGTACTGGGCTGGAATGAATGTCCTTTTGTACCTATAAAAATAGTTGGTTATGGTAATATTTTGAGAGATCCAGACCTATTCATTTCAGGAATAGAGTAGGGTTGACATTAAGGACTATTTCCTTATAATGATTTATGATTTTAAAATATACCTAAACATTGACATTGATAATCAAGTTACATTCTGAATCCTTTACCTTTTTAAGCTCAGCATCTTCTGTGAGAAGAGGGGGTTGTAGTAGAACAGTGGTTCTCAGCCCAGGATGCATGTCAGAATCATTCAGGAGCTATTGCAAATTATGGATGCGTTGGTCAGAATCTTTGGAAGTAGGGGCCCAGGTATTGGAATTTTTAAAGAGCTCCTCAGGTGATTCAAACATGCAACCACTGTTGGGAATTACTATATTAAATTACCTCTAAGACCCCTATCATTTCAGATATTTTTTGGTGCCCTAATTCTTGAACTTTTCTAGGTCAGCTGAATACTTCTTAGCCAGCATGAAGTAGGATCCTTTTAGTTATGGTCAAGGTACAGTCTTAGATCTAAATTGACATTGCTCTTTTGTGGCCACTATAATCCCAAATAAGATTCTCCTTTCCTCTGATTCCAAAAACACCTCCCCTAAGTCACCCATTCTACAAATGTTTATTGAGCACCTATTGTATGCCGGAGGTCCCATTCTAGACATTGGGGAAAGATACAATGGTGAACAGGGCAGACAAGGAGCCTGTTCTCATGGAACTTATATTCTAGAATAAGGTCCAGATCAATAAGAATCTCCTCTTTATTTTGCTTGAATCTCTTTCCTAAGCTTTGGCCATATTCTTCTGGCTACTCATTCCCACTTTAACCCAGGGCATCAACACAAAGTTCACTTTTATACTTGGTTATCTTTCATCTATAGAAAAAAAAACTAACTTAGATAAGAGATAAAATTGTGAAGTACAGTATCTAAAGGGTACAGTTGGGGTTAATATCCTTTTGTAACTAAAAAAGTTAAGGAGTCTAACTATTTGGATGCATATATTTTGCTCTATGTGTTTAAAAGTAAGTCTTAACTTCCTATTGGTAGTGGACATCTATTGTTGCTATCATCATTCATTGACTCTTTTGTTAAATGTTGAGAGGAGACATTTATTCCCCATTCCTCCATTGTTGTGTGTAGAGACTTCTTCAGAGAAACAATCCTAGCTCCTCTACCTCCTCACTCACCTTCTCTCTTTGCCCCAAGGGAGGAAGAGTGGCTTAACTGAGTGAGTTTTGGTGCAGTGGCTAAGCACGTTAAACTCAGCCCCTTGCTCTCTTTTCTCTTTGTCACCTATCAGTTTGCAGAGAGCATTCTCTGCTTCTCCATGCCAGAAATCTGACTGGGGCAGACCCCCATGGGAGACTGCATGTCTGTGATGGGGCAAATCCATCTAATTCAGGAATTAGCAAGCTCACTTGGTTAACAGACCTACAACCATATAATGAGGTGATATGTTTGTGCCTCTCTATCTGGCTCCTGGGTCCTTCAACTGGTTCCAAGGGTGGAACACTGAGCCTCCTCAACCCCCAACAGTAACCATACTTCAATTCCCATCTATAGAACCGCTTTCTCCAACTCATAGTTTGGATTAAGTGAAACTGACCCCACACATGAGACCCGTAATTAGTTCCCCCTGGCTACAGTGATTAGTTTAAGGATGAACATACGACCCACTCAGATCCAATGACCCATAATGATGTTTACCTTATTGAGGAACTCTTGATCTTATCTGCTGGACCTAAGGAGGGTGTAGGGGTTAGAACTATTGCTACCATTCTGTTCCAACATGAAGCTGAGAGATGGAGAAAAACGGTCCTGATGACGTTGGTTGAGCTTGGGATTCAGCCATGAGTGAAACTAAGTATGCCTCTGGACTTTTCATCCTAAGTGAAACAATAAATTCTCTTTTTGCTTAAGGTAGTTTGGGTTCATTTTTATGCTACTGGCAATGGTAAATGAGCCACTCTTCATTTATTTTTACATTGTTAGTTTTAATTGATTTTAGAAGCCCACAGATCATCTCTATAACTCACTTTAGATCCCAGGAGTTGGAGATGACTTTAGAAAGTATTAATTCACCACAAGGAGAGTAGCTCCATTATAAAGTCACAATATTAATTATTTTAGGCACTTTTCATTACTTATTTCCTTTGTCTACTTATTTGTTATTTTTTGGAAACAGATAATTTGATGTGATACTTGACTCTAGTAAGTCTTTACTCAAAAACTTTCAAAAATGCAAACAGCTTATATTTTCCTTCTGATTAACTGCAGAAGAATGAATCTTAGTCTTTAGAGTCATAATGATCATAATAAATATTTGTAAAGAAACAACAGATCTTTGGGGAAAGTTGCTTAGCTACTTACCAAGATGAAAGACTGGAAATTTTTTCATTGGGAATTCTGGTGAGGGTGAAATATAACCAGAAGGGTGTTAAGGTTTGGATGGGCAACAAGAAGGGAGAAGAAGCTTCTGGTAATGGAGAAGGAAGTTAGCAGAGGAAGAGTGAGCCATACTCATGCTGCTGACGTGGAGATGTCCACAAAAATGTGTGTTCTGCCTTCCATTTTGTAGAACTGTTATTTGGAAGTGACTGTCCCACCAGGGACTATATTTCCCAGCACCCATTGCATCTAGATATGGTCATGTGGTTCGTTTTCACCAATGAAATGTGAGTGGAAGCGATAGTGGAAGTGACACTTCTTTGCCAAGGCTTTTAAAAAGTGTTCTGATTTCTGGATACCTTTCCCTGCTTCTGTCTGTTTATGGTCCTAGTGGTTAGTAGAGATGTAAGTTCAAAGGAGCTTGGGCCCCTGAATCACTGAACGAAAGAAAACTTGCTTTGGATTCTTTTGTGAAAGAGAAATAAACTTCTATTTTGTTTGGCCACTATACATTTACAGATATATTTGATACAGTGAGAATTTGGTGATGTTCAAAGTATGGTTGCCAGACCAGGAGCATCAGCATCACTGGGACTTGTTAGAAATGCAAATCCTCACATCCCACCCTAGACCGACTGAATCAGAAATTCAGGTCTAGAAATCTGTGTTTTAACAAGCTCTCCAGGTGATTCTAATGCATGCTCAAGTTTGAAGACCACTGCCTTCTTTACCAACTTCACTGCCACCCTAACTGGTCAGTAGATATGAGTTGTTTCTCTCCTCAACTTTGCCTTTTCTTGGTTAAGATGCCCTCAAAGTATCATAAATTTCTAGCTTTAATGAGGAGTAGTGGCTGAAAGTTAAGAATAATGTTAGAAAAATTGGCGCAGTTGGGAAGACATTGGGTGAGTTAGAAGTTCTGTTGAATTTTGAGGAAGAGAAACATCTTTGCTTAGAAGCAACTTTTGTTCAGTTCTAAATATTTTTATTTTTTAAAGGGCTGTCCTGGAACAGGGTCACAAGCCAAATGCCTACAGGTAATCTAATCAAGGAAGTGGGCTGAGTGGACGGAAGCCACCAGTACTAAGCTACAGATGATTATTGAGGATGTGGGCCCAATGTTTTCAGGTCTAATTATTTTTAAAGAGAACTGGAGATTTGAATTTTCATGTCAAATCTTCTGGTTTGTACATGTTGGCTTACATGAAAAAAATAAAAGAAACAAAACCAGAAAACTTTGTGTGGTCAAACATGCCCAAGTGTTGAATTTGGCCCCATGGGCTGCCAGTTTGATAACCCTTGTCTGGAAGAACCAGGGAACCAGTTATGCTGGCTAATGTCTCATCTTAATCATTAGGAGGCAAAATAACTTTTACACAAATGATGAGCTTCAAAGGAGGGAGGAATAAGAGCTGTACAAAGTAGTTGCCAAGGTAACGTCTTGCTGATCAGAAAAGGACAGCAATTGGGTTTTATGTAGACGCAGTGGGAGTATGAAACTTAATCTGTCTCTGTATTCTTTCTAAGATCAGTGAGGAAATGGATGTGGATGCAGTGCGGCTGCCTGAGATTAGCAGGAAGCAATTCTTTTCCCATTTGGAGTGACCCCAGTGAGACCTGATCACCAACTAGCAACATATGGAAGTCACACCATTAAATCTTCCAATTTGCTAGCAGCAAATCAATGAACTCTGATAGCTGCTGCCCTATGCTAGTATCCAGGGAACTGTGGACAAGCTATCTGATACCCGAATTTTAGTGAAGGAACTTTAAAACTTTTTCTTAAAGCAGGGGAAAAAAAGATTATATTAAGCAATGAGAGAAGAGAGTTTTGTGAAAGAGAGTCAGTTCTTTTGAATTGTATCTTTACTTAAATGTATTGGAAAGCTATTGGTAATTAGTGTTTTGTTGTATATTTATCATAACAAATTAATAGGAAAGGCATTTATATTTTATTTCATTTAACTTTATTTTTTATTATGCAAATAAGACGTTGTCGAAGGGCCTATCAAACTTAGGCAGTCTCTTCTCTCTGGGCAAGATCACACTTTGGTATGTTTTCAGCACAATGAGATGGAAATTTTAGAACATGAAGAGACAGATACTTGCCTGAGGAGTTTTGCTCTCTCTTTAATCCCTATCAAATACCCAGATATTACCTGTACTGCCTTAGCATGCTGGCTGAAGGTGGTCCTCTTTGATTGTATGAAGAGTTCTGGGCCCTAGAGGTGACTTTGCTTATGCTGTAATGGGGGCAGATAACAGGGTGTTAGATGACACAGTCAAGACTCTTTCACTTAACCTATCTTGGACACCATTTGGTAAAGATCTACCTCATCCCTTTTAATAACTGCATAGAATCTTGGACATTTGGAGGTCTCCAAAATATTGGTTGTCATTTATGGTATATTCTGTTTTTGTTATTATGATAATATTGCCATAAATATTGTAGTAACCCATTTTTGCTTACATGTAATAAAGTATTTTAAAGCATAAATTCTTACATGTGAAAATGAAGGGTCAAAGTATATACGTATTTAAAATTTCAATAGTTATTACCTAATTGGCCTAAAATGGGATTATAACAATTTATACTTCTATCAATAATTCACGAAGCTACTGATTTCCCCTCTGCCTTACCATATATCATAAAATTTCTAATGTTTTCCAATCTGATATGAAAGAAATAGTGTTTCATTGGTCTAATTTGTTTTCCTTTTATTATGAGAGAATTTGAACACTCATGTTTTAGATACTTGCATTTCTTTCTCAGTGAAATATCTCTTCATATACTTAGCTTTTCTAAAAATTGTGGGCATTTTTTTATTGACTGTAAAAGCTCTTAGTATATTAAGCAGTTTAGCCTTTTGTCACATGAATGTTGGTTTAAAAAAACAAATGTTCTAAGTATTCTTAGTCTCAGCCTAAGGCACCTGGGGAAAGTCTAGACAATGGCTACACACAGCGAGTTGCTCAGTGAAAATTGCCTGAATCTCAGGCGCAGGGGAGAACCTGGACAGACCTATCCTGCACATGCAAATCTATAAAGGAAGACAAAGTCTTAAGACCATCTGGAGACAATTTACTGAGTGCTTAGTGCAATGTCGTGGGCACAGGTGATGGTTGGAGGTGGCGGGGCGAATGTGTGGTGGGTGGGGAAGTCAGGGCTAGATCTGAGGTGGGATTAGTAAGAGTGATGAGTGTGTGGGCATTTCTGGGCTAGAACTCTCATGGCAGGGTTTCTTTTCATTCATATTCAAGGATAGCCATTTTGCTTCACTGCTTCTTGCTTGTGCATGGAGGACACTTAGTTTCCTGTGGATCCCTTTTGCTGCCAATGCCCTTCCAGGCTAGTGCTTTGCTTGGATTCAGAGGGATGCTTGTTCAGGACAGCACCAGACCCTCTTAGGGTTAAGAGGCAGATTTTCTTTTGAATACCCTGTGTGGTCTACACATGACTCTTTCCCTCATTTTGGGTCCCAGGCTGGCCTAAAGGTCTCCATTAAAGCTAATGGTAAAACCACAATCAGAGTTAACCCAATTTTCCTCCTTTGGTATTTATAAAAAGCAACCTTTAAAAACCTTGAAATTTACTTAGCTAACAACAAAAGCTACTACTCTGTTAATTCCTTCCTAGTGAAGGTTCTTTCTTCTCAAATACACTATTTTTCAGACTGGAAATCACCCCAAATCCTCAAATAGCCTGATTTTTTCACGTGTGATTCCTGCAAATTGCTGTTTGCAGGATGCCTGGTGGGGACTCACTTAAGAGCTAGATTTGTTACTGTATTTACTGACATTTTAACATGGCATTTTCAGCTGCCTAAATAATTGTAATATTTCCCAGAAAAAAGAAATCAAAGTAATGAAAGGTACCTAAAATTATTCATACCTTAATTTCCTGCCTGAAGCATGGTGAATGACTTATTTTTAAAGTCATCTCGAGCTGCTGGGAGTCTATGGTGATGTAAATAGATGGTTTGTAGATTGGGGAAATCATTGAATATTGCAGATTGTCAAGATAGGTGGTGTGATTATAGAATAATAAGATCAGCTAAAAACATTGGGTTTCAGATATCCAAATTGTAAGAAGAAAAGGAGGACTATCAAGGGGGAAGTAATTTGCTCAAACTCTTGTGGGTACTGAACAATAGAGCACCATCCCCATATGTCTAACATCTTCTTCTTTTACCCACACTCTGGTCCTTTTGCCCTTACTACGGGCTTAGCCAGGCCAGGAGATGGCTTTGAGGAGCAGAGGACTGTGAACTGGGTTTTGGGGGATGCGCTCTCTGGTTTTACCTTGGCGATACTCTCTCTGGGAGAGGCCTGTGACAGGTATTATCATTCTTGGGCCTAGCGTCTAGGTTAGTCAACCTGTAGATAGAGTGGGTAACCCTTGTAATTTGAATAAATAGAAAAATGCTTACTTGATCAAAAAATACTTTTTTCTCCTGATAGAAACTACTATCACTGGAGTCACCTCTTATGGGCTTATCGTTGTAAAGATACATTTTAATAGGCTAAGTACTCTTTGAACCGGGAGGGATAATGCATTAATAGGAAAATAAACATCTAAGTGTTATATGCTTCCTTCCACTATGCCTGGTCTCATAAACCCACGTGCATTTTTAAGCCTCTAAGTCTTTGATCATGTTTTTCTCTTGATCTGGAAAGACCTTCTTAGACTGGATAAATGTCATAATTTTCCAAGGCTCAGATCAAATATCACTTCTTTCTATGATTTTCTTGATCCTTCCTCCCAAGTAGAAATAGCACCATATCAATTGGTAACCTGTACAATTCCTTTGTAATTAACTTAAACCTCCTCATTCTACAGAGAGTTTGAGATCTTTTACCAACATGCCTACAAAAAGATAAAGGAGGATTTGGGATCAGGAGGAAATAAGGGCAGCAAAATTAATGCCTACCACCCACACGCATACTATTGTTAGAAAAGGACTACAAATGTGGTCTTTCCTAAGCTTCTGGCAGCTAAAGCAAAAATGGAGACACGAGTTATAGGATTTCACTGTATTCATAAGACAAAAACAAATGAGCTCTTCTTGAGGCTGAGATCTTAAAGGAACTTCTCCATGGGGTCCTTAGAAAATAAGTACAGCGTGATGTAGGGGAGGACACTGTCAACATCCCTACGCTGGGTACATATTTAATTTCATTCGGCAGTTTTTAAAATGTTGCTTAGTCTAGGCAAATGATGAGAAACCAAAGTACAGCTGAGTAAAAGAGGTTCTGTTGAGGTGGGAAAACAAGGCTGTGGATCACGTTGCTTTAGTTCTTCCTAGATTTTTTTAAAACTGAATTATGCTTCTGTGTACATGAATGGTAAATTTTAGGATTTCTAAAGTAATGAATGGGCTGTTTATCTTTTAGGTGAACCTCCATAAATTATTTATGGTAAGCATATTTGATAAGGAGTATATGACTGAGAGTTCAAGGTTGCATTTTTTTTCCTAGCAAGAACCAAGAGTGCAGATAACCTACAGCCAATTGAGGACAGATCTGTATGGTTTGTCAATCAATCTGTCAGAATGTACCTGTATTGTAGCACTTATCACTTTGTTTTATAGACATCTGTGTCCCTGGCATAACTACATACTCTTCAAGGGCAGGAGCTATTTCTTTTCCATCTTTGCATCCCTAGCCCCTAGCATAATGCCTGAAATGTAGCATCTCCATAATAGATTTTGTTGAATTGAATCAACTTAAAAGCTTCCATTATCATCCAGTGCCACTTGGCAAAAATAAGAGCTCTGAAGAGACAAGGGCAGCGAACATAGGATAGCTAAGATTTGAAGGAAGGGAAAAAGCAAAGAGGCAGGAAAGGACAGGAACTTGGAGTGCAGTCTGAGAAAGCAAGTCCAGGTGGAAGGTTCCAGTGAAGGGTGGTGAGTGGGCCTTACATGTAGAGCAGACAACATTGGGGTATCAGCTGATTAAAATGAGGGGACTAGAAGGGGTTCTAAAAAAGCAGTTGGGGTGGGGAGGTATAGAAATGACTAGAAACAACCTTTTCCTATTGTGTCAGCTATTGTCTGTTGTTAGTCCTGTTCTATCTTTATTTCCTCTCCTCTGAATGGCAAGCTGCTGGAAACCTGGGGAGTGTATTTCTAGACTCTCTTGTTAGCTGGACTCTAGGTAGAGTTTGTCAATGGGAGCACTTGGGGGAGATTGGAAAGTGGTAGGAAGGGAAGGTCACTCATCTGGCTGTGACAATGGTAGCAGTGGGTGGTGCCATTGGTGACTGGAGCTCCAACAGTATTGATGGTGGTCCCAGCATCATCAGTGGGAGCTTGGGCTCCTGGGTTCCTGCTAAGCAGCTATGATCAATAGCTTCCAAGATGGCCTCCAATGATCCTTGCCTTTTAGTATTCATGGCCTTGTATAATCCTCTCCCCTTTTGTAACTTGCTGCAAAACAACAGAATATGGCAATGTTGAGGGATGCCACTTCTGTGACTGGTTACCAAAGATTTTGACTACCATCTTGCTAGAAGACTCTCTCTATTGTCTTCTCAGCTTGCATGTTTTAATAAAGCAAGTCATCATGTTCATGAGACCCACATGGTAAGGAACTGAGGGTGGACTCCGACCAGCAGCCTAGAAGGAACAGGATCCTGCCAATAACTACATGAGCCTGAAAGTTTATTCTTTCCCATCTGAGCCTTCAGATTATAGCCTAACCAACACCTTGATTGCAGCCTGTGAGAAACCCAGGAACACAGAAAGGACTCAGCTAAGCCAGGCCCAGATTCCTGACCCACAGAAACTGTGAGATAGCAGATGTGTGTTATTTCAAGCCATTATGTTTGGAGGTAATTTGTTACGTGATAGCAACAGATAACTAACACAATGTCAGAGTCATCAGTTCCAATGGCAGCATCAAGTGTGTGCTGATGGACTATGGGTAGCACCACATTCACCCCTTTATTCCTCCAATTATAGTGGCAACGGCAACTTCCTGCAGTTGCTGATCTCTAGGTAATGCCACCTTCCCCTTAGCCAGTGTTTTCAACACCCTTGTCACTCTTTTCCTGTATTAGGTCTCCTCTGTCTGAAATATCTGAATGGTGACTGATCCACCCACATAACTATTTTTCTTGGGAAGGAGATAAAGGTATCACATCATTCTAAATGCAGTCATATCTTTAGATGTGAAAAAAATGTAATGCAACTTTTGGTTTGTTTTTTTAAAAGTGAGTAGAGTCTTGCTTCTCTGTAGGTCTTGGTTCTGGGGAAGGTCAACTTCAAAAGGTGGAATCATCTGAACCTTCTTTCCTGGGTGTAGTTGGTATATATCCCTGCCCACCTGCAGGCAGCAAAGGCAATGCCTAAGGGATTCTGAAGGACACACAGTGGCTTCTTCTCCATTTTCGCGTGGGAGTCCATGGAAGTGCAATCACCACATGCTCCCTGTAACTAGAATAAAGTAACATGGCATGTGTATGAGGGCAAACTTAACTCGGCAGGTGAACAGCCATATCGACTCCATTTCCCCTGAAGACCATGAAACTAGAAAGAAAACTACATATCAGGCCAGAGCAGCCCTTGATGAGGCTCAAAAGAGAGGTGGCAAACACACAACTACACAGGAAAAACCAAGTTGGAGGCAGCAAAAGCTGTGGCTTGAGAACAAAGGGAGAGAAAAAGACTAGTTAAAGAGGCCATATCTACCCACCCACAGAACACCCAGTAAAGAAAATGAGCTGTACTTCTCCCACTGGAAGGCTTGGGGAGGGAGACATTCAGGAAAACCACAGGGGCAGAAAATTAGATAATCTGAAACAGGAAAAATGAACTTGTGTGCTTTTTATATACGGCTGAAAGTGAGGACAAAGGCGAAACACCAATGTATACTTGGCATCAGAAGAATGCCTTTTATCCAAAGATCTCAAAGCAGTTTGAGTCTATTAACTGACTGTGGGAGAGTGAAATTATTACTCATTCATTTTTATGCAGCATTTTATTCTAAAATTTGCTAAGCATTTTATAACCCAAGTACATTGGTTATTCCTCAAACAACCTGATACATGCAGTGTGGCCATTCCCATTTGACACACGTGGAAACTGACCCTCAGAGAAGTTGGGTAACATATTGAGGATCGGAGGAGGACAGAAGATGAGAAATGAATGTATAAACACTGAATAAGGAATGGGAACTCGGTGGAGACAACTCAGGCTTTTCTGTGG
Source organism: Tapirus indicus (assembly GCA_031878705.1). Classification (NCBI taxonomy): domain Eukaryota; kingdom Metazoa; phylum Chordata; class Mammalia; order Perissodactyla; family Tapiridae; genus Tapirus; species Tapirus indicus. Next base: position 43,541,836 of record CM062919.1, read on the forward strand.
TTAGTGCTTCACGGCATCTGTGGGAGGCAGAATAATGGTCCCCCAAAGATGTGCATGTTCTAATTTCAGAAGCTGTGAATATGTTACTTTACATGGCAAAGGGGACTTTGCAGATGTGCTTAAGTTATGGATCCTGAATTATCTGGATGGGCCCGATGTAATCACAGAGGTCTTTGTAAGGGAAAGAGAAATGTAGGAGAATTAAAGAAGATGTGATGATGGAAGCAGAGATTGGAGGCCATGAGCCAAGGACTGTGGGCAGCCTCTAGAAGCTGGGGAGGGCAAGAAACATATTCTCCTCTAGATCCTCCTGACAATCTGTTTTAGGCTTCTGACTTCCAGAACTGTAAGATAATAACTTTGTGTTGTTTTAAGCCATTAAGTTTGTAGTCATTTGTTACAGCAGCCATGGGAGACTAATATAACATCTTTGAAGAGTAGAGATCTGATGATTTCTTGACACTACAAACCTAAAATTTTATTTTCTGAGTTATTTGGCTAACACAATTAAAGAAGTTTTTTGGGGCAAGAATTTCTTGGATATTTATTCATGATGATAATGGACTGAAGGAAAAGAATAATGCCAGTAACCACAGTAATAGTAATGGGTAATGGTTATTGAGGCTTATTTTGTGCCAAGTGCTGTGTCTGGCACTTGATGTGCCTCCTCTATGGTTTCTTATAACAGCTCTATGAGGTCATAATTATCCTCATTTTACAGAGGAGGAGGAAACCGAGTCTGAGAGAGCCATGCAGGTAGTAACGGAGTTGGCATTTGCACACCAGTATATCTGACTTTTAGCCACTGCTTGAAATGGCTTTTCTAGAGACTTCTTAATTCATTGAAGGGAAAGAATGAGTCATGTGTGAAGGTGGGTTGTGACAGAAAGTCGAGGACAGGACTCCCTCTGACACTGAGGAGGTGGGATGACTCTGCCTCAGCCAAGAGGGAGGTGGGAGACAACTCTCCTTTCCATCTTTTCCTTCTAGCACTCAAGTCAACCATTTAAAAAGTACCCACCATCAGAGGGCAACAACTTTCCCCCACTCTTTTTTTACCAAGAGTGGCACCGCTATCGAAAGCAAGCAAGCAATTTCACATTCCGGAAGGATGCAGAGGGTCCTCCCCCGGAGCTCCAGCTTACATAAGTGGGGAGGGGGCTTCAGTGAGTGCCACCAGGAGGGTTTGAGATGAGAGGACCACAGTCTTAATGAGATGCTGCCGGGGCTAGCATAACCAAGTTTGGTATCAGTTAGAACTGAAATAATTCAAAATGTTATAGGCACTATTGTAAAATGGATATTTATAATAATCCCCACTTCGTAGGGCAGTTGTATGAATTGAGTTAATAAATGTAAAGTGCTTTGAATGGTGCTACAAAAGTATAGCTGTTACTCCACGCACCCACCACTGCAACTATTCCTGCTGCTACCAGTGCTGCCATGATTATCTCCACTGCTGTGATTACTACTACACCGTGGCTACTACCACCACTACGATTACTATACCATTGCTACGGTTACTACCACTATCGCAATTACTCTTACTGCTATTACTATTGACTATTTCTGCCACCATCACTATCATTTCAAATACTACCATCAGTACTACTGTTACTACAATAATTATTACTATCACCACCACTTCCGCTACTGTCAATGTCCAGGCACGGCAAATGATTCCAGGACAATAAACTTGCAACATGGACTTCTGTACCTTTGAAAAGGGGTGGCTTGAGCAAATCCTCAGGGCATCCTGGGTTTGCTTGGCAATACTTCCTCGTCTGGTTCTTTTCTTTGGGCTGTGGCCATCCTTTCGCCATGCCCAGGCTTGAACAAAGTGACTGTTATTGCCATGAGCTCTCTGAGGTAGCAGCTCTGCCTGCTTCACTAATCCTCGTCAGTGACAAATCCTGAAATCCATTCCCAATGGCCCTTTGAAGTGGACAAACAACTCCACAGTCAGGAAATATCATGTTTTAAATAGAAGGCACTGTGTCAAATGTCATCAGCAGCTCAGCCATGGGGCTGCTGATCTCAGACTGATTCAGATAGTTTGGGCATAATAATAATAACTAACATTTATCGAGTGCTTATCAGATCTTGTCAAGTGCTTTTCGAGGCACTAAACGCAGATTGACTTGTTTAATCCTCCACAAAACTTTATGAGGTGGTTCCTACTATTAATCACAAATGAGAACACAGAGGCACAGAGAAGTTGAGACACCTGTTCAAGATAACACAGTATGTGGGAGAACTGGGATTTTTGCTGAGGCAATCTAACTCCATGGAAGATGCTGCTGGCCTGGCCACCACAAACCAACACACTGGCTTCACTGTACACAGTATTCTAGTCAAAGGAGATCAAGACCTAGCGAAGACAGCTGCCCATAGTAGGTGCTCAATAAATGCTAGACCAGTGAATGAATGAATAAACAATAAGTGGAATAATGAGGGTAATCGAACGTTTGTATGAGTGAAGAAAGGAGGAGGCATTATGAGTGTTTTAAACCAAAGGGGCAACTCAGTTATCGGCAGGAACAGATTGAAAAGGGAGTCACGGAGGTTGAGAGAAAATTGATGAGGAGGTATGCGTAGAGACCTACTTTGCTGGAGATCTAGGAAATTTGATCTAGGTTTTCAGACTCTAAGGATTTTCCTGGGCTTCCTGAGTCTGCTGGTGGCTGGGCAAGTGGAAGGCATTTCAGCAGTGGGAGGCAGGGGGACTTCTGGACATTTGACCTTCCCTTGGACCTGCCTTCTATGGTGCGTGATATGGTTCCATCCTCTACAAGTCAGCACCTTTTTCTGATGTGGAGAGTGATTTGTTTGCTTCTCTTAGGTATGAAAAATTGTGTGTCTTGGAATTTTAGTGCTGGAAAACTCCTTAAAGGTCAACGCTTCTCCTTTTACTGATCCGGAAACTGGATCCCAAAGGGGTCAAGTGACATGACAAGGCCACAAAACTAGCGAGGGGCAAGTTCTTTGATTTTCCAGGCACTAAGCCTCACCTTTAATTACGGTTTATTTGTTTGTTTGCCCTGATCTGGTGACAGTCCCTTGTGCTGACTTAAATGCTTTGGTGTTTCAGATAAAAATGTTGGCTTGAGCCAGGGCAATAGGCACACTTTGCCTTTCACAATGCTGGATACAACAAAAATCTAATTAGCTAATTAATCTACACTGCATTCCCTTGATACAAGGTCATACAACTTTCATGTTTAAGATGGACAAACTAAGGTAGTTTGCATTTTCCTTCATTTAATATTTAAAACCTCCTTATAAGAGGAAGCGGCCCCAAAGGATTCTATTTGCACTTATATTAATATCACTTAATTAAAAACATTTTTCAGCATTATAACAAATAGAACAACTACCTTAGCTGTAATATATGTTCTTCTAGCAGTGAAATTTTGCCTCTTTACATAGTTAACAAATGCGAGCATCGTAAGATCGTAATAAATTATTTAGAGGGTATTTACTTTTAATTATTATTTTCTCAATAAATTCTAAAATTCAATTCCAAAGAACGTAAGATGACTTACTTACATACAAATGTTTCACACTGGACTCATTTTGGCTTTCTGGAAGTGACTACATTGCTTTATTAAAAATTTCTTTTGCCTTTAATAAGGGAGAAAGGGAAAGACCACAGTGTCATTTAATCACTCATTCTGTCTTGCCTAGTGTGTTAACTTCTCCATAATTGTATTTCCCAAAGTTCCTCCTACTGAATAGAAAATATCAAATCTCCTCTCCAAATCTGCACTCTAATCATTACTCCTATCTGCCATAAAACAGCGATTAAAGTAACTCATCTCTAGAACCAATTTGATATATGACAATAAAAATTTCTTGTCAAATTCCAATGTGATCTGGGTGATTTGGCCATATACATAGCCTGTTAATTATTTTTCCCTTCTCTGACAATTCAGCACTACTTGTCTTCAGGTTCTCTCTAGCTCAAAAGGAAAAAAAATGCCACCTTTATTCTTACTCTCACCAAACATTTTTATTTGTAAGTGACAATTTGGTAGGAGTCACATAGATTCTGCAGCATTTTAATTCAGTTGAGTAACCCAGTTCTAATACCTTTGGATTGTGGATGAGCACACACATTTTTGCTGGTTCATGGCTTACAATTGAACCTGATCTCAAGATTTTCTCTATTTCCCTCTCTTCTTATATTTCTCTCTTCCATTATTCTATTATTTGATGCTTGTGGGATTGATATGAATTAGCACAGAAAATGGAACTCAAGTGTCTGATTTTAAGCCCCTTTCTTCCTTTGTAGAGTTCACAGCAGAGAAAAATGTAGCTCCAGGAATCTCTTCCTTTTATTTGTGAGCTGCTATTATTTTTCCATTTTATAGATGGAGATATTAAGACTGAACTAGCTTGGGGACTTGCTCCAGTTTGTATAGTGAATCAAGGTTCCAGTCAAGAGGAACAAAACATAGGAATGAAAGTCAGTTAAATAAATAAGCTCATTGCCTCATACATAACGTTAGCTAAAAATGCTAGTATAAAACTCAAGGAGGGTTTGAGTAAAGTTGTGGATGATAGAGTCTTAATAGAAACTTAAGGACATTTAGGAGTTGCTTCTAAGCTTGTAAGGCCAGGATTACGGAGGAAGTAGCAACTCTTTCCTACAAAATGTCTCTTGGTACTATTGTCAGACGGTTGGTCTAAGCCAGTATGGCAATTCTTGTTTTGTTATGTTTCCCAAAACCCCTCTTGGTGTCTTATCTACTGGAGCATTCATTTGAGACAAACAGCTTATGTACTCTTTCTAGCCAAGTAGAGATGAGAATGAATGAGAAAATCGCCTAAGAAAATCTGTCCTCCTAATTTCCCATATGAAACTGGCTGGAGAGTCACTATTCCCCTGACAGAGCCTTCTGCAGGCTCTATGGATGCTTGTCAACTGCCTGGCTTATTGTGGGGATGTTGGCAGCTGCTGCTTCCGCTTCTTCAAAATAAAAACTGCAAATAAGTGCATTTGAAAAGTATGTCCATCCTAGTTCATCTTCACAGCTGTTTTCCTGATGGAATTAGATTAGCGGTGTAAGTGAAATCTATTCTGAACCTCATTGAAATCCAGACTTGCCAAGTCAGTGGCTTCATTTATTGATTTTTATTTGTCTATTTTTCTTATTTTTATGAGCATTTACTATATACCAGGCATTGTGCAAAAAGCTTTATATCCTATCTTAGTCACTTTGGGCTGCTATAACAAGATACCATAGATTAGGTGGATTAAACAACAGAAATTTATTTCTCACAGCTCTAGGAGCTGGAATGTCCAAGATCAGGGTGCCAGCAGATTCGGTGTCTGGTGAAGGCCCTCTTTCTGGTTTGCAGACAGACATCTTCTCATTATATCCTCACATGGTGGAGAGAGTGACCCTACTCTCTTTCTCTTCTTATAAAGACACTAATCTCACCATGGGAGCTCCACTCTCATGACCTCGTCTAAACCTAATTACCTCCCAAAGGCCCCACCTCTTAATACCATCACATTGGGGATTATGCTTTCAACATACGATTTTTTGGAGACACAAATATGCAGTCCATAACACATATAATATCTCATTTAATCTCAAAACAGCCCTACAAAGTGGGTGTTATTACCCACAGATGACAATACCAGGTTGAAGTGACTTGCCAGCTGGGTGGCATACTCAGGTCTGGCTGACTCCAGGCCCCATGTTCCTAATCACGATGCTCCATGCCCCCAACTGGGGATGCTATTTAATAGTTTACAGTCTTGCCAAGTTGAACATCTTTAGTGGTCCTTGCGGATACACCACCTTCATGATGGGTTCTTAAAGGGCCATTGACACAGTTTTTGTATACTTCCTAGGGGCTGGTGGTAATGACTCAGGCTTTCTGTGAACTCAATTTTCATGTGCCTAATTTGGCTTCAGTTAGTATTGATATGGCCCCAGACTTCCTGGTTTGCATGTGTGCATGAGTGTGTCTATGTGTGTGTGTTCTCTGGCTTGGAGAGTCAGCAATTACTGATGATCAGAGTTTCCCTTGTCTCCTTTCTAGGAAGACTTCTTAGTGTTCCTTTATTTGAAGGTCAAGTTGAATATGGTAGTTCTCCAGAGATCCTTTCCTCTTAATTCAGCAAAGACAGTGGAATATTTTAGAAGAAAACAAAGAGAAATACAGTCAACACCAATCCCCAAACACTTATACACGTGCACCCCAAAGTATATATGCAACGTAGATGGACATGCATTTTCAGAGCACTGATTGATTATCTGAGGCAAGGTAGACTAATAGTTTCTTGTTGGCATTGCAGTGACTTACTCCTGAGCCTTTAGTTCTGCATGTGAGCCCCAAGGTCATCCCCTTTGGTGCTGGTTAGGCTCTCCCTCATCTGTATAGTCACTCTGCTTCCTGGGCAAGTCTTCCCTGAATATAGAAGGCTTTTCTCTCTGTGTTCCACAATCCTTTCCTGGAGCATGGGCTCTCTGGTGCTCTGATCTCACCTCCCCTTGTTTACATACCCTCCGTTTGCAGCTTTCAGTGACACATAGCTACTTTACTCACTGGGCTAGGGCAGTGGCTAGGCTTGCTTTCTCTTAAGGCTCTGGAGCCTCTGTGGTTGAAGGATCTTTTCTGGGAGCCTCTCCACCCCAGTTCAGTTTCCTGCCAGGGTGGGCAAAGCCTACTTTTCTTCTAGTTTCAAAACTTTGCATCCCCTGCTGGATTTCTTACTGTGTTCCTGTTTCAGTCCTAAGGGATATCTCGTGCTCATTTGCAGGGCTGGGATTATTGAAAGAACTCTACCATGTTACCAATCATTCCACTTCCCTGTTACTCTCGGGGATTCACCCAACTAGAGAAATGGATAACAGTAGAAAAATACCTCACACGTTGAGTGGCAATAATAAACCTATGAGAGAAAGAGTCTTCATTTTCTCTATGCCTTTCTCATATTATTATAAGCCATAAAAAAGGAACCTTGAATAATAATTAGCTTTTTGGAAAGCATACTTTTTTTTCTCCTTAGGATGTTTCCTATTCTGGGCCTCAGTCTCACATTCATGGAAATCTCATAATGATGGATATCAGTTACTATATTTTGGGTTGCAAGTAACGGAGGTCAACTCCGACTCTAAAGCAAAGAAGGGACATATGGAAAGCAGAGTGGAGGTTGGGAGACTATGTCTGGAAAATGAACACGAACCAGGAGAAGCTGGCCATGCCACTGTTATGGTCATTGCTGCTGCCATGAGTCCATTTAACCAACCCTTTATCTCTGCTTCACTTGCTCAAAATTTAGGTGAATGAGAGCCTCTGACAGGCTGAGCCTTGACTGTGTGCCAGCACTGCCTAGCAGGGCATAGGGAGATGAAGGATTGCATCTCTGTAGCTTCCTCTGTGGGAGCTTGTGGGATCCCTCTAAGAGTATGGTCAAGGAAGTAGGTATGCCTCAAAACCAGGAAGGGGGCAGGTTGGATGCTAGACTGCCATCAAAAAAGAAGACAAAGACAACAAAGGACTACAATGGGAGAAAAAAAAATCCGATGGCCAGTCCAATGTATTTCCTTAGTACTGTTTTTGTTAAATTCAATTAGTATTCTCAAGACTGTTCCCAATCTCTATAGCTCTCTCTTTTGTTCTCTTTCTTAAACACATACTTTTTAGGTTAGCAATTGCTTGAATATTGTCAACATTTTATACTGAGACCATACAGTCGCTGTTAAAGTGTATAGTCAGAATTGGTTTCGGAAGATTGATGTCCTCTTCAGGCTGCAGACCATCTGATTACTGGATCTCCTCTGGGCAATGAAGCTGCCTTCCTTTTCTCCTCTCTCGACCGTCAAGCTTGCACCACAGTAATAATATTTAATAAGAGCAGCAGTAAAACTATGTCATTGCTTCTCTGATGGTCAGAGTGGAACGCAGCTCCAAATAAAATAGGAGTGATTGTCATACAGATAATACAGTTGTTTTAGTTCTTTCACCTTGAGAAAGAATGAGGTAGCCTGAACATTGATTGATGCTTGTCTCTCATAGCCTACTGGAATAATACATTAGGTGTTTGGGTGAAATTGTGAGGTACACTTGATCATGTATTAAACATTTGTGAGCTATTTGCTGCCGTGTATTCTGACTGGATCTTGGAAAACAGGCTTGCTAGTTCAGGATAAAGGAAACAAAGCCTTTGTGTTTTCGCCTGCTCTACCTGAATCAGGCGACTCTTTGCCACATTCATCTGCCTTTTTCTCTTGTCATCCTGGAATAAGTGAAGATATCTAATACGGGGGAACTTCATTTAAAAGAAACTTCTACATACAGAAATCTGAATTTACAAAACAGAAGAATTGTGGGGAGGTTATTTATATTAGAGAATAATTTTCCTTTTGGTTTTACAAAAGGATTCACGTTAGGATTTCTTTAAATAGCAAAGTCCCTGACTGGATTAAGAATATGACTAAAACTCTCTCTCAGACATACATCTACTATGAAATAAGCCATGTTTTATGTCATCCAACTTTATAACTGAAGAACTGGGAATAATTTAGAAAAAAAGTCATAGAAACTTTGTGTAACTCTAGAAAGAGGATCTAGGATACCTGATTTTCACTCCTTTACTCTCCTAGAAAGAGAATAGCTTCCATGGATATAAAAAAGCTTTCCAAAAACCTGGAAGATTCCTGCATTAAGTCATGACATGATCTGAAGGTCATTCTACTATTAACAGTGACATTTTCAAGCTATGTTGTGAATAAGGTATCACATTGATGGTTTGAATTTTCTGCTTTGGAAAAAAGAACTTCAGTGAGTTTTACTTCTAAAAATAAAATACAGTCCAAGAACATAGTGTCTTCAGATTCCCTAGTTTGTAATTTAGAGGAAGACATTTCACTGTAACCTTTATGGGCCTTAGTTTCCTCACCTGCAAAATATTTTTTTAATTGAGATATAATTGACATGTAACAGCTTATATTAGTTTCAGGTGTACAATATAATGATTCAATATTTGTATATACAGATGGTCCCCAACTTAAGATTGTTTGACTTAACGATATTTCAACTTTACTATGGTGTGCAAGCGAAGTGCATTCAGTAGAAACCATACTTTGAATTTTGATCTTTTCCTGGGCTATTGATATGTGGTGTGATCCTCTCTCGTGACGCTGGGCAGCAGCAGTGAGCCACAGCTCCCGCTCAGCCACACGATCACGAGGGTAAACAACCGATACACTTACTACCCTTCTGTACCCACATGACCACCCCGTTTTTCACTTTCAATACAGTATTCAATAAATTACATGACATATTCAGCACTTTATTATAAAACAGGCTTTGTGTTAGACGATTTTTCCCAATCGTAGGCTAATGTAAGTGTTCTGTGCACATTTAAGGTAGGCTAGGCTAAGCCATGATGTTCGGTAGGTTAGGTGTATTAAACGCATTTTTGACTTATGATGTTTTCAACTTACAATGGGTTTATCGGGATGTAACCCATCATAAGTTGAGGAAGATCTGTATTGTGAAATGATGACCACAATAAGTCTAGTTAACATCCAAAATGAAGATTTTGAACTAGATAATTTCTGAGACCTTTTATAGCTCTCAAATTTGCTACTTAGTTCTTTGTAAGAGTAACATAAATGGTATGATTCTGAGATTCTATCCCCTTTCCTTTGCTTTTTTCAAATCCTACATTAAAGCATTGATTGATCTATGCTTTATCTTCTCCTTAAATATACGTATTTAGTGTTTTTAAAGCCTGTGTCCAGACTTGTAGCTAGTTCAAGGTATGAAGAAGAGTGCAAAAGAATGTTAGGTGTACCTAGATACTGTTCTTCTTTTTTTATTTGAATGAGGAACGAAATCTTAAAATGCACCACACAGTGGAGGTGCAAAAAGGATAAAAATGCAAGGGAGGAAAACTCATTGAGACAATGAGCAGAAATTCCCCTCTTGAAGCAGCTGTGGTCATTCATCATTATCCTGAATGAGCATTGGGTCTGGTGAGTTAAAGTAAGATCATCTGGTTAAGAGGGACAATGAAACATGGACATGGAAGCAACAGCCATTAGAGAATTGTTGCTTGTGAAAGCCACTTGACGGTAGGCTTTTCAATTCTAAAAATATCTTTTAGCCAAGTAGAGATGAATATAGGATTTTCTACATAGCCTTGAGCAATGACTTCTGATGCTAACTACCCAGACTTAGGTCACACTTCACAGGTTAAGGGCACAGCCCTCCACAAGACTGCTACACCTCAGACACCAGCCACAGTCTGGGGGGTTCCCAGGCCGTGCTCACTTATGACCAATTGGCTACAAATTTGGGGGTCTCCACTAATGTGAGATAATTTGCTAGAATAATTCACAGAACTCAGGAAAGCACTATACTTAATGATTACCATTTTATTATAGCAAAGAGGATAAAAACCAGAGCCAGCCAAAAGAAGAGATGAATAGCATGAGGTGTCCTCTCCCTGTTGAGTCAGGACACATCACTTTCCCAGCTCATTGATGTGTAACAGTACACACAGGGTACTGCCAACCACGGAAGCTCACGCCAGCTTCTGTGTCTGGAGTTTTTTTTATTGAGGCTTCATTACCTAGGCATGATTGACTGAATTATTGGCCAAAAGGTTGAATTCAATCTTCAGCCCCCTTCTCCAGAGGTGAGGCTGATATCACCAGGCTCAAGGCCCCATCCCTCTAATCACATGGTTGATTAGAGGTGCAAAAGAATGTGTGGCCACCCCCATCCTGTCATGTTATAAGCTTAAATTATTTAGGGACCACCTTGAGTGATCTTGTTAGCATAAACTGTCAGGGCCTGCTAAGAATAACAAAGATACTCCTCTTACTCTGGAAATTCCAAGGATTTAAAGGCTCCCTTCCAGGAACTCAGGACAAAGATGATCCAAATTATTGATTATGCAACACCTTGCTTTTGTCTCTTCTGTAGACTTTGTAAGGAGTACAAATTGCTAGTTCTTTCTCTGACAGGGACTTCAGGACTGGATTGAGGTCATTAACTGGGTTAGAGACCGAGTAGCAGAATGGTTAACAGCATGGGCTGTTTTAGGTTGCTGCATCCTTGGACCTTGGCAGAAGTCCGACTGGCACCCCAGGAGCCCGCCCGGTAGCCCCTGCCTCTGTGCCTCCTGCAGGCCCATAGACTTGTGGCCACACCCGCGCAGTTCACAGCCCCGACAGCGCCTCAGGGGCTCCCGCGCCCTGCACCTCGGTTGGGCCAGAGCACAGTCCCCCACACCCTACCTAGCCCTTGGGGCGAGCTGCAGCAGCACTGTGACTGACGGCGGTGTGGGGTGGGGGGCACGGAGTAGGCAGATGTCCGTGAGGATTAGGGTTTGCCAGAAAGGTAGCAGGAGCCAGAACCCACACTGATAAGTCTGGGACAAGAGGCCTCTGACAACTGGGTATTTCTCATCCCACGACTCTCCCGCCCGCCCCCACAGAACTTCTGAGATCCCGCGAGATAGGGCTCCCTCTGGGTAGAGTAGGCGTTGGCGGCTTGGGTCTGCCTCTGCCTCCCTTGTAGCTGCCTCTGACGTTCACCGCATCTGACCCCATCCTCTTGCTGCCTAAATATCTGGACTTGGCTATACCTCCCTCCTCCTCTCCGGTCCCTAGCCACAAAGTGCGCCCTGAAGGCTCCACGTGCTCTGCTTCCTCCACATTCCACCCGCCCAGACTAGGCCCTGGGGGCGTCCGCCATGGTGGAGAAGAGAGCATTTCCTGATCGAGGCGCTTGGGTGAAGAGGCCAGCTGCCCCACCACGCTGGTGCTGGCACTTGGGCTGGGTCAGAAAGAGAGAGCAATGCCCTGAGGCTGTTCTTCGGTGGAAAGACTCCAGGGACCGGTGGTGGTGGTCTCCTGGGACTACGTCTGGGCCCCTGGCTGCTGCCGGGCCCTGCCAGAGGGACAGCTAGCCCCTGGGACCAAGGAACCGTGTGTTTTGAGTTGCTGCGGCCTTGGACCTTGGCGGACATCGGATTGGCGCCCCAGGAGCCAGCGGCCATACCGTCAGAAGAAAAAAGCTTAGGCTGCTCGGTTTCATCCTGGTTCCACCACTCGCCAGCTTGCTGATCTTGGGCAAGTTACTTAACTTTCCTAAGCTTCACTCTCCTCAGCAGTAAAATGGTAGGTTACCACGATGAATTAAGTTCAAGCCTGTAATGTGTTAGGTAGTGCCGGGCACATAGAAGCTCAAGGTTTGCCATTAACGTTTGCTTTTGGACTTTGGGATAACCATTGAATATTACTAAATATTTGATTTTTAAGGTGGCATACCCCAAATATTTTCAGGTCAGTGGTTTTATCAGGTTTTTAGCAGTTGATCCCTTTGTTAAAAGGAAATCTTTCACAAAATTCTAATTATAAAGCAGATAAAATCTGTGCAAAGCCGAGCTCCTCTAGTTGAAGAGGGTCCCGCTCATCTAGCACTCTTTTCGCTCCAGGGTATCCAGACAGGTTTGAGGAAGTCTGTTTGAAAATTGGTCTAGACCACTGCCAGTCTGGCTCCCCTCCAACCTCCCCTCAGCCAGCTCCTGTAACAGGGTTAACAGAAGCACCTTTATACAGTATCAAAGTCAGGCTGTAATTTTCTTATTTTAGTTTCTCCATGAGCAAAATGGAGAAGATAATGTCAGCTTTGTTGTGATAGTGAATTAATGTCTGTAAACTTTTGAGCCTTTAGAGATCAGCTTTAGGGACAAAGCCCCTTGCTATCTCTAATTTCTAGCTTGCTTTTTAAATACGGTGTTCTAAACACACAACTTAAAAATGGGTCAAATCCTTATTATGTGTAAGTTTAGAATAGAATGGAAGCAGTGACTTAACCCAGGAAAAAAATGTTCTCTTATTAATTGGGAAGAGAGATTTTTGAATTAGAGTTATTCAGAAAGACTGTCAGGAGATCAGAAGAGAGAAGGATATGTGGCAGCATCCACAGAAAGCTGTTTATGAAGCTGGGTTATAACCTGGTCATTCTGGTGCTTCCTGTAAGTAAATGTCCTTTGCTGAGACAGACCGGTGCTATGGGTCCCTGTTCCAGTATGACTAGTTTCACAGCCAGGCCTAATGTAGTCATTCTGTACTGCAATAATGGGAGGTGAGAAGGCATGGCCATTAACTGCATGTTAAGCTGTTAAGCTTGAGTTTGGTCCTGTTTCCCTCGTATTTCCGGAGGAAAGTCTGTAATTTATTTGAGCATTGGAAGAATAGAAATAATATCTATTTCAAAGATTTGCTGCAGAAATTACATGAGATAATACATGTAAAGGATAGTGCCTACTACATAGTAAATGATAATTAGATAGGAACTATTTTAAACATCATCGGTATTATTATTGTGTTTTTAATCATTTTTATTGAGATATAAATTGACATAATGTTATATTAGTTCCAGGTGTACAACATAATGATTTGATATTTGTATATATTGCAAATGGTCACCATAGTACATCCAGTTAACATCTATCACCCTATGTAGTTACAAAATTTTTTTTCTACTTATGAGAACTTGCAAGAGCCACTCTCCTAGTTACTTTCAAATATGCAATACAGTATTATTAACTATAGTTACCATGCTATATGTTACATCCCCATGACATTTATTTTATAACTGGAAATTTGTGCCTTTTGACTCCCTTTACCCATTTCGCCCACCCCCACCTCAGGCAACCACCAATCTGTTCTCTATATTTATGAGCTCAGTTTTGGCTTTTTGTTTTGTTTTTATATTCCACATATAAGTGAGATCATATGATATTTGTCTTTCTCTGACATTTCATTTAGCATAATACTTTCAGAGTCCATCTATGTTGTTGCAAATGGCAAGATTTCCTTCTTTTTATGGCTGAATAATATTCCATTGTATATATACACCACATTTTCTTTATCCATTCATCCATCGATGGACAGTTAGGTTGTTTCCATATCTCAGCTATTGTAAATAATGCTGCGGTGAACATGGGGGTGCATATATCTTTTTGAATTAGTGTTTTCGTTTTCTTCAGATCAACACCCAAGTGGAATTGCTGTATCATATGGTAGTTCTACTTTTAATTTTTTGAGGAATCTCCATACTGTTTTCCATAGTGGCTGCATCAATTTACATTCCTATGAACAGTGCACAGGGTTCCCTTTTCTCCACATCCTCAGCAACACTTGTTATTTCTTGTCTTTTTGATAATAGCCATTCTAACAGGCGTGAGGTGATATTTCATTGTGGTTTTGATTTGCGTTTCCCTGATGATTAGTGATGTTGAACATCTTTTCATGTACCTGTTGGCCATCTGTATGTCTTCTTTGGAAAAATGTCTATTCAGATCCTCTGCCCATTAAAAATTGGATTGTTTGTTTTTTTGCTATTGAGTTGTATGAGTTCTTAATTATATATTTTGGATACTAACTCCTTGTCAGATATATGATTTGCAAATATTTTCTCCCATTCAGTAGGTTGCCTTTTTATTTTGTTAATGGTTTCCTTTGCTGTGCAGAAGCTTTTTAGTTTGATGTAGTCCCACTTATTTATTTTTGCTTTTGTTGCCTTTGCTTTTGGTGTCAGATCCAAAAAATCATCACCAACACCAATGTCAAAGAGCTTACCACCTATATTTTCTTATAGGAGTTTTATGGTTAAAGATTGCACATTCAAGTCTTGAATCTATTTTGAGTTGATTTTTGTGTATAGTATAAGATAGTGGTCTGGTTTCATTTGTTTGTGGCCATCCAGTCTTCCCAACATCATTTGTTGAAGAGACTGTCCTTTTCCCACTGTATATTCTTGGCTCTTTTGTCATAAATTAGTTGACCATATATATGTGGGTTTATTTCTGTGTTCTCTATTCTGTTCCATTGATCTATGTGTCTGTTTTTATGCCAATACCATACTGTTTCAATTCCTATAGCTTTGTAATATAGTTTAAAATCAGGGAATGTGTTGCAGTTATTATTAATTATAAGTTTGTTATCATGGATGCTAAAATCTGCCCATCCCTATCTATGATCTATTGATCTGAAATTCTAAGTTTTAAAATCATCAAGAAGTTAGGATTTGAGAGGTAATGCCCTTCCACAACTGGAAAACCTGAAGCTAGGAGAGATTTTGATTTGCTCAAAGGTATTCTGGGAGTACTTGTTATTTAAGCCTTTGTTATCTGGGCCCTTGCAGTTATGAGCTTTCATATGGGGAACAGAGCTCCTTATATTCCCCCCAAAGTGAAGTGACTGCTTATAATATTAATTGCCATTTCAATATCCTTGGGTAATATTAGTTTCTATCTCTGCTCATCTTATCAACATCTTGTTAAACTAGTCTCTTGTTGATTGCCTTAAGTTGTTAACTTCAGACAACAAATAAAAATAAAAGGAAAATTGGTTGCAAAGTAAAATTGCAAATCTCTTAAAGGATGCAGGATTTCATGGTGACTAAAGTGATATTGGAGAACAGTTGAATCAGTCATTAATTCAAAAAATTTTATTGGGTACCTCCCATGTAGCAGGTATTCATTATTGGAGACTGGCCCTGAATAAGACAGATAATCCCAGCCCTGTGGACCTGACATGCCAAATTTACACAGAACCAATGACAAGTGGATTTGGCAGAGGTGAACCAGTCAACAATCAGAAGAGGAAATCAACAAGGAAGATGACATGATAGACATTAAAATTTTGTTAATTTTAAAACATGCCCATAAATTCTTTGACACTCCTCCCACAAAAAGTAGAGCCTAATTTTCTCCCCTTGAAAATGGTCTGGCTTCAGAGATTTGCTTCTAAGGAATAGAATATGACAGGAGTGATGCCACGTGACTTCCTAGGCTAGGTGGTAAAAAGTAATATGGCTTCTGGCTTCTCTCTCAGGGGCTCTGAGGTGCCATATAAAATCTAGCCACCTGAAGCCACTATGCTGGGTAGATCACTATGTAGGGTGAGATCAGAGAGAGAGAGAGAGAGAGAGAGAGAGAGAGAAAGAAGCCTGAGGAGCCTTTGCTGTTTTGGCCTCCAGCTGAATCTTGCCAGCCTAGGTGCCAGACATATGAATGAGCAGGCTGGCAGATGATCCCAGCCCTCAGACTTTGAGTGCTCCAGCTGATGACAAGTGGAGCAGTGACAAGCTGTCCCCACTGTGCCCTGCTCAAATTTCCCATTTATGAGCAAGATAGGTGGTGTTATTTTAAGCCACAAAATTTTGAGGGTAATCTGTTATGCAGCCATAACAACTAGAACAATGCCTCAAAAGAGAATGATATGAATATCAAAGGAAAATAGAGACCCATGAGAAAACTGAAGAAACCTTTGAATATTTTTGCAAAAATAACCTTTTTTATGATCATTCTGTGAAAGTCAAATGGGAAGTGATGGATCTTCAATTGGGTTGTCATTCAGTTCTTTTTGGGGAAAATAAGTGAAAAAAACCCCACTTTAAGACTCAAATGTTTAAAGATGTTTAGAACCTGCACTCTGTTAAATGTAAGATATAATACACCTTTCATTTTGCTAAATGAAGTCCTAATCAAACCCTCCTTGCCCACCATGATTTACTCCTTGAATTTGTTCTTCATGTTAAGTGGAGTCACATTAAGTGGACTTTACTCATTTACTTATTTTCTCAGGACGGCCTGTAGCAGTGACAGGAGGGGGAGTGGGACTGGTGAGGAGTTTGGTTTATTATGATTGTTATACATTGGCTTTCCTCTGGTGAGCTCTGGAGAAAGTATGGAGCACCTTCTTAGAGTCAACCCAAAGCATAAGCAGGGAATCAGTTAAAAGGAGGAAGAGTACATGTAGGGACATTGTTGCTTTTAGGTGTTGTAGGGAGGTGCTGGTCTTATTAGAAGGTGCTGTAAACCTAACCAGTCCTTCTGGAAGGTTCCTGAAACAAAGGCTCTCCAGTTGGAAGTGGCTACAAAGACCTTGCCTTACATCAGATTATAACAACACAATCTGTGGTTCATTAGAATGAACTTTCACTTTGACAACCAAAATGTATGAGTGTCTTAGAGGGTGCCACACAGAGAGTAAGGGTCAACCATTTAAGTTTCGGAACTGAGCTGTTTAGAGTTTTTGTTTTGCAATCAGAATCCCTGAGGATGAACCTGGTGTTTTCATATTGATTGTCTTCTGCACTAATGTAGTTAGGGAGGAGAGAGAATTTTTTGCAGAATGTGGAATTGAGCAGAGAGAGAATGTATTAGACCAGCTGCGTTTCCTCGCCTCTGGGTATGGTTTGCTCCTTGAAGGTTAGAGCCAAGGGGATTCTTTATCTTCTAACATTTTCATTTAGGGCAATCAAACACTACAGTTTGCAGTCTTCAGCTTTAGGGAATCTCAGACTTCAATAAAGAGGATAGTTTTTTTATTATCTCCTCAGGTTGTTTTAGGAACTTTGAAAAAAATCACACAAACACTTCTACTGACTGGACGACTGTAACAGGGCAGAACAAACCACTTGAGTCTAGTTTCACTTAGGAAAACAATTTTCATTGTTCAAGACACTTGTAGTAAGGGTACTACTACAAGTAAGGTTTTGGATTTTCTTAGACACCTCTTTAAGTCGTTAGCACTTCCATTTCATTGAGAACACAGAGACAAGAAGTGGCAAGTCAAAGGAATTTTTCATGGTAGACAAATGGAGGGCTCCAGAACTTTGTTTTTCAAGCTATTAATTGCCTACACAAACTTGGTTTACCCACTATGAGGTTTTTTTCCCTTCAAAAATAAATCTACCTCTGAAATCCTGTAGGGAGGAATGTAGGGAGATCTGCTGATGTGCCTGAATGTGGACAGAGGTTTCAGTCCCAGCCACAGCTCTCTGACTGCTACATGACCCTGCTCGAGCCACTACACCCACTGAGTCTCATTTTCCACGTGTGTAAATTAGGGGTAAGTAACAGCTTCCTTGAAGGTAGGATGAGAGGTGGCTTGTGTAGTGGCCTCAGATGGTACCTGGCATATAGGAGATGCTCATGAGTATTAATTAGCAACCTACACACTCCTCTGAGCCTTACCTTTCTTATCTTTATCATCACATCAGGAGGCCTTGAGGATCAGATGTGTGTGACAGGGAAACTGCAATACAGGAGGCAAATGTAAGTCATGTGGCTGTTCACTTCCATCTAGGGAATAAGAAGTGTGTTGGTAAAAGAAATGAAGAGGGTGCCCTGAATGAGCAGTCTTTGAGGTGATCTGTAGCTAGGCCACTGGAAGAGTCAGTCATCAGGCTATTAGGACCTAGGCTTAAGGAGTAATGTTCCCATCCCAAATGTGGACCCTCCCCTTTATCGTTAAAGCAGGAGGGAACACCACTGTCGCTCCTCAGAAGTGAGCTCATCATTCTTGGTTCTGTGGCAGGTTGGTAGTCCTCACCTCACCGGAACACTGGCTGGAGTGTCTGGGCTCTCGTCCCCAATTTACCTGAGTAGCACAGTGTCAGTCCATTCAGTGAGCCCTAAGATGGCCAACACATCTTCTTTGCCCAGGGGCTGGTGACAGCAGTGAGGGTAAAATGCTGAGCAGTAAAACTCCAGGAGACCCAGATGGGAAAGTGCTGAGTCACAAACCAGGTGCTGGGGCAGGTGCTTCTTTACTTGGCAACGTGGTTCTTCTAAACAGAATCCCCTTCCCACCCCATACACACTTAAGTGATTAGTTGATGTGGGTTGAGTACTGTGGTGCAATAGAGGGACAGCTAGGGAGGAAGAAGTTAAAGATCAACCAGTTGGGGGAAGAATGGCTTTAAGTTATTCAAGTTAGGTTTGTGCCCCATCTGTTGCATCTAATAGAATATACATGAAACATTGTCATAGCTCTGGGTTCTCCCTCCGGCTCCTCTCTCTCTGACTGGGTCTCTACCCTTAGTCCTCTGTCTCTGTCTCCGATTCTCTCTGTTTCCCCCTCCCTGTCTCCTTGCCTGTGTCCCATCTCTCTGCTGCCTTTCTCTTTCTTTTGTCTCTCAGTTTCTCTTTGTCTTTCTTTCTTTGTCTCTGTGTCTCTCTCTTTCTCAGAGGAAGGAGGTTTTATTTCTCACTCTTTTTTATTAGATACAAAAAATAAGTGAATAAAAGCAGCCTACTCCATTGCCTGTATAAGAGTCGTTGGATCCTGGCACCACCTCCTTCTCACGTTGGCCGAGAGTACGCCATAATGTTCCAGGTGCTCTCATCTGTGCTGGCCTTAAGCAGTCTTCACGGAAACTAACCCTGGAAAAATGCGGGGCAGGAAGGATTATCCTTATGTTTGAAGTAGGTAAGTCTCAGACAGGTTGGAAACTTGCCCAAGGTCAGCCGGACAGTGGGCTGGTGGCAGAGTCAAGCTGGAACGTTGAAGGGCCTTCCATCTTCCACCAGAGGGGCCTGTCCCTGCACCACAGAGACGGATTGTGGTCAGGACCAAGATGTTCCAACCTAGGCCCGTCTGTTCTGATTTGGATTATAAGATCTGGGTCCAGGTTGAGGGTCAATACTAATGGTGCTGTGTACCCTACCTTCCAACCATTTTTATCCAGATAAAATTAACGAAAAGGAATGCTGAAGGGAGAAGAGGGCTGGGGTTGGGGAGAAGAGGAATAAATTGCAAAATGGAACTTGCATCCTGAGGGGATGTGTGGAAGGGTGTGTTTAATTTCATGCAAGCTGGAATCAAACCATTTCCTGGTTTCAGGTTCCAGCTTAGACTACTAACTGTGTGATCTTGGGCAAGTTACGTAACCTCTCTGAGCCTCTCCTCATCTGTAAAGTAAGGATAATATGTTACTGACATGATTGGGTTGCTTGTGAATATAAAATGAGACAATCCATATCAAAATGTCCAGTACAATGAAGTAAGCATTCAGTGAAGGATGATGAAAGCAAGCCCCAGTGTTTTTGTTTTTACGTCTTGTTTTTAACCTTCGCTGGGATTGGTGCTACCCCTTCAGGCTGCCTCCTGAGTCACTATATTTATTGAGTGCTTATATCATCTAGGTACGGTGCCGAGTTCTGTGGAAACAAAGGTAAACTAAACCTATTTTCTGATCACAGAGCGATTACTGCCTATTGAGTGAGACATACCATTGTGTTCCTGGGCAGTTTCAATACCGTGTGATTGATGTGTGTTGAGATGAGGTAAACACAGGGTGGTGTGGGAATCCAGAATGCGGCATCTCATTAGTGGTCCCCAGATCCAGACCCTGGTGCTACTCCTTTGACTTGCAGACCCCAGGCACACCCTGCACAAGGCCTCCCTCTCACCAGGTTTAGCAGAGAGGAGTCACTGATGAGGGGAAGTTCTCAAAAGTATGGGTCACCCCGTGGGTCAAAAGCCTTGCCTGTGGGACAGACACTGCCGCTGGAGCACACGGGCCTTCCTGGAGTTTAGAACATTAATAAAAACAGAGATGAATCCTTTCCAGCCATTTTGTTTGATCTTTTGTGACTGCCTTTCCACAACATGCACTGCAGATGGAGATGTTTTAGCAGCAGGGAGAGCAGGCAGCGCTCACAGCTCAGAAGGGCCTCCCATTGGCACAGTTAGCAGTGGCAGGTGTTCTCGCATTTTGTGGTAGCGGCAAAAGGCATTTTCAACAGGCCGGTGTCTCCCAGCTTTATCGCCTTATGAGTCTCTTCTCACAATAGCGTTTACAGAAAAGAAACGGCAGGATACAGAAAAACTAAAGCTGTGGCCTGCTCTCCAAAGGCAGGAGGACGCTGGAGTGGAACCACAGTTCCAGTTCCTAGCGGGAGGCGTCAGCAGTCCTGACGGCTGCTACCCACCCATAGGCAGCAGAGGACTTTACTGTTCCGGATGGAAATGACAGGTGTTTGGGATGCAGCATGTCCTCGCCTGTGCATCTTGTCATGGTCTGCAATACAGCACTGTGCTTTCGTTCACGTGTTTTCTCTTTCTTGGGAACAAAAAATTTTCCTCCCAGATTGGACCAACAGTTTTAAAAGGAATTATTGGCAATGGAACATAATGGCAATGTGAGTACCCCTCTGTGATAAGATGAAACTTTGGAAAGAAATTTGTTGTTGTTGCTGATTTCTTTTTCACCATTGATTGCCATGTTATCCAACATGGATTCAAAACATTCTTGGGCAAGATATCAGAGTGGTTAAAAACACCGAGTCCAAATGCCCTGGCTCCACTACTGGACTCTGAGTCAGGCCCTTTACCTCTCTTCTTCAGTTTCCAAATCTGCAAAATGGGCATAGTATATTCCCTGCCTCAGAGGGCTGTTGTAAGGATAAGTTATTGAAAACGGTTACTGGCCCACAGTGAATTCTGTATAAGGGTTTGCTATTATTATTGCTGTGCATACACAACCAAACTTTTCATGCTAGATATTCTTTGTGGTGAATTTAAATATATTTCACATAGCAGCCAGCATGTTATTACCAGCTCTGGGGTCCGTTGGATGGCTCTGAATCCTGGTTTAGTACTCACTAGATGTGTGACATTGGCCAAATTATTAACCTCTCTGTGTTTCCGTTTTCCTGTCTGTAAAATGGGGACAAATAATGGTAACTCCCTCAAAGCATTGTGGTGAAGATTAAATGAGATAATACCTGAAAAATGTTACTGAACCTCTCTGTGCCTTAGTTCTCTCAGGTGCAAAATGGAGATAATCATGGAACCTACCTTGTGGGGCTGTTGTGAGGATTAAATGAAGATTAGACACCGGTAAAGTGCTTACTAGGACAGTGCCATGAACATAGTGAGCACACGATACACTGTAGCCATTATTTTTATTGAATGACTACCACTCCCGTCATGTCCTTGTAATATTACTATTACCATTTATTGAATGTGCATTGTATTTAAGATTCTGGTACAGTGACCCACATATTCTAACTTGTCTCACTCTGTATTTCCTTGAGAACTGGCAGTTCTGAATCTACTCCCCCCCCCTCCCATTTTGGCCTGTTTATCCACTCTGATTTTTTATTGACTCTGTTACTGCTTCCTTGAGTACCATCCACACACACCAGGTTAATGGCATGTTATTTGCTGAGTGAGGCTTTTCCCCCATCTTACTTCAGTCTGTGAATAGTCTCTTGAGCTCCCTTCTGGTGTAAAGAGTTCAGGTGTAATGTTATTAAAGCTCCCAGTGGACTCCTGTTGTACCTCGATTTTGTGACTATAACTGCTTTTAAGCAATTTCAGAATGTTATTAGCCTGAGGCCTTTGCTCAGGCAAGAAGAGTTAGCATTAATTAATTAATGCTCCCCATCTTGGGCTATTTGGAATCATTGTATGTTTTGCCTTCCATGGTGGTTGTCAAAATATATAAACTCTGATTCATATAATTACTTCCTCAACCTCCTCAAATCCTTTCTGGAAGCAGCAGACTATAAAAAGTGAATAATAATAGTTTAAATCTTCCCTGCATCATTCACTTATTCATTCACTATTTGAAGCATTTATTGAGTGCCTACTACATGCTAGGCATGTGGGAGGGAAGTAGAGGTGACAAAGAGAAGGCCTAGGGGGAGAGAAAGATGTCATGGGAATGCCCAGACCCATGTCTACAGTATAATAAAGAATGAATAAATGAATAAGAGCAATAATTAACCTTTATTGAACTCTTAGTATTGGCTATGCATGCTTTACCTTATTCGACCCTTGAAAACAACTATCACTATGCCCATTTTCTAGAGGTGGAAACTTACATCAAAGAGACTTACATCAAACAACTTGTGCAAGATCAAGCTGCTAGAAAGTGGCAGAGCCGTGATAGGAATCCAAGTTTGTCTAGTTCAGAGTCCACGATCTTAAACGCTACACTTTGCTGCTTCTTCAGTGGTCAGTCACGCAGCTGAGGCCTCAAAGTCAGTGATCTCTGTTCTCATCCCTGAGGGAAAATGAGATGCAAAGAGGTCATGCTGGCTCCTGTGTCCCTGCAGTGAGAGAACAGCCACGTCAGATGTAGAAGAACAAGGTCCTGCCGCCTCTCCATTCACCTCCTTGCCATGTGAGTAAAACAGCCCCATCTGATGCCTTTGCTGCTTGGGACTGGTGCTTTGTGGCCCAACTATGCTATTTAAAACATAGTGTTGATGATAAGAGTAACAACAGCCAATAATTATACAGCACTAACTAGGTTCTGTTCTAGATATTAATTTATTTAACCATCACAACAACAAATTCCAGTCTTAGTTTGGGTTCCACAGAAGCCTACATTGAGACTAGTATTTCAGTATAAGTAGTTTATTTGGGAGGTGAGGAAACCCCAGTAGGGAAATGGAGAAGTGAGGTGAGGAAGGGCAGGCAGCCAATAAAAGGTGGGCAACCAGAGCTTAATGTAGCTGGGGACTCTGGGAACCAGTGTGCCTAGGAATTATCTCACCGGAGGGCAAGGAGGCTGGGGTACTCATACACCAATTCGTGTCAGGAACTGGTTGAGGGCCTCTCCTGGGCAGAAGTTCCAAAGAACATGGCTAATTAGTGGTGTTATAGACTGAATTGTGCCCTCCCCACTCCAATTCATATTTTGGAGAACTAACCCTCAATACCGCAGAATGTGACCTTATTTGAAAATGGGGTTGTTGCAGATGTACTTGGTTAAGATGAGGTCATTAGAGTGGGCTCTAATCCAATATGACTGTTTTCCTCATGGAAAGGGGAAATTTGGACACAGACACGTACGCACAGGGAGATCGCCAAGTGAAGATGAAGGCAGAGATTAGGGTGATGCTTCTATAAGCCAAGGAATGCCAGCAAAACACCAGAAGCTGGGGGAAAGGCATGGAACAGATTCTCACAGCTCTCAGAAGGAACCAACCTTGCTCTTAGACCTGCAGCTTCCAGAACTGAGACAGTACCTTTCTGTTGTTGAAGCCACCCAGTTTGTGGGAGTTCGATAGGGCAGCCCTCACAAACTAATACAAGTGGCACTTATTACTTGTTGGTTATGATTTCCAGCTCCAATCTGTGAGTGCAATGAAAATAGTGTAGAGAGAGGTAGGAGGAGGACGGGAGCTAGCAGGAGCTGTCAGAATATCATTGTCCTTGCTTCCTCATTATTTGTCTCCTCCCACTTCTCCTCCTCCTTTTCACCAGTAAACATCTGTTAAGTGTGCTGAGCTCTGTACATGCGCTACTCCATTTAATCTCCACACAGCCTGAACTAGAGGAAATATTGTATCTAGAACTAGAAGGAAATATTGTATCTCTCTTTTACAGATGAGGATTTCAGAGAGGTTAAGTAACTTGCCCAAGGACATGGAGTAGATCAGTGGTGAGCTAGGATGCAAACCCAGGCTGTCTGACTCCTGCTATGCCACCTCCTTCATTGCAGCAGCCAGACTGACTCATGTCCATAGAACAGACATCTATTTTAGAGCCATCTTAAGGACCAATCGAAGATGGTGCAGGGGAGACCTGACGCACAGGGATGGAGAGTTTCTCCAGGAGAAACTCTGAGCAACAGAATATTATGTGTCATCAGAGCACAAAGCCCTGAATGGATTATTTGAATATTATCTTCCATTTTGCATACTTAATGGTATCCTCCTTTTCTATCTTTGTAAGGATACGTGGAGAGAAGGAGACATTTTTCTCCTATCCCAAAGGTGTCCTGTGAACACCTTCAGTATAGAATTAGAGTAACTGTGAGGACATGATTCTGCAGAACTGCACTTGTCCCTACCCCTTCCCTCCTCACCCCCCATCAAAACTGCAAGGAATTTGTTTCTACTGCTTTGTCAATTTTTTCAGCCAGAGAAATGTTCTGCCATGCGTCTTTTGTTCTTTTTCTGAGGCGGCTGCAAAGTTATAATTTACTGGCATGTAGAGAAAAGTGGATTTTTTTCATTGCAATTCCATTTCCCCCCTCCTTTGGGATTCTTGGGAAAACCTGATTAAAATGTCAGCCAGAAGAATGGCTGGTGATTCTTTAAAAGGACTGATTAAACCAGGATGACCCACAGCACTAACAGGAAAAGAAAACCCTGTGGGGTTCTGAGCATGTAACTTTTTAGTTATTTGAGTATAGCAAAAAAATCAGAAGGAAATAAGAAGCTTTGATAGAGAGGAAGGGTGATATTAAAATTAACAATGCTAATAATAAATGCCTCTTGAGTAGTTTCTGTCCTAGGCCCTGTACTAAACCCTTGTCTTTATTATCTATAGTATCTATACCCTTGCAGGTAGATGACATTGCCCCCATTTTCTATAAGAGTATAAGAAATGTCCCTATAGTCATACAATCAGGGCCTGGGGCCTGCAGGTCGCACTTAGGGTGGGTGGAAAGGCCTTGAACAGGAGGAGACTGTCAGTCCCAGGATGGCACTGCACCAGGCTTGGAGACTTGATTCCTTCTGCCTGGGATTTAAGCACTAACTCTTTCCCTGCTTTTCTGGGACCAGGGCTTTTTGCCCTGATCTTGTTCCTGCTTTCAAAATTTCTTGCTAATTGTCGTCTGTTTAAAATTCTCCCTTTGGAGAAAAGCTGATCGCAAATATATGCATAGAATCATCTAGTTCTCCATAGAAAGGAAGAATTTGTTGACTTAGTTGCAGCATTCTGATTTTGTGTTTCCTGAGAATTGCGTTCTGTGTTTTGAATAATCTGAGGGGGGATCATCAAAGTGGGACCAAAGCCTCTGGCCTGTTTGATTTCCCCTGAGGTTATTTGTGGCCCCTACTGCACCATATGCTACATTGTGGGAGGGAGGCCAACAGGGGGAACAGGGTGGGTTGACCGATTGACTTTGGCCAGGCTTATCTAGAGACTGACCCCGCTGGCTTCTCTGTTTCTTTCTTCTACCCTTCAAGGCCTAGTCCAGGTAAACCACATAGAATCTCTTCTGCTTCGGTGCTAAATATGCTCATTGTTTCTGTGGCATGAAGCACTATATTATGTTACTCTTCAATTATTTTATTTTGTAGTAATAGTCTTGTCTGCCCAATGGATTGTGAACTCCGTGTGGGTATGAACAGATCTCTCTTCACTGTGCCTGCCTTTCCTCAGTCCCCCTGCCCCCCGAGTCTTCACCTCTGCACTTATCACAATGCTAGGCATGTGGAAGGCACTCAGAATCTACTACTGAATGACTATTAAGCATTTTTATTTAGAGTGATAATTTTTATAATAAAGCATATGTTCTGTAAAGTGAAGAACTGCTCCATTATCAGGGAAGGAGTGAGTTTGGGAAGCATGAAAGAGAAAATGTCAGGAAGAGGAGCAGTGACCCTATAGACCGCTCCTAACAATTGGGAGAAGATATTTGCAAACCGTGTATCTGACAAGGAGTAAATCTTCAAAATATATAAAGAGCTCATACATCTCAACAACAGAAAAACTAACAACCAAATTAAAAAATGGACAAAAGACCTGAACAGACATTTCTCCAAAGAAGATATTCAGATGGCCAACAGGCACATGAAAAGTGCTCAACACCGTTAACTATCGGGGAAATGCAAATCAAAACTACAATGAGATATCACCTCTCGCCTGTCAGAATGACCATAATTAACAAGACAGGAGACAAGAAGTGTTGGAGAGGATGTGGAGAGAAGGGAACTCTCATACACTGGTGGTGGGAGTGCAAACTGGTGCAGCCACTATGGAAAACAGTATGGAGATTCCTCAAAAAATTAAGAATAGAACTAGCATATGATCCAGCTGTTCCACTGCTGGATATTTATCCAAAGAACACGAAAACACCAATACCCAAAGATACTTGCACCTCTATGTTCACTGCAGCATTGTTTACAATAGCTAAGACTTGGAAGCAACCTAAGTGACTATCAAGGGACGAATGGATAAAGAAGATGTGGTGTAGATACACAATGGAATACTACTCAGTCATAAGAAATGATGAAATCCAGCCATTTGTGGCAACCTGGATGGACATTGAAGGTATTATGCTAAGCGAAATAAGTCAGAGGGAGAAGGTCAAAAACTGTATGATCTTGCTCATAAGTAGAAGATAAAAATAACAACAAACGCAGAGAGATAGAGATTGGATTGGTGGTTACCAGAGGGGAAGGGAGGAGGGAGGAGGGGGAAAGAGATGATTAGGCACATGTGTGTAGTGATGGATTGTAATTAGTATTTGGGTGGTGAGCATGATGTAATCTCTGCAGAAATAGAAGTATAATGATGTACACCTGAAATTTATACAATGTTATAAACCAATGTTACTGCAATAAAAGAAATCCCCTGAGATATCCCTGCTCTGGCAGGGCATGTGATGAACAAATGGTGATTATTGGCACCTGTTCTTAGTTGTGGTACACTTGTGGGCTCCTTTCCATAAATAGACTACATATTGGCAGCAGGGAGGAGAATGTGTACTACATGAAAAATCCCAAATTCTTATCTCCTTCTTTGTTTACAAATGATGGATTTCTATAAATGTAGTGGGATAAGCCTGCCCCTCGCTGTCTTGGATGAAATAAAATGTTGTAATTGGATGTCCCCACGAGTCCCCAATCTCGATTGTGCTGAGGAAAGTTGTAAGTAGGGATGGAACACCTTCTCTACTCTGAAGAGTTTCCAGGTTGGCTTCAGAATTTTTGCTTCAAGGAGCAGAGGACCAGTCTTGTTGCTATCATCCAGTTACCTGTAGGACCCCTACACATGACAGGGATCCTGTCTTCTAGCAGAGGGCAGAGATAGTGCAGGAAATATCTGGATCTTTCCCCACATGGGGATGTGGATCTTAGCCCACATTTAACAGAATCTAAAGCATGGGTCTCTATCTCTTGGGTCCTGCAATTTTCTCATTACTGTAAAAAAATATAATCAAGTATTTTCTTCCCTGGAGGCTCATGACATCACTAATTTGTGTGGACCTTGGAACATGCATTCTCTTCTTTTTGGTCTTTCCACTTATGCTTTCAACATTCTTATCATATAAAAATCAAGAGACTCTATAGAAGACATCTTAACTATCAGCATTCTCTTCGTCTTTTTAATCCTCCCATGTTTTTGTTTTGAAATCTACCCCAAAGGGAAGAATTGAACTAATTTTAAGCAGATTTTTTAATGCAAAAATATACACACGGGAGGAAAGGGCAAAAATTTAAATTACATGAGATGATGAATTTTTTTCATCAGTTATTTGATAACACTAGCTTGTCCTGAAATTTCTCATTTGCAATTAGATGTATGCTACTTTTTTGTGTTCAGGAGAAAATGTTACCAAATAGACTCATGGG